>OY288243.1:15965843-17326676 GCA_958450325.1 Agrostemma githago | reverse complement strand
TTCACAGGCTTACTCGATCGAGTGGGTCTTAACCACTCGATCGAGTGGGTCAAGATGGAGGGAGTATTTTTAGGAAAGATTTGTTGACAATTTTGAAAGGATTTGGTAGTTGAGGCTAGCTTCTAGAAGCGCACTTGGCTGTTTTTTGTGTCGAATTCGTCTTTGACCGGATTTTGACCCGGTCACTAAAAGACGGTTTTATTTCCGGTGACGGTTTTGACCCAAATTAGTCTCATTTTATTGGAAACGGCCCACTGGGCCTGAATTTGAGGTCGGTTTTGAGAGATTTGCACTCCGCTAAATGCCCACGTCGGATACTATTAATTCCGAGTCCGTATTCGACCGTATTAAGTCACATTTACGTCCGATCATCATCGGGTGTTTTGTCGGGAACTGCTATAGACACTAGCAGGCAAAATGCGGGTGTACCTGTATTTGCATGTAATATTTAGGTGAAACACCGCCTCACGCTGGGGAGTAAAGTAGCTGCGCGGGACTTGCTTCTGAAGTCTTGGGTGTACCCGTATGCCGACACATCACATCTTGGATTTAGCATTCCAGAAGAAACACCGCCTTTGTTGTTCCGTTGGGAAGCACTTGCTGGCACCTAAAATGTTAGATACATAGGCAAAAATAACAGGCATAGTAGATAGCAAGATAGCGTACAGGAAATGCAGTTAGCATCTATAAACTGGCTTGCGCTGGAGAAAATGTTTTTTTGCTTCATTTTGAAATCAAAGTCCTAAAAGCAACTCACGTGCTAGGAGATAGGTTTTCAAAATTGAAAGGGTTAGAAAGTAAATTTGTAGTTTAAATAGACCGACATTTGTCCTTGTCGAAAAGGATTTTCTTAAATGGCTAAGTTTTGCAAATTTCGAAGTGAGAATTTGAAGAGAGAGACATACCGACAGACTCGACTCTGGACGCGACATGACGACGAGTTGACAGACACGACTTGGACTGTCGAAGGGGTTGGACTGTGACTCGGTAGGGGGGTGGGCCACCTAAGATGACAAGACTCTTAAGCTGCGCTATTCCATAGTCTAGGCGAGTGGCAACACGGTCGAATCCTTGAAATGTTTTTGCAGGACTTTAGCAGTGGCAATGCTATAGTCTAGTGCTCTTTCGAATTTTGGTTTTGGGGTACTTTCCAAAAGTAGGTGCTGCTTCAAATCCTGACAGATTCTCGTCTTCGACTGAGCCGAGAACTAGGACACACTATAGAAAGGTGGCTAGATTTTTGAAAGTATTTGGATTTTGTGAGTGGATGAAGGTCTTGTGCCTAAGAGAAGCCCCCAGGACGACAAAGCTAACTGTTGAGAACATGACAGTGTCGTGATAGGAATGATGGTGCTTTTTTAAATTTGTGTCAATGTGGGTGGTTGTGCCCTTGTTGAAAGGCTGCTTACGTATTCACGTGTAGTGAAATCAAACCAAGTCGTAGTTCAGTGGATTGAAAGATATGTTATGGTGCCTAGTCTATTAGGGCTTTGTGTGTAACTAGCCTGTATTGAGGGTGTAGGCTAGGTGTATTCCCAATGATGTCTTGATCAAAGGGCCAGAACAGTTAGGATGTTGATCCTGCGACTGTGAGAGTTCTCCGGGGTTGCCCCCAGAGGTGGTGTGAACTATTTGGGCATGTTCTATGCCGACCGCAAGTTGAGTTCCCGTGTTTGGGGCTGGTAACTGGTTTGGATGTTTTTGGAAACACTAGTACAAAAACCACTTGTGGCTTCGGTTAAAAAGGACATATGGTTTCGGTTATATAGGCGTAGTAAATCAAGGCGTAGCATTAAATCTATGAGTTGTGGCTTCGGTTGTGAACTGAAACCAAAAATTGGGAAAAGGCTTCGGTTGTCGAGATGAACCGCAACCAAAAGTACTTTTCGCTTCAGTTGTTTAATAAGAACCGTAGCCAAAGGTTGATAAAAGGCTTCAGTTGATGACTATAACCGAAGCAAAATAGTATATTAATGGCTTCAGTTCATAATAAATAACCGAAACCATTTCTCATTTAAAAAATAAAAAAAATTACTCCAATAATATCACGTTGATCTAAATTTAGTAATTACCAAAATTTTTTGAATATTATCCAAAACAATAGCACCTTAAAGTAGCTCTAGTTATTGAAAACTCAACATCCAAAACTATAAAAATTCCAGATTACAATTCAAGCTTACACTTGATCAACCGTGGTAATAATAATTTTTAAAAAAACTCCAAAAAAATCAATCTTCAAAAGAATGGTCCCTTATATCCATTGATCTGGGCTGATTTGAGCTCTTCATAACAATATGCATCTTCCTTTCTTTCACATTTCAACCATCCAAAAGCTCCATTTAAGCACAAGTTAATCAATACGGAGTAGTCAATATTGTCACCAAACTGCTCAAAATTTCAGCAACGATGTTAGATAACAAATTAAACAATTACTAAAAATGTCATCAGAAGTTACTTGGAAGACTAGAGTTGAAAATGTAGAAGTTAACTTCGGAGGCTGCTAAATCTTAATTATGTAACCATTTCACCTGTGACAAAAAAATGGTTGAGATAGCTCAACGAAGCCTAGCCCCTACAGAGAATATAATGTGATTCTACGGAAAAAATATTGGTGAAAGTACAACGAACATAATAATTTATAACACAAATTGAAAGGAGACATGAACAAACATTAGACTTTATAAGACAAACTAAAACCAATAAAAGAAACTTGGGAAATAAAAGCGTCAACAAAAAAAATGACCCGTATTGAAAGAAACTCATACCGAACATTCAGATCAATTAATCAGCTGTTGGAATTCCTTATGACTACCACTATAGAATGATAGAAGGGGTAAACAAAAAATTCCAAGCATCAATACAAAACCATTGTACATCAAAGTGATTATAGCTATCAACTACAGTAACCATGTGTGATTGAAAGTTATAGATAAAAAAGAGGGGAGGGGGGAGCATAAATTTTATAGAAAATACAGTATCAAATATGAGTTTGCTATCCGAACCAAAGAAGTCTAACCATTGAGATTAACCAAAAATGCATACTCCTAAGTTTTAATTCGGAAGCATATAAAAAAAGTTGCAACAAAAAGCCAACACCCTATTATCAATCAACTAATATACTTCCTTGTAAAATTTGAGAATGGGAGGTAAGTAATTAACTTTTACAACCAAGAGCATATCAATTTTAAATTTTAATTACCCGATATGCTCATCAAGAAATTAATTGATGGAAGAAAAATGAGTAAGATATTAAGGTACTCCTATAATTAGTTAATTGTTATTCCATCCCATACTTACAGGACATCTTTGTTGTTGGACTTGCCTCCTATTTGATTCCGTTTGATAATAGGGACATTAATGCGAGATGGGTTTACACCCCAACTCTACTATGTGACCAATTGTTTTTTTGTCGCCTTACCTGCAACAGAATATATAACACACTTTCAGAAGCCTTACCCAACAAGTAGATCTAGGATTCTTGAGAGAGAAATGAGAGAAAGGAGAAAGAAAGATAAAATAAAAATATGTACAATGTAGACTAATTGGAACGTGAATCGTCAAATGTCTCTTCAAAATGATAGTAGTGCGTGATTTTTTTTCTTATTCTTCAAATGGAAATTAGTGAGTGTGTGAGATGATGAGTGTGAGAAATGGTATTGGCCACGTGGTTCATTCCCAATGAAAAATGGGTATGAGGATATGATGCCAGTATGACATCAATTAGTATGGGTGTGTAATGCATTAATCCTTTTAAATGAAATGCAATAAAAAAAGTGTGAGCTCAGCCCAATTGCATGGATCATGTACAAGATGCATACTAATGTAGTAATGTCCAAAGGCCCGCATCTTTTATCAATATGGACCAAAATAAATTCAGAAAGCGCAAACAAATGACGCATACCCCTTTAATAAGACTAGAATGTATTTGACAAGGACTGCCTGGATTGTCCAAGACAGCCTGCATTCCTCATATAAATGGTCCATAACGACAATTGGATTCTTCTTATAACGCTGCTTGCATTTAGGTTTACCGTAGCCTTGCATTCCCCATTATACAGCCTGAAATCCAGTGCAACCAAGCACAAATGGCAGCCCTGATACATGAACTAGATGTGTCAAATGTAGCCCGAATCGAAGGAAAGGTGAAAATTTAATCGCGGCTGAACTGCATATGATATTTCCATTACCATGTGCTGCATTGAATTGCAACAAGCTATCGGTAAAGCACACTTGATGAAATGCTCTTTCCCTCAATAAATGCAGTATTAAATCAACTAAAATGCAGTAGTAATGCATTTAGTAATGCATCACCAAAATGCAGCTTATATCACATTATAAAACGTGAAATTCACATCATCTAAGCAACTTGAATTTATTGAATTACGCAGAAGCTCACAAATGACCCTTTATGCATCTTGTTTTAGTATCAACCATGAAACTGTGGCTGCAGCATGACAAGCAAATAACAACCTGTACTGCATCAGAAATACGACCTCTCTTAGCTAAAACCATGTGCAATTGCATTCAACATAAATATGAATTAAATCAACCAATGCTAATATACCGGAATATAAATGATTTGAAGGGAGAATCGGATTTGGGAGGTAATTCCCGGAATTTGCGAGGTACACCCATCACAGCCTGTACAACTATTGTCAGATTACATTTAATTCATAAGAGATGCGGCCAGAACTAGTAAAAATGCAACCCACCATGACACAAATTGCAAACAATAGCGCGAAATGTAACCATGAATTAGTAGAAGACGGGCAACATGATTTCAACTTTAGTGCAGCCCAAATTAGCAACCCATCATCTTTTGCTCTCCTCTAAACTGCAGTTTTCAACTTCAATTAACGAAGATTGCTTTAGTTGTAAAACATAATCTACATTATACTGAATCAACGATACAATGTCCTCGATTGTGATACTAATAGCCATGGTAATAAGAAACACATAGCCACATCTGACCAAGTCTTCAGAAACCTTGGTTAGACAAACGAATCATCTACACCCAAAATGACAAACTATAGAATTTTTTTTCTATAATGCAGCACAGAAAAGTGATGAAGCAACAAACCAACCATGATCACAAAGCAACAAGGGATGAAGCAACAAGAATTGAATTCACTTACTAATTGAAGCAACGTAACAACGAATGAACAAAAAAGGGATGAAGCAATTAGGGACGAAACTTAGACTCAAAAGCAAAGATCAAAAATTGAATCCGCTTACGAATTGAAGCGAGTGTAGGAATGAATTGCACAAACGGAAAGACTAATTGGGAATTAATTAGGGATTTGGCGGTTGTATTAGCAGGAATTGGGTGGGGGGATTGGGATACTGGGGATAATAAGTTGCAAAGCAGGGATGAATTGCGTGAGGTTTGAGTTCTGGGAAAACATGGATTCAATGTAGGAGGAATTTGGAATGAGGGTCGTAATTAGCTGAGTATTACGAGTAGTAGGTAAGAGTATTAGGGTTAAATAGGCAAGGGCAGAAATATTATTGGTTTTCATTTATGTTAATATAAATGGTTACGGTTTGGAAACTCAACCGAAGCATTATATATTTGGCCACGGTTCTATGATTACAGCCGTCTCCGTTTGGAACACTTTTGGTTACGGTTTATGAACATAACTGAAGCATTTTATATTTGGTTACGTGTTTTTTTATACGACCGTAGCCATTTATAAATCCTATTCCTAAAGAATCTTGTGGTTACGGTTATTATATGCAACCGTAACCTTTTCCACTAGCCAAATGTGTTTTTTGTACTAGTGAAATGTGGAGCTAGGTCGTAAGTGGCTTTGATGATTCGAAATCTGGAGCTCGATTTAGTGGAGCTAAGGCTTCGAGGGTAAGGTATTGTAATGTGGTAGGAAAGGGGGAAGTCGAGTAAAAATGACTCGGACTTCGATCATGGTAGGTTTGATAATGCGGGATCTAATTTCCATGTCTGGCCCTAATGGTTAGGGTGTGTTCTATGGAGCTTGAATCCTCAAAATTCTGGGATGTCTCTTAGCCTAGGTCTCGGGAAGGTCTTGAGGGTTGTAATGTGGGAAGGCTAAATGTGGTGTTAGCTGACCAACTGATTGTCACCCTTCTATTTGATGGTATTGGCATCGATATTTTTGAATTGACCATACCCCGGTCAATGGCTTTCCCTTGGGTTTGACCGTTGACCATGGTCATGGGTTTTTGATTTTTTTTGTTTGACCTCTTAGCCCTGGTCATGGGATTCTTCATTTGAGTTGACCGTGCCCCGGTCAGGGATGAACCGTACTTTGGTCGAGGGGATGACCATATCTGGTCGGGGAATGTTGATAATTCTTTTTTCTTTTGATAGCCAGCTCTTTCGTTTTGGGCCTTTTGCTTTTTCCTTGGACTTTTGATTATTATTGTCCAGCTTTCTTTTTTTCTTCTTTTTTTTTTTTTTTTTTGCTATTCCCCCCTGTGGTGTTGGCAATAGGCATGGGTATTCCCGGATCTGTGGCATCCATTTGTGGGTGGATTTGGGGTTGGGCCTATCAGTTGGATTAGGCTTTTGAAGCTAGACCTTTGTAAGGTGTAAGCATAGTTGGTGTTTGTGTGAGTGCAACTCACAGTGGAGTACTCTACAGTAAATATGATGGTTTGGATCTCGGTATTGTCCTCATAATCTCGAGCAAACTGGGTGGGAGCATTGTCCCAAGTTGGGTATATAGAGCCACGATGCTTCTTTTTTTCTTCTGGTCAGACTAAACGCCTAAGGTAGGGATTGGTTATTTTTGTTGGAGGGTTGTTTATTGTGGGAAATGGGCTTGCCTCCCGTCTTGAACCCAAACTAGGAGACTACCTAGATTTGTCATAGGATTTGCTACCGCTCTTGCTAAGGGTAGTTTTGTGGCTTTCTATACCAGACATGGAACAGGTAAAGGAAAACACGAGTCTCAGTTCCTGCAGTCATTATAGATGTGCCTATAATAGTCACGTGCATGTGCTCACAGTGTTTGATGGTGTTCATCATGTTCTCGGAAACACATAAGGAAAGCATATATGAGAGATTGAAAAGCTAATTTTATTGAACTTGAAAAGAGGACAGAATACAGTTGACTCTGACTCTGACTTGGAAATGAGGATGTAGGATATCCTAGACTCGGACTCAAACCTAGACTCGAATCGAATCCGGACTTACGGACGCTCGGTTGGTTGTTTCTTTTTTTTGGTAAGGTCTTTGATTGGAGAAAACGATAGGTGCCACGACTCGCCTAAACTCGACTTTGCGCAAATGCAAGAGAGAGAGTCAAACTAGACATGGCCCGGGGTTACGGGTCGACAAAGACTCTTGGACCGGGATACTCGAACGTTAACCTAGACGAGGTAACGACCTTGGCTTGGACCCGACCACGAGACTTAAGCTGCACGAGGGTGAGTCCGAAAATGAGGCGACCGTGTTTGACCGTGTCGCGTGCTCGGACAAACCATGGCGACCTAAACGTAAGGTGACTCGAGTATTCGTAGCATACGTACGACCCGAAGAAGGCGTCATAAGGATGTCGGTGTATGCTGAACGCAGGGTACCACTTAAGGTGACCGTGGTTGACTGCTCGGGTGGAGGATAGCCCCCGGTTGAGACTAAAGTCTCTGATAGGACTCAGATGGTGTGGCTTCTAAGAGACTCAAAAGTGGCACACATGAGACAACACGTGTAGGACACGACCCTCAGAGCAACCGTGATTGATCGCTATGCTGAAGGGTAGCCCCCGAGTGAGACCGAGGACTCTAATAGGACTCAGATGGTGTGACATCTAAGTGATTCAAAAGTGGGGTACGTGAGACAACACGTGTAAGACATGACCCTTGGAGCAACCATGAATGATCGCTCTACTGAAGGGTAGCCCCCGAGTGAGATCGAAGATTTGTTAAGACTTGAGTGTCGGACGAGTGACCCTTAGATGTAGGGATCACAAACCTTTTGTTATAGGGCTATGCCTTGTAAAAGGTTGACTCGGCCTTGAGGAAAGGCAGACGGGGTAAGGGAAGAAACTCGCGATGTGAAATCGGTAGAGTTTCGACGCTAGAGACCCTTGACTTGACTTGAATAAAGATAGACCCAGTGATTAGGGTAGACCCTTAAGTTAAAGGATTCTTGAATTGGGATGACTCGACTAACGGATCGAAAGACAGGTGAGATTCCCTTTAGGAAAAGTCGTGGGGACCATCCTGTCGGAGAGAAAAATCGCGTGGGATTTTCTAGTTAGGACTCGAGTGTTTAGACGAACCTTCCATTTACGAGTGTATGACTCGTGTTGGTCGGTTATGCCTTTAGGATAAGGCGCACTAGGATGGGGAGGAAACTCGTGATGTAGGATCGACGGAGTTTCGACGCTAAAGACCTTCGACATATCATGAAAAGACCCGACACACGGATAACGGTAGGTCCTATAATAAGGAAAGTTTTGAAAAATGATTGAATTTTGAAAATTGAGAGGACGGTCCTGAAATTGGCAGTGGGCCAATAGGACCGGGCATTTGAAATGTTGGAATGGTTGCGAATAAATTCGCATTTTGAAAAATTGGGAGATGGTCCTGTTTTTTGAATTTGGCAGCATGCCGACAGGACCGAGCTTTTTGAAAAGTTGAATATTTGGAATTTTGAAAATTTGAATATCAAAAATGAATTTCCGAAAATTTGAAAAATCAAAAACGGGATCCCGAAGATTTGAAAATCAGAAACGGTATCTCGAAGATTTAAAAAAAATTGAAATGGAATTTTGAATTCAAAAATCGAAATGGAATTTTGAAAATTCGAAAATCGAATGGTGGATCGAAAATTCGAATTGTGAAATGGGCAGCATGCCGGCTAGAAAATAGGCTACTTTTGAGTCAAATCATCAGTCTAAATTTCGGCAGCATTCCGAGTTTTGAAAATTGGATATTTTTGAAAAGTTGTGTCCCGAAACGGACGGTTATTTCGGGTTTTTCAAAATTTTGGTATTTTGGAAAGATGCATTTTTGAAATGGCGTTTTTTTGAAAAAAAAATGACACAAAAACCAAGTAGCACATAGTTACGCAAGCAAAATGACGACACCATGTATGCTTTACGCTAAGTCTCGGTCGGTCAAAATTGGGTTTATACCAACAACGACGGCTTTCTCGTAAATCAGGACGGACTCCCTAAGCCGAATTGGTCTTAGGACATGCCGCGAAACCCATACGAGTTCGGCCGTAGAAGTCTTTAGCGCACCCATTTAGGAATGCACCGTGGTATAGTGGGACGTCGGTCACAAGTAACCGACCCGGGAAAAATTGGGTTATGCATGAATCATTAAACTAATGCGCGTACACTATTAATCAAACGATTTCTTTTCGAGTCTCACCCTAGGAACCCCGATGACTAGTGGTACATCGGGTATCCCCAGTGGAGTCGCCAAATTGTGGACATGACGTGGGTCCACCCCGACGCGGCCACGCGCGGGTTTGGGGAGGCGAATGAATCTCATGGTAAGATTGATCTCGGGTCAAAATTTAAATCAAAGTTGAAGTCGCCACCGAATTTTATGGGAATTCGGACCCATTCGAGCCCACTCGCTGTCGTCGTGGACCGTACACAAAGTACGGCCCATTTCGATTTCAGAGTTTATGGGGCTCGTCCCTTTGCATTGCGATACCGATACCGTCACTACCGGTTATCGTGTATAGAATGATTCTCGTGCGCCAACGGTTTCGGACGTCCGGAAACCGATGTTCTGAGTAAGGCGTGAGGGTATGTGTTGGGAAGCCCACTAAGGACACCCAACCCCGCCCGCACTTAGCGACCTCTACTAAGACATCGTTCGTGTTCGTGTACGCGCGCTAGTAAAATGATTAAATGATATGCAAACAACGTTTTACAAGATATAAATATCAAATGAGTTGCTACGTCATTTTAATGCATCCTTGATTCACGTCGAAGTGATTTAGCATGCGATGTTCATTTAAGGCAATAAATGGCAAACATCAAAAATAGAAAATTCGTAAATAAATTACAAATTACACGGGCAGAATACAACCTGGAATTTAAAATACAACGAGCGATAATGTAATAATCGAATTAGAAAACGGTAAATATTGACTATAAATGGACCCGTAAATAGTAAATATAAGCTAGACCGTAAATTGAATAAATGAAACGAACTACGATTAAATACACATTATATTGTGCATTAAACGGAGGACAGAGACTTTAATACGCGTTCGCGTATGGGACCGAAGCGTGGTGCTAGCTGGATCCCGGGTCTCGATGCCTGGTTCCGACTTATCACATCAAAATTGGCGTCTAGATTAGTCATGTATCGAATACGACTAAAGAATCGTCGACACAAAACTAATCGTAAAAGACATCGATCAAAGTCGTCAAAGTAATAAAATAGAATAAAATGCATGAGTTTTGAATAAGGAATCACGTGATTGACTTTACACGTGACGACCAAAGTCGTAAAATATTTGACGAGGCTCGAATGATATGTGACGCTCTCGCTATAAGGCAAAAGAGTCCAATCGATCGAGTTATGGCATGGACTCGATCGAGTGACCTTCTTACAGGTCCACTGCCTCATTTTTGAGGGGTCACTCGACCGAGTGAGCCAAGGTACTCGATCGAGTGCCCTCCGTTCGAGATGTTCCTCGATTTTGGAAAAGGTGACAATTCCGATATTATTATGTTTTTGAATCAAGATGCAATTATGCTAAATATAAATATTGTCCAATTTATATTAGTTTAAATCTCGATGGCTCACCATACTCGACATTCGGCTATAGAACCGTTATCTAGTATTTAAAGCAAAGTTGCAAAATCGAGTTTGATCGGAATAGAACAAATATCGATTCCCTCCGCGTCATAATGTCGTAATCAATCCTTTTGGATCATGTGACAATTAATTCGGCGTCAATGGGTTTCGTCCTAATCCGATTTGTCGATGATTCTTTTAGAATAATATTTTGAAAGAATGATGTCGGACATATTTAACGACAAATCACCGCGATCTATTACGCCCTTAAGTGTTTAGGGCGGTGCACCTCGAAAGGGCGCCACCTCCAATACGACTTGTAAAGGGATTAAATAGACTTTAGGCGGAATACGTAATTAAACATATTCGACCCGAAAATTCGACCGTCGTCGCAAACTTAAGTCCTCGGCATTTTAATATCGTAATTTGGCCTTAAGGCCTACGATCATTAATTTAGCCACAACGGACGTTGCTCGGATCGTTTTGAAATTAGTTTTGTTGGTAAGTATACACGATATTATTTATATAACAAAATGTAAATGAGCGATAATTAAAATGTTAGGTGTTAGATACAATAAATAAAAATATGTTAGATTGCGATAAATAAAAGTGTTAGATTAGAGAGTTAGTATACACGAAATTAAAATTTAGTGTGTTAGTAATAAGGAAATAAAAATGTTAGTGTCGTTAATATCGACAAATAATAATAATAATAATAATGGGAATTGGAGGCGGATGCTATCGGCTTACTGAAGAGAATTCAAAAAATTTTGATAGCACAGGATGCCGGAGCACGCGCTGCTCCTTTTATTTTTACCAGACTTAGCTTTGCTATAGCTAAGGGGGTGGGGGCCCAGATTGTATCTCGGTTACCCACCAATTTTTTGTAACCTGCTTTTTTATTCATCAATAAAATTCTCCTTTATAATAAAATAATAATAATAATAATAATAATATAGTAAATATATATATAATCGAAAAAGAGAAAGGAGAAAGGATGTCGGGATTTGAATTACACCCTCAACCTACATGCTTAATTGGTCTCGGAAACGGACTCGTAATAGCGACGGGAGCGCAGAAGTGTCAAGATATGTAGGGTGAGTTATGGTGTGTGTCTTTGATGAGTTTTGATCTCGGGAATTTGAATGTGTATGTGTGTATGTAGATGATGGATGGTTGAATGTTGAGGTTGAAAATGTATTGCTTGGGATTGTGTAAAGTTATGTGTCAAAGTTGATAGGTAAAAAGTTGTAGTGTGATTAGGGTTGTGTAGTTGAAAATGTGGGATGATTAGTGTTCATAAAGCTTGTGCAATGACTTAGGGTGACGGGGTATTTATAGAAGAAATACCCCGGTTTAGGGTCACTCGATCGAGTGCCCGGTTCATGAGCGGTTTGACCGGTTCACAGGCTTACTCAATCGAGTGGGTCTTAACCACTCGATCGAGTGGGTCAAGATGGAGGGAGTATTTTTAGGAAAGATTTGTTGACAATTTTGAAAGGATTTGGTAGTTGAGGCTACCTTCTAGAAGCTCACTTGGCTGTTTTTTGTGTCGGACTCGTCTTTGCCCGGGTTTTGATTCGGTCGCTAAAAGACGGTTTTATTTTCGGTGACGGTTTTGACCCAAATTAGTCTCATTTTATTGCAAGCGGCCCACTGGGCCTGAATTTGAGGTCGGTTTTGAGAGATTTGCACTCCGCTAAATGCCCACGTCGGATACTATTAATTTCGAGTCTGTATTCGAGCGTATTAAGTCACGTTTATGTCCAATCATCATCGGGTGTTTTGTCGGGAACTGCTATAGACACTAGCAGGCAAAATGCGGGTGTCTACAGCAATGCAAAGGGACGAACCCCATAAACTCTGAAATCGGAATGGGCCGTACTTTGTGCACGGCCCACTACGACATAGAGTGGGTTCGAATGGGCCCGAACTCCCACAAAGTTCGGTGGCGACTCCATTTTCGATTTAAATTTCAATTCGAGATCCATCTCACATGAGATTCATTCGCCGTCCCAAACCCGCGCGTGGCCGCGTCGGGGTGGACCTATGTCATGTCCACACTTATTCTAAATAAAGTTATTACACCATTTTACAATTAAACGATAAATTTGTTTTATAAAAATTTTAAGAATTACGAGTTAAATCGTAAAAATAAAAATACGAACATAATTTTAATTAAATTTAATTTATAAAATCAGGGGTGTTACAATCTTCCCCACTAAAAAGAAGTTTCGTCCTCGAAACTAACAAAAACATAATAATAGAATGGAAAACAAGGTTATATCACTTGAACAAAATGAGAATGCTTAACCCGCATCACAATCTCGATTTTTAAAGATTTTACAAATTCAAACGTGACATGAAATCGAAATCGAAGACAAAATTTATTTCAAGAAGAGTTGGGCTCAATTCCCAAAGTTTAAAAGCATTTAAATTGATAAAATCGCAGGTTAAATTTATTTTATAAAATACTGACGATAAATAATATTTGTAAACGAACTCGAGGGGGAAGAGTACTCAAATATCTTCAAAACAACAGTAAAACGTTTTAATTAAGAAATTCGACAATACTTTGTTTTAAAACCAAACAAAAATTTGAGAAATCAAGTTTTGTAGTAAAAGAGGTAACAGAATTTAAGAAAAGCTAAAGGAAGGACAAAATTGAGAGTCAAACGGAGCTCTCAAGGAATTACAGAAGAAGTTAACCATCTCAAGATTCCCAGTACGACTCCCACAACACGGGTTCCTAATTTCCATCAAATACGTTAAGTCCAATATTAGGCGCTAGGTGGTACTACTCAGTCACAATCTCTGAAAATGTCTTATGTGATTATTCGATCGTTCAATCGACACGATACTAATCCACAAATGCTTTACAATCTAATCTCATCCATTCAAATTCCAACGGTCATCAAAAACACACCCAACTTGCGATCGATAAGGTTCCTAAATCCAAACCTCATAAAGTTCAAACTCGAGGTACATCCCAAATTTCTTGAGTAAGGAACAGTAAACAAGATCCACCAATTAACAATGTCCGGGCACAAAAATCCTAACAAATGATCACCAACATAATTATAATGCCACAAGTACATAAGTTGGGGAAAGTATAACAAATCCTCAAACACGCTCAAACCTATAGTAATGGTGCAAAAACTCACATCTTCAAACACGTCATTGGGCTAAGGTTTCTAAAAATTTCACCAAATTTCATATTGTATCAGCGAAACCACCAAAATATTTATTAACTCAACGAAGCCACAATCTCGTTGGTCTAAGGGTTCTGAACTATAAATCCATCAGATGACTCGCATTAAGTATTCCTCAAAACAACGCGATAAATCAAACCTTTAATTGTACAATATGTTTCTCTTCTTCAAGGTTAACAACAATTTATCCAAGTTAGATCACTCAACTCCAAAGTTTATAGGCTACAACCTTAAACAACGATCAACGATCTAATCCTTAAGAAATACGGGTAATCTATGTCAACCAAAATTTCTAACGATATTAATGAAAACTTTCGATGGTACCACAACACTCAGGTTAACACTTTAAACAGTACTCTATGATCCCAAATATTCTCGATGCATCCATCAAATAGCATTTAGGTAAGAATCCCAAGGTATACTACCAGTTACTCTTAGTTCGGTTCTAGGTTAGGTACTAGGTATCCATCAAATATGATATACTCTTACCACTCCAAAATATCATTCAATTTTAAGTACTCTCTATAATCATGTAACCTATAACCCAAGGTTCAGTGTCTAAAGTATCGTTCTAATTCCATCAAACAATAATCTGTCATTCAAATTAATCCTCAAGAATTTCTTACTCGCTTAGAAGATAGGGTAGACTCACAATCCTCGAACCAGGTAGCAAGGGTTCACTAGACCTCAAACATCTATAACTTTTCGCGGGGTTCACTAAGACAGAATCCGGTCTAACTAAAAATCTCAAGAGAAGATGGTAGAATAGAAGAATAGAACAAGGATTCACCAAGCGAAAGAAGATGAGAATTTAAAAGAGAAGAATTGGAAGAAAAGAATCGATGGTCATAAATAGCTAAGATTTAAAACGAGAGAAGAATCTTTGGACCTCCAAGGTTCCACAAAGGAACTCACGGTATCTTCATCTACTCGTAGAGGAACGAGCACGTACTGCAACATCATGGAACAAGAATCTTCTCTTGATCATCTAACCTGTAGCTTGAGCAAACTAAATCTGAGCTGAAAGGTCACCATTGTATCTTCCTTGTAGCACAAAGTTGTCCACTCGAGTCAGCAGGCGTTGCGAGTTCTAAGCAGGTCTTGTCCCGATCTGGAGCAGCATCCTATCAACATCTTGTTCATTCATCTACTTCTTGGACATAAAAACAAATATTCAATGCTAATCGTTGAGTTACAAGATCATATAAACCTAACAGTTAAGTGCTTACTTTGGTTTCTACCCATCTCTCACTAATATTCTTTTAATGTTCAAATCATTTACTAGTATTTTCCCTAAAATCAGGTGTAAGCGTCGGGAGCAACAATGCTCTGATACCAACTGTAATCCCCTAGAAATTCTAACGCAATATGATAAATGTCATTTTAGTTATTATTTTACCCACATTTATTTACTTATTCGTGTCGATTTTGTGTGCTTAATTGATATTATAGCTCAATATAGGTTATTATACGATATTAAGTGTTAATTATCGTCTTAGTAATAATAATCGTAATAAATGTTATTTTTGGAGAATTTGGTACTGCCTTGTCTCGTGTGTATTTTTGTAGGTACCGTCTGAAGAAATGACCGAGTGAAGACGAGAAAAAACCGAGTAAAATCGGGTCAAGAACAAAGCGGGTCAAGCAAATTAAAGTCAAAGACCAACTCGATCGAGCAGTCTTGAAATGACGATATCTCACTCATACGACATCGGAATTAAGTGATTCAGGATGCGTTGGAAAGCTAAGTTCGAGACCTAGAAGTTTGTAGAAGGAAACAAGACTCAATTCCGTCATATCAGGACTCGAAATCAAAGTACGAGGCAGCAGCTATTGAATGAAGGTGAACATGGGGCCAAAGTACCAAAAATAGTGGATTCAGCCCATTAATGAAAGAAAAGAAAAACAAAAGGAGGTGAGAGTAGAGGAGGGGTCCAGAAAGAGAGCAGCATGACAAGAAAGAAAGGGAGGAAGGGGTTTGAAATGGAAAAAACACGTAGAGTAGCAGAAGAGAGAGCAGCGGCAGCCGAACAAGTAGACAAGAGGACGTAGAGTAGCAGTAGTTTTTGGGGGGTCTTTTATTATTTTCTTCTCACTTCATTTTATTAAGTAGTTTATTAGTTTACACCGATGATACTATTAATTAGTAGACTATTAATCAGTTTTGTGTTTTTATTAGTTTAGATTAAGTAGACTATTAATTAGTTTGGATCAATCTACATTCTATTCTCCTCCTCCACTTATACAATTCTCCATCTCAAGTTTGGTACAATTTCTTCTCCCTTCTCTTTATTGTTCTTCTTTTATGTTTATGAGTTTTAAATTCTTTTATGCTTAATTTTATTAAAGTTTGCATCTTTATTAGTTTTTCATGTTTAATAGTTTGATTAGAGTAGTGAGTAACTTAATTAGTCTACTTTTAATCATGTTCGAGTAGTTAATTTCTAGAGTTGAGGAAGGCTCGGTTTGTCTTCATTGTGGGTTTTGTTGTGGGTTTATTTTCTTGTCTATTATTGTTAGTGTTTTTCATTGATTGTCATTTTTGTATGATTTACTTGTCTTGGCCGCGATGGGTGAATTATATTGTGTCGAGCTTTCTTTGGGGTGGGTCGACCTAGTAATAAGTGCGAGAGCCCGTTATTAGGACTGTCCCGGGTAGATAGAGACTCGAGAGAGACCCTTTATCTTCCCAATTACCGACCGTAATCGACTCGTTTGTGAACTCCGATAACTCTCTTGAGACTACCTCGTTGACCTTGACCCTAGTCCTTTTTATCGTATTTATTTCTTTTGTTTGTTCGATTCGTTTAGATCGCTAGTTTAGAACCTTCTTTCCAACCCAAAATATTTCTCCTCTTTTGACTAATTTCTTACCTTGACCGAGACCCTTATTTCAACTAGACCGTCCCCGTGGAATTCGACCCGACTTACCCTCGACTACCCAAGTTTAGGTTTAGTTGGTTTTTACTTTGATCGATCGAAATTCGCGACAAATCCCCGTCCGTCATAATACAGTGGCGGAAACACTGTAGAGTTGGGATTAAAACACACTGACAAACTATATCTTATTAAACGAAATGGTAAGTCAATACAAAGGCCTCTTTTTACAAAATGGCAAAAAGTAAAAATCTTCAAACGGGTTAATACAAATCCATAAATTGCAAGAATGAAGAAAGAGTAGGATTCACGCTACTCGCTAGCTCACACCCAAAATCCAGCAGCAAAAATCTGTCATGTTAAAAAAAAACATAACAGCCACGTCAGTGGGGAGTAACTCGGACGTTCTCCCAGCCATATTATGTCATATGGAAAAATAATACTACCTCCGTATCTATATGTTCGTCCACTTTTAATATAATACTCCACCCATATATTAAATAAAGTGGACGAACATATAGATACGGAGGGAGTAGTATTACTATATCAAAATAGTTAAAATGGAAAACATTAAAACGATATAATAAAAATAAGTTTTCGGAGAAAATTTAAAACATTTGCCAACCTGCAAATCAAAAATCAATCGATAATAATAATATTCAAAACTGGCGTTATGGAAATTCGATCAGTGTGCACAAGGCTAGACTTTCACTAGGATAATACTGGAAACTAGCTTCGAGAACTGTAGACTTAACTCATAACAGAATCCAGTCTCTAACTAGGCAACTCAACTATAACAGGACTGCGTGCAGCGAGGTCCTGGTTTAAGTAGTATACACCCCTCCTGGACACAAACCATGTCCAGTTCAACCCGACGCGACTTACACGATGCGATATCTAAGTTTAAGGGTACAATGCACACTCTTCTGAATACAAACCATGTTCAGTTCAACGACCAAATGTACCCCAAATGGGCACACCGGCTTTATAGCTGATGGCAATAACGTACACCCCAGATTATTACTCGAACCCCACACTTGACTTTATTCCATAACTCCAAAACAACCATTATCGATATTCAAAAGATAAATATAATCAATATAGATAATATGAGGATAAAAGGAATAAACATTCTATATAAAAATGGAAATTTTCTATAAATAGAAACTTACTAATTTTAGAAACTTACTTAAAATAGAAATATTATTATAGAAGATTCGTAAGTTATTAAAATAAGTTAAATGTTTAAAAATAGCATTTCTAACGAAACTAGCATTTTATTATTATCGCCGTTATCATAACTTTAATCTATTTCTAAATTCGTTACTCAAAATATAAATAAAATATAATAAGTCATTATATAGTATTTTATAAATAATTTGGAAATCGAGTTAAAACTATAAATTTTATAAAAGAGGTGTTTTAAGAAAAATGATATCAAAATTATTTGATTCGACGAATTTTATAAATTAAACGAGATTTTATAAAGCTTTCGAATTAATTTTAGCAAATAGATTTTATCAATAAATAATACTGATTTTACTAAAAATAATCAATCGGAAATAAATAAGAAATTATTAGTGAAAACAGTCTCGACTAAAATGTATTTAAAACGAAATCGTCTGCTTTCGCATTTATTAATATAAGTCGTAAAACAAAATTAATTTATTAAACAAGTATACAAACCTCGATTATAATATTAAAATACGATTTGAGTTAAAATTATAAATTAGCAAAATATGAAGAAAATAGAAATCGATATTATTTAGTTACTAATGTCACGATAACCAACAAAATATTATAACGATCGAAAATAATTAAATTAATAACGATTTATAAAATGATATCGAAAAATTTGTAATATATTTATTAGGTATACAATTTAAAAATAATAATTAGCAAATAATAAATAGCTAAAAATAGAAAATCGAGTAACGTCCTAAAGTTACCTCAAGTCGGCATTCGGAACGATCATAAACATGTACTGTCCTCAGTTGGTCTTCACGAAATCAAGATTAAGAGATGAAGGAGAGGACTACAACAAGAACGGAGCGAGGTTGACGATAGTTCTAGCATGGAACAACACGGACAAAACCGAGCATCAGCATCAGCAACTCGTTCACAGGAAAAAAAACACAGGAGCACGAAACGATGACACCTACACTGAGAGAGCTGCAACCGAATATTGGACAGCAGCGAAATCGACATTAGTAGGAGCAGCAAAGCATGAACAACGTAAAAGGAGCAGCACCCGTACAGCACACGAGACCACATCAGCAAGATCAACAACGAGCCGAGAGGGAACAACAACAGGTCTATAACAACAATATACAGCAGCACCAAACATCAATTTCAAAGTAGACAAAAAACGAAACTGAAGCAGAAGGAACGATGAACAGCAGGACGAAGGATAAGAAGAGGAAAAGAAGCAGACATCAGTAGCATGAACGACACAGCAGCACCGACAATCGAAGTCATCAAGTAACGACACAACTGCAGCTAGCCACAAAGACGACAAGGAATAGAGGAGAATAATGGGGGGAAACAGAGAGCAGCAACGATTAACAGTAGCGGCAGTAGTAGTAAACAAGAGCAGCAGTGCAAAGAGACATCAACATCAATAGAAGAACAGAAGAAAAACGAAGAACGAGGATCGGAGAGGAAAGACGGAACAACAAACAATAGCAGCAAATTGAAGAGCAAGAAGAACAAGAAAAAAAACGAAGAATAAAAAAGGAAAGAAGAAGGAGGAGAAAACGAGCAAGTAACAGGAGCACGACAAGACAAAAAGACAGCACAACAACCAAAACTTGTACTAACGTAGCAGTAGAATCGTGCAGCAGCGGCAAAAGCAAGAAAACGAAAATGAAACGGCAGCAGCGCAATTGAACCGAAGAGTAATAATAACAATTGACAGCAGCTTCAAAACGGATGGTAACAAGATGAAGGGTAGAAGAAGAAGAAGAAGAAGAAGAAGAACAGTACCGCAACAGCCGCAAGACGCAGCAGCAGTACGCAGCAACAGTGGAGAAACGAGAAGAAGACTGGATGAGGAAGGCAGATGAAGAAGAAAAGGGAAGGGAGATGCATACTGATAAGCTAGTCGTATACCTATCAAAGATAACCAACTTAGGTCTAACTAAAAATATAGCTAGGGAAGTCAGGATCGTATCCACAAGGAGACAAATAAATTCTACTTGCAACTTAAGTCTATCTAAGTAACCAAATCAGGGGTTTGTAATTGGGTTAACTAAACTAAAGTAGTGAAAGAAAGAGAAATAAAGGAGAAGAAATAACTAAAATAAATAAGATGAATAAAGATGAATAAATATAGAGAGAAAACTAGGATCGTCGGTTCACCATGAATTTCCGACGGTCACGGTCTAGGTCACAGGTCTGTCGCAAATATTGGTCTAAGGGGTAGTGAAAAGGTCCTTCCGGTCCGCTATTCACCCTAGAATGCTTTTAACGGCTTCTGATCTTATTAGGGCAAACTAATGTGTTGTAGCAGGTCTAACTCTTACCAGGCTTCCGATCTTAGGTTCGAGTTCACCAATTCAATTAATCAATTACGTCGACTTAATCAATTAATCTCAATTAAATGCTACAATTAACAACTCAGACGCAATATCGTAGACAGATCTATAAACTAATTAGCAATCATATTCAATTCATGGATCCCCTAAATCCTAGCAAGGGAAATTAGCTACTCATGGAGAAATTTACGACAACAATAATAAAGATGATAAATAAATTAAGCATAGTGAATAGATCTAAAGAGAAATTAAGAATAAAAGAATTAATAAGATAGAAAGAAAGAATTAAGAACAAAGAGAATAAGAAAGAACAAAGAAAGAATTAGATTACCGAGTTTAAAGGAAGAGTAGAAAAGAATTCATAAATCTAGATCTAAAAGTTTAGGGTGGAGAGAAATTTAAAGAGAATAGTATAAAGAAAAGTCTAAAGAGAATTAGAAGCATACAAGAAGAGGTTGTAGAATTCTAGGCTAATAGTTTCTTAAATATTAAGCTAAAACAAAAGCCCAAAAGTCTTATTAACCCTAAACATCAATTTAGGAAAGTCTCGGTCTTCGTCCAGTCTTGAGAATAGTCGGTCGACTATTTTGAATAGTTGGTCGACTATTTTGAATAGTCGGTCGACTATTTTGATAGTCGTTCGACTATTATTGACCTGTTTCCGTTCTCAGCAATGCGCGCTCAACTTCAAACGTTTGCCATTTCTTCGTTACTTCTTCAAATCGGGCGTGTAATATACCGTTGGAAAGCTAAGAGAAAGAGATTTCCAACGCAACTGGAATCAGCTCAATTGGAGTTATAGAACTCAAGATATTCACGTTTTAAGTAGACCCATTTGGAAACGATCATTCTCTTTTCTTATTTCGCAAAAGATTTCATCTTTAAGCACGAATTTTGCCTTGTTTATGCACCAACGGGTCCATTCTCTACAAAAGATGCAACAAGACCACAAAGTATCAAATTCGGGGGAAAATAATAGATAATGCTACTCGATATGCATGGAAATGCGTGCGTAAAAGACGTAATAATCATATATAAATAGCACGCATCACATACGTTGAAGAGTGGGAAATGCAAGAGGAAGGTGAAGTGAAATGGATGAAGCGGAGGATAAAAGTGGCAGGGAAAAAAAAAAGAATGAACGCATGAGGGGAATAAATTAAGTGAAGCGGTGGACAAGTGGGGAGGGGAACACGTAAAGCTGAGAGGTTCAATGTGGCTTACATTGAATTGAATTAAATAAACGGATAAATCAAATGAATTGGGTTAGGAAGCGAATTCCGAAAGAAGTTGGCTGACCCACAAGTTGAATCAAAAATGACTCGATAAAATTAATAAATAACCGGCCGTCGAATAAAATGAGTAAATAAAATATTTGAGACGAAAATGGAGCTTATAGAAATAAATAATTAGACGGTGAAATAGTATTTCCCGATAAATAAGTAAACTTTCGTTAAATAAATTAATTTGATTTCTCGAAGAAAGGTAATAAATATTTTGACGAAAACTTAAAGTAAATGAGCTTCGAGCCGAAAAATAGGAAATTCGAGCTTAAATAAAAATAAATAAAAAGAATTTAGAATTTAAATAGCCGAAATAGACTTTCGATAAAATTAAATTAAATGTATAAAATAAATCAAAATAGAAATAAAAATATGTTTTAAATATAAAAAGAGTTTCCGAGACAAACAGAATTTTAGAAGTTTGAAACGATTAAACGATAAATTCGTTTTATAAAAATTTTAAGAATTACGATTTAAATCGAAAAATAAAAATATAAACATAATTTTAATTTAATTTAATTTATAAAATCAGGGGTGTTACAGTTTTTCGTTGGGTTTCTGTTTCGGATGGATTCGTGTGATGCGGAGAGAAAAAGTTTGGATTTTGAAGCCACTAGAAGCTCAATTTGTCTGATTTCTAGCAATTGCTTCCTCATGCAATTTCCTTTGTTTATTTGATTGTTTATCTTAGTACCTTACTAGATTAAAGCCCGTGCGCTGCACGGGTTAGTTGGCTTAATTACATTGATGATGTACATTCGTTAAATAAGAAACTTAATCAAACTATGTCATTACAATAAATATGATGATCACATGATATTAGTAATCAAACTTAATTTCAACTGAATTTATAGTCTTAAGAGTTTATTTTAAAACTTAAAATAACACATGATTGCACTTATTTATAATATAAAATTTCATCACCTTATTATAAATTTTTGATGTGGAAATAATTTTACGTTTGTAGTTTTATTAAGAGATTTTTTAGATTAGTCTTATTTATAATATAAGATTCTATCGCCTCATCATCATTTTTCGATGTAGGATAATTTACTCAAGGTTTACAGTCTTAAGATCTGCTTTTAAGACCCAAAAAAACGCACGATTACTCTTATTTATAATATAGAATCATTGCCTAATTTTAATATTTTCGATATGGTATAATTTTAGGTTTGTAGTCTTTTTAAAAACTTTTTAAAACTCAAAAGATTGTTGGTTGATATTTAAAATCGAAAAATGACTCATTTATGATATAGAATTTCATCTCCTCATCATAATTTTCCGATCTGGTCTAATTTACTTAATTAAAGTCTATAGTTTTAAGAGCTATTTTTAAGACTTAAAAGAGTTTGTTTTTATATCTAAGTTAAAAGGACAAACGATTACTCTTTATTTATATAATCGAATTTGATCATCTTATTATATATTTTGGATGAATGATTACCGTTATTTATATAATACAAAAAATTCACCTTATTATAATTTTTCGATGTGGGATAATTTTACTTAAATTTATTTAAGTTGAGATATAGTCTAATTAAGAACTTTTATTTATAGACGAATGATTACACTTATTTATAATATATAGAATTTCATAAAATCATCTTAATTTTTCGATGTGGGATAATACTTTAACTATATAGTATTAGTCTTAGGAAGTTCTTTTTAGTCTCAAAAGATTGTTGGTTAATATCTAAGAACGAAAGATTACATAGAATTCTATCACCTCATTATAATTTTTCGATATGTGATAATCAAATTTAACATTATTTGTAGTCTTATTAAGAATTTTTTTAATAAAGACTAAAAAAAAAAATTGTTGATATCTAAGAACGAATGATTAGTCTTATTTATAATATAGATTTACACCACCTCATCTTAATTTGGAGAAATGATTACTTTTATTTATATAATAGAATTTCATCGTATTATCATATTCTCTTCGTTCACTATTTTTTGCCTCATTTCATTAGAATATCTCTCACAAATATTAAGGTAATGGAGAAAAAAATAGTGAACGAAGAGAGTATGATAATACGATGAAATTCTATTATATAAATAAAAGTTTATAGCCTTAAGAGTGTTTTAAAACTCAAGAGTATTTTTAAGACTCAAAAGAGAAGGGGTATAATTTTTCGATGTGGGATAATTACTTAAGTTTATAGTCTTAAGAGTTTTTTAAGAGTCTAAAGATTTTGATTGATATCTAAGAACAAATAATTAGTATTATTTATAATATAGAATTTCATCACCTAATTATAATTTGTCGATGTGAGATAATTTAACTAAAATTTGCAGTCTTTTTTATAATATAGAATCATCACCATAACTTATTTTAATTATTTCGATGTGGGATAATTTTAAGGGTTCGTTTGGTTCACCATGGGAAGATGAAGTTACCGGGAACTTTAAATTCACGTGAATTTGTATTTCATGAGAATTAAAAAATATTGTTTGGTTGCCATGTGGGAAATGACTTCATGCAGGAAGTTCTACACACCAAGGGGAGGCTTGGTGAGTAACTTCCCCCATTGTGGAGGAAGTGGGAATTCCCGGGAAGTGGAAGTGGGCAACCAAACAACTCCCTGAAAATGCACTTCCTGGGAACTTGCACTTTTCGGTAATTGGATGAGTAACCAAACGACCCCTAAGTTTGTAGTCTTATTAAGACCTTTTTTAAACTCAAATTTTTTTTTAAAACAAATAAAAAAAACTACAAATTCATGACCTCATCATAATTTTAAAAAAATGATATAGAATTCCATCATAGTTTTTAAAAAAAACAAAAGTTTTTTGTTGGCTGATATTTAAAAACAATGATTACTTTTATTTAATAAAAATTCATAATCTCATCACAATTTTTTGAAGAATTGCTTAAGTTGATTGATGTCTAAGGAATTTTTTTATTAGTTTTATTTATAATATAGAATTTCATCACCTTATTATAATTTTTTTATTTAAGTGTATAGTCTTAACAACTTTTTTAAGACTCAAAAGATATATGTTTGATGAAACTTTATAATTTTTCGAATGTGGATAGTTTTACTTAAGTTTATAGTCTTAATATATATTTTAAGACTCAAAAGATTTATGGTTAATATCTAAGAGCACATGATTACTACGGAGTACTCCATTATTTATAATATAGAAATCTATCGTTTTATTATAATTTGTCGATGTGGGATAATTTAACTAAAATGTGTATCCTTATTTGTAATATAGAATCATCACCGTATCTTATTTTAATTTGTTTTGATGTGAGATAATTTTAAGTTCATAGTCTTATTAAGACCTTTTTTGAAACTCAAAATATTGTTGGTTTTTTAAAAACTCAAAAGAGAGAGTGTGTAATTTATGATGTGAGATAATTTACTTGAGTTTATAAACTTAAAGAGTTTTTTAAGACTCAAAAGATTTTGATTGATATCTAAGAACAAATAATTATCGATCTTAGTCTTATTTATAATATAGAAATTCATCGTTTTATTATAATTTGTCGATGTGAGATAATTTAACAAAAATTTGTTTTCTTATTTATAATATAGAATCATAACCGTACCTTATTTTAATTGTTTCGATGCGGGATAATTTTAAGTTTGTAGTCTTATTAAGACCTTTTTTAAACTCAAAATATTATTGGTTGATATTTAAAAACAATGATTACTCTTATTTAGTAGAAATTTATAATCTCATCATAATTTGTCGATGTGAGCGAATTACTTAATTAAGTTGGTTGATGTTTAAGGAAGAATTATTATGTCTTATTTATAATATAGAATTTCTTCACCTTATTATAATTTTTTATTTAAGTGTATAGTCTTAAGAACGTTTTTAAGACTCAAAAGAATTTTGTTTGATGAAACTTTATAATTTTTCGAATGTGGGATAGTTTTATAAGTTTATAGTCTTTATATATTTTTAAGACTCAAAAGATTTTTGGTTAATATCTAAGATCACATAATTACTCTTATTTATAATATAAATTTTCATCACCTTATTATAATTTTTCGATGTGAGATTATTTTTACTTTAGTTTGTAGTCTTATTAAAAGACTTTTAAAGACTTAAAAGTTTTTTTGATTGATATTTAAGAACGCATTATTAGTCTTATTAATAATATAGAATTCATCAACTTATCATAATTTTTCGATATGGGATAATTTATTTAAGTTTATAGTCTTTCATCAGCTCATCATAATTTTTCGATGTGAGATAATTTACTTAAGATTATAGTCTTAAAACCTCTTTTTAAAACTAAAAATAATACATCCTTGCTTTTGATTATAATATAGAATTTCATCACTCCATAATAATTTTTCAATGTGAAATGATTTTAAGTTTGTAGTCTTATATATTAAAAACTTTTTTAAGCGTTAAAATTTTTTTTGTCGATATTTAAAATTGAATGATTACTATTATTTATAATATAGAATTACATAACCCCATCATAATTTTTTGGTGTGGGATAATTTAAATGTTTTTCTTGGTCGATATTTATTAAAAATCGAATGATTACTCTTCTTTATAATATAAAATTTCATCACCTCATTATAATTTTTTGATTTTTTGAGATTCAAAAGATAATTACTTACAGTTTATAGTCTTAGGAACTCTTTTTGAGATTCAAAAGACTTTTGGTAGATATTGAAGAACAAATTATTACTCTTTATTTATAATATAGAATTTCATCATCATATTATAAGTTGTCGATGTGGGATAATTTTAAAACTGTTATATGTAATAAATTCATTACATAATGTTAAACAAATAATATGAAATTTATACTCTAATGAAAGCATTTTTTTCCACGAATATAATTATTTCATTTTTATAATTTATTTTACGATAATATTTTTGAAAAATGAACTCTAAAGGTTTTTAACTAAGAATTGTAAAATATCCCATTAATATGATAAATTAAATATATATTATAATAGTTAAAAGATTCTCTAGTTGATTTTTATTATTATTTATGATACTTTCCTAATTTGAGGCTTGATGAAACGGACCAATGAGATCGCTCGAAAAAAGCCTAAAATATATATATATATTGATGTTAGATGATAGACAATTATTCTTTATTGATGTGGGATAATTTTAATTAAGTTTATTTAAGTTTAGATATAGTCTAATTAAGAACTTTTATTTATAGACGGATGCATGATTACTCTTATTTATAATACATAGAATTTCATCACACCATCTTAATTTCGATGCGGGATAATTATACATTAACTATATACTTTAATTATACAGCAAAAAAATTGTTGGTTAATATCTAAGAACGAAAAATTACGTAGAATTATATCAGTATAGAATTTCATCACAATTTTCAATGTGGGATGATTTTAAGTTTGTAGTCTTGTATATTAAAAGTTTTTTTAAGATTCAAAAGTTTTTTGTTGGTATTTAACCCATAAGGTTGTATTTAAGCATTTAAAATATTTCACTTTTAGTATAAACAAATAAACAATATGGATTATCTTATTATATATTTTGTATGAATGATTACTCTTATTTATATAATAATAAAAAGTCATCTTATTATAATTTTTCGATGTGGGATATACTTAAATTTATTTAAGTTTAGATATAGTCTAATTAATAACTTTTATTCATAGACGAATGATTACACTTATTTATAGTATATAGAATTTTATCAATCCATCTTCATTTTTCGATGCGAGAACTTTTTTTTAAGGTTGTTGGTTAATATCTAAGAACGAAAGATTACATAGAATTCTATCACCTCGTTAAGAACCACCTCGTTAAGAACATTTTTTAGGATGAATGATTAATCTTATTTATAATATAGGTTGTGAGGGATATTTACCGAAGAGAGTATAATTTTTTGATGTGGGATATAATTTACTTATGTTTATAGGGTATAATTTTTCGATGTAGGATAATTTACTTAAGTTTATAATCTTAATAGTTTCTTTAAGACTCAAAAGATTTTGATTGATATCTAAGAATCTAAGAGCAAATAATTAGTCTTATTTATAATATAAAAATTCATCACCTTATTATAATTTGTCGATTTGGGATAAATTTAACTAAAATTTGTAGTCTTATTTATAATATAGAATCATTAGGTAACTTATTTTAATTGTTTCGATGTGGGATAATTTTAAGTTTGTAGTCTTATTAAGACCCTTTATAAACTCAAGACTACAAATTCATGAATTCATCATAATTTAAAAAACAATGACATAGAATTCCATCATAATTTTTTTTTTAAAAAAAGTTTTTTTGTTGGTTGATATTTAAAAACGATGATTACTCTTCTTTAGTACAAATTCATAAGTTCATCATAATTTTTCGATGTGGGAGAATTACTTAACTTCGTTGATGTCTAAAGAATTTTTTTTAGTTTTATTTATAATATAGAATTTCATCACCTTATTATAATCTTGACAACTTTTAAGACTCAAAAGATTTAAGTGTATAGTCTTGACAACTTTTTTAAGACTCAAAAGATTTATGTTTGATGAAACTTTATAATTTTTCAAATGTGAGATGGTTTTAGTTAAGTTTATAGTCTTAATATACTCCCTCCCCTTCACTAAGATCTTCCACATTTTTTTTAAGAAACTTCACTAAGATGTTCCACTTTCCTTTTTAGTAAATATTTTGTGGTTTTTATTGTTCGTGACCCCACTTCTTTTTCTCTATCTTCATTTTCCTTCACATATATCCATTTTCAATGTGGAACATCATAGAGAAGCGGAGGGAGTATATTTTAAGACTCAAAATATTTTTGGTTAATATCTAAAAGCACAGGGTTACTACGGATTATTATTTATAATATTTATAATATAAAGTTTCATCACCTTATTATAATTTATCGATGTGAGATTATTTTTACTTAAGTTTGTAATCTTATTAAGAGAGTTTTTAAGACTTAAAAGTTTTTTTAAGACTTAAAAGTTTTTTTGATTGATATTTAATAATAACGAATGATTAGTCTTATTTATAATATAGAATTCATCAACTTATCATATTTTTCGATGTGTTGATAATATAAAATTTCATCAACTCACTGTAATTTTGTAAATATGGGATGATTTTAAATTTGCAGTCTTATATATCAAAAGTTTTTTAGTCGATATTTAAAACCGAATGATTATTAATATTTATAATATAGAATTTCATCACCCCATCATAATTTTTCGATGTGGGATAATTAAAAGTTTTTATTGATCGATATTTAAAACGAATGATTACTCTTATTTATAATATAAAATTTCATCATCTTGATGTAGATAATTACTTAAGTTTATAGTCTTAGAAACTCTTCTTGAGATTCAAAAGACTTTTGGTAGATATCGAAGAACGAATTATTACTCTTTATTTATAATATAGAATTTCATTATCATATTGTAATTTGTCGATGTGGGATAATTTTAAAACTGTTATATGTTATAAATTCATCACATAATGTGAAACAATCTATATGAAATTTATACTCTAATGAAAGCATTTTTTAACACGAATCTAATTATTTCATTTTTATAATTTATTTTATGATAATGTTTTTAAAAAATGAACTCGAAAGGTTTTCACGTAAGAATTATAAAATATCACATTAATATAATAAATTAAATATATATTGTAATAATCAAAAGATTCTCTAATTGATTTTTTTTATTATTTATGATACTTTCCTAATTTGAGTTTTGATTGAACGGACCAATGAGATCGCTTGAAAAAAGCCTAAAATATATATATATATATATATATATATATATATATATATATATATATTGATTAGTTACACATCAATAGGCTAATCATAATTGCTGAATCAATTGTTTGCTTATTAGGTATAAGAATTTTGTTTCATGATAGGTTCCATGATTCTCCTTAAAAAGTTGTGTTGCTAGTTTAGGCCCTGTTTGGTAACTGCCGGATTAATATTGGCATAAGCAGGTTGCAAAAGCAGATTATAATTAGCAGATTTTATTAGCATGTTTGACTAGCATATATGATTAACAGATTTTGTTACTGGTGTTTGGTAATCAGCAGTTTCAAATTAGTAGAATGTTAAATTTTCAGTAAAATGACTATTATGGATATGAATTAAAAATAAAGATTGGATAAAATATATTTTGAAGGGTAAGAAAGTCATTTTTGTATACATTCTCAATACGCCAGTTGAATATGCTGGGGTGAGCAGCATATTGTAAAACAGTAGATTGCGCCCAAATCTACTGTTTCAATATGCCGCTTACCAAACACCCAAAATAGCATATTGATTGGTCAAACATGCTAAAAGCTCTCAATATGCCAAAAAATGGCATATCCACCGTTTACCAAACACCCCCTTAATACGGAGTAATGTGGATGATTTTCATACCTCGCTCAATTAAGAATTAATTGGACATATCCCATGTTGGGTGTTACTGTGATTTCCTTAATTATATCTAATCAAGTCAAGGGATAAAATTTACCCGCAAACTTTCACTACTGCAAAAAATGCCAAAGACACCGGTTGAAAATGGCATAAAAAATCAGTCAGCAACCGGTCTCCATCTCACAGGTGTGTTAGGCTAAGAAACCAATTGTGGGAGGTGGTCTTATGTACATTTTAAAAAATCCGTCTTATAAGGTTAGAAGTATAAATTCTATTTTCAATCAAAACTTATTATTTTATAATTACTGATAATCATCTATACATGTTACATAATCAGTCAATTTTAAGTCCATGCATTATTGTTATTGTTATACGGAGTATATATATTATGACATATTACTCGTGTTGCATATAGTAATTATCGCAATGTAATTAGTAACTAGATTAAAGCCCGTGCGTTGCACGGGTTAATGGGCTTAATTACATTGATGAGGTATATTCGTTAAATAAGAAACTTAATCAATCTACTCCCTCCGTTCCAATGAATTGTTTGCCTTTCGTTTTGGCATCAAGGAGTAAGAGATCCAATGAGGGAATGACATGTGGAGCAAAACTTATGAGAAAGATCAAATTGCATATAAAAAACATTCCTAAAATAGAAAGGCAAACAATTCATTGAGACGTCCCAATATGGAATAGGCAAACAATTCATTGGAACGGAGGGAGTATATCATTATAATAAATAAGATGATCACGTGATATTAGTAATCAAACTTAATTTCAGCTAAGTTTATAGTCTTAATAACTTATTTTAAAACTTAAAATAATACATGACAACTCTTTTTTATAATATAAAATTTCATCAACTTATTATAATTTTTCGATGTGAAAATAATTTTACGTTCGTTGTCTTATTAAGAGATTTTTTAAGACTCAAAACTTTTTTTGATTGATATCTAAGAACGAATGAATTTTTTGATTGATATCTTAAAACGAAAGATTAATCTTATTTATAATATAAGATTCTATCGCCCCATCATAATTTTTCGATATAGGATAATTTACTCAAGGTTTATAGTTTTAAGATCCGCTTTTAAGACCCAGAAAAACGCACTATATATTACTCTTATTTATAATATAAAATCATCACCTTATTTTAATTTTTTCGATGTGAGATAATTTTAGGTTTGTAGTCTTTTTAAGGTTTGTAGTCTTTTTAAAAGTTTTTTAAACTCAAAAGATTGTTGGTTGATATTTAAAACCGAAAGATTACTCATTTATGATATAAAATTCCATCACCTCATCATAATTTTTTGATGTGGTATAATTTATATAATTAAGTTTATAGTTTTAAGAGCTATTTTTAAGACTTAAAAGAATTTGTTTTTATTCTAAGTTAAAGGATAGACGATTAGTTTTTATTTATATAATCGAATTTGATCATCATATTGGAGTATATGTTTTCGATGAATGATTAGTCTTATTTATATAATAAAAAAATTCACCTTATTATAATTTTCGATGTGGGATAATTTTACTTTAAGTTTTTTTAAGTTTAGATATAGTCTAATTCAGAACTTTTATTTATAGAGGAATAATTACTCTTATTTATAATATATAGAATTCCAACTTTAACTATATAATCTTAGTCTTAGTCTTAGGAACTGTTTTTTAAGTCTCAAAAGATTGTTGGTTACGTAGAATTCTATCACCTCATTATAAGTTTTCGATATGTGATAATTGTTTATAATATAAAATTTTCTCATCTCATCATAATTTGAAGAAATTGTTACTTTTATTTATAATCATTTTTCGATATGTGATAATTGTTTATAATATAGAATTTCCTCATCTCATCATAATTTGGAGAAATTGTTACTTTTATTTATAATAGAATTCCATCGTCTTATTATAATCTCAAAAAAAATTTAAAACTCAAAAGAGAGGGAGTATAATTTTTCGATGTGCGATACTTTACTTAAGTATATAGTCTAACAAATAATTAGTCTTATTTATAATGTAGAAATTCATCACCTTATTATAATTCGTCGATGTGGAACAATTTAACTAAAATTTGTAGTCTTATTTATAATATAGAATCATCACCGTACCTTATTTTACTTGTTTCGATGTCGGATAATTCTTTTTTAAACTCAAAATATTGTTGGTTGGTATTTAAAAACAATAATTATTCTTATTTAGTAGAAACTCATAATACTTAAAGTTGATTTGATGTCTAAGGAAGAATTATTATTAGTCTGATTTACAATATAAAATTTCATCACCTTGTTATCATTTTTTACTTAAGTGTATAGTCTTAGGAAATTTTTTAAAACTCAAAAGATTTTTGTTTGATGAAACTTTATAATTTTTCGAATGTGGGATAATTTTACTTAAGTTTATGGTCTAATAGATTTTTAAGACTCATTGGATTTTTGGTTAATATCTAAGAGCACAGAATTATCTTATTTATAATATAATGTTTCATCACCCTATTACACTTTTTCGATGTGAGATTATTTTACTTAAGTTTGCAGTCTTATTAAGAGATTTTTTAAGACGTAAAAGTTTTTTATGATTGATATTTAAGAACACATGATTAGTCATCACCTCGTAATAATTTTTCGATGTGAGATAATTACTTAACCTTATAGTCTTAAGAGATCTTTTTAATAAGAAAAAAAATACATGATACTCTGACATTACTCTTGATTATAATATAAAAATTCATCACATCACTATAATTTTTTAATGTGGGATGATTTTAATTTTGTAGTCTTATATATTAAAAGTTTTTTTAATACTCAAAAGTTTTTTTGGCGATATTTAAAACCGAATGATTAATCTTGTTTATAATATAAAGTTTCATCATCACCTTTGTAGTCTTATTAAGAGACTTTTTAAGACTTAAATGTTTTTTTATTGATATTTAAGAACGAATGATTAGTCTTATTTATTGAATTCATCAACTTATCATAACTTTTCGATGTGGGATAATTTATTTAAGTTTATAGTGTTAAGAGCTCTTTTTAAAATTTAAAAAAATACATCATACATTACTCTTGATTATAATACGAAGTATAGAATTTCATCACCTCACTATAATTTTTCAATGTGGGATGATTTTAAGTTTGGAGTCTTATATATTAAAAGTTTTTTTAAGACTCAAAAGTTGTTTTGTCAATATTTAAAACTGAATGATTACTATTATTTATAATATAAAATTTCATCACCCCATCATAATTTTTTGATGTGGGATAATTTAAAAGTTTTTGTTGGTCGATATTTAACACCGAATGATTACTCTTATTTATAATATAAAATTATAAATTTTCCATGTAGGATAATTACTAAGGTTTATAGTCTAAAAAACTCTTTTTGAGATTTAAAAGACTTTTGGTAGATATCAAAGAACAAATGATTACTCATATTTATAATATAGAATTTCATTATCATATTATAATTCATCGATGTAGGATAGTTTTACAACTGTGATATTATATAATAGATTCATCACATAACGTGAAACAAATAATATGAAATTTATACTCTAATGAAAGCATTTTTTACCACGAATCTAAATATTTCATTTTTATAATTTATTTTACGATAATGTTTTTAAAAAATGAAATCTAAAAGTTTTTACCTTAGAATTGTAAACATCATATTAATATAATAAATTAAATATATATTATAACAATTAAAAGATTCTCTAATTGATTTTTTATTTACTTATGATACTTTCCTAATTTGAGGTTTAATGGAACGGACCAATGAGATCGCTCGAAAAAAGCCTAAAATATATATATATATACACTAGATTAAAGCCCGTGCGTTGCACGGGTTAGTTGGCTTCGGGCTAATTGATTTAATTACATTGATGATGTATATTCGTTAAATAAGAAACTTGATCAATCTATATCATTATAATAAATAAGATGATCGCATGATATTAGTAATCAAACTTAATTTCAACTAAGTTTATAGTCTTAAGAGCTTATTCTAAAACTCAAAAGAATATATGTGAATAATTTTTTTGATTGATAATATAAGATTCTATCGCCTCATCATAATTTTTTGATATATGATTACTCAAGGTTTATAGTTTTAAGATATGTTTTAAAGACCTAGAAAAGCGCACGATTTCTCTTATTTATAATATAAAATATCACCTTATTTTAAATTTTCGATCTCACTTATGATATAGAATTTCATCACCTCATTTTATATCTATGTTAGATGATAGACGATTACTCTTTATTTATATAATCGAATTTGATCATCTTTTATTATAATTTTTCAATGGGGGTAATTTTAATTAAGTTTATTTAAGTTTAGATAATATAGTCTAATTAAGAACTTTTATTTATAGACGGATGCATGATTACTCTTATTTATAATACATAGAATTTCATCACACCATCGTAATTTCGATGCGGGATAATTATACATTAACTATGTACTTTAATTATACATTTTTTTAAGTTCAAAAGATTGTTGGTTAATACGGAGTATCTAAGAACGAAAAATTACGTAGAATTATATCATCTCATTATAATTTTTCGATATGGGATAATTTTAATTTAACTTTATTTGTAGTTTTATTAATAGCTTTTTTAAGACTAAAAGTTTTTCGATATGTGATAATTTTAATTTAACTTTATTTGTAGTTTTATTAATAGCTTTTTTTTAGACTAAAAGTGTTTTTATTGACATCTAAGGATGAATGATTAGTCTTGTTTATAATATAGAATTTCATCGTCTTATTATGGTCTTAAGAGTTTTTTGAATACTCAAAAGATTTTGATTGTTATGAACAAATAATTAGTCTTATTTATAATATAGAACCATAACCATATTATAATTTGTCGATGTGGGATAATTTAAGTAAAATTTGTAGTCTTATTCATACTATAGAATCATCACCGTACCTTATTTTAATTGTTTCAATGTGGGATAATTTTAATTTTGTAGTCTTATTAAGACTTTTCTAAACTCAAAATATTATTGGTTGATATTTAAAAACAATGATTACTCTTATTTAGTAGAAATTCATAACTTCATCATTATTTTTCGATGTGGGAGAATTACTTAAGTCGTTGGTTGATGCCTAAGGAAAAAATTATAATTAGTCTTTTGTGTATAGTCTTAAGAACCTTTTTAAGATTCAAAAGATTTTTGTTTGATAAAACTTTATAATTTTTCGGATGTGGGATAGTTTTACTTAAGTTTCACCTTATTATAATTTTTCTATTAAGAGATTAAGACATAGAATTTTTTATTGATATTTAAGAACGAATGATTAGTCGTATTTATACTATAAAGTTTCATCACCTTATGTGAGAATATTTTTTTTAACTCTGTAGTCTTATTAAGAGACTTAAATGTTTTTTTATTGATATCTAAGAACGAATGATTTGTCTTATTTATAATATAGAATTCATTAACTTATCATAAATTTTCGATGTGGGATGATTTATTTAAGTTTATAGTCTTCCATCAGCTCGTCAATTTTTTTTCCGATGTGAGATAATTTACTTAAGCTTATAATTTAAGCTCTTTTTAACTCTTGATTATAATACGAAGTATAGAATTTCATCACAATTTTCAATGTGAGATGATTTTAAGTTTGTAGTCTTGTTACTCTTGTATATTAAAAGCTTTTTTAAAATTCAAAAGCTTTTTTTGTCGGTATTTAACCCATAGGATTGTATTTTAGCATTTAAAATTAGTATAAACATATGGATTATCTTATTATATATTTTGGATGAATGATTATTCTTACTTATATAATAATAAAAATTCACCTTATTATAATTTTTCGATGTGGATAATTTTACTTAAACTTATTTAAGTTTAGATATAGTCTAATTAATAACTTTTATTTATAGACAAATGATTACACTTATTTATAATATATAGAATTCCATCAATCCATCTTCATTTTTCGATGCGAGATAATTATACTTAAACTATATAGTCTTAGTCCTAAAACTTTTTTTTGTCTCAAAAGATGGTTGGTTAATATCTAAGAACGAAAGATTACATAGAATTCTATCACCTCGTTAAGAAATTTTTTTAGGACGAATGATTAATCTTATTTATAATATAAAATTTAATCACCTCATCATAATTTGGAGAAATGACTACTTTTATTTATATAATAAAATTTCATCGTCTTATTGATAATATAGAATTTCATCAACTCACTATAATTTTGTAAATATGGGATGATTTTAAATTTGCAATCTTATATATCAAAAGTTTTTTAGTAGATATTTAAAACCGAATGATTACTCATATTTATAATATAGAATTCCATCACCCCATCATAATTTTTTGATGTGGAATAATTTAAAAGTTTTTCTTGGTCGATATTTAAAACGAATGATTACTCTTATTTATAATATAAAATTTCATCATCTCGATGTAGGATAATTACTTAAGTTTATCGATGTAGGATAATTACTTAAGTTTATAGTCTTAGAAGTTCTTTTTGAGATTCAAAAGACTTTTGTTAGATATCGAAGAACGAATTATTACTCTTTATTTATAATATAGAATTTCATTATCTTATTGTAATTTGTCGATGTGGGATAATTTTAAAACTGTTATGTGTTATAATTTGCTAGATTAAAGCCCGTGCGTTGCACGGGTTAGTTGGCTTCGGATTAATTGGCTTAATTACATTGATGATGTATATTCGTTAAATACTCCGTAAGAAACTTGATCAATCTATATCATTATAATAAATAAGATAATCACATGATATTAGTAATCAAACTTAATTTCAACAAAGTTTATAGTCTTAAGAGCTTATTCTAAAACTCAAAAGAATACATACGAATAATTTTTTTGATTGATAATATAATATTCTATCTCCTCATCATAATTTTTCGATATAGGATAATTTACTCAAGGTTTATAGTTTTAAGATATGCTTTAAAGACCCATAAAAACTCACGATTACTCTTATTTATAATATAGAATCATCACCTTATTTTAATTTTTTCGATGTGGGATAATTTTAGGTTTCTAGTCCTTTTAAAAACTTTTTAAGACTCAAAATTTGTTGGTTGATATTTAAAACCATAAGATGTTTATGTTAGATGATAAAAGATGAATGATTACTCTTATTTATATAATAAAAAAAATCTACCTTATTATAATTTTTCCATGTGGGATAATTTTAATTAAGTTTATTTAAGTTTAGATATAGTCTAATTAAGAACTTTTATTTATAGACGGATGCATGATTACTCTTATTTATAATACATAGAATTCCATCACACCATCTTAATTTCGATGCGGGATGATTATACATTAACTATATACTTTAATTATACCTTTTTGTTTAGTTCAAAAGATTGTTGGTTAATATATAAGAACGAAAGATTACCTAGAATTATATCACCTGATAATTTTAATTTAACTTTATTTGTAGTCTTATTAATAGCTTTTTTTAAGACTAAAAGTTTTTTTGTTGACATCTAAGGATGAATGATTAGTCTGGTTTATAATATAGAATTTCATCACCATAGAATTTCATCGTCTTATTATGGTCTTAAGAGTTTTTTGAAGACTCAAAAGATTTTGATTGATATCATATCTAAGAACAAATAATTAGTCTTATTTATAATATAGAACCATAACCATATTATAATTTGTCGATGTGGGATAATTTAAGTAAAATTTGTAGTCTTATTTATAATATAAAATCATCACCGTACCTTATTTTAATTGTTTCAATGTGGGATAATTTTAATTTTGTAGTATTATTAAGACTTTTTTAAACTCAAAATATTGTTGGTTTATGTCTAAAGAAAAAAATATAATTAGTCTTTTGTGTATAGTCTTAAGAACCTTTTTAAGACTCAAAAGATTTTTGTTTGATAAAACTTTATAATTTTCCGGATGTGGGATAGTTTTACTTAAGTTTCACCTTATTATAATGTTTCAATGTGAGATTATTTTAGTTAAGTTTGTAGTCTTATTAAGAGAGTTTTTAAGACTTAGAATTTTTTTATTGATATTTAAGAACGTATGATTAGTCTTATTTATACTACAAAGTTTCGTCACCTTATCATAACTTTTCAATATGGGATGATTTATTTAAGTCTATAGTCTTCCATGAGCTCGTCAATTTTTTTTCGATCTGAGATAATTTACTTAAGCTTATAGTCTTAAAAGCTCTTTTTAAGTCTTGATTATTATAATACAAAGTATAGAATTTCATCACAATTTTCAATGTGGGATGATTTTAATTTTGTAGTCTTGTATATTAAAAGCTTTTTTAAGATTCAAAAATTTTTTTGTCGGTATTTAACCCATAGTGTTCTATTTAAGCATTTAAAATATTCCACTTTTAATATAAACATATGGATTATCTTATTATATATTTTGGATGAATGATTACTCTTATTTATATAATAATAAAAATTCTTCTTATTATAATTTTTCGATATGGGATAATTTTACTTAAATTTATTTAAGTTTAGATATATAGTCTAATTAAGAACTTTTATTATTATTTATAATATAAAATTTCATCATCTCGATGTAGGATAATTACTTAAGTTTATAGTCTTAGAAACTCCTTTTGAGATTCAAAAGACTTTTGGTAGATATCGAAGAACGAATTATTGCTCTTTATTTATAATATAAAATTTCATTATCATATTTTAATTTGTCGATGTGGGATAATTTTAAAACTGTTAAATGTTATAAATTCATCACATAATGTGAAACAAATGATATGAAATTTGTACTCTAATGAAAACATTTTTTAACATGAATCTAATTATTTCATTTTTATAATTTATTTTACGATAATGTTTTGAAAAAAATGAACTCTAAAGCTTTTCACGTCAGAATTGTAAAATATCACATTAATATAATATATTAAATATATATTGTAATAATCAAAAGATTCTCTAATTGATTTTTTATTTATTTATGATACTTTCCTAATTTGAGGTTTGATTGAACGGACCAATGAGATCGCTCGAAAAAAGCCTAAAATATATATATATATATATATATATATATATATATATATATATATATATATATATATATATATATATATTGATTGATGATTAGTAGACCTGTGTTGTGTATAAAAAGAATTCTACTTTCACTCAAAATCCGTCTTAGGTTACAATTAAGAAGTATACTTCTAACCTCATATTTACTCAAAACTCGGAAATAAAATAATAATATTTTTAATATTGATTGTAAGATAAAAAAACATCCTTTAATTATATATATTGATTGATTGATTGATTATCACACGCCTTCACATAACAATATACTCCCTGCGTCCCAATGAATTGTTTACCTATTTCATATTGGGGCGTCTCAATTAATTGTTTGCCTTTCTATTTTAGGAATATTTTTTGTGTGTAATTTGATCATTGGTTCCACATGTCACCTTCTAATTGGATCCCTTTCCCTTGATGTCAAAAGTAACGGCATATAATTCATTGGAACGGAGGGAGTAAATCTCATTTTTAATAAATTTCTTGTTTTTGGGTTGACAATGAAAATTTATATTTTATAACCATACTCAAATCTTTTAACACGTGCATGGATGACCATATTCTTTAGCATACTTAAACACCAACCGTAACGTATTTTATTTGAGAATAACAAATAAAGAACCACAACCCGTGAAATTTTTTAACGGGTATTAGACTAGTTAGTTTTTAATTCTGACCTGAAACAACAATTAGTTTATTTTTGAGGATTATTTTAATAAAAAGTTAACATTTGATCCGGTTCAATTATGAGCCAGAGGGGAGGGAATGTTGTGAAGGGAGAAAGTGAGTGGCATTGATACTGAGATCCAAAAGTAGACGTAGACCTAATCGTGGCCTCAAAGTACCAAGCACAGAACTAACTCCGTGAGACGAGATCGAGAGACGCAACCATCTGACTTTCATCTCTCTCTCTCTCTTCGGACAAAGCAGCAATGACCGCCATAGCCCGCCTCACCAAACCTTCTTTTCCTCGTCTATGGAAATCAATCACCACCACCACGTCCACCTTCTCGCGGCGCTCCGATCTGACCCCCCGGAGCACTCAGTGGGTGTTCCTCGGCTGCCCCGGTGTCGGCAAGGGCACCTACGCTAGCCGACTCTCCAAGCTTCTCGGCGTCCCTCATATCGCCACCGGTGATCTAGTTCGTCATGAGCTCTCCTCCTCCGGCTCCTTATCCACTCAGGCACGCTTCCTTTTATTACTTCTCATTACTCTTTCTTCCATTCAGGTTCCATCCAGATCCTTATGTTTTATTACTTAAACTTGATTTGTTGTGTTATCGCCTTTTGTTGCTCAAGTTAAGCTGAGCTGATGATTGCTGCAAGCAACGTTGGAAATCTGTCCAATTACTGCTTCTTCCACTTTCTGATGTTTAAAGATCATAGGGTAGTTGCCCAGATTGATGCTACGTTGCTTAAAGTTTGCATTTTTGTTGTCTGAATATAGAACCGAAACTTTGGTTATTGGCCGTCCTAGTTTCCGGCTGTGTTATTGTTGTCATATGCTTCATGTTTTTGATTCGTCATATTTTTATTTCAGTGTTTTGTCATCCTTCGCCATAATATCACATGTTGATTGCAGCTTGCCGACATTGTCAACAAAGGCCAGCTAGTCTCCGATGAGATAATTATTTCCTTGTTGTCAAAGCGGCTTGAGCTGGGAGAAACCAAAGGTGAATCGGGTTTCATTCTTGATGGATTTCCACGCACAATTAGACAAGCGGTTGGTGTTTTTTTCTCAAGCCCTACTATTTTACCTTTTTTTTATAAGGCAAAGCAAGTGAACCATACAGTGAGCTATTCTTGAGCTGAGACGATCATTTTTAGACTTTAGTAGGGCACCTATGAAAATGATGGTAACATCAAGCTAACGGGTAGATGACTTAATGCACAAGTGACACAAATCAAATTTTTGACTGGACTGTGCATTGTTTGAACATTGTTATAGCTTTTACATCAGGAAAGAGTCAATTTCGAAGACTGTTATTGCTAGAAGTGTGTAAAGTTTCTTTTTATTCATGTTCTTTAATTAATGTTGCAAGTTTGAAACCCATTAAGGGGGTGTTTGGTTGAAATCCATTCCAATGTTTGGTTAGAGTATTTGGGAATGAAGTTAGATCCCCAATGGATTCTAACTCCACCCCAATTCCTTGAAATCTCATTCCCTACCCCAACCTCGAGTTTCCAATTCCACTCCACCTTAATACATTTACAATCCATTCCACCCTTGAACCAAACAACCGTAAACAAGTATGGGTATCTAATTCCAATCCTTTATGGAATCACACTCCGTTTCAATCCATTCCAATGCTTCAAACCAAACGCCCCCTAAGTATTTGGACCAGCCAATGATGTCCAGTGTAAATGAATGACCATGAACCGTGTCCAAATAATTGAAATTTTGCACACGTTTACAAAAAAACTTGGTATTCATATCATATTAGAATATGTTGAGATCTTACTTACTCGGACACGTAACTTCAAAAATTTTAAAATACGTGGACATGGTCAACGGAATGTCTTGACCAACAAAGTGGACATGATGCGACACATCTTCTTTACAAAAGTTATGAAAGATTGAAACTACAAATTTAAAAAATTCACAAAGAGATACTCCCTCCAATTCATAGGATTTGCCCCATTATTTATTCATATGTGAGGTATATTTATTCAAATGGGGCAAATCCAAAGAGTAGGAGGGAGTAAAATTCACCCGAAGATCAAATTTTTACTGCTTGTATGGCTAGTAATTGTCCACTAATTACGCCCACGTGGGCGTCATCTTTTTTATCTCCCTCTCCTTAGCCTATTGAATGAGTTAGTGTGGTGTCCAGTCCAAACATGGCGTGTCGGACACGTGTCGCGTGTCGTGTCGTGCACAGGACACTCTTGGAATTTGGCGTCTTTGAGTAACACAGGTTGAGATAATAGTCATTGGAATACAAGGACGTTATCATATAGATGGTGCTGATTTGTGAGAATGATGTTGGTGTAACGCTTCAAAATATTAGTTGGAAGTCCATATCTTGTCCTAGTCCATTACCATATACTCCATATATGATTGTTTAATTTATCATGTTGGCAACTTCTTGTACTTTTCTGTTTTCGCAGGAAATATTGGAAGGGGTGACAGATATTGGCTTGGTTGTTAATCTGAGGCTGCCTGAGCAAGTTTTGATTGAGAAATGCCTTGGTAGAAGAATATGCAACCAGTGTGGTAAAAATTTTAATGTTGCTTCCATTGATATTAGGGGCGAGAATAGGAAGCCTGGGATTAGCATGGCACCCCTTAATCCTCCTGCACAGTGTGCTTCCAAGCTGATCACACGAGCTGATGATACTGAAGTAGTTGTGAAAGAACGTCTTCGCGTTTACAGTGAAATGGTATTGTTACCTATTTTTAACTGCTTACGTGTCTTTTAACTTTTGTCTAATATGTCATTTGCAGACTTTATTGAGGATAAATTCTCGGATAACAGAATGGGGGTGAGGATTTGGAGGGGGCAATGGATCCATCCCCCTTCCAAGCCAATTTATTTCCCCACCTATATAGACAAGATTTGGAGGGAATTCCACTTCCTCCATTTCTCCTCCCATTCCCTTCTTATCCCTTCCTTCCTTCCTTTTCCCACCCCTCCCTTTCCTTCCCAATTTTCTATACAAACACACCCTAAGGGTGCGTTTGGATCGAGAGATTTGGAGGGAGGGGGAGGGGATGGAAAGCAATGGATGTAAAATCCTTTGTTTGGTGAGCAAATGTGGAGGGAGGGAAATGGATGGGAGGGATTTGGAGGGATCTATTTTTCCTCTTCCAAGGCAAATCAAGATCTCTATAAGATTCGGAGGGAATTTGTATCCATAACACTCTCATTCCATTCTCCCTCTCCTTCCCTTTCCCTTCCTTCCCCTCCCCTTTTCTTCCCATTTTAATATCCAAACAAAGCCTAGAGGAAAGGGGAAAGAGAAGGGGATGAAGGATCAATTTTCTTCCACAACTTTCCTTTATTTGAATGATGTCGGGAAATAATTAGTTTCTTCAGTTTCCTTTTCCCTCAAGATCCTTCCAACTTAACATTCCTTGATATTTGCTAGTACATGGTGGCAGCCCAAATTTTCATCTGTGTCCGCCAGTTTGTAAGGCAGTAATCACTAGTCAGTTATCAATACTCCGTACGATGTTGTCCTTGTAATACTTTTCTTTGATCCATTGTTATTTCCAGTGTTGGTTATACTACGATGATAAAACACTTTGTGATGGCTAGATTTCTGGTGTTGAATATTCTGTATTTTGTCTATTCGTGTAATGTTACTGTTGAACTGTGGTTTCAGAGCCAGCCACTTGAGGATTTTTATCGTAGCCGCGGAAAATTGTTGGAATTTGATCTTCCAGGAGGCATCCCGGAGTCATGGCCCAAATTGTTGGAAGTTCTCAACCTTAGTGAACAAGAAGAGAAGCTCACTGCCACTGCTTAGCTATATATTTTCAGTTAGTTTGTATTGTTGCATGTTAAGCATGCTTAACAGTTTTGTTAGTGCCATAGGAACCTCTGGAAACAGTCTACTGTAATAAAAACTTATTGCGATGTGCCTCAAGGCTGTAAAGCCTTCGATGTTTGTACTATAATGATACTATGAGAGCAATAGCATCAACACTCTCAGCCCCATTGAATTCTTATCATATTTTTTCAACAAAAATAAACTTTGCATATTTCCAAGTTTGTGTTGAGCCTGAAACAATCCAACCACAGGTGCTCAGCAAAAGGAAAAATTTTGACGTGCAGAATTTTCAATGAGAAGTTCCATTAGTATTGGCGAGTATAATGTTCGGAAAGTCGTGGAGATTGGACTTCACTCTCCACAATGTGCATTGCCTTTGAGCATGGAAATATTAGTAGTGCCACTCGTACTTGGGAGTGTGGTGGAAATTTGCAGCTTCTCCGAGAGGCTTTACATGAGGTTTTCCCTTCTTTTAGTGTGCAGGACGTTGACTTGAGTGAGCTTAATATTCGGCAATGATGAAAGAAGATTAGCGACGCTCATTATACTATTGTTGTTCGGGTTCTTTCTTCTTTCGACATACAATCATGGTACTCTAGAAACTCTAAAAGATAAACATCCCATTGCTCCTCCCATATTGTCAGCTTTGCTTGCTGATCATCATCCCCTCATTGTTTGCCGATTGTTGTCTCGGACATCATTCCAAGTTTCCCGCATGACACGTCTTTTGGGAGGATGATTTTTGTGCTAAACACCTTTTGGATTGTTTGAGCAGAGCTGCGGTTGCTATTTCAGATGATTTGATCACCTCTATCACTCAGATGGTTAATCTTTTTCTTGAGGGTAGATGGGCGCAGGTTTTGGGTGAGCACATTGCCAGTGCTCCGCTCACCCTATTTGTTAAACCAAATGACGGTATTCGTTCAATTGTTGTGGGCACGGTTTGACGTCGCCTTGTCTCTAAGATTGAGGTTGTTATGGTTGGACCATCATTGTGTGGTTATTTTGATAGGTTTCAGTTCGGTGTCGAGTTATCTAGTGCAGGAGAAGGTATTATGCATGCCTTGAACTAGTTTGTTGAGGATCGTGTGAGACTTTCCATGTTGGTTGACTTCCACAGTTTTTAACTTGGTCGATCGTGAGATCAAATTATTTGAGGTTCCTCTTCATTGACACATGACAATGAGTCGCATTCTCTCTCGATAGGTCGAGTTTGGTACTTTGGTCTAGCCTGACTATATTATGGGGAGCACAACCTTTGGTCGTATTAGGGGGTCCAGCAAGGTGACCCTTTAGGTCATCTACTTTTTGCCTTGGTGTTACAACCCTTGTTGTGTAAGATCAAGGTAGAGAATCTCTTCTATACCTGCAGGCTTGGTACTTGGACGATTACACTATTTTTGACGATACCTCGATTGTGGGGAAAGTTTTAGAGCTAATCATGGAAGATGGACCTCAATCAGGTCTTCCAAGCTCTCTTTCAATTTACATACTTGTTCTCCTCATGTCTTTTAGTGATCTCAGCTATTTTTTGATACAGCGCTTCGTTATAGCTTAGATCGCATTGCCAGTGCATCCGGACTTGTTTTTAGTGATTAGTAGCGGCGACTTGCCACCTTCCCCTTTAATTTTGTAGTATAAATAATACTAATACTGCAATACTTAATTATTAGACCAGCCCATCACCTGTCAAAACTTGACCTGACCCATAAACTCGACCAACCTCACCTGTTTTTTTAGCGTCATGAACTTTTTCTTTTGACCAGAGACCCATTTCTCTAAAAACCAAAATGACCCGTTAATTTAGAGTCGAAACCCGACCCGACCTGACCCATTGGACCGAAGATAAAATTATTAAAATTGCTAATAATAATACTCAGTATTTGATCAACAGATCCAGCGTTGTATCGTAGTCCTACATGAGAACTTCGATCAAAAACCAAGTTTTCACATGGTTTATAGCAAAGAACTGAGTTGTGACTAATCAAAATTAGATTACAAATACAAGTATTCCTACTAGAATGAAATGAGCAGCTTGATTGTAAGAAATGACTACTGGAAGGCCTCGAAGAAGAAAAAACAAGTAGCTGAAATTAGCTGGAGTCTCAGGCTCTCAGCAATGCAGCATTGACATTAAAAAAACACCAGCAAGGCACTCATAAGATTGAAGATTGTTGAAAACCTGATTCATGTTCATCACCGAGTTTTTGCTCATGTCAGTTGACGCAAAAGTTGAATTACTGGATAAGACGAGTGAAAATTCGATTATTGAGGCAGAAAGATCTGTTCTTCTGGATAATTGCATTCATTGCCTCGATCTGAGAAGGGAAGCCGACTTTTGCCATTCTAATAAAGTCTGGATATACAGGCCTGCACTCGATAGGAAAAAAAAGGATTTATAGTTTGAGACATAGAATCTTAACAAGTCGTATATTAATAAAAGATAGTGGTAGAAGTGCTAACCTCGTAAAAATTTCAAATGAGGAAGAAAGATAGTTACAGCCGGATAGAAAACGTTCCACGTCATCCAACTGTGCATTACGTGGTAACCCTTGCAACAAGACCTGATGATCCAAAAAGTGGATAATGCACTCATAAGACACAAGCAGGCAACCCCAGTGGACAATTGAACTATCAAGGAAGCAACAAAATCTCCAAAGCATAAGTACATTTACATATACCAAAGTTTAAATCAATATACTACAGTAAAAGATTAAGATTTGGAAGACGGGCCCTAAAATTGTTGAAACAGTATAACAATTACACAAAAAAATAAACTTCAATCAGATAACACAGAAAAAATGCAAGGGTGCAAAACAGCTCCATAGCTATCATAACATATTGATGAGCAACAGCTGTAGTACAACAGCATTAATGCTATTAGCACAAAAAGTTTAGAAACAAACGTCATTGTTGCTACAAGTTTAAGTAAACTATTTCATTCATTTATGAACGATGAAACAGAAAATAGAGCCAGATATTGCTTAATCGGTAAATTTCACAGTTGAAGAGATGGCAGTTTTGTTATGTATTTTTTTGTCGAAAAATATTGCTCAAACATAGCAAGTTTGTTTATTTGAGATGGTTTTAGAAATAAATTTCCGAATTAGAAGTGGATGTAAAATCGAAAATACCCTATATATAGAACAGAAACCAAGGTGCAAGATAAAGCTTTTCCCTTCAAAACTTACAACAAGTGAACCTACTTATTAAGATAAAGTGGGTTTTACTTATCTAATTAGTAAAGGCAACATCATATAAAAAAACCAACATCAAGTTAATACTCAATTACTCATGCTAGCAGCTCAAGGAAAACTGTCAACCATAGATCAACTGAATGCAAGGAGAAAATATATGGTGAATAGATGTTGTGTTTGCAAGAAGAACGCTGTAAGCTCAGCATTTGTTTTTTAGATGCTCTTATTCTCAAAAGTTGCTACAGCTTATAAAAGACTGCACTGGTATGAATAGTTTTGAGATTGATTTGTGACAACTGCTGGTGTGATACAATAAGAGATGCTAGGAAACATTGGAGGAACAGATGGGTTTGGTGCAGTCTAGCTTGAAAACTGGTCGACTGCTGTATACCGTTATGTATAAGGGGGAATCCTCCTGGACATGTTTCAGGAGGATTTGTTCGTCGTATCTGGAAAGCTGTTGAGATTGAAAAAGTGTGTAGGCTAGGTAGTGGAATTTGTTTAGTGCGGTTTAAAGATGAAGAGGCAAAGCAAAATGTATTGGGTATGGGCCCAGTTTTCTTTGACAGCAAATCATTTGTTGCAAGGAATGGGGAGGTGGAATTGGGGAAATCTGATGTGGACTCAATCCCAATTTGGATTCGCCTGTATGGACTTGAACTCAAATATTGGGGACCAGCTCTGTCTAAGATTGCAGGGTTGGTAGGGAAGACAATTCGGTATGACTCAGCAACTCAGGATAAGACTTATTTGGGTTTTGCCAGGGTCGTGGTGGAGGTTAAGAAGGGAGAGCACCTGTCTGAGAGAACTGGATTTATAATGAATATGATGTGAAGCAATCCCAGGTTGTTCATTATGAATTGAGACATGTGAAGTGCTCTGAATGTCAGGGAATTGGACATACAGCAGAAGTATGTAAGAGGAAAAAGGAGGTAAAAGCAGCTGGAGGAGGGAGGAAGGAAAGGAGACCTAAGGTTGTGATTTCCCCTTCTAAAGAACCTGAGCTTGTGGTTCTCCCCATTCTGGATCCAAATACTATAGGGACCCGTATGCCTTTTAATGGCACAATGCTGAACTCTCTTAGCCCTGCCAGGATTATTAGACAAGAAGGAATCTATGGGAGAGGGTAATAAAATGTTTCTGGATATACTTAAGATGTCACTGGGTAGGAACAATGCTAGTGGAAAATGGTCGTGGTAGTAGCAGGTTATTCTCTGGACATTAGTTTAGCATTTTGAAATGTAGGGGTGTGTGTTTGGATACAATAGTAAGATGGAAAGGGAGAAGGAAGGAAGAGAAACGAGGGGGAGGGGACATGAAAGACATGGAGTTTATACCCTCTAAATCTTGCCTATATAGGTGGGGAAATAAATTGGTTTAGAGGAGGGAAATAGAGGGATCCATTTTCCCTCCCTTCCAAATCTGTTCACCCCCATTTTGTTATCCAAACAAAGGAATGAGAATAAGATTCTTAGAATCGGGGATGCTCAAGGCTTTGAGTGTACCACCACCGCTGAAAACTAAAGATGCTTTTATCAGATACTCCTATATACAGGTCCTTGGGAGTGATCACCAGGTCATTCTCTTGTATGCTGAGGTGATTAGAGTAGGCAGGACAGTTGACGATACACAACATGTTAGGGCTTATTGTTGATGTTTCTGAGTGTGAGATCACTTCAACACTCTTTTCAATTCCTTTCTATTCCTGCAAACAAAGCTCATGGACCAGGCTCCCTAGCCAGTTCATCGGGGATGCTTATGGGATAGTAGGTCAGACCTAGTGAAAGATATTAAGGAATTCCTTCATGATGGAAAGCTCTTGATGCAAATTAATGCTACCTTGATCACTATAGTTCCTAAAAAAAGGATAGGCAGGAAACTGTAATGGAGGCCTATTGCGTGGTGCAATGGTATTTATAAATGCATTACAAATACAGGTTGAATGCAGTCCTTCCTACTATTGTGAGCATGAACAAGACTGCTTTCATCAACAGGAGGAAAATTGTGGACAATGTCCTTATTTGTCAAGACATTGTGAGACCATAAGTCTCCTTTCATCTTCACTCAACGTATGGAGTACCTCACTAGAATACTTGATTTGGTAACTCCAAAGCCTGAATTCAAATTTCATCTTTTATGTAGACAATTGAAGCTTTGTCATGTATGTTTTGTTGACGACTTGCTTTTATTTAGCAAGAGGACTACAACTAAGAGTGATAACGAGCCGAGCACGAGCTTGGCCTTGCTCGACCTTATGCTCTTTAAGCAAAATTCAAATTCGAGCTGATCTTGAGCTTACCTGAAGTCCTGAACTTTAGAAAATAAAGCTCACTGAGACACTCGCGAGCTAAAATGCAACTTTAAGCCGAGTCCAAGCCCAACTCGAGCCTACATAATTAGATTTAAGTTTTTTTTTCATCGACAATTTTTTAATAACTTGGGATCCGAAAATATATATAAAAAGTATTAGGCAAATCAATAAGAACACTTCATTGGTAGAAATACTACTCTCTCTCCCATCCAAACAATGGGTTACATGGAGTATTTCACAAATTTTATGAAAGTATAAGGTAAGGGTATATTGGTAAATAAAAAGGTCTTATGGGCCCACTCAAATTAAAGCGATAAAAAGTAATGGCATTGTGTAAATGATGAAGGATAAGAGGAGCATGGTAAAGTCTTTTACCAAAAAGGGAATGTAAAACATTGTTTGGATGGTCAGTTTATAATAGTGTAAAACTCGGTTTGGATGGGAGTATATAATTATGATTAATACTCGTATTTTTTAAAAAAAGAGCAAAATATTAACTAATCACATTAGTTTAAGCTGCTCGCAAGCCTTTCGAGCCGAGTCAATGGTTGCTCGGCTTGACTTGTTAAGTAGTCGAGTTGAGCCAGTTTTGACCGAGTCGAACTCAAGTTGCTTGCGAGCTATCTCATCTCATCAATCACCCCTAACTACAACTTAAAGATTCTATTAAGTGCCCTAAAGACCTTTTATAGTGCTTCTGAGCTTATGTTGAATAAGGAAAAGTCTGAGATTTATATGAATGAGATTAATCAAGGAATGCAAACTAGAATGTTGGCTCTGGATTTCAGAAGGGTTCTCTTCCTTGTAGATATTTAGGTATCCCTATATCTTATAAGAGGTTATCTGAGTGTGTACTAGTCTTACTAAGAAGATGGTGAGCAGAACAAGGGGTGAGGGGTGGAGTGCCAGAAAGATTAGCTATGTTGGGAGGGTGGTACTCATCAAGTCAGTTCTTACTCAACTTCACTCCTACTGGGTTAGGATTTTCCCGATTCCTAGTTTGGTAATAAAGAAAATTGAGACCATTTGTAGGAGATATCTCTCATCAGGAACAACAGAACTAAGATCTCTTTAATTTCTTGGGAGCACTATTGTCTTCACGGGAAGGAAGGAGGTTTAGGACTGGTTAACTGTGGGCTAAGAAACAAGGCCCTTACTGCTAAATATACTTGGTTGATTGCTAATAAAGAAGACCATTTATTGGTCAAATGGGTTCCCAACATTTATATAAAGCAAAGGAATTGGTGGCAGTATGTGCCTACTGTTAACACAGGCTGGTCTTGCAGGAGCCAAATCTGCAAGACTAAGGATCTCTTTAAAGGAGGTTACACACATAATACTTGGATGCATGGATTTCATAGCGTACAGAGAGGCTACAACTAGTTGATGTGTGTGCAGCATGAGGTTCAGTGGACCACTGGTCACCATTCATCTGGAATGGAATGGATTAGCATTCATTCATCATTTGTTATATGTGCAGAGTAAGCTCCTTAATTCTGACAGACTGGAACATACTGGCTTTATCATGAATAAGAAATGTTTTATTTGCATTTTGCAGGCAAGAGGACAAATTTCCACAACACCTATACTTACAGCAAAAGATGTCCGCAACTGCTGCAGGTGTGGTGTGATGTTCAGTTTGATGACCAGGATATCTTGTAATGAGGACTGAAGTGGCAATGTATATCTCTTCTAAAGAAACAGATTGTGTTTGCAGCTATAAATGGGATGATATATTACATTTAGCATGCTAGGAGCAATAGTAAGATTGAGGAACAGGTTGCTAGGCCTGAGTTCAGCCCGCAGTTGGTTAAGATGGCAATAAAAGCAAGGATCCAAGGTAGTGCTTCAAGTTGACTAACAATGGATTTGAAGCTTAAACTTCTAAAGTGTAGTTTGTATTTAGATGTAAGTAGGGAGTGCCTTAGGTGGTGAAGTAATATTTCATGATTATTAATGAGAATTCACATTTCACCCAAAAAAAATCCCTGAAAAAAGAAATCAAAAAATGTGTAGGCATGGCCGCATGGGTTTTGCACCTATAAATAATTTTCACAATTCTACACATTTATTTAGACTTTGACAAACATTGACATAACTGAAATCATTATATGAACATAATTACTAAAAATTAAGGGGTTTGAGTCCTTGATGGCCTAATAATGTAAATGAGTTAACGGAAACACGACACGAGAATTATTTAGGCCAGGTTCGGGTTGAATAACTCTTAACTCCTTTGTATATAACATAAATATGAACTGATCTATCTTTATATTATTATTATTATACGACAGACCTAATATTCCCTCACATCCAAACATAACTACCCACTAGTTGGAAAGCCCGTGCGATGCACGGGCCGATTTTTAGTGACAATGATAATGACACCAAGTTAAAGGATTACGTAAATTTGTGAGACTGCGCAACAGTAGAAAGTAAGTCGAAGGTAAGAGTATGTTTAATAGTAAAGAAATACTATCCACTTACGTGAATGTGTTTTTTGGGAGGTCATACATGCGGTAAATGTCAAATTAATTATACGCGTGCATTGTATTTAAAACTCGTAATATCTCTCTTTAAGAAATACTCGGTAAATATTTGGGTTGATAGTTGATATCTAAGAACCAATAATGACTTCAACTTATAACCATATGATCATCCCCTTATGATAATTTTTCAATGTGGTACAATTATACTATGGAGTACTCCTCCTTCCTTCTATCTTCTTCCATATTCCATTTTCATTTGTCTTTCTATCTTCTTCTCATCGCAAATATTTTTTATTTGGTTCAATCTTTTTACTATATATATATATTAATCTCACTTTTTACTTATGACTACAATTATAGAAGGGAGAAATATTTAATTTATACATACTCCCTCCGTTCCAACCATTTGTATACATTTGCTTTATGCACGTATGTCGATGTTCGTTTTCTTTTGTCTATATCTTTAGTGATGTGTTACTAAAAATTATAAAAATTTGATATCATAATGTATTTCATTAGACGATTTAAATAAGATCTCACATGGCTATGTTTTATCTTATATATTAGAAGTTACATTGAAGATTCTCATTATTCACAAATAGTGTCCAAAAAGCAAATGTATACAATTCGTTGGAACGGATGGAGTATGACATTAGGGGACATTATTTTTTCAATGTGAGATAATTTTATTTAATTTTATAGTCTTAAAAACTCTTTAATTTTTGTCGATATTTAAGGCCGAATTATACAATGAAAATTCATCGCCCTATTATATTATTTTTCAACGTGAGATAGAGTTTTTTTTCTAAGACTAAAAAGAGGTTTGTTAATATCTATGGACGAATGATTACTCTTATTTATTGTATAGAATTTAATCAGGTCATCATAATTTTTCAATGGAGGATAATTTTACTTAATTTTATAGTCTTAAAAGATTAAGGATCAAAAGATTTTTTTGTAAATATCTAAGAACGAATGATTATTCTTATTTATAATAGATTCATTACTTTTTCGAACAAATAATATGAAATTCATTACGTTTATAGTCTTAAGAGTTTTTAAGCCTCAAAAGTGTGGGGTAATTTTACTCAATTAAGCTTATGGTCTTAAGAATTTTTTTAAGACCCAAAAGAGTTTGTTTTTCCATCTAAGTTATTAAGGACGAACGATTACTCTTATTTATATATTAGAATTTGATCACCTTATTATGAAGTATACTTTTGGACAAATGATTATCTAAAACAAATGATTTCTATTATTTATGATATTTCATCATAATTTTTCGATGTGTGATAATTTTACTTAAATTTATAGTTTTAAGAATTTTTTTTAGGACTCGAAAGATTTATGATTGATATTTAAAGACGATGATTACTTTTATTTATATAATACAATTTCATCACTTTTTCGTAATTTTTTGATGTGGGATAATTTTTACTTCAATTTATAGCCTTAAGAGGAGTATTATAAGATTCAAAAGATTTTTGATCAATATATAAAACGAATAATTTCTTATTGATGATGTACTCATCATGATTTTTCGATGTGAGATAATTTTAATTAAGTTTATAGTTTTAAAAAATTCTTTTATGACTCAAAAGATTTCTCGTTGATATCTAAAAACAAATGATTGCTTTTATTCCGTATTTATATAGTAGAATTTCTATCACCTTATTATAATTTCTCGATGTGGGATAATTTTATTTAAATTTATAGCTTTAAGAGCTTTTATAAAACAATTTTTTTGGTTAATATCGAAAAACGAATGATGTCTCTTATTTGTGATATAGAATTTCATCACCTCATAATTATAGTCTTAAAAACTCTTTTTAGAACTCATATTTTTGTTAATATCTAAACATGAATGATTTCTCTTTTCCATTAGCTTACGGTCCTAATATCATTTTTAAGACACAAATTTTTTTAGCTGATATCCAAGGACAAATAATTATTATTTATAATACTCCGTATAGAATTCATCACATCATCATAATTTTTTGATGTGAGACAACGTTAGGATAATTATAATAATAAAAGAGTTTGTTTTCATATCTAACTTAAGAATGGACGACTACTCTTATTTATATAATAAAATTCGATCGCCTTATTATAATTTTTCGATGTGGGATAATCTTACCAGAGTTTATAGTCTCAAGTACTTTTGTAAGACTCAATTTTTTTTGATATCTAAGAACGAATGATTTATCTTATTTATAATATCAAATTCCATCACCTCATGATTTTTCGATATAGAATAATTCTGACTTAAGTTTAGATATAGTCTTAAGAAATCTTGTAATAATTTTACTTGAGTTTATAGTCTTAAGAGATTTTTAAGACTCAATTAAGTCTTGGAAGAATTCTAATAACAAATGATTAGTAATAATTTGGAGGAATGATTACTTTTATTTGTATAATAAAATTTCATCGTCTTATGGTGAATTAATTACTCTTATTTCTTATTTATAATATATTTCATCACCTTGTTATAATTTTTCGATGGAAGATTATGTCACTTAAGTTTCTAGTCTTATTAAGATATTTTCTAATTAAGACTCAAAAGTTTTTTTATTGATTTTAATAACGAATGATTAGTCTTATTTACAATATAGAATTCTATTATCATAAATTTTTTGATGTGGGATAATTTAAACTCATTTTAAGACCAAAAGAACACATGATTACTCTTATTTATAATATAGAATCATCATCTTATTTTAATTGTTTCGATATGGACAATTTTAAGTAGTCTTATTAAGAGTTTTTTTAAGACTCAAAAGTTTTTTTAGTCGATATTCAAAAACAATGATTACTCCTATTTATATTATAGAATTTCATAACCTCATCATAATATTTAAGGTTATAATCTTAAGAATTCTTTATGACTCAAAAGATTTTTGGTAGATATCTAAGGACGGATGATTACTATTATTTATAATATAGAATTTCATCACCTTATTATAATTTGCCGATGTGGGATAACTTTAATATCTTTATATGTAATAAATTCATCACTTTTTTCGAGCAAATAATATGAAATTTATACTCTAATGAAAGCATTTTCTACCACGAATCTAAATAATTCATTTTTACAATTTTATTTACGATAACTTTTTGTTAAACAAAATTTAAAGATTTTTAGAAGAAAATTATAAAACATTACATTAATATAATAGATTAAATGTTAAAATAATTAAAAGAATCTCTATTTGATTTTTTACTATTAATAATGAAACTTTCCTAAATTGTGTTTTCATGTAACGGACCAATCATATCGCTCGAAAATTTCCTCCTTTATATATATATATTGATTTGCTTTTGGGTGGTCTTCAAGGCACAAGGCACAACATTGACCGTCTTTTTCCGTATCTACACGTAGCGTTTTTTTAATAAAATTTCTAATGTTATGATTTTTTTTTCCATAAAAATCCAAATATATAATTTTCATTTATCAAAGTTTCATACTCCACTTTTTTACACGATTGCGGTCAAAGTTTAGTAAGTTTGAAATCCAAAAAGCAATTGCATAGAATTGTTTGGATGGGAGAGAGTATAATAATTCTATAATAATGAGCGTATAATTAATTATGACATGAACACTAAACTCTTTTATAAAATAGAGATTAATCGAAAAACCGTGCATGCACACGGGGTTTGCACTAGTTTTCACAACTGAAAAAAAGTAGAGTGGCCATACAAAAGCCGTTGTGTTAAATGGGGATTACATGCCAAAGCCCCCATGCATTTGTTTTGGATAAAAGAAGCCTACGTGGACCCCTATTTCACATAATTTGCCCAAAACTAACCCAATTTAACAATTTCTAATCGATATATACTGACGAGAACACGTTTGTAATCCGAGAGCAGACCAACAGAGATATGAAAAGCACAAGTGACAGATTAAAGAAGTAGGATCTCCTTACATAATGTCCGTTATTGCTTGTTATAACATCCCAGTGCTGACGATCAACCTAACATTTTTAAAATATGGTAAGTAAAGGATATTTGGCCATGAAATAAATAACTGAAAGAAGAGTCAGCAGCATTACCTTGTCCAGTTTCAGCAACCGACCCTTCCTAGTGTTCTCCTTTATTGCAACGCCGAATGCAGAAAAAGAAGGAAACTGTAGCAACCTAACATATACCAAATTATAATTTTAAACCCTTATGAACTCATAATCATCCAAGCTTTCTAACCACCCAAGTCAATCTTTTAGAGAAGCAAATTTATCCAGCTAAGATGGCAATATAATGGACAAGTACAATCTTGCAGAGAGAAAAATTACATCGCCAATGGATTGAACATTCTGTCATATTCAACCTTAATATCATCCAAGTTCAATCCGCATCCTTCAAACAGGTTGATGATATCAGTCTTCAGTGTATTTTCACTGATTCCCAAAAGCCTTCCATATACTGCACCTAGAATTGCCCATAAGAACATAGAACTGTTAATCCCCATAGATTTTGGAAATGTAGCTGTTAAGTGAAACAAAAGGTTCCAACATTATTGCCTCATAACAACAACTCGAGGCTAAATAAATAAATACACTAAAGCTGAGCTTTTCTTCTTTAAAGAAAAAGGAGAGAATGGAGATGGGTTTCGAGATGATCGGTTAATAAACAACCATTGCATATATACCTCTTACCCACTAAGCTTATCCTCCCTCCTAATTTTCGTGACTCTGTGACCAGTTAGTCGTACACATAAAATAAAATACTCCCCACCACGCACCCGCACCCGCACCTAAGTCAGTCCGTGAATGCCTTGAAGAACCTAGCTCGTGAGTAACTAGGTGGCGTTTTAAGAGTAATAAAATACTATTGAGAAAGACGGAGAGACTAGTTTGGATAACATTGGGGAGGGAATCCCCGCACCCGCACCCGCACCGGCACCCGTACCCACCACGCAAAATTCATCCCCTCCCCTCCCCTCCCCTCCCCAACCAACCACCTCCACCAACGTTCTAGTAACCCTCAATGCATCAACACTTGCACAAATCAAGATGATTTTACAACATTTAAGTTTAAAATACCAAAGAAACAAAATTGTTGGTCCGGTTTCTTAGATCTTAACCGTGGAAACAATGCTAGGTTTGAATCTATAAACCCAGAAAATCCAAGAAACAATGAAAAAACAAAGGGGATATAGAGAGACACCTTGTTCAGTTGAGAAACGGCGAATGGATTCACGAAACAAGGACAAGGAGTGAGGATTCGCAGACGACGATGATCGAAAGATTCCATGGAATCTGTGAGTTACTCGAAAGACTGCCATGCTTTGAGGATGGAACTTGGGAAGTAGCTAGCAATCGCACCAAATGCCCGGAGGGAGGGAGGGAGGGTTTTCTCAGTTCTTGCACTTGCATTTGTCTATGGACTTACTCTATGTCGTTATGGCCTTGTGGGCTTCCGTCCTTCCAATACGATTGTAGTACTCCCTCCCCTTCAATGTTGCTTTTTCCCCATTTTTTTGAGAGAAGTGGTCCAATATGCTTTATCCAAATACTCTCAATCATATTACTAGGGAGATGAAATACGGTGGGTTAACTAGTTTATTGGGTTGAGGGTAAATGGGTAATCTACTAGGGTAGCATTTGGGAACCTGTATTTCAAATCGTCATTGTCAAATTTGAAAAGTGAAATGATGAATTTTAGAATGACATGCGTTAATGTATAATTTTGAAATTAGCCTTTTTGTGAAGGTATTGTATTTGGTTGGATTTGACAAAATCCAAATTCACAAATTTACTTTGTTGTTTCCCAAACAAAGTATTTGTGTCAAATCCAAATTTTAAAATGAAATCCGTGTTCCCAAACGGACCATAGATGAAATTTTATCATTTTAGAAAATGGTAGGATTTCATTGAATGAACTGAAAAAGGAAAATGGTAGGTTTCCATAGTGATGAGGGTCGGCAGCCTGCTCCGGACCGCCTGCAAAGCAGGCTATCAGAAGACTACTCGAGGAGTCAGAGAACCAACTTGGCAGACGATCAGAGCAAAGTCACAAAAGAACCCACGAGGAGCTTCAGACGACCGCCTGCTCGACAGGGAGGGGTGCTCTGCCAAACCCCGTCTCCGCATAGACCCAGCCTGCCTGCCTTCAGGCCATTCTCCGCAGGCAGGGATCGCCAAGGGACCCCCTCGTCATTTCGCCTAAGGTAAGTGAGAATGGGTGGATGAGGTGAAGCCACTTGTCACCCCCTCATCCACCCATCCTCCTTCTACTTCCCTCTCTTGTGGGAAGGTATAAATACTCTTCCATTTCCCACAAGAAAGGGGTTGGATTTTCTCTCTCTAGAACTCTTACTCTTAAAACGCCACCTAGTTCCTCACGAGCTAGGTTCTTAAAGGCATTCACGGACTGACTTAGGCATCGGAGAGGGTTCCCTCGGACAACCTCCGAGGCCCTGTGCGTTCTGTGTGCAGGGAGCCGGCCCATTCCGCCGGGAAAGGTCCGACCAGTGGAGTAGGAGGAAGGAGAGGTTAGCAAGATTAACCTGCTGCTAATTCAAAGCAATACCGTACACCACAAGCCCGAATTCCGAATCGGGTTAATTGATTCCTATACCGGAACAATTTGGCGCCGTCTGTGGGGAAGATCTGGTTGTATCCACGAATTACCCACAAAAAAATCAACCATTCCCAATTACAAAAACTAACCAATCAAAGTAATCATGCCTGAGATCGTTGACACTAGTGTAGGGGTAGGTCCGACGGTCCCATCGGTGACTCCCCTATACGGCATGCCACAGCCGGAGAGGGCACCTCCCACCACGATCCTGGGGATGGGGGGAACCAGTCTCCTGGGCATGCCAAGTGCAGCTGTAGCACCAGAACTGGGGGCACATCCAGGGCACACCCTGAACCTAACCCCAGCTCAGATGGTACAGACAGCCGCTTTCTTCTCCGCAATGCTTAACCAGGAATTCACTCCTGAGGACCTGGTAGGCAGGGTCGCGACGACCCCCAGACACCCCCCTCAGTTAGCAGGGATGGGGCTGGGGGCACGAAGCGAACCGCCGCCAGGAACGCCCAGAGGAAAGCAAGAAGAACAGCTCAAGTATACGCACAGGTGTAGAGGCACATCACAGCAGGCAGCCAAGAGCCGCCTGCCCAGCAACAGGCGTTCTCCATACACACCACGGAGTCCGCATCTGGAGGGAAGAGAGGTCTGTCTCAGGGATTGCAGGAGCGGATGAGGCACAAGGAGCCTACGTCTAAGCGCCTGGGAGAAAAGCAGGGCGGAGTCTTTTCCAGGTTAACGCCAGCAGCAAAAGGACAACCAGCCCCGGGGTTGTCCCAAAGCCTGCAGTCTAGGCTTAACCGGGGACAGCCGCTTGAATCAAGGTACCACCAAGATGACAACCTCGGTCAGTCCCGGAGAAAATGATCCAGACAAGTCTCCCCTGACTTGGAGGATGAAGCAGCGAGCAGGCGGCCACCGAGGCACCGCTCCCCCAGTACGAGGAAACCGATCCCTAGACAATGGGATATCCACGGTAACCAGTCTGGGGAAAGCAGGTCACGAATGGTAGGCAGGCCCACAAAAACCCCTTTTCATCCTGATGTACAAGAGTACCCCATCCCAAAAATCAAGATGCCCACCGTCAAGTTTGACGGGACCACAGATCCAGAGGATCATCTGGCGGCATTTGAGAGTCACATGGGCATGTATGACGTGGATGACGCAATCTGGTGCAAAATCTTCCCAATCACCCTGGTAGGGCTTGCACAGGGATGGTTCAGGGATCTTTGCCAGGGATCGATCAGCTTCTTTATAGAGTTAGCCGAGGCCTTCCTTGAACAATATGCAGGGAACAAAAGGAGATGACTCACTCGGTTTGATCTTATGACCCTGAAGCAGAAAAAGGGCGAAAGCGTCAGGGAGTACCTAAAGAGGTTTGACTTGTCCTACCAGCAAGCCAGAGAGATTGATGATTCCACCGCTGCCTACGCTCTGACAATCTCCCTGCTCCCAGGGGAAATGAAGAATCAGATGATCAGGGCCCAACCTGAAACTTTGGCCAAGGCCAGAAAAATTGCTGAAGGGTTCATTCTGCAGGAAGAGTTTCACAGCCTGCCGGACACCCCTGCAGGCCAAGCAAGGCCGCAAGGGGGACCGCAGGGTGGATGCGGCAGAAACGAGCCAGACAAACAGAGAGAGGAGGGGGATACCCCCAAGAAAGAATGCACAGCTTACTAACCAAGGTTTGACAGCTACACTGCCCTCAACAGACCGAGGGCAGAAATCTTCGAGCTGGAGAAGGAAACAGCAAAATGGAACCGTCCAAACAAGCTGCGCAGCCCAAAGGGGGATCCTAAAAAATTCTGCACGTTCCATGATTGCATAGGCCATACCACGGAGGAATGCCGACACTTAAAAGATGAGATAGAAAAACTCATAAGAAACGGCTGGCTGAGCAACTACGCAGCGAGGAACAAACCCCAAAAGGAGGCGTCGGACAAGCCTGAGGGTTCAGCCCAAAATTGCATGATAATTCATGTAGTGTCAGGGGATGCAGAAGGACGAACAAGCAGACGAAGTCAGAAAAAGCAGATCTGCGAATTGCGAAACCAGATTTGCTACGCGGAGAGGGCAGGAAGCCCAAAGGGTACGGCCTTGAGCATCACCCCTGAAGATGCAGGGAGAGTCATATACCCGCACAACGACCCCTTAGTCCTAACTCTAGAGATTAACAACCACATTGTCAAGAGATGCATGGTGGACACTGGCGCCTACACAAACCTCTTGTACAAGGATGCCTTTGAAAGAATGAATCTAGAGAAAAGACACCTGAAGCCCGCCTCTGGATCGTTGTATGGGTTCAGTGGGGCAGGTGTACTTCCCATGGGGATTATCGACTTACCGGTAACATTCGGGGAGGGGGCCTCTGCCAGGAATGTCAGGGCATCATTTGTTGTGGTGGATGCCAAGTCTGCATACAACGCCATAATAGGTCGGGCCACCCTAGACGAAATCGAAGTCGATGTGTCAATCAGGGCCCTCACCATAGCCTATGTGACAGACTTTGGCATGGAAGGGAAGGTCCATGGAGATCAGGAGTCGGCCAGACACTGTTATTCCGTGGCCCTGCAAGCCCATGAAACAGAAAGAAAAGGAAAACGAAAAGCCGAAGGTTCCCCAAGCAGGGAGGGTGAAATCCCGGCTGCTCAGCAAAAAGCAACCCACTTAGAGCCTGAAGGGGAAAGCATGCTGGTGGACTTAGAACCAGGGAGGCAGGTCCTCATAGGGGCCGACCTGGAGGAGTCCTACCAGAAAGAGTTGATTGCAGTCTTGAGAGACAACAGAGACGTATTTGCTTACTCTGCAGATGAGATGCCAGGGGTCGACCCAGCTTTTATTGTTCACAAGCTGAACGTTAACCCGAAGGCTCGCCCTGTAAAGCAGAAGAAAAGAAATATGTCCGTGGAAAAAGACGCGGCGATAAAAGAGGAGATAGAAAAACTCTTAAAAGCAGATTTCATTGAAGTATGTGATTATCCTGAGTGGTTGGCGAACGTTGTGATGGTGAAAAAGTCATCGGGCGCATGGAGAATGTGCGTAGACTTCACAAATCTTAACAAAGCCTGCCCAAAGGACTGCTACCCCCTGCCCAGGATAGACCAACTGGTGGATGCCACTAGTGGATATACCACGCTAAGTTTCCTGGATGCATTCTCAGGGTACCATCAAGTGTACCTCTGGCAGCCTGACAGGGTGAGGTGCGCCTTCATAACCAGCCATAGAACATACATGTATAAAATGATGCCATTTGGACTGAAGAATGCAGGTGCTACCTATCAACGACTGGTGGACAAGGTTTTTGAAAATCAAAAAGGGAGAAACTTGGAAGCCTATGTCGATGACGCAATTGTCAAGAGCAAGGGGGACAGGGAGCATCTGGCGGACCTGCAGGAAACGTTCTCCTCCCTGCGATCGTACAAAATGAAGTTAAATCCAAAAAAATGCACGTTCGGAGCCCGATCTGGCAAATTCTTAGGGTTCTTAGTCAGCTCCAGGGGGATAGACGCCAATCCCGAAAAGATTCAGGCGGTCCTAGACCTCCCAGAGCCTAAAACCATAAGGGATATTCAACGACTCACAGGCAGGATGGCTGCCCTGGCTCGCTTTATCGCCAGGTCAGCAAACAAGTCAACCCCTTTCTTCAAAGTGTTGAAGGGCAACAAGCAATTCAAATGGGAGGAGGAGCAAAAGAAAGCCTTCGAACAGTTGAAAGAGCATCTGAAGAAGCTCCCTACCTTGGCGAGACCCGTGGCCGGAGAAAAGCTATACCTATACATTGTTGTCACCAACTCAACAGTGAGTGCAGTCATCCTGAAGGAAGAAGCAGGCTCACAGCAGCCCATCTACTTTGTAAGTCACGCCCTGGGGGCAGCAGAAAGAAACTATCCTATGGTTGAAAAAGCTGCCTATGCAGTCGTCATAGCAGCCAGAAAACTCAGGCCCTACTTCGACGCACACCCTGTCGTGGTCCTCACTGACCAGCCACTGGAGAGGATATTGGAAAAGTTTGAAAAATCAGGAAGGCTGCTAAAATGGGCAATTGAATTGAGCGGACTGGGGATATCGTACCAACCCAGGACGGCCATCAAGGCACAGGCCCTGGCGGACTTCCTGGCTGAATGTTCTCACTCAGGGGAAGAAGAGCCTCCCACCGAAGAGTGGATAGTGCACACTGACGGGTCCTCAACGGCCAATGGTGCAGGGGCAGGTGTCGTACTGACCAGCCCTGAAGGAGTGGATTTTGAGCATGCGCTCAGATTCACCTTCCTCGCATCAAACAACGAGGCAGAATATGAGGCCGTACTTGCGGGAATAAATCTAGCTAAGGCTGCAGGTGCAGAGCGAATTATACTAGCAACTGACTCCCAACTCATTGCCAATCAAATCAACGGAGAGTACGAGGCTAGGGATCAGGCCATGGCCACCTACCTAGAAAAGGTGAAGCAAGGGTTATCAAGCCTAAAATCCTATGAAATCAGGCAAATACCCCGATCACAGAACAATCGGGCTGACGCCCTGTCAAAACTGGCCAGCTCCAGCCTACAAGACATAAGGAGATCAGTTTGGGTTGATGTTGTGCATGAGAAATCCACTACCGCCTGTCAGACAGTCAACATCGTCGAGGAGGAACAGGAGAACTGGATGACCCCCCTCATTCAGTTCAAAAAGTACGGCATCCTACCATCTGATCCAGTACAAAAAAGGAAGGTACAGACCAAGACAACATGGTTCATGATAATTAAGGAAGAACTATACAAAAAAATCCTTCACCTTCCCCCTACTCAGATGCCTGGGGGCAGAGCAGGCCGCTGAAGTTTTGGACGACATCCACTCAGGGATCTGCGGGCATCACATTGGAGGAAGATCGCTAGCCCACAAAGCTCTAAGAGCAGGCTACTACTGGCCTACCATGTTAGCAGATGCGAGGAGCCTAACTCGGAAATGCAGAAAGTGCCAACTCTTCGCTCCATCAATTCATGCCCCATCCCAGGAACTTAGACCAATTTTATCTCTCATTCCTTTCGCTCAATGGGGGATGGACATACTGGGCCCCTTTGCTACAGCCACTGGGGGGCGGAAGTTCCTAATCGTGGGGATTGACTACTTCACAAAGTGGGTTGAAGCCGAAGCAGTCCCAAACATCACCGAACCGGCAATCAGGAAGGTCCTCTGGAGAAACATCATAACCAGGTTCGGCCTACCAAAAGTGTTAGTGTTTGATCATGGGAGGCAATTCGATAATGACCCCCTGAGAGCTTGGCTGGAAGGACATGGAATAACTGTCGCCTATTCCGCCGTCTGCCACCCGCAGACCAATGGGCAGGCTGAGGCCGCTAATAAACAAATCCTAAATGGGCTCAAAAAGATGGTGGATGATCTCAAAGGAAGGTGGGCAGACGAGCTACCAAGCATACTCTGGTCAATAAGGACCACCAGAAAAGAATCCACAGGGCAAACGCCTTTTGGCCTGGTATACGGGGCAGAAGCTCTACTAGCCATCGAAGCGTGAATTCCTACCCTACGGTCTCAGCAATATAGCAAAGCTGACAACGACGCAGCAATGGCCGAAGCCCTAGACCTAGTCCATGAAATCAGGGAGGAGGCCAACATCAATATAGCCGCCTATCAGCAAAGGATGAGGAAGGCATACAACAAGAAGGTGCATGAGAGAAGGTTCCAGATAGGTGACCTAGTGCTAAGGAAGACACAGGCTGTAGGAAAGTCTAGGGAGCACGGCAAACTAAGCGCCAACTGGGAAGGCCCGTACCAGGTGACCCGGATTTTGGGAGCAGGCACATACAAAATCGCCAACCCAGAAGGCCAAGAGCTGAGCGCACATTGGAACGCCGACACCCTGAAAAAATACTATGTTTAGCAAAACCTTAGAAAAAAGTACTGGCGGAGAACGATCAGAATGAAATGTCGACGGCTCCGACCACCCTTATGTTCTAACAAAGCTTTTATATAATACTCAAGAATTCATACTCGTTGTTTGTTTAAGCTTGCGCTCTCACACACAAACGAGCAGGGGGCAATAGGGGGAGGCCCCCCTGTTGCCAAAACCAAGGAAAATGGACCCCCCAACGAAAACTCTAAAAAACTCCCTGCCTACCTCTGGGCAAAGCAGGGGGCAGACTACGCACGAGCTAACAAGGACTGGGGGCAACTCCCCCAACCTTGTATAAAAAACGCAAAAAGCCTCCCTGCCTACCTCTGGGCAGGCAGGGGGCAGGCCCCCTGGATTCCAAGCAGAGGCCAGGGACAGGCCGGGCTACGCATAGCTAACAAGGACCGGGGGCAACTCCCCCAACCTTGTACAAAAAACACAAAAGCCCTCCCTGCCTACCTCTGGGCAGGCAGGGGGCAGGCCCCCTGGATTCCAAGCAGAGGCCAGGGACAGGCCGGGCTACGCATAGCTAACAAGGACTGGGGGTAATTCCCCCAACCTTGTATAAAAAACGCAAAAAGCCCTCCCTGCCTACCTCTGGGCAAGCAGGGGGCAGGCTACGCATAGCCAACAAAGACTGGGGGAAATTCCCCCAACCTTGTATAAAAAACGCAAAAAGCTCTCCCTGCCTACCTCTGGGCAAGCAGGGGGAAGGCTACGCACAGCCAACAAGGACTGGGGGCAATTCCCCCAACCTTGTATAAAAAACGCAAAAGCTCTCCCTGCCCACCTCTGGGCAGACAGAAGGCAGGTCCCCTGGACTCCAAGCAGAGACCAGGGGCAGGCCAGGCTACGCACGGCCAACAAGGACTGGGGACGATTCCCCCAACCTTGTATAAAAAACGCAAAAGCTCTCCCTGCCTACCTCTGGGCAGGCAGGAGGCAGGCCCCCTGGACTCCAAGCTGAGGCCAGGGACAGGCCAGGCTGCGCACAGCTAAACAAGGACTGGGGACAATTCCCCCAACCTTGTATAAAAAACGCAAAAAAAGCAGACCAAAACAAAGGAAAGGCATTCCATAACAAACCCATAAAGGGTAAAGAGTTTTCACAAAGTAGCAAAAGCAAAAAATCCGAAAAAATAGATATTACAGACAGCTGGCCATAATAAGGCTCAGCGCAGAGAATAGGGCTATGTTAAGAAAAGATAAACATTAGGAGCATCCTGACTTGGACCGACAGCCGCCTCAGGGGGTTTGGCCGCCCGAGCCTCATTCTTAGCAGAGTAGAGGCTTCGGAAGGCCTCCTCATCAAACACGGGGAACATCTCCCCAATCACCTCCATCACCAGCTCCAGGGAAGAGTTGGCTCCACTCACAAAGCTTGCATCCACTGCAGCCTCGGTCTCCTCCGCAAGGGCGTCCTTCTCTTTTTTCCACTCACTCTTGGCTTGCTCAAAGGTTGAGTCAGCCTTGGACAGGCGTTCCTCCAGGTCAACTGCTTTCCTCTTCAGGTGCTCCATCTCAGCAAGAGAAAGGTTAGCCCGCTCCATCGCCAAGCGACTCTCCTTCAGTTCAGCTTCAAGCTTGGCTGCTTCCCTCACAGCTCTCTCTCCTTGAAGTTTCCACTGGCCAGCCTGCCTCCTCGCCTCCTCCAGCTCACCCTTCTGCTTAGCCAGCTTATCCTTCAAGTTATTTATCACAGTTATGTCCCTTTCCACCATGGCCAGACGGTCAGGAGGGGGAGCCCCGGGTGTGACATTCAGCTCTTCGTCGCTCAAACGGCTTAGAGCCGCCAGCTCGACAGATGCCAGCAACACCTTGGAGGTACGCTGGATATACTGAATCACTTGGTGAGAGGTTGAAGTTACAGACTTGGTAAGACGGTCGGCTAAGACGGCGCCAGAATCGGAGAGTAGGCCCGACACGTCTACGCTGTCGCCAGCAGTATAATGGAACTCTGTGTTCTCCTCCTGAAACAGGGTGCTCGGAATGTCACGAGCAGGGCGTTTTGCCTCAGGAGTAACAACGTCTGCCTCCAAGTCCACTACAGTAGTCTCTAAGGGCTCCCTACCCCTTTTCCTTCTCTGCTCCAGGGGAACACTCTCCCCAGTTCCCTCAGAATCCACAGGGTGCGATCCCTGGGAAATTCGGGGCCCGGCTGGAGAGTCACCCTGCTTGCATCCAGGGGAAGGGGTGGCCCCTGAGGTAACCTCTGCCTCCCCATCATGAATGCTGGGGGAAGGAGTCGTCGGTTTCGCTGACGGCAGTCGTGGGGGAAGAGGCAGCCTCCGGCCAGCAGCGAGATCTTTGACGAGCCTCATTAAACTTTTCTCCCCTTTCTTGAAATTTGGAGGGAGAGAAGGACGCTTCGAGACGATGACGAACTCCTCACTCAAACCTAACCTCTTAACCTGCTTCCTTGTTCAACGACGAGAAGCGGAATCTGCAGAAAAAGAAGGGCAGTCAGCTAAAAAGCAAAAGAATAAAAGTCTCAGAAAAATCGCGCCAGCAAAGGCCCCCTAGAACTACCTTCAAGGCTGGGGATCAGGCCCAACGGGAGCAAGTATTCGTCTGTGGCTATAAGCTCCTCGTGGGGGAGCCATAAAGCAGGGCCAAAAACACCAGACTTATCCGCAACTATTTCAAACTTCTTGACTAAAATCTCTTCCTTGGCACTCAGCTTTACCTCCAGGGCCCTCCCCCCGACGCCTGGATGGTACTGTTCGCGAGTTTCCATACGGGTATGAACATGATTCCTAAAATGCCTAGGAATCCTCCACCCTGACGCGCTATGTACATACAAGAAATTATTCTTCCAGTCTTTCAGGCTGCTCAAAGCCGGCCAGACCAGAGCGTACTTCTTCTGTCTCTGCAGGGACCAATACCCAGGGGAACCGTCTCCCCCTGATGAAGACACCATTTGCAGCCCCACCATAAAGCGAAGGGCATCAATATAAGGCCCCTCGCCGTGAAAAAGACAGGTCCAGGTGTAGGCTATCAGGGACCTAATGGCTGTGGCAGTAAGTTGGGCTATAGCCACGTTCATTCTCCTGAAGGTCTCCTCCAGGAAAAGGTGAAGGGGAAATCGCAGGTCGAATTCCAAGCTCTTATGGTATACAGCCACACAACCTTCAGGGGGGCAGCACACTGTGTCCTTTTCCCCTGGAACTACGACTGTGTACCCCTCCCCGAAATGATAAAATTTCTCGATTTCCTCGGCGGCATTGCTTTCTAAGATCAAATCCTTATTCTTGGCTTCAGGGTATGTTTTTAGGGGAATCAAGTATTTTTTCTTATCCAAGTAATAAGTTTTCCCTCTCTCCCTGCGAATGAGGGGGCCGGAAATCCTGGAGGGGTCCACCTCCAGTGCCTCGTTGTCTGAATCAACAACATCAAAGGGAGCGGGTTCAGGGGATTCAGCCCCCTCCTCTCTGTCAATATGATCCTCCTCTCTGGGCCCAACCCCAGAAGAGGAGGCTAGATCACGTCTATCCCTGTCTCTACCCTCAGACAATGAACTAAAAGAGAAAGCCCGAACTCGAGACATACTGGTGTACAAAGAAAAGTATCGATGAAAGGGAAAAAGGGCGAAGATTCAAAGAGAGATCCTAACCTAAAAACGTTGGTCGTCGCTGGAAAGTGTGGCAGTAAGCACTCCTTGGTCTCACAAAGTTCTCAGCAACGAAGACGGTTTGGGAGTAGGAGAGAGATTATGAGTTTCGAAGAATGTAAAAGAAAGAAATGAAGAGGGGAAGGGCTTATATAAAGCCCAGGAAGCCAAAAAGGCCGCCTCTCTGACAAAACGTCCCCAACAATCTACCCCACGTGTCACATTCTGAACATGGGCCGCTCACCTCTTCCCAAGAGGGGCCTCGAAAAAGTAAAAAGTGTCAGAGGAACGGTCAGCCGGCAACGTCATCCCCACATTCAAAAAAAAAAGAGAGAGAATAACAAAGTCGCTCGGATTTTTTCATTAACTTTAATGGAAAATTGACAAGTTACATGTCATGCCTGGCAAGTAAAGAAAATACATAAGGAGCCCGAGTTTCCGGCTCAACGCGCCTATGCCCTGCAAGCAGGCCTAATCATCACCTAAGTCTAGAGAATAATCCCCAGGGCTGTCTTGACCTCCAAAATCCGACCCCCAATCCCAGTCAGGGGAATCCTGGAAGGGGTCGTCATGGAGTCCGTCCTCATCTCTGTCACTCAAGCAGCCCAGGCCCTCACTGTCTTCAGAGTCCCGGCTGCTAACATCCCAGTCCCTGCCATAGGGAGCAGTCTGGGATTCATCACAAGTACGGCAGCCTGTTCTCTTCACAGAAGAAGAGGGGCCTGACCCCAGGGAAGAGTCTGCGTCAGAGCAGTCGGGGTCAAATTGTTCAGGGTGCAGCCACGTGAAACACTCTTGGCAACCCCGATCAAAGCACCCTCCTCCCTGAGGGCAGCGCTTGAACCTGGAAGCAGCAGGAGGCGAGGATCTCTTAGGGCACTTGCCCGCCCTAATGGAAGCCTTCCGAACACTCCGACGAGGATGTGGCCGTGAACGACGGCTGCGGCGAAGGGCCCGGTAAGCCGCCCGAGCGTACCTGAGTCTCCAAAATCCTTTAAAAAGAAAGGTAACAGTGCGAGCTCCACGACGGGTAATAGATTTCTTAATCCAAGCCATGATTCAACAGAGAAAAGTGGAAGAATTGAGGATGAAGTAACAAAATGGCGAGGGAAGCTGGAATTTATACAAGGGAAAATGAGGCATTAAATGACATCCCAACCGTCCTGGCAGGGAATGCCACCAATCATGAAGTCCTCACATTGCCCGAAAATCCACCAAGCATAAAGGGTAATCATTGCAAAAGACTTCTCAACTCTTTGCATACCTGACACAGTTAACACTTCCTTCCTCGGGAAAGTGCAAACGCATTAAATGCAGCAGTAAAGCCAAAAATAAGTCAACCTCCCTCCATCTAAGCAAAAGTCGCCAGCCGGAAGGAAGCCTTGCTCCCTCCCAGCTTGCGAGGGCCAATTGATGAGGGTCGGCAGCCTGCTCCGGACCGCCTGCAAAGTAGGCTATCAGAAGACTACTCGAGGAGTCAGAGAACCAACTTGGTAGGCGATCAGAGCAAAGTCACAAAAGAACCCACGAGGAGCTTCAGACGACCGCCTGCCCGACAGGGAGGGGTGATCTGCCAAACCCCGTCTCCGCATAGACCCAGCTTGCCTGCCTTCAGGCCATTCTCCGCAGGCAGGGATCGCCAAGGGACCCCCTCGTCATTTCGCCTAAGGTAAGTGAGAATGGGTGGATGAGGTGAAGCCACTTGTCACCCCCTCATCCACCCATCCTCCTTCTACTTCTCTCTCTTGTGGGAAGGTATAAATACTCTTCCATTTCCCACAAGAAAGGGGTTGGATTTTCTCTCTCTAGAACTCTTACTCTTAAAACGCCACCTAGTTCCTCACGAGCTAGGTTCTTAAAGGCATTCACGGACTGACTTAGGCATCGGAGAGGGTTCCCTCGGACAACCTCCGAGGCCCTGTGCGTTCTGTGGGCAAGGAGCCAACCCATTTCGCCGGGAAAGGTCCGACCAGTGGAGTAGGAGGAAGGAGAGGTTAGCAAGATTAACCTGCTGCTAATTCAAAGCAATACCGTACACCACAAGTCCGAATTCCGAATCGGGTTAATTGATTCCTATACCGGAACACATAGAATGGAAGAGAGTATTGTTTAAGAACAATAATCTCAATTATTGGTGGTGGTGCCCGGGCGGTATTCAAATAAAAATAATAATCCGAATTTCATTTCATCTCAAAATAAACACAACAATAAGCATATCTTTCTCAAAATAGACCAACTCAACTGGTCACCTATAAACAACTAGGTCACTTTTTGTTGAACAATACTATGGTGAAAATCTAAGTCATGGTTTTCTCTCCAAGCATCCCTTCACCCATAATTTGCAACCGTAGTTATGGAAGAAATCATACATTAAATGTATGGAATAATTTCCTTCCAAATATCAATCATGTATACAGTATATTTGTACTATAAATACGTGATATGATGAATGAGAATGAACACACTTGCTCTCAATCTTTTCTCTTTCAGTATTATTTCTCAACACGTTACCAGCACGAGCTTGCTCTAAGTTTATAAGGTAGTTTTTCAAATCAGTATTTTGTTAACAATCAATATATATATATATATATATATATATATATATATATATATATATATATATATAGAGTAAGGCTCTTATGAGTCCTAAAAAGAAGGGAGATACTGCTTCCTAAAATAACTCCCATAATTTTAGGAAACAATAATATCCCATTCATTCACCCATTCATTCACCTATTTATTCACCCATTCATTCATTCACGTTACCACATTCATCAAACCTAAAAAAAACGCTTCCAACATCATCACGTTCATCCATCCATTCATTCAATATCTGTGCTCGACATCACGTTACTATGGATTCAATGATCGCGAGATCATCATCAACTGTTGATAAGCAATTCGTGGAGTACAACAATGGTGAGTTTCGATATTACTTTCATGTTTTGCGTCAATTTTATTCATTTCATTCATCATATATTCATATAAACGATTCATTGCTCTTGTGTTAGTATAGATTGCAGATTGTTAGGTTAATTATTTAGGTTTTTTTTCATAATCTTCACTGATTATTATTTAGGTTTTTCATAATCTTCATCAATTGTTATGCTTTCATTGCCATGGAAGTCATTAAGATGCTCCATATTATTAGATTTTACGTTCATAGTATGATTTTTTAAAGATCTGATCATTATATGATTTTTTAAAGATCTGATCATTATATGATTTTTTCGCACAAACATATATATGGAGTTATTGTAATGCACATAATGTGTTACTTTAATATAGACCATCTGTTATTTTAATGTCTAATCCTCTGTATAGACATCTTCTGTTAATTGAATCTCGTGTTACCTTAATGCACCTCATCTGTTACTTTAATTCTTGTCATCTGTTACTGTAATGCATTGGAGTAACAAAGGATTTAAAATACTACCATATTAAAAAAATACTGCTTCCTATAATGATGGAACGTGATTGTCATCAAAATAGGAAACAATATCAAAGTATAACGTTCTCATCCATACTCTTATTCATAGCAGTATACATGTTTATACTGTCATTCATACTCTCATTCATACCTAATGTATTACAGTAACACGTTTGAAGCATTAGAGTAACATGTCATCGGATTTAGTTATTAATGTTTTGGTTAGAATACCGCCATATTTCAAGTTCTGATTGTTTGTTTGTCGCCACGTTTATTGACATTGTTCTTGTTTTTGTAGTAGACGTAAAAGCAGAGGAATGGTGCAAGGATGTGGGTGAGAATTTCACTCCATACATAGAGCAGATCTTAAAAGATGTAGATGATAATAATAATAATAAGAAGAAGAAGAAGAAGAAAGAATCATTAGGAAACGTCATGTAAGTCATCATTTGACGATGAAGAAGGAGAAGAAGAAGAAGAAGAAGAGGAAGAAGAACTCTGAGTAGGACAATATATTGTTAGAGTAACTGATTGATTTTCCAATATCTAGTCCTTAGAGTAACATCCTTTATTGGAGTAAAATGAGTTAGAATAACACACATTATACGTTATAGTAACATACTTAATGAGTTACGGTAACATAGTTTATGAGTGTAATTTGATTTCCAATATCCAGTTCTTAGAGTAACATGTGTGAAATATTGGAATTATAATGGAGTTTTATAATTTTTGTTTTGGAGTATCCTTAATAGAAACATACATTATTCTTTTGGTTGATTGGAAGTCATGTTTTTGCAAAAGACTATTATGCAACGTAACAGATTTTATGAGTTAAAGTAACACAGTTCATGAATTAGAGTAACACATTATATGAGTTAAAATAACAGTTTTTGCAAGAGACTATTATACAACGTAACAGATTTTATGAGTTAAAGTAACACAGTTAATGAATTAGAGTAACACATTATATGAGTTAAAGTAACAGTTTTTGCAAGAGACTATTATACAACGTGACAGATTTTATGAGTTAAAATAACATAGTTTTATGAGTTAAAGTAACACAGTTCATGAATTAAAGTAACACATTGTATGAGTTAAAGTAACATAGTTTATGGATTATGGCAGTAACATAGTAACATACGTACAATGACAGTAGAAAAATGATGATTTTTTGGTGAAGATGAAAAAAAACTTAATTTTGAATAAACTTGTTGTGAGAGAGAGAGAGAGACAATTAAAAGATTGATATGAGAGAGAAGATTTGCATTGGGATAATTAAGGAAGGGAGAGAAATGATATATTTACCAAGATTTGTTAGTTATTTTCTTATTTCACCTCAAGCAATCACAACCATCCATCTTCCACTTGATCAATGGTCCAAGATTGGACTCATGGACTCAATATATATAGGAGGACTCACTTGATCCTTCCTCTATATATATATATTGGATTTTTTTCGAGCGATCTCATTGGTCCGTTCCATCAAACCTCAAATTAGGAAAGTATCATAAATAATAAAAAAAATCAATTAGAAAATCTTTTAATTATCATAATATATATTTAATTTATTATATTAATGTGATGTTTTACAATTCTGGGGTAAAAACCTTTCGAGTTCATTTTTTAAAAACATCATCGTAAAATAAATTATAAAAATGAAATAATTAGATTCGTGGTAAAAAATGCTTTCATTAGAGTATAAATTTTGTATTATTTATTTCACATTATGTGATGAATTTATTATATATATCAGTTGTAAAATTATCCCACATCGACAAGTTTTAATATGATAATGAAATTCTATATTATAAATAAGAGTAATCATTCGTTTTGTGACATCTATCAAAAGTCTTTTGAATCTAAAAAAGAGTTGATGGGGGTCGGTAGCCTGCAATGGGTCACCTGCCATTTGGGTCCCAGGATGGCTCGACCCACGAATGAAGAAGAGCCTGTCCGGCAGGCCATTAAGCAAGGAGTCATTACTCCAAAGACACCCACCTGTCCGGCAGGGCAGCGCCGCCCGCCAGGCAGGGCAATCAAGACCCCCTGCCTTCTGGTCCCCGAGGTGTTCACACACCCAGCAGGGGCAGGGGAAACCAGGGGCTCTCCCGTTATTTTGCCTAAGGTAAAAGGGAATGGGTGGAGGAGGTGAAGCCACTTGTCACCCTCTCATCCACCCATCCTCCCTCTCTCCCTCTCTTCCCTCTCTCTTGTGGGAAGGTATAAATACTCTTCCATTTCCCACAAGAAAGGGGTCGGAATTTTCTCTCTCTAGACTCTCACTCTATAACCGCCACCTAGTTCCTCACGAGCTAGGTTCCTAAAGGCTATTCACGGACTGACTTAGGCATCGGAGAGGGTTCCCCCGGACACCTCCGGGGCCCTGTGCGTTCATTGTGCAGGGACAGACCGTCTTCGCCGGGAAGGTCCGATCGTCGGAGTGAGGAGAAGGAGAGCTCAAAAGAAGTCAAGCACGATTCACCTAGACATCAATAGCATTTGTTAGGATCCGAATTCAAAGTCGGGTTTAATTGTTTCCATACCGGAACAATTTGGCGCCGTCTGTGGGGAAGCAGCTGGTTGTGCCCACGAATCATCCACAAAAATCAACCACAGTCAATCACAAAAAAATGCCTGAAATCATAGAAGCGAGCTCTGGGGCGGGTCCGACGGTACCACCGGTGATCTCCCCATATGGAATGCCTGCGCCTGGGAGAACGCCTGCTGCAACAATCCCAGGGGTGAGGCGTGCCAGCCTTCATGAGGCGCTACGGTTACAGCTGGGCAGGTTGGCCACCAGAGGCCTAATTTGAACCTCACCCCTGCCCAGGTTCTACAAACTGCAGCCTTCTTTTCAGCGATGCTTAATAAAGAGTTCACTCCAGAAGACTTGGTTGGCAGGATCGCAACTACTCCTAGGCAGCTTCACTTTGAGAGTGGAGGAGGTGCCAGGGGTACGAAGCGAACCACCACCAGGAACATCCAACGGAAAGCACTGAAGGTTGCTCAGGGATATCAACAAGCCCAGAAACGCATTACCAGCAATCAAGAGCAGCCAGCTCAACAACAAGCGTTTTCTATACACACTACAGAGTCCACAGCTGCCAGGGAAAAGAGGGGTCTGTCTCAAGGCCTCCAAGATCGAATGAGGCATAAAGAGCCTGCATCTAAGCGTCTGGGAGAGAAGCAGGGCGGAGTCTTCTCTAGGTTGACGCCAGCAGCAGAAGAACAACCAGCTCCAGGGCTATCTCAAAGCCTGCAATCCAGGCTTAACTGGGAGCAGCCACTTGAGTCGAGGCATCGCCAGGGCGACAACCTTGATCAGCCCCAGAGAAAGAGGTCCAGACATCCCTCCCCTGATAGGGAGGACGAAGCTATGAGCAGGCTGCCACCAAGGCACCGCTCCCCCAGTGCAAGGAAACCGACCCCCGGAAAATGGGATGACCACGGTTACCACTCTGGGGGAAGCTGGTCACGAGTGGTAGGCAGGCCCACAAAAACTCCCCTCCATCCTGACGTACAAGAGTATCCCATCCCAAAGATCAAAATGCCCTCCGTCAAATTTGACGGGACCTCAGATCCAGAGGATGATTTGACAGCATTTGAAAGTCAGATCACATGGGCATGTATGACGTGGACGATGCAGTCTGGTGCAAAGTCTTTCCAACTACCCTTGTTGGGCTAGCGCAGGGATGGTTCAGGGATCTTCGTCAGGGTTCAATCAGCTTTTTCATAGAGCTGGCCGAAGCTTTCTTGGAGCAATACGCAGGGAACAAGAGGCGTCGGCTCACTCGATTTGACCTGATGACCCTAAAACAGAAAAAGGGCGAAAGTGTCAGGGAGTACCTGAAAAGATTCGACCTGTCCTACCAACAGGTCAGAGAGATTGACGACTCGACTGCTGCATACGCTTTGACCATCTCGCTGCTCCCAGGGGAGATGAAGAACCAGATGATCAGAGCTCAGCCTGAAACCCTGGCTAAGGCCAGAAAAATTGTCGAGGGCTTCATACTGCAGGAGGAGTTCCATAGCCTGCCGGACACCCCCGCAGGACCGACCAGGCCGCAGGGGGGACCGCAGGGTGGACGTGGCAGGAATGAGCCAAACAGACAGAAAGATGAAGGGGGAGATACCCCAAGAAAAGAAGGCACAGCTTACCAGCCTAGATTCGACAGCTACACAGCCCTTAACAAGTCCAGGGCAAAGATTTTCGAACTGGAGAAAGAAACGGCTAAATGGAATCGCCCTAATAAGCCTCGCAGCCCAAAAGGGGACCCAAAGAAATTTTCCACGTTTCACGATTGTGTAGGGCACACCACCGAGGAATGCTGCCACCTGAAAGACGAAATTAAAAAGCTTATCAGGAATGGCTGGCTGAGCAATTACGCAGCAAGAAACAAAAGCCAGAAAGACGCAGCAGATAAGCCTGAAGGCTCAGCGCAGACTCGCATGATAATCCATGTGATATCAGGGGATGCGGAGGGCCAAACAAGCAGGAGAAGCCAAAAAAGGCAAATCCGAGCATTGCGAAATCAAATCTACTATGCTGAGAGGGCAGGGAGTCCCAAGGGCATGACCCTGAGCATCACCCCTGAGGATGTAGGGCGGGTAATATACCTCCACAGTGACCCTCTGGTATTGTCCCTGGAAATCAACAACCATATCGTAAAAAGGTGCATGGTAGATACAGGAGCTTATACCAATCTATTATATAAGGACGCATTTGAAAGGATGGACCTGGAAAAAAGGCACCTGAAGCCAGCCCCTGGATCCCTGTATGGGTTTAGCGGGGCATGTGTACTCCCCATGGGTATCATTGACTTGCCGGTAACATTTGGGGAAGGAGCCTCTGCCAGGAATGTCAGGGCTTCATTTGTTGTAGTGGACGCGAGATCTGCATACAACGCCCTGATAGGCAGAGCTACCCTGGACGAAATCGAAGCCGCCATATCAATCAGGGCTCTGACTGTAGCCTATGTAACGGACTTTGGTATGGAGGGAAAAATTCATGGGGACCAGGAATCAGCCAGACAATGCTGCAAACCCATGAAACCAAAAGAAAGGGAAAAAGAAAAACTGATAGTTCCCCCAGCAGGGAGGGTGAGATTCCAGCCGGCAGCTGACCACCTTGAACCTGGGGGGGAAAGCATGCTGGTGGACCTAGAGCCAGGGAGACAAGTCCTCATAGGGACTAACGTGGAAGAGTCCTACCAAACAGAGCTGGTCGAGGTCCTAAGAAGAAACAGGGACGTGTTCGCCTACTCGGCAGATGAAATGCCGGGGGTCGATCCAGCTTACATCGTTCACAAAGCTGAACGTAAATCCGGAAGCCCGCCCTGTAAAGCAGAAAAAGAGAAACATGTCTGCAGAAAAGGACCTGGCCATAAAAGAGGAAGTAGAAAAACTACTGAAGGCAGATTTCGTAGAGGTTTGCGACTACCCTGAATGGCTAGCAAGCGTAGTGATGGTAAAAAAGTCCTCAGGGGCATGGAGGATGTGCGTGGACTTCACAAACCTCAACAAAGCTTGCCCGAAAGATTGCTACCCCCTTCCAAGGATAGACTAGCTGGTAGACGCCACTAGTGGGTACTCCATGCTGAGTTTTTTGGACGCTTTTTCAAGGTACCATCAGGTGCATCTTTGGCAGCCTGAGAGAGTGAAGTGTGCCTTCATCACCAGCTATGGCACCTACATGTATAAAATGATGCCATTTGGACTTAAAAATGCAGGCGCCACTTACCAAAGGCTAGTTGACAAGGTCTTCGAAAATCAGAAGGGAAGAAATCTAGAGGCCTATGTCGACGACGCCATCGTAAAAAGCAAGGGGGAAAAGGAGCACCTTACAGATTTGCAGGAGACTTTCTCCTCTCTGCGAGCTTACAAGATGAAGCTCAACCCCAAAAAATGCACGTTTGGAGTTCGCTCTGGAAAATTCCTGAGTTTTTTGGTCAGCGCAAGGGGAATAGATGCCAACCCTAAAAACGTTCAGGCAGTCTTGGACCTTCCAGAACCGAAGACAATTAGAGATATCCAGCGCCTGACTGACAGGATGGCTGCCCTGGCATGCTTCATCGCCAGGTCAGCAGACAAATCAACTCCATTCTTCAATGCAAGGTGTTAAAAGGCAACAAACAGTTTAAATGGGAAGACGAGCAAAAAGAAGCCTTTAAACAACTGAAGGAACATTTGAAAGAGCTCCCTACCCTGGAAAGACCAGTGGCAGGGGAGAAACTTTTTCTTTACATCGCTGTGACTAACTCAACAGTAAGCGCAGTCATCTTAGGAGAAGAAGCAGGCTCTCAGCAGCCTATATACTTCGTGAGTCATGCCCTGGGGGCAGCCGAGAAGAATTACCCGGTGGTGGAGAAGACATCATACGCAGTCCTCATTGCAGCCCGAAAACTCAGACCATACTTCGAGGCACACCCTGTTGTAGTGCTGACCGACCAGCCATTAGAGAAAGTCTTGGAAAAGTTTGAAAAATCAGGAAGATTGCTGAAATGGGCCATCGAGTTGAGCGGTCTCGGAATATCCTATCAGCCCAGAGCAGCCATTAAAGCACAAGCCCTGGCGGATTTCCTGGCCGAATGCTCTCATTCAGATGAAGATGATCCCCCCGCCGGAGAATGGGTGGTATACACGGACGGATCTTCCACAACCAACGGTGCAGGGGCAAGGATTGTACTAACCAGCCCTGAAGGAACGGACTTTGAGCACGCTCTCAGGTTCACCTTCCCTGCATTCAACAATGAAGCTGAATATGAGGCCGTTCTCGCAGGCATAAAGTTGGCCAAAGCTTCAGGGGCAGAACGGGTTGTCTTAGCAACAGACTCCCAGCTCATAGCCAATTAAATCAGCGGAGAATATGAAGCCAGAGACCAGGCGATGGTCACGTATTTGGACAAGGTAAAACAAGAGCTCTCAGGACTTAAGTCCTGTGAAATCAGACACATCCCCTGGTCCCAGAATAACCGGGCAGATGCCCTGTCAAAACTAGCCAGCTCCAGCTTGCAGGACATACGAAGATCGGTCTGGGTGGATGTGGTCCAAGAAAAATCTACCACCCCCTGCCAACCAGTCAGTGTCGTTGAAGAAAATGGCCCTGAAGATTGGATGACTCCAATCATCCAATTCAAAAAACATGGAATCCTACCACTTAACCCTGCTCTAAAGAGAAAAACGCTAGGAAGGGCCGCATGGTTTATACTAATAGAAGATGACCTATACAAAAAGTCATTCTCCTCACCCCTGCTCAAGTGTTTGGGGACAAGGCAGGCTGAGGAATCCTGGACGACATCCATTCAGGAATCTGCGGACACCATGTAGGAGGAAGGTCCTTGGCCCACAAAGCCCTGAGAGCGGGGTACTACTGGCCAACCCTGCTAGCAGATGCAAGGGATCTAACCCAGAAATGCAGGAAGTGCCAACTCTTTGCCCCGTCAATTCATGCCCCAGCCCAGGAGCTCAGGCCAATCCTGTCCCCCATTCCTTTCGCGCAATGGGGAATGGACATACTGGGCCCATTCACTGCAGCCATAGGAGGTCGGAAGTTTTTGATAGTAGGGATTGACTACTTTACAAAATGGATTGAAGCTGTAGCAGTCCCTAACATCACTGAGCCTGCAGTCAGGAAGGTCATTTGGAGGAACATCATAACCAGATTTTACCTGCCAAAGATGCTAGTGTTTGATCATGGAAGGCAGTTTGACAATGACCCCTTGAGAATCTGGCTGGAAGGCCATGGAATAGCAGTCGCCTATTCCGCCGTCTGCCACCCACAAACAAATTGGCAGGCTGAAGCTGCCAACAAGCAAATCCTAAATGGGTTAAAGAAAATGGTAGACGACCTCAAGGGCAGATGGGCAGATGAATTGCCAAGCATCCTGTGGTCAATCAAAACCACACGCAAAGAGTCTACAAGTCAGACACCCTTTGGCCTGGTCTATGGAGCGGAGTCCCTGCTACCCATAGAAGCCCGAATACCAACCCTGAGGTCTCAACAATATAACCGGGCGGATAACGAAGCATCAATGGCTGAAGCCCTGGACTTAGTCCACGAGGTCAGGGAGGAGGCCAGCATTAACATAGCTGCCTATCAGCAAAAAATGAGAAGAGCGTACAACAGAAGGGTAAATGAGAGAAGCTTCCAAGTAGGAGACTTGGTCTTAAGGAAAACGCAAGCGGTGGGAAAATCATGTGAGCATGGAAAGCTGAGCGCCAACTGGGAGGGCCCATACGAGGTAACCCAGATTAAGGGGCCAGGCACCTACAGGATCGCCAACCTTGAAGGCCAAGAGTTAGCTGCCCACTGGAATGCAGACACTTTGAAGAAATACTACGTCTAATACTAGGAAGCTAAGTAGCTTTTTTCCTTTCAAAGAAAACTGGCGGAGGACGGTCAAAATAGAATGTCGACAACTCCGACCACAAATGATTGTAGCAATTTCCGAAGAAATGAAAAGTTTGCAGTCCATACTCGTTGTCTGTTCAAAATTATCAAATTTCTTACACACAAACGAGCAGGGAGCAATAGGGGGAGGCCCCCTGTTGCTGAAACCAAGGAAAATAGACCCCCCAACAAAATTTTAAAGTCCCCCTGCCTACCTCCGGGCAGACAGGGGGCAGCCCCCCTGGACTTCGACCAGAAGCCAGGGTCAGGCCGGGCCCCATGTGCCGAACGAACAAAGGACTGGGGGCAATCCCCCAAACCTTGTATAAAAAACGCAAAAGCCCCCCTCCCTGCCTCTGGGCAGGCAGGGGGCAGGCCTCCTGGACTTCGAATAGAAGCCAGGGTCAGGCCAGGCTTCGCACGCCAAAACGAATAAGGACTGGGGGCAATCCCCCCAACCTTGTATAAAAAATGCAAAAACCCCCCTGCCACTGGGCAGGGAGAGGGCAGGCCTCCTGGACTTCGAACAGAAGCCAGGGTCAGGCCAGGCTTCGCACGCCAAAACGAACAAGGGCTGGTGGCAATCCCTCTAACCTTGTATAAAAAACGCAGACCCCTACCCCTGGGTAAGCAAGGGGTAGGCCCCCGGACTTCGAATAGAAGCCAGGATTAGGCCATATCTTAGAAAAGGAAAAGCAGACAGAAATAAAAGAGACATTTATAACAGATAAAAGTGTTTTAACAAGAGAGCATTAAAAGATCCAAGAACAAGGGGACTAAAATATTACAAGGCAGCCGGTCACGTCAGGGCTCGGTGCAAAGTTAAAAAATTATCATAAGGGTAAAAGCACAGCAGGATCAGGACAGGAGCCCTCAGAGGACAACTCCTCTGCACATTAAGCGTTGGGAGCATCCTGACTGGGACCAGCAGCCTCCTCAGGCGGCCTGTTGGCCCGGGCTTCATTCTTGACAGAGTAGAGACTTCTGAAGGCATCCTCGTTGAAATCAGGGAACATCTCCCTGATTACTTCCGTGACAAGTTCCAGGGAAGAATTGGCCCCATCCTGAAAGCTTGTATCCACCGCGACTTCAGTTTCCCCCGAAATAACATCTTTCTCCTTTTGCCATTCTTCGCCTTTGATCTTCAGATCATCCTGGGCCTGCTTAAGTTTTGAGTCAGCCTTGGACAGACGCTCCTCCAAGTCGACCGCCCTTCTTTTTGCATGCTCCATCTCAGCCAAAGACTTTTTAACATGCTCCATCGCCAGCTTGCTCTCCTTCAAATCCGCCTCCAGCTTTGATACTTCCCTCACAGCCTTCTCCCCCTGAAGCTTCCATTGAGTCGCCTAACCCTTCGCCTCCTCCAGCTCGCTTTCCTGCTTTACCAGCTTATCCTTCAAATTGCTGATCAGGGCGACATCCCTCTCAACCATGGCCAGACGGTTAGGAGGGGGGACCCCAGGGGTAACAACCAGCTCTTCATCACTCAGGCGGCTGAGAGCCGCCAGCTCAGCAGAGGCCTGGAGCACCCTGGAGATGCATTGGATGTACTGGATCACTTGGTTGGAGGTAGAGGTTACAGACTTGGTGAGGCGATCTGCCAAGACAGCACCAGAGTCTGAAAGCAGGGCAGACACGTCCACACTATCGCCCGCAGTGTAGTGGAATTCCGTATTCTCCTCTGAGAAGAGGGTGCCTGGAATGTCACGGGCAGGGCGCTTGGGCTCAGGGGTCTCAACATCGGCCTCCAGATCAACCACATGTGTAGCCCCTGAAGGTTCTCTATCTCTCTTCCTCCTGCATTCCAGGGGAACGCTCTCCCCAGTTCCTTCAAAATTAGCAGGGCGTGATCCCTGGGGAGTGTGAGTCCCTGTAGGGGAACCACCCTGCTTACCGGCGGGGAAAGGGGTGGCCTCTGAAGTAACCTCCGCCTCCGCACCCTGGATATCAGAGGGAGGAGCCGTCGGCTTTGCAGGCGGCAGTCTTGGGGGGATGGGGAGTCTTCGACTGGCTGAAAGACTCTTCACGTACTTCATTCGATTCTTCTCACCCTTCTTATAGTTTGAAGGAAGGGAGGGACGCTTTGAAACAATCAGGAAATCTTCGTTCAAGCCAAGTCTCCTTATCTCCTTCCTTGACCAAAGGCGAGAATTGGAATCTGCAGGGCGAAAGAATAACCAGTTAGAAAAAACATAGAAAAATAGAGCTTCAGAGCAACAAGGCCGGTGAAAATCCCTGAACTACCTTCTTCAAGGCCAGGAATCAGGCCCACTCGGCCCAAATAGTTATCTGTGGCTATGAGCTCCGCATGAGGGAGCCAGAAGCCAGGGCCACAAACGCCGGACTTGTCAATAACAACCACAAATTTCTTGATCAGTTTCTCGTCTTGCCTGTTCAGTTTTACCTCCAGGGCTTTCCCCCCAATGCCTGGATGGTACTCCTCGCGAGTTTCCAGGCGGGTATGGACGTGATTCCTAAAGTGCCTAGGAATCTTCCACCCGAAAGCACTGTGTACGTACAAAAAATTGTTCTTCCAATCTTTCAGACTGTTTAAAGCCGGCCAAACCAAAGTATATCCCTTCTGCCTTTGAAGGGACCAGTACCCAGGGGAGCCATCTCCCCCTGATGAAGACACCATCTGTAGCCCCACCATATAGCGCAGGGCGTCAATTGAGAGCCCCTCGCCATGAAAGATGCAGGTCCATGTATAGGCTATTAACGACCTGATCGCCGTAGCAGTTAACTGGGCTATAGCCACATTCATCCTCCTGAAGGCCTCCTCCAGAAAGGGGTGCAGGGGGAATCGCAAGCCGAACTCTAGGCTTTTATGGTAGACGGCTATGCAGCCGTCAGGGGGACAACATACTGTATCTTTCTCCCCTGGGACTATAATCGTGTACCCCTCCCCGAAGTTGTAAAAACCCTCAATAGCCCCAGCAGCGTTAAATGCTAAAATTAAATCTCGATTTTTAGCTTCTGGGTAAGTTCTCAAAGGGATCTGGTACTTGGCCTTATCTAAGTAATATGTCCTCCCCTTCTCTCTGGGGATAAGGGGATCGGCAATTTTGGAGGGGTTTATCTCCATTGCCTCGTCGTCAGAATCGACGACATCAAAGGGAGCAGGGTCAGGGGAGTTGGCATCCTCTCCCTCCTCAAAATGATCCTCCCCAGTAGACCTAACCCCGGAGAAGGAGGCCAGGTCAGCCCTACCCTCCTCCCTACCCTCCGTCCTCTCAAACGACGGATCGACAAATGTGAGAATACGAGCACGAGACATTGATTTAGGAAGGGAAAATATGAGGAAATTAAAAGACGAGGATATAGGGTAAGATTCTAACCTAGAACGATGATCGTCGCTTGAAAATCCGAAGGGAAAAGCTCTTCAGTCTTAAGAAAAGTTCTCGATAATGGAAGAGTATGGAGAAGAATGAAGAGGGTTTTGAGTTTGATAAAAGTGTGAAAGAGGGAAATATGGGGAGGAGAGAGACTTATATAGGCCTAGATAACTGAAGGGTCGCCCCTCTAACAGTGCCTCCCCATGAACTGCCCCACGTGTCGCATTTTGGAAATCAACCGCCCACCTCTTCCCAAGAAGGGCCTCGAAAAGGTAAAAGGTGTCAGAGGGCTGATCATCCTGTGACGTCATCCCTTCGTTAAAAAAAAAAATTGCAGCGCACATAAGAAACCACCTGATCTTTCATTCATTGAAAAAGGCCCAAAAATGGGCAAGTTACATTCAAGACAAATAAAAAAGTATAAAAAGAGCCTGACTTTCTGGCTCACTTAACCAACCTGCGAATCCTGAGCAGGCCTAATCATCATCAGGGCCTGGCGATTAATTCCCTGGGCTGTAGTCATCCAGGGCAGACCCCTAGTCCCAATCATCAGAGTCCTTGAAGGGGTCAGTAGGGAAGTCATCCTCGCCAACGCCTGAAGAGTAGCCTCGACCTTCACTGTCTCCGGAATCGCGGTTGCTGATGTCCCAGTCCCTGCCGTAAGGAACCGTCCTGACATCATCGTAGGAACCACAACCCACCTTCTTCAGGGGAGAAGAAGGGCCTGACTCAGGAGAAGAGTTTAACTCAGGGCAGTTAGGATCGAACTGCTCTGGGTGTAGCCAGGGGAAGCACGTGTGGCACCTCCGATCAAAACAGCCAGAACAGTGCTTAAGCATGGGTCCAAGTGGGGATGAGGATTGGATAGGACGCTTGCCTACCCTAGCAGCTCTCCTTCTAGCAGCTCTCCTCCTGGCATTCCGAGAAGAGCGAAGCTGAAGTCGCCTGCTGCGACGCAAGGCCAGAAAAGCCGCCCTTGGATATCTCAACCTCCAGAATCCCTTGAAACGAAAAGTACCCACACGGACTCCATAACGAATAACTGTTTTCTTAATCCAAGACATTGTTCTTTGAAATGAGGCTAGAAGAAAAATTGAGGATGGAACGAGAAAATGGTGAAGACCAGAATTTATACAAAGGCAAAGACCCACCATTTATGGCACTCCAACCACCTCAGTAAAAAGAAGAGCCAATCACCGAAAGGACACGCTGCCCAAAAATCCTCTTTGCAAGAGAGGTAATCATGAGCCAAGAACATTCCAACTCTTTGCATGCCCAATGCAGTTGAGTTTCTTTCCTCGGGAACACGCAGCGCATTAAATGCTAATCCGCTCAAAGGAGTCAACCTTCCATCCTAGAGATCGCCTGCCCTGCTTCCCCTTAGCCGGCGAGGGCCAATTGATGGGGGTCGGTAGCCTGCAATGGGTCACCTGCCATTTGGGTCCTAAGATGGCTCGACCCAAGAATGAAGAAGAGCCTGTTCGGCAAGCCATTAAGCAAGGAGTCATTACTCCAAAGACACCCACCTGCCCGGCAGGGCAACGCCGCCCGCCAGGCAGGGCAACGCCGCCCGCCAGGCAGGGCAATCAAGACCCCCTGCCTTCTGGTCCCCGAGGTGTTCACACACCCAGCAGGGGCAGGGGAAACCAGGGGCCCTCCCGTCATTTTGCTTAAGGTAAAAGGGAATGGGTGGAGGAGGTGAAGCCACTTGTCACCCTCTCATCCACCCATCCTCCCTCTCTCCCTCTCTTCCCTCTCTCTTGTGGGAAGGTATAAATACTCTTCCATTTCCCACAAGAAAGGGGTCGGAATTTTCTCTCTCTAGACTCTCACTCTATAACCGCCACCTAGTTCCTCACGAGCTAGGTTCCTAAAGGCTATTCACGGACTAACTTAGGCATCGGAGAGGGTTCCCCCGGACACCTCCGGGGCCCTGTGCGTTCATTGTGCAGGGACAGACCGTCTTCGCCGGGAAGGTCCGATCGTCGGAGTGAGGAGAAGGAGAGCTCAAAAGAAGTCAAGCACGATTCACCTAGACATCAATAGCATTTGTTAGGATCCGAATTCAAAGTCGGGTTTAATTGTTTCCATACCGGAACAAGAGTTCTTAAGACTATAAACCAATTAATTATGCTATATTAAAAATTATGATGAGGTGATGAAATTTTAGATTATAAATAAGAGTAATCATTCGGTTATAACTATCGACCAAGAAATACTTTTAAATTATCCCACGTCGAATCGAAAAATTATGATGGGGTGATGGAATTCTATATTATAAATATTAGTAATCATTCGGTTTTAAATATCGACCAAAAAACTTTTGAGTCTTAAAAAAACTTTTAATGCATAAGACTACAAATTTAAAATTATCCCACATTGGTGAGGTGATGAAATTCTATATTATAAACGAGAGTAATGATGTATTTTTTTAGTCTTAAAAAGAGCTGATGGAAAAGTATAAACTTAAATAAATTATCCCACATCGAAAAATTATGATATGTTAATGAATTCTATATTATAAAGAAGACTAATCCTTCATTCTTAAATATCAATCAAAAAAACTTTTCAAGTCTTAAAAAGTCTCTTAATAAGACTACAAATTTAAGTAAAAATAATCTCACATCGAAAAGTTATAATAAGGTGATGAAACTTTATATTATAAATAATACTCCATATTAAGATTATAAACTTCATAGTAATCATGTGCTCTTAAATATTAATCAAAAAATTTTAAGTCTTAAAATATACTCTGTATTAAGATTATAAACTTAAATAAAATTATCCCACATTCGAAAAATTATAAAGTTTCATCAAACATAAATCTTTTGAGTCTTAAAAAAGTTGTTAAGACTATACACTTAAATAAAAAATTATAACGCTTAAATAAAAAATTATAATAAGGTGATGGAATTTTATATTATAAATAAAACTAATAAAAAAAATTCCTTAGACATCAACCAAAAATTATGATGAGGTAGTTTTAAAAAGGTCTTATAATAAGACTACAAATTTAAAATTATCCCACATCGAAACAACATTGAAATAATTAAAATAAGTTACGGTGATGATTCTATATTATAAATAAGACTACAAATTTTAGTTAAATTATCCCACATAGACAAATTATAATAAGGTGATTGATTTCTATATTATAAATAAGACTAATTATTTGCTCTTAGGTATCAATCAAAATCTTTTGAGTCTTAAAAAACTCTTAAGACTATAAATTTAAGTAAATTATCCCATATCGAAAAAATTATATTCCATTCGGTCACTATTTTTTGCCTCATTTCATTAAAATACCCCTCACAAATATTAAGGTAATTGATATCAATCTTTTAAGACTTTTTAAGTCTCTTGATGAAACTACAAACTTAAGTAAAAATAATCTCACATCGAAAAATTATAATAAGATGATGAAACTTTACATTATAAATAAGATAATCAAGTGTTTTTAGATATTAACTAAAAATCTTTTGAGTCTTAGAAATATATTAAGACTATAAACTTAAGTAAAAAAAAAGTTCTTAAGACTATACACTTAAGTAAAAAATTATAACAAGGTGATGAAATTTTATATTGTAAATAAGACTAATAATAATCCTTCCTTAGACGTCAACCAACTTAAGTAACTCTCGCACATCGAAAAATTATGATGAGGTTATGAATTTCTACTAAATAAGAGTAATCATTGTTTTTAAATATCAACCAACAATATTTTGAGTTAAAAAAAGGTCTTAATAAGACTACAAAGTTAAAATTATCCCACATCAGAAAAATTAAAATAAAGTACAATGATGATTCTATATTATAAATAAGACTACAAATTTTAGTTAAATTATCCTACATCAACAAATTAGAATAAGGTAATGGATTTCTATATTATAAATAAGACTAATTATTTGTTCTTAGACATGATATCAATCAAAATCTTTTGAGTCTTAAAAAACTCTTAAGACTATATACTTAAGAAAATTATCGCACATCGAAAAATTATACTCTCTCTCTTTTGAGTCTTAAAAAATTCGTAAGACCATAATACGACAATGGAATTCTATTATAAATAAAAGTAATCATTTCTCCAAATTATGAGAAGGTGATGAAATTCTATATTATAAATAAGATTAATCATTCATCCTTAGATGTCAACAAAAAAATTTTAGTCTTAAAAAAATTTCTTAATAAGACTACAAATAAAGTTAAATTAAAATTATCACATATCGAAAAATTGTAATGAGATGATAGAATTCTATGTAATCTTTCGTTCTTAGATATTAACCAACAATCATTTGAGACTTAAAAAAAAGTTCCTAAGACTAAGACTAAGACTATATAGTTAAAGTATAAATATCGCGCATCGAAAAATTAAGATGGGGTGATGAAATTTTATTTTACAATTGTTTTGGTAAAATTTTTACCGGATCTATGATTTAGATTACGGGTTAAAGCGATCGTCCTATAACTACGGGTTGTCTAAGCGATATCGAACCTATTAAACGGAGAACAACGAAAGAGAGAAAATGACACAAAGTTTTGGTGACGCGGAAACCCGATGTGGGAAAAACCGCGGGGGGAGTCGGAGTCCCGCCAATATTCTACTATGAACGGGAAATAGTGAAGAAAAGGAATATAAATACAAGTAATATTGCTATGGTTGTGACTAAAATTGATTGTGAGTGTTTATCGTGATGTATGCTTGGGTGTGTTTGGATGATGATTCGTTGAGGATGAGTTGAGTAAGGTTGAATGTGTGTTCCATGACCTTCCCCTTGCCTTTTATACTGTTATTGAGCTTGGGACCGTTATCCTCCTTAATTGTCCATAATCTTTGCATTCATTCCTCTTTTATTGCCCTTGACCTTTTCTTCCTAGCCGTTGCATTCCTCTTCTCCTGATTTCTCTCCTGCTCTGGTGGCACTACCCTGGAATCTAGGGGGTTGGTTATTTGACTAGGTCTTGTACTTGGGGTAGGGTTACTTTGAGTAGTTGGCTGTCTTCGGCCCATTTCGGGGCTTGGATGCTCTCCGGCCCAATGCTACTGTTGGGTTTTACTTTGTTGATTGGTTGACTTTCTTTGTATCGAATCCTTGACTTTTACGACTTTGGACTTTCCGAGTATTACTTCGTGATTTTTCCCTTTTTGATTTTCTGACTTCTTGACTTTGACTATCGACTCTCGTCTTTTGACCTTTTGACCTTTCGACCTTCCGACCTTTGACCATCCATTTGTAATATGCCACGTCGTGCTCTGAGGATGCGGATTTTTATCCCAAAAAAATGCCCCCAAATTTCCGACTAAGCTCATCTTAGGCGGGAATTTCTGTTCGCTTGGATCGTAGTCGGTTTGCATGATGATTGATTCTTTGATCCGACCATTCGCCCTAAACCCGAAGATGATGACACTCCACAATTCACTCTATTCTTCCACAAGTGGTCCTTCCCCTTCTCCCCCAGAGGGAGAAAAAAGAAAAGTCTGGTGGGAACATGCCTTCGGGTAAGATACGTTCATGCTTGGCTAGGTTTACTTGACCTCAATCTCTCCTGGTACTCATTTTCGCTTGCTCCCTCCTTCAGGATCCGCTAAACCTCGTGTGTCTCCAGAGCAAGTAGCTGCTAGAAGGCGGGCCGTTGCTACTAGAGCGGTCTTCAAAAGGAAAGTTAGTTCTGTTTCTGCTGGCTTTGCTGATTCTAGGAGAAGTCGTAACTCGTCCTATCTCTTAGAAATTACTCCTGCAGAGAGTGAACCTCTGGTGGCAGACCTTTCTAAGTCTACCTCTTATTCTGCCCCCAGATCCGTTGATGAGGTTTCTGCTGAAGTGGTGCTCAAATTTCCTGAGGGCTTTGGTAAGTCTGCAGAGGATATGACTTTCCTGGATCATATGCTACTTCCTGGTCCCAGGTCTGTGCTAGAAGAAGGTTCTCTGAAGGAGTTGGACTTGGTTCGCAGATTGTTGGCGGAGGAATCTGGTTGTAGAGAAGAAGTGACTGGATGAGGAATTTCCTGTGGCGCCTGACCTGGATGCTCTTTCTGATGTGGAGGCGGAGGATCTGATGGAGTCCGCTGATTTCTCATTGCTGATCAGGAGGCGGATGGGCAAGAGAGCGTGGACCAGCAGGATGTCGTTGATGACCCCGGGGGATATTCTGTTGCTGTTCATCAGAGACCCAGGTTTCTGCAGGAGAATCTGCTACAGTTCCGCCTCCACCAGAGGAGAATGTCCAGGCTGTGGACCAAGTTCTGCTGGAGTGATGTTACTCCTCCTTTGTTTTCGGCTTGTGAATCCTGCGTGGCATGAACTTTCGATTTGTTAGTGTTTGCAAACAATTCTGTAATGACTTCGCCTTTGCTCAGGGGAGCGAAGTGTGTTAGCATTTTGTGGCACTTCGTGCCTTAACAGAAGATCGTAATCGTTTGCTTTTGATCGTGGTTGTTTACGTTTGATTGTAATCGTTTGTTGTAGTTTTGTCTAACTACCTTCTGTTGTATGCATGCCTTATGTTTGTATGGTCGACCTTTGATAATTGGTGGCCTGGGGTCTTGTTTTGCCCACTCAGTCAGAGGTGCCACGCTTTGCGTGGGTGCTGAGTGACGCAGGGGACTTGTATTGCCCTGGTTGTAGGCACTCAGCACAAGACGCACGCCTTCTGTAGAAATTATACACTCCACCAGATTGGTCACCAGTTTTGGTTGAAAAAGCTGACGAAAGATGGTAAAGATGCAATGTTTGAAGGTATATGCGGGAGGAAATCAAACTTTTGAAAATATGTGAAGGAAGAAAATCCAATTTTGAAGACTATGGAAAGATAATCGAATTTTGAAAACGTATGAAAAGAAAATTAAATCTTGAAGACATGTAACAAAAGAATTAAATTTCGAGGACGTATGAAAAGGAAATTAAATTTTGAAGACATATGAAAAGAAAATTAAACTTTGATGCAAAAGAAAACCGAATTTTAATGCCAAAAGAAAATCAAATTTTGATGTAAAAGAAAATCGAATTTTGACGACACAAAGGAGAGAGTCAAACTCTAAAGGCATACTTGAAGATAAAACATCTGACTTTCAAAAATCACGAAAAAGAAAGCAAAACAGATAGAAGGACAAAAGAAAGGTTTAAATATATGTTTGCAAGGTTTGATAAGATGAAACCTGGTTCTGGTGGAGGTGTATCTGGCAGAATAGATGCCATGTTTCTGGCGACAGTGGCCCATGTTTCTGGCGGCAGCGGCCTATGTGGTTCTGTCGGACCATAGCACCAAGGGGAGTTCCTTTGCTTATTTGCCCCCTGCATGATTTCCACATTCACCATTGTGGGGGTCATGCAAAACAACTTCTGCCTCCTCCTGACCCAGATACCTTAAGTATGGTCCAGCAAGTGATCTTCTTAATAGGATACCATCAATGAGGGTGAATTTGAAGCCTCTGATTTCCTTCTTATCTGCTGGCAGAATGTCACGCTGTAGCCAGTCCTGGTAGGGTTTTCTGGGATTCTTTCTTGTTCTGCTGAGGTGCTGCAGACTCCTGCTTCCTGCAGCCGCAACCCCTAGTCTGATGAATTCTCCCTCTTTCCAGGCATCTTGTGTTCCTTTGGACCTTTACAAGTTGCTGGCTCCAGTACGTGGATGATGGGTATGGTGGAGACTACACCAGACTTGAGCGTTGCCCCCAGGGTAGCTAGGGCGTCTGCTTCGGCATTCTGGTCCCTCGGGATTTGGTTGATTGAGAAGGCTACGAACCTAAGGGAGAGCTCCTTTGCCACTTCAAGGTAAGACATATCATCTTGGAGTCCTTAGCTGCATACGAACCATTCACATGGTTGACAATCAGTTGGGGATCGCTGTATGCCTCTAGGCGCTTGATTTTGAGGTCTAGAGCCAGCTGGAGACCTAAGATTAGAGCTTTGTATTCTGCCTTGTTACTTGTTGTCCGGAACTCGCACCACACTGCTTGGTCTATGAGATCCCCCTGAGGAGACTTGAGAACTAATCCTGCTCCAGATCCTCGCATGTTGGAGGCACCATCTACATTTAGCTTCCACACTTGTTCGCCTTTGTCTTCCTCAAGGAGGAGGATGATTTTCTCTGCCTGTGTCTGCAGTGCTGGGCTAAAGTCGGATATGAAGTCTGCTAACGCCTGAGACTTGATCGCAGTCCTGGGGACAAATTTCATGTCGAAGCCGCTCAAGTGTATGGACCACTTGGCCATTCTTCCTAATAACTCAGGTTTTCTCATAATAGTTTTGAGTGGATAATTTGTTATTACAGAAATAGCATGCAATTCAAGATAAGATCGAAGTTTATAAGACGCTGTAACAAGTGCAAGTACGAGTTTCTCAAGGGATGTGTACCTGGTCTCTGCAGGAAGCAGAGACTTACTAACATAATATACTGGGCATTGTGCTCCTTCGTGCTCACGTACTAATACCGCGCTGACTGCTACCTCGGTTACTGATAAATACAGGAAGAGTGGTTCTCCAGGTTCTGGTTTTGACAGCAGAGGTGGAGTGCTGAGGTAGTGCTTCAGGTCGCTGAACGCCTTCTCGTGCTCTGCTGTGCAATCAAACCTTTGGGTCTTCTTCAGTATATCATAGAACAGCCGACATCTACCTGAGGATCTGGAGATAAATCTCTCTCAGATCTGGAGTTCGCCTTCTCCTGGTCTGCTGGATGCATCTTGATCTGGTTGTACCCATTCTTGTTTAAGTCGGTAAAGTCAACGCATATCCTCCATTTGTCATTCTTCTTTGGGGCTACCATCACATTAGATAGCCACTCTGGGTACTACACCTCCCTGATTTTTCCAGCAGCCAGCAGACTGTCTACCTCCTGATTTATGACTTGGTTTCTCTCTGGGGCAAACTTCCTTCTCTTCTGTTGGACTGGTTTGCAGCTTGGGTACACACTTAGCCTGTGGGTTATAACGCTCGGATCTATACCTACCATATCATCATGCGACCAAGCAAAACAATCCATGTTAGTTTTAATAGTTCAATGAGGTTTTGGCGGATATTACCTGTACGTTCTGACCCAACCAGCACTTTCTGCTCTGAGGGCAGCTTATCCAGATTGATTTCATCTACCTAAGTCTGAGGTGGTTCGATGTACTCCTCCTGAATGTGTTGGGTTTATGATTTCTATGCTGGATCATAAGTAACTCCTCTAGGATCTGAATCCTCCTCCAGCCTGATGACTGCCAATGCTTTTGTTTGCACCTCCTCAAATGTGGTGCATGGATACTTGGTGAGGTCCTTGTACAGCTCTAAATCCTGGTGGAGTCCCTGGCGGAAGGCTTCTATAGCGGTTGCTATGTCACATCTGGGGATGGTCACCTTCTCTTTAATGAATCTGCTAAGGAAATCACGCGTGGATTCTTCGAACTCCTGCACCACCCGGTATAGATCGCTGGTTTGCTTCTCCGGTTTTCTGCTGGTGGCAAACTGCTGGTTAAAAGCATTAACCAAGTCCGCAAAGGAAGTGATACTCCGGTTGGGCAGACTAACGAACCACTGCAGAGCTGCTCCTGACAAGGTGGAGCCAAATCCCTTGCACATGCATGCCTCCTTCAGAGGTCCTGCTGCAGTCACCACCATCATCTTCTGCTTATACTGATTGATGTGATCCAACGGGTCTGCGGTACCGTCATAGAGTGTCATGGCAGGTGGCACGAATCCCTTGGGTACAGCGGCGCAGGCTAGATCATCAGTGAAGGGTGAATCTGTGTAGCTGTCCCTAGCTGCTCTCTCCAGGGGGCGTGGCATTCCAGCAATCTTGTTGATCTTGTCTCTCAATTCCTTCAGTTCCTGGCGATACTGATCTGCTGTGCTGACTGCTCCTGCAAGAGGGTTAGGAGAAGAAAAGCTGAAAGGTGTACCTCCCGACCATGCTCCTCCAAAGTATTGGTGACTAGAAGGATTAGGCAACGGTGTCGCGTTGATTGTGGACCCAGATTGCCACCATGTTGCTTGCTGGAATGGGACTCCTTCTGGATACAGGTTGTTGACGGGGGTCGCCGTGCCGGTTGGGGCTCCTGGCTGCCATCCTGACTCCTGTTGGATGGGGGTGGCTGCTGACCATGCTCCTCCAGAGGACTGACCGCTGGATGGGGTGACTACTCCTGGTGGGGTTACAGATTGCCATCTGGGCGCCTGATGAATAGGGGTACCTGTAAGAGACAGTGAGTTAGTTCCTCGATTTTCGATGCTAGAGAAGGAATTACCTGTGATGTGAGATCTGTCGGATGTGGGGCCGTAAGACAGGTAGCCTAGCCCTCGAGGCTCAATGACTGGGTCTGGTGGAGCGAATCCTAGCTCCAGTCTGGTGACCAATTCTGAGGGAATCTCCCTGGTGGCACGTCTGCTGGCTGTTGGTTCCATGCGGGTGCTGGGCTCTCCTCTAGGCATCAGGAACAGCATCTCTGGTGACGGCTGGACCGATGTGGCTGGAGTCTTGTCTGCTGCCGAGATCCGAGCCCTGATGTCTTGGTTGTCCTTCTGCAGAGTTTCCACCGCCTGCTGCAGAGCGTTGATCCCTTGGAGCACATCCTTCAGGGGGTCTGGTGAGGCTGAGATTCTGGAGAAGTCTTCAAGTGACCCTCCTTGAACCGCTGTTTTGGATGAAGCGCCTTCTCTGCTGGTCCTGAAGGGATTGGACATTTTCGACACCTTAGGCACGTGAGGTGGTCCTGAGGCTACTGGTACGTGTCCTGCTGCCAGACTGGTGGAGACTGCCTGGGTAAGGGGTGCGAAGATTGATCCTGATGGCCCTAGTGGCGATTCTCCTCTAGCAGGCTGAATTGATGCTCCTAGGCTGCTAGAGAGACTTCGATCGGATTCGGACATGACGATACGAGATTGCTTCACTGTAGGATGTAGCTTATAGGAAATGATCACTTTTCCCCACAGACGGCGCCAATTTGTTTTGGTAAAAATTTTACCGGATCTATGATTTAGATTACGGGTTAAAGCGATCGTCCTATAACTACGGGTTGTCTAAGCGATATCGAACCTATTAAACGGAGAACAACGAAAGAGAGAAAATGACACAAAGTTTTGGTGACGCGGAAACCCGATGTGGGAAAAACCGCGGGGGGAGTCGGAGTCCCGCCAATATTCTACTATGAACGGGAAATAGTGAAGAAAAGGAATATAAATACAAGTAATATTGCTATGGTTGTGACTAAAATTGATTGTGAGTGTTTATCGTGATGTATGCTTGGGTGTGTTTGGATGATGATTCGTTGAGGATGAGTTGAGTAAGGTTGAATGTGTGTTCCATGACCTTCCCCTTGCCTTTTATACTGTTATTGAGCTTGGGACCGTTATCCTCCTTAATTGTCCATAATCTTTGCATTCATTCCTCTTTTATTGCCCTTGACCTTTTCTTCCTAGCCGTTGCATTCCTCTTCTCCTGATTTCTCTCCTGCTCTGGTGGCACTACCCTGGAATCTAGGGGGTTGGTTATTTGACTAGGTCTTGTACTTGGGGTAGGGTTACTTTGAGTAGTTGGCTGTCTTCGGCCCATTTCGGGGCTTGGATGCTCTCCGGCCCAATGCTACTGTTGGGTTTTACTTTGTTGATTGGTTGACTTTCTTTGTATCGAATCCTTGACTTTTACGACTTTGGACTTTCCGAGTATTACTTCGTGATTTTTCCCTTTTTGATTTTCTGACTTCTTGACTTTGACTATCGACTCTCGTCTTTTGACCTTTTGACCTTTCGACCTTCCGACCTTTGACCATCCATTTGTAATATGCCACGTCGTGCTCTGAGGATGCGGATTTTTATCCCAAACAACAATCAATAATAATCAATCAATCAATATATAAAAATGTCATTGACTACTTAGAGAACTTACTAATAATCAATCAATCAATCAATATATAATTAAAGGAGGCTTTTTTTATTTTACAATCAATATTAAGTATAATATTATTTTATTTCCGGGTTTTGAGTAAATACGAGGTTAGAAGTAGACTTCGTAATTCTAACCTAAGACTGGATTTTGAGTGAAACCAGAATTCTTTTTATAAACAACACAAGTCTACTAATTATTAATTACACTACCATAATTATTATACGCAACACGGGTAATATGTCATATTATATATAACAATAATGCATGAGCTTAAAATTGAATGATTATGTAACATGTATAGATGATTATCATTGTATTGAAAATATTGATTATTATTGATTATTATAAGTAATAGTATAAAATAATAATTTTTGATTGAAAGTATATTCATACTTCTAACCTTATAAGACGGATTGTTTTAATGTACATAATTTTTTAAAATAACTTTAAACATGTCGGATGAAAATACTAAATACGGGTCGGTTTAATTATGGGTCGTGTTATATGGATCCGAAACGGGTTATGTCAGAATACGGATAGTTTCGAATGTCAATTTTTTATCTCTTTTTATTTATTTTAATAGTACTTCATATTATTTTTATACTCCTTAATTGTGATGTTAATATTTCAATTATAAACTAATATTTATCGCACGAATTTTATATTTCAATAAATTTTTAAAATTATTTTATAATTAAAAAATAAAAAGTTAAATTGAATATTTGTTTATAGTATTAATTAAATTGAATATTAGGTTTTGTCTTATAGTAATGTTACTATTTAACACGAGAAAACAACTTTTGTCTCCTATGTGCAATTGTACAAGAGAGTAAGTTACTAAAAAATGTTAGATGATTTAAGTTAAGATTAGACACAAAATTATATTCAAATAAAACCATAATATACACGGAGTAATAATTAATTTCTCCCTCCATTTTTTTGATTAACCCCATTTGGGTTTAGTACAAAATTTAAGAAAACGTGAAAAAAAAGTAAGAGAAAATTGGTGATATGGTGCATGTGATGAGAAAAAAAATACTAATTAATAAATTTTCATATGAAAAAATGGGGCTAACTAAAAAAAAATTCTAAAAGAAAATGGGGCTAAAAAAAAAAAACTGGAGGGAGTATATATCGAATTGCTAATATGTTAAATTAAAGTTTTAACAAAATCTAGACATAGGAATACATTGGCCGAAATTGTGCTTTTACTTTAAAGCTTTGTAGTCTCTTCTTTCCAATGGGTCGAACGGGGCAAGCCATGTCATGTCCCTAAATTAACAGGTAATTTAGGATTTGGGTCAAAAAATTGGGTTTCTGAGCCAAAAAATAACAAGTTGGGTGGAACGGGTTTGCAGGTCATGTCGAATATAAAGCCAGATGGTTGGATACATGCAAATATATTAGATGTAGTAGAGTCAAATGGTTAGCGAGTAAAAGACATAGATAAACTCAATGTTCGCAGATGAGTTGTCAAAGTCTCACGAACATATTAATATTGCTCACAGGCACAAGATGGTATTTTTATGAGTGTCATTTGTTTCACAGGTGCAAGAACTGTCGAGTGAGTCAGGTCAAATACTGGTCCCGTATCGGGTTATGGTCAAAATACGGGACACAAATAGTTTCGAACGCCTAATTTTTTACCGCTTTTTAAGTAAAAAATAATATTTTTGATATTAATTTTTTATTTATTTCAATACTATTAGTATTATTTTCTTTAAATTATACGAGTAATTTTTATATTTAAAAAAAAAATCAAAAATTTCTTAACTTGTCTCACTTCTTGATTTCTCTCAGGGTCGTCCCCTTAAGATAAACATTGATAAGCGGTGTCAAATCTTCGAAATGACAATGGTTTGAAATAATCATAATCACTTCGTCGAATAACTAATACTCCCTCCGTCTCACTAATAGGGTCACCCCACCTTCTTAGTGCAAATTAAGGTGAATATAAATGTGTGGTGGTAAATGAAAGATGGAATAAGTGAGGTCAGAACCAATTTTAACCACAAAAATAAGACAAAATAAGAATAAAGCAAAAAGTGACTTTTAGAAAGATAACCAAAAACGGAAAGAGTGACTCTTCTACAAATATAGAGGAAGTACAACTTTGTATGTTAAAATTTGAGTTTTATCAAAATCCAGACATAGAAATAGATGGCTAGAAATTGGCTTTTAGACTAAAATTTTTGTGGTCTCTTCTTTCCAACGAGTTGAACAGGTCGGGTTAGATCATGATCCAAATCGGGTCATTTCGAATTCGGGTTAAACGGGATGCGAGTAAAAAAATGGGCTCATGCCTCTAAAAACGTGTTAGGCGGGTCAGGTTAAATTTAGAGCGAGATAATGACATACATACAAATATATTCAATGCGAATGTCAAATGCTTAGAGAACAAAAGACACAGATAGACTCAAGGTTCCATATGAGTTGTCACAAACATTAAAATTGCTGAAAGTGACCAGGCATTATGATGAGCATTGTTTGTTTTAGCCATGTAGCTAATGCACACTCTTGACCTGTCACTGGTTGGGGTATACGGGTCATGCTCAGAAATAATTTCGAACGCCTAATTTGGTACAGCTTTAAAGTAAAAAAAATAGTACGTATTAAATTAGGGTCGGGTATATGGGTCGAGTCGAATTTGACAGGTCTAATCGTTTAAGTGTAGCATCATAACCCGCGTATGCTACTTTTCGTATAAAATACATGCAAATGTGGAGTGCTAATCCTCTAAAATGATAATTATTTGAAATAATCGTAATCATTCCATCGCAATCAATAATTATAAAAGGAAGTATTAAGGTTGATTTAGTAACATTATTGTTATACCCGTGCATTGCACGGGCATCAAAACTAGTTTACCTAATAACTTACCGATTATCTCCCCTTTGCATCCCCAACCCGAACCACAACCTAGCGAACCATCGGTCACCCATCTTAACCAAAATCGACCAGAGAAGCAACCGGAAAAGCACCACTACGAAACTCATCACTGCTTACCCGGAAATATGACAGGACCATCTCGCTCTAAGAAGGCGAAAGGTATAGTAGAGTCCTCGGAATCCTCCGAATTAGTTAAACTCACAGGCACAAAGCGCCGCCACACAGACATTAATGAACCGACTTTCAACATCGACGACCTTTAATGTAATCCCCTAGAAATTCTAACGCAATACAATGGCGGAAACACTGTAGAAGTGGGATTATAACACACTGTAGCTATGTCTTAATTAAATAAAAATGGTAAGTCAATACATAAGCCATAAAATAAAAAAATGGCTATAAAAAAAATAAAAATAAAATCCATAAAAAGGGTTTTAACAATCCATAATACAGTGATCTGATTAAAACAAGCAGGATCCATAATTGCTCGCTAGCCCACCCGAAGGAAAACACATATACCTGCCATGTTAAAAACATAACAGCCACAATCAGTGGGGAGCAACGTCAACGTTCTCCCAGCCGTATAACAAGATTTTAAAACTGTAATTACTATTATAGAAAAATAGTAAAACTGGAAAACAGTAAAACACATTATAATAAAAATAAACTTTCAGTGAAAAACTTCACGTATCAAAACAATATAATAAAAATGAGTTTTCCGAAGAAAACATAAAACATTTGCCAACCTGCAACCAATTATATCGATAATAATAAAAATATTCAAAATGGCGTTATGGATAGGAGTAGTGTAGACGGCTAGACTTTCACTAGGAGAATACTAAAAACTAGCTTCGAGAACTTAGTTCAAACAAATTAAACTTCGGTCTCTAACTAGGCTACTCAACCATAATAGAGCGGCGACTTATAAATGCGTGGCCCTAGTTTAAGATAATGCACACCCCTCCTGGGATTACCTGTCACCCAGTTCAACTTATGACGGCGACTTACTGCGAGGCCTATGCTTAAGGTCAAAATGTACACAACTCCCGGGATACCTGTCACCCGGTTCAACAACCAATGTACCGATTCATGATACACTAGCCTTATAGTTGATGGCAAATCCGTAAACCCTAAAATATATTACTCTAACCTCACACTTGTCCCTATTCCATAACTCCAAAACAAAGCCATTATCGATATTCAAAAGATATAATCAATATAAATAGTAATATGAGGATAAAAGAAGTAAACATTTAAATCCTAAAAGAGGAAACTTTCTATTTTAGGAAACTTCTATTTTTAGAAAATTTACTAAAAATAACATTATATCAAAATAGTGAAAATATTAGTTCATACTAATACCACATTTTTAGTAAACGATATAGATTTATAAAACTAATACTTTCGGCCTTAACGATATTAATTATTAAAGTAAGAACATTTGAGTTTATGAAATTATTGAAATATCGTACAAGTGTATAAAATGATTAAAAATGTCTTAAACATTTTAATAATACTAATCAGGGTGTTTTCAAAATTTACAAACCTAAAATTCTCTAATTATTATTAGTTACGACAATACGATTACAAATAGGATTTTACGGCAAATGTCAAATTAAATCTTTTAACGTCTTTTATTTAATTAAACCATTGAATATATTTAGAATATGTTAACGGATGATTTAACTCTTAAAGTTTCAGATTTAAATATTTTCAAAATAGCTGGAAAAATAAATCTTTTCGGTAAGACGAAGCATTTTAACGATAAATCATAATTTGTCCAAAAATCAATACTTATTAATTAAAGACTTTAATAAATAGTAAAAAAACTACGTAAAATAGTTAAAATATATTTATGGACATTCTGTCCAGAAAAGAAAATTTTCCAGAATCCTAAAACTCGGTTTTTAAAGCGTTTTCTCGTTAATCGTCTAATCTCGACAATAACGATTAATAAAAATAGTAATTACAAAACGATTTAAGTATTAATATCCAAAAATTATTATTAAACTTAAAAATCATGATTTTCCAGAAAATACTATTTTTCCAGATTTCCAAAAATTCCAGATTTAATAAACCCCGTTAAAACCGTCTCTTAAACCCGTTTTCACAATTAACGATTCCATTAATAAAAGTTATCGTTCCTAACATTTTATTAAAGCACAAAAACTCATAAAATTAAATTTTATCATGAAATCATCAGAATCATAATTTTTTCCAGATTAAATCAGAAGACCAAAAATCGAGAATTTAAACGACAAACGCGGTTTTAACGATAAACGATGATTTAAAGTGATTAATTAATTCATCCACTTAACAATTCCAACAAGTTACGAAAAAATTCAGAAAATTCTATTTCATCAGAAAGTTTCACCACGTCAAAAATCAGATTAAAATAAAATGTTTAAGTACTAGAACTAAAAATCGGCTTTTAATCATTTTTGTCCGTAAACGGAAATGATTCAATAATCGATAACAAAAATATCAGAAAAATACTAAATTATTAAAAATCATCAAAAAAATCATTTTTACAGAATATAAATATATATATTACATGTTTAGGCCGAATATTTCGATTTTACAAATTAATATGACGATTTAATCGTTAATCTCGTAAAAGCGATAAAAATATCGAAACATGCAAATTTTCAACTTTTAAAAAGTTTCCAGATTATATGACATACATATATTGTCAAAAATGAAATATAAAAATTATACATGCAAATACACAATTAAAATCATGAAATACCGAGTAACATCGACGTTACCTCTAACCCAAATTCGAGTCGATTATAAATTCGTCGGCTTCGGGATCATTCAAAAATCCTTCAACACAAGAAAAGCATGGTGGAAAAATACCATGAGAAAACTAAGAAAATCAAGGCAAATAACGATCGAAAACAACATCGATTATTACCTTAACGAAGGGATCGGAATGACGATTATTTAGGAGATGAAAACGAGACGATCGAGACTCGATTAGAGACTAAATCTGGCTGGAAAGGGTGCTGGAAAATATCAGCCAAGATGAGAAAATGAGAAGAAAAGAGAGAGTTTTTACCTTGAATATTATTTAGTGGTTGAATGAATGAAACTAATGAAGAGTTTATGAATGAATGTGACTTATAAAAAATGATAAAAGCAAGGTGGATGTACCACTAAAACACATGGCCAAAACGGATGAATAAGAGAGTGAAAAGTCTATGCATGAGTCATCAAATTTAATGGATGAGAAGAAAATATCTTAATCCTTTAATCATTTTATAAAATGAAATGTTTATAAAAGAAAGTGTAATGGTGGTGTGTGATAAGGGTCACGGTCCAAATGATTCAAGGCGAGTCCAAAATAAGTCGTAAGTCGATAAAAATAAGGATCGTAAAATTATTAAAGGCATTTCAAAGCAATTTGAGTAAATCTCGCGTAAGAAATCAATTAATTACGAAACTTCGTAATAAAATCATTAAATGATAGATTTTCATAAATAAAAATATCTTCTTAGTTAGAAATATTATATAAACGTATTTGGGCCCTTTTAGAAAAATAAATAACCCAAATCCAAGCTTAAAATGATAGTTCGTATAAAAATGAGATTCTTTGTGAATTAAATAAATAGTTTGCGACGAAAATTTAATAAATAGATTTATTATAGGAAAATAAAATATTTAAAATATTTTAATGAAAATAAATAATATTTGACTCGAAAATATTATGAAGTTTGAAAATGAAGGATACTGAAGGCAGGAAAAAAATAACAGAGTCATGACGGAGTCATAGTAGAATAGATAACAACGCCTAGAAAATTAGCGGGTGTTATATTTAAACCCACCTAGACCAACGATGTCTATCGAAATATGACAATGAACGTAGTACCCACCTTGCTAATCGTGTAACCTACCTGGCTACCTAGTAGGAATAATAATCATAATCATAACAATAAACATAATGTCATTTTCTTTAAAAAAAAAGAGGGGGAGAAGAATGCAAGAAGAGGTAGTTGTTTGTGTTGATTTTTATTCAAATGGTTGTGTGGTTTTATTGTAGTAGCACTGGTAGAAAAAGGCAATTTGCGGCTCCAAAAAACACTTTATTTGAGGCGTTTTTCACGATGCCTCATATGGCGGGGCAGCAAATACTCCCTCCGGTTTTTAATTATTGCCTGTATTCCTTATATGGCAGGTTTTTATTTTTTGCCCCACTTCTCCACTTTCCATATTTGTGTTGTATATTTTACCAAAATATCCTTATGTATTCACCTTTTTACACCATTTGCCATCAAAAAATAATTAAATATACCATTTATATCCTAACTTTATGACACACACATGTCTAATCACTCATTTGCATCATCATTGCTCCCTTTATCATTATTTTTATACTTTCATTGATTTGTGTGAAAAAGGCAATGGGGCAAAAATTAAAAACCGGAGGGAGTAGAATATTATGGTGTAGCGACTAAAAATCGCCGCAAATAGACATCTTATTTGCTGCGTTTTTAGGAAAAACGCCTCTAATAGCCCTCTCATTTGCGGCGTTTTTCCAATTAACGCCTCTAAAAGGCCCCTCATTTGCGGCATCGTTTCAAAAATGACGCCTCAAATAGTTATTTAAAAAAAAAATGAATTGAAAGGAATCAAAAATACATTAAATACAAAAATTTTACTTTAATATTTAATTCAAGTCCGAAATTTGTATGCAAATTAATAAATTTATACAACCAAAAGTCATACATTATCCATTCCATCAACATTCCGACATATATAAAAGCCCAAAAAGTAATATAGATATGTTTCTTAGTACTTTTACACTTGTAAAAGATGAAACTCATTTGTGCCTGTCTTTCATCCCATCTTCACCTTAGTTGTAGAGTTCCTCTATGAGCGAGTTCAAAACCTAGAAAATGAAAGCCTAACACAAATTCATCTCGTAAAAGAAAAGTTAAACCACTTGCATTCTTAGATAAAAGTAATATAAGATCGTGGAGAGCAGAGGTAAAACTATATTCATTCAGTAAGGAGAGTAGATATACATCACATAAAAAACAGAAACAGCGTTGTTATATAATACGCATGAAGGAGCAAAACAGAAGTAGAAGAGAATACCTGAAAATTTTGAGATGATAAGTTGCACCATCAGTAGTGAAAAACATCAACAGGAAGACTTTGAGAATACCTTAAGTAGTTTTCCTGTGAAGTCATAGAAATATTTCACCAGCAGCGCCCGAAAGATTGTCGCATCAGGGGAAAAAAGTTACAAATAAAAGAGAGGGGGGGATGCATAACCTTCATGCGCAGTTTGTAAAAATGTCATCACAAGATATAGCTACACGAACCAAGGAAGTATTCGCTTTCTGATGGCTCACAAACAAAACGACGAATTGAAGGAGGAAGATGTATGAAATGTGATGAATGGACGCAAAGAAGTTGGTTTAAAGATGAATGAATCTGGGGGCAATGACTGCAATGGGAAAAGAAACAATTGAAATAGTATGTGTACAACCTACCAATTTGAAAGAGAAACCAGGAATTGAATAGTGGAATGCTGTGAATAAAAATTACTACCATAAAATAAAGTCACAATGGAAAATGAAATAAATTTAACAATGCTGGAGTCCGTAATTTCCAGCATTATCCTTCGTAGTCTGTAAAGTAGTCCACAATTTTCTTTATAAGATTCTAAATCATATTACTACAATAACTAAACTTTTCTCACAAGTAGAGATACAGAGTATAATGATAGAAAAAGAATAGATCACTAAACCAATGACAACAATTCAGATACGGAGCATCTTCTGTAAACTAGTGACAACAGTGGGTAGGATCTGAAATTTTATGTAGTGCCTACTTATTACTACTTAGTTCAGAGTGGCAAGATTAGGCTTTTTGTATAATATTCCTTTTTGTAGCACAGAGAAAAGATTAGGCTTCAAGGCTTTGTGATTCTCTACACGTATCACAACAAATGAATTCATTCACAAACGTTAAAAAATGACAGCTTCAATGCACATATGAAAGCTTTCTTAATTCATCACATCAACAACACACATGACTAAGATAGTTTCTTATCCATCACTTAGACATTTTGACAAATATGTAAATGTGACAGCGTACTATCTCTAAGAAATGTATAGCTGAACTTAATTCTTCACTCTCAATGTCAACATGTTCATCAAATCTGTAAACCATATACTCCAATTGTTTTTATCCTCACACAGACATTTCATCAAACATATGGAGTGACAACATATATAAGCTAAAACATACTCCGTACATCAGTGCTAATTGGTTTCAGTTGGCATCAAAATTGATCAAGGCTATTGCAGTGCTCGAAGTTGAAGTTAGTAATTTAAAGTTGTACCTTCTGTCACTGTATAGAAAAACATTTGACCAGCAGATCTCCCACAACATGAACCATAACACAAATACATAAACTTAAATCACACTAATAATAACAAATTAGAAAGAAAAAAAACAGTATCCAACCTGGTTTCGAAATCTTTGATGCACGATTGTAAGCGACAAGGGTCATATCTTCTGAAGTTTGTTGACTTGCAAATTGAGCCGGTATCTAACAAAACAACCTAAAACTCATCAAAACCCAGAAGTACCCATTGATCAAAATTGCATGATTAAAGATTTATGACAAAAAGAAAGAACCTTTCCCAATAATTGAATCATGGACATTCTAGAGTAAGGTACGAAAGCTTCAAGAGAGGAGGGGAAGTGTACGTAAGAAAGCGGCGTCGGTGACGTGAAGGTAGGTTCAGATCAATTAAGCACGATTTTGGTTCTAGATATTTGGGATTAGGGATTTTGTGGTGGTCGGGGACGACATAGGAAGGGGTGGATTCTTTGTTGGAAGAGAGTGAGGGACCGAGGGGTGATGGCGGTAGGGCACATATTGGTAGGGTGTTGCGTGCTTCATCTTACACGTATGAAGCCGCATATCAGTAAAATATCAGTGTTGCTGCGTTTAATTTGTAGAAAATGCCTCCTGTAACATTTATTTACTTTAAAAAACCAAAAAATTGAATTTTTATTTGCTACTACTTGTCTAAAACGTCACAAATGAGTAGCAAATTGCATTTTTTTTCTACTAGTGGCATGATTGATATTTTAATGTATACACAAATTATACATAAATGCCAAATTTTAATGTATAAATACAAAAAAAATCTGCCCAACTTTTCCACAAATGGGCTTTGCTCAAAACTAACACGAAACATTCAAAACACCCTAAATATCAACTTTTCAGTTTAAAAAAAAAACAACTCTCCTCCGAGTAGGTCTCATGATAATCTTATTATGATACCGTTTTGATTAAAATCATAAAATCTTATGGAGGATAATAAGTGGGTAAATCGGAATCATGATAATCTTATTACGATACCGTCTTAAGGAATAGGGGGAGAGAAAGAGAGTAAATAACCTTCTGTATATGATCGGCTGTGACGTTGTTAGAGTAATAGGCTGCATCTGCATCAGGTGATGCTGCATCAGCCCCCTTCCTCACTCACACCCTTACATAAGGACGAAAATTGTTAGTTTTCTTATAATAACTCGATCTTTCTTCAAAATCTCGATGCTTTGCTGCTCAGCCAACCCACGGACAACCAACATGTCAGCAACATTGGATCCAACTGGCTGTCCACCATTTAAACATTTAATGATATGACTAGAACAAGAAAGTTGTATTACCTTCGTTCCCCGTGAATTTTTTTGGTTCAAATGATCTCACTATGTCGTATAGTAAGAATCGAACTCCAATTTCATGGTTCGAGTAAAAAAAATCATACCACTCAGGCTACCTCATTTTCCTTAAAATAATGGCACACTTACTATGAAACAGAAAAGAAAAAAGATTAAGAGATTACCCTTTACGCTTTTCATTAGCTTTAATGGCATAATAAATATTAGAAGACAAAGAATGATTTATAACAGGAATCAAATACACATCATCATAGCTATTATAGTGAGAAGCACCACTTTAAACGTGGTATTCTACTGTCAGTTAGTTTGTTCTGAGGAAATGGTAGATCCTTAATCGCTGGATTCATGCATAATCAAAAACAACACGTCGGATCACTAAATAATAACCATAATAGGGACTTTTTGGTGGTTGCGATAGCGACTCCGGGGAGTTCTTGTAGTAACTCAATGACCTGGTTGCATACATGTTTAATATTTCTTGTTATGTTGTGATAGGACTACGAGTACTAATATACATGAATGGATATTTGGTCATGCATAGGTTCCAAATCATCAAGACTAATAAAATTTAGCAGTAATTAATCACAAAGAAAGAATAAAGACAGGAAGTTCAAATCAAAAACAAAAATTGACAAACCGTGAGCAGCATTTTATCACGACAATAAGCGCATTTGTAGCCACTGTTGAAGAGATCCATGAACAATCAAAATCACAACTATCGATCCATCAAACACCAAACCACCACGTCTAATTCTATCCGACACCCCTGAAACTTCACCCATTCTAGCACTCCTAAATAACTCCACATAAACAAACCAAGCCCAAGTGTGTCAAACCTCACACCTCTAACAATCATTTCATCGAAAACCTTCTGTGCAAACTCAAACCGCCCCTCCTACACAAACCCATCAAGGACCAACCTAAAAACTTCATCCCCAACATCATAAACCTCAATCAAACCCATATACCCCTCATGGTATCTCTTAAATTTCACAAACGATAAGATAAAATGTCGATAAACAGAGCGATGAACACAAAAATTTCGAGCTTTTGCTTCCTTGAAGACCTTCTCCAGGACTTAAAATGGCGGGAATTGGAGAGGGTTTTGAGAACAGAACTATACGATGTTGAAGAGTGAGAAATTGGCTGTTGATCTGCCAAATTGAAGAAACCGAGGGACAAGGATGGGTGGTGGAGGAGATACGGATTGATGACTCGGGCAACGAGTGAGGGGGCTAACGAGTCATGCCAGCTGAGTTGGTGTAGTGTTCGCTCGAGCGAGGCGTCCATGTTCCGGGTCGTGTCAGGTTTTTCGGTACTGAAAGCAGTGCTTGGATGATTAAAGGGGGGAGTTCTCTTGCCGGAGATCTCATGTGCTCGCTTTCTGGGTGGCGTTCGAATCACGCGGTGGCCCAAATGGTGGTTGTTTCGCTTTCAAATTTTCATACAAACCCTAACTTCTGCAAGGTTCTCCGGTGAGACCTGGTGGCTAATGACGGAGTGTGTGAGTATGAGTTAGGGATTTAGATGAGTGCTTTTGTTTTCATTTCTGGTGGGTTTTCTGGATCGATTATGGAGGGTTTCATTATTTAAGAGTAAGGGGTTCACAGTTTTAATATTTTTTTAACATTTGAGGCTTTTGTTTTAATATTTTTTTAACAGAGTGATGGGTCCCTTACTCCCTCTACGTTACACCCACACCGCGTTCCTTTTTTTCTTTTTTTTAATAATCAGCAATGAGGCGTCAATATACTAGAAAAAACGCCGCACCATCAATTTTCTCCAAGGTGAGGCATTTTATTGTAAAAAACGCCGCACCAGATTAATGATAAAAAAAAAAATTTATTTTGCTGCTATTTGGCTAAAACGCCTCAAATAAGGAGCTGCAAATTGACATTTTTCTACTAGTGTAGTCTCACTAGTATGCATGTGAAGTATGCATGCATGTGAAGTATGAAGTATGCATGTGAAGTATGAAGTATGCATGTGAAGCTAAGTATGAATGCATGTGAAGTATTCATGCTTGCGTAAGATATGAGTCAATATATTTGGTTTATTGTATTTATCCATTTGCTTTAAGTATATTACCCTTTTGATCTCTTAGTACTCCTATCAAATGTACTCTTGCATATTTAACCTTTCTAAGTTCTTATATATAGTTGTTGAATTAACTGTTTCTACTCGTATACATTAAATCTTCTTCGTAATGGTACAAATTTGCAAAATAAGTATGTTAATTTTAATCCCCACCAACGCTACAGTACTTTTAACCCTTATAAAATCCACAAAATCTTACCAGCCTACTTACTTCCCTTATCCGTCCCGTCTCTCAAAAAAATAAAAAAAATACTAATAATAAATGGATTAAGACGGAGAAGACGACGACACCATGCGCTCTATTAAGCAAAATCTTTTTAAGTTGGAGAGTCTACTTAATGTACTCATGTTTATAATAGTTCTGTTAGTCGCCTTTTCATATTTCTATATATCAATAAATAGTTTATGCTTCATGTATTTCTTATAAATCAATTAATTGCCACTAACCTATTATGAACTTCGTTAATTATGTTCATTTTTTTTCTTATTGTATTCATTCGGCTTATATATCCTCATGATGCTTATATATCCTCATTATTTTAATCTATTTTAATCTTTTCATAATTTTATATGCTAATATTAATGTTAGTATTAATGATTATTGATTATTTAATATATTACTACATTACTTTACTAGAGATTGTCTATGATTATTATACTAACACCCGCAAAATTCTATATGATAGATCTAAAAAAAAGACTCAGATTGCAAAAGGGGAATTCGACATCCTTGACTTATCTGGTCAAAGGTTCTTACAATGGAAAGACGATGTCAATGCCATTTAGGGATAAAAGGCCTTGAACATACTGTCGAGAAAGGTAATTCGTCTACCTACCATGAAAAACAAAAGGCTCATATATTTATACAATATCACATAAATGAAAGGCTAAAAAATGAATATTTGAGTATCAAAGTCCATCTGAATTATGGTCCCTTCTTGAGGAACGGTTCGGACATCAGCAATATGTCCTCCTACCAAAACTGAGACATGAATGGCAAAATTTGCATTTCCAAGATTTTACTTCGGTAAACGAATATAATTCTGCTCTGTTCCGTATTGCACCGCAACTAGAGTATTGTGGGGAAGAAGTTAGTGATTTCAGTAAGATAGAGAAAACATTCTCTACCATGGGTAAAACAAACATGGATTTTAGTTCCTGAACAATTGAAAAATTCACGGACCTAATTGCAATACTTTTAGTTCCTGAACAACATGACAAAGTTCTATTAAGAAATGACAATTTGAGGCCTAGTGATTCTACTGCTATACTAGAGGCAAATTTTGTCGGACGCGAGCGTGGCCGTGGCCGCAGACATGGACCCGGATGCGGACGGGGTCGAGGACACGGTAATGACCCGGACAGAGGTCAAAATTCATTTAAATATACATGTCTGGGAAAACAAAATGTTAATTCCGATGCCTCGGAATTAACATTTTGACCACATGCCATAAATATGGCATGGAGGGTCATTGGGCTCTCACATGTCGCACCCAAAAACATTTTGTCGACTTCTATCAAGCATCCATCAAGAAATGGAGGGGGGAGACACATTTTGTTAGAGATGTCGTACCATTAAATTCTGAAATGCTTGAATCAAATTTAGCTGAAACTGACTTGCTCGAGTCAGAGATGATTGAAACAGCTAATTATTTTCTTGATGATGGTGCTATGAGTAGTGGATTCTAGACGATCTCCACTATGTAGAGCAACTAAATAAATAAATAAATAAATATATAGAAGAGGGATCAGGTGAGTCCACTTATCATAATTGAGTCCGTGAGTCTTATCTCAACCCTTAAATTAGAGATAGATGAATGATTATGATTTGTTTTGTCAATTAAGGAATAACTGACAAAATCTTTGTAAATATTTCATTTTCTCTCTCCTCTCTTATTTTCTACTCAAATCTTCCCTCTCCTATTAATTTTTTTCACTGACCCTTCTTTCTCTCACACAACACATTTCTTCAAAATTAAGTTTTTTCAATTCACAAACCCTCCCGCATAACATACTCTCCGTTTTGACGCATCCTAATGTTCATTTTAACTCATAGACTATGTTACTTTGACTCATACAATCTATTATTGTAATTCATGAACTGTGTTACTCTAACTCGTAAAATCTGTTACGTTGCATAATAGTCTCTTGCAAACACATGAGTTCCAATTTATAACCAAAAGAATAATATTTTTTTTTATTAAGGATACTCCAAAACAAAAAGTGGTACAAAAGTTTCAACTAAATCAATTCATTACAATTCCAATGTTTCAGACCTGTTACTCATAATCTGTGTTACTGTAACTCATTAAGTGTGTTACTCTAACGAATAATATATGTTACTCTAACAATACATTGTCCTACTCAGAATTCTGCTTTATCTTCATCCTCCTCGTCCTCCTCTTCATCATCATCATCGTCATCAGAAGCTCTGATTTAATCTCACCACCGCGCCGTCTTTTCGTTGTGTATCTCCTCACATCGAATCCACAAGTCAATGCGTAGATTTTATAGAAGTTTACTGCCTCATCCACGTCCTTGAAGATCTACCCTATATATGGAGTGAAACTCTCACCCACATCTCCACACCATTCTTGTGCTTTTGCGTCTACTACAAAAACAAAACAATGTCAATAAACGTGGCGACAAACAAACAATCAGAACTTGAAATATGGCAGTATTCTATATCCTTTGTTACTTCAATGCATTAAAGTAACATATGACAAGATCTAAAGTAACAGATAAAGTGCATTAAAGTAACACGGGATTCAATTAACAGAAGATGCTTATACACAAAGGTTAGGCATTAAAGTAACACATGATGTGTATTAAAGTAACTTATGATGTTCATTAAAATAACACCAGATATATGTTAGTGCAAAAAATTCATATAATGATCAGAAATGTAATAATATGCAGTTTCCATACCATAAACGTAAAATCTAATAATATGGAGCATCTTAATGACTTCCATGACATTTCCAGTATAAATTACAAAGCAAATACTCACCGTTTGTGTATTCGACGATTTGCATATCCGCCATCGAAGAAGAAGTTGCAGCGGCGCGAGAAGAAGATGAATGATTGAACGTGTTATTGAGTCGGTTGATTGAGCGTAAGTTGCAGCGACGTGAAGAAGAAGATGAATGATTGAACGTTGCATAAACTTTGATTGAAGATTGTGTTCGTTGAAAGTGGTGAATGAGAGTATGAACGTCAAAAGTGCTATGTGTGACAGTATGAATGAAGAAGTTACTCTTTGATATTGTTTCCTATTTTGATGGCAATCATGTTCCATCATTATAGGAAGCAATATCTTTCTTTCTTTCTTTTCTTTAATAATGAAGGAAGCAATGATGGATCTCAACCATCCATCCCTCTCCCATTCAATGGATGGGATGGGGACTTAGGGACTCAATATATGAGAGGGACTCATGAGATCCTCTCTCTCTCTCTCTCTCTCTATATATATATATATATGTGTGTGTGTGTGTGCTGCTTTATTTTTATTATGCATATTTGTATGTTTGTTCCGTTTGTTTATCATCTAAAATAAAATGTAATATATTGGTTGTTATTTCACTGACACTCTGTAGTATTGATGAGCTCCACTTATTTGTTTTCTAGACATGACCACTGAAGCAGAGGTATGCCTAATCGATAGTGGCACAACTCATACTATTTTGAGACAAAAGAAGTACTTCATTGAATTAAAGCCAATTAAGGTGTAACAACAAATTTTGTATAACGATATTATAAATATCTGTAATACAAAATCGGAGTCAACAAATTATAATATTAGAAAAGTTCAAATGTTCGGTTCTCTATTCTTCCTCCGATTCTACTACGTTGCTTTAGGCACACTTCAACGATCTTCGTTCTTCGCTTGACTTTAGCTTCTTAGGAGGGTCGCGATGACTTGAGTTTCCTTTCGATGCTTGATGTTGATTTGACTTCCTTGAGTAGGCGGCACGATCTTGTAGTGCTTGTTGCTACTTGGAAGGAATGATGCTTCGAGAGTTTCAGAGCCTTTGTAGTCTTCTTTCTCTTCACCTTTTGTAGCGAGCTTGCGTTGTATATTTTTTTGTTGTCCTTTAAAATGGTTGAGGAGCTCTTTATTTATAGAATTCCTTCCTCCATTCTTGTTGGACTCAGAGTTGGGCTTTTTGAAAGCTTGGCTTCTCTTCGGGCCCAATTGACCATGTCTTGACTTTTAGGTCAAATTTGGTCAATATTTGACTTTTTGTTCAAGTTTGACATTTCTTGAAATTAGGGTCAGATCGCCGAGTGCTTGACTTTTGGGTCATATTGACTATGATCTGACTTTTCGGTCCGCTTGACATTCACTTGACTTTTGGGTCAACTTGACATTTTCTTGACTTTTGGCCCAATGGTACATTTTCTTGACTTTTGGGCCAGACTTACAACTATTTAACTTTGGGTCAAACAGTAAAGCTCGGAAATGAAACGAGTCGTCTTTAACTTTTACGGGACAAATATAACTAAACTAAGTCACAATTTGTTGTTGACTCAGAATAATTATTTTCTTGTATTTTCGACATTTAAATAAATTTTCCGTGTCTACAAATTGCCCCCTCGGGACCTTGTCGTGTAGACGATTTGACCGTCGGAGGACATGGTCTCGATTTTTCTTCTTTTGACTTGGAAGTCGATAGGTACTGCATCATCCTGTCATTTTACAACTTTGCGGCTGACTATGTGACCTCAATTTTTTCTTTGACTTGAGAGTCGATTGGTACTTAACTTATCGTAGGAGTACTGATGTAGAATTTGAAATATCATCCTGTCACTTTGTGACATGTCGGACAATAATTTTGATTTCTTTTTTTTTCTTTTGACTTGAAAGTCGAGATGGGCATTTAACTTGTCGTTAAAGAATACCTACGTAAACTCGAGACGTCACCCGATCGTTCTTTTTACTTTGACGGATAACTCGGGTACATCGTCTTGGTACTTTAATCCTTGTAAAAACGTAACTTGAACTTGGTCCTTGTCCGTCAATAGATTCTACATGAAAGCTCCGTCGAAGAAAAAATCTTAATAGACCTCATATTTCAAATTGGATATAATCCAAAACGGACGCCCAATCTTTCACTCTCACAGTAATCTTGGAATTAATTCAATTGGAATTAATTAGCATGATAATAATAAATCAATGATTCCACCGCCAACAACCTCCTTTGTATTTTAATTTGGGTGCTATTTGGATAATATAGCAATTTTGGTCTTAATTAGGATTAAAATCCAATGATTCCACCGCTTATCCCTTTCTTTGACCTTTTGAGAGTACCTGAACAAAGCATCAGGCCAAATTCATCCTTTTAATAGTCATTCACTCCTTCAATTGCATTGTCTTCTGTTACCAATATCTCCAACGGGCATATCTGCACTAAATGGCATCATTACGCCATTTTTGAATGCAAACCAAGCATGCCGGCAGTACTATTTATACCCAGCTTAGCACTCTATTCTTGCTCGTTCAAGCTTGTCAAGCACACAAAAGAACAAAATCATTCCAATTTGCAGCCATTAACACGAAGCATCATATCACCAAAATTGTCTTCATATCATACTGCCATCATTCCGTATTCAACAGTAAGCTCTTAAAACTCTGCTCTTCTTCTTGTTTTTTTTAGCTTGAGTTTATCACCCTTCTGATTGAATTTGACAGTAGTGTAATCTGATTTTGTTTCTGACAGTAGTGTAATCTAATTTGACAGTAGTGTAATCTGATTTTGTTTCTGACAGTAGTGTAATCTAATTTGACAGTAGTGTAATCTGATCTCTACCGTACAATTATAATCTTTGAATACAAAAGAGTAGGAAGCTTCAGTGCGGAAACGGTGGCGACCAAAGGCCTCATAGACTTTCTTCTTGTTTTTAACAGAGTTTTTAAGTATGCAAACTAATGACTCCCACATATTCCTATTTAGTGAATCACCGACGAAAACAAGGCGCTTCCCCTACAATAATTTCAGCATCTGCCCTCCATTTAGCCTGAAAAAATGCAGCCTCTTCATGATGATGAAACTGTACTGCTTATGTTTTATTCTTTGCTTGCTTCTCCAAGTACTGTTTTCTTAGGAGCTCCGCATAGAGGAGCTCGTTCCAAGAATCGGGAACCCCGGGAAGGCACCAATGACTGCAGTCTTGGTACCTCAATGGCGATTTTTTCTCATCACCTGCAAGGTGATGCTTTCGAAAAACAGATGGGTGACAATCTTTTCTGTAGTCCGTCAGTCTCGTCACATTTAGGAAAGAAACTGGGGTTTTCATTTCCTTTATTACTGACTCAAATGTTTTCATCTTCCATGGATATTTGGTTAGATAAGCCTCGTTCTTGATGGGCTCCGTTTCACTGTCACATTGCCCTCCCGAGTTCCATTGCCCACCCCTGAAATGTGAGGCAGAGTAGCCTCCGAATAGAACATGCGTCCTCTGAGGATCGATGTTGGCATCAACCCATCTTGCCCAAGTTGTTAAGGCTTTTCGATTTATCTCAGTTTTTTTTCTTCGTAGGTTACAACCATGTTTGTACTCTACTATTTGGTTTGATTTTGCCCAACTTTGCTTAGAATTGAATCATTATGCTTGAGCCGATTAAAACAAAATTGAATCACTATGCTCCCACCATTTTTCTTGAGCGGATCAACATTGTAACGAAATTGAATAATTACGCTGTCTTTTAGCTTAACTGAGGAATAGCTACGGAATTGTGCTCCTTTGCATCTGATTTTCTTTTTTTACTGAACCTTCCTTATATTCTCCTGGTTTTGTACCAATTCGAGGTTTCACCGAGGTTGATGTATCTTCATTTTTTTTGTTGAAATTTTCAATCACTAAGGAGCATATGAGTTAGGAATACCATATTGACTGTGTAAATAATGAATGTGGCCTTGCTGACGAGAATTCTTCTTTTTATCGTTTTACAGTCATCTGGCTATTGTTCAAGGACACCTTCTGCTCTCCGATACTTCGCCAATTGACAACTTCTGCTCATTGTTTCAGGGACATCTTCCACTCTTCACGGTTTTGCAAGACAAAGGAAATTATCAAAATTTAACAATTTTTTGTGTCATTCGGTATAGCACTTTCTCCTGCAGTTTGTTCCCCGTTGTTATATTCTACGAAGGTACCTTTTCCGGTCAAACTCTTGTCGATGTCTTCGTATGCTTTGTTCCCTTAATTTTCCGCTCAAATACTTCTATTTATTGTTAGCTTGTTTTCCTTTGTTTCGATCACCGTAGCATAACCTTCTTATGACTTTTGTCACTTTTTTTTTTTAACATACGGAGTATATACACACACACACACACACACACACACACACACACACACACATTTTTAAGGCTTGACGAAGTACTTCTTGTCTGATGTTATCGTCGTAGTCGTAGTCGAATATTCTTGCGGGTCGAATTAATTTGGTCGAATCAACTGTACATGCTAACTTGAATTAATACATCCCAACTTTAAAATCTGCCCCTTTTTTTTTCAATTTAGCCCAATTTTTTTTTGAAAATCTGCCTGAACTGAATACTATTCTTGATCGTGGGATAATTATAGACCCATTACTCCGAATTCCGTTATCCATTACTCTGATAAGTTGGTGAGTGCAAATTTGTTCTTGTATGAATGATTGAACTTGAGATATAGCTGGTGAATTTGTACTTGCATTTGAATGGCACGCATACCCACAGTTTGTATTAGCCGTGTAACAGTATAGAAGCTTTAGCTTCTTCCTTCATCATTTTCGCCCTCCCTTTTTTTTAGCCTATCACCCAACCAGCTGCATGATATGGATATATGATCTTGAACACTTCTTTTGTTACTTCTTCACTAGCGGTTTTGTCGATTTGCATGCTTCTATCCATTTTTGCCTCATTTTCGCAACTCCAATTTTTTTTACTGCAGATACCCGGTTGAATTCATCATCTTCCTTGCACAAACAGGTAGTACGCCATGGTGTATGAATATAACCTTCTAAATTAATACATGCTGTCATCTTTCTTCTTCAATGATGCTGCAAGTGGATCGTTTTTTTATTTTTATTTTTATTTTTATTATATATATATTTTTTAAAAATAATCATGACGAAGGCATCTCAAGGAACCAAGCTGATACTTGTGTTATTAATGTCATGATCATCCTTCTTTATTTATTTCTTATCGAGGATTTGATTCACCACCAATTGGGAGTCACCACAAATGTCTATGTCTCTGATCCCCATCTCGATTGCCATTTCAAGTCCTAAGATAAGAGCTTGGTATTCATCCATGTTGTTTGAGCATAGCTGGGTGAGGACAAATGAATAAGGCAATAGATGATTTTCGGGTGACAAGAACACGACACCAGCACCTGCACCATCTCGTCTTGCAGCTCCATCGAAATACATTTGCCATGGAGGAAGCACATCAACATAGAAGATTTCTTCACCAGGGAGGTCATCTTGTAATTCCCACCCACCTGGGATTGGATGGTCAGCAAGAAAATCAGCTAAAGCTTGTCCTTTGACTGCCTTTTGAGGCACATGGACCAAGTCATACTGCTTGAGTAACACCGCCCACTTAGCTAAGCGTCCAGACAAGACCGGTCTTGAAAGTATATACTTTATAGGATCATCTTTTGAAACCACATGAACTGTGTGAGCTTGCATATAGTGCCTTAATTTTTGGATTGCAAAGACAAGGGCTAGACATATCTTTTCGATTGGAGAATAGTTCAACTCTGCTCCCACCAAAGTTCGACTCAAGTAGTAGAGCGCCCTTTCTTTACGATCTTCATTTTCCTGAGCACATAATGCCCCCAAAGAACATTCTTGTGCAGCTATATACAGGATAAGTGGCTTTCCTTGAATTGGTGCCCCCAGCACTGGTGCGGAGGACAAGTACTTCTTTATGCTTTCAAAGGCATTGTGACATTTTTCATCCCACTGAAATGCTGTATCCTTCTTCATAAGATGGCTGAACGGTTGACAACGTCCAGCAAGGTTTGAAATGAATCTTCTTATGTAAGCTAAACGTCCTTGCAGTCCGCGTAACTCTTTCAAATTTCTCGGTGCGGGCATTTCTCGGATAGCTTTGATTTTTGACTGATCTATCTCAATTCCTCTATGTCGTACCACAAATCCTAAGAACTTTCCAGAGGAGACACCGAATGCACATTTGAGTGGGTTCATCTTCAATTGACATTTCGTTAGTCTTTCGAAGACAGTTCGAAGGTCACTGAGATGATCCTCTTTTTTCTTGGTCTTGACCACGACATCATCAACATAACATTCAATTGATTTGTGCAACATGTCATCGAAGATTTTCTGCATCGCTCTTTGATATGTTGCTCCAGCATTCTTCAATCCAAATGGCATAACTTTGTAACAGAATATCCCTTTTGGAGTGCGGAAAGCTGTGGCCTCTTGATCTTCAGGTGCCATCATTATTTGATTGTACCCTCCCGTGCAATCCATGAATGACAGAGCTTCATGCCCGGTTGTTGCATCGATCATATGTTCTATGACAGGGAGGGGAAAGTCATCTTTCGGACAAGCATTATTCAGATCCCGAAAGTCCACGCATATACGTAGTTGACCATTCTTCTTTCTCACTGGCACAATGTTGGCTATCCATGTGGGGTATTTGACTTCACGAATAAAGTCAGCTTCTATGAGTTTGTTGACCTCATTCTCGATCTCAGGAGTAAGTTCTGGCCTGAAACGACGCTGAGGTTGCTTCTTGGGGCTTACACCCTTTTTGATTGCTAGTCGGTGGACTGCAACTTTTGGACTCAGCCCTGGCATTTCCTTGTAGCTCCAAGCAAAAACATCTTTGTACTTGCTTAAAAGCTTTTGGTACTCATCCACTTCTTTGTTGGTAAGGAGAGCACTAACATATATAGGGCGGGGATCTTCAGGTGTTCCCAAATTAAGCTCTTTCAGGTTATCTACTGTTGATTGACCACCATCTTCTAACAACTCGGGGGCATCATCTGCTTCTACCTTTTCGTTAGGATCAGGGACCTCCTCCACAGTGATGTGATATGTTGTCATTATTTCATCATCCAACTCTTTCAAATTTCTTTTAACTCGCGGCTTCAATTTTGTTGGCGAGATTTTAGATTTTTGTTGGTTTCTGAATATGACAACACGTTGCTTGACTCTCAAAGGTTGCTCTTCCACAATGTCAACCTCCTCTATGCGCTTCATGCGAGAAGGGATGATACTTTTGAGATCATCATTAACTTTCACCTTTGTTTTCTCTTTGCTTGTAGAAGCTGCATAGAATTGTTTACAACTCTGAGCTTCTTTTGAATCACCCAAACAATTAAAGACTGATCCTTTCTTCTTCCTCGAATGTGATGATGTAGCTACATGACGAGCGCGATTGTTAACCTCTTGGTTGCCCAACCTTTTGAACACGGAGAAACGATTCCTTAAAGGTATTTGTGGTTCTGAAGGCGATGATCTTCCTAACCGGTGGAACACTGAAGTGTTCTCTCTTGTGGTAGATGGTCGAATTCTATCGAAGACAGAGGATCCTGTTAAGACATTATCAGCTTCAACATTTTCTTCGACCGTGATGTATTGAGAAGACGATGTGTCGGCCTTGTGCCTTGCTAAAATCTTGACTGGCATTGGTGTTTCATAGCCTATACCAATCTTGGTTAAGCTACGGCTTCGAGCTTCACCATCTGTTTTTACCTGTATATGCTTTCCTAATTGACTAGGATTCTCAAAGTCATATCCAGATTTTTCGAGCAACTTGTATGCATTGGTACTGTATACACCTTCTTCTTTCCCATTATATAGCATGGTAGACGATGAAACAAACCCTTTTAGTGGAGGTTTCACCACTTGCTTTTCATTTGACTGAGCTAGGGGAGTAACAAGCTTCACCATCCATTCTTGCTTAACTGAGGGACTGTGCTTTGCTTTTTCCTTCTGAACTGCTTTGGTATTCTGATACTCTGCAAAAGGGCTTTGTCCTTGCTTGCGCCGTGACTTTGGGATGTATCGGAAGATGGGATGTGAACTCTTTGGCAGTTCTCCTTCCCGAGCCTTGGTTTCTGAATCCTGGGTGGTTTTGTCTTTACCCTTGGATTGATTACCCTTGTCCTCCTTTTCTGTAAGAACATCAGGTTCGTTTGGAGAAATTGCAGCTCCCTTAATTTTGCCCCCTTTTCCAGTGGAGGAAATAATGGTCGGCATGAACTCATTTGAAGTGGCATTTTCCTCGAAGAATTTTGCATCAGCGAAGAATGAATCTGCCTTAGTGAAGGGTTTAACATCATCATTAATCTTTTGCTCGCCATCACGATAGTACTTCAAACATTGGTGAAGTGTTGAAGCAACTACACCATTTTCGTGCTTCCACGATCGTCCCAACAAAAGCTTGAACGAGGTCTTTGCATTAATAACATGGAAGAGGGTGTCAGAGGATAAATCTGCCATGCTTAGTTTGACGCGAATGATTCCAATTGCACGCTCACCATTTAGATTGAAGCCATGGATTAGCGTCCGACTACTGGATAATTCATCTACTGTAATGCCTAGCTCCACCATGGTTGCCTTGGGCATGAGATTCACACCGGATCCACCATCGATCAGAATGCGACTTACTTTCTTCCCTCTGATGTACCCTGAGACATACAGTGGCCTATTTTGAAGTTTGGACCCAAGAAGAAGATCTTCATCAGAGAATGTCAAGGCGGTGCTGCAGGATAGACATTTGGTCTCTTGTTCTACAGACTTGCCAACATCTTTTATCTCTTCTTCATACAGCTCAGGGTTTTGAAGCGCTTGGGAAACTTGATGGCGCATCTCCTCCGGTAGATGAAAGATTTGCTTCCACTCCATGCGCGTGGGTAGAGAATCGAGCGTAGCTGACACTTTAGTGTCTCTGGGTAGATTCTCATCCTCTTCAGTGGCTACTTTCGAAGTATCACTTTCTTCTTCATCTTCTACATCCTCCACAATTACCTCAGCCGCTACTGTGTAAACAGTGACTTCGTCGAGATAGCCCTCGGGGAAGAATTCCTTTAGGACAATTGGAGATGGAAGACCTTGCTCTAGCAAATCGACATGCATGACTTGTGACTTGTTCGCTTTCTTTGCTTTCTTCTTATTCTTTGGGCGGCGTGCCCCTTCTTCTTTGTTTGTTTCCTCTTTCGTTGAACAGGTTGTTGATTTTGAAGTTTCACTGGCTTCCTTGGTTTCTTGCGAGTGACCAATGTCCATCCTTCATCATGATCTTCATTTGAGCTATCTGTGATTGTCCTTTCATTCCAAGAAGTCGGCTTTGATGTCATCGACTTTGGCACTTGCAACATCGTAGGCTCAAGAGTTCCAAATTGTATCAAGCATACTTCATGCTCTTCACTTGAAATGTCCATGGGCACTACTACAAAACATCAAATAGACATGGGTCATTTTCACTAATAGACATGGGTTTCGCGACCCATGTTAAGTTGAATGACATCTATTGTCAAATACTAGACATAGGTCGTACGACCTATGTCTATCTAAAACATAGACATAGGTTTCTATAATAACCCTTGTCTATTGTTATACTAGACATAGGTTTTCAGAATTAACCTATGTCTATAAAATAAAAAGACATGGATTTTTTGTGCGCCCTATGTCTATTTATAAATATACACATGGGTTATTTGTTTGCCCTATGTTTATTGTCACAGTATGGACATGGGTTATTTTGTACGCCCTATGTCTATTGAACTCCTAAATTACAAAAAAAAATACGAAATAGGCGCTTCGCTTTCACCTAAATGGTAACTAAATTTTATTAATAACAAAATGATTAATTACACTCACAATACATTATCTCTCTTCCTTCCACACGAGATACGTAACTCCAAAATCTAAATTACATACATACTACAATCTTCATCACATGTGTAGTTCCTTCCTTTTTGCATTTCTTACACCCATTTCAAAATACATAGCCTACGTGTATCATACCATACCTGTACATAGGCATGGGTTAACAGAGAAAAGTCATACTCACTGTGAAAACAAATTCGAGTACTTAACTTACATTTCTATAGTTAATACCAGCAATTAAAATACTTGAAAGAGACACAACAACAAGAAAAATAAATTTAACAGAATAATTTATATGATACAAAAATCAAGTACTGACAATGAACATATGTGAATCAAATTTATATGATACATAAGATATGTGGATTAATACTTACAACATCAACTCATGAAAGAACATATGTGAATCAAATTTATGTGGATCAAACATGGAAATTATAACATAATCTGTGATGAGTAGATATAATGTGATACAGAGTACTTGAAAATATGTGCATAAACCGAACATATAGAATCATACACGAAGTAGAAGGGAAGGAGTACAGCCCGATGAACATGAATAAGAATATACTCCGTAAGATACAGTAAATTATCCAAAACCAGATTACCTTAGTTGATTTCCAGTCATAATTTATCTGCGATGTCCGTTTTTCTTGGCTTCATCATCTGGTCAGGCATTTTCGGCATCTTGATCATGTAATGTCACATCCTGATGAAGAATCTGTAAATGCATGAACATTATCGATATACCATTCTACTATCCTACATGTACAACACAACTCTTGAGTTTCTTTCAAGGATTATATAATAATAACTGCAGTCAAAATTGAATGTGATATCACTTCAACAACATAAATATGTAAACCAATACAACTAGATATGAATGTTAAGTAAAAGAAGCTGTCACACTACAAAACAGTTTGTTGGATCCAACTTCAATTGCTTGGTTCCTTTGATAGTCTTTAAACCGATGATTGCATGACTTATGCTCTTCCCATAGCCACCTTTCATGCTATTTGTTTCTTGCGGCGAGAGCCCAGTAACATAAACATAATAACACAATGCAAGGCATTATGACTTCGAATGGGAACAAATGGACCCCTGATTAAGTTACTATATTTCATGTTGATGTGGCATTATATTAAGTTACTATATTTCATGTGGCTTTGTTTTTTTCTACATTTCATCCGGAATGCAGTACATATTGCAAAAAAGAGCACTGAATTTCATCTATATATATCAATAAATCTGTAATAATATGTGATATGAGGAGTATTTATTTGCAATACACCCCTTATTCATAACTTCATAGCCACATGCTCCCTTTTAAGGAAGTACTCACAATCACACGAGCAATCAGAACAAGAATACACGTTATCATATCATCAACTTCATAGTAATTGGTAATGCATATGCATGGGTAAAACAATGAAAGGGGCCAACACAATTATAGCAAGCCAACTCTCCAGGCCAGTTTCAAAATTCCCATTATTCCTGCCAAATAAATACTACGGAGTAATAATGAAGAACCTCAAAGCAGACCAGTTGTACACTTTTACCTAAGTGATTCTAATGCAATTTCATAATCATGTACTCCAGTATATACAATGTATGCAACAATCTGACCTGTAAGGGTATGGGTATATTCGTTAAAACTCTTACCGTCCTTTGTATCTTTGAACCTCCTGAACATCTCCACAATAATAAGCTTGGTTTAATTCCATCAATCAGCCCCTCCGGTGTATCAATTTTGGTGGCCCAATAGCAGGTCAACTCCTCAACCTTCCATGGCAGAAGACAACAACCATTAAGTTCAATGAAATTGCCACGAATGCTCTAAACACGCTGCTACATCTGGCACTGAAGACAATCTTTATTAATTTGACAGCAGAAAATAACAACCGTGTTCATAAACAAACAATCAACACGAAATATAGTAACTTAATAGCTCAGGGGTCCATTTGTTGTAAAAGGCTTTACATTATGCTCTTCCCATGCCAATTTTGATGCCATGACTTCGAGGTTGGCACCATGTCCCCATTCACTCTCTACAACATCGACATTGAAGCCAAGGCGTTGCTGCTGATCAATCCACAGCAAACTAAACTGTCCTGTCTGGAACGATATAGTTCGGTCTCCAGGTGAAAGTGTGTTTGTCAAGGCACTTTCCCATGCTCCAGTACCTAGAAGAAAAGGCAGTTCCAGTGCAATTTATCAGTGTTACAATCATTTTTATGAATCCAAGTCAGCGCTGTTGTTGTGTTAAGGACATTACTGACAGTAAAGTAAAAGTCAGTACTCAGTATAGTAGATGACCATTATGATAGATGGTCACATTCTGCCTATGCCACTGTGGCGTCCATTGGATTGTGCTCGCAATAGGTTAGGCTTGAGTTTCTCTGTGAATTGTTAAAATTGTTCCACAAAACAATCTCTAGTAGAGGTGTACCTGTTGTGGGGATGATAAAAGGAGTTCCAGATGTACTTTTGAAGATCTATTTACATCTTCAAGAAGAGTTTTGGTCGTGCAGGTATAGCAGGAGACCGATAATCTTCATTGTTTCGATTCATGGCTCGAATGACAGGTTCCGGGATATTGATAGGCCCTGGAACACACATGTGATTCCTCCTTGGTCCATAAACATAGTCCATGTCTCCCTTGAAGTATCAGACACAATATTATCATCCTGCGCAATTTTGCATACAATATGGGAAAAGTTCCAAAACTCAATGTATGAATGACCCGTTTATGATTATGCATAAAGCCACTAATAAGAATGTCCAAAACCCAAATTATTGAAGAAATTGACTAAACATATGAGCACAAACAAAATCAAAGTGCCACAAATGGGAAAAAAGAAGAAGACAAAGATTAACTTATCCTTGCAAGCTAGTTAGTTGGCATCACAGCCACAGGAAAGAAATCGTATGGAGAAATCGGCGAGATTCAAGGTTTCAGTGAAAATGATAAACCCTGACAAATTGAAATTGAAATGGGGGCACTGAGTGGAGAAGACGAACCAGGCGGGTCCATAATATTCAGCATAACAAACGAGTTCAAAAATGGAGCTGCTAATGCAATCCGATGCTAAAAAAATCAGTAGAATAACTCAGGAATAAAAGTCAGATTCGAATATCGATTTGATAAATCTTCAAGCTGCAATCAAGCTAACATAACAAACGAATTGAACACAAATCATCCAACATCAATGGAAGATTTGATAAATCTTCAAACTGCAATCAAGCTAACATAACAAACGAGTTCAAAAATGGAGCTGCTAATGCAATCCGATTCTATTACAAACGCCAATTTAAAGAATCGTAACCAATAAATTCAACTTCAGTAAAATGTAACTCAGCAAGTAAAACTCGGATTCAAACATGAATTCAAGACATCATTGAAAAATAGCTGCTTATGTAACTTTAAATACCAATTCTAATAATCATACTAAAAATTCCGCAGAAAAAAAATCTCAAACTCGGTAGAATTTAACTCAATAATAAAACTCAGAATCAAATATCGATTCGATAAATCTTTTCAAAACATATCGATTTAACTGCAATCTGATGCTAATATTAATACAAGTTTAAAACGTCGGAATCATAGCAAACGAATTCAAAAACTTCAGTAAAATCGAAGTTTTCTTCACTCAAATTCAAATATCAGTTCGATAATCTACAAAATCATAGCTGCTACTGCAATCTGATACTATTTTAAGCACCGTTTTAAAGCATCGTAATCAATTAATCATAATACACAAATCAAATCATCCAAATTTCAGCACCAATAAAACTGATATTCACGAGATTCTCTTAAAACTGCCGAGCACAATGAATCTGAATATGAATCAATTAATTACAAATAATTTCATCTTAAAACTCACAAATATGAGCAAATCAAAGTTTTTAGAAACTCGCATCCCAAATTCAACGTACAATGAGGAGAGGAAGAGGAATTGACAGAGAAACTGACGGAAAACTAACCTATTGAAGAAACTGACAGCAGAGAAACAACGGGAGAGAAACAGAAGACGAAAAACGAGGCGAGAAATGAAGGAAGAGGAATTGATGTTGAGAGGAAGGAGAACAAGTAGGCGAGCGTCGATCTCTACAGAGAAGACGAAAATAAACGAGTGTCCATTGATGTGGAGAAGACGAAGGAGGCGAGCGTCGATTGATGTGGAGAAGACAAACCACGCTGGCAGGTTTTGCGTTGATGAAGAAGGAGGCTGCGTTTTGCGCTAATGAGCGGCAATTTTGGGCTCCATTTTAGGTTTCATAAGATTTTGAGTTTCTCATTTCAATTTCAATAAACATGGGTAGTTGGGTGAAGGTAGATTAATTTTTTATTTCAATTTCAATATACAAGTTTCATATGACCTATTCTATTAATATATTACAGACATAGGTTTTACTTTGACCTATGTTTATAATTTATAGACATGGATTTTAATTTTCACCTATGTATATTCTCTTTTATATACATGGGTTTTTCAAATAACCTATGTTTATTAAAGATAGACATAGGTTTTACATTTGACCTATGTCTATTAGGTGATGTCTATGACCAATTTTGTAGTAGTGGGGTGTGACATCAAATTCACCAACTATTGCCGTGGTATGATTTGTCGTCACAACATCATCCACGTCCAAGATGATCTTCCCTTCTCTGGATAGTTGCATGATTCTTTCCTTGAGGGTGATGCACTTCTCCAAAGGATGACTTACCAATCTATGGTAACGACAATAATTTGGATCATTTGTCTTGTTTGCTTGTTCCGGGCGCTTTGACTCAGGTAGTTGGATGATATTCTTCTCAAGTAGATCATCAAGCATGCCTGACAGATCTGAATCAGGGAACGGATACTGTTTGGACTGCAACTCCTTTAGCGTTGGCCTTTCACGCTTGAAGTCACTTGTGTATGTTTCCTTGCCTTTGTTTTGCTTGGGTTTTCCCGAAATTTTGACGGGCTCACTGGTGGTGGTTACATTCACTGTTTCCTTGGAAGAGCTTTTGGAACCCTTGTCATTTTTCTTGAATTCCTTCTTCTCTGATGTTGTATTGGAAGAAGATGATCGTGTCTTTCCACGTGCCTTGATTGTCAGCTCCATATCATGAGCACGAGTCGCCAGCTCTTGAAAGCTTTGAGGTTTGATACCGTTCAAGATGTAGAGCAGGTCCCACTTCATGCCATTGATGCACATTTCAACTGCAGAACCTTCGCTCAGGCGATCCTTGCACTCCAGACTTATGGCGCGCCATCGGTTGATGTATTCTACAACGGGCTCCTCTTCCCACTGAGTAGTATTTGTCAACTCACTCATGCTCACAATGCGCCGTGTGCTGTAGAACCTATTCATGAACTCGGTCTCCAAGCGATCCCAACTGTCGATGGACTCAGAACCTAAGTCCGTGTACCAATCAAAGGCGATGCCTTTGAGGGAATGGACAAACTGTTTCACCAGTAAGTCACCATCAGTCCCTGCGTTGTTGCAAGTCTCGATAAAGTGTGCAATATGTTGTTTGGGGTTGCCTTTCCCGTCGAACTGCTGGAACTTTGGAGGTTGGTAGCCTAAAGGCATGCGCATCTCATCGATCCTCTTTGTATACGGCCTCACATAGCGCAGTTTGTAGGAAGCTCCTTCATCTAACTGATTCTTGATGGTGTTGTTAATCAAGTCACGCAGTTGTTCGTGGCTGAGAGGTTTTTCACCACCTTTTTCGCCACCATCCTTCTCACCATCACTCCCAACTTCACTTTCGGTTTCTCCATGGTAACTAGAGCCACCCTTGTTACGAAGATCCTTCATTTCTTTTTGAAGATCTTCAATCCTCTTGTTCTTCTCTTCGTTTTCCTTCATCATTTGTTCAAGGATTTTGTTCATATTTGCCACTTGCTCTTCGAGGGTAGAACCACCAATGGTCATCACTGATGCAATAAGAGGGGCTTCAACTTCCTTTTTCTTTGGGGAAGTTTTCTTCTCCTTGTGAGGGGATGCACTGGAAGCTTTTAACTCCTTCTGATTTGTCTTTGGAGGTGAAGCAGCCTTGTGAGGGGATCTACTTTTGGGAGATCCACTTATGGGACTCAACATCTTTTGCTCCTTGCTTGGAGATGAAGAGGCCTTGAGCAAAGCAGTGGCAGCAGCAGCAATGGATTGAATGGAGTATCTACGTGGCCTTCTAGGAACATTAGCAGCGCGCAGGCTAGCAGCAGCAGCATTGACAGCAGCCTTCTTCGCCATTGCTCTAATGGACACACCAGCAGATTGCATGCCTGATTTGAGAGGCTCCTTGAGGATTGATGCATAGGATTGCTTCGGTGTGTTTGGAGTGTTTTCTGGGAGAGACATCTTCTTGTTGAAGTGGCTTGCTTGTGTAGGAGAGATGAGAGGTAGAGGTTTCACGTCGGATTCACCAAAAATTTGTAACAACAAATTTTGTATAACGATATTATAAATATCTGTAATACAAAATCTGAGTCAACAAATTATAATATTAGAAAAGTTCAAATGTTTGGTTCTCTATTCTTCCTCTGATTCTACTACGTTGCTTTAGGCACACTTCAACGATCTTCGTTCTTTGCTTGACTTTAGCTTCTTAGGAGGGTCGCGATGACTTGAGTCTCCTTTCGATGCTTGATGTTGATTTGACTTCCTTGAGTAGGCGGCACGATCTTGTAGTGCTTGTTGCTACTTGGAAGGAATGATGCTTCGAGAGTTTCAGAGCCTTTGTAGTCTTCTTTTTCTTCACCTTTTGTAGCGAGCTTGCGTTGTATATTTTTTCTTGTCCTTTAAAATGGTTGAGGAGCTCTCTATTTATAGAATTCCTTCCTCCATTCTTGTTGGACTCAGAGTTGGGCTTTTTGAAAGCTTGGCTTCTCTTCGGGCCCAATTGACAATGTCTTGACTTTTAGGTCAAATTTGGTCAATATTTGACTTTTTGTTCAAGTTTGACATTTCTTGAAATTAGGGTCAGATCGACGAGTGCTTGACTTTTGGGTCATATTGACTATGATCTGACTTTTCGGTCCGCTTGACATTCACTTGACTTTTGGGTCAACTTGACATTTTATTGACTTTTGGCCCAATGGTACATTTTCTTGACTTTTGGGCCAGACTTACAACTATTTAACTTTGGGTCAAACAGTCAAGCTCGGAAATGAAACGAGTCGTCTTTAACTTTTACGGGATAAATATAACTAAACTAAGTCACAATTTGTTGTTGACTCAGAATAATTATTTTCTTGTATTTTCGACATTTAAATAAATTTTCCGTGTCTACATACGGCATATGTGAATACTATATGTAGCAACGCTGAAATCATTGAAGGCAACGAAAAAGCCAATAATATGCTCCCAATGGGAACTTGTCTAACAATACACAAAGTGCTATACTTAAGTAAGTCGCAAAGAAACCTGATCAGTTTCCACTACAAAAATCAGAGGCAAATGCGGCGGACGTCTTGCGGCGGACAAGGAATCCGACGCGTCTTTAGGCGTTGTGTCGGACTTGCGGCGGATTGGCCGCCACATGTCACTATGCGTCGGATTATTCCACGCAGGTCGTCTAGGTCTAGGGCGCTAATGAAAGTGGGTTTCGCGCTCAATCATGCGTTAGACTATCCGACGCGTGTTCCACGCAGGAAAAAATTACGCGGCGGATTGGCCGACGCATAGTATGCTATACTGATGTTTAGTTTGGGAGAAAAAAAGTTACACTATGTGGCGGAAAATCCGCCGCATAAATTACGTTTCGCGTGGGACTTGCGTGGAAAATTCCGCCGCGAGACTCAACGATATTAAAAAAAAAATCGCGGCCTGCATACTAACACAAACAAAATCCCCAAATTAATTTCCCCAAACCCTACCCCTTATACCCAGAAACCGAACCCAACCCTCCCCCTTTCCCCCTAAATTTATAAATTAAGAGTTTAGTAGAGTATTTTTCAATTAATTTAGTTCTAAATGTTAGGGGATTAAGATTAGATTGGAAATTTTTAAATTACAAAATAGTTATGTTAAATTTTGACTCGACTTGTAAACCTGGCCAATTTTTTTAGACTTAACACTTAACACCCTAAAGTTTTGATCCACGAGGCCACGGTCCATTTGGCTTAAGCCCGAAATGATCCATTAATTTAGGATCAAAATTTGGGTTTACCCGTTGGTTCGATGGCGTGTCATTAAAAAATTATTGAATATATTATTATGAATTATAAAAATAATTAAAAATAATACAGATACTGAATTTAATAACATTATTGATATTGAATATGATGAAATATTAAATAAATAATTGAATTTAAATATTATGTATATTAAGAACTTTTTCTCGAAATGATAAGTTAATTTAGGATCAAAATCAGGTTGACCCGTTGGTTCAATAACGTGTCATAAAAAATAATTATTAAAAATTTATCAACTTTATTATTGTGAATTACAAAAAAACTAAAGAATAATACTTTATATTGTAACAACCCGGTTCTTCCAATGACATTAACTAACAAGGCGGAAAATAGTTTTGTCGTAAAAAGTGATAAAAATTGAAAACCACCGACTCAAGTGAGTCTTTTACCGAAAAATGAACCGTTTGTTAAAATACAAAAACTGAAAATCGAATTACAAATTTCTAAATACAATAGTCTGATAAAATTTGTGTCACAATATTTATAGTTTGACACTCTCATCTGCTAAGCTGTATCTCCTGCACTCATGCATGCCCCCATGTCCAGTCTTGAGGGTTCGTCAACCTGAATGCATATTTAAATATACATGTCCCACTTAGTGGGAGTAACCTAACCGTCCTTCTAGCACGGCCCCGAATAATCAATGTAGTATAACGTTTAGGTTATCTAATTAACAGATAAGCAGACATGTCACATTACAAATCGACATGTATACAATGTGAGATACACATGAAGTGATTTCAGTTAACATGCGAATCAATTTAAATATATAAGACATGTAGGTTATATAGAATAAAGTACTACATACGTCATGGATTTATAGAAGTGTCATGTGAAAATAGAGTAAGACATACATAATACAAATCATATGAAACATAATATCAATCATAATCAATATTCAGGCAAGACATATAACAAAACATCACTTCCCATTATCAAACATTTCAATCACATCATTAGTCATAAGAGTATAGAACAGTAACGAAGCATACTAACACATGTGATTTAGAAAACTGTAGTCATTTACTTTTTAAAAACAATGGTTTCCTTTCACATAATGCACGGGACGTGACTACTAATGTCTCATGCACACTTAAGGCCTGCATCTCACCATAAGTGCGGATGGGAACATCAATCCTGCCAATCATATCGATACTAGGAGGTTTACATCTCACCCCTAGTGCTCAATAGGATCGAACAATAGATATGATTTGATTTAGAACTCTAATCGCGGGGGAGAACAGACTGCTGATGATGTTGACGACAACTCGCAGAAGCCTACCCACACCACCGCGAGGCCCACTGACAACACGCAGAAGCAGGGAAAAGAATCACGTACACAACCGTGAATAAAAGTGCCAAGATATCAGAAAGAGAGTAGAGCTGATCAGACCCTTGTCAAATACATGCGCATGTACCCCCTAACACAACTCTCGGACTCCCGCAGGCCCTCAGTGATAGCCGGTGACTACTACTCTAACGACAATCCATCCACACGCAGCTTCAGGATGTGCTGTCCGTACTCTCATAGCAAAAGCTCTCTGAGCAATCTCCCATCACGTCGATCTCTAAACCTCGTCATAACATTGCCCAACACGTAACGATACTATGATATAGATTGTCTATAGGAGACATATAAGGATGCTGGACACTTAGACTCCCGTAGGATCATTGGTTCAGACAACCAGAATGATCGCATACCATTCCGAAGGTATAGTTGCTACATATGGGTCACTTGGTATCGAACGGTCAGACTCCCGTAAGACCTTAGTTCAGATAGCCGGAAGGATGCATACTGTCCCGCAGATACAGGAGTCCCAAGAAATGGAACACTGGGAAGGTCCACTACTGATTCATGTAGGACATTGACTGACACCGAAGGTACAACAATTCCTTATGCTAATTTAGGAACGATTTACTAAACGATCATCATAATTATGTTAAGTGTATCTTACTTGACTGATCATCTTAAGTATATTTGATGTTAGAGATTTGGAACGTTTTATTTGATATATATTATTTGAACGTTCATTATTTGAGATTTGATTAAAATCCAATTAATTCTAAGTACATTATTTAAGATGGGTTCCTTTATCTTGACTTGGTCTGTGTTGACTTAAAAAGCCAAAGTTTGACCAAGATGGACTAGTCAACCCTTAGTTTTGACTTAGTCACTAATTAGTCCTTAAGTGCGTATTATAAAGTTTAAGTGTTGTTTTGCACATTTAAGCATTGTTTAACTTAGTACTTTTGGGTTATTTGTCTTTTAGTACACTATACTTTTTGGGCACAAGTATTTAGTACATTTATTGTTCAAGTGTACGTATTTAGTATTTTTATACGGTTTCGTACTTGTACAAGTATACTTACCTTTTAAAACCTATTTATACTTAGTAAAATATTTCAAAAATGAAATCAATTTATAATAATCATAAAAATCATTATTTACCTTATTATATATCATATTTCTCAAAACTTAGAGTTTTACAATAATAATTTTAAGTAATAACGAAATCGGTAATATAATTAAGGTTACTAAATGAGTCATTTTTCAAATGTTATTTTTAACTTTCGATTTTCATACTCAACATACTTTTATGAGTTAGGTTTCAAGATATAAATTCATTTTTCAAAAATAATAAGTTTTATTATTTTTAACAAATTAAAAATGAAAACAGTACGGTTTTCAATACTTTCTTTTAAATCGTTTAAAATACTTAAACATCAGAAAAGTGAACCAAATTTTTATTGTGGATATCTATACTTGTACATAACTTATCCCCAGAAATTTAGATTAAAATACTTTATAAATGCTCTTAAATAAAATCTTCTTTCCAGATCTGACCCGTTTTAGTACAAATTTTATAAATGAAAGTATATATGATGGATTTATATGAAATTTGACGTACACATAACAGACATCATCAGGAACATAATATAAGTTTTCCAAGTCGAAACAAAACGTTTAACATCAGGAAACATACTTTGTTTCTCAGATAGTACATAAAATCATACAGTACCAATTTAAGAAATAAATCAATAGTAAATATATATTTTCGTAAACACTTAATTTTCATATCGTTCTCATATTCTAGACATTCAGATCTACAACTTTCGTGAAGGAACCTAAGGCTAATTCGAAACATATTTTACACAGAAAAATCATGAACATACATCATACATCACAACATCCATTTTACAGCATGTATTGTTAAGTGATAATCAACAAATAGTTAACTTTAAACTTGGTGATCTAATGATTTAGTCCTAAACATGATGTTATATGTTAATTAGAGTCTAAAAACTATACTACGAGATTTGAGGGCGAAGAAAAGTTAGGTTACCTTAAGCATAAATAATCGATTCTACAACATACAAGAAAACGAGGATCGATGCTCCTTTTCTCTTGCTCCTCTTCATAAATTAGTTAGAATGACACAAAAACAAACTAAGTTAGTAGTTATAATATTAAATAAACTTGAAAATAAGTAGTATAAGATAAGAGAAAAATGGATTAGAGCTCTTCAAAAAATGGTGGTTGAAAGGCTTAAGAACTTAAGATTATTTTGATGGTTTTTCTTTGGTTTTTAGAAAGGATGTTAGATGGATGAAAATATTTCTTTAAGGATCATATGAGGGTGATTATATAAGGTCTTAGTAGTCCAAATGATGGGGGAGCAAAGGGTGGACAAGAATTTAACAATTACTCAAAGTAGCTAATCATACTTTAAGAGGTACATTACCCTATTTGGTGTTTTTGATTAGAAAAGCATATTTTGAGACTTGGACTTCAAAGTGACGGTATGGCATGCCTTAGGATGATATTTTTGAGTTTATTTGGTCACACAATGGTTAGGAAAGAAGTACGGAAATCGAATGTCGAGAAACGATTCGTCGGGTGACGATTTTCGTAGTAAAGGAGTTGTCCAGTACAATTTTTTTATGATGAACTTATAAATTGTAATTTTGAATATCACCATTGTGTAGATATTGGAAAATTAATAAGGTTAGGCTTTTGAAACGCCTCGATCGGAGTCCGTATGAGAAAATAGGAACCGTTTTACGAAATCGCGCAAAATTGCGAGAACGATAGAAATTTCAGTTTTGCAAACATTGAAGTGAAATAGAAAGGTTCCAAAGGCACAAGAATTGAATATTAATATATAAAATAGTTTGTTGAGACTCGATTTATTAATATTAATCGTTATTAGAAATAACTAAAATGGTCAAAAATACTGGGTGTTACATATATATTTTTTATACGGAGTAGCATTTTTAATGATAAAATATTTGTAACATAATAATGAGAATAATGTTTGTTCCGAGAAACAATCAACTCCAAATCGGGTTTGGATCTAAATCAAATTGTATTTTTGGATCTTGCTTTAACCCTTCACGTCTCACTTCCTTCTTCCCCAAGATCCGACTTCCTTGGTAGAGCGGGTCTCCCGTGCCTGCACAGGAAGCAAACAGGGTCTCGGAGGTGTCCGACGGAACCCTCTCTGATGCCTAAGTAAGTCTGTGAAATGCGCTTAAAGAACCTTGTTCGTGAGGAACAAGGTGTTTTTAGAGAGAGAATTCAGTGAGAGAAAATTAATTACCTCTTAATGAGTGAACATTAAGGGGTATTTATAGGTTTCCTCAAGAGAGAGAGGGATAGAGAGAAAAAAGGGGGCACGTGATTTATGCGTGCCCCTTACCTTAGGTAGGAGACGGGGGGTTCACTACGGAGTGTACCTCGGGGCCTGATTATATTGACCGGGGGCCAAGGTTGTCCCGACGAGGACATATGAGGGCTCGGCCAGCTCGCCCGGGGGTCTGACCTCGGGACCGGGCTCGACTTGCTTTCTTAGTGACATACTCCTGAGAGTCGGATGGTGGGGCCCGGCTTGACTCCTCGATACCAGCCCTGTAGGGTCCGGGCCTCTCCAAAAATGGGGTCGGATCTGGGTCTTCGATTGACGGGTGTTCGTCAGCAGGTGGCTGACCCCATCAATTGCCCCTCGGTAGTTAGAGGGAGCGGAGGTCCTACCGGCTGTTGATGTCCAGCTGATCAGGTGGGAAGCTGCCCTGGCAACTCCTTGCATTAATTGTTATGTTCATTCCTAAGGCGGATTTGTCTTAGATATTTGGGGTGAACGAGGCATCAGAATATCCTTCTTTGTAATGATTACTTCCCAGGAAATCCCTCGAGACATGCACCTTGGGCAACGCATGACGTCTATCTCAGAGATGATTGGAGCTTCATTTAATGCCCTGCTTCCCTCCCTTTTGGCTATAAAAAGGGGGTGGGGGGTGTTCGCGCAAGTTCCTTCATTTTTTGAAAACATTTCTACTCTTTTGTATTCTCCTCTTCTTTTTAACAATCATGGTTTGGATTGTTGATCGGATTTTCAAAAGAGGTGTTAACACCAAGGTCACAAGGCACGTTGGTCCTCCTCCTAAGTTTTGGTACCCTCGGCTGGTTCGGAGCGTCCTTAACCGGCGTAGGTTTATAACATGTCGGTCGCCCTTTGCCCTTGGCTCCAGCGAGCTGCCGGCGGCCAGACGCCGCCCTAGGAAGGCTTCTTTTTATATGAGGCCTAGTCCCAACCCCTGCACTTGGGTCAGAGGCTGTGATTACCGGGGCTGCCGCCGGTGCTTTCCCTGGCTGAGGCCATAAAATGCTGACCCAGATATCCCGAACTCTGGGTCCTCGCCTTAAACTCCAGCTAATCCTAAGGACGATGGCCACCGTGGAGTCCTGTTCCGTCTCCCCCTCACTTACCCCCACAATATCCTCCGCACTTCCCTCTGGCGGAGTTTACCCAGGGAGAGGTGGATGAATTGGTGGACTTCTTCAGTGGGATGAAGGATGACTCTGACTATCTTAAGGGCCTTAGCCTTACCGAGCTTGGCGACGACTGGGACGACGATGGTAGCAGCGCCTCAGATGATAGTGGAGGCGGGGATGATTCAGAGGAAGGCGAGGGAGAGGAGAGTGATGCGGATGGGGTGTATGACCCCATGGATATGAAGACCCAGGCAGCCCTAAGGGGCATCCCCTTCCTGACTCTAATGGGGAGGACTGAAGCTCATCCTGCCCTCCTCTAGCCAAGCCGGACCCTAGGCGTATTTTGGTTTTTTCTGACTTGTCTTGCATTGTAATGCCTTTATAATCTGACCCCTGGGTTCCTTTTACTTGATGAAAAGTTAATCCTTTTGTTGTTTTTTTGGCATTGAGTGACGTAATATGGCTCTCCAACTTCCCGCCTTTTTGAATTTCGACGTCTTGGGATGTGATGGGTGAGTTGGTTTGAAGAGTGACATGTGTAAGGACGCCATGGGGGGTGTTCTGACAATGGGAGGCTTTTTGCCTCCTCCCCTTGTATATATACCCCTCATTTCTTTCATTCTCCCTTTTCTCTTCATAAAAACCTAACCATCTTCATCTTCTTCCTTGAACCTTTACTGCTTCTGGATTGAATTTTTTCATGGTTGTCCAAGCATTCTTCATTCCTAGGCGACCTTGAAGGCTTGAATAAGTTAGAACTCAACCCTTTTCTCTTTCTTTTATGCTTTTCCTTCTTCCCCACTCTAGCGTTTTTGAGAAAATGACGCAACCCCGTCGACGGTCGCTGCTTTTTCCCGACTCTTCCTCTGACGCTCCGGAGGGAGATGATGAGGCTTGCGTTACTCGCCCCTCTCCCTCCGGGGGTCAGAGCGTCACTATGGCGCGAGCGCCGCCTTCGACGGTGCCTGCAACGCTCCGCATTATTGACGAAAGTGGGGGAGCGAGCTCCCCTGAGCCCGCTCCTTCCGACGTCTCGGATTCAGATTTGGAGGCCATGGAGGTTGATCTGATCTCCATTGCCGGCCCCTTAAGGGAAAAAGTAGTGGAGGCCCCCTATCGTCTGGATAAGGTTAAATATAGAATCTCTTTGCACCAATATCCGGACGCGACGGTGCGTAGTAAGATCTTTATTAGGAATGTCGTGGAGGCGATTGCCAACTACTACGACTTTGGGTCAGAGTATTCAATCGTCATACCTGGGGAGAAGGACAATGTTTGCAATCCGTTGAAGGAGTGCATTGCGGTGTACCACAAGTGTTTGGAGTTCGGGCTTCGATTCCCTCTTCATCCCTTTCTTGAGAAGGCTTTTAAACACATGAATGTGTCCATTGCCCAGCTGACGGCAGTGTCGATTCGAACCCTAGTGGCTTACGCCTGGGTTTGTTTGTTTGAAGGGTATCAGCCTTCCATTGATGCCTTTAGGTATATATAGTATAAGCTTGTCGTTGGGCCACTTGACATAAGGTCCTCCAGGTTACTTTTCTTTGAATCGGATGAAGGGTTATTCGCCGGTCCAGTCGGTGCTGTCTAGTGTTAAGCAGTGGAAAAACAATTTCCTCTATGTCTGATGTGAAGGGGGGTGGTCCATCCCTCGCCGGTTCAGGAACAATGTCCATACCCATATGGAGACAGACAAGGAGTATCACCCTGAAGTTGGACCGCGGGGGTTGGAGGTGAAGCTGATCCCGGAGGAGAAGAAGTTAGTGTCATTCTTTAGGTGCGAGAAGTTTGGAAGCAGCGTGGCTCCTGTAAGGTGGCTCTCTATGGCCCCTTCTGGACTGGCCGACATCTGCGCGCCCTTGGACTCAGCAAGGATTATTCACCTTCCACCTCACGCCCTCTTACTCCCTTAGATAAAAAGAAAGAAAGCCTTATGGCGCACGTTAAAAGCTTGTCACCTGGGAAGACCAGGTTCCCTCCCCAAGGGTCGACTAGTCGCACTCAAGCATCGGTCCCTGCTGTCGAACCTGCCTAAGGGACGGGTGAAGGCTCTCAGACGGTGCGCCCGAAACAGCCATATGTGAGGTCTCTCCTGCTTTCGGTCAACCCTCTACTGTGGCTGTCCTTACTACGCCGTCGGCCGAGGAGACCGGTGAACCTGTCTCTCCCCTTGCGAGGAAGAGAAAAGATAAGAAGCCTATGACAGCCGATCAACTGATTGGCTTGGAGGCTGAGGTTAGCACACCCGTGCTCAAATGCCATGCCCCTAATCCTCCTGAGACGCTGTTGGGTCAGGGGAACTCAGAATGGAACTATGCTGTTGATAGTGTTGATGCTTCCGCCCTCCTTTCCGACTGTTCAACCTTTACCTTGGATCAAACTGCCAAGGTATTGGCGCACGCCAGCGCCCAGGCTCAACAGCTCCTTTACCGTTGCTCCATGGTTTTTCAGGCGTCTGCTGAGCTAGGAGCCATCAATCGTCTGAGTGACGAGGAGTTGACTATTACCCCGGGATCTTCCCTCTCTGATCGTCACGCTGTGGTTGAGAGGGATGCTGCGATTATATCTACCCTGCGGACTAAACTGGCGGAGCGGGAGAGTGAGTTGAAGGAAGCTTGGCGTCGGGCAGAGAGCTGTAGGGATCTAGAGTATGAGCTGAAAGAGGCTCGACGTTAGTTAGCAGGCTGGAAGGAACAGAGGAAAGGACCTTAAGTGAGGCGTCAAGGTTGTTGACTGAACTGGCCTAGGCAAAGAAACGCTTGATGGAGCTGGAAGTGCAGCTCAAGGACTCAGCTGACCGGATGTCTGGGGTGGAGTCTGAGTTATCGGGGGTTCGAGGCAAATGCCAGGAGCTGGAGGCACAGCAGGAGACATGGCTGAAGGAGAAGGAAGAGATTGTGGCCGAGGCCAACGAGACGATAGACAAGGCCTTCGGGGAAGGGGCCTCCTCAGCTACTGACTTTTATGTGGCAATTATGAAGGAGATGATGCCAAACTTTGATGAAGATGCGTTGAACAAGCTGTACACTACAATGGACGCGGCCAGGGTCAGCAAATCGTCGCAGGAGGCTCCTAACGAGTCGTCGGCCCCTGTCCAGGGAGCGCCCCCTACGTAATATTTAGGGCAGTCGTCCTCCCAGGGTTCATGTCCCTACCCCTTTGAGCGTCTTGACACTACCATCTCCCGCCTCAGCGGATAGGGTCCAGCGCCTGCTTTCAGCGCCTTTTATGTTTTCCTTGTATTTAATCTAACTTTTGTGCGCGTCGAGCTTAAATGTGGCCGGCTGCTAGTATATGTAATCTTTATTTTCTTTTGTACCTCGAACCTTTGCGAACTTTCTTGTTTTGGTTGTTATTGATGTCAACTTTTCCCTTAAGTTTTACCACATTTGAATATTGTCTTATGTCTGACTGTGCCCCCCTGCTTGCTTGAGGGTAGGCAGAGGGATTTTGCTATTTTTGTACAAGGCTAAGTATGCTCTAGGCCTTGTTGAATCAACTTTTATGCCCGACCTGTCCCTGGCTTTTGGTCAGAGTCAGGGGGCCCGCCCCCGACTTGCTTGGAGGTAGGGCAGAGGGACTTACGTTTTTTATTTAAGGCTAAGTGTGCCTTAGGCCTTGTTGGTCCGGCTTTGATGCCCGGCCTGTCCTTGTCTTCTGGTTGAAGTCAGTGGGCCTGCCCCCTGCCTGCCTGGAGGTAGGCAGATGAACTTATGTTTTTTATACAAGGCTAAGCGTGCCTTAGGCTTTGTTGATTCGACTTTGATGTCCGACCTGTCCCTGGCTTCTAGCCGAAGTCAGGGGGCCTGCCCCCTGCCTGCCTGAAGGTAGGTAGAGGGACTTATGTTAGGGTGTCCATTTTATCAGGGGTTTGCAACAAGAGGGCTCTCCCCTATTGCCCCCTGCTTGTTTGTTTGTGAGGCGTGGGTCGAACAAACAACGAGTATGAGCAAAAGGTAGATATTTCATTTCCTCTGAAAAGGTGACAGTTTTTACGGAGCCGTCGACATTGCTATTTGAACGTCCTCCATAATTCTAGGGAATTTAAGAAAAAAACTTCTGAAAACAACTGTCTTACTCCTAGACATAGTACTTTCTCAGGGTGTCATCGTTCCAGTGTGATGCTAGCTCCTGACCCTCGGCATTGGCGAGCTTGTAAGTACCGGGGCCCATGATCTGGGTGAGCTGATAGGGGCCTTTCTAATTGGCACACAGCTTACTGTGCTCCCTAGCCTTTCCTACCGCTTGGGTTTTTCTCAGAACTAGGTCTCCCACCTCGAAGCTTCTTATACTTACCTTCCTGTTGCAAGCTTTCCTCATTCTTTGTTGGCATGTTGCGATGTTTGAACTGACTTCCTGCCTTACCTCACTTACTAGGCCGAGGGCTTCTGTCATTGCCGTTTCGTAACTGGCTCTGTCGAACAACTGTGACCTGAGGGTAGGGATCCTGGACTCAATGGGTAAGATGGCTTCAGCACCGTAAACCAGACCAAAGAGGGTCTGTCTAGTGGACTCCTTTCTAGTCGTTCTTATTGACCATAGGACGCTTGGGAGCTCGTCTGCCTATCTCCCCTTCAAATCGTCTACCATCTTTTTTAGGTCGTTCAAGAATTGCTTATTGGCTACTTCGGCCTGGCCGTTGGTTTGTGGATGGCACACAGTGGAGTAAGCTACAATAATCTCGTGTCCTTCCAACCAAACCCTCAGAGGGTCATTGTCAAATTGTCTTTCATGATCAAACACCAATACCTTGGGCGAGCCATATCGCGTGATAATGTTTCACCATGACTTTTCTCACCGCAGGCTCGGTAATATTTGGCACCGCCTCTGCCTCCACCCATTTGGTGAAATAATCGATTGCCACAATAGGAAATTTTCTCCCCCTCGTTGCGACAGTGAATGGTCAGAGAATATCCATATCCCACTGAGCAAAGGGAATGGGAGAGAGGATTGGTCGCAAGTTCTGGCCTGGTGCATGTATCACAGGTGCGAAAAGTTGGCATTTTCTGCATTTGGAAGTTAACTCCTTCGCATCGGCCAACATGGTGGGCCAGTAGTATCTAGCTCTTAGCGCTTTATGGGCGAGGGTCCTTCCCCCTATGTGGTGCCCGCAGATCCTCGAGTCGATGTCGTCTAAGACCTCAGATGTCTGCTCTGCCCCCAGACATTTGAGCAGGGGTGAGGAGAATGATTTCCGATATAGCTCATCATTGATCAGTATGTACCGTGGTGCTTTTGATTCTCTTTCGCAGTGCATAGTCCTCGGGTAACGCACCGTCCTTCTTAAACCAGATGATTGACGCCATCCAGCCTTCGGATCCGGACTCCTCGATCACATTGACCTGCTGGAGGTCAGCTGTTGATTTTTCCTTTACCACGTCAACCCAGACCGACCTTCTGATGTCTTGTAGGCTAGAGCTTGCAAGCTAGGATAGGGCATCAACTCAGTTGTTCTGTGATCTGGGGACTTGTGGAACTCATTTTGTATACATATTTGACCCCATCTTTTCCTTTATTTCGGTTCATTTTCCGTGTCCTAAGAGTTGTTTTTCCGGCCTTTTGTTCTTCTTTGTTATGCCGGGTATTTTGTTTACGTTTTGTAGGAAACGAAACAAATGAAGGTGATTGAGCTATATTTTGGGCAATGACGAGAGTCGAGCCATGAAATCTACAAGGAAGAAGTGATAAAAGTTAAAGAATACTAAGTGAATACCTAAAAAAGGACGTGAAGTGAAGAAACAATAAGAAACGACAAAGAAATAAGTTGGAAAGCTCAAACAAATGCAAATCGAGAAGAAAGAACGATCGCTAAAACAAGGGTCAACTTCAAACTTTAATATCTTGAGTTCTACAACTCCGATCGAGCTGATTCCGGTGGAGTTGAAATCTCTTTCTCTTAGCTTTCCAACAGTATATCACACATCCAAATCCTATAAGTAACGAAGAAACAACAAGCGTTTCAAATTCATCGCGCAGTTCAGGAAAACACGAACCGGTTGGGACAGCCTTAAACCGGTCGGGTCAGATCTGAACCGACCGGTTTGAAGCTGTTTCGCGGGATTTTTAGTTTTTAGACTCCGTAACTTACCATAACACTTATTTTATGGGATATTCTTTCCTAATTAGTTTCTTCTAGTCCTTAGAAAATTAGGATTAATGAGACTTCTTATCATATAAATACCCTCCTTGGGGTTAGGTTTAATTACGCTTTCTCATTCAGTAGTTTAGTTTAGACTTTTTATTAGTATCAGAATTCTTCTAGTTTGTAGCCATACTTTTAGATCGTTAATCTTTCAGTTCTACGTAATTAGTACTTTTTTTTACTCTCTTATTTTCATATTGTTATTTATTATGCTTATTTCTTTTGTTGTTTTATCTTTCGTTATGAGTAGCTAATTTATTCTTCTAGGGTTGAAGATGATCTATGCTAATTGAATTGGGGATGTAAGTTTAATTATTTATTTGATTGATCATTCATATGTTATTGCTTTACTACTTTTCTTGTATCATTGTTTGATTAGTTTGAGACGTTGCACTAGTTGAATGTTTAGGAACCTAAACCTAAGATCGAAAGCCTGGTAAGGGTAGACTTACAAGTAAGTGGGTAGGATAATCTGGTAAGTTGCGAGAGTCCGTCAGAATCTATCCTATGATTGACATAAGATCCGAAAGGCCGTGTCTTTGCCCTAAATAACCATGAATGATTGATTGAATGATTAATTAACTTTACCCAATTTAATTGCATAGTGAACCGGAAAACCCTAGATCGTTTTAATATTGTTAGAACCCCGACTGTTTTACATTATTGCATTAGTTTAGTAAAAAATCAAATTAACCGAAATTAAATAGTTTAGAATCGAATTTAGATAATTAGCGATAATCGTCCGTCTCACTGTGGATTCGACCCTTAATTATTTCCATCTGCCTGTTAGTTGTTTGTTAGGTTTATTTTGATTAAGGTGATACGACTTTAGCCTTATCAGGACTTGTCTGACTTCATAGCATTTGAGCTTTGACAACTCCTCTTTTACTTTTTCCAAATATGAGGTCATATCCAGATCTTTGGCTTCATACTCCCCATTGATTTGCTTAGCAATGAGTTGGGAGTCCATGGCCAGGACGATTCTCTCTGCTGCGGCGGCCACAACTAGATTAATTCCGGCTAGCACAACCTCATACTCCGCTTCATTATTCGACGCAGGGAAAGTGAACTTGAGCGCATGTTCAAAATCGACTCCCTCTGGACTTGTCAGTACGACCCTTGTCCCCGTACAGTTGGCTGTGGATGTTCCGTTGGTGAATATCAGCCATTCCTCAGCGGGGGGGGGGGTCCTCTTCTTCTGTGTGAGAGCATTCAGCGGGGGGTCCTCTTCTTCTGTGTGAGAGCATTCAGCGAGGAAGTCAGCTAGAGCCTGGGCCTTGATGGCGGCTTTGGGTTGATAGGATATGCCGAGGCCGCTGAGTTCGATGGCCCACTTCAACAGTCTTCCTGATTTTTAGAACTTCTCCAAGACTTTCTCTAGGGGCTGATCTGTGAGTACGGTGATGGGGTGCGCATCAAAGTATCGTCAGAGATTTCGTGCCGCCATTACAACTGTGTACGTCGCCTTTTCGACCACCGGGTAATTTCTCTCGGCTGGCCCGAGGGCGTGGCATACGAAATAGATGGGCTGTTGAGTTCCAGTATCCTCCCTCAGGATGACTGCACTTACTATTGTGTTGGCGACGGTTATGTACAGAAACAGTTTCTCGCCAGTCACCAGCCTAGCCAAGGTCAGTAGTCGCTTAAGATGCTTTTTTAGCTGCTCGAATGTTTCTTTTTGTTGGCTTCCCATTTAGACTGTTTGTTACCCATGAGAATTTTGAAGAAGGGTGTTGTTTTGTCGGCCGACCTGGCTATGAACCGCGCAAGGGCGACCATTCTGCCGGTCAGCCGCTGAATTTCCCTGATTGTTTTTGGTTCTGGTAAGTCCTGAATGGCTTCAACTTTTTCGGGGTTGGCATCTATCCCTCGGGCATTGACCAAGAACCCAAGGAACTTTCCCGACCTGACCCCGAAGGTGCATTTCTTAGGATTGAGCTTCATTTGATAGGCTCGGAGCGAGGCGAAGGTCTCTCTCAAGTCCTCGAGGGGCTGCTCGTCCCCCTTGCTTTTGACTATGGCTTCATCCACATACGCTTCCAGATTTCTGCCCTTCTGGTTCCGGAAGATCTGATCTACCAAGCGCTGTTAGGTGGCACCTGTGTTCTTAAGATCGAAGGGCATCATCTTATACATATATGTTCCAACACTCGTGATGAATGCGCATTTCACCTTGTACGATCCCCAAAGGTGTACTTGGTGGTACCCTGAAAAGGCATCCAGGAAACTCAGCGTTGAATGTCCCCTCGTTGCGTCGACCAACTGGTCGATCCTTGGGGGGGTAGCAATCTTTCGAGCAAGCCTTATTGAGATTGGTGAAGTTAACACACATCCTTCATGTCCCCGAGGCCTTCTTTACCATGACAACGTTGGCCAGCTATTCCGAATAGTCACAGGTTTCGATGAAGTCGGCCATCAGGAGTTTTTCAATTTTCTCCTTGATGGCCTAGTCCTTCTCGACGGACATGTTTCTCTTTGCAGACACCCGCAATTTGTCTGCTCATGTCTGTAGCAGTCTCCAACAAAACACCTGATGATGATCGGATGTGAACATGCATCAATACGCGCAAATACGGACTCAGAATCATTAGTATCCGACGTGGGCACTTAACAGAGCGCAAATATCTCAAAACTGACCTCAAATTCAGACTCAATGAGTCGTAAAATTTTGCTACTTTGAGCAAAACTGCCACCGGGGGCAAAATCGTCTTTTGTCGACCGAGCCAAAACCGGTAAAAGTCGAAACCCAAACAAACCAAGTTCCAAAATGCGTCCAAATACAAAATGTAACTAAGTCAAAATCGCATCTGTATTTACCTCAAATAACACGAATATCAATCCGTATTTTGAGCAACTTCCGATACGCGTGATTTCAACCGCTTACAACCAGACGCCCCAGAACTAAGCCGCCTCAGCTGGGGCGCCCCAGTATTGAATCGCATTCCTCCGGGCGCCCGAATCCTGGGTCGGAGCATTTCACAAAACCTTATAAATACACCCTCACATCCATCATTTCAAGGGTAACAAATTTCATTGTTCGAAACCTTATTTGAGAAAACCGAGAGCATCTTCATCCACTTTACACACCTTAACTCACTTACATATACCAAACCGCTCCCCGTGTCTACAACGATACTCCGCAAGCCCGTATTTCGAAGCATTTGAAATGTAGGTTGAGGGTGTTTAAACCCCATTTTCTATTCCTTTAACTCGTTTATTTATCGTACTACTAACATTACTAACACTTTACATTTTCGCATATAACATTTTTATTTCTCGTTCCTAACATCTAACCACTAACTTCTTACAATAAAATACTCGCCTTTAACGTGCTGAATACAAAGGGTGACGATATAAGGAAACACGGACACAAGAGTATTGCACTCGCGTCGACGGTCGCTTATCTCGCTACCCCACGTAATTGGTTGTCTAGGGTGAGTCAACCTCCTAAAAGTGTTTTACATTTATGTTGTACTAATATCGCGTATACTATTATAAAACTATTTTCAAAAGTGATTCGAGCAAACGTTCGATGACGCTAAATCGTGGGTCGTAGGCCTTAAAGGCCAAACTACGATGCCGAAATGCAAAGGGCCTAATGTTTGCGACGACAAATCAAACTTTTCGATCGAAAATATTCGATAATTAACGCTGCCGAAAGTCCGAATAACCCTCGACAGGCCGCACCGGAGGTGGCGCCCAGTATTGAGGCGTGCCGCCCCAGGCGCCTATGGGTCAGGGCGCCTTATGGCATGCGCCTGACCCGTCGGGTTATAACGCGATCGTAGTAGTTCTTTGTCGAGCGTTTTCGATATCATTTTTAAATATCGCTCTAAATGCCAGATATCGATTCTTTAATCGAATGTTGTGCATAAAGAGCTGTCGATAATCAAAGAGGTACGAAACCCTATGACGTCAATCCGAGAGTCGTACGGTATACACGACCCGATAACAATGTCGTGATACAAAAGGGTCCGATATTCGTATTAATTCGATACGGTTGATCTGAATCATAAATCGAGACGTTTAAGGACAAGTACCCCATTATGGCCGAAATGAGATATCATAGACTTCCAATATGTCCACAACGATGCAAATTTCGCCAGAGAATAATACTTGCGACGTTAGTCGACGCTCAAGAATCTGTCGCGTGTCTTCTTTTCAAATCCATATTTCATATTCATTTTTACTCTTTTACGACTTTGAGTGAACGCCTTATTACGTAAGTCTTATATCAACGACTTCTTAGTCGAACTCGGTATACGACGGATCGAGACGGTCAGTTTTTTTGCTAGGATGAGTCAGAACGAGACATCGAGGCCTCGGGATCAAGCTAGCATCACGCTTTGGTCCCGAGCGTTGCCTGTCTGGCTGTCCCACCTCAGGCGCCTGAACATCTGGCCGTCTTACCTCAGGTGCCTGAGTTTCAGGCCGCACCCTTTCGTGCGTCTGAGCCTCCTGTCCTCTGGTCAATAGGTAATACAATACGTAGATGATTAAAGTCTGTCCAAACTTCAATATACGGTTTCAATTTACGTTTTCTATTTACGAATCCGTTTATAGTTTACGTTTACACTTTCTAACTTCGTATCATTAATGTTTGTCGTATTGTGAATTTCGGGTTGTATTCCGCCCGTGTAACCTGTTATTTACTTTCAAGTTATTTAATTCGTTGTTTGGCATTTACTGTTTTCAAATGAACACCGCATGCTGAAACAACTTCGACATACTTTAAGATGAATTAAACAACGTAGTAAACACGTAAATTCGCATGTTTAGCATAAAACAATGTTTGTCATAACATTTCACCATCTTACTAACACACGTACACGAACACCAATCGATATCTTAGTAGAGGCCTCTATGTGCGGGCGGGGTTGGGTGTCCTTCGTGGGATCCCAACACGTACCTTCACACCTTACTCAGAACCTTCAGTTTCTGGATGCCCGAAACCATTAGCGAATGAGAGTCATTCGATATACAATACTCGATAATTCGACATCGGTATCGTTATGCAAAGGGATGAACCTCACAAGCTCTAGTACTATAAGGCAAGTCATGCTTCGTGTACGATATGCATAAGTATAGAGTGGGTTCGAACGGGTCCGAACTCCCACAAAGTTCGGCGGCGACTCCAACTTTGATTTAAATTTTAATCCGGGATCAATCTCACACGAGAACATCCGCCTACCAAAACCCACGCCTGACCGCGCCGGGCGTGGACCTATGGCATGTCCACACTCTTCTTTTGCTTGACCGGTCTGGCGTTTGGGTCGACGTTCGTTTTATGCACGATGTGGCTCGGATCCACCCCCGACATCCCGTCGGCTGAGTATGCGAAGACATCCTTGTTGTCTTGTAGTACTTTTAGCAACCTCTTCTTGTATGACTCTTCCAGGTAGGTGCCCACGAGGATGGGTCGTCCGGGCTCCAGCTCCACCAGCATGCTCTCGCCCCCAGGTTCTGTGCGGTCAGTTGGCTGCTTAATGGTTATTTGTTCGGCTGGGATCTCTCCCTCTCTGATGGGGGAGCTGAACATCTTTCTTTTTCCTTTTCGGTCGGCCTCATGGCCCTGCAAAGCTACTGAGTAGCACTGGCGGGATGACTCCTGATCGCCATATATCTTGCTCTCAGTTCTAAGGTCAGTGACATAGGCTACTGTGAGCGCTCGGATAGAGATGGCGGCCTCAATTTCGTCCAAGGTGGTTCAGCCTATCAGGGCGTTGTAGGGTGACTTTGCATCGACAACGACAAATGACGCCCTAACGTTGCGAGCTGAGAGTCCTTCCCCGAACGTAATAGGTAGTTCAATGGTACCCATAGGGACGACGCCTGCGCCGCTGAACACGTGCAAAGATACCGGGGCGGGCTTTAGGTGTCTGGCTTCAAGGCTGATCTTCTCAAATGCGTCTTTGTAAAGTAGATTGTTGTATGCATGCACCTCTATCTACCATGCACCTCTTGACAATGTGGTTGCTAATACCCAGGGACAAGACTAAGGGGTCGTTGTGTGGATACACAATGCGCCCACAGTCATCAGGAGTAATACTGAGGGTTAGATTGGTGGGGGTCCCGACTATTTTAACGTAGCAGATTTGGTTATTAAGCTCTCGCAAGTGCCATTTTTGACCCTTCCGATTCATCTGGCACTCAGCGTCCCCTGACACCACATAAATCCCCAGCCTGTCCTGCTTTGACCCTTCCGGTCTTTCAGATGGTGCCTTCTGACTATTCGCTTTGGCAGCGTAGGCAGACAACCAACCATTTCTGATGAGATTTTCAATTTCATCCTTGAGGTGCCGACACTCCTCAGTGGTGTGCTCTTTGCTTTCATGGAAGGTACAAAATTTCTTTGGGTCGCCCTTAGGGTGCCGAGGCTTACTCGCTTTCGCTGCCTCCTTCTCCAATTTGAAGATCTCATCCCTTGACCTATTGAGGGGGTGTAGCTGTCGAACTTAGGCTGATAAGGTGTCCGCTCCTTCTTAGGGGCGGTGCTTTCTTCTCATTTTCGCCTGTTGGCTGGCTCGGCTTTACCGCGGGTGCTCTGCGACGTACCTTGAGCTCGGTTTGACACCGGCAGAGGATCATGCAGGCTGTGAAATTCTTCTTCGAGCACAAACCCTTCGGCTATCTTTCAAGATCTCGCGAGAGACTCAGGCTGAGCGCGGATAAGCTGGTTCTTCAGTTCGCCTGGTACAAGCGAATTAGTAAGTGCATAGACTGCAGTGGGGTCATCGATCTCTCTTACTTGCTGGATGTCAAGATGGAATCTCTTCAAATAGTCGCGGATAGACTCACCTTTCCTCTACTTCAATGTCATAAGTCAAAACGAGTAAGCCTGCGTCTCTTATTCCCGGCATACTAGTCCAGGAAGACATTGGTCAGCTCTTGGAACGTGTAAATGGACCCTCGGGGGAGGTCTCTGAACCAGCCTTGAGCACGTTCCACGAGGGTTGCCGGAAGAATTTTACACTATGCTACATCCTCCACATCATACATTCCCATGTGGCTCTCATAGGCTGCCAAATGATCCTCGAGGTCCGTGGTTCCATCAAACCGGACCGTTGCATTTTGATTTTGGGGATGGGGCACCTCTGGACGTCTGGATGCAGCGGAGTCTTGGTAGGCCTGCCCAGAACTCTCATCCAACCCCCCTCTGACTGGTAGTTATAGGTTTCCAGATCCTCCCACCTGCTCGGAGTCGGGGTTCTATTTCTCGGGGGATGGTGTTGACAGGAGTGGCTATGTCGGCTTACAGCTTCGTTCTGCCTTTCGAGGGATCGACACTAGAACTTCGAGCGTTTTCCTTGGGGCGGCGGTTCAAATCTTATTTCCAGATCTTCCTTGGTGCCCCCAACTTGATGGTGCCTCGACTCGGGCAGAGACCCCTGGTTGAGCCTAGCCTGCATGCTCTTGGACAAACCCTTCATCTTTGGATGCTTCTCTACATGAGTTATCCTGTCGAACACTCTGGCCCAAACCTTTGATATGTTTTGGCCCAAACCCAATTTTCTTATTTATATGTAGCATTTAGGCGGGAAAGTGAAAAAGGCAAAATTACCCTTTGGTTTTTGTTTTAGTGAATAGGGGATTACAAAAAAAATTAAAGAATAGTAGTTTTATATATTTTTTATAGCATTTTTAATGATAAAATATTTGTAAAATAATACAGAGAATAGTGTTTTACAAGTTTTTAATTGTAAATACAGTAAATAATGAATTTAATACGGAGTAACATTAGTGATATTAAATGTGATTAATATTTTACAAATAATTGAATTTTAATATTACGTGTATTAAGGGTCTTTTGTTATGAAAGTTTGAGTTTTTTTATATGAATGTTTAGATGGACTTTGTTTGAATAAAAAAAATTTGATATGTTAGTCCAACTCATCAATTCAACTATAATGAGTATTCTCTCCTGCTGGGGGGCAACATTCTTTCTCCCAGTGGGAATCATTAAACAGGTCAACCGTATCTGCAAAGACTTCTTCTGGAACATCCATGAGGGCATAAGGAAAATGTTATTCAAAGGATGGAAGGTGGTCTGCACATCGAAGCATGAAGGAAGGTTCCACCTTAAGAATATTGAAGCTTGGAACAAGGCTCTTCTAGCTCGTAACATCTGGAACCTGCATAATAACGCTGATAATATATGGGTCCAATGGGTTAGAAGCTATAAAATTCACAACACCTCCCTTTGGCATGCTACTAGTAATGATGACGATGCCGAAATTTGGAAGAGAACCCTAGCTATCAGGGACATAATTCTCCGTGATATGGGTACTGGTCAGAAGGCTAAGCATCTGGTGGACAGTTGGAACTATAAAGGAAAATTCTCAATGAGTTTGGCCTATGATTACTTTCGCTCCCCTCTTGGCTCGAAGCATATTTACCAGGTACCATGGCCCCCCACTTTCAGCCCGAATCATAGTATTATCTATACGCTCGCGGTACAAAACAGGCTTCCAACGGTTGATGCCCTCAAACGCCCGTGGGTTTAGCATGACTAATATCTGCTTTATGTGCAAAAAGCAGGAAGAAACAAAGGCCCACCTGTTCTTTGATTGTGAGCTTTCTCAGAAAGTTCTCACAGGTATTAATTGTTGGCTTGGCACAACTCAACGCCCCCGAGGCCTGAGTTATGAAGTCAAAAAGTGGGGGGTACGATTGGCTTCTCAATGGCACATCTGCTGTATTGTTGCTTCGACTCACGTACTATGGGAGGAAAGAAATAGGCATATTTTTGTGGGATTAGAAAGAACTCCGAAGAAATTAGTACAAAAAATTAAGAATCATGTAATTATTAGGATGTTATATCGTAAACATAAGTCTCATTTTGTTTTTGGAGAGACTTAACGGTTATTTTTTTGGCTGCCCCTTTGTAAAATTTGTTACTTTTGCTTCTCCCCTCGATGGATGAATAAAAGTAAGCTACTCCTCTTGCAAAAAAAAACTTTTGATATGTTTTGGCCCAAACCCAATTTCCTTATTTATATGTAACATTTAGGCGGGAAAGTGAAAAAGACAAAATTACAATTTGGTTTTTGTTTTAGTGAATAGGGGATTATTCACTTTCTAAAGTGCATTTTTTTTAATACCCTTATTACCCTTCATTATTACTCTCATCACCCACACACCAGGCAACAGTAGGCAGTATACCCTTATTACCCCTCATTAACGATAAGATCAGGCCGTATGATTAAATGATGAAGTGTTGTGGGAGTATGATCGATGTGTTTAAATTACTTGCAAGCAGGTTTTAATTGGGTTGGACTGACCCTAACACGTAAACCGATTTCTATGTCGTTGAGTTTTAAAGTAGGTAATGACATGATTTGAAATAGTTTGGATTGTTAAAGAAACGTACATGAAATTCACTACAAGAAAACATACAAAGGGCGACCTTACCCACGCGTCTGAAATAGTCGGTTGCTCATCGGGCGATCGAAAAAAAATACGGGTGACCGATATCGGTCGCTAAGCGAAGAGACCGAGTTGGAATTAAAAAACAAAAAAAAATATAATTAGGCCTAGCGCGCGACCGACAAAAAAAGGCGGGCGACCGCCTGTCGGTCGCTAGCCTTGACGATTTTTTTTAAATTCAGAGGAGCACCCCTCATCTCCCTCATTCCTCATAATCACTTTATCTCTTTAACATCTCTCGATAACTCCCTCTCTCGCGCGCCCTCCCTTCTCCTCTTCAGTTCCTTCCTATTTTCTTCCCCCATTGTTGATTAAGGTATGTTTTCAACTTATAACTAGTTTAAATAATTCCTTAATTTTTGTATTTATTAATTTTAATATGTTAGTTATTTAGTTAGATGTTTGTAGTGTTTGTTTTTTATTATTGTTTTGTAGTTGTTGGAATATGTAATACAGTTAGCATGTTAATTGTTCATAGGTTTGCCCAATTTTTAATAGTTAGATTGTTAGTATAAAGTTAGGGTTTAGGGTTTGAAACTTGAATGAATTGGAGTTTTTATTTGAATGTGTTAGGAAATTGAAAGTAGAAATATGAATTATATAATTAGGCTGATTAGATATAAATAGTATTAAGTTTAGGTGAATTGTGAATTTTTATTAAATATGTGACTAGTGTATATTAGTAAATTAATTTAGTGAAAATAATGTGTATTTGGTTGTATATATTTTCTTAAATAAAAAATGAAGAAATTTGAACGAAAATGGATGTATGAAGAAAGATTTGATAAGACAAAACGTCCCACTACACAATTTTTAAAGGGTGTCGATAGTTTTTTGGAGTTTGCAAAACAACAACCCGAGTATGCATTGGATGGTAGAGTTAAATGTCCTTGTGTTAAATGTAAGAACCTTAAATTTTTGGAGATCATTGTGATTAAGGAAAATATTATCTCAAATGAGTTTTTGCGAAATTATTATCATTAGATTTGTCATGGTGAGACGTCTCCTGTTGAGGAATCTGAGGTCCAACAAAATGAGGGCGGGTTGAGTGGAATGATAGTTGATGTAGTAGAGTGTAATGTGTTTAATGACGAGGGAATGTATACTAATGATGATGATCAAGCAAACCCACAAGAGCCAAACCCACGAGCAAAAACATTTTTGATATGTTAAATGCTTCGGAAAAGCCGGCGTATGGAGAGTGCGATATGACATTGTTAGAAGTCGCATCTATGATAGTGACCCTTAAATATGAGTATAACCAACCCTTTGGGTGTATAGACGGTTTTACTGCCTTGCTTGAGAAGGGCATCCCAAAAGATAACATCATGACCAAAACATTCTACACTACCAAAAAATAGTAAAAGGTCTTCAACTTCCACATCAAAAGATTGATGCTTGTCCTGATGGATGCATGCTCTTTTGGAAGGACGATGCTCTACTTAGAAATGTAAGAAATGTGGTAAGGGTAAATACAAAAGTGTTGATGGAAATATTGTTTTGAGGGGTAAAAAGGAAAGAGTGCTGCGAGGAATAAAAAACCTATACCACTTAGTCGACTTACTTACTTTCCTATCGCCCCTAGACTTAAAAACTTATATGCAACCAAAACCATTATCGAACAAATGAGGTGGCATAAAGAAGAAACTCGTGTAGAGGGAAAGATGTGTCATCCTAGTGACGGCAAGGAGTGGAAGCACTTTGATAGAATTTACCCTAATTTTGCTAAGGAACCCCGCAATGTGCGAATTGGGTTGTGTACCGATGGGTTGGCCCCTTTTGGTCATCTCGGTAATTCACTCTCCTGCTGGCCTGTGATGGTCACACCATACAACTTACCCCCATGGTTGTGTTTGAAATCACCATTCATCTTTCTTTCTCTTATTGTTCTTGGCCCAAAAAATCCCAAAAACCATTTGGATGTTTACTTACAACCAATGATAGAGGAATTGAAACACTTGTGGGAAGTAAGGGTGGAGACATATGATGTGTCCTTGAAACAAAATTTTCAGTTTAGAGCATCGCTTTTGTGGACCATAAATGATTTCCCTGCATACGGTATGTTGTTTGGTTGGTCTACGGCAGACCAAAAAGTATGCCCATGTTGCGTGAATGAAAGCAAAGCATTCTATCTAAGAAATTCTAGTAAAATTAGTTGGTTTGACTGTCATAGACAGTTTCTATCCGAGGGTCACCAATATATAGGAAGAACAAGAGAGCTTTCAAAAAGAGTGAGGTGGTGCTTGATGATGCACCTATTCGTCTCCGGGGAGATGAGATATGGGAGGTGATTTCAGAGTTTCCATCTACTATTGATGACACCAATCAAGAGTTCGAGGATCTGAAGAAGTTAAAAAATGGTTGGTTTAAAAGAAGCATTTTCTTTGACCATCCATATTGGAGTACTTTATTACTCCGACATAATTTGGATGTGATGCATATTGAGAAGAACTTCTTTGAGAAATTGATTCACACCGTGATGGATGTAGATGGTAAGACCTATGACACTACAGGCTCTTGAAAAGATCTGAAGAAAATCTGTGACCGTCTGAAATTGCACGTCAAGCGGGATGGGTCCAAGCCGAGGGCCTTGTTTATCCTTGATAAGGCTCGAAGAAAGGATGTGTTAGAGTGGTTAGGGAAATTGAAGTTCCCTGATGGAGTGATGGGTACGCCTCCGATTTCATTCGATGTGTTGATATTAAGAATATGAAGTTTCAAGGTTTTAAGATTCACGACTGCCACGTTTTCATGGAGCGGTTATTACATGTGTCATTGAAGCAAGTTATGCCACAAGGGGTTTGGAATCCTAATACAGAGATATCTTAGTTTTTTCGAGATTTTTGTTCGTCGACAGTTTCAATTGACGACATGACTAGTTCGGAGGATCAAATTCCTCAGATATTGTGGAAACTTGAGATGATCTTCCCACCCTCTTTCTTTAACCCAATGGAGCATCTATTGGTCCACTTGCCCTACGAAGCTAAAGTTAGAGGACCGGTCCAATACAGGTGGATATACCCATTGGAGAGGTGATTTATTGATAAACATTACTTTTAAATACTTATTGAAATACTAATGCTTAATATGGTAATTACATATTACTATAATTGCTTAATTGTTATAGATTTCTTAACCATTTGAAGAAAAAAAACTTGTAACAAGGCCAGGGTCGAGGGCTCCATATGTAATGCTTATCTAACGAAGGAGATTGCCAACTTACGCTCTCTGTATTTCTAGAAAGACGTCAACACCAAAGCCAAGAATCTTAACCTAGAAAAAACCTGAGATGATTGATCCTAGCATACCAGAGTTTTTTCAAAGTAAGGTAGATGAAGGATCTACATCAATTGGGGATGGAGGATGTTATATAAAAAGGAATACAATCGTGCTCACCTTTACTTATTATCAAAATGTGAGGTTTTGGAGCCTTATGAGATACAGTTTGTAACAGAATTTCTCGCTACTAATCCAACTGTAAATACTGATGATGTTTGGAATAAGCATGAAGAACAATTCCCCAATTGGCTTAAGAATCATGTAGTTGCTTTAAATATCCAGGATGATTTAGTTAGGAGTTTAGCATTAGGTCCTTTGCAGAAGGTTAGAACTTGGAACCGGTATTCGACTAATGGTTACAATTTCCATACATTTAACCATGGCAGCAGTAAGGCTAGATGTAATTTTGGTATGATTGTTTCTTCTCTTGATGGCGACGATTACTACATTGTATTGGAGGATATATTTAAGTTGTTCTATGCTGGAAGTAACCGTAGGTACTAGGTATACAGCTGTGATATTCAAATGCGAATGGAAGGACAAATCAGTGCATGGTACAAGAGTACATGAACGGTACAAACTAGTTGAAGTTTATCATACCAGAAAATACTCTAAGTACGATCCATTTATACTTGCACATCAAGCACACCAGGTGTATTTTGCTCTTTATCCAACCACGAAAAATGATAGAAATCAAAATCAGTGGGGGACGGTGTTTAAAACTAAGCCACAGGGGCAAATGGACATTATTCTTTTTCAAGAAGAGGTTATTTCTAGTGGTACACAATTATCTCTGATTGATGAAACTCTTTTTGCAAGTGAGGATGATAATGAGGTGCTGGTGGGAAAGAATTCACAAGATGATGAAGCTGGTGAGGACGATGAGGACGGTGCGTGCAATGGATGTTGGGGAGATGGTTGAGGAGGAGGAGGAGGAGGAGGATTGCGAAGTGGAAGACATCGATGATTTTGAGGTTGATGATGATTACGAGGAGGAGGATGTAGGTGGTGCTTGTGACCACGTGGGAGAGGACAACGATAGCGAGGATGATTACTAGAAGGGTATAGTTTGTATTATTTAAATATTAAAGTAACAAGTTTTTTTACTCAAGCCAATTGTGTTATTATATTATTGTTAATTGTTTTGATTGCTAACTTTCTATCTTTGACAACGGAGATGACGTTAGGCCGTCGATTTAGGGCTGGGAGCGGGAGGAGGAGCAGTCAAGTATCACAAGAACAACAGCAGGAGCAGCAGGACAAAAATGAGGAGGTTGCTAATCAACAACCACAATAACATAATCCACAACGGCCTCATGAGATCAGGCGTAGGGAGGACGACGAGTGTATAATTTTAAGTCTCGAAAACACATGGTGAAACATTATATTAGCAACTTTGTTATTGGTTAAGGTTTTTAAATATTTTTTTTACGTTATTCTTAATATTGTAACTTTGTGGACGAAAGATCACCTAATCATCAAATCATTTTTTTAGGAAACATATAAGGAAGCCACATCTACCGATGAAGCTGAAGGTAAAGATCCAAACCAGATATGGTTCGAGGTTGTGGATGGGTACCGCAAGTGTAATCCCCTAAAAATTCTAGCGCGATACAGTGGCGGAAACACTGTAGAGTCGGGATTAAAACACACAGAACTATGTCTTAAAAATTAAATTGGTAAAGTCAATCATGCGCCATATATAAAAATGGCTAAAATTTAAAACAATCCATAAAGAGGGTAAACAATCCTTGAAACATGATTATTAAAGATCAGCAGGATCCAAGACTGCTCGCTAGCCCACACCCACCGGAAAATAAACACGTATACCTGCCATGTTAAAACATAACAGCCACAATCAGTGGGGAGCAACGTCAACGTTCTCCCAGCCGTATAACAGGATTTTAAAACAGTAATTACTAATATAGGAAAATAATAAAAGTGGAAAACATTAAAACAGCGTAATAAAATAAGCTTTAGCGTAAAACAAATTAATTAAAAGGGTTGCCGAAGAAACATAAACATATTTGCCAACCTGCAAACCAATTTATATCGATAATAATAAAATAATCAAAATGGCGTTATGGATAGGATTAATGTAGAATCTAGACTTTCACTAGGATAATACTAAAAACTAGTTTCGAGAACTTAGTCAAAACAAATTAGACTTTGGTCTCTAACTAGGCAACTCAACTATAACAGGACTGCGTGCAGCGAGGTCCTGGCTTAAGTAATGTACACCCCTCCTGGACACCAACCGTAATCCAGTTCAACCCGACGGCGACTTACACGATGCGATATCTAAGTTTAAGGTCAAAATATACACACTCCTGAGCACAAACCATGCTCAGTTCAACGACCAATGTGTCTCAACATAGACACACCAGCTTTATAGTTGATGGCAAAACGTACACCCCAGACTATATTACTCTAAACCCACACTTGTCCTTATTCCATAACTCCAAAACAAACCATTATCGATATTTAAAAGATGTATTCATCATAAACAATATGAGGATAAAAGAAGTAAACATTTATATTCTAAAAGAGGAAACTTTCTATTTTAGGAAACTTCTATTTTAGGAAACTTTACTAAAAATAGCATCATATCAAAGTAGTGAAAATATTAGTTCATACTAATACCACATTTTAGTAAACGATATAGATTTATAAAACTAATACTTTCGGCCTTAACAATATTAATTATTAAAGTAAGAACATTTGATTTTATGAAACTATTAAAATATCGTACAAGTGTTATAAAATGATTAGAGACATCTAAAAATATTTAATAATACTAATTAGGGTGTTTTTCGAAAGTTATAAAGCTAAAATTCCCTAATTATTATTAGTTTCGACGATAAAATTATAAATAGGATTTTACGACAAATGTCAAATTAAATCTTTTAACGTCTTTTATTTAATTAAACTAACAAATATATTTAGAGTATGTTAAGGGATGATTTAACTCCTAAAGTTTCAGATTTAAATACTTTCAAAATTGCTGGAAAAATAATTCTTTTAGTTAATACGAAGCATTTAACGATAAATCACAATTTGTCCGAAAAATCAATATTTATTAATTAAAGACTTTAATAGATAGTACAAAAATTACGTAAAATAGTTAAATTATATCTATGGACATTCTGTCCAGAAAAGAAAATTTCCAGAATTCTAAAAACTCGGTTTTTAAAGCGTTTTCTCGTTAATCGTCCAATCTCGACAATAACGATTAATAAAAATAGTAATTACAAAACGATTTAAGTATTAATATCCAAAAATTATTATTACACTTTAAAATCCTAATTTTACAGAATATAAATTTTTCCAGATTTTCCAAAACCCAGATTCAACAAATTTCAATAAAACCGTCATTTAAACCCGTTTTCGCAATTAACGATTTTATTAATAAACCTATCGTTCCTAACATTTTATTAAGGCACTAAAAATCATAATAATACATTTTAATATGAAATCATCAGAATCATAAATTTTTCCAGATTTAAACTAAAGACCAGAAATCGAGAATTTAAACAACAAACACGGTTTTTAACGATAAACGATGATTTAAAGTGATTAATTAATTCATCCACTTAACAATTCCGAAAAATTATGAGAAAATTCATAAAATTCTATTTCACCAGAAAGTTTTACCACGTCAAAAATCAGATTAAAATAAAAATGTTTAAGTACTAGAACTAAAAATCGGTTTTTAATCGTTTTTGTCCGAAAACGATAATAATTCAATAATCGATATAAAAATATCAGAAAAATACTAAATTACTAAAAATCATCAAAAACAACATTTTTCCAGAATATAAATATATATTACATGTTTAGGCCGATTATTACGATTTTACAAATTAATATAACAATTTAATCGTTAATCTCGTAAAAGCGATAAAAATATCGAAACATGCAAAATTCCAACTTTAAATTTTTTTCCAGAATTCGTGACATACATATATTGCCAAAATAAAATATAAAAATATATCCATGCAAATACTCAATTAAAATCTTGAAATACCGAGTAACATCGACGTTACCTCTACTCCAAGTCTGAATCAACGATATATTCGTCGGCTTCGGGATCGTCCAAAAATCCTACCAACACGAAAATCATGGCAGAAAATACCATGAGAACACTAAAAAAAACAAGGTAAAAATTGATCGAAAATGATGTCGATTAATACCTTAATGAAGGAATCGGAAAGAGGATGATTATGACGATAAGAATGATGCGATTGGGACTAGAAATGGAGCAAAAATTTGCCTAGAATGGATGAGGGACACACGGCCAAAAGAGATGAGAAGGGAGTGATGAATATTTTTGGTGAATGTAAAAGAAATGAATGTAGAGAGTAAGGGTGGAGATGGGTGATACAACACTTAAATGAGTAAGCATGAATTAAGGCTTCAAAAAAAAGGAATACAAGAGTGTACCTAGACCATAAGTTGGCCGGCCAAATGGGATAAGAGAGGGAGTAAGAAAAGCTTTGACATAAATGCTACAATGAATGAAAATGATTTATCTTATGATTACGTTTTAATGTGATAAAATGAATCGTTTAAATAAAATGTAGTAAAACTTGTGACTAAGAGCTTAGTCGGTCCAAAATGTGAGAAAACAGTCTCAAATAATTTATAAGTTGATAAAAAGTATAATCGTAAAATAGTTAAAGGCATTTCAAAGTAATTCGAGTAAACCTCGCGTAAGAAAATAATTATTCGCGAAGCTTCGTAATAAAATCATAAATGGCTTGTTTTTAGTAACTAAAATATATCTTAGTAGAAAATATTCCATAAACGTATTCAAACATTTTTAGGAAAAAGGAATAACTTAAATCCAAGCTTAAAAATGTCAATTCGGAGAGAAATAGAATTCCTCGCGGAAAAATTACTTAGTTTACGAAGAAACCAAATAAATGGATTTAAAAGAATTTTAAATCTTTAAAATTAAAAATAGAAATTATTAAACTCAAAATTTAAAATAAAGCTTAGTAAGATGATAAAATATGAGGCCAAAAGTGACAGAGTTAAGACGAAGTCCTAACAGAAAGAATAAAATGCTTAGGAAAAATAGCGGGTGTTACAGCAAGGGAGGGGTGTATGGTACAGGGAACGCTCACCCACTATACTACACCCCACCAAATGCTCGAGGAGGGCATTGGATCCCAAACGAGTACGTACCCTCCGGCATGGCTCAAATGAGGACAGAGATTGATGAAGGAAAGGCGGAACTGATGAAGTCATTTCGTATATATATTTAACCCCAACTTTTCCTTTATTTTGGTTCGTTTTATGTGTCCTAGGAGTCGTTTTTCTAGCTTTTTATTCTTCTTTGTTATGCCGGGTATTTTGTTTACGTTTTGTAGGAAACAAGACAAATGAAGGCGATTGAGCTATATTTGGGCAATGACGAGAGTCGAGCCATGAAATCCACAAGGAAGAAGTGATAAAAGTTAGAGGATACTAAGTAAATACTTGAGGAAGGACATGAGTGAAGAAACAATAAGAAACGGCAAAGAAATAAGTTCGGGAAGAAAGAGTGATCGCTAAAACAAGGGTCAACTTCAAACGTGCATATCTTGAGTTCTACAACTTCGATTGAGCCGAATTATATGGCGTTGGAAAGCTCTTTCTCTTAGATTTCCAACGGTATATCACACGTTCAAATCCAATAAGTAACGAAGAAATAGCAAGCATTTCAAATTCGTCGCGCAGTGCAGAGGAACCCGAACCGCTCGGGATGAACCCAAACCTCTCGGGACGGACCCAAACCGGTCGGGACAGACCTGAACCGACCGGTTTGAGGCTTTTTCTCGGGATTTTTGTTCTTGGACTCCTTCACTTACCATAACTCCTATTTTACGGGATATTCTTTCCTAATTAGTTTTAGGAAAGTATGAGTGATGACCCTCCTTATCATTATTAGTATATATATACCCTCCTTGGGGTTAGATTTATTTACACTTTCTTATTCATTAATTTAGTTTAGACTTTTTATTAGCATTAGAATTCATCTAGTTTGTAGTCTAGATCGTCAATCTTTCAGTTCTACATAATTGGTGCCTTTTCTTATTCTCTTATTTTCATATTGTCTTTTATTATGTTTAATTCTTTTATTGCTTTAAACTTTGATATGAGTAGGTAATTTATTCTTCTAGGGTTGAAGGGGATCTATATTGATTGAATTGGGGATGTTAGTTTAATTAATTGTTTGATTGATCATTCATATGTTATTGTCTTACTACTTGTCTCGTATTATTGTTTGATTAGTTTGAGACGTTGAACTAGTTGAATGTTTAGGAACCCGAACCTAAGATCGAAAGCCTGGTAAGGGTAGACTTACAAGTAAGTGGGTAGGATAATCTGGTAAGTTGCGAGAGCCCGTCAGAATCTATCCTATGATTGACATAAGATCCGAGAGGCCGTGTCTTTGCCCTAAATAACTGTGATTGATTGATTGATTGATTGATTGATTGATTGATTGAATGATTAATTAACTTTACCTAATTTAATTACATAATGAACCGTAAGACCCTAGATCTCTTTTATATTATTAGAACATTGTTAATTTACATTCTCGTATTAGTTTAGCAAACAAACACAAACAAACCGAAATTAGAATAGTTTAGAATCGAATTTAGATAATTAGCGATTTTCATTCGTCTCTCTATGGATTCGACCGTTACTTGCTGCTAGCTACCTGTTAGTCGTTTGTTAGGTTTATTTTGATATAGGTGATACGACTTTAGCCTTGTCAGGAACGTGCAGCGCTTACTGAACAAATTAGGCAACAAGATGAGACGAACCGACAAATACTCGAAGAACTCGTCCGTCTGAGGAGACTTCAGCAGCATAACTGTATCTATGGACCCATTCCCCGAACCCCAGGTCCTAGAGACTCCTTCAATGAGGGTTGGTAGTGGTGCTTCCGCTAGTTTCCCGGTTTGATGAGTAGATATTGGTAGTAGTTATAGTTTAAAAAACCTTGTAGTATCTGAATGTTGTTTCAAAACAATTTGTAACATGATTCTGAATTTATTTTATTCACGACATTTAGTTACCTTGGTTGGCAATTGAGGAACTCTAAGCTGGCGTTATGTGGACGATATGGCATGGTGTTTGGAACATATTGTCATTATTGTGTTGTGTTTTTGTGTGCAGATTTTGACTAGAAAAGAAACAAATAGAATCGGCCAATTACAGGCCTAGTAGCGACCGATAACGGTCGATAATTGAAATAATTAGCGACCGATAACGGTAGCTAAAGTAGACACCCCAGGTCCCCCCAGGCAGTCATAAAACTCATAGGGCGACCGATAACGCTCGCTAAACTTCCCCCATTATTGACTGATATCGGTCGCTGACCTGAGCATATAACGATTGATATTAGTCGCTAAACTTAGCAACCGATATCGGTCGCCCGCCTACTTTCTAAGCGACCATCGAGGGCGACTGGTATCTGTTACCTGTCTTTTTTAGCGATAGAAGACAGTCGCTGAGGTCAGTCGACTGTTCCGTATTTTCTAGTAGTGAAAGAAAAGAAAGGAAATGAGAAATCTTTTTTGGTTTTTTTGGTTTTTATGATTTTTGAAAAGATTATTGATAACTAAAAAGAAAGGGAAAATCATAGGAGAGTAGATTCCTCCCCCATACTAAAACTGTGCATTCTTCACGATGCACAAGTAGGGGAAAGATCGAAAAGAAGAAAAAGAAGGAAAATCTTTTTGTATTTTTTTTCTTTTCAGAATTTCGTTAAAAGAAAATAAAAAGATAGAAAATAAAAGAAAAGAAAGTAAAAGAGAAAAGGGTGGCAGACCTAGGTGTAATTACGTCACTTAGACCCTAGCCAAGGAGTAAAAAAGAGAATAAAGATGAAAATAAGAAAATCAAAAGAAAAATGAAAATAGAATAAACGAAAATAACTGAAATGGGTTAAAAGGGCATAGGTCTAATCACGTCAGCTAGCCCTAATTCCACACAAAATCGGAAAAAGAAAAGGAGAAATTAATTTTGGATTTTCAAAAATGAATTAGGTGTGATCAGATCACCTAATTTGAGAGCTAAAACTGGGCCTTGAGACCAAGGATACCTGCATAACATCCAATCAAGGATAATCGACCCAACACAGGTCTCAAACCAATAACCATAAAAACAAAAAATTATCAAACAGATCATCAAAAATTCAACAATTTGCCATTATAGGCGCTAAAATGATTCTACAAGAATAACCGATCAAGGGCAAACGACACCTCCACACTACTACGATCACTAGACAAACCTCACAAGGAGCCCGGGGAGGAGGTGGTGGGTAATGTGACCCGGGCAGAAAGAGACCAAAGAACCTATCGAAGTACTGCTATTGCTGGAGGAACAATCTTTGGTTATCTTCCGCGACCTCCCTCGCCGCATGGGCATCCCTGGTGGCCTTACGCACCATCTCATGGCTGTCACGAGCATACTCAAAGCCATCTCAAGAATAGGTGTAATAGTGGTGCGTGGTGTCGCGCGCATCTTGAGCTATGTGTGGACACGACAAAGTCCACCCCGACGCGGCCACGCGCGGGAATGAATCTCGTGGTGAGATTGTTCTCGGATTGAAATTTAAATCAAAGTTGGAGTCGCCGCCGAATTTTGTGGGAGTTCGGACCCATTCGAACCCACTCTATAATTAGGCACATCGCGCGCAACGCGCGGCCCGCTTTAGTACTAGAGCTTATGGGGGTTCGTCCCTTTGCGTAACGATATCAATGTCAAATTACCGAATATCATATATCGAATGAATCTTGTTTGCCAACGATTTCGGGCATCTAGAAACCAAAGGTTCCGAGTAAGGGGTGAAGGTACGTGTTGGGAAGCCCACGAAGGACACCCAACCCCGCCCGCACTTAGCGGCCTCTACTAAGATATCGATCGGTGTTCCTGTACGTGCGTTAGTAAGAAGATGAAATGTTATGCAAACATTGTTTTAAGCTACGCATGTGAAATACGTGGTTTGCTACGTCGTTTAATGCATCTTGAATGTTTTGAATTCCGTGTTAGGTGATTTAGTGCGATTATAAGGTTGTAAAAGCGGTAAATCATACGAAAGCTGTAAATGCGAAATGTAAATAAATCACGTAGTGAGGAGTTGCACCCCTAGAGTGTACACTAAACGAGACACGATGCGTAGATAGTTGAGAACAGATCTCGGAACTAATAGGGTTTAGTTATGGTGGTTTAGTGCTTATGGTTTAAGTTAAGGACGTTACGTATGCTGGTGACGTGCCATGGACCTGGTGTTCATACTAGCCGGACTTGACATTATCGAAGTGCATAATAAAAAAACAGTATGTAAAGTTTTGTTTAGACAACAACCTAGTGACGATTCGACTTCGAGGCGGATCCTCTTAGATTGTGCTGCGGTGAACTTGACAGAGCTTCGCTACTACAACTGGTTTTGCGGTGAATCCGGCAGAGCTTCCCCGCTATACTCGGAGTTGGCTAGTCTAGCGCAGATGCCCCTCTATGTTCTAATCGAGTGGAGTGCTCGAGGAACGACGAGGAGTAGTGTTGATTCTTTTATCGGGACAACAATCGAGTGGATCATACTTAGTGTCGGAATGTGACCTAAGTTAGAGAGAAAGAGGGGGAGGGCGAATTGTGAGAGAAAGAGTTCACGAATTCGTATTGTGTGTCGAAATGAGTGAAATGAGGAGGGTATTTATAGTTGTTCGCGCAGTTTAAATCACCCTTTAGGACGCTTGACCTCTTGCGCACCAGAACTCAGTCGCCCGGTGTCGTGCGCATCAATCTTGGGACGCATGGTGTGAGGCGCCTGGAATTTTGAAGATCCGATTTCAAAACTTTCCAAAACGGAGAAGATGCATATATTGGTGTTGCTTGGGGATTAAGAATTCCCGTTAACTCTAGCGCGTCGAGCGTCGAGTGGGCTCGGGCGCGTGTCTCGAGGTTGGCTCGGCCCGATGCGTTGACTCAGGTTTGACTTTGCATGTTTCTTGACCGATTAGGGGCCTCGGTATCAGAATTGACTCTAATTAGTGTCGACGTGACCATAATGACACGACTAAGATCGTTTTGATGTTGAATTAATTTTTCCAAGTAATTATTAGATCCGTTCTATAGAAAAATCACCTAAAACATCGTTATCTCGCGTCGCGTTGCAGTTCGATCGTCATCGGGTGTTTGTCGGGCACCTCTACAGCCACCAGGTCAAAATCTGGGTGTCAACAGTAACGTCCCTAACTTCAACCATAAGCACTAAAACACCCTAACTAAACCCTGGTAGTTCTAAGATTCGTTTTCAGTCATCTACGCATCGTGTCTCGTTTAGTGTACACTTCGAGGGTGCAACTCCTCACTATGTGATTTACTTACATTTCGCATTTACCTCTTTCGTATGATTAATCGCTTTTATGACCCTATAATCGCATGCTAAATCATCTAACACGGAATTCAAAATGTAAACAAACTAAAACTGAACAAAGCGGTGGTCGGGTTCCTTATTAATCCCGATGCTCACCTCTCACACGTGGTTCGATGCATCTCTATTAATACCGAACCGACGCACCTTAAGCGGAATATCAGGTAAGGTATACAACAAGAACGACTAATATCCGTATTATAATTAGTTTTTCTACGTATAATAATTAGTACTTTCTACTCTCCTACTTGCATCTTTTCATGACCTACTTGTCACGTGAAATCGCATGCAAAGAATGTAAATACAACTACTTCGACGACAAAAGCTTACTTGTCCTTAAATAACCGACATAGGAAAGACATAGGGTTAAAAAAAACGGATGTTATCGCATTTCCGCCACAATCAAGGAACAAAGTTATAAGCCATTGATTGATTAGTAGAGGCCACTATGTGCGAGCGGGATTAGGTGTCGATATTTTTGAGAGTAGGTTCTTGTTGACTGTTATGGGTACATTGACTTCCCAATACGTACCCTCACTCCTTACTTTGAATAGATGGTTTCCGGATGTCCGAAACCATTGACAATGAGAGTCATTCCAGGCATGGAGTGCTTAAGGGTACAAGTCTTTATCTTTAGGTCCCCATGCCACTCAACTTTGAGCCGGCTAATGATCAAAGTTTACTTGAACGGTTTTCGAGTTCCCATAATTAACTCAGTGGCGACTCCAAAAATTAGCAACGAATTCGGTTCACCAAAAAGGTCGTCTTACTAAACATATCAGCCTTTAAACATTTACAACCACGTCTCGATCAATTCTAACGGAAACATGGATGTTCGCATCCGTCTATTACAATCCGAATCGTCAACCAAATCGAGGTCCAACACATCGCCCCGTACCCGAGATCAGACCGGCCCCATGGAATGGACGGGGATGCGCGGGTGGCCACCGCGAACCGGATGTCCCTCGCGGGCGCTCGAGAGGCGTCGGGCGGTGTGGACGGGCGTCCACAGTTTGGCGACTCCGCTGGGGATTTGGAAAGAAGTTTTCAGCGGTGGTGTAAGTCGAACGAGGTCAGTGAAGCTCATTTCCTAGTTCTTTTTTTCTGGTCACTACAGGCTTTGGCCCTAAAAAGCCCACCCTAACTGATATTATGACCAATCGACCTCTTCGTGGTAAGATCCTTGTGGACATGCGGAGAGACCCTCGGTTGACGTTCCGGCCGTCTAAGGTAGGCACGCATTCGGTGGATATGCCAAGCGTTTGGCGCTGTGCGAACGGGAGGACACTCACCTCCCCCGGTGACCTGTTGTCACCTAAGCAAAGACTATTCGTGGATGGTAGCCTACTCTAAACTACCCGTGTCTGCATTCTGCATGAGTTTATGCATTCCTAGTTACGTGTAGCGTGTGTGACAACCCGAATAAAACATTAAAATCTGTATTCAACCACGACAACATATTCAACCGCACCCAATTCCGTTTTCGAAAAAGGACATCTTCTTTTCAAAACCACCTTTAAAACGTCGGCTGCCAAAACTAAGTTTATTTAAAAAAAAAAAACTTAGCGTCATCACCATGGCCAATTTCACACTCATCGATTTCAAAAGACATTTTCAAGTGCCTATTACTTCGGCCAAACTAAAACTCGTCATTTTCAAAAAACAGCAATATACCGTTACTATTACCAAACTCCCAACCCATGGGATCAAGGTACCTCATACAGTCACATTTTGCTTTCAAAACATTCCCGCACACACCATAACTATCACCAAACTCCCAAAGGTTACATTTCATTTTTATCAAAACGCTTTTTGGACATACCGTTAACATTACCAAAACTTCAATCAATGAAGTCAAGGAACGTAAACGCGGTTATACTCACAAAACATTACACACGTACCATCACCACCCTCGAAATTTCAATCAATGGAATCGACAAATACGGTCACACGTCTCTAAAGTTTTCCAAAAACACTTTCACCACCCAAATTCTCTAACAAGAATTTGGTCACATTTTCAAACCACTACCACGGACACTGTGCTCTCTCACAAACACTCTCTACTCTATGAACTCCAAACTTCTAATTAATAGTAGTCTCGATAAAAAACGCGACGACACAATTTTCAAAACCGGTCCTTTCACAACCGCGCTTTTACAAAATCACAACTTACACTTTCGCTATCGTCGTGTCCTCGACACTCACATAGCAACACTTTTCACACGCCACAAGCAATGTCACTAAACCATCGTAATGCCGATTTCACAAAGACTCCCAATCTCAAAAAAGTTTGCTTTCAAAACCCATCCATTTTCGAAAATACTAAAACTCTTTGATTACGAGCCCCGGTCGAGATCAATTCCTTACGTCGTACAACCGTGTGATTAACTGTCTGTGCTAGTCATAAATAGTCACCTCTATTCGAGGTCTTATATTTTGGGTCGTCTCATCTCGAGAAGTCCTCTTCTTCAAAATCTCACCCTGTGGTTTGTGTCAAATTGTCTCGTTCTAGAGATACAAGTTTGTTAGGCATTTCGGCGAACACACCAAGAGTCTGAAGTACCCGAGTCCCTAATCTGATGACCGCAAACACGCGCAAATCAAGGGGTTTTATCTTAATGTCGCTCACCTACGAGCATTCCCCGAGTCTTCGAGCCGCCTAGTGGATCCATTCTCATCAATACCTCCTTTTCCGCCGTCATGTCAGGAGATTCTAGCATAGACGCAAGTAACCATAGTGGGAACGACGCCGGATAGTCTGGGGATAACACCGTAGGAGCCTTAGACAATATGATTTGAGACTTACAAGCCACCGTCATTACCATGAACGCATCCGTAAACAACATCGATTACCGCCTAGGCCACCTGGAAGATAAGGCCTTTGATGAACACCATAACCGGATCCTCAACGAGGTCCTTTTAACCTCTACGCCATTAGACGGTGTTCCCGTCGGACTGAACCCTAATGACCCTATTACACCACCCCAAGACGACATTCTGCAGTCCGCCATGAGTCGCATAGGCTTCCTTGAAAACCAAATGCGCCTAAACCAAGGCAACAATGTCCACCTCAAAAATCACCGAAAGTTCGAGATGGTGAACGACCAACTACCAGAAAGCTTTTCCCTAGCCGACATACCTAAGTTCAAAGGAACTGAGGACCCTCTCAACCACAGCCGGGCCTTTAAGGATTACATGGCTATCAAGGGGGTCAAACCCAGTCTTTTCGCTAGAATATTCCCATCCTCTTTAGGCAACACACCCCAATACTGGTTTTATTCCCTCGACCCCAAAAGGATATCCACCTGGGATGTCATCTCCATAGAATTCGCAAGACAATATGCGGATAACTCTGAAACAGAAATCACCATCCAAAGCCTTGAGATCCTTTCCCAAAACGAGAAAGAAGGCTTCTTCGAATTTCTGACTAGGTGGAGAAAGGTCATCACCAAATTAGTGAACCGCCCTGACGAGGCCACCTTAGTATAAAAATTCGTCAATAACCTTCAAGGAACTGTCCACCTTAGGAATACGCCTAGAAGATGATATGAAGAAGGGAGTGTTCTCCAAAATAATGGGGAAGGGTTATAAAGGTCCGACTACATCCACGAGAACCCGTTTTTATGGGTCATCCGGAAATAGCAAAACCGAAGAAGTACACCTAGTTGAACCAAACACTAGAGGAAGAACAAACTTCACTCCTAAAACATTCTCCAAGCTAGGCATCACATACGCCGAAGCTCTGAAAAGGCTAACCGAGCAAGGAAAGCTCGAACCCATAGGTCCTACCCCGGATCCTCCCGCGGAAAGAAAAGGGAAAATGTGGGATGCCAATAAATATTGCCATTACCCCCGTGGTAATGGGCACGATATCGAGTCTCGCTTTCGGCTCAAACATGTCATACAAGACATGATAAAAAATGGGACGATTCCTCTCCATCCACCCGAGAAACAAAATAACACCGCAAACTCCTTTAGCGTTCATGCTGTCTTTGACGACATCATTGATTGCTCCCACCTCGACCCTATAGAGGAGGATGTCCTAAATATCGAGTAAGATCCCGACAGTCATAGGGAACGTACACCCGTTAACCCCAAAGAACATGCAACGACTGAGAGTCTCACCCGTTTAGTTTCACAAATACACCCCCTAATGTTGAGAATCGAAGACAGAATAGCCCGCGTCGAGGAAAAACTCGGGGAACTCCCCGAACCTCCTACTTCGGATTGCAACGGGTCCAATAGGGGAAGTAATGTAGGCTCACCTAAACCTTAGAGCCAAAGAAAAAGCATACCCAAATCGGGGTTAGCTACGCATCTGCGCTACGAAGATTAACATCCCTTCGTCTCCTGCGATCTATAGGACCAATGGCCGACCCCCCATTAAACCACAGATCTCGTCATTGGTCTAAAGAGAAGTATGGTCACTATCATAGGGGTAACGGTCACGGAATCCTGCGCATTCCTAAAGGATAAAATAGAAGGGTTAATAAACACGGGAGTCGTGAAAACTGCACTACTTACAAAAAGACCCACTCACTTCCTCACGGACAATTCTGAGGAAGGAGGTCTCTGTCTCCTCGAACACTTCAGGCTATCCCACGATCAGGTCTTAACAATGTTAACAGCCGACGGGCTCCTATACCCCTGGCTCCGACACCACCAGCCAGCAAGAGGCCAATACACTGGAACGATAGCAAATGATGTCGATACCACCAAGTTCGGGGGCATGACATTAGTGAGTGTCGTGAATTCCGACAACAAGTCTGATACCTCATCCAAGAGAAGAAGTTCGAGGCGTATCCAGAATACGAGAACGCACGGGCACCCACCAAGACAACTAAATCTGTGTCCGAGTCAGAGTCTAGTTCATCTTAGGGCCTATACTTAATTATAATAATATAATAAGTTTCTCTGCTTTTTTTACATCGAGTGAGGAGATGCAAGAGGACTTGTCCTCCACCTCCCAAAAAAACCATGTCTAGGGCACATAGCCCGCTTATTATCAATAAAAAGAAATCAACTTTTCTTCCTTTACTACGCACCTCGACAATAATTTGATTTAAAATAACGCACTTTCTCGCTTAAAACTCGATATTATGCCATTTATCGATAGCAGTCATTCAAAATAAAAGGGCTACAACTAACGGCCCACCTAATTTCACCCTAAAAGAGATCAGAAGCAACTATCCTCAACCCAACCCGTAGCCGATTTCCTAGCCAAAAACCCGATATAGGAAACCCACACAACCAATAATCGTAGGCGACCACACACCCATATCAGTCAAACTAGACTTCCCAGTAACCAACAACGCAGCCGAATACGAAGCCTGCCTAATAGGGCTAAAAGCCGCAGTAACACTAGGGATTAAAAACCTTAGAGTCCACGGAGATTCGTCCTTAGTAGTCAACCAACCAACAGCCACTTGGAAGGTTTATAGCGAAAGCCTGGCTCCATATCAAATCGAAATAGAGACAATATCCCGAGAGTTCACCGAAATCAACTTCATACACGTACCCCACGAGGTAAACCAATTCACTGATGCTCTATCCAAGTTAGTCTCACTAATAAACATGCCCGACAACTTTTTCTCTATGCCTATCTGCGTGGAGAGAAGTGAGCAACCCGTCTATATCCACAACATCGAAACCGATGAGACCCCCGATGAACCCTGGTACAAAGCGATCCTAGACTTCAAAACCGACGGATCTTACCCGCCTAACACAAACACCAAAAACAAACGTGCCCTAAGAATACAAGCCACCCACTACGTCCTAAACCAAGGATTACTGTACAAATGAACCCCACAAGGAGTACTCCTTAGATGCACAAACAAAACCCAGTCCAAAAAGGTCATGGAAGAAGTACATGAAGGGGAATGCGGACCCTATATGAGCGCACACTTATTAGTCCGTAAGATAATGAGATTGGGCTATTACCGGATCACCCTAGAGGCAAACTGCTGGAATCACGTCCGTCATTGTCACAACTGTCAAATATTCGCCAACATCCAACACCTACCACCATACCCGCTCCACACCACAACAACACCATGACCCTTCTCTACCTGGGGAATAGACATTATAGGAAAGGTACACCTTTCCGGAATTGGCGGACACTGTTTTATACTGGTTGCCGTTGATTACTTTACGAAATGGGTAGAAGTAGCCTCATACACCATACTAACCTCCAAACAAGTAGTCAAGTTCCTACAAAATAACATCATCTGCCGTTATGGCATACCACACGAAATCATCAGTGGTCAGGGGGCTCACTTTAGGGCCGACACCCAAAAACTCCTAGAAAAATACAAAATCCGACGACATAAATCCTCACCCTACAGACCTCAGACAAACGGGGCGGTGGAAGCAACAAACAAAACCATCGTCACAATCCTTAAGAAAATGATAGACAATTACCGGGATTGGCCTAACAAAATACCCTTTGCATTATGAGGATACCGAACTCCCACCAGAGCCACACCTTACTACCTAACCTACGGCTCCGAAGCCGTACAGCCAATAGAACTAGAAATACCCTCGCTAAGGATACTAACCGAAAGCGGCATTCCCGAAGAAGAGTGGAACCAAAAACGTTACGATGAGCTAGTACTCCTAGATGAGCGTTGAATACACGCATTGTCCAACGTACAAGCCTACCAACAAAGAATACAACGAGCCTTTAACAAACGAGTCAAATCCCGAAACATAGATGAGAGAGACTTAGTAGTCAAATCCATTAGAGCACCCCTTGCCGTCGACCCTAGAGGGAAATTCAAACCAAACTGGACAGGCCCCTACCTTGTCAAGAAAATACTCGCCGGAGGCGCCGTGATCCTTATGACCTAGACGGTCAAGAGTTCTCAACTCCAACCAACATGGACCAACTTAAACGCTACTATCCTTAACCTCCTAAACAACCTCAACCTGATCTCTAAGCTAAGGTGAAAACCCATATGAAACGCTTAAAACACAATTCGCATCGGTAAATGGCATAACGAGTCTAAAAGAAAAATCACTCACATCCATTACGAACTACGAACATGGTTCGATTCCGTCTAAACACGGATACGTAGGCAACCCTTCCGGGGGTACAACCAACAAAAAATAGCAAAATCGATTACTCGATTCGCATGCAAATCAAATTGAAAACATCCCTACGTTTCGATTAACGAGTGATTCTAATGATGAAGCACAAACGACGAGCTGAGGACGAGGTGAAAATCCGAAAGGGCCTGCGGGAAAAATGAAGAAATGAGTTACAAGCCGTCGTTAAAAAAAAATGACGAGCCGATGACGGAGTGAAGACCCGAAAGGACGCTCCAGGCAAAATGAAGAAACGAGTTGCGAGTTGTAAAAAAAAAGGGAGAAAAAAAGAGAAAAAAAAAACAAAAGGTGAGCCGAGGACGGAGTGCAAACCCGAAAGAGCGCTCCGGACAAAATGAAGAATCGAGTTGCGAGCCACCACAAAAAAAAAGAATAATAAATAAAAAGTGCTTCTCATTAATGCAAAATTAATTAAATCAAGCATTTGTCAAGACCCTTTACATCGAGCATCTATCACCCTGCTATTCCGGAAAATGATAGCGTGTCAAGCAAAACCCTACAAAAAAACTAGTACTAGTACGCCACATAATATAAATTAATATAACATAATACCAAATGGCCGGGCTCTACCGGTCCAACTTTCCGTCTCCCTTACCATTCGGGTGTGCTTGTTCGGGTCTCTCACCATAGACCCTATGAACACAAGCCTCTGTCATCTTAGCCAAAAGCGAGTCCAGCCAATCCCATTTCCCCTCCTTACCACATTTTCAATATGGGTCTTGTCAGTCTTGGCCCGTTTAGATGAATTGACGGAACTAGGATAGGTAACACCGTCTTTGGTCCAGTGCTTAGTGACGTTAACTCGTGTCGCCTCCTTATCCTGTAGCATCACGGTCTTCCTAGCATTTGACTTGCCCCATCCTGTCGGATACCCGTAAGCTCCCCGCCTGGAATGAATAGGGTCCGCCGATCAAGCATTTTCTATGGGGATAGGATACAAAACCCTCCGTCTCCAAGACATGTAGAACTCCCTAAGAGAACCTTCCGTCCACGGCTGAGATTTAGTAGTAGCGGTAGTAACCTCTGACACAACATGCCTCACACCCGTTTGGCGCGTTAACCTGTTCGGGTAAATATAAACATGATCACTTAAAGATAGTATCTGCATTGTATGGGCCGATGATGAGAACGGAAACCCAACATGTCCACTGATATGCCACCATGGGATTGTCCACCTAATATCGACCCGTCAGTTAGCCTGCAAGTAGGAAAGCTATCTTTCTTCAGTGTAGCCGTCATTCCATGGTTGCACCATCTTCCGACCCGCGAAGCCTTTATAGTTGTAACCCTTCACAGACCGTGGGGGCTCGATCAAACCTAACCTCTCTTGTAGCCAAACCTGCACAAATCACAATGTAGTGTCAAACTTTCGAACTAATGCAAGTTTCGAAAAAGGAAAGTAGTACCCCGACGTACCTACAAAATGATCCTAGAATAAGCAAAGAGGGTGATCCGTGCACGGGTGTCGAGACCCATGATAAGCTCACCTAGAATAAGCAAAGATGGTGATCGCCCATGCTCCATTACCATCACTACATCCAAAACCCAAGGACTACCCCATACTTCATGCACCGATGCGTCCTCAAAAAGATAATAGCATGCCACCGCAATACTAAGAGCTCTTTTACAGGCTAAAGGCAAAGTATCACAAGAGCCTTTCTGTGAGAATGCCTTAACAAGTAGCTTTAAGTCAATATCACTTTCCCCAAAGAAAGCATTAGCCTCCTCCAACAAAGGGATGTCCAAAAAATGATGAAATCTCTTCACAGAGGCATAATCTCCAACGGTTATACAAGGTCAAACCGAACACCACCCACCTATAGCATCTAGCTCCTTGGGGAGAGGACAGACGTTACCTCCTGGGAAAGCAAAAACATGGTTCTTAGCATCCCAAAGCGAGAACATGCCAACAAAAATCATCTTGCACTTTAACCTGTTTTAGTGCGGTAACAATAGACAAACCGTCACTTGGCAAAACCTTAAGGACACCTTTCCTAAGATGACCTATCCACCCGGTTAAGAGACTCCCAAAATCCGACATGACCCCAAATAATATAAAGAAACTATAAAGACACTATGGGTAGTCTAATATGTCTAAAACGAGCACCCATAACCCGCATATATAGCTTTAATCGCACAACAATTAGGAAATTACGAAAAATTTCCATAACCGAGAATCGAGCTACCTGAACCCAAGCGTCCAAAAATCGAACCGCCTAAGCCCAGGCGTCGATGTCCTTGACCATCAGCCTCTTAGCGTCTGAATCCTAAGCTGTCAGCCATGCTTTACTCCCTCAGCTATCACTCGACAACCCCTAAACGTCAGGAACGACCTCCCAAAGTCACTCAACCCCTTTTCAAAAAACCGAAGCGTCCATCGGATCCATCAGACTCAGACGTTTTTTTTATCTTTTTTAGGGGGGATAAGCTACCCCACCTAGGCGTGTTGTAGCCCTAGGTGGCATCGTCAATTTGCGTCTGTAGCCCAATACGACATTATCATTAAAGACATAAAAAGTGGTCTAACTTTTTATTTCTTTCTTTTTTGCTTCATTGTAAACACGAGTATCGAAGCGGTTGCACTTGTCTCTTAGCACCGAAAACGCATTCGGTCAAAAAATTTTAGCTACGAGTCATTTCTTTCATATTTTACACGTCTCGAGTCAAATATTTTAATTGACATACTACTTGATCCAATTCCCGGCTCAAACTAACGCCTTTTAAGAATTCCGAAATGCTTTTTTGTACTCCCATGCATTCCTAACACATTCAAAACATCGTAAACTATGACGAAACCACAAACAAAATGAACTTGAAGTGATTACTTGTCATCTAAGTCAACATTTCAAAAACACAAGACTAACAAGACAATCCAAGTACTAAAAATCTAGAATATACAAAATATACAAAATCCAAACATAATTCGAGTTTACTGTCTAGGGAGAAGCCCTAGAGGCTGCAGCTACAACCAATACAAGCCCACCGAGGTTATCATCTAAATCAAGATCATCTAGATCAAAGGTAGGAGACTCAGTACCGTCCATACCCGTCAGCATATCCAGGGTAGTTGTCTCGGGAATTCCTCTGACATCCTTGGTAGCGCCCGTAGTCTGACCCTCAGCCTCAGCCTCTCTCTCCACTCCAGCACCGAACCTATCTTCACCTTGCGCCAAGGTCTCACTCTGAGTCAGGGCCAATTGCTCCCTAAGCTTAGCGATCTCGTTGTCCCGAGATTGCAGAAATTGCAGTAACTTGGCCTCAGACGTCTCAAGCTCGGTCACCCGAGTCTCTAGCTGCCTTACCATATTCGGAACATTTTGCATATACAGCTACCCTTTAGGAAAAGATGCAACCAGCCCTAGGAAAACACTACTTACCGATCAAGGTCTCGATGTATCACGGGAAGAGGCAACGATCGTCCTCTACGCATAGGCCCGAAAGCAGTTGGCAGCTTGCCACAACCTGTGGACGTCTGTCCGCACCGCCCGACGCCCTTTGAGCGCCCGCGCGGTACCGACCCGGTATTCAATCGCGGCAGCCACCCACGCGGACCCCTCCCTGTCGGGGGCCGGTCCAATCTCGCATTCGGGGTGATGTGTCAGACCTCGATTCGGATGACGATTAGGACTTGTACTAGACGGGCGCAGGCGCCCGTGTTTCCGTTCGAATCGATCGAGTCGTGGTTGTAAATGTTGAAAGGCCGATACGTTTGGTAAGGCGACCTTTTTAGTGAACTGAATTCGTTGCCGATTTGTGGAGTCGCCACCGAGTCAATTATAGGGACTCGAAAACCGTTCAAGTCAACTTTGATCCTTAGCCATCTCAAAGCTGAGGGGCACGAGACCTAAAGATAAAGACTTGTACCCTTAAGCACTGCATGCCTGGAATGACTCTCATTTCCAATGGTTTCGGACATACGGAAACCATCGATTCTGAGTAAGGGGTGAGGGTACCTAATGGGAAGCCAACGTCCGCTTGACATCGACAACTAATCCCGCCCGCACTATAGCGGCCTCTACCAATCATTCGGTGGGCTGATAATTTCATTTTCTAGTTGTGGTAGAAGTACTGTAACATCCATTGTTTTAACCATATACGTTGGCTAAGTCGGTTGTTTAAGGACAAGTAAGTTTTGTCGTGGAAGTAGTTGTGTTTACATTCTTTGCATGCGATTTCACGTGACAAGCATGCCATGAAAAGATGCACATAGGATAGTAGATAGTACTAATATTATAGGTATTAGCAAGTCAGTTTTAATGTGATAATACGGATATTAGTCATTCTCGTGGTATACCTTACCTGGTATTCTGCTTAAGATGCGTCGGCTTGGTATTAATAGAGATGCATCGGACCTTATAAGGTGAGCCCCGGGACTAATACGAAACCAGACCATCGCTTTGTTCAGTTTTAGCTTATTTATGTCTTGATTTCCGTGTTAGGTGATTTAGCATGCGATTATAAGGTCATAAAAGCAATAATCATACGAAAAAACTGTAAATGCAAATGTAAGTAAATCACATAGTGAGGAGTTGCACCCTTGGAGTATACGCTAAACGGGACTCGATATATGGATAGTTGAGAATGGATCTCAGGACTACTTGGGCCTATTTAGAGTGTTTTAGTGTTTATGATTGACGTTGGGATGTTACGTATTTTAGTAAGTGTTGTGGGCTTAGCGTCCACATTTGATATTACCGTAGTGCATAGTAATAAAGGTGCGAAAATGTAATGTTTTGTTTAGATGACAACCTAGTGACGATTCGACTTCAAAGGCGGATCCTCCCAGCTCGCCTGGTGATTTCGAGAGTTACGTTACCGTGGGCCCTTCCTGTGGCTAGTCCGACAGAGCTCCCTACTACTTGCTAGTTTTGCGGCCAATCCGGCAGAACTCCGTTAAAATCGGTGTAGCTATTCGATCACTGGCACCTTGGTATCGAGTAGAGTGTTTGAGGGTGAGGAGTAGCGTCGATTTCGATTTCGGGACTATGATCGAGTGGATCATTTGCTATGGGTGTCGGAGTGCGAGCCCAAGCGAGATACTCTTAACGAGTCAAAGAGAGAAGGGAAATTGAGAAGTTCTATCGAAATGAAGGGGTGGAGGGGGGGGGGGTATGTATAGGTGTTTTCGGCTCTCGTCACCCGGATGGACGCCTGAGTCCAGGCGCACCAGACTTAAGCGCCTGGGTTTAGGCGGGTGAAGCCTGAGGCGTGCAAGGTGAGGCGCTCGGGATTTTGAAGATACGATTTTGATACTTTCCAAAATTGACAGGTGCGCGTATTATACGAGTCTTTGGGATTAAGTCTTCCCTACCTTGACCTAGCGCCATTGCGCCTAGTGGGCCTCGCGCGCACGTCCCGAGGTTCGCTTGGCACGGTGCTGACTCGGTTTGTGTTTCGGGGCCGATTTGGAGTCTTGGTGTCAGAATTGACTCTAATTAGTGTCTATGCGACCGTAATGACACGACTAAGGCAGCCCTAATGTTATTTAATTTTTTTCGAGTAATTATTTGATCCCGTTCCATAGAAAAACTATCTAAAATATCGCGAACTCGCGTCGCGATGCAGTCCGATCGTCATCGGGTGTTTCTTGGGCACTTCTACAGCCAACAGGTCCAAATCTAGGTGTCTACAGAAGCCCTCACTTTGACTGAGGCTTGGACAAGGCGAAAGTCAAAGTATAGCCACCCAGGTCAATCGAGGATTACGACCTGGTGGCTGTCCGGTCGGGTTGTTTTAAGTCCGTTGGACTACGTGTTGAGGCTCGCCAGCCAAGGCTTAGAAATCATACTTGACGTCCTTGCCTATAGTTTCTTGTCAGGGTCCGGGCCCATGCTTGCCGTCTTATTCTCAATTCTTCTTGCTCGTGTGCTTTGCCTTTTCGGATTGCTTAAGAGTTTGTTCGAATTTGTATTACTTATGATGCGTCAAGCGTGAATGTGCAAAAAGAATGTTCGTATGTGTCAGTTTTCATTTGAACAGATTTCTTCAGGATGCTTATGACCCCTCTGACTTAATAAAATTCTATTTGGGATGCTTATGACCCCTCGAGCTCGAGAATAATGCAAAATGTTCGAGTACGTCAGTTACCACTCGAACAATAGCCTTCGTGATGCATATGACCCCTTAGATACAAGAATAAAATGGAATGTTCGAGTGTGTCAGTGTCCACTCGAATAATCATCTTTGGGATGCTTATTATCCACTCAAACTCAAATTGTCTTCAGGATAACTTGGACCCGTTAGGCTCAAAAAATGTTTGAGCGTGTCAGTATCCGCCCAAGCTAAAATTGCCTTCTAGATATCTCAGACCCGTTAGGCTCGAAGATGTTTGAGCGTGTCAGTATCCGTTCAACCACAAATTGCTGTGGAGGTATAAGACTCCAAAATCTTTGACCGTGTCAGTATCCGCTCAAACTCAAATTGCCTTCAGGATAACTCAGACCTGTTAGGCTCGAAGGTGTTTGAACGTGTCAGTATCCACTCAAACCCCAAATGCTGTGGAGGTATAAGACTCTAAAATGTTTGAGCGTGTCAGTATCCGCTTAAACTCATATTGCCTTCAGGATAACTTAGACCCGTTAGGCTCGAAGGTGTTTGAGCGTGTCAGTATCTGCTCAAACCTCAAATTGCTGTGGAGGTATAAGACTCCAAAATGTTTGACCTTTTGATCGGGGTGGAAAATAGGCGTTAGCGGACCTTTCGGAATTTGGATATCTCTATCCGAAATTTTGACCTTATTTTGACCTGTTTAAGCTGTTTCAGTCTGACCTGAGGCTTGGATTTTTATATTTGGTTTGGTTTTGCAGCTAGGGGTGATACCGAGCATCCCGAGGGAGCTTCTTCGGTTGGTACTAGTAGTGAGACCGCCGGGATGAGCTCACTGACTCCCCGCGGGATTCTTACGAGACGACGAAGCGTTTCATCTCAGCGTCTTGATCCGGAGGCCATAAACAAGGCCGACTTCGATAGAGTAAGGAAGCGTAGGCTTCTCGAGACGGTTTCTAGGAGGGCTCATGTCCCGATTCCTGTACCGGAGAATGAGAAGATTGACTACGAGGATCCCGAGTGGGCTCGGGACTGGGACGACCATCAGCTTTTGTTTCGTCCCGACCTGCACGTTTCTTACTGCACAGTGCGGGGCCTGGTGAGTATCTCGACTCACGCTTATTAGTTTCAAGCTTTGTATTTCGGCTTTGGTTGGGTTTGGTTTGTTTTGTTTATACTTGTATTGCGTCGGTTTGCAGTCCCCTGATCCGATGAGGACCTTCTAAGGTTTCACGACATGCCTTGAGATTTATTCTCAAAAGTTGACCCTTGCGGCAAAGGGGATTATCGCGAGAACCGCTCTGGGTCCCGTGGTTGAGCGATGGGTTCGATTGGTTGGTTGCAAGACTAAGTGCAACCTTATGGTAATTAGAGCGATGGTAGATCACTTTCACGACACTACCTCGACCTTCCATATGTCCTTTGGGGAGGTCGGGATGACTTTAGAGGACTTTGGGGTTATTACGGGTTATGAGAGGATTAAATGGGCTGCCGAGGGCCCTAGGTTAGATAGTGATGAGGTTCGGGGCCTCATCGAGGATTGTTTGGAGCGTGAGGCTTACAGTACGCCTCATGCTCTGGTGCGTTCGTACATCACCGATCACTTTGAGAGGGTGGCGGTGTAAGAGTGTCGAGCACCAAACACACTTTAGCAGGATGCCCGGTTATGGTTGTGGTACTTCCTAGGATCGACCCACTTCTCGGATAAGGGTGAGAGGTTTAGTACTAGGATTCTGCCTCTCCTAGCTGATCTAGACCAACTGGGACGTTTTGACTGGGTGACCGCGGCTTTCGCGGAGATGACTCGCTGCTTGCAACTCATGGTGAGGCCGCTGCAAGTAGAGTCGGCCTCAGCCTTGCCCATCGTGGGCCCAGGTCTCGTGCTGGAGGTTAGTAATTGTTTATGTGTTTGTTTCTTCGGGTTTTCCTTAGTTTGGTTTAGATCTGTTAAACACATGTTTTGGTTCGGGTTTTTGCAGGCCTGGATTTATTCCTACTTCCCTTGCAAGGCGCCTAAAATGGTGCGGGCTCGTCCGACCAGATTCCCGGCGGGGATTGAATGGAGGCTGGCTCAGCTTAAGAGTACAACCAGTCACTACCCGATGGAAAATGTGTTGGTGAATCAGCTGGTCCTAGAGAATGTAAGTCTCCTACTTATAGCTTGTCATACTTAGTAGCCCCCACGGGTTCGGGTTTATTAAAATACTAGTTTTGTTTGCGTATTTTGTGGCCCGCCCTTGGGCTGACTACGAGGGTGTGCCAGGATATGTGGCGGCGGATTTGAGGCCTCAGAGCTACAAAAGGATGGTCCTTCCTGCGTTGTTCCTCCCGGTTTGGTGTCTGGGCGAACGACTTGTGCGTCAGTGCTTGTATGACGACTTTAGGGTGCCGGTTGATCCTCCCCGGACCATGTTTAGACCACCGACCACTGCAGAGATCCTCGAGGGCAGGATGGAGAAGGAGGCGATGCACTTCTGGTGCCTGGTGCCTCCTATCTATCTCATGTCAGCCAGTGGCTAGCTTGCCACCGCCTCGTGGTGAGTACTCGTCTTTTGGTTTTGAAACTTGTTTTGTCTTATGGCTTAGTATTAACTTGTTCTCTGACCGGCCTGCTATCCTTTCCGCTGGCCGACCCGACTGATGCTATTCAGCCCCCAGACTTCCCCTTGACGCTGCTTAGAGTAGATGCAGTCGGGATAGCTTTCACTGAGCCTCTCCCCCCGTGTTCCGCCGAGGAGATGGACGCTGGGATAAAGTGGCGTGACCGGGTAAGTTCGGTTTCCGTTTTGGATTTGGGTTCTAAGGGTTATGTTTCGTTCGGCTAACTCGTACGGTTTCGCCTTTCAGGTTCCGTCAACTTGCCATCAGCGGTTGTGGCAGGCCGCAAACTGCTTCCGGGCCTACGCCTCGAGGGTCTCCCGTGACACTTCGGGACCTCGAATGGTGAGTTTGCGTGATTATAGTGGTTTTCTAGGCTGTTTGTGTGCTTTCCTAATGCTTAAGTGTACTTGTAGGATACCCCGGACATGGTGGGGCAGTTAGAGACTCGGGTGACCAAGCCGGAGGCAGAGGTAGCCGATGTGAGACATCTCTTGCAATCTCGGGATGACGAGATTGCCCAGTTTAAGGAGCGGTTGGCTCGGTATCAGGGTGAAACCTCAGCACAAAGTGGGGCTAGGCAAAGGGTCGAGATGGAGAGGGAGGCTGAGGCTGAGGGTCATGTCACGGGTGCTACCGAGGACGTTGAAGGAATTCCCGAGACAATTACCTTGGATATGTTGTCGGGGATGGATGGTAGTGAGTCTCCTCTCTTGGACCTAGAGGATCTAGGCTTGGACAACAGCTTCAGTGAGCTTGTGATAGCCATTGGCGCAGCTTCTAGGGGTCCTCCGTAGTCTATGAACTCGATTTGTGTATGGATTTGTATGTTTTGTATATTTTTAAAACTTTTAGTGTGTTCGAATTAATAAGTTTAGTCTTGCGTTTTTTTTGGGTGTAAATGTAAGTATATATATCAAAATTGAGACACCACACATACAATTTGTAATCCATATCTCCCTATTTAGCTACCAATCAACTTAGCAATCTATCAACATATGAATAATATTTACAAGGAAGGCTTTTCCTGCAATATATGAGTTTTACTCTTATCTCCATACGCACCAACTGAACAACATACTCAGGACGTTCAAACTGCAGTTTGATTCTACACTGATTAAGAACCTTCCAAATATGGTACCACACTCCCAAGATACCAGCTGCCACTACTTGCTTGCATAATAAAGATTTCAATCTTAGTTTTCTCCACCAATCAGCTGAATCAGCAGCAGGCACCTGTACCCGTAGCCAATTTGATAGAAGTAGGAAGCACCGTTTAGCATGCGGCAAGATGAAAATAGATGGGCATGCGATTCGACTTAAGTCCCACATATACAGCACTCCAAGCTTTGATGCCACAATATTTCTGCAGTCGGTCCCTAGTGAGTAATCGATTATGGCATACAAGCCAAGCAACAAAACCATGTTTAGGAAGACTCATTCTATTCCAAATCAGTTTATCCCACCCCACTTTCTGCCTATGAACCCTAAACCATTCATACCCCCCTGTAACAGTGTATTTCTGCCCCTGGTTAAGCAAAGTAGGAAACATATTATTAGAGTAAAATAAATCCTTAACCCAGCTGATCTTTCTCCAAAACCAACTAGAGTTAAGGGTAGGTTGATAAGAACTCCAATCATGATCTCGAAGATAGACGACATGTATCCATTTAACCGATAAGTGGTCTGCTTTACTAGTCACCCACCACGCATAGTTACCAATGCTAGCAATGTTCTATAGGTGGTTATCCTTGAGGCCCAACCCTCCCTCTTCTTTAGAACAACAAAATTTCTCTTAAGCTACTAATGGGGGGAGTTATAGTGCTCAATTCCTTGCCATAAAAAGTTCCTGCATATAGAATTAATTCTGTTGATGACGCTTGTAGGTATGATGAAAATACGCGCCCAATACATGTGAAGTGTGCTTAGAACCGATTGCACCAATACTAATCTTCCACTGTATGATAGTTTTCTAGCCCCCAAGGCTCTAATCCCACCCACAAACTTCTCAGTAAGCAAATGGCACTCCATCACTAGAATCTTCTTATGTGACATAGAGATGCCAAAATACTTAAAAGGTAGACTGCCCTTCTCCATTCCTGTAATGGCTTTAATCTGTACAGCATCCACCTCCTTAATACCATTATAATATATGCTCGATTTGGACTTATTCATCTTTAGTCCTGAAGCAGTACAGAATGTACAGAATGCCCGCATAATCCAGGTAACAGAGTCAATCGTTCCTTTACTAAACAGCATTAAATCATCAGCGAAGCACAGGTGACTCAGTAGAATGTATTTGCAATGAGGATGATACCTGAACCCCTGCTGTTTTTACACAACCAGTAGTATTCTACTGAGATACTCCATACACATTGTGAATAAGAGTGGGGACAATGGATCCCCTTGCCCTAATCCCCTCTTTGCCTTAAAGAACCCAAAAGCTTCCCCATTAATGTAACTGGGGGAAGTCAGGCATTCCATAATGATGTTAATAAACTCTTCAGGAAACTGCAACGCGCCCAACATCTCTTCAACAAATGCCCAATCAATTGTGTCATACGATTTCGGCATATCTACCTTGAGGATTACTCGAGGAGAAAAATGCTTCCTATTATATAATCGGATCAGGTCCTGACATATATGAATGTTTTCTACAATATCTCGCCCCTGTACAAAGGCGCTCTGACTAGGGCTCACAATGTCAGGAAGAATGCTGCTCAATCTGCCACAGATTACCTTAGACACGCATTTGTAAATTTTGTTACAGCAGGCTATTGGCCGAAATTGGCTAACATTATGAGGATTAAGGATTTTAGGTATGAGAGTAAGGTTCGTATTTAGTTTGTTTCAGTAGCTTGCCACTCCTAAATACGTCTTGTACTGCCACTATGATATTAGGACCTGTAACACCCCAAGTGTCTTTGAATAATTGGCTTGTATAGCCATCCGGCCCCGGAGCTTTATTGCCATCTATGCTAAACATTGCAGTTTTCACCTCCTTCTCTGTAACCGGCTACAATAGCATCTCCCTCTGCTGGAGTGCTACTACTTTCCCCAATCGTACCGTAGGAATATGAACCCTTGTAGTAGTTTTACTCTCTCCTAGAATACTCGTGAAATACTCAATAAAAGCCTTTTGTATTTCCGCAGGCTTATTAAGAATTTGCCCCCCCACCCATATTCTGAATTTGGAAGACTTTATTAGTAGCTCTCCTTTGTTTTATTGAGGCATGAAAATAGGTTGTATTCATATCACCTGTAGCACTCCAATTGGACTTAGCTTTCTGCTGTAAAAACTTATATCTCGCTGCATCAAGTGTCGCAAACTGTTTGCCTATTGCACTCTCGTAGGCCATAAGAGTTGTATGAGTAGGATCTTACCTCATTTGGGTCTGGATATTAAGTAAGGCTGTCTCCATGACCTCTGCCATATTTACCACATCTCTATATTGTTTTCTATTCAATTCCTGAAGTCCAGCCTTTAGATTCTTCAGTTTCTTAATCACTTGAAACATAGGGCTACCTTCTATTCTATTCATCCACTCATGGGCTACAATTTCCATGAAATTCTCAGATGCAGACCACATATTGAAGTTCTTGAACGAATGCTTCCTTTTATTATGCAGATTATTCAGAGTAATGGTGCCAGGGCAGTGATCATAGAGCCCTTCTGCAAGAAAGTTTACCATGGATTCTGGATACTGTAACAACCAAGTATCATTATGCAAAACTCGATCAATTATACTGAAGACCTTGCTCCCTGGTTCATGTTTGCTATTCCAGGTGAAGTGAGATCCAATATTTTTTAGTTCACTTAGCCCACAGTCCTGAATACACTAAAAAACGGTCGTATCTCAGCCATGGTAACAAAACCTCCACCTATCCTTTCATCGTTCCTCAACACATTATTAAAATCTCCAAACAAAATCCAAGCCCCATTACTAGTGCTGGCATAATTCTTGAGATGAGACCACAGTGGGCCACGTTCAGCAGGTTTATTCAGCCCATACACCATAGTACACCAAAACCACCTATCACTCCCAACTGTATTAACCTTCAAATGAATGGTTTGATCAATAATATCCAATATATCAACCTGATACCTCTGCGGATTCCATAAGAACCATATACATCCACCCTTATGAGTAGCATTATTCGTCGCCATTGACCAATCAAAGAACATATTGCTAGCATTATGCCAGTTATTACTACCTATCTTAGTTTCCAACAGACCAAATAAATTGACCTTGTTATTGTGCATAAACCATAAAATCTCCTTTTGCTTCTTGGTTTTATTCATATCTCGAACGTTCCAGAACCCTATACTATCTATTAGCAAGGCTCGGATATTCCTCATCATCGTCTCCTACTGTGCCACCTTTATCCTCTGTTGCTGTCAGTCTTTCCAGGAAAGACATGCCCTCGGGGTTAAATAACAATCCCGAATTATGAGCAAGCTTAGTCATCATCAGTGGAGGCTACCTGGTGGGAATCATTGGAAGAGGTACAGGAGCTATGGTCTCTTATGGTTTCCTGACCACCGGCTTCCATACCTTCTTAATTTTCCCCTCAGCAGCTTTAGTTCTACATTGCAGTTCATTATGACCCATGCCTTTGCAGTGATTACACAAGATAGGTAACCAATCATATTCAATTGAGATACGTTGTATCTTCCCTGTTTCATCAGTGAAACTGATGCAGCCTGGGAATTCTTGCCCAATTTCGACCTCTATCAGCAACTTAGCATACCCTAGAAATTGCTTCTGATCGGTTGAGACAACATTCCTAATTACTTTGCCTTTGAGACCCCCATTCTTCCTCATACAGTCCTTACCCCAAAATTTAAGGTCGAGGTTCATAAGCTTCACCCAAATAGGCAGTTTCTTGACATCATATTTAGCAAGCTCTATATTCGGTTCCCATTCATGAATGATGACCGGTTTATTGTCAAACATGAGATGTTCAGATGCTAGAGCCATCTTTTGAGAGTCACTGTCCAAAAATCTAACCAAGAATATACCATTTGGGAGAAATGATACCTTATCGATCTTCAAATTCTTCCAAATCCTCTGTATACGTAACCAGTGACAATGCTCCAAGGAAGATTAACACCAACTATGAATCCATAAACCGTCGTACTCCAATAGTTGAGCTCCTCCTGGACGTCCTCTGACGTAAGCTGAAGGAGAGTTGCCTCAGGAGCTACCTGTGCCTGCAACTGAGGTTCCTCAACCACATCCTCTAATATCACATCAAGCTCAATAGGTACCACTTCCTCATCCAGCAGTGTATCATTCACTTGTAATTTTTGTGTACTAGAAGAATTTTTATTAAGAACAATATTATTTTGTGTATTAGATGATGATTTATTACTATTATGTTTGTGATGTTTGCTTGAGCTGCTTTGAGCAGAAGCTGATTCATTAACTTTTTTATATCTCGCCATTGCTGGATATAGAGAAGCTTTTTCTCACTTATTTTCTCTCTCTAGGCTTGACTCGACATGGTGCAAAATGTAAAAAAGGTTGGTCTTGCATTGACCGAGTGTGTTTGGAACCGAGTGCGGTTGTCTGGACATTTATTTCTAGGATGAAGCAAAAAACTAAAAAGAGCTAGACTATTTCTTTTTAAAAAAAAGTTAGACCACTTTTTCGCATATTCATGACGATGCCGTATTGGGCTACAGACGGGACTTAACAATAACCATTAAAGGTTACAACACGCCTAGATGGGATAGCTTATCCCCCTAAAAGAAAAAAATGAAAAGACGTCCAAGTCTGGTGTGTCTGACGGGTAAGATGTGACCTCGCAGCTCTTGCATGGGTATTTCGGTCTCCGGAGAGGGTTTTAGTCACTTCGGGTGGTCGTTCCCGACGTCTGAGATGTCAGGTGGTAGTTGTGGTGACAACGCGAGATCGATGTCTCTATTTTTGGGTCGCTTGCGAGGTTGTCTGCTTAGGGATAGACGCCTGGGCTAAGGCCGTCGGGTTCCAGGTCCCTTGGGCTCGGGCGGCTGGAGATTTGGGTGCCTGGGCTCAGGCGGTCCAGGCTCTGTTTATGGAAATTTTCATGGTTTCTTAATTATGGTGAGATTAGGGCTATATATACGGGTTAGGGGTGCTTGTTTTAGACATACTAGAATATCCATAGTGTCTAGAATATCCATACTTGGGGTCATGTCGGGTTTCGGGAATCTTTTGACCAAGTGGGTGGGTTATTTTAAGAAATGTAATTTCGAGGTTGGTTCAAGTGATGGTTTTTCCGTGGTCAATGCGTTAAGGTAGTTTAAGGTGCAGGATAACTTTTTGTTGGCATGTACTGAATTTTGGGACGTGAGAAGACATGTTTTTTGCTTTTCCCGGTGGTCGGGTTTGTCCTCTTCCCGAGGAACTAGATGCCATTGGTGGATGGTCCTCGGTTCGGCCTTGCATGCCTTTGGGAGATGACGCTTTTGTGGAACGGTTTTGTCATTTTATGGACCTTTCCTCGTTAGAGAAGGCTAGTGTTTTCTTCGGGAGGGACAGTATTGATCTAAAGTTGCTATTTAGGACATTTTCACAGATGGGTCCCTATGACATTTCACCTCTAGCTTGTAGACGGGCTTTCAATATTGCGGTGGATTGCTAATATCTTTTTGAGGATGCGCTAGTGCATGACGGTTAGGGTAATCCCCGGGTTTTGGACGTTGTGATGGGGATGGAACATGGACGATCGCCCTCTCTGCTTATTTTGGGCGAGCTTGATCTAGGTCTTGATGCTCGTGTCCGGCTACGTGGGACTTCTTTTAGGGGTTCTAAAATGATCTTGCAGGTATTGCTTTTGTTTGTTGTTTTTCTTTGTGGTTGTTTTGTTTGAAACTCACTATAGTTTGAAGTTGTGACATTGTGTTGGCATTGGTGTAGGTTTGGCTACAGGAGAGGCTCGCCTTGGTGGATCCTCCTCGGTCTGTTAAGGGCTATAGCTATTAGGACTTCACGGGTCGCAAGATGGTGGATGCGTGGAACGCCGGCCACACCGAAAAGAAATGGCTTTCTTATTTGGTCGAGGGGCAAGTGGCCATTAGATGGACGGTCTTATGGTGGCAGATTAGTGGGCAAGCCGGGTTTCCTTTTTCGTCCTCGACTCCGGCTATGCTAATATTATCTTTACAGGACCCAATTTACGTTTATCCGGGTGAGTTGTCAAACCAAATGGGGGTGAGGCCCACCCTTTCAGATGCTACTAAGGGTGTTTCTATCTTCGATTCGTGGACGGAGAATTCTTTTAAAGAGTTTAGGGTGTCTTGGGAACAAAAATTTTCTCATCCCGTTGTTATAGAGGGTGTTCGGTCGACCGATACTACGTCCTTCTGGCAGGGGGTTTATGAGCACTCATCCAGACAGAGCAAGTCGAAGATTAGGAAGACCTCGATGCTAGAGGATAAAGAGGCTATTCAAGAAGACGTCGATAAGCGCCTGACCAAAGATAGGGTTACAGATCCTAGTGCCGTCAGTTCATCTACAAAGGCCAAGACTGATGAGACTCGTATAGAAGGTGCTAGTGATGAGAGGAAACATGGTTGGCTGAGCTCGCCTTTGGCTAGAGCGGTGGAAGCTTGTATTAAGAGGCGTCATTGGTGAATACCCGAACAAGGATGCCCAAGTGGCGATGGAAAAAAGTTGGACCGGTAGAGCTCAGTCGTTTCATATTATGTTCTATTAATTTGTATTGTGTGGCGTATTATTACTAATTTTTGTGGAGTTCTGACACGTTGTCATTTTCCGGGATAGCCGGATTTCACATGCTTGATGTAAAGGCCTCAACAAAGGCTCGATTTAACCGATCTTTTTTTTTTCTTTTTTTATTGTTGTTAATGAGAAGCACATTTTTTTATTATTACTTTTTTTAGTGGTGGCTCGCAACTCGATTCTTCATTTTGCCCGGAGCGCCCTTTCGGGTTTTCACTCCGTCCTCGGCTCACCAATAATTTTTTTTTGACGGCTCGCAACTCGTTTCTTCTGTTTGCCCGGAGCGCCCTCTCAGGTTTTCACTCCGTCCTCAGCTCGTCATTTTTTTTGTTTTTTTGAACGACAGCTCACGACTCGTTTCTTCATTTTGCCTGGAGCACCCTTTCGGGTTTTCGCTCCATCCTCGGCTCGTCGTTTGTGCTTCGTCATTTGAAATCACTCGTCAACCGGAGCATGGAAAAAGGTTCCGGTTTGCACGTGAATCGAGTAATCGATTTTGTTATTTGGGTGGTTGTACCCGAATGAGGGTTGCCTACGTATCCGCGTTTAGACGAAATCAAACCATGTTCGTAGTTCTTTTAAATGTGAGTGATTTTGTTTTAGATTTGCTATGCCAATTAACGATGCGATTTTTTTGTTTTGTTTTGTTTTGCTCAGGTTTCCACCCTACTTTAGAGATCAGGATGACTTTGTTGGGATGTTTATGGGTTGTATCGTTTGAGTTGATCCATGTTGGTTGGGGTTGAGAACTCTTGCCCGTCTAGGTTGGTGAGGATTACGGCACCTCCCGAGAGTATTTTCTTGACGAGGTAGGGGCCTGCCCAATTTGGTTTGAATTTTCCTCTTGGATCGACGGGAAGGGATGCTCTAATGGATTTGACTACTAGGTCTCCCTCATGTATGTTTCGGGATTTCACTCGTTTGTTAAAGGATTGTTGTATACGTTGTTGGTATGCTTGTACATTGGTTAGTGCGTGTATCCTACGCTCATCTAGGAGTACTAGCTCATCATATCGATTTTGGTTCCATTCTTCTTCGGGGATGCCGCTTTTGGCTAGTATCCCTAGTGAGGGTATTTCTAGCTCTACAGGTTGCATGGCTTCAGAGCCGTAGCTAGGTTAGGCAATATGGTGTGGCTCCGGTGGGTGTTTGGTAAGATGTTTGGTATCCCCATAATGCGAAGGGTAGTTTGCTTGGCCAATCCCGGTAGTTGTCTATCAATTTTTTAAGGATTGTGGTGATGGTGTTGTTCGCTGCCTCCACGATCCCGTTTGTCTGAGGTCTATAGGGTGAGGATTTGTGTCTTTGGATTTTGTATTTGTCGAGGAGTTTTTGGGTATCGGCCCCGAAATGAGCCCCTCTGATCACTGATGAGTTCATGAGGTATGCCATAGCGGCAGATGATGTTGTTTTGTAGGAATTTGACTAGTTTGGAGGTTAGTACGGTGTGACTAGTAGAAAATTACCCTTTGGAATCGGTTGTAAACTACCCTTTGGAACCTTTGTTCAAAGGTTCTACTACCACAGATTCCTTAGGTCTGGAGCTTTGGAACCGTTTGTAAGAAGGTTCCATTGATGCCCTTTGGAACCGGTTCCAAAGGGTATACCATTGGAACCTATTGTAATTACAACCGGTTCCAAAGGGTGTACCATTGAAACCTATTGTAACTACAACCGGTTCCAAAGGGTGTACCATTGAAACATGTTATTATTCACAACCGGTTCCAAAAGTATACCATTGGAACCTATTGTGAATCACAACCGGTTCCAAAGGGTATTTCATTGGAACCAGTTGCAATTCATAACCGGTTCCAAAGGGTGTTTCATTGGAACCTATGGCAATTCACAACCGGTTCCAAAGGTTTACCATTGGAACCTATTGCAATGCCAACAGGTTCCAAAGGGTACCTCATTGAAACCTATGATAATTTTGTAACACCCGCTAGTTTTCTAGGCGTTGTTATCTATTCTGTTATGACTCCGTCATGACTCTGTGATTTTTTTTTCTGCCTTCAGTATCCTTCATTTTCAAACTTCATAATATTTTCGAGTCAAATATGATTTATTTTCATTAAAATATTTTAAATATTTTATTTTCCTATAATAAATCTATTTATTAAATTTTCGTCGCAAAGTATTTATTTAATTCACAAAGAATCTCATTTTTATACGAACTATCATTTTAAGCTTGGATTTGGGTTATTTAATTTTTTAAAAGGGCCCAAATACGTTTATATAATATATCTAACTAAGAAAATATTTTTATTTATGAAAATCTATCATTTAATGATTTTATTACAAAGTTTCGTAATTAATTTAATTTCTTACGCGAGATTTACTCAAATTGCTTTGAAATGCCTTTAATAATTTTACGATCCTTATTTTTATCAATCTACAACTAATTTGGACTCATATTTTTCTTGTGTGGACCGTGACTCCCATGTCACAGACTACATTACATTTTTACTACATTTTATTTTATAACATGGATTAAGCTTTTAGATATTTTCTTTCTTCTCATTTATTTTGGGTGAGTTATGAATAAACTTTTCATACTCCATACACACTTCATTTGGCTGGTTTTACCAAGTTAGTGTAGCCTTGTTTTTATCAATTTTAAAGTCTCATTTATGCATAAAGTTTTCATACTCTTTTATTCATTCATTCACCAATTTATTCTAGGCAAATGCTCTTCATTTCCTCTCCTTTGGACATGGTTTTCAGCAGTAATTCCAGCCAATATTTGTCTTAAAATTGAGTCTTGATCGTCTCATTATCATCTCCAAATTAATCGTCTTTCCGTCTCCTTCGTTAAGGTATTAATCGATTCCTTTTCCAATCGTTTTCACCTTAATTTTTCAGCGATCTTATGGTATTTTCATACCATGGAATTCATGTTTTTTAGGCTTCCGAAGCGATCCCGCAGAAGACGAATATATCGTAGATTCGGATTTGGATTAGAGGTAACGTCGATGTTACTCGGTATCACTTGATTTTATTTGTGTATTTGCATGTATAATTTTTATATTTCATTTTTGACAATATATGTATGTCATATAATCTGGAAAATTTTTAAAAGTTGAAAATTTGCATGTTTCGATATTTGTATCGCTTTTACGAGATTAACGATTAAATCGTCATATTAATTTGTAAAATCGTAATATTCGGCCTAAACATGTAATATATATTTATATTCTGTAAAAATGATTTTTTTGATGATTTTTAATAATTTAGTATTTTTCTGATATTTTAGTATCGATTATTGAATTATTTCTGTTTACGGACAAAAACGATTAAAAGCCGATTTTTAGTTCTAGTACTTAAACATTTTATTTTAATCTGATTTTTGACGTGGTGAAACTTTCTGATGAAATAGAGTTTTCTGAATTTTTTCGTAAATTTTTGGAATTGTTAAGTGGATGAATTAATTAATCAGTTTAAATCATCGATTATCGTTAAAACCGCGTTTGTCGTTTAAATTCTCGATTTTTGGTCCTTTGATTTAATCTGGAAAAAAATTATGATTCTGATGATTTCATGATAAAATGTAATTTTATGATTTTTAGTGCTTTAATAAAATGTTAGGAACGATAAGTTTTATTAATGGAATCGTTAATTGTGAAAACGGGTTTAAAAGACGGTTTTAACGGGGTTTATTAAATCTGGAATTTTTGGAAATCTGGAAAAATAGTATTTTCTGGAAAATCATGATTTTTAAGTTTAATATTAATTTTTGGATATTAATACTTAAATCGTTTTGTAATTACTATTTTTATTAATCGTTATTGTCGAGATTAGACGATTAACGAGAAAACATTTTAAAACCGAGTTTTAGGATTCTGGAAAATATTCTTTTCTGGACAGAATGTCCAAAAATATATTTTAACTATTTTACGTAGTTTTTGTACTATTTATTAAAGTCTTTAATTAATAAGTATTGATTTTTGGACAAATTACGATTTATCGTTAAAATGCTTCGTCTTACCGAAAAGATTTATTTTTCCAGCTATTTTGAAAATATTTAAATCTGAAACTTTAAGAGCTAAATCATCCGTTAACATATTCTAAATATATTCAATGGTTTAATTAAATAAAAGACGTTAAAAAATTTAATTTGACATTTGCCGTAAAATCCTATTTGTAATCGTATTGTCGTAACTAATAATAATTAGGGAATTTTAGCTTTGTAAATTTTGAAAACACCCTGATTAGTATTATTAAAATTTTTAAGACATTTTTAATCATTTTATACACTTGTACGATATTTCAATAATTTCATAAACTCAAATGTTCTTACTTTAATAATTAATATCGTTAAGGCCGAAAGTATTAGTTTTATAAATCTATATCGTTTACTAAAAATGTGGTATTAGTATGAAATAATATTTTCACTATTTTGATATAATGCTATTTTTAGTAAAGTTTCTAAAAATAGAAGTTTCCTAAAATAGAAAGTTTCCTCTTTTAGACTATAAATGTTTACTTCTTTTATCCTCATATTATTTATATTGATTATATCTTTTGAATATCGATAATGGCTTTGTTTTGGAGTTATGGAATAAGGACAAGTGTGAGGTTAGAGTAATATATTCTAGGGTTTACGTTTTTGCCATCAACTATAAGGCTAGTGTATCAGGAATCGGTACATTGGTTGTTGAACCGGGTGACAGGTATCCCGGGAGTTTTGTTCATTTTGACCTTAAGCTTAGGCCTCGCAGTAAGCTGCCGTCATAAGTTGAACTGGGTGACAAGTAATCCCAAGAGGGGTGTGCATTATCTTAAACTAGGGCCACGCATTTATAAGTCGTCGCTCTATTATGGTTGAGTAGCCTAGTTAGAGACCGAAGTTTAATTTGTTTGAACTAAGTTATCGAAGCTAGTTTTTAGTATTCTCCTAGTGAAAGTCTAGCCGTCTACACTACTCCTATCCATAACGCCATTTTGAATATTTTTATTATTATCGATATAATTGGTTGCAGGTTGGCAAATGTTTTCTTCGGAAAACTCATTTTTATTATATTGTTTTGATACGTGAAGTTTTTCACTGAAAGTTTATTTTTATTATAATGTGTTTTACTGTTTTCCAGTTTTACTATTTTTCTATAATAGTAATTACAGTTTTAAAATCCTGTTATACGGCTGAGAGAACGTTGACGTTGCTCCCCACTTATTGTGGCTGTTATGCTTTTAACATGGCAGGTATATGTGTTTTCCTTCGGGTGGGCTAGCGAGCAATTATGGATCCTGCTTGTTTTAATCAGATCACTGTATTATGGATTGTTGAAACCCTTTTTATGGATTTTTTTTATAGCCATTTTTTTCTTTTATGGCTTATGTATTGACTTACCATTTTTATTTAATCAAGACATAGCTACAGTGTGTTATAATCCCACTTCTACAGTGTTTCCGCCATTGTATTGCGTTAGAATTTCTAGGGGATTACAGTTGGTATCAGAGCATCACTGCTCCCAACGCTTACACCTGAAATTAGGGAAAATACCAGTAAAACATTTAAACAATAAATAAAAATATTATTAGAGATGGGTAGAAACAAATAAGGACTTAACTGTTAAGATTATCTGTTCCTGAACTCAATGATTAGAATTGAATATTTGTTGCTTTTGTGGGAAGAAGACGAATGAACAAGATATTGATAGGAGCTCCTCCAGATCGGGACAAGACCTGCTTAGAACTCTCAACGCCTGCTGACTCGAGTGGACAACTTGGTGCTCCAGGAAAGATGTCGATGATGACTTTTAGCTCCGGTTCAGTTTACTTAAGCTACAGGCCAGATGATCAATAGTATATTCATGTTCCATGATGTCGCAGTAGATCGAGATGGAGCGACCCAAGACTTGCGTGCTCGTTTCTCTACAAGAATATGAAGTAAGCCATTTGGATCCCGCGTGAACTCTGGAGGCCCGAAGATTCTCCTCTGGTTCAAGAACTTAGTAATATAGTATCATCGACTCTTTTCTTCCTTCCTCTACTTCTTCTAATTCTTCTCTTTTATATTCTCTTCTTCAACCGCTTGGTGAATCCTTGTTATATTCTTCTACTCTACCATCTTTCTCTTGAGATTCTTTGGCTAGACCAATTTCCGTCTCAGTGAACCCCGTGAAAGGATATAGATGTTTAAGGTTTAGTAAACCCTTGTTACCTATGGCTTGAGGATTGTGAGTTATACCCAGTTATCTATCTTAGTAAGCTTTTGAGGATCGATTTGAATGATAAATTGTCAATTAATGGAAATAGGTTGGTACTTTAGACACTGAACTTTGGGTTATAGGTTACTTGATTATTTGGAGGACTTAGATTTGAATACATTTTGGGGTAGTAAGAGTATATCGTATTTGATGGATAGCTAGTACCTAATTTAACCTAGAACTGAACCAAGTGTAGCTAATAATAGTATTTTGGGATTCCTACCTAATGCTTATTTGATGGATGCGTCGTGAATATACGGGATCATAGAGTGTTGGTTAAAGTGTTAACATGTGTGTTGTGGTACCATCAAAGGTTTTCATTAATATCGTTAGAAAATTTGGTTAACATAGATTATCCGTGTTTCTTAAGGATTAGATCGTTGATCGTTGTTTAAGGTTGTAACCTATGAACTTTGGAGTTGAGTGATCTAAATTGGATAAATTGTTGTTAACCTTGAAAAGGAGAAACATATTGCCATTAGAGGTTAGATTTATCGCGTTGTTTTGAGGAATACTTTGATGTCAATCATCTTAATGGATTTACAGTTCAGAACCTTAGACCAACGAGATTGTGGCTTCGTTGAGTTATTAAATATTTTGTGGTTGCACCATTACGATTAGAAATTTGATGGACTTCTCAGAAACATTAATCGAATGACGTGTTTGAAGATGTGAGTGTTTGCACCATTACCTATAGGTTTGAGCGTGTTTGAGGATTTATTGTACTTCCCCAACTTCTGCACTAGTGATATTATAAATATGTTGGTGATCATCTTTGAGGATTTTGTGTCCGAACATTGTTAATTGGTGGATTTTATTTAGTCTTCCTTACTCGAGAAATTTGAAGTACACCTCGAGTTGAGACCTTATAAGCTTTAAATTTATGAACCTTAGTGATTACGAGTTTGGGTATGTTTTGATAACCGATGGAATCTTAATTAATGGATTAGTCTAAATCATTTGTGGATTCTTACCATACTAATTGAAAGATTATATAAGCATGTAAGACTTAATTTTCGAGGTTGTATATTGAGTAGGACCACCCTGTACCGATATTGGACTTAGCGTTAGTTGATGGCCATGATGGGTCAATTAGGAACCCGTGTTTATGAGAGTCGTGCTAGGAATCTCGAGATGGTTAGTTTCTTCTATAATCCTTGAGAGCTCTTTCTGACTCTCAACTCCGTCTTCTTTTCTGCTTCAATTGAATTATGTTTCCGCATCTGCTGCTAATCCCTTTGACCTTTATCGATTTTGAAAACTCTTATTTTAATTTATTGTTTATCCTTGACTCTATTCATCCGTTCATCATTTCCCCGAACTTATGAAAAGTTTGACTAATTTAATTTTTTTTGATTTTTGTGAAATTTTAACAATTTGAAGTATAATTTCAAATTCTAAAACTCCCCATTTTGTAAAAATTTTGAGCAATTAAACTTTTCGGATATCGTGAAATTTAACATTTTTGAATTATAATTTAAGAACTTTATACTTCAGTTTTGTTTTATCTTTGGTCGATATTTATACTTAGTCCTGTTTCAAAATGCCTTAATAATTTATTTTGAAAATATTTCAAATTATTTTTTTTGATTTTCAAATGATATGAATTTTATGAAGACTTTCATATTTTCAAATACTTCAACCTCTATAAGATTATTTTGTAAAGCGTTTTAACATTGTCGAAATTATTTTGAATGTTCAAGTTTGATAACATTTTTTTTACTTTCATAATTACTTTGACAACATTTAAAAATTTTAACGTTTTGAAATTAGGTTCTCTTTATTGTTGGTGGACTTTTGAATCTATTATTGAAAATGCTTGACAACTGGATCGATTTTTACTGACTACAAATTTGATTTCTCAAAACTAAATTTTGTTTCATCAGGAAAAGAAATATTATTAAATTTCTTAATCAAATTGTTTTACTTTTGTTTTGAAAATGTTTTAATTACCCTATTTCCTTCAAGCTCGTTACAAATGCTATTTAGCGTCGTTATGTTATCAAATAACTTTACTTTACGATTTCACTAATTAAAGAATTTCAAATTCCGGGTCGCTTAGCCCAATTTCTCTTGAAATAAATAATTGCATTTGATTTCATATCACTTTAAAAGTTGTAAAATTTTCTTTTACAGCAAAATTTTTATGCGAAATTTATATCCTTATCTTTTCGAGTGGGGTAATATTGACTCCTTTCTGCTTATTCTTAGTTTCGAGGACGAAACTTTCTTTTATTGGGGAGGATTGTAACACCCGCTAATATCTATTCTGTTATGACTCCGTCATGACTCTGTGATTTTTTTTTCTGCCTTCAGTATCCTTCATTTTCAAACTTCATAATATTTTCGAGTCAAATATGATTTACTAGTTTAGAACCCGTGCAGATGCACGGGTGTATATAATAAAGTTTATAAAAAAAAACTATAATGAAACTAATAATAGTATCATGTAAAATATATCAGACATTGATGATTATATTCTTCAAATTATGAGTACAAATTATTATTAAAGCATCTGGTAATAAGATGTGTTGAGTTGATTCTACAAATTTCGAAACACTTCTTTGTAAACTACATTTTCAGTACTGTTGTAAATACGAAAATCTTGGTCGCATATTAAAAAATTTAATCCCTTTTTGCTAGTGACCCTAGATAAGGCGACATAGAGTTGACCATGACTAAAAACTGGTTTTGGAAGATACAATCCAACTTGTGAAAGGGTTTTACCTTGAGTTTTGTTGATAATCATTGCGTAGAACACCATTACTGGAAACTGTTTTCGCTAGAACTTAATCGACAATGTATTAGAATTTGATGGACTCAAAATCAACTGAAGAATAAGAACCTTGTTGCCCGTGTTTGCACCTGTGATAATGGTAGCTTGGATTATGTGGTCCCCGAGTTGATCGACCACTAATCTTATGCGTGCACAACCCAGCAACTTGATCTATGTTTCAAGTAAGCATTATCTGTAGACATGTTTCACATAAGCAGTCTAAGTTACTTGTTTCTCCATTATAAGGGTAGACTTGTTCCCATACATAGACAATTCTTCCTTTGATGTGCCACATTTCTTTGTCTGGGTTGATTAATTGAATACCATCACATTGGGTGTTGTTTGAAGCCATTGAGAATGATGTAAAGATGCTGACCAACAATTCTTTGAACGAAGAACAACATATGGATACCATAATATTTTTGCTATTATTTCTATAGTATTATTGCTATAATATTATATACGAAGTAATATTTTTTTTATTTTTTTTGTAGTATTATTGCTATTATTTGTAGTATTAGTATTATTCTTGCCATACATGCAGTCCGTAATATGGTTGTCATTATATGGTTGATATAATTTTGATTGGTATATAATATTATATAGTATTGTTGTCATACATATGTAAGGATTTTTTTTACGGGAATGCAACAATATTGTTGCTATTATTTAGGGTTAATCGCTATTATTTAGGATTAAAGTCTTTTAATTATGTGAAGTTATGGTATTGATTCATAATATTATTAGTTGATGTGTTTATATACGGTAATTGATTTTTTTATATATAATAATAATAATAATAATAATAATAATAGTAGTAATTACTCATGTACTATTATTATGTGATTTGATTGAATTTATATTTAATATATTGATTAATCTAAGTGATTTAAATTTTAGGATAACATATCATTATATCGATTTCATCATATTCTTGTTGCTTAATGGTGATTTCATTCCATATGGTAGAATTTTTTTTCTAAGGAATACAATCACGTATCATTAGTGATTGATAAATATCTCATATATACATACTGCATATTTTATTCTTGCCATACATACATACAATACGTAATATGATTGTCATCATATACATATTGCATATTTTTTCAGGAATGCAACACCATTGTTTCTAGTATTATTTAGCACCTAATTGCTATTATTTAGGGATTAAAATCTTTTAATTAGGTGCTTATTAGTGAAGTGAAGTTACGGTGCGAATTGTTTATTTAGGGAGTAATTGTTTACTCCTGTGGGATAGTGTAAATATATGATAGTAATATTTTTTCATATTTAATTTTGATTCCATACATAGATTGAGAGGTTGAGTTGGGCGGGAAAAAACTCATGCCCTGGTTGTTGTATTATATAGAAGTATATAGATTTTCATTAAAATATTTTAAATATTGGGTTTTTCTACGTTGTACCCTTCAGTTTTTACGTTTTCTACCATATACCCCTCCAATTTTCTAAAGCCCCACTTATACCCCTGTAGTTCATTAATTTCATTAAATGTGACATAATTACAATTATTCTACTCAAAAACTCTAATTAATTTTCATCTCTATCTCCTATGTTTTCTCTAATTCTAATTTTGCATGCATAGTTTCTAATTTTTTTCTTCATTTTATCATAATTCTTTCACTTTTTATTTTAAGTGCAACATCAATGCTTTGTTTGTTCATGAGATTAAATTAATTTCATTAGACATTAGTAAAATATCATTAATTTAAGTTAAAGAATAAGTTGGGGAGAAAATGGAGCAAAATCAATAAGTTAAAAAAGAATAAAAAGTTGATATATAAAATGAGCTAAATGGAGAATATTAATGAAATGGAGGAAAAGTTGGGGAAACTTGAGGAAATACATGTCAAGGTCGTCAAAACTGGTTATGGTCATAGCCTAGAATCATTGTCATGCCATCCAATTAACGAAGCATTAGACGGATATTTGTGAATAGGTCATGTTTCATGAAGTTAATAAACTACAGGGGTATAAGTGGGGGTTTTGAAAATAGGAGGGTACAACGTAGAAAACCCTATAAATATTTTATTTTCCTATAATAAATCTATTTATTAAATTTTCGTCGCAAAATATTTATTTAATTCACAAAGAATCTGATTTTTATACGAACTATCATTTTAAGCTTGGATTTGGGTTATTTTTTTTTTTAAAAGGGCCCAAATACGTTTATATAATATATCTAGCTAAGAAAATATTTTTATTTATGAAAATCTATCATTTAATGATTTTATTACGAAGTTTCGTAATTAATTTAATTTCTTACGCGAGATTTACTCAAATTGCTTTGAAATGCCTTAATAATTTTACGATCCTTATTTTTATCAATCTACAACTAATTTGGACTCATATTTTCCTTGTGTGGACCGTGACTCCCATGTCACACACTACATTACATTTTTACTACATTTTATTTTATAACATGGATTAAGCTTTTAGATATTTTCTTTCTTCTCATTTATTTTGGGTGAGTTATGAATAAACTTTTCATACTCCATACACACTTCATTTGGCTGGTTTTATCAAGTTAGTGTAGCCTTGTTTTTATCAATTTTAAAGTCTCATTTATGCATAAAGCTTTCTTACTCTTTTATTCATTCATTCACCAATTTATTCTAGGCAAATACTCTTCATTTCCTCTTCTTTGGACATGGTTTTCAGCAGTAATTCCAACCAATATTTGTCTTAAAATTGAGTCTTTTTTTTGGTAAAAGGTAAGTATGTATATATATGTGAGAACAATGTACAAGTGTTTGACTGCATCAATTTATGTAGCCATCTAGCATCTTTATCTTGTATCGGATATTTAATCTTACACAAAATTCTACTTTTAATCTCTTCTTTGATCAATTTGACCGCCCTCAATGGTACCATAACCACTCCATCAATTCTGCATAAATTCCTCTGTCTCCAAATATGATAAATCGACACATTAATCATAGCTCGAAGCACGTTACATTGAAGTTTAGTTCCCCTCAATTTGCACGCCCACTCTATCCCGCCAATACTCGGTATATGCTTTCCAACCCATTCACAAAGAAAACCAATTACCCGAGAGCTCCACTCACACCTGAAAAAGAGATGATCAATACTCTCCTCTTCAGCCTCACACAAATATCACAGGTCAGAATCAGCGACTCCAAACCTCAAAAGCTTCTTCCTCGTGTTTATTGCATCCCAAAACACCAGCCAAGAAATGAAACTGTGCCGTGGAATGCTCCAAGCGCTCCAAGCAAGTCTCACCCACGACACTTTCGGTCTTTGGAGCCGAACAGCGTGATAAGCTCTTGCAATCGAATAATGGAAACACAAACCATGCCACATGCCATTTACAAATTAAGGCTAAGGAGAGAATTAAAATTGAGTCTTGATCGTCTCATTATCATCTCCAAATTAATCGTCTTTCCGTCTCTTTCGTTAAGGTATTAATCGATTCCTTTTCCGATCGTTTTCACCTTGATTTTTCAGCGATCTTATGGTATTTTCATACCATGGAATTCATATTTTTTTTAGGCTTCCGAAGCGATCCCGCAGAAGAAGAATATATCGTAGATTCGGATTTGGATTAGAGGTAACGTCGATGTTACTCGGTATTACTTGATTTTATTTGTGTATTTGCATGTATAATTTTTATATTTCATTTTTGACAATATATGTATGTCATATAATCTGGAAAATTTTTAAAAGTTGAAAATTTGCATGTTTCGATATTTGTATCGCTTTTACGAGATTAACGATTAAATCGTCATATTAATTTGTAAAATCGTAATATTCGGCCTAAACATGTAATATATATTTATATTCTGTAAAAATGATTTTTTTTGATGATTTTTAATAATTTAGTATTTTCTGATATTTTAGTTATCGATTATTGAATTATTTCTGTTTACGGACAAAAACGATTAAAAGCCGATTTTTAGTTCTAGTACTTAAACAATTTTTTTTAATCTGATTTTTGACGTGGTGAAACTTTCTGATGAAATAGAGTTTTCTGAATTTTGTCGTAAATTTTTGGAATTGTTAAGTGGATGAATTAAGTAATCAGTTTAAATCATCGTTTATCGTTAAAACCGCGTTTGTCGTTTAAATTTTCGATTTTTGGTCCTTTGATTTAATCTGGAAAAAAATTATGATTCTGATGATTTCATGATAAAATGTAATTTTATGATTTTTAGTGCTTTAATAAAATGTTAGGAACGATAAGTTTTATTAATGGAATCGTTAATTGTGAAAACGGGTTTAAAAGACGGTTTTAACGGGGTTTATTAAATCTGGAATTTTTGGAAATCTGGAAAAATAGTATTTTCTGGAAAATCATGATTTTTAAGTTTAATATTAATTATTGGATATTAATACTTAAATCGTTTTGTAATTACTATTTTTATTAATCGTTATTGTCGAGATTAAACGATTAACGAGAAAACGCTTTAAAAACCGAGTTTTAGGATTCTGGAAAATATTCTTTTCTGGACAGAATGTCCATAAATATATTTTAACTATTTTACGTAGTTTTTGTACTATTTATTAAAGTCTTTAATTAATAAGTATTGATTTTTGGACAAATTACGATTTATCGTTAAAATGCTTCGTCTTACCGAAAAGATTTATTTTTCCAGCTATTTTGAAAATATTTAAATCTGAAACTTTAAGAGTTAAATCATCCGTTAACATATTCTAAATATATTCAATGGGTTAATTAAATAAAAGACGTTAAAAGATTTAATTTGACATTTGCCGTAAAATCCAATTTGTAATCGTATTGTCGTAACTAATAATAATTAGGGAATTTTAGCTTTGTAAATTTTGAAAACACCCTGATTAGTATTATTAAAATGTTTAAGACATTTTTAATAATTTTATACACTTGTACGATATTTCAATAATTTCATAAACCCAAATGTTCTTACTTTAATAATTAATATCGTTAAGGCCGAAAGTATTAGTTTTATAAATCTATATCGTTTACTAAAAATGTGGTATTAGTATGAAATAATACTTTCACTATTTTGATATAATGCTATTTTTAGTAAAGTTTCTAAAAATAGAAGTTTCCTAAAATAGAAAGTTTCCTCTTTTAGACTATAAATGTTTACTTCTTTTATCCTCGTATTATTTATATTGATTATATCTTTTGAATATCGATAATGACTTTGTTTTGGAGTTATGGAATAAGGAAAAGTGTGAGGTTAGAGTAATATATTCTAGGGTTTACGTTTTTGCCATCAACTATAAGGCTAGTGTATCAGGAATCGGTACATTGGTTGTTGAACCGGGTGACAGGTATCCCGGGAGTTTTGTTCATTTTGACCTTAAACTTAGGCCTCGCAGTAAGCTGCCGTCATAAGTTGAACTGGGTGACAAGTAATCCCAAGAGGGGTGTGCATTATCTTAAACTAGGGCCACGCATTTATAAGTCGCCGCTCTATTATGGTTGAGTAGCCTAGTTAGAGACCGAAGTTTAATTTGTTTGAACTAAGTTATCGAAGCTAGTTTTTAGTATTCTCCTAGTGAAAGTCTAGCCGTCTACACTACTCCTATCCATAACGCCATTTTGAATATTTTTATTATTATCGATATAATTGGTTGCAGGTTGGCAAATGTTTTCTTTGGAAAACTCATTTTTATTATATTGTTTTGATACGTGAAGTTTTTCACTGAAAGTTTATTTTTATTATAATGTGTTTTAATGTTTTCCAGTTTTACTATTTTTCTATAATAGTGATTACAGTTTTAAAATCCTGTTATACGGCTGGGAGAACGTTGACGTTGCTCCCCACTGATTGTGGCTGTTATGCTTTTAACATGGCAGGTATATGTGTTTTCCTTCGGGTGGGCTAGCGAGCAATTATGGATCCCGCTTGTTTTAATCAGATCACTGTATTATGGATTGTTGAAACCCTTTTTATGGATTTTTTTTTATAGCCATTTTTTTATTTTATGGCTTATGTATTGACTTACCATTTTTATTTAATCAAGACATAGCTACAGTGTGTTATAATCCCACTTCTACAGTGTTTCCGCCATTGTATTGCGTTAGAATTTCTAGGGGATTACAGTTGGTATTAGAGCATCACTGCTCCCAACGCTTACACCTGAAATTAGGAAAAATACCAGTAAATCATTTAAACAGTAAATAAAAATATCATTAGAGATGGGTAGAAACAAATAAGAACTTAACTGTTAAGATTATCTGTTCCTGAACTCAATGATTAGCATTGAATATTTGTTGCTTTTTTGGGAAGAAGACGAATGAACAAGATATTGATAGGAGCTCCTCCAGATCGGGACAAGACCTGCTTAGAACTCTCAACGCCTGCTGACTCGAGTGGACAACTTGGTGCTCCAGGAAAGATGCCGATGGTGACTTTTAGCTCCGGTTCAGTTTACTTAAGCTACAGGCCAGATGATCAATAGTATATTCATGTTCCATGATGTCGCAGTAGATCGAGATGGAGCGACCCAAGACTTGCGTGCTCGTTTCTCTACAAGAATATGAAGTAAGCCATTTGGATCCCGCGTGAACTCTGGAGGCCCGAAGATTCTCCTCTGGTTCAAGAACTTAGTAATATAGTATCATCGACTCTTTTCTTCCTTCCTCTACTTCTTCTAATTCTTCTCTTTTATATTCTCTTATTCAACCGCTTGGTGAATCCTTGTTATATTCTTCTACTCTACCATCTTTCTCTTGAGATTCTTTGGCTAGACCAATTTCCGTCTCAGTGAACCCCGTGAAAGGATATAGATGTTTAAGGTTTAGTAAACCCTTGTTACCTATGGCTTGAGGATTGTGAGTTATACCCTGTTATCTATCTTAGTAAGCTTTTGAGGATCAATTTGAATGATAAATTGTCAATTAATGGAAATCAGTTGGTACTTTAGACACTGAACTTTGGGTTATAGGTTACTTGATTATTTGGAGGACTTAGAGTTGAATACATTTTGGGGTAGTAAGAGTATATCGTATTTGATGGATAGCTAGTACCTAATTTAACCTAGAACCGAACCAAGTGTGTAATACCCGTGGTTGATATTAAGTCAAACCGAGTCAAGATGGTTAAGTTAGGTGAAGGCCAGAAGTAAAACTCGAGCTTTGAGACTTAACCCGTTGAATCTCAAACGAACAATTGGGTCAACGGACCCACAATGGGGCCTTACCTACGCTTGGCCCACTTATTATATTAACACCTACCTTAAACATAAACCCCGTACCCCACTTATAATACACTAATTACCTACACCCATTATAAACCTAATAACAATAGCAGCCACATTATATAAACCACTAACGTCCCGCAACTCCATCAACCCTCTCGTATAATTAGCAACGGAGATAAAGGAAGCCGAGACGGGTCATCGATCACATCGTATACACAGCCTTAGGTATACCACACTGTCTCTTTATTTCTTTTAGTATCGTTATTTGGATGTTGGCATCGAAATAGTGGTGGTCAGAGATGGTATTGTTGGGACGGTCGTTGTTGTTGTTGATTTCAGAGGGTTGTGATCGTTGTCATTGCTTCGTTGTTGTTGTAGTTATCGTTGTTGCCGAGTCGTTGCGTAGTCACTTTGGTCTGGTCATGTAAGCGTGTATTTCTATTGTGGTGTAAGGGTGTGTCGGGTCAACTCTTTCCGTAGTGCTGCCTATCGTGTCGTGATGGCTGTCATTTTGTTATGGTTGTTTTGTCTTGCTACCATGGCTGTGAGGAGTTCAGGTGTGTCGGGTTATATCTACGTGATGATGCACGTTGGGTATATCGTGGTTGAGTTATGAGGTAGTGTGGGGGTAGGTTTATTCTTATTTAATATAATCATCATGACTATTGGCCTTTTGGGATGTACACTGCTACGGAGTATTACTTTGATTTAGTCCATAAATGCCTTAGTTAGGTTGTTATTACTATTAATTGGTTAATGTAATAAGAACTAAGTTGGTCATGAACTAAGTCCTTATGTGAAGAAGATCGTGGTGTCACGCATCTACAGCTAGGGCGCTGCGTTATAAATATTTAGCTAGGATTGACAATAAGTTAATTTAAGTATATAGTAGTATATTATGACTAGGTCAGGTCGGGTCTCATTTTATAATTAAATACGTTAGGATCATTGTAATTTAAATGTATAATAGTTTATTAGGATCGGACTTCGTAGAGATTCAGTGGTGATCCTGTACTACTGACCCGGTGGTGACCTGCTCATTAGGTAAGGTTTTTCTTAGTTAGAATACGTTAATATTGTGATATTGTGATGCATGTATGAGCTACGAGTACGATGTGATATGAGAATGATGTTGAATAATGATGGGAGAATGATTGATGAAAATTTATATATTGGAGTTGGTGAGGCTAGCTTTAGACCTAGCCGGGGCCCTTGATCACGGTCCCCTCCCTGATTTCTCCTCGCGGGTTGTTGAACCTGCGGGGGGTGTGCACACTCGGAATAAAAGGGCCTGCCAGAAGAGTTGAGATGAGATTATTGATTGGTACAGAGATGGTACTGAGAATGTGGAGATGATATTGTTGTTTGATATCGAGATGGTTGAGACAGCATGTTTTATATTACGTACTTGTGTCATGATGTTAGCATGTTCTAACCGTATTCTCTGTTTAAATTGTCACCCTATTTTATTGGGGACCTGCGACGATCCTATTGATATTTACGGTCTTTTGGGGAGCAGAGTATTGATGCAGATATGGACCATTTACGTGTGCTTAACTGAAGGGAATTGCTGTTCGGGAAGGGAGCGAGTGACCATTGTTGTTATACTCTTAGCATATTTTCATTACTAGAATTTAATAGACCGTTTAATTCATGTAGTTGTTTTGGGTTTTGTAACCATACTTATTTCTCGAACTAGATTTGCATCTTTTGAATAATCTATTAAACTCGGTTGTGTTTCAGTATTGTGTTGTGATGTGACTACTACCTCGGTTAACCCGAGATGGTAACACTCTCATTTATCCGGGAATGCCTTGTTAAGGCTCTTGGATAAACGGGGGTGTTACAAAGTGGTATCAGAGCGATCGATTCTGGAGCCTGAATAAATGAACATAGGAATTAAAATGAACCCCGGTGATAGACCATCAGGAGCCCACTTAAAATCTTTGGTTGAGGAGACGTCCTCATACCAATCTCCGGCCCTTTTGGTTTGGACCCGGTAACTACGTGTGAGATTGAGAGAGGGTAAAATAGGATGGGCCCGCGATGATGATATGAATTTCCTTTGAATTGCATAATTTATGAGTAGTTACAATGTTGATACTAATATACTGCTATGATGTATGAGCATTTAAGGCTCATGTGTATGCTATTGTTGTTTTGAAGTAATCATGTCAAAGAAAGCAGCTACAAACTGTACCCCAACCACTCCGAGTGCCGAAGAAATGGCGCGCTTAAAGGAAACTAACGATGCACTTTTGGAAGCTCTGAGAAACATCCATGTCCCGAAACCACCAGTGACAGACGCGGCCGCCATCAGCGCTGCGATAGCACGCCTTCGTCCCAGTAAATATGACGGGACTGGTGGACCGTCGCAGTTAGAGAACTGGGTGAGAGAAATGAAGAAGGTGTTCCACACCGTGAATTGTCCGGAGAATCTGGAACTGGGTCAAGCTGCATTCTATTTGAGTGGCAAGGCCGATTTATGGTGGCACCTTAACTATGACAAGCTTATTGCAGAGCATGAGGAAGGGGATTATGGGGAGGACGTCTTTGGATGGAAGAGTCTCGCGGAAGCACTGAGGGTGGAGTTCTTTCCGGAACATATCCGTAGTGCAAAAAGAGCTGAATTTGATCGTTTCACCATGACAGACGACATGACTGTCGAGGACTATTACGACAAGTTTATGGAGCTGGCCACTTATTCTGTTGACCTCAATTTGAGTCCTGAACTATTGGCTTCCCGCTTCGAGAGGGGATTGTCTATCAGAATCCTGGAAAGGCTACCCATGGGGGATAATGATGATGTGAAAGAGGTATACTTGAGAGCCGGGCATGCCGAGCGAATAGCTGATCGCATTAAGGAGCTGAGCGGTCAGAAGAGTGAAAAGAGGAAAGTTGAGTCTGAGGGAGCTGTGCAGGGGGATGCGAAAAGACATGGGAATAATCGACCTCAGGGACCAAGGCCTCAATATTCTGTAGGGTACAATTATGGGGGTGGTAGTTATAACTCGGGTAGGAGAGATGTAAGGAGCTATAACTGTAAGAATTGCAACTACAACCACCCAGGGACGGACTGCAATGGACAACCTGTTAAGTGCTTCGCCTGTGGAAAATCAGGGCACCGTGCTTACGAGTGTCGAGTGAAGAAGGGTAACCCTAATTCCATTCCGGTGTCGGGATCCGAGAGTATTAATCAAGGAAATCGATACCATGGGAATTGGAACAGATCACAGGGGAACTGGAACCGATCACAGGGGAACTGGAACCGGCCACAAGGGAGTTACAATCAGGGATCTGGGAGCACTAATCAGTCAACTACAACTACCAAACCAACTACATCTGTCAATGGAGCACCTGAAGGAAGTAAAAACACTGGGAAGCTCTTTGCTATGGGGAAGCAGGCTGCTGAGGAGGACACACAAGTTATCACGGGTACCTTTCTCGTTAACTCGAAACCTTCTTTTGTTCTGTTCAATTCTGGGGCAACCCATTCATTTGTAGCCTGTAACCATGTACCGAGTCTAGGGTTGGTAGATTTTGAAAACATAGTCGATGATGTTATCACACCCTCGGGGAAGTCGGTTAGGTGTACAAGAGTCTTTCGTAATGTGTCCTTAATAGTTGGGGAAGTTGACCTGCCAGTTAATTTAATAGAGTTCCCTTTAGATGACTTTGACATTATCTTGGGAATGGATTGGTTGGGACGATTTAGAGCCCAGATTGATTGTAACCTCAAGAAAGTGTCATTAAGAGGCCCGAAGGGAGTTAGAGTGTCTTATAGAGGATTTGCGGTTAAGCCAACTGTGAAGATCATAGCAGCCATTACCCTGAAGACCCACCTGAAGAAGGGGAGTCCGTTATTCTTGTGCCATGTACGGGACACTCGGGCCGAGGAGTTGTCTTCTGACTCAATACCTGTAGTGAACGAGTTTGAAGACGTATTTCCGGAGGAGATCCCGGGGTTACCACCAAGGCGAGAAGTTGATTTCAGTGTTGAGCTGAAGCCAGGGACGGGGCCGATCTCTAAGGCACCGTACCGTATGGGGCCTAAGGAGTTGTCTGAGTTGAAGAAGCAGCTAGAGGAATTGATGGATAAGGGGTATATCAGACCTAGTGTATCGCCATGGGGTGCTCCTGTTTTGTTTGTGCAGAAGAAGGACGGGAGCATGAGGCTGTGCATCGATTACAGGGAGCTGAACAATGTCACCGTGAAGAACCGGTACCCTTTGCCTCGTATTGATGATTTATTCGATCAACTGAGTGGGGCTGGTATCTTTTCAAAGATTGATTTGAGGTCCGGTTATCACCAGTTGAGGATCAAGAACGAAGATATTCCTAAGACCGCATTCAGAACTCGGTATGGCCACTACGAATTTGTGGTGATGCCGTTTGGTCTAACAAATGCTCCTGCTGTTTTCATGGATTTGATGAACCGAATTTTCCGGCCCTACTTGGACCAGTTCGTGGTGGTGTTTATCGACGATATCCTGGTTTATTCAAGGAACCGAGAAGAGCATGCACAACATTTGAGGACCGTATTGCAACTACTTCGAGACAACCAGCTGTACGCTAAGTTATCAAAGTGTGAGTTCTGGTTGGAGAAGGTCGCATTCTTGGGACATGTGATTTCGAAAGAGGGGGTATCGGTAGACCCGAGCAAGATCGAAGCTGTCTCAAAGTGGCGGGCGCCAAAGAATGTGGCGGAGATTCGGAGTTTCTTAGGGTTAGCCGGGTACTATCGAAGGTTCGTGAAGGACTTCTCAAAGATAGCAAGACCGTTGACTAACCTTATGAGGAAGGAGATTTGATATAGGTGGGATGACAGCTGTGAGAGGGCGTTCCGAACTTTGAAGGAGCGTCTGACTACGACACCAATCCTAGCCTTACCTGAAGGGAGTGAAAATTTTGAGGTGTATACTGATGCATCGAAAAATGGGTTGGGTTGTGTACTAATGCAGAATGGTAAAGTCATTGCATATGCTTCACGTCAACTGAAGACTTACGAAGAGAACTATCCAACTCATGATCTAGAACTTGGGGCAGTGGTGTTTGCTCTGAAAATATGGAGACATTATCTGTATGGGGCAACATTCAAGGTATTTTCAGACCACAAGAGCTTGTAGTACATCTACACACAGAAGGAACTGAATATGCGGCAGAGGCGATGGATAGAGTTGATCGGAGATTATGATATGGAGATTTTGTACCACGAGAGAAAGGCAAACGTGGTGGCCGACGCCCTAAGCAGGAAATTGGTGCATTCTCTGTGTTTGGATATGTCCAGATTGAAGCTAAGGAATGAAGTGCAACAGATGGGGATTCATGTGATAAGGAAAGGGGAAGCAATGTCGGACTTGGCGATTCAACCCGAGTTGTACGACGAAATACGAGAAGAGCAGTTTTTGGATCAGAAGTATGTAATGTGGCGAGCCCGTATTGAGAGAGGTGAATCCTCGAATCTCACCATTCACCCAGACGGGAGCCTCAGGTTCAATGGCAGGTGGTGGGTACCGGAAGGAGGAGAATTAAGGAGGAAAATTATGACCGAGGCGCATTGTAGTCCTTACTCGGTACATCCAGGTGGGGACAAGTTGTATAAGGATCTGAAGAAGACATTTTGGTGGGAGAACATGAAGAGAGAGGTGGCCGAGTTTGTGTCCAGATGCCTTACTTGTCAGAAGGTCAAGAGTGAACATAAACGACCACAGGGTAAGCTGCAACCCTTAGAGGTACCTGAGTGGAAGTGGGACTCCATTTCCATGGATTTTATTGTCGGTTTGCCGAGAACCCCAAAGGGGAATAACATGATTTGGGTGATAGTAGATCGACTCACCAAGTCGGCTCACTTCGTGTCAATGAAGGATACGTGGAGTAAGGCTGAACTAGCAATGGCTTATAGGAGGCATGTCCTAAAATTACATGGAGTACCTAAGGACATTGTGTCAGATCGTGATTCGAGGTTCATATCAAAGTTTTGGCAGGAGCTGCAGGAATCCCTGGGTACACAACTGAAGATGAGTACAGCCTTTCACCCTGCGACTGACGGTCAGACAGAACGAACCATACAGACTCTAGAAGATTTGTTGCGGGCCTGTGCCTTGGAATTTCGGGGTTCGTGGGAGGATCGACTGGATTTGATTGAGTTCTCTTACAACAACAGCTACCATGCTAGCATCCAGATGGCACCGTTTGAAGCTTTGTATGGGAGGAAGTGTAGGAGCCCAGTATGTTGGGCCGAGAAGGCCGACGCAGTAGTGCTGGGCCCCCACATGATTCAGGAAATGGTCGAGCAGGTACAAGTAATTAGACAGAAGATGCAAGCAGCTCAGGATCGTAAGAAGAGTTATGCTGATCTCCGCCGCAGAGAGATTGAGTTTGCTGTGGGCGATAAGGTATTATTGAAAGTGTCACCTATGAGAGGGGTTATGAGGTTTGGGAAAAAGGGCAAGTTGAGTCAAAAGTTTATTGGACCATATGAAATTCTTGATAGGATAGGGGAGGTGGCATATCGGTTAGCACTTCCACCAGCTCTCGATAAGGTCCATAATGTGTTTCACGTTTCCCAATTGAGAAAATACTTGAGTGACCCGTCTCACATCCTTGAACCCGAGACGATCCAGTTAGATGATTCTCTTACCTATGAGGAGGTGCCAAAGGAAATTTTAGATCGGAAAGTTCGAAAAACTCGGAGAGGGGAAACAACTCTTGTCAAAGTTTTGTGGTCGAATCACAACGTCGAGGAGGCCACTTGGGAAACAGAAGCGTCGATGCAGAAACGCTTTCCTCACCTCTTCGATCAGGTAATTATTTTGGTTACGGGGACGTAACAACCCGACCTATACTTTATACTTAAACTAGTATCGTATAGATTTATCGTTTTGCTATTCGAAAGGTACTTTCTTAGAGTTCGTTGAAGTTTGTAGGTTTTGTAAGTTTTGTGTCGAACTTCGGGGACGAAGTTCCTTATAAGGAGGGTAGATTGTAATACCCGTGGTTGATATTAAGTCAAACCGAGTCAAGATGGTTAAGTTAGGTCAAGGCCAGAAGTAAAACTCGAGCTTTGAGACTTAACCCGTTGAATCTCAAACGAACAATTGGGTCAACGGACCCACAATGGGGCCTTACCTACGCTTGGCCCACTTATTATATTAACACCTACCTTAAACATAAACCCCGTACCCCACTTATAATACACTAATTACCTACACCCATTATAAACCTAATAACAATAGCAGCCACATTATATAAACCACTAACGTCCCGCAACTCCATCAACCCTCTCGTATAATTAGCAACGGAGATAAAGGAAGCCGAGACGGGTCATCGATCACATCGTATACACAGCCTTAGGTATACCACACTGTCTCTTTATTTCTTTTAGTATCGTTATTTGGATGTTGGCATCGAAATAGTGGTGGTCAGAGATGGTATTGTTGGGACGGTCGTTGTTGTTGTTGATTTCAGAGGGTTGTGATCGTTGTCATTGCTTCGTTGTTGTTGTAGTTATTGTTGCTGCCGAGTCGTTGCGAAGTCACTTTGGTCTGGTCATGTAAGCGTGTATTTCTATTGTGGTGTAAGGGTGTGTCGGGTCAACTCTTTCCGTAGTGCTGCCTATCGTGTCGTGATGGCTGTCATTTTGTTATGGTTGTTTTGTCTTGCTACCATGGCTGTGAGGAGTTCAGGTGTGTCGGGTTATATCTACGTGATGATGCACGTTGGGTATGTCGTGGTTGAGTTATGAGGTAGTGTGGGGGTAGGTTTATTCTTATTTAATATAATCATCATGACTATTGGCCTTTTGGGATGTACACTGCTACGGAGTATTACTTTGATTTAGTCCATAAATGCCTTAGTTAGGCTGTTATTACTATTAATTGGTTAATGTAATAAGAACTAAGTTGGTCATGAACTAAGTCCTTATGTGAAGAAGATCGTGGTGTCACGCATCTACAGCTAGGGCGCTGCGTTATAAATATTTAGCTAGGATTGACAATAAGTTAATTTAAGTATATAGTAGTATATTATGACTAGGTCAGGTCGGGTCTCATTTTATAATTAAATACGTTAGGATCATTGTAATTTAAATGTATAATATTTTATTAGGATCGGACTTCGTAGAGATTCAGTGGTGATCCTGTACTACTGACCCGGTGGTGACCTGCTCATTAGGTAAGGTTTTCCTTACTTAGAATACGTTAATATTGTGATATTGTGATGCATGTATGAGCTACGAGTACGATGTGATATGAGAATGATGTTGAATAATGATGGGAGAATGATTGATGAAAATTTATATATTGGAGTTGGTGAGGCTAGCTTTAGACCTAGCCGGGGCCCTTGATCACGGTCCCCTCCCTGATTTCTCCTCGCGGGTTGTTGAACATGCGGGGGGTGTGCACACTCGGAATGAAAGGGCCTGCCAGAAGAGTTGAGATGAGATTATTGATTGGTACAGAGATGGTACTGAGAATGAGGAGACGATATTGTTGTTTGATATCGAGACGGTTGAGACAGCATGTTTTATATTACGTACTTGTGTCATGATGTTAGCATGTTCTAACCGTATTCTCTGTTTAAATTGTCACCCTATTTTATTGGGGACCTGCGACGATCCAATTGATATTTACGGTCTTTTGGGGAGCAGAGTATTGATGCAGATATGGACCATTTACGTGTGCTTAACTGAAGGGAATTGCTGTTCGGGAAGGGAGCGAGTGACCATTGTTGTTATACTCTTAGCATATTTTCATTACTAGAATTTAATAGACCGTTTAATTCATGTAGTTGTTTTGGGTTTTGTAACCATACTTATTTCTCGAACTAGATTTGCATCTTTTGAATAATCTATTAAACTCGGTTGTGTTTCAGTATTGTGTTGTGATGTGACTACTACCTCGGTTAACCCGGGATGGTAACACTCTCATTTATCCGGGAATGCCTTGTTAAGGCTCTTGGATAAACGGGGGTGTTACAAAGTGTAGCTAATAATAGTATTTTGGGATTCCTACCTAATGCTTATTTGATGGATGCGTCGTGAATATTCGGGATCATAGAGTGTTGGTTAAAGTGTTAACATGTGTGTTGTGGTACCATCAAAGGTTTTCATTAATATCGTTAGAAAATTTGGTTAACATAGATTACCCGTGTTTCTTAAGGATTAGATCGTTGATCGTTGTTTAAGGTTGTAACCTATGAACTTTGGAGTTGAGTGATCTAAATTGGATAGATTGTTGTTAACCTTGAAAAGGAGAAACATATTGCCATTAGAGGTTAGATTTATCGCGTTGTTTTGAGGAATACTTTGATCTCAATCATCTTAATGGATTTACAGTTCAGAACCTTAGACCAACGAGATTGTGGCTTCGTTGAGTTATTAAATATTTTGTGGTTGCACCATTACGATTAGAAATTTGATGGACTTCTCAGAAACATTAATCGAATGACGTGTTTGAAGATGTGATTGTTTGCACCATTACCTATAGTTTTGAGCGTGTTTGAGGATTTATTGTACTTCCCCAACTTCTGCACTAGTGATATTATAAATATGTTGGTGATCATCTTTGAGGATTTTGTGTCCGAACATTGTTAATTGGTGGATTTTATTTAGTCTTTCTTGCTCGAGAAATTTGAAGTATACCTCGAGTTGAGACCTTATAAGCTTTAAATTTATGAACCTTAGTGATTACGAGTTTGGGTATGTTTTGATAACCGATGGAATCTTAATTAATGGATTAGTCTAAATCATTTGTGGATTCTTACCATACTAATTGAAAGATTATATAAGCATGTAAGACTTAATTTTCGAGGTTGTATATTGAGTAGGACCACCCTGTACCGATATTGGACTTAGCGTTAGTTGATGGCCATGATGGGTCAATTAGGAACCCGTGTTTATGAGAGTCGTGCTAGGAATCTCGAGATGGTTAGTTTCTTCTATAATCCTTGAGAGCTCTTTCTGACTCTCAACTCCGTCTTCTTTTCTGCTTCAATTGAATTATGTTTCCGCATCTGCTGCTAATCCCTTTGACCTTTATCGATTTTGAAAACTCTTATTTTAATTTATTGTTTATCCTTGACTCTATTCATCCGTTCATCATTTCCCTGAACTTATGAAAAGTTTGACTAATTTAAATTTTTTTGATTTTTGTGAAATTTTAACAATTTGAAGCATAATTTCAAATTCTAAAACTCCCTATTTTGTAAAAATTTGAGCAATTAAACTTTTCGGATATAGTGAAATTTAACATTTTTGAATTATAATTTAAGAACTTTATACTTCAGTTTTGTTTTATCTTTGGTCGATATTTATACTTAGTCCTGTTTCAAAATGCCTTAATAATTTATTTTGAAAATATTTCAAATTATTTTTTTTGATTTTCAAACGATATGAATTTTATGAAGACTTTCATATTTTCAAATACTTCAACTTCTATAAGATTATTTTGTAAAGCGTTTTAACATTGTCGAAATTATTTTGAATGTTCAAGTTTGATAACATTTTTTTTACTTTCATAATTACTTTGATAACATTTTCGAAATTTTAAGGTTTTGAAATTAGGTTCTCTTTATTGTTGGTGGACTTTTGAATATATTATTGAAAATGCTTGACAACTGGATCGATTTTTACTGACTACAAATTTGATTTCTCAAAACTAAATTTAGTTTCATCAGGAAAAGAAATATTATTAAATTTCTTAATCAAATTGTTTTACTTTTGTTTTGAAAATGTTTTAATTACCCTATTTCCTTCATGCTCGTTACAAATGCTATTTAGCGTCGTTATGTTATCAAATAACTTTACTTTACAATTTCACTAATTAAAGAATTTCAAATTCCGGGTAGCTTAGCCCAATTTCTCTTGAAATAAATAATTGCATTTGATTTCATATCACTTTAAAAGTTGTAAAATTTTCTTTTACAGCAAAATTTTTATGCGAAATTTATATCCTTATCTTTTCGAGTGGGGTAATATTGACTCCTTTCTGCTTATTCTTAGTTTCGAGGACGAAACTTTCTTTTATTGGGGAGGATTGTAACACCCGCTAATTTTCTAGGCGTTGTTATCTATTCTGTTATGACTCCGTCATGACTCTGTGATTTTTTTTTCTGCCTTCAGTATCCTTCATTTTCAAACTTCATAATATTTTCGAGTCAAATATGATTTACTAGTTTAGAACCCGTGCAGATGCACGGGTGTATATAATAAAGTTTATAAAAAAAACTATAATGAAACTAATAATAGTATCATGTAAAATATATCGGACATTGATGATAACATTCTTCAAATTATGAGTACAAATTATTATTAAAGCATCTGATAATAAGATGTGTTGAGTTGATTCTACAAATTTCGAAACACTTCTTTTTTCTTTTTTTTTGGTAAAAGGTAAGTAGATTAAAAGGAAACAACAAAACCAACAAAAAACAATGACTACATCAAATTATGTAGCCATTTAGCATCCTTAGCCGTTACAGGGTATTTAATCTTACACAAAATCCTATTCTTAACATCCGACACGATCAATTTGGCTATCTCCTGTGGATGTCTCACCACTCCATCAATTCTGCAAGAATTCCTTTGTCTCCAAATATGGTAAATGGTCGCATTGATCATCGCTCGAAGTACATTACATTGCAAATTCGAACCCCTCAATTTCGTTGCCCAAACCATCCCTGTGATACACGGGATTGGTTTTCTCACCCAATTACTCAACAGACCCATCACCCGAGCACTTCAACTGCAACCAAAGAAAAGATGTTCTAAACTCTCTTCTTCCAGTTCACAGATAAAGCAACGATCCGAATCAATGACCCCGATCCTAAAAAGCTTTTTCCTCGTATTAAGGGCCCCTCGAAACACTAGCCATGAGATGAAGCTATGTCTCTGCACACTCCACGCGCTCCACACCAGTCTCGCCCACGGAACCAGCGAGTCGCAAGGTCTCAAATCCTGATAAGCCTTCGCAATCGAGAAGCCTGAATCCGCTCCATGCCAAGTACCATAGTCGAACATATTATTTATTTTCTCCTTAGCCTGACAAATTTTCCTCCATGCCCACGTAACATCTGAATGAGGTTGATAATCATACCACTCCCCCCCTTTCAGATAAATGCTATTGACCCATCGAACCCACAACCGGTCCGGCTGATCAAACACCCACGAGGCAAGCTTCGCCACAGCAGCTTCATTCCAGATATACAGATCCCTAATTCCCAAACCTCCTTCATCTTTAGGCCGACAAATTTTTTCCCTACTAACCAAAGCTCGATTATTTCCTTCTACACCTCCTCCCCATAAGAAATTACGACATAGTGAAATAATTCGAGCCATGACAAACTTAGGAATGATAAAAATCATAGCCCAATAATTATGCAGTTGCGACCGAACAGAATGAACCAGAGTCAATCTCCCAGAACAGAATGAACCAGAGTCAATCTCGAAACACTTCTTTGTAAACTACATTTTCAGAACTGTTGTAAATACGAAGATCTTGGTCGCATATTAAAAAATTTAATCCCTTTTTGCTAGTGACCTAGACATAGAGTTGACCTAGTCACAGATAAGGCGACATAGAGTTGACCATGACTAAAAACTGGTTTTGGAAGATACAATCCAACTTGTGAAAGGGTTTGACCTTGAGTTTTGTTGATAATCATTGCGTAGAACACCATTACTTGAAACTGTTTTCGCTAGAACTTAATCGACAATGTATTAGAATTTGATGGACTCAAAATCAACCGAAGGATAAGAACCTTTTGCCCGTGTTTGCACCTGTGATAATGGTAGCTTGGATTATGTGGTCCCCGAGTTGATCGACCACTAATCTTGTGCTTGCAAAACCCAGCAACTTGATCTATGTTTCAAGTAAGCATTATCTGTAGACATGTTTCACATAAGCAGTCTAAGTTACTTGTTTCTCCATTATAAGGGTAGACTTGTTCCCATACATAGACAATTCTTCCTTTGATGTGCCACATTTCTTTGTCTGGGTTGATTAATTGAATACCATCACATTGGGTGTTGTTTGAAGCCATTGAGAATGATGTAAAGATGCTGACCAACAATTCTTTGAACGAAGAACAACATATGGATACCATAATATTTTTGCTATTATTTCTATAGTATTATTGCTATAATATTATATACGGAGTAATATTTTTTTTATTTTTTGTAGTATTATTGCTATTATTTGTAGTATTAGTATTATTCTTGCCATACATGCAGTCCGTAATATGGTTGTCATTATATGGTTGATATAATTTTGATTGGTATATAATATTATATAGTATTGTTGTCATACATATGTAAGGATTTTTTTACGGGAATGCAACAATATTGTTGCTATTATTTAGGGTTAATCGCTATTATTTAGGATTAAAGTCTTTTAATTATGTGAAGTTATGGCATTGATTCATAATATTATTAGTTGATGTGTTTATATACGGTAATTGATTTTTTTTATATAATAATAATAATAATAATAATAACTCATGTACTATTATTATGTGATTTGATTGAATTTATATCTAATATATTAATTAATCTAAGTGATTTAAATTTTAGGATAACATATCATTATATCGATTTCATCATATTCTTGTTGCTTAATGGTGATTTCATTCCATATGGTAGAATTTTTTTTCTAAGGAATACAATCACGTATCATTAGTGATTGATAAATATCTCATATATACATACTGCATATTTTATTCTTGCCATACATACATACAATACGTAATATGATTGTCATCATATACATATTGCATATTTTTTCAGGAATGCAACACCATTGTTTCTAGTATTATTTAGCACCTAATTGCTATTATTTAGGGATTAAAATCTTTTAATTAGGTGCTTATTAGTGAAGTGAAGTTACGGTGCGAATTGTTTATTTAGGGAGTAATTGTTTACTCCTGTGGGATAGTGTAAATATATGATAGTAATATTTTTTCATATTTAATTTTGATTCCATACATAGATTGAGAGGTTGAGTTGGGCGGGAAAAAACTCATGTCCTGGTTGTTGTATTATATAGAAGTATATAGATTTTCATTAAAATATTTTAAATATTGGGTTTTTCTACGTTGTACCCTTCAGTTTTTACGTTTTCTACCATATACCCCTCCAATTTTCTAAAGCCCCACTTATACCCCTGTAGTTCATTAATTTCATTAAATGTGACATAATTACAATTATTCTACTCAAAAACTCTAATTAATTTTCATCTCTATCTCCTATGTTTTCTCTAATTCTAATTTTGTATGCATAGTTTCTAATTTTTTCTTCATTTTATCATAATTCTTTCACTTTTTATTTTAAGTGCAACATCAATGCTTTGTTTGTTCATGAGATTAAATTAATTTCGTTAGACATTAGTAAAATATCATTAATTTAAGTTAAAGAATAAGTTGGGGAGAAAATGGAGGAAAATCAATAAGTTAAAAAAGAATAAAAAGTTGATATATAAAATGAGCTAAATGGAGAATATTAATGAAATGGAGGAAAAGTTGGAGAAACTTGAGGGAATACATGTCAAGGTCATCAAAACTGGTTATGGTCATAGCCTAGAATCATTGTCATGCCATCCAATTAACGAAGCATTAGACGGATATTTGTGAATAGGTCACGTTTCATGAAGTTAATAAACTACAGGGGTATAAGTGGGGATTTTGAAAATAGGAGGGTACAACGTAGAAAACCCTATAAATATTTTATTTTCCTATAATAAATCTATTTATTAAATTTTCGTCGCAAAGTATTTATTTAATTCACAAAGAATCTCCTTTTTATACGAACTATCATTTTAAGCTTGGATTTGGGTTATTTATTTTTTTAAAAGGGCCCAAATACGTTTATATAATATATCTAACTAAGAAAATATTTTTATTTATGAAAATCTATCATTTAATAATTTTATTACGAAGTTTCGTAATTAATTTGATTTCTTACGCGAGATTTACTCAAATTACTTTGAAATGCCTTTAATAATTTTACGATCCTTATTTTTATCAATCTACAACTAATTTGGACTCATATTTTCCTTTTGTGGACCGTGACTCCCATGTCACACACTACATTACATTTTTACTACATTTTATTTTATAACATGGATTAAGCTTTTAGATATTTTCTTTCTTCTCATTTATTTTGGGTGAGTTATGAATAAACTTTTCATACTCCATACACACTTCATTTGGCTGGTTTTATCAAGTTAGTGTAGCCTTGTTTTTATCAATTTTAAAGTCTCATTTATGCATAAAGCTTTCTTACTCTTTTATTCATTCATTCACCAATTTATTCTAGGCAAATACTCTTCAATTCCTCTCCTTTGGACATGGTTTTCAGCAGTAATTCCAGCCAATATTTGTCTTAAAATTGAGTCTTTTTTTTTGGTAAAAAGTAAGTATGTATATATATGTGAGAACAATGTACAAGTGTTTGACTGCATCAATTTATGTAGCCATCTAGCATCTCTATCTTTTATCGGATATTTAATCTTACACAAAATTCTACTTTTAATCTCTTCTTTGATCAATTTGACCGCCCTCAATGGTACCATAACCACTCCATCAATTCTGCATAAATTCCTCTGTCTCCAAATATGATAAATCGACACATTAATCATAGCTCGAAGCACGTTACATTGAAGTTTAGTTCCCCTCAATTTGCACGCCCACTCTATCCCGCCAATACTCGGTATATGCTTTCCAACCCATTCACAAAGAAAACCAATTACCCGAGAGCTCCACTCACACCTGAAAAAGAGATGATCAATACTCTCCTCTTCAGCCTCACACAAATAACACAGGTCAGAATCAGCGACTCCAAACCTCAAAAGCTTCTTCCTCGTGTTTATTGCATCCCAAAATACCAGCCAAGAAATGAAACTGTGCCGTGGAATGCTCCAAGCGCTCCAAGCAAGTCTCACCCACGACACTTTCGGTCTTTGGAGCCGAATAGCGTGATAAGCTCTTGCAATCGAATAATGGAAAAACGAACCATGCCACATGCCATTTACAAATTAAGGCTAAGGAGAGAATTAAAATTGAGTCTTGATTGTCTCATTATCATCTCCAAATTAATCGTCTTTCCGTCTCCTTCGTTAAGGTATTAATCGATTCCTTTTCCAATCGTTTTCACCTTGATTTTTCATCAATCTTATGGTATTTTCATACCATGGAATTCATGTTTTTTTTAGGCTTCCGAAGCGATCCCGCAGAAGACGAATACATCGTAGATTCGGATTTGGATTAGAGGTAACGTCGATGTTACTCGGTATTACTTGATTTTATTTGTGTATTTGCATGTATAATTTTTATATTTTATTTTTGACATTATATGTATTTCATATAATCTGAAAAAATTTTAAAATTTGAAAATTTGCATGTTTCGATATTTGTATCGCTTTTACGAGATTAACGATTTAATCGTAATATTAATTTGTAAAATCGTAATATTCGGCCTAAACATGTAATATATATTTATATTCTGTAAAAATGATTTTTTTGATGATTTTTAATAATTTAGTATTTTTATGATATTTTAGCTATCGATTATTGAATTATTTCCGTTTACGGACAAAAACGATTAAAAGCCGATTTTTAGTTCTAGTACTTAAACATTTTATTTTAATCTGATTTTTGACGTGGTGAAACTTTCTGATGACATAGAATTTTCTGAATTTTTTCGTAAATTTTTGGAATTGTTAAGTGGATGAATTAATTAATCACTTTAAATCATCGTTTATCGTTAAAACCGCGTTTGTCGTTTAAATTCTCGATTTTTGGTCCTTTGATTTAATCTGGAAAAAAATTATGATTCTGATGATTTCATGATAAAATGTAATTTTATGATTTTTAGTGCTTTAATAAAATGTAAGGAACGATAAGTTTTATTAATGGAATCGTTAATTGTGAAAACGGGTTTAAAAGACGGTTTTAACGGGGTTTATTAAATCTGGAATTTTTTGAAATCTGAAAAAATAGTATTTTCTGGAAAATCATGATTTTTAAGTTTAATAATAATTTTTGGATATTAATACTTAAATCGTTTTGTAATTACTATTTTTTATTAATCGTTACTTTCGAGATTAGACGATTAACGAGAAAACGCTTTAAAAATTGAGTTTTAGGATTCTGGAAAATTTTCTTTTCTGGACAGAATGTCCATAAATATATTTATCTATTTTACGTAGTTTTTGTACTATTTATTAAAGTCTTTAATTAATAAGTATTGATTTTTGGACAAATTACGATTTATCGTTAAAATGCTTCGTCTTACCGAAAAGATTTATTTTTCCAGCTATTTTGAAAATATTTAAATCTGAAACTTTAAGAGTTAAATCATCCGTTAACATATTCTAAATATATTCAATGGTTTAATTAAATAAAAGACGTTAAAAGATTTAATTTGACATTTGCCGTAAAATCCTATTTGTAATCGTATTGTCGTAACTAATAATAATTAGAGAATTTTAGCTTTTTAAATTTTGAAAACACCCTGATTAGTATTATTAAAATGTTTAAGACATTTTTAATCATTTTATACACTTGTACGATATTTCAATAATTTCATAAACTCAAATGTTCTTACTTTAATAATTAATATCGTTAAGGCCGAAAGTATTAGTTTTATAAATCTATATCGTTTACTAAAAATGTGGTATTAGTATGAAATAATATTTTCACTATTTTGATATAATGCTATTTTTAGTAAAGTTTCTAAAAATAGAAGTTTCCTAAAATAGAAAGTTTCCTCTTTTAGAATATAAATGTTTACTTCTTTTATCCTCATATTGTTTATATTGATTATATCTTTTGAATATCGATAATGGCTTTGTTTTGGAGTTATGGAATAAGGACAAGTGTGAGGTTAAAGTAATATATTCTAGGGTTTACGTTTTTGCCATCAACTATAAGGCTAGTGTATCAGGAATCGGTACATTGGTTGTTGAACCGGGTGACAGGTATCCCGGGAGTTTTGTACATTTTGACCTTAAGCTTAGACCTCGCAGTAAGCCGCCGTCATAAGTTGAACTGGGTGACAGGTAATCCCAGGAGGGGTGTGCATTATCTTAAACTAGGGCCACGCATTTATAAGTCGCCGCTCTATTATGGTTGAGTAGCCTAGTTAGAGACCGAAGTTTAATTTGTTTGAACTAAGTTCTCGAAGCTAGTTTTTAGTATTCTCCTAGTGAAAGTCTAGCCGTCTACACTACTCCTATCCATAACGCCATTTTGAATATTTTCATTATTATCGATATAATTGGTTGCAGGTTGGCAAATGTTTTCTTCGGAAAACTCATTTTTATTATATTGTTTTGATACGTGAAGTTTTTCACTGAAAGTTTATTTTTATTATAATGTGTTTTACTGTTTTCCAGTTTTACTATTTTTCTATAATAGTAATTACAGTTTTAAAATCCTGTTATACGGCTGGGAGAACGATGACGTTGCTCCCCACTGATTGTGGCTGTTATGCTTTTAATATGGCAGGTATATGTGTTTTCCTTCGGGTGGGCTAGCGAGCAATTATGGATCCTGCTTGTTTTAATCAGATCACTGTATTATGGATTGTTGAAACCCTTTTTATGGATTTTTTTTATAGCCATTTTTTTATTTTATGGCTTATGTATTTACTTACCATTTTTATTTAATCAAGACACAGCTACAGTGTGTTATAATCTCACTTCTACAGTGTTTCCGCCATTGTATTGCGTTAGAATTTCTAGGGGATTACAAATTTAGATGCGGTTCCAAAGGCATGTCATTTTATCATTTATTTATATTTTGAAACTGGTGACAAATGTTACTGATTTTAATTACAAAATTGAATTTTTGTATCTCTGAGAATGGTATATAAAAAACAAATCAAAGCACGCCAATAATATTTGTCGAAAATCGGGCAGCACCTCCCTACAATTTGATTAAACCAAAATCAAAATCATATCACTGCAATGTTTAAACAACAACCAAATCCATAACCAATCCACACCTCCAACTACTTAAGTAACATCTCCAGTAGAATGCCTCACGTCTAGCTATCAACATGACTACAATATATATTTAACCACAAAAGTTAACAAAGTCACAAATGTACTACATCATCAACTCTATGCACTTTTGAGACCAATATTCATGAACTTGGTTCATATCTTCCGTCGTCATTCTTGATTTTGAAATACACTAACAAATAAAAAGAATAGTAACGATGGATTAGCGGTTACACCCATAATTACTTTATAACAGAAAAACTAAGATTAAGTAAAAAAAAAACCTGAATTAAGCTTTCTTGACTCTTAGAGTAAAATACGGTGATGTCGTACATCCACTTTATGACGTAGTATCCACATTCAAAGGCTCCAGATTGTTGAGGACACTGAAATTGTATGAACCAAAAAGGTGTTATAAATCATTATTCACCAAGATAGTTGAATTCATCAATTGCGCTATAATCATTGCTTTAATTTAGTCATCTTCGACATAAAATTTGTATAGGAAACAAAAGACAACAATGAGATAGCTATAATGGAGTAAACATTTTTAAGAACTCAAAATCATTAACCTGATTTCATGAACTATCTCAATCAACGCATTAAGTTTAAATTAAATGGCAACTACTAACCCATGTAAAAAAATGAACTAATGAAACAAGTTAAAGCTTAATAATGTTGTTTACCTCGATCATTTTCACTTCGAGACTATATTTTTTAACCGTATGACGTCTCCCGCCACTCATTGTATAGATTTTCCAAGCCCTTACATTATAAACATTAAAAATTATTAGACTATTATTTTTCTGGTAAAGGTTTAACTTAAGATAGTATTTTGATGACTAATCAATAAACATAACTTACAATTGCAAATGTAGTATTACGATGTCCAAGTCATGTTTATCTTTATTCGAGTCAAAGATATATGCTATGTTGTCCCAAGGGCAAATGACAAGCAACAACCAATTCTTGCTGTATATAATACAACTTACGATTAGTAAGTATGAAATAATATAAAATAACTAAGTAATTAATTTAAAGAACCTTGGAGACTTGCCTTGCATAGAATGCACCCATCACATATTTCTTGTCTTCTTGAATTAGCATGACATCTTTGATGTAGTTTTCTATCGACCGTGGATCATACAAGTATGAACTAAGACAAACGGGACACATGAAGCCGACACCTTCTTCTGTCACTCCTAATTTTTTTCCATAATCATGTAGGAACCTATTTTAAGAACATAGTGTAAACATTCAAAATGAATATATAGAAACATACATAAAATAAAACTAATCCTAGATTTGAACATAATTGAAAATAATACAAAACATCAAGTTTATACCTTCCCCAAGCTTGAATTATTGTTTGATTTAGATCATCGTAATTGCACATTTCCCTAATATCCTCGAAACTTAAGTACACTGTGACGTCTCCGGAATTGTACACCGACTTACTGATATCTATAGATATCATAAATATGGAATCCGCAGAAAATGAAACCATTATTCTTTCCAATCGTTGACAATATGAACCATACCTTCTGGCTCATTATTTTTTCCACAAACATTATTGACCTACAAATATCAATTTGCTTGTTATTATTAAGACCTAAAATATTCCAAGTAGTAGAAATTGAACCAAATTTTCCTCATTCATAGATCCAACACGAACTTCATCCTTTTGTTGAGCCTTATTACGAGACTCCTTTGTATCTTTCGATCTTGCTTTTCTTTTCAACTTTTTATTAGAGGGCAATTCCTAAAATTACACGTATTAATTAAAAAACTAACATGATTAAAATATACGAGAATTGTGTTTGGTTTAAAATCATAATTCAATAGAATGCATGGTTAATGGAACAAAATTTCACTCTTTGTGATGATAACAAATTCAATCATGGCACAAATCCACAAAAGACCTAATTAGATAAGTAATATTTACCTTGTTTTGGCTTAGTAGAACCCATTTTTTGGGCCATTGTACCAAACTTCCCACAGCTTCACCAATTTTTTCAAATCCAGACCACGAAACTGGAAGTAATGCATTAGAATTCAACCACTTATCAATTGTTACATGAACATTATGTGGACTCAATGTTGTGTGGTGCACCACTGTGTTCTCTTTCCATGGTAGAGCTATCCCCTCAGCAACGACGATCAATGCAGTACCATCATGAACACATAACCGACAAGATGTAGAATCCTGCAAAATATACAGTCAGTCAAAATTATTAGAATAGGTACAAAAAATGTAGAAGGAAAAAAAACATTAGTAAACAAAAACAACATAATCCTACAAGATGATAATTTGTTGTACCTTTAAGTCAACAAAAGGGTCACTTTGATGAATTGAATGACTACTGTGATCTTGTGGGGTTGGTGAAAGATTTGATGCTTCTTCATCACCGTGAAAGCCAATGGGCAATATCATACCACATGCCTTTGCCATTTCAATGAACATATTCTTCATCTCTGTCCTTGTTTCCCTCTTAACCTCATCTAACTTCTCATCCATTTCTTGAGCCGTTTTCTCCAAAGAACTTCGACTTGGTTTTCCAAAATACTTTTGGTTACCAAAAAAAGTACCGACTCCTCATGTCCTCCCTGGATGCTCATTTTTGCCCGTTGCTTTCACCAATACATCTTCTAACCTCGAAGGAACAAACTCGCCACTCTCCGCCAAATTCGACCAATGCTTCTGTTTACATGAAATTTGGAGTGTTGGCGATCTTATTTATCAGCTTAAGATTATAAAAAGGACTTACGATGTTGTTGATGATTTCTTGCGTCTATGGTGGAGGAGCACTCGATGATGGCGTATGTCCTTTTACCCACATGAAACTTCTATCCTTGATCCTCTGAATAGCAATTTCCCTAACTGCAACAGGATCAGCATCCGGGTTTAGTGACATCTCCCTATCAACTTCTTCCTGGAGCCATTTATCGGCCTTGCCACTATACCCAGATCTACCCATGTAATGTGGAGTGTTGTTGCTGATTTGGGCAAGTCGACCTTTCTCACTTCTTTCTTATAGATTTTAAAAGTTATTTATAGAGATCAGATGAATATATGCTTCGCAGTAGCAGTCACAAAGGCAATAACCTTAAGTAAAAGGAAGATATAAACCTTTGCTTTCGGATCAGTACGTTGTTTTACGAACTCCTCCCAATCTTGTTTTGAGATCTCTTACGCCTCACAAGGATCGTCATCTAACTCCTCGCCCCCTTCTAATTCCTCAACTTCTGACTCTTCTTCACTCTCCTTGCTACTCTTTTGTTTTCCTTTTCTATAAATGTAATTTTTGGCTAGCCTTGTCTTAAAATTTTTATATCGATGTCCAACAATCTTTAGTAAGAGTTCCCGTTTCTTTTCATCTTTGATGTTGAACATTTTCTACATCAAAATCCGTTAAATCAAAAGGTTAGTAGATTATAGTTCATGTAGTCAAATTATAAAACATTATACTTCATTATCAATAACAAGACTAATTATTACCTTCATATGTAACCAAATTGTTTCCTTTTTGCCTTCGGGCACTTTAGACCATCCCCCATATCTAATCTTCACTCCTCGGGCTAAAACCCCCATTTCAGAACCGAAAGCAATCGCACATGGGCCTTTCGGCATATCTAACTCATCAAACTCTATAGACTGCGGTGGCATAGTGTCCTCTTTTTTCTTATCCTTCACCCTTGTTGTCGGACCTCTAGGTTTATATTTCTTCTTTGGGTTTGGCTTTTCTACAACGCTAACTATATTCATATTATTTTCTTCCATGATACAATAACCTGAACCATATAAAAAAAGAAGTTAATTTGAATAATCCAATAAACAAATAAAAATAACATTAACAAAATCGATTTAAAAAATCAATACATCTTACAATTAATTGAAAATATAATTAAGATGCAGCACGCATATATATACCTTCACTAAACGATGATGCATTATTAGTATTATTGTTTAGGATTTTCAAACCATATGCCCTCACCATGATCATTACGTAGATAAGTTTCGTGACGTATATCTAATGCTTCTTGACTTTCGGTTGATAGAGGAGGAAATTCGTCTAAGTGATCATATTCTTCTTCGTTTGTAACATCCTCAACACCAAGAATACGTCTTTTACCATAACGTACTATCTTCCAACTATCATACAAAGTGTCAGTCATATAAAAGATTTGTTTTGCTTGACATGCAAGTATAAACGGGTCTTGTGCATGTCCCAGGACACTGAAATTTACCAAAGTGAATCCCATATCCTCAACTTTAACACCCTTATCACAATCAACCCATCTACATCGAAACAAAGTTTCCTTAAATTCCCTAGAATAATCAAGCTCCCATATATCTTCAATTATCCCATAATATGACCTAGACACATTTACCGATTTCTTACCCTTTCCGACATATTCTTCAGACGATGCAATAACAATAACACCACTATTTTGCATCGTGCTTCTGCTATCCTGTCTACTTGTATAAAAGCAAACCCATGGACATCATACCCTTCATAAGTCACGATGTTTCGATTAGGTCCTTGGGCTAACCACCTTATGTTTTCCTTCTCCTTATGCGATGGATCGGACAACTCATCCATCACATCATCTTCGAACCACTGTACAAAAGTGCGATTGTGTTCCTTCGTCAACCAAGATTCATGCTTCTGTGGATTTTGTTGCTTCAATAAAGCCATATGCTTAACTAAATATTTATCGACATCTGTCTTGTTTTGTAAAACATACAGATGGGCTCGTTGTAAAAGGTGATTGTCAACTATAATAACGTTCTTTCCCAAGGTACCCTGTTCTTAAAGTCTCCCTTCATGTCGCGAGGTAGGAAGTCCAATAGGCCGCACATTCGCCATGTAATCAGTACAAAATCCAAGTGCCTCACAAGTAATTGTTGATTCAACAATACTACCTTCAGGGCGATATCGATTTTTCATTCGTCGCTTGTACGTACCCATCTCTCGTTCCATTGCCCACATGTTTCTCTGAAAAACTGGACCACATAACTTTATCTCTCTGACTAGATGAACAATTAAGTGAACCATGCTGTCGAAGAAAGAGATCGGAAAGAACATTTCCAATTCGCAAAGTGTCTTAATCACATTAGCTTGTAAGACATCCAAGCTGTCGGGATCAATATCCTTAGAATTAATTGCATGGAAAAATGAACACAGATTTGTGACAACAACTCTAACATGTTTAGGCAATACAGATCTTATAGCTACAGGCAACAACTATGTTAACATAACATAACAATCATGAGATTTCATGCCTACTAATTTCAAATCTTTCATTGAAACAAGTTGACTTATGTTTGAGGAATATCCATATGGTACCTTCACACCTTTTAAAGACTCACACACTACAATCTTTTCCTTTCTCGATAAAGTAGTGGAGATTGGAGGTAAATAGGTCCGTTTCACCCCCTCATTGGGCTTCAAATCGAGTCTTCCTCTTGCGACCATGTCTTTCCTCGCCTTTACCCCATCCTTAGTTTTGTTTGGAATATTCAATAATGTACCAATTACACTATCAAATACATTTTTCTCCACGTGCATAACATCAATACAATGTCTCACTGACAAATATTCCCAATATGGAAGATCCCAAAATATTGACCTCTTTGAGTGATATACGCCATCATGGGGAGGTTTGTATGGCTTTCCGAACTCGACATTTATGTTTTAAACTCGTTCTTAATATTCTTTGCCATTCAAAATTGATGGAGGCGGCCTATGCTCGGTTTTCCCATAAAAGAACTTCTTCTTCTTTCGATAAGCATGACCCTCGGGAAAAAATCGTTGATGGCCCATATAAGCATATTTACCCGAGTTCTCCAACCATACAGAGTCAGTGTCATCCCCACGAACAGGGCATCCTTTATCGGTTTTTAATCTATAGCCGGAAAGGTTGCCGTAAGCGGGAAAATCATTTATTGTGCAATACAACATCGCACGCAATTGGAATTTAGAGTCACAAGCAGCATCATACACACATACACCAACTTCCCACAACAACTTCAAGTCCTCAACAAGAGGCGCCAGATACACATCAATATCATTTCCCGGTTGTTTGGGGCCTGATATTAGTAGTGCTAGAAAGATATATTTACTCTTTATAGTAAGCCAAGGAGGAATGTTGTATATTACTAACATTACAGGCCAACAACTATGTTGTGTACTCAAAGTCCCGAATGGGTTAATCCCATCAGTACAAAGCCCTAATCTTAAATTTCTATACTCTTCACCAAAATCTGGAAATGATCTATCAAAGTTTCGCCATTGTGGAGAGTCGGCTACATGCCTAAGTTTACCATCTTTTTTCCTGCCTTTGTGATGTCATATCATGTACTCTGCATCTTTTGAATTTGCAAATAATCCCTTTAATCTAGGAATAATTGGTAAATACCATAAAGTCTTTCTTGGGCCTCCTTTTTTGCCCCTTTTATCATCCTCTGTCAATTTGTATCGTTTCTCTCCACATCTTGGGCATGCTTCTAAGTTAGTGTACTCTTTTCTGTACAAAATACAGTCTTTCGGACATGCGTGAATCTTTTCATATTTTGTAGCCAATGGACAAAGGATTTTTTTGCATTGATATGTGGTAATGGGTAGCACATTACTCGAAGGTAAGCCATCAGAAATAATCTCTAACAAAGTAGTGAAACTCTTATCACTCCAACCACCCTCAGCTTTTGCAGTATATAACTTTAGCACATAACCTAAAAGACTATACTTGGAACCTGAATATAAAGCTGTTTTGGAATCAGTAACCATTCTTTAAAACATTGTTGGGCAATTTATAAAATCTTTTTCAAGGTCATCCATCATTTCATCAATGTTTTCATCCTTTACATCACCATTATCCATATTAAAACCCTCATTAAGATCTTCATGTTCATGATTATTATTCTGCTCACAAATATCAGCCTCTTCTTCATCTCCTCTATTCATATCACTATATCTACTATCACCCATCACCGTCTTCTCTCCATGCCAAATCCAAACTTTATAATTTGGTTTAAATCCCTTGATAATTAAATGTGCACGTATCTCATTTACACACTTCACCTTCTTCACATTGTAAAATACGCTACATGGGCACATTATCAAATTACCATTCCCTTCTTGTATTTGGTGTTCAAGCGCCCGACTAATAAATTCTTCAAGCTTTCGACAAAATTCAATATCTCTCTGTCCATACATCCAACTTCGATCCATTTATACACTCTAATAATTAATACACACAAATATGATAATTAATTCCAAGGCAATGTGATGTGAGAAAAACATAATTGACCCACACAAAAATGCTAAAATCATGCAGCCAAAAATGACTAATTCACTAATTGTGTGTCGTATTCGTGTAATGTCTTGGGTAATAATTGCAACTTCATATATAATGAGTTGCTTGAATTTTGGCAAAGAAGGGTATCAGATTCAAAAATATGGGATGAGTACCTTGATAAATGGCGTAACAAAAAAAGTTAATTCTTGTTTATGAGAGCACTATCCGTCTTAATCTTAAGACAGGTCAAATATCTTACCATTTATGTGTATAAGACAAATATATCACTCTTTCTCCTACATTCTTATATATACAAGTGATAGGAACTTGACCTGTTTTATGTTTATAACAGATATTGTCGTCTTAAGGAGACTTGTTGACAAAAAAGATACATCCAATACGAAAAATTTCAAGTGTTTATACCGTAAATCTAGTAAGAATCGTGGAGTATCAACAACAAAATGCATATATGTCTTCACATTTTAAATTGATAGGAGTACTAATTCTGTTAGGTTAAGCGTAACTAATTCTGTTACGGTTCTTGTATATATAAGATCTCATGTATCATGACTAGGGTTGGCAATGGGTCGGGTCTGTGTCAGGTCCGACCAGACCCGTGTTTCACAAGTTGGACCCGGACCCGTAAGGGTCCAAAATTTAATATATACTCTTTCGTCTGGACCCGATTGTACATTTTTTTAATATATACTCTTCCTTCTCCTTTATTTGTTCGTCTTTGATTAAACTATTATTCACAATAAAAAGGCAAATAAATGAATAAAACGGAAGTTGCATATGACTTTAACCGGACGCTAAAAATCCATGACGTACTGATAAAGGAGGTGAAATTCGGTATTTACTGAGTTTCGGTAGACGTATTAGAATAAATTGCTGTTAATTTCTAATTTTCTATTGCTATTTGCTAATGTAAAGTCTCCCTCTCCCATTGTGGTTTGTATTAGTTTCATTTACTATATTACACATTGAATTACCGCATCCACTAAGTTCTTTTTTTTCTTTTAAAAAAATAATAATTTTAACGGGTCCAAGGGTCGGGTCCGGGTCCAATCTATAGGACCCGGACCCGGACCCGAAAAATTATTGAAGGACCCATACCCGACCCGTACCCACAGGGTCTAAAAAAAAGAGGACCCGTACCTGACCCGTTAGGGTAAGAACCGACGGATCCGGATAGGGTCCCGGACCCATTGCCATCCCTTATCATGACCTAGACACATGTACCGGTTTGTTACCCTTTCCGACATATTCTTCCAACGATGCAAAACAATAAAACCACTATTATGAATAGTTATTCACTGAGCATATAATGCAACTTTTCTGAGTCATTCAATATCAATCTGTGTTTTATACATGCATGTTACTCTTCCTAGTGAGTATATGTTAAGTAGGTGGCTTTGATAATTGGGTGTATATTCAGGCCGCTCCATAACAGTAATCAATTGATAAGGGAAATGTTAATCTACTCATAAATTAATTCCTTTAGTTCTTCACACCTGATAAGATTCGTCCTTGAAGTTCTCAAGTACATTAGATTACCTAATTCTCAAGTTGGTCTACTAATTTTCTTTCTCGAACATTCTTATATATTACCTAATTATCTAATTCAATAATAAAATCTACTCATTTTATTTACTCTGATTCTTCCAGAGTTTGTTTTCTTTTCCATGGCTATATATATATATATATATATATATATATATATATAGAGAGAGAGAGAGAGAGAGAGAGAGAGAGATGGGTTCTAATGAGTCCCTCATCTATATTGAGTCCCTAAGTCCTCACGGATGGGATGAGGATGGATGGACAAGATGCATCCTAATATTTTGTATTAAAAAAAAGGAAGATTTAGTATCCTAAAATAACTCCCATGATTTTAGCAAACAATAACTCCATAATCACTTTCATTTCTCATTCATTCATTCATTCACGTTAGAGGTTCGTCAAAACTTAAAAAAAACGCTCCCATCGATCATCACGTTCATTCATTCATTCAATTCAATTTGTGCTCAAAATTCTGTTACTATGAATTCAATGATCGCGACATCTTCATTAACTGTTGGTAAGCAATTCATCGAGTATAACAATGGTGAGTTTCAATATTGCTTTCATGTTTTCCGTCAATTTTTATTCATCATCTTGATTAATTTGCGTCAATTTGCGTCAATTTGCGTTCATGTTTTGCATCAATTTTTATGTTGATATTGCTTTCATGGTCGTGTCATTCATGTTTTGCGTCAATTTTCATGTTGATATTGCTTCCATGGTCGTGTCATTCATCATAGATTCATATGCAAATCGTAGAACACACAAACGGTGAGTATATGCTCTACACTAAAGTAACGCAGTATATGAACTACAATAACTCAATATATTGTGCGCGCGCAAATTTCATATGATGAATCAGACATTTAACAGTATGCAGTTTCCCATATTGTAAACGTAAAAACTAACAATTGAGTAGCATCTTAATGACTTCGCCAGGATGCCCGTTTGTGGTTGTAGTACTTCCGAGGGTCGACCCATTTCTTGGATAATGGGCGAGAGGTTTAGTACTAGGATTCTGCCTTTCCTAGCTCACTTGGATCAGCTGGGACATTTTGACTGGGTGACCGCGACTTTCACGATGATGACTCGCTGCTTACAGGTCATGGTGAGGCCGCAGAAGGTGGACTGGCTCGGCTATACCCATCGTGGGTCCAGGTCTCGTACTGGAGGTTATTTTTTGTCTCTGTACTTGACTTTTGAAGTTTTATTCGGTTCAGTTAGGTTTTGCTAACGGTATTCCGGGTTCTGCAGGCTTGGATCTAGTCATATTTCCCATGTTTGGCGCCTAAGTCGGTGCGCGTTCGTCAGGAAAGATTTCCGGCGGGGATTGAGTGGATGTTGGCTCATGCCAAGAGCAAGACGATTCACTACTCGTCGGAGAATGTGCTGGTGAATTAGCTGCGCCTCGAGGATTTAAGTTTCCTTCTTACGGTTTGTTTTCTTTGGTAGCCCCCAAGGTTAGGGATTTAAAGTGTTGGTTTGTTTATGTAGTTGGTGGCCCATCCTTGGGTCGACTATGAGGGTTTGCTCGAGTATGTGAGGGCAGAGCTGAGGCCTAGAAGCTACAGGAGGATGCCCGTTCCTGCACTGTTCCGCCCGGTGTGGTTTTTGGGCGAGAGGTTGGTGCTTCAATGTTTATACGACGAGTTCAGGGTGCCAGTTGATCCTCCCCGGACAATGTTTTGATCGCCGACCACCGCAGAGGCTCGCGAGAGCAGGGACGGAGAGGGAGGCGATGCACTACTGGTGCCTGGTACCTCCTATGTGTCTCATGTCTGGCAGCGACTAGCTTGCCACCGCCTCGTGGTGAGTACTTGTTTTTTGTTTTATTTCGTTCTAGGGTTTAGTGTCTGTTTGCATTTTGAACGGTTCGCTTTTCTTTCAGCTGGCCGATCTGGCTGATGCTGTTCAGCCCCCAGACTTCCCCTTGACACTGCTCAAGGTTGATGCGGCTGGGGTGGCCTTTACAGAGGCTCTTCCCACTTGTTCCGCGGAGGAGATGGAGGCTAGGATGAAGTGGCGTGACCGGGTGTACCGGGTAAGTTTTGGGATTTGCTTTAAGTTCGGCTTTTGAGGGTTAAGTTTTGTTTGACTAATTGGTTTGGTTTTGTCTTCCAGGTTTCGTCGGCTTCCCATCAGCGGTTGTGTAGACACCCAGATTTGAACCTGGTGGCTGCCAGAGTGCCTAACAAACACCCGATGACGATCGGACAGCAACACGATGCGAGTTTGCGATGTTTTAGATAGTTTTTCAATGGAACGGATCAAATAATTACTCGAAAAAATTAAAATAACATCAGGGCAACCTTAGTCGTGTCATTATGGTCGCATAGACACTAATTAGAGTCAATTCCGACACCGGGACTCCGAATCGGTCCTGAAACACGAACCGAGTCAGCACAATGCCAAGCGAACCTCAGGACGTGCTCCCGAGCCCCACTAGGCGCAACGGCGCTAGGTCATGGCAGGAAAGACTTAATCCCCAAGACTCGTATAATACGCGCACCTCTCGGTTTTGGAAAGTATCAATCGTATCTTCATAATTCCGAGCGCCTCACCTTGCGTGCCTTATGCTTCACCCGCCTAAACCCAGGTGCCTGAGTTCTAGTGCGCCTGGACTCAGGCGTCCATCCGGGTGACGGGAGCCAAAACACCAATAAATACCCCCCTCCACCACTTCATTTCGACACAACTTCTCAATTTCCCTTCTCTCTTTGACTCGTTAAGAGTATCTCGCTTGGGCTCGCACTCCGACACCCATAGCAAACGATCCACTTGATCGTAGTCCCGAAAGCAAAATCGACGTTACTCCTCACCTTCAAGCACTTCACTCGATACCGAGGTGCCTGTGATCGACTAGTTACACCGAGTCTAACGGAGTTCTGCCGGATTAGCCGTAGAACGAGCAAGTAGTAGCGGAGCTATGCCGGACTAGCCGCAGGAAGGGCCCACGGTAACGGAATTCTGCAGAAATCACCAGGCGAGCTAGGAGGATCCGCCTTTGAAGTCGAATCCTCACTAGGTTGTTGTCTAAACAACACTTTACATTTACGCACCTTTATTACTATGCACTACGATAATATCAAATGTGGACGCTAGGCCCACAACAACACTTACTAAAATACGTAACGTCCCAACTTCAATCATAAACACTAAAACACTCTAAATAGGCCTGAGTAGTCCTGAGATGCGTTCTCAACTATCTATGCATCGAGTCCCGTTTAGCGTATACTCCGAGGGTGCAACTCCTCACTATGTGATTTACTTACATTCGCAATTACAGTTTTTTCGTATGATTTATTGCTTTTATGACCTTATAATCGCATGCTAAATCACCTAAAATGGAAATCAAGACGTAAATATGCTAAAACTGAACAAACCAATGGTCTGGTTCCGTATTAGTCCCGGTGCTCACCTTATAAGGTTTGATGCATCCCTATTAATACCGAGCCGACGCATCTTAAGCAGAATACCAGGTAAGGTATACCACGAGAACGACTAATATCCGTATTATCACGTTAAAACTGACTTGCTAATACCTATAATATTAGTACTCTCTACTCTCCTATGTGCATCTTTTCATGGCCTACTTGTCACGTGAAATCGCATGCAAAGAATGTAAAATGAACTATTTCGACGACAAAACTTACTCGTCCTTAAACAACCGACATAGCCAAAGGTATAGGGTTAAAACAATGGATGTTACAGTACTTCCGTCACAAATAGGAAACGAAGTTATCAGCGCACCGATTGATTAGTAGAGGCCGCTATACTGCGGGCGGGATTGGGTGTCGATGTCTATCAGACGTTGGCTTCCCAATACGTACCCTCACCCCTTACTCAAAATCGACGGTTTCCGGATGTCCAAAACCATTGGCAATGAGAGTCATTCCAGGCATGGAGTGCTTAAGGGTACAAATCTTTATCTTTAGGTCCCGTGCCCCTCAGCTTTTAGCCGACTAAGAATCAAAGTTGACTTGAACGATTTCCGAGTCCCCATGATTGACTCGGTGGCGACTCCACAAATCGGCAACGAATTCAGTTCACTAAAATGGTTGCTTTACCAAACATATCGGTCTTTAAACATTTACAACCACAACTCTATCAATTCCAACGGAAACACGGGCGCTAGCGCCCGTCTAGTACAAGTCCGAATCGTCATCCGAATCGAGGTCCGACACATCGCCTCGAACGTGAGATCGGACCGGCCCCAAACGGGGAGGGGGCCGCATGGGTGGCCGCCAAGATCGAATACTGGGTCGGTCCCGCACGAGCGCGCGCGGGGCGGTGGGCGGTGTGGACGGACGTCCACAGTTTGGCGACTCTGCTGGGGATTTGGAAACAAGTTTCCAGCGGTGGTGTAACTTGAACGAGGTCGGTGAAGCTCATTTCCTAATTTCCTGTTGTGGTCACTACAGGATTTGGCCCTAAAAAGCCCACCCTAACCGATATTAGGATCAATTTCGCGGTAAAATCCTTATGGACACGCGGGAAGATCCTCGGTTGACGCTTCGGCCGCCTAACGCGCATCCCGCGGATAAACTAAGCGAATGGTCCGAACAGACGGTGCGACGCTCACCTCTCCGGATGACTTGTCGCCACCTAAGCAAGGGCTATTCGTGGGCGGTAGCCTACCCTAACCTACCTGTGTCTGCATCCTGCATGAGTGTATGCTTTCCTAGTTGTGTGTAGCGTGTTTGAACAACCCAAATAAAACACTAAAAAATGGATTCAACCATGACAACATATTCAACCGCACCCAACTCCGTTTAAAAAAAAATCAATCGTTTCTCTTTCCAAAGAAAACGAACGATGTTCCGGCCAATCTAAAATATTTTTTTTGAAAACTTTTCTTTTCAAAAAAAATCTCAACACGACAGATCTTTCAAAATACCTTTTTACAAGCACCATCACCTCGGTCAAAATAAAACCCGCCAACAAAAAATACCATTAGTACCACCAAAACTCCCGATCAAAGGGATCGAGGTACCTTAAACGGTTATATTTTATTTTCAAAAAAAACATTTTCTTGCACATACCGTTGACACAACCGAAAGTTCAATCAATGTAGTCGAGGAACCCAAAACGGTTACACCCTCAAAACACTTTGCACAATACATCACCCCCACCGCCAAAACGCAAGTTAATGCAACCGACGAGCGCGGGTTACTTGTTTTGAAAGTCTTTCTAAAAACACTATTCACTACCTAAATTCTATAATGAGGATTTAGTCACACCATCCAAAGCACCATCACAGACATAACGTTCTATCACAAACACCACCTACACCACGAATGTCGAACTGACTAATTAATAGTGGTTCCGATAAAAGCACAATGTCATTATTTTCAAAACCGGTTCCCTTAAGAACCGTGCTTCTTTTGAAAAACCACCATTTACACTCTTGCTATCATCGAATCTTAGGCACTCACGTAGCATTACATTTTCAGGTCACCAACGATGTCACCACTCACCACACCATCGTAACACCAGTTTTACAAATCCTCCCTTTCAAAAGAAAGGACTTACTTTGCAAAAAAATCGATCGTTTTAAAAAATGCGTCAAAACTCCTTGATCCTGAGCCGGGATCGCGATCAATTTCTTACGTCGTACAACCGTGTGATTAACTGTCTGTGTTAGTTACTCGGGTCGCCTCTTCCCGAGGTCCTACATTTTGGGTCGTCTCGCCTAGAGAAAGTCCTCTTCAAATCTCACCCCGAGATTTGCGTCAGATCGTCTCGTTTTAGAGACATAGATTCAATAGGCGCTCCGCCGAATACACTGAGAGTCTAAGGCACCTGAGTCCCTAATTCGATAACCGCGAACACGTGCGAATCAAGGATCTCATTCCCATGTCGCTTGATCAAGAGCATTCCTCGAGTCTTTAAGTTGTCTGGTGAGTCCAGCCTCATGTTCCAATTCTGTTCCACTAGACCAGGAATGGCGCCAAGTGGCAACGAAAATAGCATCGATCAACTCAACACCCTAATGAATGTGGTCTCCATTGACGATGTCAGGCGTCGCCTCGAGACTCTGGATGGACCCGAAAGGAAAACCCATGAGAAACCGCTAGGCCGGGAATTGGTACTCAGTGGAGACCCATATGTCGAGTATGCCAGGCTCGCACACCCCGTCGAACCCACCCGCCTTCGTCGCCCCTTTAGGCGATTCACTGAATTGGGGGAGTCCTACACTGAAGCCCTCAAGAAATTACAAGAGGCCTGGCTGTTATGGCCAATAGGACCTACCCCAGATCCACCTATAGGAAGGGGGGGGGGGGGGACTGGAACCCGAATGCTTATTGCCTATACCATCAGCATGAGACCTAAATGTGCACTGAGCTCAAGCACAAAGTGCAAGACCTGATCGACAAGGGGGTCTACGTCCCCGTAGGATGCCTGCGGAGGAGGACTGGTTCGTGATACCAAACCCATCAAGAAGGCGACCCTTATGAACGCCGAGAATCCAACCACGCAGGTTCCTCTAGGGACATGTGACGGTCTTAGTCAAAGTATAGTTCATCCAAGGGCCTAGGCTTACTAACAATAATAAACGTTTTTTTATCGAGTCAGGGAGGCGCGAGGGGACATGCCCCCCCCCCCCTGCGTCAAACAAAGTCACGGGCATCTAGGCCGTTTATTTATATCAAAAACAGCTCTTTTTTCCTTTTACAAACATGCCTCGACAATCGCTTGGTAACTTGCTTTATTGCTTGAAACTCGACACTATGGCATTTATTGATAACAATTAACTTAAAGCGTAAAGGCCACAACAAACGGCCCACCATAACTTCACCCTAAGAAGAAATCAGGAAACAACTACCCTCGGTCCAACCCGCAACTGACCCCTCCTAGCCAACAACAACACCCCAACAACTAGTAGGTGACCATATACCCATATTAGTCAAACTAGAGTTCCCCGTTACCAACAACACAGCCGAATACGAAGTCTGCTTAATAGGGGTAAAAGCCGTCGTAACTCTAGGATTTAAGAACCTTAGAGTACATGGAGATTCATCCCTAGTAATCAACCAAGCCACGGGCACCTGGAAAGTTTACAGCGAAACCTTAACCCCGTACCAAACTAAAGTAGAAACAATATCCAGGGAATTCACAGAAATTGACTTCATACACATACCCCGCGAAGAGAATCAATTCGCGGACGCTTTATCCAAACTAGCCTCACTAATAAACATGTCTGACCATCTTTTCTCTATGCCTATCTGCGTAGAGAGAAGCGAACAGCCGGCCTACAACCATAACCTCGAAACCGACGATACCTCCGAGGAACCCTGGTACAAAACAATCCTGGACTTTAAAACCGATGGATCATACCCACCCAACACAAACACCAAAAACAAAAGAACCTTAAGAATACAAGCCACCCATTACGTCCTGAACCAAGGACTACTCTACAAACTAACCCCACAAGGAGTCCTTCTTAGGTGCATAAAAAAACCCAATCCGAGAGAGTCATGGAAGAAATACATGACGGAGAGTGCGGACCCCACATGAGCGCGCACCTATTAGCCCGAAAAATAATGAGACTAGGCTACTACTAGATTACCCTAGAGGCAGACTGTCGGCGTCATGTCCGTCACGGCCACAATTGCCAAATATTCGCCAACATCCAACAGCTACCGTCCCATCCCCTCCACACCGTAACCACACCTTGTCCCTTCTATACTTGGGGAATCGACATCATAGGAAAAGTTCACCAATCCAGGACCGGTGGACACTGTTTTATACTAGTGGCCGTCGATTACTTCACCAAGTGTGTAGGAGCCACTTCTTACACACTAGTAGAATTAACGCCATTGGAACCTATTAAAAGGAACCGGTTGTAAAAACATAAGGTTCCATAGATGACCAAAAAAATGATTGGCACTTGTTGTAAATTGAACCGGTTCCAAAGACCTTACTTATGGAAACGGTTGTTTACTAAAAGAGGTGCCAAAGATAGTGTTTAAATTTTTTAGCCCATATTAAAATGCTTTGGAACCGGTTGTAGGTTGAACAGGTTCCAAATACCTTACAAATGAAACCGGTTGTTAGCTAAAAAGAGGTGCCAAAGGTATAGACTAAAATATTTGGGTCTTATTAAAAATATTAGCACCTATTGTAAGTGGGATAGGTCCCAAAGAGTACTTAAATTAGAAACCCCAACAAACTAATGAAACCTCCAAATTAAAAACGCCCAAACCCTAAACAAGAAGAACTCGAAGAACCCTGAACAAGGAAGACGACAAGAAGAAGACAATACAAAGAAGACGAAGAAGATGACACAAAGAAGACGCAGCACGAAGAAGACACAAAGAGGACGGCAGATTTTATAGCATCAGCTCGTGTAAGTGTCTATTTTTGTTACTATTTCAGTTCTAATTGTTGCCAGGATTGATTTACTTGTGCCTGTTTTTTGTTAGTAGGGTTTGTTTATCATGTTTAGGAGTGTTATAATTTCTGAAATTTGGATTTTAATTTGAATCAAATAAATAACCATCTTTTGATTATAGTTAGGATGAGTGTTTTTCGTATTGGATGTATTTCTTGATTGATATATGGATTTTGTTGATTAGTACTCCATAATTTCGACTAGATTTATGATATTATGTGAGGGAAGCCATGGAAATGAGGAGAAAAGATCAAGTATTATTATTATTATGTTGTAACAAACCGATCCTAACTTATAAAATGTTATTTGTGGACAAGAAAAACGTCCGTGGTGGTGTAATTATTACAACGAGTATTAGAGATTTTAGGATTTCAATTGGTTTCGTTTTCATGTCATTTGTTGTTGGCATCATGTATTTAGGGTTTAAAGGATACGAAAGTGGTGCGGATGTGGATGTGGAGGAGTTCATCCTACTACTCCCAACTTAATAAACAAAACGTACTAGTCTCTACGCTTGCTTCTTATTCGTAATTAACTACTCTGCTCGCTTAGGATATTTAGCCGAAAAATAAAGTAGCCACATAAATCGATGTGACAAGGCAAATTACAAGTATTTGTAGCTTGATGTTGGACTTGCTCGAAGCTTGCACTGTGATGGATACACACTAAATGCACGTATAAACCAAAAAAGATGATATGTATATACATACATACATATGTATATATATACATACATATGTATATATATACATACATATGTATATATATATACATATATATATATACATATATATACATATATATACATACATACATACATACATATATATATACATATATATTATTTTGAGTCCGTGAGTCCCCATCTTAGCCCTTGATTTAATGTTAGATTAATGGTTAAGATTTGTTTTCAAAATTAAGAAAATAACTAACAAATCTGGATAAATATATCATTTTTCTCTCTCCTCCTTAATTATCATAATGCAAATCTTTTCTCTCTCTTATCAATCTTTTTAACTACTTCTTTCTCTCACACAACAAGTTTCTTCAAAATTAAGAATCATCATTTTCCTACTGCCATTGTATGTATATTACTATGTTACTGCCATAATCCATAAACTATGTTACTTTAACTCATATAACGTGTTACTTTAATTCATGAATTTAATTCATGAACTGTGTTACTTTAACTCAGAAAATCTGTTACGTTGTATAATATTTTCTTGCAAAAACTATTACTCTAACTCATACAATGTGTTACTCTAATTCATGAACTGCGTTACTTTAACTCATAAAATCTATTATATTGCATAATAATCTTTTACAAAAACAAGACTTTCAATCAACCAAAAGAATATTGTATGTTTCTATTAAGGATACTCCAAAACAAAAATTATAAAACTTCATTATAATTCCAATGTTTCACACCTGTAGCTGTAAGAACTGGATATTTGAAATCAAATTATAATCATAAACTGTGTTACTGTAACTCATTAAAACTGTGTTACTGTAACTCATTAAAACTGTGTTACTGTAACTCATTAAAACTGTGTTAGTGTAACTCATTAAGTATGTTACTCTAACGCATAATGTGTGTTATTCTAACTTATTTTACTCCAATCAAGGATGTTACTCTAACGAATAATGTAGGTTACTCTAACAATATATTGTCCTACTCAGAATTGTGCTTCTTCTTCATCATCATCTTCTTCTTCTCCCGATTCTTCTTCATCGTCACACGATGATTTACATGACGTTTCCTTCTTCTTATTCTTCTCATCTACATCTTTGAAGATCTGCCCTATGTATGGAGGAAATTCTCACCCACATCTCTACATCATTCATGTGCTTTTTCGTCTACTGAAAAAACAATAACAGTGCCAATAAACATGGCGAAAAAAAAACAATCAAAACTTGAAATATGGATTAAAGTAACAGATAACAAGAATTAAAGTAACAGATGAAGTGCATTGAACTACATTGAATTAAATTAACAGAGGATGCTTATACACCAGGTATAAAGTAACAGAGGTCGGACATTAAAGTAACAGATAGTGTGAATTAAAGTAACAGATAATGTTCATTAAAATAATACCAGATATAGGTTAGTGAAAAAAATTCATATAAAGATAAAAAATGAGAGTATGACGCAGTATCTTACTCTTTGATATTGTTTCCTATTTTGAAGTCATCACGTCCCATAATTATAGGAAGCAATATTTTTTTTTCTTTTTTTTTTATGACGTTTCTCTTTGATATTGTTTCCTATTTTTGTGGCAATCACGTCCCATTATTATAGGAAGCATTATCTTTTTTTTAATATGGCAGTTTTCTAAATTCTTAGGACACTCCAATGCACTACAATAACAGATGAAAAGCACTAAAGTAACGACTGGAATGTATTAAAGTAACATGACATATAAAGTAACAGATGGTAGACATTAAAGTAACAGTTGGGCACTCGACCCTTTAAACCGCCACCCTCTCAAAGTGGTCGGTAATATACGAACTCACCAAAGCATGGGGTGTACGGTAAGCCGAAGGCTCTAAACAGACCCCAATCCAACCCTTAACCTCGTAACTATCCAACCCAGAGCCCTCCAGAGCCCACCTAATCATCTCAAGACCCCAGGGCAAACCCGTGATAACCCCGTAGTCCTCTAAAGTCATCCCGACCTCCCCAAACGACATATGGAATGTCGAGGTCGTATCGTGGAAGCGATCTACCATCGCTCTAATTACCATACGGTTGCACTTGGTCTTGCAACCTACCAATCGGACCCAATGCCCGACCAAGGGGCCCAAAGCCGTCCCCGTAATAATATCCTTAGCCGCAGGACTAATCTTGTGGGAGTAAATCTCCAGGCACGTCGTAAAACCCGAGAAGGTCCTCATCGGATCTGGAGAGTGCAAGCCGAGACGACATAAGCATAAACAAACAAGCTAGCATAAGTTAAAGTCAAAGCCTAAGCCAATAAACACGAGCCTAATGTACTCACCTGGCCGTTTATGACACGGCTGGAGACCTGCAAGTCGAGACGTAGCAATAATTGGTCACCGCTAGTACCAGTCGTCAAGACTCCCTCAGGATGTCCTGTACCATCTCTAGCTGCAAAACAAAACCAAAGACGCATCTCGGGTCAGGTCAAAACAGTAGGTCAAAATAGGCTTAAAATTTCGAACACTGATATTAAAATTTCAAAAGACCCACTAGGACCCATTTTCGACCCCGGTCACAATAAAAGTGGTTTCGTGAAAATCCGGCATCGTTACGGTATCATTTGGTCCGTCGTAAGCCACACAAACCCTAACGGAATGACCTAGAGTACATTCTGACTCACAAAAAATTGACATGTGAGCCACCCATAGCGTTGCAAAAACTAATCGAGCATGATTACAAAGGTCAAGTACAGGAATAACCGAGAAAATAACCCCTAAACCCTAGCATTTTGATTTCCACCCATAGGAAACCATTAAAGCACCTCCAACCTTCATCTCAAGGTAATAACTACACTACCAAGCCTTACTCTACCCTAATTTAACAATGGGACCAAGAGTAAACATCGAAACATAGCAAAAACAAAATCTCCAAATCGATCTCTAGGGTTTAAGCAAAATGGACCCACAATCACACTAATTAAGCACAAATCGACAATAGGTGAGTAAGGAACACTTGCCCGAGTTCAACATGATCGAATGTGATAAAATCGAGTAAGAAATCGGTTGAACAATGTCGGAAATATTAGTTTGAGGCGGAAGGTATCGCGCGTTCTGCTTTTGGGACGAATGAATCGCTCCCCCTTCCTTCGCCGACTTTAAAAAAACCCGACCCCCAAAACTCTAGGCGACTCAAGGCGGGTGCCCTAATATTGAACCACTGGGGGCTAGGCGACTGAGAATCAAGGCGCCTCAGAACCCGCGCCTGACTGTTCGGCCTAAAACCAAAGACAGAAACAACTTAGACGCGATACCCAATAGCTGCAAGATGCACCTTTCCATACTAAACAAGATAAGCAAGGGCGGGAAAATTTACTTCTCCCAGGCAGATAAAGTAAATCTCAAAATCCCTTCTGATCAAAATCAATCCCCGAGTGGAAAAAGCATGAAACCCCCCAGCTAATACGATCACTCATACTGAAACACATGACAATCCAACTATGTTATTTATACATAACAAGCTTGCAATCTTAAGCGAGTCCCAAAGCACTCGAGCCTAATGAATCCCGAAGCATTCAAATGATACATTTAAGCACTCGAGCCTAATGGATCTCGACGCATTCAAAAGGCAAATTTAAACCCTCGAGGCTGATGGTTCCCAAAGCATTCAAAAGGCAAATCAATCTAAAACCGAGTTCCGACGCACTCAAATCAATCTAAAACTGAATCCCAACACACTCAAGTCAATCTAAAACCAAGTCACGATGCACTCAAATCAATCTAAAGCCGAGTCCCAACGCACTCAAATCAATCTAAAATCAAGTCCCAACGCACTCAAATCAATAAAAATGAGTCCCGACGCACTCAAATCAATCTAAAACAGAGTCCCGACGCACTCAAGTCAATATGAAATCGAGTTCCAACGCACTCAAATCAATCTAAATGAATCCCGACGCACTCAAATCAATCTAAACGAGTCCCAAAGTAGTCAAATCAATCTAAACGAGTCCCAAAGCACTCAAATCAATCTAGACGAGTCCCAAAGCACTCAAATCAATCTAAATAAGTCCCAAAGCTATGTAAACGAGTCCCAAAGCACTCGAAGCAATCTGTTAACCTGAAACGAGTCCCTAAGCACTCAAAAGCAAAAACCCGTTATCGTCAAGTCCCTAAGCACTCAGATCACACCCTCAGAGAAGTACTTAAAGCAAAAGGCAAACCCGAAACCAGCGCAATCATCTGCCAAGGATATTAAATCAGAACTAAGATACCAATAAAAGACTTAAGCAAAAGGTCCATGTCAAAGACTGAAACTACTAAAATAACAAACCCAAAGCAAGATAAACAAGATAATAAGCCCGGACCCGAGCTCCAACAAGCGATCGCAGGCGGGGAGGTCAGGTACGATTTCTTAGCCTTGGCTGACGATCCTCAGTACGTAGTCTAAACGACCCGAACGACAGCCACCAGGTAGTAATCCTCGATTGACCTGGGCGGCTATACTTTGACTTCCGCCTTATCCAAGCCTCAGTCAAAGTGGGGGATTTTGTAGACACCCAAATTCTTACCTGGTGGCTGCTGGAGTGCCCGACAAACACCCAATGACGATCAGGTTGCAACGCGCCGCGAGATTACGATATTTTAGATGGTTTTTCTATAGAACAGATCAAATAATTACTCGGGAAATTTAATTCAACATCAAAATGGTCTTAGTCGTGTCCTTACGGTCGCGTCGACACTAATTAGAGTTAATTCCTATGTCGGGGCTCCGAATCGGTCCCGAAATACGTAAAGTCAAACCCAAGTCAACACGTCGGGCCTCGATCATTTGTTCCCGATACGTGAATCGACACTACTCCTCGTAGTTCCTTACTCGATAAGAACGAAAAGAACCTCGAGACACGGGCTCGAGGCCCACCCGGCGCTTGACGCGCTAGGTCAAGAAGGGAACCTTAATCCCCAAGTAAATCCAATATAAGCATATTCTTCGTTTTGGATACTTTCAAAATCGAATCTTCAAAACTCGGATCGCCTACCTCCAGGAGACCGAGTCCTCCTACGCACGCCCTCAGGCGCCTCAGTCTTAGTGCGCAAGAGGCCAAGCGTCCGAATAGTTGATTTGAACTGTGCGAACAACTATAAATACCCCCTATTCCGCTCATCTCACACAACTCACATTCAAATCTCATCCTCCTCCTCCTCTTTACGAGCTTCTCTATAGCTTAGCGTCGCATTCCGACTCTAAGCACGATCCGCTCGATCGTTTGACCCCGATACGTGAATTGACACTACTCCTCGTAGTTCCTCGAGTTCCTTACTCAATAATAACAAAAAGGAGCACCCTTACTCGATAAGAACAGATTCAAAGGTTCACCAACAATAAAACAGAAACTAATTTCAAAATGTTAAAATTTCGAAAATGTTATCAAAGTAATTATGAAAGCTTTCAAAAATGTTATCAAACCCGAACATACAAAATGATTTCGACAATGTTAAAATGTTTTACATAATAATATTTTAGAAATTTAAGTATTTGGAAATATGAAAGTCTTCATAAATTCCGATCGCCTAAAAAAAATCAAAAATTGAAATAATTTCGAAATAATTTAAAATAAATTATCAAGGCATTTTGAAATAGATCTAAATATAATATTAACCAAATATAAAACAAAAGTGAAGTATAAACTTCTTAAATATAATTCAAAAATGTTAAATTTCACAATATCCGAAAAGTTTAAGTCAGTCAAACTTTTTACAAAATGGGCAATTTCACAATTAGAAATTATAACTCAAAATGTTAAAATTATATGATAATCCATTTTTTTTAAACTAGTCAAACTTTTTTATAAAATAGGGAGTTCAAAAAAAAAAAGTTAACGGGTAAATAGAACAAGGATAAAATAAAATTAAAAAATTAAAAATAAGACTTTCAAAATCGATAAAGGTCGAATGGATTAGCAGCAGATGCGGTAACAGAATTCGATAGAAGCAGAAAGGAAGATGGAGTTGAGAGTCAGAAAGAGCGCTCAAGGATTATAGAAGAAATTAACCATCTCGAGATTCCTAGCACGACTCTCACAAACACGGGTTCGGTAAGACGAAATCCGGACTAACCAAAGAATCTCAAGAGAAAGATGGTAGAGTAGAAGAATATAACAAGGATTCACCAAGCGGATGAAGAAGAGAATATAAAAGAGAAGAATTAGAAGAAGTAGAGGAAGGAAGAAAAGAGTCGATGATCCTATGTTACTAAGTTCTTGAACCAGAGGAAAATCTTCGGGCCTCCAGAGTTCACGAGGGATCCAAAATGATTTCACATCTGAGTCTGCTGCACCGTGATGGAACTGGGATCTACTCTTGATCATCTAGCCTGTAGCTTAAGTAAACTGAATCGGAGCTAACAGTCACCATCGGCATCTTTCTTGGAGCACCAAGTTGTCCACTCGAGTCAGCAGACGTTGAGAGTGCTATGTAGGTCCCGTCCCGATTTGGAGCAGCATCATGTCAACATCTGGTCCACTCATCTTCTTCTTTGACATATAAAACAAATATTCAATGCTAATCATTGAGTTTCAGGAACATGAAGGCGAATCACATAAGTCCTTACTTGTTTCTACCCATCTCTAATAATATTTTTATTTACTGTTTAAATAATTTACTGGTATTTTCCTTAATTTCAGGTGTAAGCGTTGGGAGCAGTGATGCTCTGATACCAACTGTAATCCCCTAGAAAATCAAACGCGATACAGTGACGGAAACACTGTAGAGTCGGGATTAAAACACACTGTAACTATGTCTTAGTAAAATTAAAATGGTAAAGTCAAACAATAGGCCTTAAATAAAATGGCCAAAATTTAAAACAATCCACAAAAGTGGTTTGAACAATCCATAGGACATAATTATAAAAATAAATAAGCAGGATACACACTGCTCGCTAGCCCACACCGGAACACGTATACCTGCCATGTTAAAACATAACAACCACAATCAGTGGGGAGCAACGCCAACGTTCTCCCAGCCGTATAATAGGATTTTAAAACTGCAATTAGTGTTATAGAAAAATAGTAAAAAGGAAAACAGTAAAACATCAAATTAAAATACGCTTTTAGCGTAAAATAAAATAATCAAAAGGGTTTCCGAAGAAACATAAAAATATTTGCCAACCTGCAAACCAATTTATATCGATAATAAATAAAATATTCAAAATGTCGTTATGGATATTTGGTTAGTGTGCACAAGGCTAGACTTTCACTAGGGATATACTAAAAGCTAGCTTCGAGAACTCAGACACCAACTTCACACGCAGCGAAGATCCAAGGTCTCTAACTAGGCAACTCAACCATAGTAGGACGTCGACTTATCATGTGAGGTTCTAGCTTAAGTAATATACACCCCTCCTGGATACCAAATTGGTGCGTGTCGTTTCCGTACTCAAAATTAAATTTATAAACACTACTAACTCTACGATAGATAGGGTAAGTAGAGGTCGATCCCACAGAGACTGACGTTATTATCTAAGACGATTTATTATTTAATAGTATAAATATATATAAAAGGGGGGTTTTGTTACGTTTGAAAATAATAATAATAAAAAAAACATAACAATAAATAAGTACTTAATTCTAACAATGTTCGAGACATGCAATATATGATATAGTCGGGTTAATCATCGATTCAATTAATTAGACTCAAATAGATCGGTAACTATTTAATCCCTTGTAAGCAAGTAAATTAACAGTTTTATCTTTCTTACTCGTTAAACTCCGTAACCACGCAAGTTTAATCCTAACTAAATTAGATCGACTCAACCATGTAAGCACGAATCAAGTCAATAAATTTAGAACACCAATCAATTGAATTATATAGAACTAGAAAGCTGCATTAAATATAACTCAATTATCATACAAAATTCTAGCAGTTAAATTAGACCAGTAAGCTGCAACCTAATTTAAAACACTATTAATTTAACAATCAACTCATGTAAATAATCCAGGTGATTAGGCTAAATTAATAAACATGAAAACAACAGTCAAATCGTGAATTTCATACGAATATCAAAGTACTAATTAAACGTTAAAACAATAACGTAATCTCATAACTCATTGACAATAATCAATACATTACATGTTCGAATAACTGAAAGATTAAACTAAATAACTAATTAAACGATAAATAAACTAAATAAGATAGATAGATACAACCGTTAGATAAATTAGAAGTTGAATTGATCGCGTCCCGCATTAAAATCCGGTTTAATTTATACCGACCTTGGTCATGAAGGCCAGGGCTTTCGCCCTATTCCTACGTGTGTTTTTGTGGCTCCTTGTTCTCTCTTCCTCCCCAAAGCCCTAATGCCTTCTTTTATAGTGTTGAATTTGGTGTTAGTGAATTTATTTCTTTCCTTAATTAATTGATCTTGCTCTTCCAATTCAACATCTTCTTCTTTCCTTTTTACACCCGATTTTTTCCCTTATTTTTCCATAATGGGCGGATGGTTTCAAAACTTGACTTCGACCCCATTAGATGATGGAATTAGACCAGTAAACATACATACGATTTTTGTAGTCTCGCAATCTTAATCCAAGTGGGCTATTACTAATTAATTAAAAATATATATATTAAAAACTCAATTTAGCACAAAAATATCAAAAGTTTAATAATAAACCCAACTTACATAAAATAATCATTTTAACTCAAATATTATGAAAGACGACATAAAAAATATAATATTAAAGGGGTAAAAATACGCATAAATATCGACTTATCAAATTCCCCCACACTTAGTCCGTTGTCGTCCTCGACAATGAGAACTCAAGAGTTAAAATGAAGAATCAAAACATTAACCCTCCATGATTTCAAACCAATCAAAGTAGGTATAATCGACGACAAACTAAAAATATTTTATAAGTTAGTAAGTTAGTAAGGTTAACGATACAAATTACGAGTTAGATTAGCAAGTAATATATACATAAATTTCTCCTCCACTATAAACTATTCAATTAATTAATTAAACAACATATAATATTTTAAATCGCTTCTAAATCTAAATTAGAAATAAACTCATTATTCTTCCCACTTATTTAACTACCTTCGAAAAATTGGGTAAGAATTGACTCAAGAAGACGGGTTTCAGCACTTTAAGGTCTTAGGGAGAGGGTTCGGTACATTCCTATTACCAGTTCAGTACGAGGATCGTTCTCCCGAGCACATAAGGCAAACTAGACACCTCGTCTCTCTTTTTCTGCTCTTATTTTTTTCTTTCTTTTTTTTTCTTTTTCTTTGTTTGATTTTTCTTCAATTTTTTCTTTTTCATTTTTTGAAATTTTTCATTTTTTTTTCTATTTTTTTCCAAGATCGAGTGACCCAGGTAGCGAGCTTTCAACCAATGACTCCCGCCCTTCCGGACAAGGCATTAGGCATTCTCCCAATCCCGTTAGGACTAGGTTCCCCTCAGAATTACTAACTCGAGTCACAAGACCGACTCACTCACTTTTGAGGCATCTAATCTTTCTTATAGCCCTAATTAGGAGTCACCTACGAAAGTAAATTAATTGAAACAAGACCGGCTTACCGCTCGTACCTCCGGAGTCAACGAAAAAAATAGTTAAGGTAGCTAAAACAAGTGGTATTTTTTATAATTTATTTGTAACTTAAATTTAAAAGAGACTTAAAATACTGTCTATTGCTGAATTAATTAATCCAAGTCTAATCGGGAGGAAAAATAAATGCATACACAAAAACAAATTTTTAAGTTGGTAACAATTAAAGTTAGTTAATACGGAGTATTTTTTTTTTTAAAAAGTTAGATTAGAATTTGTCGTCGACTTCCCTATTCTAGCTAGTCGAATAAAAACAAAGGTTTTTTAAACAATAAGCTCTATTTATTCAAAATTTTCCACTTTTTTTTTCGCAAGAATTAAATTTTGCATTTTTTTCCGTAAGAATTAACCACTCCCCCACACTTAAACTCGACATCGTCCTCGATGTCAAAAATAGACATTGAGAACGGCGCCAAAATTTGATGCGTGTCGTTTCCGCACTCAAAATTAAATTTATAAACACTACTAACTCTACGATAGATAGGGTAAGTAGAGGTCGATCCCACAGAGACTGACGTTATTATCTAAGACGATTTATTATTTAATAGTATAAATATATATAAAAGGGAGGTTTTGTTACGTTTGAAAATAATAATAATAAAATAAAAACATAACAATAAATAAGTACTTAATTCTAACAATGTTCGAGACACGCAATATATGATATAGTCGGGTTAATCATCGATAATTCAATTAATTAGACTCAAATAGATCGGTAACTATTTAATCCCTTGTAAGCAAGTAAATTAACAGTTTTATCTTTCTTACTCGTTAAACTCCGTAACCACGCAAGTTTAATCCTAACTAAATTAGATCGACTCAACCATGTAAGCACGAATTAAGTCAATAAATTTAGAACACCAATCAATTGAATTATATAGAACCAGAAAGCTGCAATTAAATATAACTCAATTATCATACAAAATTCTAGCAGTTAAATTAGACCAGTAAGCTGCAACCTAATTTAAAACACTATTAATTTAACAATCGACTCATGTAAATAATCCTGGTGATCAGGCTAAATTAATAAACATGAAAACAACAGTCAAATCGTGAATTTCATACGAATATCAAAGTACTAATTAAACGTTAAAACAATAACGTAATCTCATAACTCATTGACAATAATCAATACATTACATGTTCGAATAACTGAAAGATTAAACTAAATAACTAATTAAACGATAAATAAACTAAATAAGATAGATAGATACAACCGTTAGATAAATTAGAAGTTGAATTGATCGCGTCCCGCATTAAAATCCGGTTTAATTTATACCGACCTTGGTCATGAAGGCCAGGGCTTTCGCCCTATTCCTACGTGTGTTTTTGTGGCTCCTTGTTCTCTCTTCCTCCCCAAAGCCCTAATGCCTTCTTTTATAGTGTTGAATTTGGTGTTAGTGAATTTATTTCTTTCCTTAATTAATTGATCTTGCTCTTCCAATTCAACATCTTCTTCTTTCCTTTTTACACCCGATTTTTTCCCTTATTTTTCCATAATGGGCGGATGGTTTCAAAACTTGACTTCGACCCCATTAGATGATGGAATTAGACCAGTAAACATACATACGATTTTTGTAGTCTCGCAATCTTAATCCAAGTGGGCTATTACTAATTAATTAAAAATATATATATTAAAAACTCAATTTAGCACAAAAATATCAAAAGTTTAATAATAAACCCAACTTACATAAAATAATCATTTTAACTCAAATATTACGAAAGACGACATAAAAAATATAATATTAAAGGGGTAAAAATACGCATAAATATCGACTTATCAAATTCCCCCACACTTAGTCCGTTGTCGTCCTCGACAATGAGAACTCAAGAGTTAAAATGAAGAATCAAAACATTAACCCTCCATGATTTCAAACCAATCAAAGTAGGTATAATCGACGACAAACTAAAAATATTTTATAAGTTAGTAAGTTAGTAAGGTTAACGATACAAATTACGAGTTAGATTAGCAAGTAATATATACATAAATTTCTCCTCCACTATAAACTATTCAATTAATTAATTAAACAACATATAATATTTTAAATCGCTTCTAAATCTAAATTAGAAATAAACTCATTATTCTTCCCACTTATTTAACTACCTTCGAAAAATTGGGTAAGAATTGACTCAAGAAGACGGGTTTCAGCACTTTAAGGTCTTAGGGAGAGGGTTCGGTACATTCCTATTACCAGTTCAGTACGAGGATCGTTCTCCCGAGCACATAAGGCAAACTAGACACCTCGTCTCTCTTTTTCTGCTCTTATTTTTTTCTTTCTTTTTTTTTCTTTTTCTTTGTTTGATTTTTCTTCAATTTTTTCTTTTTCATTTTTTGAAATTTTTCATTTTTTTTTCTATTTTTTTCCAAGATCGAGTGACCCAGGTAGCGAGCTTTCAACCAATGACTCCCGCCCTTCCGGACAAGGCATTAGGCATTCTCCCAATCCCGTTAGGACTAGGTTCCCCTCAGAATTACTAACTCGAGTCACAAGACCGACTCACTCACTTTTGAGGCATCTAATCTTTCTTATAGCCCTAATTAGGAGTCACCTACGAAAGTAAATTAATTGAAACAAGACCGGCTTACCGCTCGTACCTCCGGAGTCAACGAAAAAAATAGTTAAGGTAGCTAAAACAAGTGGTATTTTTTATAATTTATTTGTAACTTAAATTTAAAAGAGACTTAAAATACTGTCTATTGCTGAATTAATTAATCCAAGTCTAATCGGGAGGAAAAATAAATGCATACACAAAAACAAATTTTTAAGTTGGTAACAATTAAAGTTAGTTAATACGGAGTATTTTTTTTTTAAAAAGTTAGATTAGAATTTGTCGTCGACTTCCCTATTCTAGCTAGTCGAATAAAAACAAAGGTTTTTTAAACAATAAGCTCTATTTATTCAAAATTTTCCACTTTTTTTTTCGCAAGAATTAAATTTTGCATTTTTTTCCGTAAGAATTAACCACTCCCCCACACTTAAACTCGACATCGTCCTCGATGTCAAAAATAGACATTGAGAACGGCGCCAAAATTTGATGCGTGTCGTTTCCGCACTCAAAATTAAATTTATAAACACTACTAACTCTACGATAGATAGGGTAAGTAGAGGTCGATCCCACAGAGACTGACGTTATTATCTAAGACGATTTATTATTTAATAGTATAAATATATATAAAAGGGAGGTTTTGTTACGTTTGAAAATAATAATAATAAAATAAAAACATAACAATAAATAAGTACTTAATTCTAACAATGTTCGAGACACGCAATATATGATATAGTCGGGTTAATCATCGATAATTCAATTAATTAGACTCAAATAGATCGGTAACTATTTAATCCCTTGTAAGCAAGTAAATTAACAGTTTTATCTTTCTTACTCGTTAAACTCCGTAACCACGCAAGTTTAATCCTAACTAAATTAGATCGACTCAACCATGTAAGCACGAATTAAGTCAATAAATTTAGAACACCAATCAATTGAATTATATAGAACCAGAAAGCTGCAATTAAATATAACTCAATTATCATACAAAATTCTAGCAGTTAAATTAGACCAGTAAGCTGCAACCTAATTTAAAACACTATTAATTTAACAATCGACTCATGTAAATAATCCTGGTGATCAGGCTAAATTAATAAACATGAAAACAACAGTCAAATCGTGAATTTCATACGAATATCAAAGTACTAATTAAACGTTAAAACAATAACGTAATCTCATAACTCATTGACAATAATCAATACATTACATGTTCGAATAACTGAAAGATTAAACTAAATAACTAATTAAACGATAAATAAACTAAATAAGATAGATAGATACAACCGTTAGATAAATTATAAGTTGAATTGATCGCGTTCCGGATTAAAATCCGGTTGAATTTATACCGACCTTGGCCATGAAGGCCAGGGCTTTTGCCCTATTCCTACGTGTGTTTTTGTGGCTCCTTGTTCTCTCTTCCTCCCCAAAGCCCTAATGCCTTCTTTAATAGTGTTGAATTTGGTGTTAGTAAATTTATTTCTTTCCTTAATTAATTGATCCTGCTCTTCCAATTCAACATCTTCTTCTTTCCTTTTTACACCCGATTTTTTCCCTTATTTTTCCATAATGGGCGGATGGTTTCAAAACTTGACTTCGACCCCATTAGATGATGGAATTAGACCAGTAAACATACATACGATTTTTGTAGTCTCGCAATCTTAATCCAAGTGGGCTATTACTAATTAATTAAAAATATATATATTAAAAACTCAATTTAGCACAAAAATATCAAAAGTTTAATAATAAACCCAACTTACATAAAATAATCATTTTAACTCAAATATTATGAAAGACGACATAAAAAATATAATATTAAAGGGGTAAAAATACGCATAAATATCGACTTATCAAATTCCCCCACACTTAGTCCGTTGTCGTCCTCGACAATGAGAACTCAAGAGTTAAAATGAAGAATCAAAACATTAACCCTCCATGATTTCAAACCAATCAAAGTAGGTATAATCGACGACAAACTAAAAATATTTTATAAGTTAGTAAGTTAGTAAGGTTAACGATACAAATTACGAGTTAGATTAGCAAGTAATATATACATAAATTTCTCCTCCACTATAAACTATTCAATTAATTAATTAAACAACATATAATATTTTAAATCGCTTCTAAATCTAAATTAGAAATAAACTCATTATTCTTCCCACTTATTTAACTACGTTCGAAAAATTGGGTAAGAATTGACTCAAGAAGACGGGTTTCAGCACTTTAAGGTCTTAGGGAGAGGGTTCGGTACATTCCTATTACCAGTTCAGTACGAGGATCGTTCTCCCGAGCACATAAGGCAAACTAGACACCTCGTCTCTCTTTTTCTGCTCTTATTTTTTTCTTTCTTTTTTTTTCTTTTTCTTTGTTTGATTTTTCTTCATTTTTTTCTTTTTCATTTTTTGAAATTTTTCATTTTTTTTTCTATTTTTTTCCAAGATCGAGTGACCCAGGTAGCGAGCTTTCAACCAATGACTCCCGCCCTTCCGGACAAGGCATTAGGCATTCTCCCAATCCCGTTAGGACTAGGTTCCCCTCAGAATTACTAACTCGAGTCACAAGACCGACTCACTCACTTTTGAGGCATCTAATCTTTCTTATAGCCCTAATTAGGAGTCACCTACGAAAGTAAATTAATTGAAACAAGACCGGCTTACCGCTCGTACCTCCGGAGTCAACGAAAAAAATAGTTAAGGTAGCTAAAACAAGTGGTATTTTTTATAATTTATTTGTAACTTAAATTTAAAAGAGACTTAAAATACTGTCTATTGCTGAATTAATTAATCCAAGTCTAATCGGGAGGAAAAATAAATGCATACACAAAAACAAATTTTTAAGTTGGTAACAATTAAAGTTAGTTAATACGGAGTATTTTTTTTTTTAAAAAAGTTAGATTAGAATTTGTCGTCGACTTCCCTATTCTAGCTAGTCGAATAAAAACAAAGGTTTTTTAAACAATAAGCTCTATTTATTCAAAATTTTCCACTTTTTTTTTCGCAAGAATTAAATTTTGCATTTTTTTCCGTAAGAATTAACCACTCCCCCACACTTAAACTCGACATCGTCCTCGATGTCAAAAATAGACATTGAGAACGGCGCCAAAATTTGATGCGTGTCGTTTCCGCACTAAAAATTAAATTTATAAACACTACTAACTCTACGATAGATAGGGTAAGTAGAGGTCGATCCCACAGAGACTGACGTTATTATCTAAGACGATTTATTATTTAATAGTATAAATATATATAAAAGGGAGGTTTTGTTACGTTTGAAAATAATAATAATAAAATAAAAACATAACAATAAATAAGTACTTAATTCTAACAATGTTCGAGACACGCAATATATGATATAGTCGGGTTAATCATCGATAATTCAATTAATTAGACTCAAATAGATCGGTAACTATTTAATCCCTTGTAAGCAAGTAAATTAACAGTTTTATCTTTCTTACTCGTTAAACTCCGTAACCACGCAAGTTTAATCCTAACTAAATTAGATCGACTCAACCATGTAAGCACGAATTAAGTCAATAAATTTAGAACACCAATCAATTGAATTATATAGAACCAGAAAGCTGCAATTAAATATAACTCAATTATCATACAAAATTCTAGCAGTTAAATTAGACCAGTAAGCTGCAACCTAATTTAAAACACTATTAATTTAACAATCGACTCATGTAAATAATCCTGGTGATCAGGCTAAATTAATAAACATGAAAACAACAGTCAAATCGTGAATTTCATACGAATATCAAAGTACTAATTAAACGTTAAAACAATAACGTAATCTCATAACTCATTGACAATAATCAATACATTACATGTTCGAATAACTGAAAGATTAAACTAAATAACTAATTAAACGATAAATAAACTAAATAAGATAGATAGATACAACCGTTAGATAAATTAGAAGTTGAATTGATCGCGTTCCGGATTAAAATCCGGTTGAATTTATATCGACCTTGGCCATGAAGGCCAGGGCTTTTGCCCTATTCCTACGTGTGTTTTTGTGGCTCCTTGTTCTCTCTTCCTCCCCAAAGCCCTAATGCCTTCTTTAATAGTGTTGAATTTGGTGTTAGTAAATTTATTTCTTTCCTTAATTAATTGATCCTGCTCTTCCAATTCAACATCTTCTTCTTTCCTTTTTACACCCGATTTTTTCCCTTATTTTTCCATAATGGGCGGATGGTTTCAAAACTTGACTTCGACCCCATTAGATGATGGAATTAGACCTTTAAACATACATACGATTTTTGTAGTCTCGCAATCTTAATCCAAGTGGGCTATTACTAATTAATTAAAATATATATTAAAAACTCAATTTAGCACAAAAATATCAAAAGTTTAATAATAAACCCAACTTACATAAAATAATCATTTTAACTCAAATATTACGAAAGACGACATAAAAAATATAATATTAAAGGGGTAAAAATACGCATAAATATCGACTTATCAAATTCCCCCACACTTAGTCCGTTGTCGTCCTCGACAATGAGAACTCAAGAGTTAAAATGAAGAATCAAAACATTAACCCTCCATGATTTCAAACCAATCAAAGTAGGTATAATCGACGACAAACTAAAAATATTTTATAAGTTAGTAAGTTAGTAAGGTTAACGATACAAATTACGAGTTAGATTAGCAAGTAATATATACATAAATTTCTCCTCCACTATAAACTATTCAATTAATTAATTAAACAACATATAATATTTTAAATCGCTTCTAAATCTAAATTAGAAATAAACTCATTATTCTTCCCACTTATTTAACTACCTTCGAAAAATTGGGTAAGAATTGACTCAAGAAGACGGGTTTCAGCACTTTAAGGTCTTAGGGAGAGGGTTCGGTACATTCCTATTACCAGTTCAGTACGAGGATCGTTCTCCCGAGCACATAAGGCAAACTAGACACCTCGTCTCTCTTTTTCTGCTCTTATTTTTTTCTTTCTTTTTTTTCTTTTTCTTTGTTTGATTTTTCTTCATTTTTTTCTTTTTCATTTTTTGAAATTTTTCATTTTTTTTTCTATTTTTTTCCAAGATCGAGTGACCCAGGTAGCGAGCTTTCAACCAATGACTCTCGCCCTTCCGGACAAGGCATTAGGCATTCTCCCAATCCCGTTAGGACTAGGTTCCCCTCAGAATTACTAACTCGAGTCACAAGACCGACTCACTCACTTTTGAGGCATCTAATCTTTCTTATAGCCCTAATTAGGAGTCACCTACGAAAGTAAATTAATTGAAACAAGACCGGCTTACCGCTCGTACCTCCGGAGTCAACGAAAAAAATAGTTAAGGTAGCTAAAACAAGTGGTATTTTTTATAATTTATTTGTAACTTAAATTTAAAAGAGACTTAAAATACTGTCTATTGCTGAATTAATTAATCCAAGTCTAATCGGGAGGAAAAATAAATGCATACACAAAAACAAATTTTTAAGTTGGTAACAATTAAAGTTAGTTAATACGGAGTATTTTTTTTTTAAAAAGTTAGATTAGAATTTGTCGTCGACTTCCCTATTTTAGCTAGTCGAATGAAAACAAAGGTTTTTTTAAACAATAAGCTCTATTTATTCAAAATTTTCCACTTTTTTTTTCGCAAGAATTAAATTTTGCATTTTTTTCCGTAAGAATTAACCACTCCCCCACACTTAAACTCGACATCGTCCTCGATGTCAAAAATAGACATTGAGAACGGCGCCAAAATTTGATGCGTGTCGTTTCCGCACTCAAAATTAAATTTATAAACACTACTAACTCTACGATAGATAGGGTAAGTAGAGGTCGATCCCACAGAGACTGACGTTATTATCTAAGACGATTTATTATTTAATAGTATAAATATATATAAAAGGGAGGTTTTGTTACGTTTGAAAATAATAATAATAAAATAAAAACATAACAATAAATAAGTACTTAATTCTAACAATGTTCGAGACACGCAATATATGATATAGTCGGGTTAATCATCGATAATTCAATTAATTAGACTCAAATAGATCGGTAACTATTTAATCCCTTGTAAGCAAGTAAATTAACAGTTTTATCTTTCTTACTCGTTAAACTCCGTAACCACGCAAGTTTAATCCTAACTAAATTAGATCGACTCAACCATGTAAGCACGAATTAAGTCAATAAATTTAGAACACCAATCAATTGAATTATATAGAACCAGAAAGCTGCAATTAAATATAACTCAATTATCATACAAAATTCTAGCAGTTAAATTAGACCAGTAAGCTGCAACCTAATTTAAAACACTATTAATTTAACAATCGACTCATGTAAATAATCCTGGTGATCAGGCTAAATTAATAAACATGAAAACAACAGTCAAATCGTGAATTTCATACGAATATCAAAGTACTAATTAAACGTTAAAACAATAACGTAATCTCATAACTCATTGACAATAATCAATACATTACATGTTCGAATAACTGAAAGATTAAACTAAATAACTAATTAAACGATAAATAAACTAAATAAGATAGATAGATACAACCGTTAGATAAATTAGAAGTTGAATTGATCGCGTTCCGGATTAAAATCCGGTTGAATTTATACCGACCTTGGCCATGAAGGCCAGGGCTTTTGTCCTATTCCTACGTGTGTTTTTGTGGCTCCTTGTTCTCTCTTCCTCCCCAAAGCCCTAATGCCTTCTTTAATAGTGTTGAATTTGGTGTTAGTAAATTTATTTCTTTCCTTAATTAATTGATCCTGCTCTTCCAATTCAACATCTTCTTCTTTCCTTTTTACACCCGATTTTTTCCCTTATTTTTCCATAATGGGCGGATGGTTTCAAAACTTGACTTCGACCCCATTAGATGATGGAATTAGACCTGTAAACATACATACGATTTTTGTAGTCTCGCAATCTTAATCCAAGTGGGCTATTACTAATTAATTAAAATATATATTAAAAACTCAATTTAGCACAAAAATATCAAAAGTTTAATAATAAACCCAACTTACATAAAATAATCATTTTAACTCAAATATTACGAAAGACGACATAAAAAATATAATATTAAAGGGGTAAAAATACGCATAAATATCGACTTATCACAAATGTATCCAGTTCAACTGACGGCGACTAACACGATGCGATATCTAGCTTAAGGGCACAATGCACATATACTCCTGGAAACCAAATGTATCCAGTTCAACAACCAATGCATCCCAAATGGATACACCAGCCTTATAGTTGATGGCAAAACAATACATCCTAGACTGTATTACTCTAACCCCACACTTATCCTTATTCCATAACTCCAAAACAAAGCCACCATCAATCACGAGCTTCTCTCTTGGATCCGGTAACCCATCAATCTCGCCACCTCGTAGTGGATAGCATATTTCTCGGCGGCGTTGTTGTGGGTAGAACCAGGCCTTGAAGTGGTACATTTCTCTTTGTTAATGCATTGATTGATATCTGTTATCAAGGACTTTCGGATGATGGGGTATTCTATCATTTCATTTCTAAGCTTGTCATTAATGGCTACATCCGATAAAAAGGTAGGTAGTACAAACTGCACGACATCATTGGCTACGTGAAAAAAAAATTCCCTTTGCTAACATCGATGATTGCTCCCACGGTAGCTAAGAAAGGTCATCCAAGCAATATGGGACTACGCACATTTACCGGCATATCCAAAATCACGAAGTCGGTAGGGATTTACATGGTGTCTACCTTTACCATTACATTTTGGATTATCCCAAACGGGTCCTTAGTGGATCCATTGGCAAGGCATACATGAAATGGAAAATATGTTGTGTCCTCGATGTTGAGACTTGTTGCAATAATCAAAGGGCATGCGACTTATACTTGCTCCCAAATCACATAAACCAATAGTGCACGGAATGGAAAAAATCCCCGGATCACCTACCTTAGCGGGTGCGGTGCCCATAGGTAAGATTTCAAATTTGCCATGAGGAGCCTTGTTGTACTTAGTTGCGCTAGACATAATGTTATGGATGAAATCTGAGGAGCTTGGTGCATTGGCGCTTGTCTTACAATTTTTCAACAAATCGGTGAATGTGGGGCATTCGATGTTTCTCCTATTTGGAAGAGCACGTGATGGATAAGGCAATGGTGGAACTCAAATCCTCGAAATTGAATTACTTACCCTTACGAGGATTTGCTCAATCACATAGTCGTTGTCTCCAATTATGTAGTTGATGGATCTCTTTTCGGTGGCTTCGTTACGTCCGTTACAATATGATCATCGGAGCCAAACGTCGAAGAGGAGAAATAGCGTGCTTGACCACTTGTGAAGGAGTGGTCTCCCCTTGTAGATTCTTCAAATTTCATTTTGTCTTCCACGATAATGGCATTAACGGATGCTTGATTTGTAGGATCTATTGGATTTTCACCATTTCGGGCTCGAGAGGCGGTTCTTGCTTCCAATGCCCCTATCCTTGCCCGAATATCGGCATTTTCCTCCATCAAGAGCATGAGAGTCTTTTGAACATCATATAAAGGATTATTTTGAGCATAGCCATATCTTCGTGGGTGTTCAAAGTTGGGGTGAATTTGCCTTGGGTAGCCTTGGTTGAAATTGGGAGGATATCCTAGATTGAATTGTTGAGAAGGAGGACTATGGTTGAATTGGTAGGTCCCTTGAGGAAAATATGGCCCTCGATTGCGGTTACCTCCTTCGAAACTTGGGTGAGTTCTTTGGAATTGAGGTTGATGGTTAAAAGCCCTAGGGTTGGAATAATTATCTTGATTGGGAACCCCTTGACTCAATTGACCTTGATAGAAGTTTGGTCTTTGAGGTGGTGTAGGATAATATCCTTGCGTAGGGCGTGAGGATGTGGGTTGATATCTTGCTCCCAAATTCGGAGTGCACTAGGGTGGTTCATTTTGGCCTCTTTGGTTTTTTTTCTTGATGTACCCTTGTTCCTTTAGAACATGAAGTGGGCTCATGATCATACTCTCCATAATTGTCACATGGTATTTCAAGTTTATAGAGCTTGGTGGTGAAAATGATGCTTGTCTTGGTGGAGTTAACTCCCTTGGTGGGTCATTCTTTTAGGTGGTGACCTTCCTCGGGGTCGAGAAATATCTCTAGAGGCAAATGCTTCAAATCTCTTGATTAATTCATCAATTTTCGCCTCAAGATTAGCCTCCACGCTATTTGATGACTTTAACTCGTCACTTAGTTTATCGCCTTGATTGTTGCTAGAATGTGCACCACTCTTTGCCATTTTTTCAAGTAGACTTTGGGATTCATTTTCATTAAGTGAAAATAAAGCTCCTTTAGCCGTCGTGTTGACATTTTCTTTCACACGATCGGATAAGGAGTTATAAAACGTTGAATAAGAAGCCAATTTGGTATGCCATGATGAGGACATCTCCTTTGTAAAGCTTGGAAATGGTCCCACACTTCGCTTAAATTTTCATTTTCCCTTTGTTGGAATGTTTGAATCTCCATCCTATACCGATATGTCTTGGATGGTGGGAAGAATTTCTCAAGGAAGGAATTGCAAAGATGTGTCCAAGTATGAAAAGTATTGTTGGGGAAGCTTTGGAGCCATCTTCTAGCTCCATCCTGTAGAGTTCTAGGGAAAAGAATCCGGTGTAGTTGGCATCTAGTGAGTCCGTCGAGCTTGACACCTACTAGTCTCTCCTTGAATAAACATATATGCTCAATGACATCTTCATCGGGAAATCCATGGAAGGTATGTTGTTGTATCAATCTAGTCAAAGAAGTTTTAAGCTCAAATCCTTCCGGAATGGTTTCGATGGAAATGGAAGAAGGAATTCCGTCATTAGACAGTCGCGAATGGGAGCCAAGTGTGGTCATGCTTGCGGTCTTTGATGCGTAAGAGAATAAAACTTGATACAAATAGAGGTGAGGTGTTGAGGAGTGGATGATAATTGGTGAGGAATCACGACGTTGAGTTGATGCTTTGGCACACAAAGTTTTTGAATTGCTCGTTGTTCGGGTGGGGATCGAACAACCTAAGAACAAGGTATTCCTGACAAAAACTCAAGTAGACAATGAAGCTCCCAGTACAAAGTGGTACTAGGGAAGAGAAGTAAAATGAAAACAATTAACCAAACACAATTAATCTAAAAAATCAATCAACTAGTCACCGTCCCCAAAAATGACGCCATTTTGAAGTGTGGGTCGTCGCGAACCCACAATTGAATAATATTTATAACCACGACAAACTAACTACGTAGTAGCGGTAAGTCGAGATCGATCCACAGGGACGGTCTATGTAAAGTCAGTCAAGTCTAAGTCTAAGTATGTTTGGGGTCTAAAAGGGGGGGTTGTTGGTTGTAATCCCCTAGAAATTCTAACGCAATACAATGGCGGAAACACTGTAGATTTGGGATTAAAACACACTGACAAACTATATCTTATAAAAAGAAATGGTAAGTCAAATACAAAGGCCTCTTTTTACAAAAGGGCTAAAAAAATAAACTCTCCAAATATGTTAATACAAATACATAAAACGTGAATGAAGAAAGAGTAGGATCCACGCTACTCGCTAGCTCACACCCAAAACCCAGCAGCAAATACCTGTCATGTTATAAACATAACAGCCACGTCAGTGGGGAGTAACTCGGACGTTCTCCCAGCCATATTATATCATATGGAAAATAATAGTATTATTATATAAAAATACTTAAAATGGAAAACATTAAATGATATAATAAAAATAAGCTTTCAGAGAAAAATTAAAATAATAGAATAATAAAATCCGAACAACTTTTCAGAAAAAAACTTCCAACATTTGCCAACCTGCAAACCAAAATGTATCGATAATAATAAAAATATTCAAAAAGGCGTTATGGAAATATTCAGTGTAGAAGGTTAGACTTTCACCAGGAGAATACTAAAAAACTAGCTTCGAGAACTTAGTTCAAACAAATCAAACTTCGGTCTCTAACTAGGCTACTCAACCATAATAGAGCGGCGACTTATAAATGCGTGGCCCTAGTTTAAGACAATGCACACCCCTCCTGTGATTACCTGTCACCCAGTTCAACTTATGACGGCGACTTACTGCGAGGCCTAAGCTTAAGGTCAAAATGTACACAACTCCCGGGATACCTGTCACCCGGTTCAACAACCAATGTACCGATTCCTGATACACTAGCCTTATAGTTGATGGCAAAACCGTAAACCCCAGATTATATTACTCTAACCCCACACTTGACTTTATTTCATAACTCCAAAACAGCCATAAACGATATTCAAGAGAAGTAATCATTATAAATAATATGGAGATGAAAGGAATAAACATTTATATAAAAAGGGAAACTTTCTATAAATGGAAACTTACTAATTTTAGAAACTTACTTAGAATAAAAATATTGTTATAGAAAATACGTAAATTATTAAAATAAGTGAAATGTATAAAAATAGCATTTCTAACGAAATTAACATTTTATTATTATCGTCGTTATCGTAACTTTAATATATTTCTAAATTCATTACTCAAAAAGATTAATAAAATATGATAAGTCATTTTATAGTATTTTGTAAATAATTAGGAAATCGAGTTAAAACTATAAATTTTAGAAAAGAGATTTTTTTAAGTAAATGATATCAAAATTAACTGAGTCGACGAACATTATAAATGAAATGAAATTTACGAAGAATTCAAATTATTTTTAACAGATAGTTTTTATTAATAAATAATATGGATTTTAATAAAAATAGTCAATCTGTAACAAATAGGAAATTATTTGTGAAAATAGTCTCGACTAAAAATATATTTGAAACAAAATTGACTATTTTCTCATTTATTAGAATAAATCGTAAAACGAATTAGTTTATTAACAAGTATACAAATTTCGATTAAAATATAAAAATACGATTTTTAAGTGAAAATTATAAATTAACGAAATATGACGAAATATGAAATTGACATTATTTAGTTATTAGTGTCACGATAACCAACAAAATATTATAACGATCGTAAACCAACGATTTATAAAACGATATCGAAAACTAGTAAAAATATTTATAAGGCATACGATTTAAAATTAGTATAATTAGCAAATAATAAATAGCTAAAATTAAAAAGAAACCGAAGTTAAAATACTTACTACATATTACTACTCAATCATACGAAATAAAATCGAGTAACGTCCTAAAGTTACCTCGAGAAAATCGTCAACGTATATGCCTTTCGATCCAAGCTCCGACCCTTGATACTTTTACAAAATCGTTCCAAAAATTGCTTCGAGGCAAGATGACAAGGGCAAGTAGTACACAACTGAAAGAGCGAAATACGGAGATAAAGTAAGGGAAAGAGGGAGAGGAGAACGAGAAAGAAGAAGAACAAGAACGTAGATAAGTAGTCATGACTGCGACATCCACGCACAAACTGAACCACAAATCCGAGCAACACGAATCAGCGGCAACAAATCGACAACGACAAGGAACAAAAGCAGAAGAGAGCAGCAGCAACATCAGTGACAAACACGGACAGAAAAGGCACAAAGAACGGGAAGGAGATGGGAAAAGAAGGAGAAGAAAAGTAGGGCGAAATAAGAAGAGGAAACCGAAGAGCAAGAAGACAGTAGAACAACGACCACGCAGCAGCGAACAGCACTTGCAAAGCAAACAAAACCAGACAGCGATAACAGTATCAGAACAGCAGCAGTAACGACTCACAACCAGCATCGACGCATCCACATAAATGAAGTAGAAGATGAGCATAAGGAATGATCGTCAGCAGCACGAGAATCGAACCATATCAACAACATCAACTTCATAAAAAAAATAATAATAAAGTAGAACGAGGAGGAAGTAGAAAACAGAGAGGAAGAACAAGGAGAACGGACAAGCAGCAACAAGGGGAAACGAAACGACATTAGTGCAGCTGCAACAGAAACCATGCACAAAAACAACTGTAATGCCTCAACAGAAATAGGGAGAGGAAGAAGTAAGAAGAGCACGAAAAAGATTAGAGAACGACATCGATGGAGTCAAAAAAAAAATGCATCAACGTACAGCAGCAGCGGACGGCAATCATATACCAACATCAACAAACAAAGTCGACAACAACAACAGCCATGAAGCAGCAACAAAAATGAAAAGAAGAGGAAGAAGAAAGGGAGGCTACCAGGCGACAAAAGATATCAGTAGAGGTACGAAACAGCAGCAGGCTGCAGGGCAAAGAATATTGACGATTGAACAGAACAAGGGACAAACGCGAGCGCGACTACGAACAGTTGTCGATCGGGGATGATGGGGTTACAGCGAGGGGAAAACGAAGATGAAAGAGGAGGTAGGGGAATTGACGGTAGACAACAAAAGAAAATGAAAGAGGAAAGGAGGAACCAAAAGGGTGAATTAAAAGGATGAGGGAGTGAAGCGGTGGATGTACTTTGAATGGGGTTGAGCTCAACAAAGAATCAAGGGGGGTGAATTAAACGGTGGGGTAGAGGGAAAACAAGAGGGAGGTGAGTTGAATCAAGAATGAAACGGATCACGGGTTAATTAAATGGATTAATTAAATGAATAGGGTACGAAATACAGATTAAACAAATTCCGTATCGATAAGTTGGTTGACCCAAGAATCAAATTAGAACGAGTTAATAAAAATTAATAAATAATCGGGCCGACAAACAAAATGAGTAAATAAAGTACTCGAGACGAAAACGAAGCTGATAGAAATAAATAAATAGACGATCAATTCGTATTTCGCGATAAATAATAAATTTTCGATAAAGTGAATTAAATTGATTTCTCGAGGAAAAGAAATAAATATTTTGACGAAACTTAAAATAAATGAGTTTCGAGCCGAAAAATAGAAATCCGAGCTTAAATATAAATAAATAAAAAGAATTTAGAATTTAAATCGTTGGAATAGACTTTCGAAAATAAAAAAATTAAATGTATCGAAAAAAAATATATATTTTTGAATATAAGGGTTTCCGAGTCAAACAGAATTTTAGGAGTTTTACGCGATTAAACAATAAATTCGTTTTATAATAATTTTAAGAATTACGAGTTAAATCGTAAATTAAATAAAAATACGAATATAACTTTAATTTTATTTATTTTATAAAAATCAGGGGTGTTACATTGGTAGTCACGAACTAAGCTAAGAAGAATGGGACTAAAGCGAGACTATAGTAGCTAAGAGGAAACAATAATGGGAAAGGTGTTGGGGGGGTCGGGGAATTGGAAATAAGGCATACAAATGAGGGAGTCGGGCGAGAAGTTTACCGTCGACAAGGAGCTAGTTACCCATTGTAGCCCTTACCTGTCAGGCTGTCACGTGGTGACCTGGGTCTCCTAACTCGGCCTAACTATGTCCCACTTTTGTGGCGAACAAACTAGGTCACTAATTTGGAATTATCCAAACCCCGGATTTCCCCAGATTGGTTTGGGTGAATACGGGTAAACTAAATTGATCAGGTAAAATCGACAAGTACACACCAACTTCAAATTAGACAAATCAACCAAAATGTAATCCACCACCGAAACCCCTAATTCATGTTACCCAAATTCCTCCTCCCCTAACCCCCTAACAAAAATCTACTCACAATTCATGAAGAAAATAACAAGAACACTAACTCGATAAATTTGATTAAAAGCATACATGATGATGCAAAACTAGAGAAATTAATTCTATCACAATGGAGAAAACTAAAACCAATGTAACAATTAAAACTACTTAACAAAACATAAACAATGCAAGAAAAATAAAGGGAAAAGGTGACCTATAGAAGAAAAAAGGAATAAAAACTAAACTAGAGAAAAAGGGAGAGGAATAGAAAGCGCCAACAATGGAGAAAATTTAGAGGATGAAGATGAAGATTGCAATAATGACATAAAAATCTTGAATAAAAGAACAAAGAATTTGTCACCAATCCTTGCAAATTTCCCCAAAAACCATCTACTTTGATCTAAGAAAGCTTAATTAATTTACCCAATTTTTCGATCTAAATCTAAGAGGTAAAGATGAGTGAATGATTGTTAATTCTTTTTCTAAGTAATCTAGGGTTCTTCTATATAAACAAAGTCTTAAATGGGTCATTAATGCGAAAGCCTAAAACTGATTTTTGCTCTTTAAATGAAACTTCACCCTCCGGGTCTTCATAGGGTGAAACTTTGCCTTGTGAATTTCTGGAATTCGTGCGATTTTTCCATCGAGTGAAACTTCACCCAATGGTTTCGCCCGATCGCTTCTTCTTCCACAATGCAAGATCTGGGATGTCATTACCGTCGGGCAAAACTTCATCCGATGGGTAAAAGTTTCGCCCAGTCATTTCGCCCGGTCGTCCCTTCTACTTGAAGACCTTCAATGATACAGAAATGTCGTCGGGCGAAACTTCAGCCGGTGAAATCTCATCGGGCGAAACTTTGCCCGATGGATTCTTTTTCTTCCTTCCTTAAGTTTCACTCTTTATGGTTCAGTTTCTCCAACTTCGTGGCAATCTCTTAGACGATATTCCACTTCTTTCTGCTCTTAGAAGCTCAAACATGCTCTCGGATGGATTCCTATCAAAACAAATAGGAAAACTACCCAAAAACACATAAAATGCACAAGAGGGACGCTAGTGTGAGAAAGACTCAGATAAGGCGATAATCGCACACAAATCTCACGAAAGCGATAGGAAAACACGTCTAGATGGGTGGAAAATCGGGCCAAATTTGGCACACATCAGTATCTTGGTTGATAATTGAGGAACTGTGAAGTTGGCATTATGTGGACGATATGTGTGGTGTTTGGAATGAGTTCGGACGTATTGTCATTGATGTGTGGTTTTTTGGTGCAGATTTTGGCTAGAAATGAAACAAATATAATCATCTAATATTAGCTCCAATAGCGATCGATATCGGTCGCCCACTAGGACATATAGCGACCGATATCGGTCGCTAATTCAGACACACCAGGGTCTCCCACCAGGTCAACCAGGTTCAGGTGAATGGGAGGGCGACCGATATCGGTCGCTAAATTGTGGGTATAGCGATGGGCAGCAGTCGCTAGTCGATCGCTGGATTCAGCGATCGATGTCGGTCGCGCGTCCTTTTTAGCAACCGACATCGGTTGCCCGTGTTCTATTTACGCGACCACAAAGGTCGACCGCCTAGTAGCAACCGATATCGGTCTCCCATCTTTTTTAGCGAAAGAAGACGGCCGCCGACAGGAGTCGACTGTTTCCTATTTTCTAGTAGTGATTGTTGGTTCGTTACTTTCGTTTCAATGTCATGAAGTCTGGTCATAGTATAAACTGGGAACAGGCATCTGGAGTCGTACTAAGTAAGTATGAACTAATACCGAAAGTCAAATGGGTAAACTATATACTCCCTCCGTTCGTATCCAAAGGGTACGTATTCCTTTTTGGGTCGTTCAAATCCAATTGACCCCTTTCCTTTTTAGTCCATTTTTTGGACCAAACTATCCCTAACTTAATAACATATTTACATCATATGCCATTGTAATACTACACTTTGGATAATTAAATATTAATTTTGTCCTAAATTATTGTACCTTAAATAGTATTTTAAGTTTTTCTTAATCCTTGCGCAAAAGTTAAACGTATCCTTTGGATACGAACGGAGGGAGTATAACAGATGACCAATATAGGGGAGTCTTTAATGGAGTCTCCCCAACTTACCAAGTCATAAGAATCCAGGTAGGACGTGATACTATAAGAGTGATCAAATGTGTTGTACTAATTGAACGATGCGACTGCATATTATATTCATGTATACCTGAATAAACAATTAAATTTGTTACGTTATTCATTACTCTGTATATCACATTTAGAGTACGTGATATATGTATGTCAACATTGTAGCTTATCATTAATTTTTGGGTTATTTAACAGAAATAATACCAACTTTGGGTGGTATTCCATAAATAAAACTAACTTTAATTAATACGGGAATAAAATCACGTATGACACATATTATACACGAATGGAATATCATTACCTGCTACCGACTACCCCAGTCATATTTCACTAATACAATTATTACTGACTGACAATAAAGTAAACTCACACATTTAACTTCATTAATTTTCAACTTTTTAAGTTCAAACTTCATCTTTATCTTCTTCCTCAATTCATTTCATCACTTCATCTTCTTCTTCATCAATCTATCTTCTGTTTCACTTCATTTTCTTCTTATCTCTTGTCGAAGATAATTACTTTTTGAAACTTTTGTTTGTTTATTTTTCTCAAACTTTGTCGAAAATCACCATTAATATTGTCGAAAATTCTTTTTCAAGGGTTATAGCTCTAAAGAAGTTCATTCCTCAATCCTTTGCGTCAGCAATGTCAATGGTGAGTATTGTTTTCATTTTTCCCAAATCGATTTTTCTGAGTTTCCTTACTAATTTAGGGTTTTCCTATTATGGGTTTAATTTAGGGGTTTAAGTGTCCTATTATTGTTCTTTTTAATTGATTTGATTAAAAACTTAGGTTGATCCATGAAAACTTGTGACCTTGAAGTTTTGTTAATTATGAAGGTTCATTTATCAGACATTATATGAGTTTAGGGGAAAATCGAGTTTGTTGTGGCAAAGAAGATGAAAATATGTGATAATTAATAATATGGGACCCACAAAAACTGACTACAGTCGGTCATTTAAGAGATAATTTCATTCGTGTATAATATGTCCCATAAAGAATTTTATTCCCGTATTAATTAAAGTTGGTTTTATCTATGGAATATCACCCAAAGTTGGTATTATTCCTGTTAAATAACACTTAATTTTTAACTAAACTACAGAATTTATATAAACGAAACACATAAGTTTAAATTATTAAACGATGATATTAAAACATATATCTTCTACGGTAACTTCAAGTTTTAGGGCCCGAAAAGCATGTTATAGCCCGCTAGGGACGGGCTTGGGCTTAAAAACATAGGCTCGCTCTTTGAGACCGGTGATAGGGCTAAGTCATACTCCTAATCAAAAGTACCCTGAGGACAACAACTAAATGCAAATAGTGAAATCAATGGTTGAACCACAAGCAAAAATGATTTAATTGTTTATTCCTAAGCATTAGATTTTAGACTACGGGCCACAATTTATTGTTTTTGTGGAGAATAAACTAAAACTAGTGCAAAACCCGTGCCTATGCACGGTTTCTTAATTAAATTTTGGGTATATAAATAGTTTAGGGACTTACAAAAATATATTCTCTCGGTCTAAGTCATTCATTTACATTATTATGTTTTTAGTGTTTCAGTCAACTGTTTATGTTTTGGGTAAACTTTACCCTATACTTTTTGTTTACGATTTTGGGTAATAAGTACAATATATTGTTTACGATTTTATTTTCTTTTTATATGACATTCATAATATTAAATGATACTTATTTTATAAAAAAAGTACAGTATATTTTTGACAAATGAATCAGGTCGCGTCTAGTTTATGCCACAAAGTAGGGTCATAATATAAGTAAGAAATAATAGTATTCGATGCTCTTTTTTTTTTTACTTATTTTAGGTTGGAAAAAAAAGAGAATTTTTATTACAATATTACTTGCTCGTGGTATTTATATGAGTATGTTATATTTAAAAAAAGTAAATTTAAAAATTATTAACTTTAATATTGTAAACTACCAAAAAAAATTAAAAATAATACGTAATTGTTAATAGCACTTTATAATAAAATATTTTTTAATAGTAAGTTAAATATTTTATTTCAATAAAGTTATGGCTCATTCTATTGACAAATATGTTAAATATTGAATTTAATAACATTAGTGATATTTAATGTGAATACTATGTTAAAAAAATAATTTTTAATGGATAAATTGTAAGGCGTCAGAAATTATATAAGTCTAGTATTCTAACCCTAATCGACCCGTGAGATGTATTTAACCCAACCCGTATTATGTCCAACCCAGATAACATGACCCGTCCGACCCGTTTCACATGCCTATTAAAAAGTATGAGATTTTTTGTTATTATGTTACATTTTTTTTTCTTCAAATTTGTATAATTGGTAAAAATTGATAGATGTAAGACTTTTTGGTTATTTTATGAATGAATATTGCAGATCCGGACTTGTAATGTACTGGAATATTTGGTTAGAAGTTTATTTTGTCAAGCCCGATTGAGGTAATGAAGGGAGATTTAGGCGGGAAAGTTAAAATGATGTATTTGTCCCTTGGTTTTTGTTTTAGTGAATAGGGGGTAAGACAATAATAGAAAGAATGTCTAGGATCGTAGGTTTACAATGAATATTAGTCGGGTTCAGGGAGTTAAGTAGTTAACTAACTAATCATTAATCGAACTACCTAACGTGCAAGTCCGGTCGATACAATACAACCACTAGATCTAAATTTAACTTGCAGTCGCTAGCATTAAGTTAGTCTACCCGAATTATCGTGGCCTAATTAGTTCTCAACCCGATCGGTGAAAGTCCTAATTTGCTATGCTAATTAATTGAGTTCTATAGTAAACAATCAATCAGAATTAAAATGATAACCAAGCAATAGTTCATACGATTAACAATTAATCAATCAATTATAACTCCTCCTAATATACACGGATCTCCCTTACCCCTAGATAAGAAATTAGCTATGCATAATTAAACTAATAAGAACTACAGGAATTAATCAAATCTACACATATTAAGATGACGGAAATAAAAGAACAATACTAAACATGCAGTAATTAAAAGACAATCAATTCGAAAGAACAATAATTAATACTACATCAATAAATGAAGAACGGCGAACAGAAATAGAAATTGAAAGATTAAATACCGATGATTAAGGAAATAACATAAAAGTTAAATCTTGAATCTACATAAACTCGAAACTAAGAAATCTCTATAACTAGGTAAACTAAAAATTCAAAACTCAATAATGAAAAGGTACATATTATCTCATTTTAATATAAGCTAACACGATAGAAATTTGGGCCCAAAAGAATTTATACACGAAAATAGAACAGCGGCCCGAAAAGAGGTCAACTCGATCGATGAGCCCAGGGAATGACTCGATCGAGTAGCGCTACGGCTGCCATTTTTTTTACTTATTCAAGTTGGCCATGCAATATATCGTGGAAAGCTAAGAGAAAAGGGCTTTCCAGCGCAACTTGAATCACCTTGATTGGAGTTGTAGAACTCAATATATGAACGTTTGAAGTTGATACTTGTGCAAGCGATCCTTCTTTCTTCTCATTTCGCATCTTTTTCCTTCTTTGTTCTTTGCTTCTTTGTGTATTCCGCATCTTCTTCTTTTGATTCCGTACTTAGGTTTAAATTCTCCAATTCTCGATTCCATGATGCCCCGTTTAGCTCCAAATGCATCCAAATCTACAAGATACACACAAATACGGAAGTATCGACATTCAAAGTATATAACATCATTATCAATGAGTTAAACACGAAAATCGAGATAAAACTAGGAATTAGGGGATGAATATATGTAGACAAAAAGACTCATCACCTGGCCCGAGCCGACCCGTTTATATGGGTCATTTTTATTGTTTAGGCCTGGCCGAACCCGTACCGGCCCGACCCATGATCACCTCTAATATGACTTGACGACGTAAGTGGTTAGACCATGTCAAAATTTTAGTCACCATAAGAATGATAAGAATAACTTCATATCACATGAGCTATGAAAATGTTGTTTTAATATGTGTGAATGCGAGTCATATAGGTTAGCTTGTGTCGATGATGTGAATTGGGATGTGTAGAGATGTATGTGGTGACAATTCTTATGACTGGACTGGTGGGTGCGTAATTTGTGTTGAAATTTGATTACCTACGTATGAATGAAGGATGTTCGGCCGCGGTGCTAAAAGTGTTTGTGGCCAGTAAGATGACTGAAGCGCATGCGTTGCGACCCACAAGATCAAACAATATTTATAAACATGACAAACCTAGCTAACTACGTAGTAGTGGCCGTGGTAGGTCGGGATTGATCATCAGGGACGGTCTATGTAAAGTCGGTCGAGTCTAAGTCCAAGTATGTTTGGGATCTAAGGGGGGTTTGAGGTAATTAAACTAAACTAAGGTAGTCGATCTAAAATAACTAAGTCGGAAAACAATGAGAGGAAAGGAGTTAGGGGGAGTCGGGAAGTCATAACTATGTACATCACGAAATTTGTCACAAGGTCAATAGAGAGGGTGCCACCTTTCGGGTTCCTTACCCAACCTAACTAAAACTCGCTTTCACGATGAGAAAGGTATGGTCTTAAGACGAGATTAACCAAACCCCGAGTTTCCCTATATTGGCAAAGGTGAGTCAATATTAACTAAGTTGATCAAGCAAAGTCAACAAAAACACCACAATCTCATACAAGATAAATCAACACAAAAGCATCTATTTCCATAAATACTCAATCCATGAAACCCAAGTTCATCCTCCCCTAATCTTCTAACTAAAATCTACTCAATATTCATGGGAAAATTGGTAAGAACAATAAACAAGAAAAACAAGCTAGAACAATTCATACTATAAAATTGTGGCAAAATTGAATCTAAAACAATATGGAGAAACTACTACCAAGAACAAGATTGATGCGTGTCGTAACCGCAGTCAAAATTAAATTTATAATTCACTTACAAGACTCTAACAAACTAGTAGTAGGGTAAGTAAGGGTCGAATCCATAGGGACTAATGATACTATCTCAGATTAATTCAGTATTATTTATATAGTTATATAAGTATAAATAGAATAATGGGGGTTTGTTTGGGTTGTTCTTAGACTAAACTAACTAACTAAAATTAAATAAATAAAACGAATAACACTAATAATCGCAATAAATAGGTAGAAAGTTCTTATAAAGGATAAATAGGAGATATGTAATTTTCTATAGATGTCGGGTAAAATCATTGATTCACTTAATCGGTTAATCCTTGAACGCAAGTAAATTACCAATTTTATCTTTCTGGCTCGTTAAACCCCGTGAACGCACGCAAGTTTAATCCTAACCAATTTATCAAATCAACCATGAACGCATGAATCAAATTAATAAATTAAGTCGCTTTAAGATTACTAACCAGTTGAATAAAATATAACCAGAACGCTGCAATTATATCTGACTCAACTACTACACGAGATTCTAGTAATTAAGATTAGACCAGAACGCTGCAACCTAACCAAAATTACTATTAATTCAACGACCGATTCAATGAATACAATTAAGTTGGCCAAACGAAATTAATAAACACGAATCAGATAATCAAATAACGAATCTTATATAAATATCCAACAAATAAATTAATCAGCCGAAACAGTATCATAATCTCATAAACCCTAACATCAATAGTCAATTACATACTCCAATTAAAAATTACTCTAAACTAAACATAATAATAGTAAAAATAAGATAAAGAATAGAAAAGCTCATAAAAATCGGGACGAAATTTGGTTTGACGGAGTCGGTCGTCGGCTTCTTGTTCTCTTCGTCGGGTTCGTCGTTCGTGCGGCCTCTTAGTGCTCTTTCTTCTCTCTCCTTTTTAAATTCTTCTCCTTCCTCCCTATTTCCTAAACGTGGTTCCTCCTCCTCTTATATTCTTCTTTTTATTTTTATTTTTTTATTCATCACTTATAAGAAACCGATGATCTTTTTTCCTAAAACTCTTTGTTTCCTTTTTTTCCTTTTTTTGTTTCCTAACCCATCTCTTGTTGTAATGGATTTCAAATCTTTTGTTTTGGTTTCGAAATCTGCTTGCCTACTACCTTATAGCTCTTTTTCGACCCAGTATATGACAGAATTTGATGTTTCTCTCTTCTATGAACTTGTAGGTCTCAAACTTAGCTTTCCAACGCATCCTGATTCACTTGATTCCGATGTCGTATGAGTGAGATATCGTCGTCTTAAGATAGACCTACACAATGTATACGATAATATATGTATTATTTGAGCTTCAAATTAAATGGGTTATTCTAAATAGATTAAAAATATATAATAAAACTTAGTTTAGCATATAAATAATATTAACGTATAATTTAACTCGTTAAGTCATAAAAATACGTTATTAGCTCAAATAATATGAAAGACGACATTATAATAATAATAATATAAAAGGGATAAAAATAGTTAAAAATATCGATTTATCAAATTCCCCACACTTAGTCCATTGGCGTCCTCGACAATGATTACTCAAGAGCTAACATAAAATGAAAAGTTAACCTTCAAATGTTTTAAACAAGCCCAACTAGGTACAATTGACGACAAACTAAAAATATTTGAGAAAACATTTTTTATAAGTTAGTAAACTTAACAAAATAATTTCGAGTTAGATTAGCAAATAATATATACATAAAATTTCTCCTACCTTAAACTCTTCAATTAACTAATTTAACAACATATAATAAGTTAAACCGCTTCTAAATTCAAATTATAAATAAACTCATCATCCTTCACACTCGGTTTAACTACCTTCGAAAAATATATTTGTATTTACTCCAGAAGACGAGTTTCAGCAGTTTAAGGTCTTAGGGAAAGGAGATTTACTTTCATGTACATTCCTATTACCAGTTCAGTACGAGGATCGTTCTCTCGAGCATATAAGTCAAACTAGACACTCCGTCTCACTTTTTCCGCAATTATTCTTTTTTTCTCTTCTCTTTCTTGCTTTTTTTTCTCTTTTTGCATTTTTTTTCTTCATTCATTTTTTCCGTTTTTGTTTTTTTTTTCCCGATCAAGTGACCCATGTAACGAGTTTTCAATCAATGACTCCCCCCCTTCCGGACAAGGCATTAGGCATTCTCCCAATCCCATTAGGGCTAGGTTCCTCTCGGATTTAATAACTCGAGTCACAAGAACGACTCACTCACTCTTGAGGTAACTAATCTTCCTTATCGCCCTAATTAGGAGTCACCTATGAAAGTAAATAAATTGGACAAGACCGGCTTACACCCCGTACCTCCAGAGTCAACGAAAAAAAAAATAGTTAAGGTAGCTAAAGCAAGTGTTATTCTTTATAATTTACTTACAACTAAAATTTAAAAGAGACTTAAAATATTATCTGTTATTAAATTAATTAATCCAAGTTTCATCGGGAGGAAAAATAATTGCATATATAACTTCAAAACATTATTGTTCTTAATAGAAATCATTTTTTTAAATGTTAGATTTGAATTTGTCGTCAACTTCCCAAGTTTAGGTAGTTCAATAAAAACAAAGGCTAAAACTTTTAAGTTCAAATTTCTATCAAAAAATTTCAAAAAATTTTGACAGCACTCCCCCTAAATATTCACATATCCCAAAATTTTAAAATACCCTGCAAAACACACATTCAATGTAATGGCCACCCGCCAACTCCACTTTCAGAAGTAATTCATCCAATTTTCAATTACCTAATGAACAATGTCAAAAGAGACATCAAAGAGCTGAAATTGTGCACATAAATATATAAGAGGGATAAAGGTACTTAGCGGATCTAGCGAAGTAGAAATATATGCATCTTGTCCACGTTGATTTTGAAAACGTCATCCCATTGTCAGCTATCATATATTCAGCAAAGGATCGTTGTTTTTTATCTTGCAAAATTCCAACACTGGACCAAGACACGCATAAAAAACTAAGTAAAAATAATTAGTCACGCATACAAAATAAATATACAAGCTCGGGTTGCCTCCCGAGAAGCGCCTTATTTTACGTCGTGGCTCGACATGTTAATTCTCAATTTTCATATGTTGGGTCCTCCAAATCAATAATATCCACCCAATTGGCTTTGAATCCATCATAATATGGCTTAAGTCTATGACCATTCACTTTAAGTATCTTTCCTGACTCGCATCCTTTAATTTCTACTGCTCCGTGATCAAACACCTTAAGAACCTCAAAGGGACCGATCCATCTTGATCTCAATTTTCCAGGAAATAATCTTAACCTAGAATTATAAAGGAGGACTTTATCGCCAACATTAAAGTTTTTTCTAGATAACATTTTATCGTGATAAGCCTTAGTTTTCTCTTTGTAGATCCGAGAATTTTCATATGCATCATTCCTTATCTCCTCCAATTCTAGAATTTCTAGTTTTCTGTGAGCAACAGACTTTTCATAATTAAAATTACACTTCTTAATTGCCCAAAATGCTCGATGCTCTAATTCAACTGGAAGGTGACAAGCTTTCCCAAATACCAAGCGATAAAGAGACATTCCTATTGGAGTTTTGTATGCAGTTCTATATGCCCATAATGCATCACCTAAACGCTTACTCCAATCTTTCCTATTAGGACTCACAACCTTCTCCAAAATTGATTTTATTTCTCTATTAGAAACCTCAGCTTGTCCATTAGTCTGTGGGTGATAAGTAGTAGAGACCTTATGAGTAACATGATATTTCCTAAATAAAGCCTCAATAATACGATTACAAAAGTGAGTCCCTCTGTCACTAATGATAGCTTTAGAAATACCAAACCTATTAAAAATCTGATTCCTAACAAACTCAGCAACCACCTTAGAATCATTAGTTCTAGTAGCCTTGGCCTCCACCCATTTAGAAACATAGTCAACTGCTAAAAGAATGTAAGTATTCCCAAAAGACGATGGAAAAGGTCCCATAAAATCAATACCCCAAACATAAAAAAACATCAGCTACAAATATGGAAGTAAGAGGCATTTGATCTCTCCTAGAAATATTACCACTTCTTTGACATTGATCACAAGTTTTCACAAAAGTATAAGCATCTCTATGCAGAGATGGCCAAAAGAATCCACATTCAAGAACTTTATGAGCTGTTCGTTTCGGACTAAAATGACCCCCACATTCAAATGAGTGACAAAATTCAAGAATGGATTTGCTTTCCTCTCCAGGCACACATCTTCTTATAACATTATTGGAACAAATTTTAAACAAATAAGGTTCATCCCAAATATAATATTTAGCATCATGCTTAATTTTATCTTTTTGGGCTTTAGTAAGTTCCTTAGGAAATTCCTTTGATACCACATAATTAACAATATCTGCATACCAAGGATATTTCACATTTAATGCATACAATTGTTCATCAGGAAACAAATCAGAAGAGAGGGCAGTTATGTCTTGTTCCTTCATAATCCAACTAAGATGGTCAGCAACTATGTTTTCTGCTCCTTTCTTATCTTTTATTTCTAAATCAAATTCCTGTAACAATAACATCCATCGTAATAATCTTGGTTTAGACTCTTTCTTTTTTAGCAAATATTTCAAAGCAGAGTGATCGGAGTATACTACCACGTGTGTCCCAAGCAAATATGATCTAAACTTTTCAAGGGCAAAAATAACAGCATACAATTCCTTTTCAGTGACAGTGTAGTTGCATTGGGCCGGGTCAAGAGTTTTCGACGCATAATATATAACATGAGATTCCTTGCCTACTTTTTGCCCTAATACAGCTCCTACCGCTTTATCACTAGCATCACACCTTATTTCAAAAGGTAATGACCAATTAGGAGGTTTAATCACTGGTGCAGAAGTTAATTTATCTTTTAACGTATTAAATGCTTCATTACACTTATCATCAAACACAAATGGTACATCTTCAGCAATAAGTAAGTTAGATAAAAGTGATGCAATAGTGGAAAATTTCTGTATAAATCGTCTGTAGAATCCAGCATGGCCTAAAAATGATCTTATTTCACGCACACAGCTAGAATAAGGTAACGAACTAATAATATCTATTTTAGCTTGATCAACTTTCAACCCTTTTGCACTAACAACATGGCCTAGGACAACTCCTTTTTCTACCATAAAATGACATTTTTCAAAGTTAAGCACAAGATTAGTCTCGACACATCTTTTTAAAGCAAAAGATAAATTATGGAGACATAAATCAAAATCATCACCAAAAACAGTAAAATCGTCCATAAAAACCTCCATGGAATTATCAAGCAAATCTGAAAATATGCTCATCATGCAACGTTGAAATGTGCCAGGAGCATTACAAAGTCCAAAAGGCATTCTTCTAAAAGCAAAAGTACCAAAAGGGCATGTAAAAGTTGTATTTTCTTGATACTCAGGTGCTATAGGAACTTGAATATACCCAGAATAACCGTCTAGAAAACAAAAGTAAGAACGTCCCGCAAGCTTTTCTAACATTTGATCTATGAATGGTAAAGGAAAGTGGTCTTTTCTAGTTACTTGATTTAATTTTCTATAATCTATGCAAACCCTCCATCCATTTGACACTCTAGTGGGAACTAGTTCTCCTTTACTATTTTCAACAACCGTAATCCCGGTCTTTTTAGGTACTACATGGATTGGACTTACCCATTTTGAATCTGAGATAGGAAATATCACACCCGCATCCCGCCACTTAAGAATTTCTTTTTTCACAACTTCCATCATTGACGGGTTAAGTCTACGTTGAGTTTATCTAACTGGTTTGGCACCATTCTCAAGAAAAATGTTATGCATACACAATGTAGGACTAATACCCTTAATATCAGCAATGGTCCACCCTATCGCCTCTTTATATTCCTTAAGCACATTTAACTATTTAAACTCTTGCGATTCAGAAAGTGAACTAGAAATAATTACAGGTAAGGTACCATGTTCACCTAAGAAAGCATACTTTAAGTTATTAGGCAAGGGTTTTAATTCCAATTCAGGCGGATGTTGAATAGACGGAATCACTTTAGGGGAATCTTTAGGCAATTCAAGGCTAGAAACACACTCAAAATTAGTGGTTAGATGACTATCATGAATAGAATCAAACTTTTCCTCAAAAGATAATATAGGATCTAAATCTTTAGCATCATCGAGTGTTTCAAATTCATTTTTCCTATCAAGTTTCTCTTGTGTAATTATATCTATCACATCAATAGTCTCTATAGAACTCACATCATCAGTAGTATCAAATGGGTGTTTCATAGCATCATAAATATTAAGTTTAATCGTTTGACCATCAAATTCAAAAGAAAGAGTTCCCTCATAGACATCAATTTTAGTTCTAGCTGTTTTAAGAAAAGGTCTTCCTAGTAATAATGGCGCATCCTTAGCATCGAAAGAATTACCCATATCAAGCACATAAAAATCAACGGGAAATACTAACTCATCAACTTGAACTAAAACATCTTCTAAGACTCCTATAGGGTAAGTCTGTGATCTATCCGCTAACTGAATCACTACATCAGTTTGAGAAAGAGGTCCTAACCTAAGTGATTCGTATATGGATTTAGGCATAACACTAATAGATGCTCCTAAGTCAAGCATGCATCTATCTAATTTACTATTTCCTATTTTACAAGGAATACTAAACATTCCTGGGTCTTTACATTTAGGAGGTATTTTCTTTTGAATTATCGCTGATACGCTCTCTCCTATCAACACCTTTTCCCCGCTCTTAATCTTTCTTTTATTAGTGCATAACTCTTTTAAAAATTTAGCATATTTTGGCATCTGTTTAATAGCATCTAAGAGGGGTATATTTATTTCAACTTTTCTAAATATTTCTAGAATTTCATTATCTTTCTCTTCCTTCTTCGACTGAGCAAATCTGGAAGGAAATGGAACATTGGTCTTAAAAGTAGGTACATCTGGGGTAGATTTAGCTATAACCTTATCTTTTTCTAATTCTGGACCATTTTCCTTAATTTCTGTTTCACTCTCACTAATACGAGGTTCATCTCGACTATCTTCAATGTCATTTTGTTTTGTAGCTCTTGGTATAACCTCAATTTCTTCCTCAACATCAAATCTATTTTTAAGCTCCTTACCACTCCTTAAGGTTATTGCTTTAGATTCATCCAACACATTAGGTTCAGGTTGTCTAACAAAACTACTCTCAATGTTGGCAAGGGTGGTACAAATCAACTTCATTTGACTATCCAAGTGACACAAGTTGTTATCAGTTTGTTCTTGACGACTAAGGCTCTGAGAGTGAACTTGTCCTACTTGAACTACCAATTGTTTTACCATATTTTCTAAAGATTGATGTTGGTTATCCATAACTTTAAGTTGATTATTCACAACATCTCTCAATTCTTTCATTTGCTCAGCTTGTTCTTTTAATTGTTTTTGCAATTTCAAATCACATTCATTCTTGGTTCCATATTGTTGACTGCTAATGGCCATATTATTAATCAATTTTCTAGCTTCAGTTGGAGTTTTATCCATTAAAGAACCACCACTAGCAGTGTCTATCAACCTCTTTTGATCATCTAGCAAACCATCATACAAACATTCAATCAAGATTTTTTCACTTAGTTCATGTTGTGGGCAAGAATTACATAATCGGTTAAATCTATCCCAATAATCATTTAAAGATTCATTGTCATCTTGTTGAATATTCATAATTTGTTTTCTTATTGCCCTTGTAATACTCACAGGTTTATATTTATCAAGAAAAACTTTTCTTAAAAAATCCCAAGATGTAATAGATCCACTGGGTAAATTAAACAGCCAATCTTTAGCTAATTCACGCAAAGTAAATGGGAAAGCTCGGAATTTAATACAATCATCATCAATACCATCCAAAGATAACGTGGAACAAGCAAGATAAAATTCTTGTATATATTTTAGAGCATCCTCATTAGATCGACCATAAAAGTTAGGGAGAATTTGGATAAAACCTGGACTTAGCTTAAATGATTTTTCCAAAGTAGGAAAAATAATACTATTAGGTGTCTCCGTAGAAAATAATTGCTCCCTTAAACTCTTCTCCGCTTCAGCAGACATCTTAAATATCGTAAATAAGTACCTGAAATAAAAATTAAAGAGTATATAAAATAAAATAAATAACTAACTAGATAATTCAGTAACTACTTTACTAGCTAACTAATATATAATCAAAGATAATAAACAAATCAGTCCCCGGTAACGGCGCCAAAATTTGATGTGTGTCGTAATCGCAGTCAAAATTAAATTTATAATTCACTTACAAGACTCTAACTAACTAGTAGTAGGGTAAGTAAGGGTCGAACCCACAGGGACTAATGATACTATCTCCGATTAATTTAGTATTATTTATATAGTTATATAAGTATAAATAGAATAATGGGGGTTTGTTTGGGTTGTTCTTATACTAAACTAACTAACTAAAATTAAATAAATAAAACGAATAACACTAATAATCGCAATAAATAGGTAGAAAGTTCTTATAAAGGATAAATAGGAGATATGTAATTTTCTATAGATGTCGGGTAAAATCATTGATTCACTTAATTAATTATATTGGATAGATTAGTTAATCGGTTAATCCTTGAACGCAAGTAAATTACCAATTTTATCTTTCTGACTCGTTAAACCCCGTGAACGCACGCAAGTTTAATCCTAACCAATTTATCAAATCAACCATGAACGCATGAATAAAATTAATAAATTAAGTCACTTTAAGATTACTAACCAGTGGAATAAAATATAACCAGAACGCTGCAATTATATCTGACTCAACTACTACACAAGATTCTAGTAATTAAGATTAGACCAGAACGCTTCAACCTAACCAAAATTACTATTAATTCAACGACCGATTCAATGAATACAATTAAATTGGCCAAACGAAATTAATAAACACGAATCAGATAATCAAATAACGAATCTTATATAAATATCCAACAAATAAATTAATCAGCCGAAACAGTATCATAATCTCATAAACCCTAACATCAATAGTCAATTACATACTCCAATTAAAAATTACTCTAAACTAAACATAATAATAGTAAAAATAAGATAAAGAATAGAAAAGCTCATAAAAATCGGGACGAAATTTGGTTAGACGGAGTCGGCCGTCGGCTTCTTGTTCTCTTCGTCGGGTCCGTCGTTCGTGCGGCCTCTTAGTGCTCTTTCTTCTCTCTCCTTTTTAAATTCTTCTCCTTCCTCCCTATTTCCAGAACGTGGTTCCTCCTCCTCTTATATTCTTTTTTTTTATTTTTTTATTCATCACTTATAAGAAGCCGATGATCTTTTTTCCTAAAACTCTTTATTTCCTTTATTTCCTTTTTTTTGTTTCCTAACCCATCTCTTGTTGTAATGGATTTCAAATCTTTTGTTTTGGTTTCGAAATTTGCTTGCCTACTACCTTATAGCTCTTTTTCGACCCAGTATATGACAGAATTTGATGTTTCTCTCTTCTATGAACTTGTAGGTCTCAAATTTAGCTTTCCAACGCATCCTGATTCACTTGATTCCGATGTCGTATGAGTGAGATATCGTCATCTTAAGATAGACCTACATAATGTATACGAGAATATATGTATTATTTGAGCTTCAAATTAAATGGGTTATTCTAAATAGATTAAAAATAGATAATAAAACTTAGTTTAGCATATAAATAATATTAACGTATAAATTAACTCGTTAAGTCATAAAAATACGTTATTAGCTCAAATAATATGAAAGACGACATTATAATAATAATATAAAAGGGATAAAAATTGGTAAAAATATCAATTTGAAAGAACTAATAATAAATTTTTAAAAAGTTTAGAAAACTCAATCCGATTACTCGAGTCTATCTAGTCATCTTACCATGATATCGGCTCATATGAGATTCTATGTACAAAATAATGGCCAAATATGATCATGACCCTATTTTCGATTTTGGGCTTTTATTGCTATGGGTTAGTCCCTTTATATAAGACAGTCTCATACAACAGTTTGCCATTTTATTTGATATCGAAGGGCCCTTTTTTTGTAGGTTAAGTATCTGCAGATTGCGAAGAAATCAAAAAACTATAATCCATATCGTTGGGTAAGGTACGTTACCCAAGCCAATTCCTATGTTGCTCATTTATGAAGCACTGGCTTTTAATTGTTTTGATAATCAAGAATGCAACACCCTCTCCCTCATGATGTTCCCTCGCCCACCGTTACCATGCCCGCTGCCTTTTTTTTATCGGCTAAAAAGTATCCATAAAAAGAGTGTATCCCGGATCAGAAAATGCCAAGTTACCTGTACCTACTGATGAAATGATGATATTGATTCACGCCAAGGACTCATTTGTTCAGTGGCCGGAAAAACATATCCATGATCCTAATTTGGTAATCGATATTTTTAATAAATAATTATTTCAAATATATTTAAGTTTATATTCGTCATATATAATTCTTTTTATATGTTTTAAATAAATTTATAAAAGGTGATTCAGAGATACAAGGAAGACGAGAAAGCAGGTTTAGGCGATTATTTGTTTCTTGTTATTATTACCCTCGTGGCGTCGTTTGCTTGTAGTGGCATCAATCAAAGATACTGATGCGTTTGTGTATACGTTGGTCATGGAGTATATAAATGCTGTAGTGATACTTTACATATGTTTGTTTACATCTTTGAATTGTTCCCCTTATGCTTTAGTTAGATGCTATTTGTAGCATGACCTATCTGTAGTATTGGTTCCGTAAAGCTGCTTTGAAATATGCCTCCTATGCTCTAGTTATCTGCTATTTGTAGCTTGGCATGTGGTGCTGGTTTCATAAAGCTGTTTGTCAGGGCTCAAGTATGATTGGAACACTTGTTTTCACCGGAATATTGACTTTTTTGTAGTTCTGGAAATCTGTTAGATACCACCCTGTGGTTTGAGGGAACCAAATGCCTATTTGCTGTTTTTCCCTTTTCTTGTGGAGTAGTTTATATGGTTAAAAGTATAAGATTTCATATTGATCCAAGGAAATAGTATTCTTTTGCTTTCAGAGATGTTAAAGTGTATGATATGCTCATTAATTTGACGGTCAGTGACAGTGCATCCAAGTGATCCAAGTAAGTTGATCTCGTTTTTCAATCCATTTTCCTCGTTGTTGATTTATAGGTGTTTTTTGTTTGGTGTCTGGGCTCTAAATCATTCTATTGGGTGTAACAATAGCTTCTTACTGTTACTAGTTCATATTGGAAGTAAAGCTTTGGGTGGTACGGTTGTTGACGTACATGGATGAAATTTGGAAGTGTGTATGTGTACTGTGTAGGTTTGAGACTTGTTTACGATCTAATGTTTCTTGTCTCGCTATTTGCAGAACCTTTTTGACAATTGAAAGATGGACGTCAACTGTGTAAGAGTGGTGTTACTAGAGTTTGTACTCGGAAGACTGAATCATAGAAGAAACATCCTTAGACATTTTTATTATAACTCAATCACAACTATTGCGACAATATTTATTGATTCGTAATTTTTGGTAAAGAATTGGTACATGTGATGCAATAGTCGAATTTTCGAATGTTGTTTTAATGTTTTAATGTAAATATTGGATTTTTGGATTGGCGTACAATTATATCGAAATTTTTTTTTAAAAAAAAATTATGTAACACAAACAGGACAGTTATCGTAAGCGTCTTATTTAATTGATGATATTTTGTTTTTAATCAAAAGATTTAACAGGATGGTTCGTATGCCAGCCATCCTATTTATATCAGTAGTTAATAGGACGGTTTGGATGGAACCGTGATGTTTAAAATAGATTTAATAGCACGCTTCAGTGGACCGCGCTTTTAAATAACACATTAAAGAAGACGGTTCCTCCTTGAACCGTCCTATTAATGTTGAATTTAATATCACGGTTTGACTTTCTGGGAACCGCGCTATTTGATTTAATAGGACGTCGACCTAAAGGGCGGTTCCTTATCCAATATAGGATGGTTAGGAATCATCCTATTTAATCTTAATTGTAGTAGTATATAATTCTCAGATTCATATTACTTCTTGTCTTCACTGATAGACCTATTTATTGTTCGAATTGGCAAAAATGTTATGAAGAGTCCCTTGTTTATTTCGAGTGTAGTTTACGCCTGTCAAGTTGTAGGCACCAAAATTTTGTATATTTCGGTATCTATTGATGTCTAATATCTTTAGTATTTAGAGATAATTATCAATAAATATTGTGATAATATCTTAGGATACTTTAGAATATTCTTAACTTCCTCTATAAGATACTAGGCTATAAATACGGGTCTTGTCTCTAGGGTTAGGAGAGGTCAGATGGAATAAGTCTCAAAACGACCCCATCATCTTACTACCAAATTGTAGGTAAATGAAATAAGTCACAAAAAAGACTCATCTTCCCCTACGGATCTAAGTCGATAAGACCTCCGTAGAACTATCAAAAACCCTAGCCTTCGAGATGGAATCAAGAGATCTACGAAAGTTGTAACACGCAATATTTCGATTATCAAATAAAACTCGTGTCCCATATTATTTTGTATCTGTTATTTTAATTATCGCAGGTGTGAAATTTTATGTTTTACAAATTGGCCTGGTGAACCCGACGTGAAGATTTTCGCTTTTCATCTCCAATCTCGAAGGATCAAGATCTGTAGAAGTCATGGGGGCAAACAAAATCGACCTCAAGTCTTTCTACAAAGTTTCGAGACAAAGTTGCAACCGACTTCGAAGTATCCACAACAAGTCTCGAGGGGGCATTTGTAGACACCAAAATTTTGTATATTTTGCTATCTATTTATGTCTAATATCTTTAGTATTTAGAGATAATTATCAATAAATATTGTGATAATATCTTAGGATACTTTAGAATATTCTTAACTTCCTCTCTAAGATACTAGGCTATAAATACGGGTCTTGTCTCTAGGGTTAGGAGAGGTCAGATGGAATAAGTCTCAAAACGACCCCATCATCCTACTACCAAGTTTTAGGTAAATGGAATAAGTCACAAAAAAAACTCATCTTCCCCTACGGATCTAAGTCGATAAGACCTCCGTAGAACTATCAAAAACCCTAGCCTTCGAGATGGAATCAAGAGATCTACGAAAGTTGTAACACGCAATATTTCGATTATCAAATAAAACTCGTATCCCATATTATTTTGTATCTGTTATTTTAATTATCGCAGGTGTGAAATTTTATGTTTTACACAAGTTTCGTAATCAGATTCAAAGTCGTATGCTATATAGAATATGTTTATGAACATGTCGATTATAATTCACTGATTCAGTAATGCTATAAGTAATGAGTGTAAAACCTAATCTTTCACTTATTTGTTTGTGATGATCCATTTGATATTTTCGATCGTTTAGGGAGCTAGCAATGTATTGTGCAGGTCAGCACTTGATAATAAATATCGATACAGTTGTTTATACAGGCTGGATTGAGAGAGGCTGATTAAGTACTCATAGCTAGGGATGACAATTTCACTCGAATCCGCTAAACAACCGATCCACCCAAAAAAGGGTGAAAACTCGACTAAATGGATGAAGCACGGATGATGGATGAGTCGAGTGATGGATCAGGTTGGTTTCGGGAGGAGCACTATCCTACCCGTCACCCGTTAGCCACCCGACACGAGATCCATCCATTAAAAAAACACTAAATACCTGTCATAATTTTATGTTTTATGTATGAAGTTGTTCTATTTAATTTTAATGTCGTGCTTGTAATATTGATGTTTGTCTCGTATTCTCGTAAGACAATGTTAAGTGTCAAGTCTCAGCCTAGGTCTCGCAAGCAAATGTTTTCGATTTAGTATTTATTTCTTAAAATAACCATGGTACAAGTGAATCACCCGCTTAATCACTTGAACCATCCATTTCACTCGTGAGTGATTGGTTGATTGGATTAGGATGAGACCTTTAACGGATGATGGATGGATCGAGTGGATGGGTGCAGGTGAGGCTACACCCAATCCGAGCCCGATCTATTGTCATCCCTACTCGTAGCGTTGAGGTAGACCATATTTAGTTAATTATTTAATTTACCTGTTAGATTTCCATTGTTTCAGTTGGATTTTGCATTGGGTTTATCATTGGCATTGTAACTGTACTTTCAGTAATTACTTTTGACACTTTGTTACATGTTCATTACTTCTGTTCGTCGTGATGGTAACATTCTTAGTTAATAGTGAATTATTTCCTAAGACTCATGAGTAAATGGTTGAGTTACACATATAAAATAAATTGTATAATATGATCGTTAGTCCCTTGTATGACCGTCGATATCTTAGTTTAGTGGTTAAGACGGAGGTACTGTGGACGATAAGTCTTAGGTTCGATCCCCCTCTCTGCTATTGTAATGCGACTATATGCGTTCTTCGTTGAAAAAAAAAGAGTTAAATTCTATATCTATATCTATATATAATATAAAAAGAAAAACTCAAAACGTTATTCTTTACAAATGCTTGACAAGTGGCACAACACATCCCTAACAAAATTCCGAACTCAATATCAAGTTTTTGTAATTTTATTATTAGTAATTAATTAATACTCCGTACAAAGTAATTATATACTCATTTTTTTCTACATTTTTTTCAAAGATTTTGATTACACAACTTTAATACCATACTATTTTAAAATTTGAGACATATTCGTTCATTTCAAATTATTCATCAATTTTAATGAAGTTTTTATTTAATTTCATTAGTATTTTGTTGGTATTGTTTATTTTTATTTAGCAGACCTTATATCATTTCATATATGAGAAAAGTATGAGTGAAATCCAAAATTTTTTACAAGGAGATAATTTTGGGTATTATTCAAAGTGACAATAATAGTTCAAATATAAAGTGACGCAATAATGCGGAGAATGACTGCCAGATCTTATGTTTTGAAATTTTGAATTTAGCACGTAATTTGTTGTTTGAATTACTTTAATAATAAAAACTTAAAAAATACTTGTAACAACAAAATATACTCCCTTTGTTTTTAATGTTTGTCTTTTGCATTTAATGGCCCTAATGAAAATGACTTTAAATTGCATAACAATATCAAGTCTTTTGAGTTTCTCTCAATGTAATTAAGATGGATTGTAATATAGAGTAATAAAATATTGTAGGGTTACAACCCTTAAACCCAAGGACCTGTTACGAGTATTAACCGAAAAGACAAAAGTAGAGGGATAACAATTATACCTTATTTGCAGCGGAACAACGTATTAATAAGAAGTATAATAAACCCAAAATATATATAATCTCCATGGACAGAATAAATAATCTTCACGGACAGAATAAATAATCTCCACGGACAGAATAAAGCAACCCAAACGTGATGCCTCCTTTGGTATCCACACGGGTACGGAACTGCGACGTATATGCTAGTATAAGGGTTTTGTGAGACGGTCTCACAAAATTGTCTCTCTAATAATATATGAATCAATACTCACAATTGTATATCTGGTTCATCATATGAACCTCCTTATATAGGAGAGATAGGTTACCTACTTAACCTAGAAGTTATTCCATAACTCTAATTGGTATAATTAAATTATCACAATAACTCTAGTTACCATAACTAGATTATTACTATAACTCTAATTACCATAACCCGACAGCACAGCTGAGTCCGTATTACTACTGACCCGATATATTTAATATATCGATATATATTAATAATATCCTGTACACATTGTGTGTGACCCAATGGGCCCACTTAAGACTACCAGACACATAACTCATTTACATGTCAATCCGACATCGACCTCTAGCAAGGCATATCAGATACATAGACTTAAGCGGGTTAATCCGTAGGACAGTGGACACAACTCCTTCAGTCTCCCACTTGTACATGTCCTCTCAAGAACGGCGTTAAGTCTCTTTGCTACTATTGTCTCCAATTGAGAATGAGGTAAGAAGAAGTGTCATCCTCACATATCTCAATCTTTTACTCGAATCTCTGAGTTGACTTGTTAAAAGAGCAGATAGATGACAATCATCCTATCTGAGCGCGGCCACGCATTTGCACAAGTCACACTCTTCGAGTGGCCAAGAAACAATAAATTCCTTTCAATAAAGGAAGAGCAAATTCCCTCTTGTCTAACCACCTACTATCACATGATCCATGCATGCTCAATAACCATCCATAGCCCCCTTTCACAGCTGACGAGGAATATTATCAAAGCATACACACCACATGTACAGAATAGTCAAAGACTCAGGTCTAAAGACTGTACATGTTCATAACTTGCAAAGAACTTTACTGACACTAAGCGAAATCTTAGTAAAATCCTTTTCGGCGGGTCTATCTAATGCATATTCTAAACATACACATGTGTGCCTGGTTTAGTATCTCAATACCTATGACTCAAGGAACTTAGTCATCAACCAACTCACACACTAGTTATTTAAGGGTATTCAAATGTCCCAACACAATACCCTGCCTAGAGACAAAATAATTACATCATCCAAATAGAGTTCCAAGACTAAGTCACGTACTTAGTGATCTATTTCATCAATGTAAATTATTTAGGGACAAAACTCGATTACATTAACCAATTGACAATATGTCATACATATACTAATTATCATAATAATAACTCCCACTAAACCAAACATCTCTAAAAGTACTAAGACCACTCGCCCATGCGTCTTATACCGATCATAACAATATGATCTTTATGTAGAGAAGGCTTCGGGACATACAACATTTGTATCGGTTATTTACAAGCATATGATCAATCTACCTTCTCTCAATTAAGGCAAATTGTTAGTTTCCTAAGCAACAAATTGCTTCATAAACTTTAAAGTTGAGTGTGTGCTTGATTCGTAATCAAACATCTATTTGTTTCAAAAGCAATAGAACACCAACTTTAGTTATAATACTAGTCACAAAGTTGTCCTTTGGAATCGTTCCAACCCACAACTTTCATCCAAAATAAAATATACTGAGATTACAATCTCATGTCATCTTTGTCCATTTGGAAATATGACTCGTTGTAACTTGTTTACAACAATTTGCTTATCACATCATGCACATCTCTTAAATAATTCCTCTTTTGTTTCTTAAGCGCAAAGGAACAATTCTTAGATAGCATTCTAGTGACACTCACCAAATTCGTATCTACTCGTCACACGAGCACATAATAAACACATTTCTTGCCAAGTCTCATGGACTAAAGCAACCAAATGTCATTTAGTTAGAGAAGTATGTCACTTACATACCAAATCATAACGATAAATGCACTCCCACTAGCCTCTTGTACACACTTTGTCTCTCTTCGTCTCAAAGGAAAACAAACATCTTTGAATTGCCACATTGAGAACGAAGCTACTTCTCCATGCTCCAATCAAATCGGAATACTCACATTTGCCTAACAATTTTAATAATATGAAATTCATATGAAGTGTCGCACACATCATATTGCATCCCTATCAAGAAATGTATTTCATATATATATATATATATGTCCAAAACTCATCAAATGAGTGATGACAATCAAAATGCTAAATCAATCCTAATAGACGTAAGCATAATGTTGTAAAAAGGGTTTTTCCATAGTCACTACTATGAGATCAATCCTTAATTACCAACTATGCTTCATAGATACTCTTATATCAATCCATATTATCTTTATAATGAAGACTATTCTTCACTATAAGACCCATTTAACCAAAGTCTATACTTGGTAGTTATGGTATATGAAATCTATTAGATTTTATGTGAATTTTGGAGTCTTTGTCCATTATTATTTCATCATAGGTCAAACTTATGTAGGGTAATACTTTACAGGTAAGATGATCATGACTTTTCATGGATGCATCAATATCCTCTTCAACAGTTGTAGAGAATTCTTGTTAATCTTGAACAATTCAAGGTCGATTCTACTCTCACTGTTTCCATTAGAAATCACATATTTTTAAAAGAAACGTATCACTCCATGCAACAAAACAGTTTTGTTCTTTGAATGGTTTGTAGAATTAACATAATACCTCTAATAAAACACATGTCATTATTGAGTCTAAGTTCTAGAAAACGATTTTCTCTAAACTTTAAGACTTGATAATTAAGAAAAGACTTTTAAGAACATTTTCAATCTATATCTCATATGGTGTCTATTCTCCGACTTACATGGACAATCTCATCAACATTTGTACAAAGACTTTTTATAGTGCATAGCTTTCTGAAGAGTCAATAAAATCTGCAAATAACTCATCATAGACCAAATCATATCAAATATGGTTCGATGTAGTTTGAAACACTTTTCACTACTTCTAAGATGATCAAAATCTTTTAGTTCAATTCCTCCCTGTTTCAATCATATCGAACAAAACCATACGTGTTACCCATTTTGCAACATCACTAGTTAAACTCACACAAATCTGTATGTGCGTGGTCTAACAAGTCTAAGTACCCTCCCACTACAATTAATAGGAGTCACTTGTAATGTCATTTATCCATCTAAACAAGATTCATTTACCTCAGTTGATCCTTATCAATAAGGTTTATAATTTCATCATTATGAAACTTATTCTTATGTCTCTTGTCTCATGGATTAAGGACAATGCCATAATAGATAAAACTTGAGTCGTAGGACTTGAATCCTTTTTGGTTGTTATGTTATAAATAAAAACATTCACTACTAGGAATGAAGAGCTCAACAATCATGTTAGCCTTATTGTACCTCATATTCTTGCAAGGTATAGAGCAACAATTGTTCTACTTTTATTAAAACTTTTCATGTCCATACACGAAACAGAATTAATATTCTTGCTTATGACTAGTACAAGAATAACAATTATTCAATTCCAGTATTCAGCTTTATGGTAAAATTAAGTGATTTTCTTATATATGAAACAACAACGTTTGTTCATTTCATCATAAAACACTTCACTTATATACCGTTATTCCACCCTCTTTGAGCCATCACATCCACAATGTAATAGTTGCATTTGGTATCTTATACCAAAACAGTAGAATGAAAGTAACAATTACTCTAGTAACATACACACCAGAAGTCATACTTCAATAATTGATTTGTATATTTTCTAGACACTTCTAGAAACTATCTACCAATGTCATATATTTGTCATTACATTAATGACTAATAAAATCGTGCCTAATCTAAATTTGGCAACAAGTTCGGGCATGACAACGATTGTCTTTCCCTTACTTTAACCACCGTCTTAGATTCATTAATCATTATCTCAAACAATTTTCTTAATGAACTCATAGAACATTAGTATTATTTGTCTTCTTGATACAATGTTCAGTAGTCTTTCAACATCTCATGCTAAAAGATGAAAAACCTTTATTAAGTCACATGTTTATTCATAATAAAGCGACCTAAACTTAGGACTAATTGAAACGATTTCAATTCCTAATTCTTTAGAAAGAAGCATCCAAAATTTCCTGATTATCAATATAATCACGTCATCGTATGACACGGATTAATTAGATCATCTTCAACATTTTCTCACATAGTGGGAACTGTTCCCTTTTATTGAAACAATTGATTTTGGTACTTATAGTCATCTTCATGACTCTAATTATACAGTCCATACTGTACATTAGCATTGGTTATAAGCTATCAGAATCATCCTTCCCAAGGACAAAATCTGTATCTCTAATTTTGAAAACAATTCTCAAGATACCAATCGACAAGGTTGAACAATTCAAACTTATCTTTAATAAATGTGATAAAGAGACTAAATTACAACTACAATTATATACTATGTAAAACGATAATTAATATTAATAATCTTAAACAATTTTAAGGTAAAATTATGAAAACTACCCTCAAGTTCGTATAATATTCCAAGATCCTAAACCTTTTTGTCGCTCAAGTGAACTTGGGCTCACTGCTCAAGCTTCAAAAGTAAAGGTAGACAACAATATTGTCAATTACATCAATATGTAATTCTTGGTTCGTTGGAATTAGTCATCATATGACACCAACTATTTGCCTCAAAGCCCAAGTCCGACTTGATAGCAATGTTAAGCAAACCAGACTGAACCTGTGGGTAACCGTTACCCACCTACTCAGTCCACACACATCGGCAAAGCACCGCTTAGGCAGTGACTTCAACCAATGGCATGAAATTGTTGTAGTGGTCAATTCTGGAAAGGCAATACTTAATATTTGTGCGAGAGATTTAAAGTATTATGGGTCCTAAACATGTTGCTAGGTCAACTTACAAGGCAACCTAAGCACACAAGTCACAAGTCTCAAACAATAAAAATCATTCGACATAATAATTCAACTGTTACTAGTGATTTGTGCATAAAACAAGTTAAAAGATCCCATATTTTGATTCGTAATCATATCACAATTCGTAATTGCTTTTTGGTTTGAACAATTTCACCAATATCTTTCATTTTTCCAACTACAAGGAACAATTTCCCACCCGGAAAAATTGAACGGATATACAAAACTCGATTCACAATCGATCTGCAACTTATAATTGTCATATAGATGAACAATTCATCAAAATAAGATAAGACTCGAGAAACTCTTTTTCCAATCTATTTATGATAACATGATAATTAAAATGCATAAAATTATTTAGCCGATTTAGAAAAATAATTTTTCATTGATTCGGAAAAATAAAAGTATAATCCACGATCGATTCATAATCAACACACAAACGCAAGAAAACAATTTTTCTTAAAAGCGTCACCCGACCCGACACCATGTCGTCCGAGTAAATATTGTGTCGTCTTGGTCAAACCTTTGTCGCCCGAGTCATCCCGTTCCGACCGGGACACACCCGTGCCTACCGAGTCATACTCGTGCCAACCGAGTCATACCCGTTTCGACCGAGTCACACTCGTGTCGACCGAGTTGACCTTGTTTTGTTCCATCGCCACCATAATTCAAACGGGTCTTGTCCTAATCTTATTAGGACTCATCGTCAACAATAAATTCTAATAATTTTACGTTCTCAATTTCAATCGAATCTTGACTAATCTAATTAGTCTCATCGTTAACAAGGAAATTGAGGATTATAATGGGTCAATTTAGGCCAAAATTAAATTAAAAGTAATCAATATTAGATCTTAAATTAATTTAACGAGTCAATTTTAGAATTTAACAATTTAAATTCACAAATTAAGATAAACCCTAAACCTGAACGATAATCTAATAGAGTAGCCGCAATATCAATGTAACTTTTACAAATTATTACTCGAAAATAAAATAAAATATTGTCAGGCTAACGATTATCTAATAATCGAACCAATATACACATGATATTATCAAATAATCACTTATTGTACGCACATGCTAACCTAGCACAACTCACAAAGCATGATATGTCAAACAATTTTCAATTATCAGAACTCAAAGTATAGTGCGGCAGTGTAAAGTGGGTAACGGCAACACCAATGTTAATTGACATGTGATAATTATACAAAACGAGAACAATTCTCGGATAAATTATATAATGAGATTAATACGCGCTTAGAATTCCTCATAACCAATTATGAGACATAGATTCACGTCCATCTGATTAATACTACATAACAGAGGCTCTGATACCACTGCAGGGTTACAACCCTTAAACCCAAGGACCTGTTACGAGTATTAACCGAAAAGACAAAAGTAGAGGGATAACAATTATACCTTATTTGCAGCGGAACAACGTATTAATAAGAAGTATAATAAACCCAAAATATATATAATCTCCACGGACAGAATAAATAATCTTCACGGACAAGAATAAATAATCTTCACGGACAGAATAAATAATCTCCACGGACAGAATAAAGCACCCCAAACGTGATGCCTCCTTTGGTATCCACACGGGTACGGAACTGCGACGTATATGCTAGTATAAGGGTTTTGTGAGACGGTCTCACAAAATTATCTCTCTAATAATATATGAATCAATACTCACAATTGTATATCTGGTTCATCATATGAACCTCCTTATATAGGAGAGATAGGTTACCTACTTAACCTATAAGTTATTCCATAACTCTAATTGGTATAATTAAATTATCACAATAACTCTAGTTACCATAACTAGATTATTACTATAACTCGAATTACCATAACCTGACAGCACAGCTGAGTCCGTATTACTACTGACCCGATATATTTAATATATCGATATGTATTAATAATATTCCGTACACATTGTGTGTGACCCAATGGGCCCACTTAAGACTACCAGACACGTAACTCATTTACATGTCAATCCGACATCGACCTCTAGCAAGGCATATCGGATGCATAGACTTAAGCTGGTTAATCCGTAGGACAGTGGACACAACTCCTTCAAATATAGTACTAGGATTCATAATTGTGATATTGTTAGATTTAGAGCTTGTAATGCTAAGATTTACATGTGTTTTTTGGTTTTGCAAATTAAAAGTATTTTGGATAAATACAATAATAAATTATATTAACTTACGGTAATATTGAGTGGAATACTCCCAAGTTTATAAAAATGTAGTCTTAAGTTATGATATTAGAATATACTAACATTTTCGCGTAAGTTGTCATGAAATGTTACTACATGATTTATATCTATTTTCTTTTACACCATCTTAACTTTTGTCAAAAAGAACAAAATGTTGCTAGATTGTTCTCACAAAAACAGATGAATCACAATTAATTACATCGTTATATTGTTGCATGTCAATGTAGATAACATGACATCACGACTAAATGCTATCAATACTCTTTAGCTTCCATTCGATTTTATACGTTTATAACAGTATATGTTGACATTATATTATTATATGTATGTGGACGTATTACGATTATTATTCACATAAATAATGTTATTTGCTTATTTACAACAAAACATACGAATTACAGTTAATGCACATAAGTTTTTGCATGCGAGTGCGTACAACACGACGACAATATCGTTAATATATATATGCAAAAACATATTGAGATTTAATTTAAGGTTAATTTTATCCAATTGACCTAAAATGTACCCGTGATTTTCACGGGCAACAAAACTAATTTGAAATTCAAATGTACAACTTGTTACATAGGACCAAATAAAATAAGACGCGGACTCATCGATTTATTTCTATGAGCAAACAACTGCCAAACATATATATGCTTAAAATAACTACATAATACGCTAAACAAATGACTACATTTGGACCATCAAGTTTTCATTGAGATGAAGAGAAACAAAAGTTAGAAGAGACATACATTAATGTAATCAAATAATCAATATTATTGTATTGGGTAGTTAGATCAACATGAATTCTTATGAAAAACAACAAAATAAGTAGGACACACCATTATGTGAGAGACCATCATGAAACACGGTCTCTAAATGATTTATTGAAATCAGTACTTGTTTTTATAAAAGGTTTACCCTTTTATCAAAGATTATAACCGGTATTATTAGTATACCCTTTTATATTAAACGTATTTATTTTTATTTCTTTTGGTACCCTATAATTTGATCGAATTGCTATTATTAGTATGTGACTCGTCGTTTTTCTTATAATTAAGCCTAAAAAGAAAATGTAAGAACCCATAATATGAAGTATGGACTAATAATGAATACCGAGTTATTATATAATTTCAAGATCCTAATGGATCTGTGATAAAATCTATCATTTATTTACAATGGAATAAAATTGACTATACAAACTAATAACCAACTCATCACATCAAATTATCTGGATCGAAAGAAACAGTCAAGATATGCTTTTTTAATCCTATCGTTGCAGCAACTGAATTATTTTTAGCATAAACAAAAAAACTGATGAATTTTAATCCTATCCATTGTTACATCAAGTTCATTGTAAATGGTCTCTCAATAATTTTAATGTGAACACGTCTCTTAGTAGACCTAATCTATAATATATTAGCCGCAATAAATGTATTTAAAGAAGTAAATGTACTTTTACAATTACATTATTAGAGATTAGTGTATTTTGTTAATATGAAATTTCTATATGATCCTAGTTACCACGATTATCAATTTAGTAATATAATGTCTATTACTTAGACAAATTTATGAATTTAGTTGGAATAAAAAAGTTTGTGAAAATAACAAAAGATCCCATAAAACCTGAAATAAGATTGTTGTACAACATATAACTAATGGATTTATATAATATATTATACATATCATTTATTGATAACAACAATAACGATATTGTTGCAACGATCTTATACTGAACGACCAATAATGGTCAGGTGAGACTCTTAATTATAGTTTAACTAGTATAATACCCGTGATAAATCACGGGGTTGAATAATAATACTTTGGAACAAAAACGGCACATCTAAAATGATATGTCGATTTGAAAAATTCACATTGCCAAAGTAAGATTATTATTTCGAAAATGAAAGGTATACCTGTGTTATTATCAAGTTGTCTTCAATTTGTAACTAAACTTATACAAATCTACTCTACTTAGGGGTCGTTTGGTTACTCATCCAATTACCGGGAAGTGCAAGTCCCCAAGAAGTGCATTTTCAAGGAGTTGTTTGGTTGCCCACTTCCCAGGAATTGCCACCTCCCGGGAATTGTCACTTCCTCCACAATGGGGGAAGTTACTCACTAAGCCCCCTGGTGTGTAGAAGTTCCCGCATGAAGTCATTTCTCACCTGACAACCAAACAATATTTTTTAATTCCCATGAAATACAAATTCACGTGAATTTAAAGTTCCCGGTAACTTCATCTTCCCATGGTGAACCAAACGAGTCCTTAGGGCTCGTTTGGTTGCTCATCTAATTACCGGGAAGTGCAAGATCCCGGGAAATGCATTTTCAGGGAGTTGTTTGGTTGCCTATTTCATGGAAATTGTCACTTCCCGGGAATTGCCACTTCCTCCATAATGGGGGAAGTTACTCACCAAGTCCCCCCTTGGTGTGTAGAACTTCCCGCATGAAGTCATTTTCCCACATGGCAATCAAACAATATTTTTATAATTCCCATGAAATACAAATTCACGTGAGTTTAAGTTCCCGGTAACTTTATCTTCCCATGGTGAACCAAACGAGCCCTTAGTGTACACTTGCACCCGTAGAACCAAAACAACCCCGAAAACTTAAGATTAGAATCGTTTAAAATTTAAAAATAATTGAACAAAGGTTATGAATGTCTTATTTTTGTAGTGATGAAATCGTTATTTCTGATTTGGAGAAGTAAATTCACAACCTGCAAAAATAATCAATAACAATTAGAATTTATTATGAGAATGATTGAAAACAATTAGATCTCTACTAAGTAGCAGGGTAGCGTAAGATATAGGATTGATTTACTCTATCAATTAAGTCAATATTTATATCAGTTGTTACTTGTTGTAAAAATTATAAATATCTACCTTAATTAAAAACGTTTTCCCCCCAAATTTAAAAAGATTTACAAAATGGAATATACAAAAATTAGCTCCGTAAATTTTGTTAAATATAATTTCTTTTTTCATGAAAGATACGGTATATTTGTAAGATACTGTAAATATTGAAACGTAGGGTATATTTACAATTTGTAAGATACCCTGGATATTAATAATAATGTCATAAATCTACCCATATATAGGATAATCCCTAATATATTATGTCTAAATTACATATGTAAATAAAATTATGACTATAACAGTTATAATACTCTATATAATATACTACTCATTTAAACGTATAATTACCTAAATTATATAGACGACGATTATATAATATGTCAAAATCAAATATAATTACCTAAATAATTTCCTAAATTATGTCAAAATCATTCCCATTTATAATACTCCGTATATGATTATATTTTGATCTGTATATAATATATGATGACATTTTGAATCATTCCCGTGCATATTTACCAAAATTCTAATGTAGACGTTGATTATAATTTGAATCATATAAAATAAAATATATGACTCAAAATTACCAAAATTACGGTATATAATACTCCCTCAGAGTTCCTATTTTTTTCCCACTTTCTTTTTTGGGCTGAATTTGATTTTTGTTCTACTTTCCATTTTAGGCCATCAATGTGTGTTTCACATTTACTCTCCCATTCTCTCTCTTCCTTTTCTTTTTTGGACCACTCATTTCCCCTTCCTTAATTTTCATCCCAAAACCAAATGGGACAATAATAAGAACTCGGAGAGAGTATGTGAATATATGATTCGTATTCATTACCAAAATTACCGTAAGATATACCTTAATTTATAAGGTAAATATAAATGTAAATTTATATGTGATTTTCCATAATTGTACTAAGATATGATTTTCCATAACAGTGAATCAATGAATCGTATTAGTTAACAAAATTATTGATCACGTAAATATAAATGTAATTTATAATCGGAAATGTTTTGTACCAATAACGTATGGGGCTATAAAATGTGATTTTCCTCAATTGTAATTTTTTTTGTACGGTATGATAATTTGTCATAAAATATTATGTAAACCGGAATATTGAAATTAGTCTAACTAAAATTTGAAAATAAACATAATTGTAAATCTACCGTATATCAAAATAATTAAAATTAGTTAAATCAAATTGATATTATCGTTGATGTTACATGTAAAGTATTAATTCTTATGGTTTATTAAAATATAACTAGGTACGTCACCCGTGAAATTCACGGGATTATCCGCTTAAAAATCGCATGCCCTGGTTTTTGTAAATCATCCACCAAGTTGTTTCGTGAATGTATATACGTAGTTGTTGTCTCAAATTACACGTGGATCGATTTCTTATTTAACGGAATTGGAGATAGTTGAAATGTAGTTTCGATTGCAATAATTGGATAATGGAAATAGTTCATAAAGTGGGTGGTTACAAGCAGAAGTTCAATCTAATTAAATAGTTCATTGGCAGTATTGAAATTAAGAATCAGTGTGGCGGTTTTCCCTTTTCTTTGTCGGTGTTTTGATAGGTGTCGGGATTCTTGGACGCTTTCCTCCATTGCTTTTGCTCCTGTACTCAAATTTGTTAGTTGCGTTGCCTTTTTTTGGTGCTAAAAGAAACTTTATTTAATTATTCGTCTAATTTGATTGACCTGTCTTCATTGTGCGGTGGGTGTTCCATTTGGGCTTGTTCAATTTCTTTTGAGGTTGTTTCCTTTGGTCCACCTCCAGAAGCCTGATTCTAAATATGTTTTCAAAAGTGTTAAATGTTAAGTGTACGATGTTCACCTACTTTTATGTAGTTGGGCACCTTTTTCGTTTGTTGTTGAGACACACTTACTTCTCTATCTTAGAACCTTTAATTCTCTATCTTGGCCGTAGTTGTTTGTTCCTATCGCGACCTTAAATGTGAAAAACTTGCCAATACAACTCTGTAGTATGTTGTATACTCTTTGTTTTCCGTCGTCCTGTAATTTTTTAGAGTGGTTGAGTTGTCATAATGTGGTGAAAAATTAGTATCATTGGTATATAAGTTGACTGAGAGAAATGTTGAGCCAAGTGTACGTGTACCTTCTCGTAAATGTCCAATAGTTTGTCTATTGGTTGCCCAATTATTTTTTCCGCCTCTTTATCAAAAACGACGATACTTGCTTCACTGTCCCCGTCTGATAATGTCCCGATGATTCTGTACCTGTAATTTTTCATTTGGTAGTATATTTTTTTTAGAAATGTTGCATTTGTAGCATAAAGACACCATTTTAATCTTGCTTGAGTTTTATTTGGTACCTTTGAGTTGGGTATTGTATCTGCTGTCGACATTTGTGACAATAGTTGTCGGTTCCAAGTCCCTTCCTACACGTCGGACATGAGATGTATCTCCATTCAATGTCGGTCCTAATGTCAACTATTTGTCCGTGACACGTGTAGGTTGCTTTCTGTGCGTTGGATTGGGTCCGAACAAAAGTTTCGTAATATTTCATTTGAGTTTCTGTAAAATTTTATATAGTTATTGTAAATGTTATCTTACCATGTCCGTGATCTCCATCTCCTTGAGCTCCTTAATTGGTTTTCGATTGGCTGTCATTGTGTCCTCAATTTGTTGTTGTATGGTGTTTTGGAGGTGTTCAACTGATTTTGGAGATGTAACTCTGCATTTATTTTGAAAATAAATAGTTTTTTTATAGAGTAGTTAGTTTCTAGCAAATGCTTTGTGTGTGGAGTTATCTTTCCAATAACTCTCTTGTTTCAGGTATGTCCATGTATATATACACTTTTGTTCCGTGAGTGCTCTGTAGTTGGTATTCATCTGCATTGAAAGTGAGCAGGTTTAGTAACATATAGAGAATAAATTTGTGGGAGCTACTTCTTACCGTTGTATAGGACAACTCTTGTTGAGTTAATGATAATTGTGTTAGGCTTGCCGGATTCTGTTGTGAAGATTCCGTCAACGTATTTGGTTGCCTTTCCCCATAATGTGACCCTAATCTTATTGTCCCTATACATTGAACATTGTAGGCTTAAATATCAATGCATAATCGAATAAAGTTTACGACAAATACCTTTAACATGAAATCTCACCTCTCATCTTCAATGAAGATGTGGCGTATTTCTGTAGGTCCGTTTGTTGTCATAACGTGAGCCTTGTCCTCTATTTCCGTCAGAAGTCCTACGACATCTGCATGCATCTTCAAGTTAGTGTGTGAATGTGAACACTCTAATTAGAAGTAAATTTATGTAATTTGGGTTAGGTACCTATCAAGTAGTCTGTTTCGTTGCTTCTTTCCTCAAGCAGATGCAGCGGATGAAATTCAAACTTATACATTGGAATATGTTTCTCGTTTTGTGGTGACTCGAGGACAGAAGTGAATGGGGTGAACTTAATAATGTTTTCATTTGTATTGACGGGACGATATCCTCTTTTATTTTTTTCGACATCAAAGTGCGTTAGCTTGTATACTTGACCTTCTTGAAGTAGTTCCTTGAAACTGTGCATCCATTTTCTATTGATAGTTGCTTGTATATGATCGCCCTGTTAATTGATGGTTCCCATAGACGTAAGTAAATATTTGGGTAAATTGTATTGTGGTTGGTAAGATAATATTTTATACCTGTGCATCTAGGAAAATCACATCTAGTGACACGGGAATGTCATTTGCCTTTGGTGTCACATTCCACATCCTAGTTGCTCGAGCGATTATTTGGTAGCGGGATTTGGATGGCACCATTGTTGCTATGTTCGTGGTAAGGGGAGCCATTTCCTTTTTTTTGTTATGTTCTTTTTGAATTGTGATTATGTGATTGGTTTTGCGGTATTTATAGTCAGTTGTTGACTTGTGTGTTTTATTTTTGAGCACTCAAAGAGTCGCAATTTATTTCGATCTCTTTAGGTGGGTAATTAGTTTTTGTAAGATATGATTGTGTGATTGGTCTTGTGGTATTTATAGTCAGTTGTTGACTTGTGTGTTTTATTTGTGAGCACTCAAAGAGTCGCAATTCATTTCGATCTCTTTAGGTGGGTAATTAGTTTTCGTAATATATGATATATATATATATATATATATATATATATATATATATATATATATATATATATATATATATATATATATATATATATATATATATATATATATATATATATATATATATGGGAGAAAAATTTAAGAAGATCGTAACCCCCGATTAATTTCATCATAATAAATTTCGGATATTATTATTATTATTATTATTATTATTATTAATCATGAAGTCAATTCAATGTTGGTTAATGGAGAAGATCGTAACCGCCGATTAATTTCATGATAATAAATTTTGGATACTATTGAAACGTTTTTTTTCGGACCATTTATTCTTGAGCATTCATGGATGATTATAGTATAGATGCTATTCAATGGTGAAGAAACAAATAGTCATAAACAAATGATATTGTCGATAGGCTTAGTTTTTGTAGCTGGCGCAGAAGTTTGATTTAATTTGTACTATTCAATTGAGTTAACCTCTAATTTATCCGTATTCTTATAAACTATGTATCCTAAGATGTTTGTTCGTATGATTGTGCGGGTAATTAATTTTCTTAAAATATGGTATCGAAAGAACAATATTGTATAAACTTAATGCATGATTGTGGACATAAAGTTTATTAAATGTGGGGTAAACGAAAGGGTAGAAACCGCCGCTCTTAATTCTATTTACATCAAATGTTACGATTGTAGACAAATTAATTTAACTAATAAACTGATTAATAATATCTTATGTAATAACATAGGCAAATGAAAAGTTTTTGTTGTCATGAAGGAAATTATTGCGACGTACATTTTCAGGAGTAACGATCCTATCCAGAACTTTTATTTAATAATTTGTTGTATTATTATATGTGATATTTGATAATAAGATTTACTGATAATGAATGAAAATTTCATTTGACTTACAATATTTTAATCACAATGTAATACATATCACAAACCTTTCGTTTACCCATAAGTAATTAATTGCATTAGTAATTGAACAAAGCCTTTTCACTTACCCTTATGTAATCAATATTTGTCATAATTCATTGAGTATTTATATATAGTTTTATTGTTTTCATTAACAAATTTACAAAAACTTTAATTTGGCACTAATTGTTTTTATTAAATGTAATTAATTACATTAGTAATTGTTTTTTTTTTTGACTAAATGTAAATAATTACATTAGTAATTGACCAAAACCTTTTCACTTACCCTTATGTAATTTATATGTGTCATAATTCATTTATTATTTATATAAATTTAATTTAATTGTTGTCATGTAGGAAATTATTGTGACGTACATTTTCAGGAATAACGATCCTATCCAAAACTTTTATTTAATAATTTGTTGTATTGCATTAGTAATTGAACAAAACCTTTTCACTTACCCTTATGTAATTAATATTTGTCATAATTCATTGATTATTTATATATAGATTTATTGTTTTCATTAACAAATTTTCTAAAACTTTAATTTGGCACTAATTGTTTTTATTAAATGTAATTAATTACATTAGTAATTGATATTATTTTTTTTTGGACTAAATGTAATTAATTACATTAGTAATTGACCAAAACCTTTTCACTTACCCTTATGTAATAATTAATATGTGTCATCATTCATTTATTATTTATATAAATTTAATTGTTGTCATTAAGGAAATTATTGTGACGTACATTTTCAGGAATAACGATCCTATCCAGAACTTTTATTTAATAATTTGTTGTATTATTATATGTGATATTTGATAATAAGATTTACTGATAATGAATGAAAATTTCATTTGACTTACAATATTTTAATCACAATGTAATACATATCACAAACCTTTCGTTTACCCATAAGTAATTATTTTTTTTCATAAATAATTCAATTTAATTTAGGCGGTAATAAATGTATTGCGGATATTACTTTTCGGATATTGTTTTTGGTTAGAGAATTATGCAAAGGCAGTAATCAAGTATGAAATTGGATTTTTACAAAAAGTTACTGTATGAAATTATGAAAAAAACAGTACATATATGTAAGCAACAAACAAAATGCAATAAGAGTAAATCAGAGCCGAATGGAAAAATTGTAAAAGCACAAACAGTTGCAACATCCTCGTAATCATATTTTGTAGCGAAGCTTCAATATAAATAAAAGCACACTCTTATGCACCCAACATCCGTGATATTTAAAGTTAACTTGGAATATATTTATATAAATAATCAACTTAATTATATTCTGAATATATATGCAAGAAATTGAAAAACAAAAACAGCTGTAACCTCTCCGTAATTATATTTTGTAAATTTCTTCAAGTTTGAATATATATAAAATCACGCGCTCATGAACACCAAATCCATTATATTTAAAGTTAACCTGAAATGTATATATAATTGGGGAGAACATTTTTAAAATAGATGGGGAAATGTTTTAATAAGACAAAATATTTATATAAATAATCAACCAGAACAAAATTATTATACCTGAGAAATGAAAAATTGCAGAGTTGATTATTGGCCTCGCATGAATTTACTAAACCAAAACAAATGCGAAAAGATGAAATCAGCACTAAAATTAGAATCAAGGAACAACAATTGTACAACTGAAGAGAATATTTTAAAAATAGAACGGGAACTTATCTATTTAGAATCATGAAAAAACAACACATATATAAGCAACCGAACAAAATGCAATAAGAATGAATCAGAGCCGAACGCAAGAAATTGAAAAACCAAAACAGCTGTAACCTCTTCTTAATTATATTCTGCAAATTTCTTCAAGTCTGAATATATATAAAACCACACGCCCATGAACAACAAATCCATTATATTTAAAGTTAACGTGAAATGTATTTATAATTGGGGAGAATATTTTGAAAATAGAACGGGAAATTATTGAATAAGACAAATCTATATAAAAAATGAACTGAAACAAAACTGCTATACCTGAAAAGCGAGGGATTCAAAACGTGATGGGGAAATGTTTTAAAATAGAGTTTTAAAATAGATGGGGAAATGTTTTAAATGTTTTAAAATTTGGACTAAATTCACAAAATGAAGGAATTTATAGATGATGATGATGATGATGATAATAATAATAATAATAATAATAATAATAATAATAATAATAATAATTAAAAAAAAAAGTTGCTTAAGCATTTAATGCCCGCCACGTGGCAAAAAATTAAATGCCTCAAGAAACCTTTTAACTTTATTTATAGATAGCAATTGAAGACAAATTTTCATTTATAACATTAATCATTTTATGATAGATTATGTCATATGAGTTTATGGATTTTTAAATATAGACTAATAATGGATTTTAATGATGTGAAGTTACGTAATGTGAACAAATGTTATTATGGGAGAATATCGAGGGATATTCTTATGAATATGTCTAGGTACATAGTTGTATATACTGATGGCAAGATTGTTTACGTCTGTTACCACTATAAAAAAATTATAGTATCTCATCTGTTATACAAAATTATACATATTTCTGTCAAAATTATACATGTTGTCATAGACATTATTAGACATTATTTTATCCCGTGTGCAATCAAAAATATAACCACGAAATTATATGTATTTAGTTATATATGAAATTAGAACTTGTGATATCTATTTATTATAATTAGAATATATATTTATTATATAAGAGAATACAACTATATACGAATTTGTTCGAAACGATAATATGAACACAAATATCGTATAACAAATAAACGTATGAACACAAAATATGAATACAACAAAACAAATGATCATATTATCATTGCAAAATATCGTACGATAATATGAACACAAAATAAACGTAATAATTGTGGACATGACATAGGTCCACCCCGACGCGGCCACGCGCGGGTTTGGGGAGGCGAATGAATCTCCATATGAGATGGTCAAATTGAAATTTAAATCGAAGTTGGAGTCGCCACCGAATTTTATGGTTATTCGGAACCATTCGAGCCCACTCTATGTCGTAGTGGGCCGTGTACAAAATACGGCCCAGTTCCGATGTCAGAGTTTATTGGGCTCGTCCCTTTGCAGTTCGATACAGATGCCGACTTAAGCGGTTAATCGTATATTGAATGACTCTCGTTGCCAATGGTTTCGGACATCCGGAAACCACGGTTCCGAGTAAGGGGTGAGGGTACGTGTTGGGAGGTTCACTAAGAACACCCAACCCCGCCCACACATTAGCGGCCTCTACTAGGATATCGAATGATGTTTTAATACGCGCATTAGTAATACGATGAATGATATGCAAACATTGTTTTCCTAAGCATGTGAGGAATTGAACGGGTTGCTAAGTCGTTTAATGCATGAAAATTAACGTCGAAGTTGAATTTAGCATGTGAGATTCGTTTTAGTATAATAAAACAAATGATAAAAGAAGAATGAATTTGCTACAAAGGATGAACAAACGAGTTAGTATCGATTTGTATATAATATAGCAAAAAATCTACGAGATCGAGAAAATAAATATTAATCGAAATCTGAAAAATATTGTTGGAAAGACGTTGTTTTGTATAAAAAACGGTGTTCGAAAATAAAAAAAATATAAAAAAAAAAGGACGAAAGACACGCCGAGGCAGCCGGCCGCGCGGCTCGCCCGGGACGCCGGCGAGTCGCGTGTCGGGCTGTTTCCGGGGGCGGTTTTTTGAAAATTCGATGCTTTTATTAAATCGCGTATGAATATTGCATGATCCGTACTCGAATTAATATTCTCGATATTCGTTATATTCGATAGTTGACTAAGAAATCAATATCAAATACTTGGAATAGTTTTAGAAAAGATGCAAAATTTTAGAAATCGTTTCGTAGAATAAATAATAAAAACGAACGAAAAAATTTAAAAGAAAAAAAAAGGTTCGGGCTTCAGGCCCGTGCGCGAGTCGCCTGGGTGTGGAGCGACTCGCGTGCGGGTCTGTCCGATTTTTATTTTTTGTTCGGAATTGCTAAGTTTGATGAATCGCGTACAAAATATGAATTAATTTGTATTCGATTCATGTTTTCGATATTCGTCGTATCCGATATTCGATTATGAAATCGATATCGAATATTCGAAATGAATTTAAAAAGGTTTTGTAAAATTGTTTGAAAAAAAGGAATTTGAACGAAAAAAAAAATGTAACGATTTTTAATATCGTCGAGATCTTAATATAATTCTTTTTGATACAATATTCGATTATAGGAAATCGATATCATATTTTTAAGAATGTTTGTTATGAAAATAGTTTTTTGTTAATATCGATATTAGAAATAAAATAAAAAAAGGCGACGCTTGACCCGTAAATAGGACACGGACGACGAAAAGGAGAAGAGAAGAAAAAGGAGAAATCGGGTTTAACACACCCTCAACCTACATGCTTTTGTTAACTCGGATCGGGGCTCGTCGAAATGTGGCTAGGCACGGGAGCGTCGAGTGATGTTGGTCGGGCTAGGGTGGCTCGGTTTAGAGGTGACGGGTGAAGGGTGTCGGGTATCGGGACCGGTTTCCTTCGGGTTTTGGATGCACTATCGGTTTCCTGATGCTAAAGAATTATGTTTTTCAGGAATTATGTGTGTTGGGGATTGTATGAATTAATTGTGTGTGATGATTGTATGAGAAAAACATGTGTCTAAATTGTGTTGTGCAAGGGGCTATTTATAGGAAATTCCCGACCTTGGCTAGGAGAGGTGCACTTGAATTAGAATTACCGCTTGGGTAAGAAGCTGAGAAGAACAAGAAATCCGTTTTCTTGTGAAAAAGGAAACCCGGTTGGTTTATGCTGCTCGGCCGAGTGTTTGCACTTGGTCGGGTGTTTGAATCGGTTTTTGGATAGGATTCCTGCTTGGGATCGAATTCTACCTTAAACGGAATTGTTTATTATTTTGTGAAGCTGATTTTTCGTAGAGTTTGAGTAAGAATCAGCCGTGTGAGGTGTCACGGCTGACTCACGTGTCTCGGGAAAATCTTTGACCGGGTTTTGACTCGGTCGCTAAAAGACGGTTTTACCCCTGGTGTCGGATTCGACCCAAATTAGTGTTATATGACTCGAAACGACCACTGGGCCTGAATTTGAGGTTGGTTTTGTGAAATTTGTACTCCTTAAAAAGCCCAAGCTAAATATCCATGATTTCGAGCCCATTTCCGAGTACGTTAAAGCACGTTTGCGTCCGATCATCATCGGGTGTTTGTCGGAAACTGCTATAGACACCTGGCGGTCAAAATGTGGGTGTCTACAGAGCCCCCACTCTGACTGAGGCTTGGACAGGGCGAAAGTCAGAGTAGCTACCAGGCCAATCAAAGATTAAGACCTGGCAGACTTCCGATCGGGTCGTTTAAAGTCCATTAGACTTGCGTGAAGGGCCCGCCGGCCATGGATTAGAAATGTACCTGAGCTGATGATAACTCCGTGGGGAATTGAACTCGTCGTATAAGACTTAGGTGCGCCTATATATGGGCTCATCTTGTTAAATGCCGCTGGGGAGTTATGTGAATTGCGCTGTCGTGATTTGTACCTGTATAAGTTACATAAAATTTTGCATGCAACACGTAGGCGAAACAAATATGACTCGCGCTGGGGAATAAAAATGATTTTCGCTGCATTTTGAAATCGAAGTACTGAAAGCAACTCACGTGCTAGGAGATCGGTTTCCAAAATTGAAAGAGGTGGAAAAGAAATTTGCATTTTAAATAGATTGAAATTTGACCTTGTCGAAAAGATTTTTTTCAAATGGCAAAGTTTTTGCAAATTTTAAAATGAGAATTTGAAAAGAGAGGCCTACCGGCAGACTCGACTCTGGACGCGACAAGACGAGTTGACAGACACGACTTAGACTCTCTAAGGGTTGGACCGTGACTTGGTAAGGAGGTGGGTCACCTAAGATGACAAGACTCTTAAGTTGCACTATTCCGTAGCCTAGGCGAGTGACAACACGGTCGAATCCTCAAAATAGGAAGGATGTGCTATGGGGGGATTGCAATAGTCTGTAATGAGACTGTTTTGGCATGACAGGACTTTTAGCAGAAGCAATGCCGTAGTCTAGTGCTCTTCTGGATTTTTGATTTTTGGGTACATTTCCAGAGTGGGTATTGCCTCGAGTCCTGACAGATTCTTGTCTTCGACTGAGCCGAGTATTAGGACACACTACAAAAAGAAGGCTAGATTTTTTGAATTTATCTGGATTATGTGAATGGATGGAGAACTTCTGCCTAGGAGAAGCCCCCAGAATGACAAAGCTAACTGTCGAGAACATGACAGTGTCGTGACCGGAATGATGGTGCTTTTTGAATGTGTGTCAATGTAAGTGGTTGTGCCCTTGGTTGAAAGGCTGCCTACGTATTCACATGTGGTGAAATCAAACCAAGCCGTAGTTCAGTGGATTGTGGTGCCTAGTTTATTAGGGCTTTGTGTGTAACTAGCCATAGCGATGGTGTAGGCTAGGTGCATTCCCAGTGATGTCTTGATCAAAGGGCTAGAATGGTTAGGATATTGATCTTGTGACTGTGAGCATTCTCCGGGATAGCCCCCAGCGGTGGTGTGCACTATTTGGGCATGTTCTATACCGACCGCAAGTTGAGTTCCCGTGTTTGGGGTTGGTAACTGGTTTGAATTAGAAGAACTGGGATGGGATTTTAACGAGTTCTGCTCTCGAGGATTTTAACGAGTTCTGTTCTCGGGGATTTTAACGAGTTTTGCTCTCGGGGATTTGACGAGTTTTGCTCTCGGGGGGATTTGACGAGTTTTGCTCTCGGCGGGATTTGACGAGTTTTGCTCTCGGGGGATTTGACGAGTTTTGCTCTCGGGGGGAATTTGACGAGCTTTGCTCTCGGGGGGATTTGACGAGTTTTGCTCTCGAGGGATTTGACGAGTTTTGCTCTCGGGGGATTTGACGAGTTTTGCTCTCGAGGGATTTGACGAGTTTTGCTCTCGGGTCTTTGTATGGTGATTGTGAATTTTGTTATGTAAAGGGGAAGTCGAGTAAAATGGCTCGAACTTTGATCGGGATAAGTTTTGATAATGCGAGATTTGATTTCCATGTCTGGCCCTAATGGTTAGGGGTATCCTATGGAGCTTGAATCCTCAAAATTCCGGGCTGTCTCTGGCCTGGGTCTCGGGAAGGTCTTGAGGGTTGTAATGTGGGAAGGCTAAATGTGGTGTTAGCTGACCAGCTTGATTATCTCTCCCATATTTGATGGTATGAATTTTGACCGTACCCTGGTCATGGGGCTTTCACTTGAATTGACCGTTGATCATGGTCACGGTTTTTTTTTATCATGACCAGCTCTTTTATTTTGGCTTTGTGCTTTTTTTCTTTGGGACTTTTTTTTTTGTCCAGTTTTTTTATCATGGCCAGCTCTTTTATTTTGGCCTTTTGCTTTTTTTTTTGGCTGGTCAGACTAACACCTAAGGTAGGGATCGGTTAGTCTTATTGGATGGGTGTTTTATTGTGGGAAATGGGCTTGCCTCCCGTCTTTAACCCAAACTAGGAGATTACCTAGACTTGTCATAGGATTTGATACCGCTCCTGCTAAGGGTAGTTATGTGGCTTTCTATACCAGACATGGAATAGGTAAAAGGAAAACACGGGCTCGGTTTCCTGCAGTCATTATAGATGTGCCTATAATGGTCACGTGCGTGTGCTCACAGCGTATGTTGGTGTTCATCATGTTCTCGGAAACACATAAGGAAAGTACATATGAGAAATAGAAAAGCTGATTTTATTGAATTTTGAAAAAGAGGACAGAATACAATTGACTCTGACTCTGACTTTGAAGTTGAAATAAATAGTATATCCTAGACTCGGACTCAGACTTGGACTTAAATCAAATCCGCACTCTTGGATGCATAAGAGGTAGATTGGATGCTTTGGTCATCGGGCCCTGTATAGTCCATGAGGGGCTTTGCAAGTGACAATATTTCCAAAACGGGAGTCTTCCCGGCATCGAGGAAGTCTTGAATGAGGTGTTTCAGCTTCCAGCATTGTTCTGTATCGTGTCCCCTCCCTCTGTGGAATTTGCAGTAATGCTCGTCGTTCCATGCTTTGGAGCTTTTTTCCAAAGGTGGGTCGGCTGTTGGGTCTATAGGTAGTATTAGGCCCTTCGGAACCAACCTCTGGAAAGCGACGGTGTAGGACATATCCAAGTGGGTAAATGTCCTTTCCTTTGACTGGTTCTTGATTTTTGGAGAGGTGACTTGAGGGTTACCTCTCTCGGTCTTGCCATCTTGAGGGTATCGGACAGTTTCGTAAGAGTGTTCACCTTTCAAATGGCTCAGCTGGGTGATAGGCTGTCTTACCCGCTCTAGTTGTGCTAGACGGGATCGGGTTCTTACAAGATCCTCTTCGATGATGGTTACCCTGGAACTTAGGTTATCTAGGGCAGTATTGATTTTCGAGAAGATATTGTTAATGGAGCAAGATAGCATAAGCATACTTCCCTGGATATCCCCTTTCTCGACGGCGCGAGATTTGTTATGGTTTGGTAGTGTCTCGTTCATAGGGTCCCTGATCGGAAGAAACGACAGGTGTTAGAACTCGCCTAAACTCGGTTTTGCGCAAATGCAAGAGAGAGAGAGTCAAACTAGGTATGGCCCGAGGGCGGGAATGACTAAGATTCTATGACCGGGCTACCTAAACGTTAATCCAGACAAAATAACGACTGTGACCTAGACTCGACCAAGAGACTCGAGCTGTATAAGGATAAGTCCGAAAATTGGGCGACCGTATTTGACCGTGCCGTGTGTTTGGACCAACCGTGGTGACCTAACCCTAGGTGATCCGAGTATTCGTAGCGTGGGTACGACTCGAAGAAGGCATCATAAGGACGCCGGTGTAGGATGAACGTAGGGTACTCTCTAGGGTAACCGTGGTTGACTGCTCGGGTGGAGGACAGCCCCCCAAGAAAGGCTAGAGACTCAAATGGTGTGACATCTAAGTGACTCGAAAGTGGGGTACATGAGACAACACGCGCAAGACATGACCCTTAGAGCAACCGTGATTGATCGCTCTGCTGAAGGGTAGCCCCGAGTGGGGAAAAGCCTGAAAATGAAATGACTCGGAAAGGACACCTAGACGGGTGACTCGTGAAAGGTGGATCTCCTTTAGGATCCAGGTATGTGGGCTGGGCCTTGTTCGAAGGAAGATTCACGTGAGACATTCCCAGACTTTTAGACTCGATTGTGTAAATGGGCCAACCTTTGTGGGAGTATGTCCTACGTAGGTGGGCCTTGCCTCAGTAAAAATTAAGGCGGACTGGGATAAGGAGGAAACTCGTGATATAAGATCGACGGAGTTTCGACGCTAAAGACTTTGACGACTTATGACACGACCCGACACTGCTAAATACGGGAAGTCCTAAGAAGAGGAAGGTTTTGAAAAAGAGATTCTTTTGGAAAATCCGAGAAGTCTCGGTGGATGGCCCAATTTTTTTGAAAAAACGGAAAAGTGCATCGGGCCATAATTTTGAAAGTTCGAAAAAAAAAACGAGTTTTGGAATGGGCAGAATACCGGCTGGAAAATAGGCTACTTTGAGTCAAATCGTAAATCCTAATTTCGGTAGCATTACGGTGTTTTGAAAAGTTGAATATTTGGAATTTTGAAACTTGAGTATCGAGAAAAGAAATTTCTGACAATTTGAAAATTGAAGATGAGATCCCGAAGATTTGAAAATCGAAAAACGGCATCTCGAAGATTTGAAAATTAAAAATGGCATCTCGAAGATTTTGAAAATCGAAACTGGTATCTCGAAAATTTTGAAAATTGAAACTGAATTTTGAAAATTCGAAAATCGAATGGTGGATCGGAAATTCGAATTTTGAAATGGGCAGCATGCCGGCTAGAAAATAAACTTTTTTTGAGTCAAATCTTAAGTCTAAATTTCGGCAGCTTTCCGATTTTTTAAATTTGAATATTTTTGAAAAAATGCATTTTTGGAATTTTGAATATCGAAGATGAATTTCCGAAAATTTGAAAATCGAAACAGGATCCCGACTTTTAAAATTGGCGAAAATGTCATCGGGCTTGAATTTTTTGAGAAGTCAGAAATTTTGAATTTTTGAAAGCCCGAAGAGAAATTCGGGGGATGGCCCGGTTTTTTTTTCGAAAGAAAAAAAATGGAAATCGAACCGGGCGACGGTTTTGCAAGTTCGAAAATAGTTTCGAGTTTTAAATTGGGCATAATACCGGCTAGAAAAAGGCTATTTTGAGTAAAATCATAAGTCCTAAGTTCGGTATATGTCCGGGTTTTTGAAATTGGATATTTTGAAAATGATGCAAATTTTTGAAAAATGATGGTTTTTGAAAAAGATGATGTGGATCAAGTAGCACAAAGTCATGGAAACAGTATAATTACGCCATGTATGCTCTTAAGCTAAGTCTCGGTCAGTCTATAAGGGTCTATACCAGTGTACATAGCCTATCGAGAATCGGGGCGGACTCCCTAACTCGAGTTGAGATTAGGACATGCCGTAAAACCCATAAGAATCGGCTAATGGACACCTTTGACATAACCAATTTGGACTATATCAATGGTATAGTGGGACGTCGGTCACCAGTACCGGCCCGGGAAAAATGGGGTTATGCATGAACCGTAAAACTAAAACGCGTATTGTACTAGTCAAACGATTTCTATTCGAGTCTCACCCTGAAGGACACCGAAGGTTATTAACGCATCAGTAAGTCCCCAGTGGAGTCGCCAAATTGTGGACATGACATAGGTCAACCCCGACGCGGCCACGCGCGGGTTTGGGGAGGCGAATGAATCTCCATATGAGATGGTCAAATTGAAATTTAAATCGAAGTTGGAGTCGCCACCGAATTTTATGGTTATTCGGAACCGTTCGAGCCCACTCTATGTCGTAGTGGGCCGTGTACAAAATACGACCCAGTTCCGATGTCAGAGTTTATTGGGCTCGTCCCTTTGCAGTTCGATACAGATGCCGACTTAAGCGGTTAATCGTATATTGAATGACTCTCGTTGCCAATGGTTTCGGACATCCGGAAACCACGGTTCCGAGTAAGGGGTGAGGGTACGTGTTGGGAAGTTCACTAAGAACACCCAACCCCGCCCACACATTAGCGGCCTCTACTAGGATATCGAATGATGTTTTAATACGCGCATTAGTAATACGATGAATGATATGCAAACATTGTTTTCCTAAGCATGTGAGGAATTGAACGGGTTGCTAAGTCGTTTAATGCATGAAAATTAACGTCGAAGTTGAATTTAGCATGTGAGATTCGTTTTAGTATAATAAAACAAATGATAAAAGAAGAATGAATTTGCTACAAAGGATGAACAAACGAGTTAGTATCGATTTGTATATAATATAGCAAAAAATATACGAGATCGAGAAAATAAATATTAATCAAAATCTGAAAAATATTGTTGGAAAGACGTTGTTTTGTATAAAAAAACGGTATTCGAAAATAAAAATAAAAATAAAAAAAAAGGACGAAAGACACGCCGAGGCAGCCGGCCGCGCGGCTCGCCCGGGACGCCGGCGAGTCGCGTGTCGGGCTGTTTCTGGGGGCGGTTTTTTGAAAATTCGATGCTTTTATTAAATCGCGTATGAATATTGCATGATCCGTACTCGAATTAATATTCTCGATATTCGTTATATTCGATAGTTGACTACGAAATCAATATCAAATACTTAGAATAGTTTTAGAAAAGATGCAAAGTTTTAGAAATCATTTTGTAGAATAAATAATAAAAACGAACGAAAAAAGTTAAAAGAAAAAAAAAAGGTTCGGGTTTCAGGCCCGTGCGCGAGTCGCCTGGGTGTGGAGCGACTCGCGTGCGGGTCTGTCCGGTTTTTATTTTTTGTTCGGAATTGCTAAGTTTGATGAATCGCGTACAAAATATGAATTAATTTGTATTCGATTCATGTTTTCGATATTCGTCGTATCCGATATTCGATTATGAAATCGATATCAAATATTCGGAATGAATTTAAAAAGGTTTTGTAAAATTGTTTGAAAAAAAGGAATTTGAACGAAAAAAAAAAGATGTAACGATTTTTAATATCGTCGAGATCTTAATATAATTCTTTTCGATACAATATTCGATTATAGGAAATCGATATCATATTTTTAAGAATGTTTGTTATGAAAATAGTTTTTTGTTAATATCGATATTAGAAATAAAATAAAAAAAGACGACGCTTGACCCGTAAATAGGACACGGACGACGAAAAGGAGAAGAGAAGAAAAAGGAGAAATCGGGTTTAGCACACCCTCAACCTACATGCTTTTGTTAACTCGGATCGGGGCTCGTCGGAATGTGGCTAGGCACGGGAGCGTCGAGTGATGTTGGTCGGGCTAGGGTGGCTCGGTTTAGAGGTGACGGGTGAAGGGTGTCGGGTATCGGGACCGGTTTCCTTCGGGTTTTGGATGCACTATCGGTTTCCTGATGCTAAAGAATTATGTTTTTAAGGAATTATGTGTGTTGGGGATTGTATGAATTAATTGTGTGTGATGATTGTATGAGAAAAACATGTGTCTAAATTGTGTTGTGCAAGGGGCTATTTATAGGAAATTCCCGACCTTGGCTAGGAGAGGTGCACTTGAATTAGAATTACCGCTTTGGGTAAGAAGCTGAGAAGAACGAGAATTTCGTTTTCTTGTGAATAAGGAAACCCGGCTGGTTTATGATGCTCGGCCGAGTGTTTGCACTTGGTCGGGTGTTTGAATCGGTTTTTGGATAGGATTCCTGCTTGGGATCGAATTCTATCTTAAACGGAATTGTTTATTATTTTGTGAAGCTGATTTTTTGTAGAGTTTGAGTAAGAATCAGCCGTGTGAGGTGTCACGGCTGACTCACGTGTCTCGGGAAAATCTTTGACCGGGTTTTGACTCGGTCGCTAAAAGACGGTTTTACCCCTGGTGTCGGATTCGACCCAAATTAGTGTTATTTGACTCGAAACGACCCACTGGGCCTGAATTTGAGGTTGGTTTTGTGAAATTTGTACTCCTTAAAAAGCCCAAGCTAAATATCCATGATTTCGAGCCCATTTCCGAGTACGTTAAAGCACGTTTGCGTCCGATCATCATCGAGTGTTTGTCGGAAACTGCTATAGACACCTGGTGGTCAAAATGTGGGTGTCTACAATAATGAATTAATATATGATAGAATTCCATAGAGTGGTATGGATAGCTGACCATCGTAAGGATCGACTTTGCTTAAGTATTCAAAGTGTAAGCGAATGTTGCTCGGAGTAGCCCTATCGTAGCCGGTATTCGAACTGATAGTGAGGTTCCGGATAATATAGACACCTCCAACAGCAAGCGTGTTAGCATAAGTGTATTTGCTCAGAATCTGCTTACGGACAGTGCCCTGGACGATTTCATTCTGCAGAAAAGGTTAGCACGAAGTAATAAATATTAGACAATACGACCAATGGATTTGACATAGATATGAAGGTAATTAGTAATATATAGACACGAAACGTAATATGTAATTGGCTAGGTATAAAAAAACTATTAATATATACAGACGAAGTAAAAATTATTAGAGAATACAGACAAACACGAATTTGATGGTAATACGAATTTGATAAAACAGAGACGATATACATAATATACATATAGTATATTTGATATTATAACCCTATACGTAAAATGTATCATATAAAACGTATAAGAGAGTGCACCTATATACGAATTTGTTCGAAACGATAATATGAATACAAATATCGTATAAAAAATAAACGTACGAACACAAAATATGAATACAACAAAGCAAATGATAATATTATAATAGAAAAATATCGTACGATAATATGAACACAAAATAAACGTAATAATGAATTAATATATGAAAAATAAACGTAAAAAAAACGTAATAAAAGTATATGAAATATATTCGAATGATTTACGTAAAAATATGGTTGACATAATACCTCAGAATCGATCATGAGAACCTCGATATAATTGACCTTGGCTCTGTCCTTCAAGACCGGTCGGGTCCAACGATAGACGACCCTCACGACCATCTCTTTCAGCCGCTTTCCTTGCTCCAATTTCGATATGTTCGTCAAATCGGTAGTCGACATAGTGTGGAAAATGATGGATTGTTATGGGATAATAAATATATGAATAGTTATGATAGAAAGAACTGTGATGGAGAATGATATATATAAAGTGGAGTTAGGTTGTGTAGTTGGGAGAATATTATCGAGAGATATAATGAGAGAATATTATCGAGAGATATTCGTCAGTGAATATCTCTAGATAGTTAACTGTATTGAATTTATCGTGTTTTACAATAAATGAAATACCTCGAGTTATGTGATGAATGGATAAGCGCATAACGAATATATATAATATTGGGGACGGATACGTAATATCAGTTCGATTAGTGTATTATACGTTAGTGTCAATCAAAAAGTTCATATCCACGATAGATACGTAATAACCATAAGATACTAATAACCATAATATACTAAATATCCGTGATTCTATCACGGGTATTATACTATATTTTCAAATATATAATATCATAGTATTATAGTACTACTAAATCACTAACATATATAGTAATATACTCCGTATACTAAATCACTACGATATACCTAATATATATACTAAGGATTTGTTTCCTAATAACCATAGTATATTATGTAATTATATGAATGATTTATATAAGGGTGTTGCTCTTCGCAGTACGCATTTTACTCGACGCAGTACCGTTTTTTTGATTTTGCCCCTCTCATTTCCCCCTCCCTCAAATTCATCCTTTTCTTTTTCCTCTCTTTTCTTTTTCTTTTCTCCATATCTCCTTTACTCAACGCAGTACGTTATTTTTACTTTTACGCAGTACATTTATTTTTTTTCTTTTACGCTGTACATTTTTTGCAGTACATTTATTTAAAAATTTCATGAAGTACATTTACTTTAATCTTTGAATAAAGTAATTTTTTTTTTTAAATTTATTAATACAGTACGTTCCTTTAATCACGGAGTACACATGTTTTTTTTTCCAATTTTGACGCAGTACTTTTTTTTTCAACTTTGAAGCAGTATATACTCAGTTCATAACTGTAGTACACTATTCGATTGCATACTTCCAATTTAATACCCAATATTAAATTATGGGAAATTCTCATTTGTACCCTCTAAGTTTTCACTTTTTCCAGTTGTACCCCTGCGTATAAGCAATTCCCAACTGTACCCCTGAACTCTGTTAATTACTCTCAACCGTGACTAAAATAGAATTAGCCGTTAAGTTTTGCTGTTAAGTGCCAACTTGCAGTCCTAATCTAATGACATGGCGAGTGACATGTCGGTCTAGTCGCCTTTTGGCTTTCGTTAATCCCTAATTAACTCCTTCATTCTAATTTCGAATTTTCGCCTCGTCGAAATCAACAACAACATGCAGTAATAAGTGAGAAAAGCTATGATGATGATGATGATGATGATAGTACATAGAGGAAGAATGACAGATGATATGGTGATGATCAGTGAATTCGAACATGGGAAGAAAGGAAGGAAGAGGAAGGGTTTATAGTTTGAAATTAGAATGAAGGGGTAATTAGGGATTAACGAAGGCCAAAAGGCTACTAGACCGACATGTGACTCGCTATGTCATTAGATTAGGACTGCAAGTTGGCACTTAACAACTATATATACTTAACGGCTAATTCTAGTTTAGTCACGGTTGAGAGTAATTAACAGAGTTCAGGGATACAGTTGGGAATTGCTTATACGCAGGGGTACAACTGGGAAAAGTGAAAATTTAGAGAGTACAAATGGGAATTTCCCTTAAATTATTAAATCCAATAATTGAGTTTCTAAACCAAAAAAAATTGAAAGTATAGTGTTTGCTAGAAAAATTCATTTATATTCGACCACAACTTTAAATTTATGTTTAAAGTCATGCGAGACATCCAAACCAAAATAAAAAAGACTCCGTAAAAAAGAGGAACACGTTGTACGTAAGGTAATTAATGGTTGAAAATCGATAATTGAAACCAAAAACCTTAATTTCAATAATTAGGGATAAACAAAAAACAAAAATCGTAATTAATGATATATAACAATAAACAAAAAAAATCGATTATTTTGAATTTTGAAACAAAAAAACCCTAATTTCAATAATTAATGATAACTAATGATTGATACCTGTTCTTCAATCAAAATCTTTCAATAATTAATGATAAACAAAAACAATAATCATAATGAATGATATATAATAATAAACAAAAAAAATCAATTATTTTAAACTTCAAAACAAAAAACCTCAATTTCAATAATTAATGATTGATACCTGTTTTTCAATCAAAATTGTATCCATGATCTATTGAATTTGATAAATCGAATGAATGTATAGTTAGATTTGAAGATAGTCAATAATAAGTGAAAAAAATGGTTTTTAGGGTTAGGATAGAGAGGGTGAGAGAAGAATGAAATTAGGTTTGTTTTTGATAAGGACAATGCAATGGAAAAGTACTGCGTCGAGTAAAATGTGTACTGCAAAGAGTAATCCGTTATAGGGTAATAACCATAGTATAAGAATAGATGCATATGTATATGTATAATTAAAGTATGTTATATACATAAATGTATATGTAATTAAAGTATATGTACATGTATAATTAAAGTATGTATCTGTATACTAACCATAATTTACATAACTAATGTTAAAGTACATACCATATATGAATACTAACCATATATGTATACTAACCATATATTTAACATATATTACTATACGTTTATTTTTTATAAGATATTCGTGTTCATATTATATAATTTTATACATTAACATATAATTAAAGTTTATGTAATTATATGTTAATGTATAAAATTATATATTTTAAATGGTACATATAAGGGAAGAATATAAAATAAATAATATATGTAATTTTATACATTAACATATAATATAATTATACTATACATTTTAAATGGTACATATATTTTAAAATATGTAATTATATGTTAATGTATAAAATTATATATTTTAAATGGTACAAATAAGGGAAGAATATAAAATAAATAATATATGTAATTTTATACATTAACATATAATATAATTTTACTATACATTTTAAATGGTACATATATTTTAATATATGTAATTATATGTTAATGTATAAAATTATATATTTTAAATGGTACATATATTTTAATATATGTAATTATATGATAATGTATAAAATTATATATTTTAAATGGTACTAAATACTATATACATAAAATAAAGAAAAGGTATATATATACTAAATACTGTGGACGTACTGTGGACATATATATATACTAAATACGCAAAATATACTGGTATATATAACTATACATTTATTTTTTATAAGATATTCGTGTTCATATTATATAATTTTATACATTAACATATAATTAAAGTTTATGTAATTATATGTTAATGTATAAAATTATATATTTTAAATGGTACATATAAGGGAAGAATATAAAATAAATAATATATGTAATTTTATACATTAACATATAATATAATTTTACTATACATTTTAAATGGTACATATATTTTAATATATGTAATTATATGTTAATGTATAAAATTATATATTTTTAATGGTACATATAAGGGAAGAATATAAAATAAATAATATATGTAATTTTATACATTAACATATAATATAATTTTACTATACATTTTAAATGGTACATATATTTTAATATATGTAATTATATGTTAATGTATAAAATTATATATTTTAAATGGTACTAAATACTATATACATAAAATAAAGAAAATGTATATATATACTAAATACTGTGGACGTACATATATACTAAATACGCAAAATATAAAGGTATATATACACGAAGGGAATGACGTTCTTGCCCCTAAAATAAAGAAGAGATGGAGAATGCTTTAAGTGATTGGACAATTTTGTCAAATTTACGTGAGAGCTCAGAGCGATGTTTTGTGTGATCTTAGATGTGCCACATCGGCTGGGGTGGTGCCATCTTTAAGGTTATTATTATACTAACCATATATTTAACATATATTACTATACGTTTATTTTTTATAAGATATTCGTGTTCATATTATATAATTTTATACATTAACATATAATTAAAGTTTATGTAATTATATGTTAATGTATAAAATTATATATTTTAAATGGTACATATAAGGGAAGAATATAAAATAAATAATATATGTAATTTTATACATTAACATATAATATAATTATACTATACATTTTAAATGGTACATATATTTTAAAATATGTAATTATATGTTAATGTATAAAATTATATATTTTAAATGGTACAAATAAGGGAAGAATATAAAATAAATAATATATGTAATTTTATACATTAACATATAATATAATTTTACTATACATTTTAAATGGTACATATATTTTAATATATGTAATTATATGTTAATGTATAAAATTATATATTTTAAATGGTACATATATTTTAATATATGTAATTATATGATAATGTATAAAATTATATATTTTAAATGGTACTAAATACTATATACATAAAATAAAGAAAAGGTATATATATACTAAATACTGTGGACGTACTGTGGACATATATATATACTAAATACGCAAAATATACTGGTATATATAACTATACATTTATTTTTTATAAGATATTCGTGTTCATATTATATAATTTTATACATTAACATATAATTAAAGTTTATGTAATTATATGTTAATGTATAAAATTATATATTTTAAATGGTACATATAAGGGAAGAATATAAAATAAATAATATATGTAATTTTATACATTAACATATAATATAATTTTACTATACATTTTAAATGGTACATATATTTTAATATATGTAATTATATGTTAATGTATAAAATTATATATTTTTAATGGTACATATAAGGGAAGAATATAAAATAAATAATATATGTAATTTTATACATTAACATATAATATAATTTTACTATACATTTTAAATGGTACATATATTTTAATATATGTAATTATATGTTAATGTATAAAATTATATATTTTAAATGGTACTAAATACTATATACATAAAATAAAGAAAATGTATATATATACTAAATACTGTGGACGTACATATATACTAAATACGCAAAATATAAAGGTATATATACAGGAAGGGAATGACGTTCTTGCCCCTAAAATAAAGAAGAGATGGAGAATGCTTTAAGTGATTGGACAATTTTGTCAAATTTACGTGAGAGCTCAGAGCGATGTTTTGTGTGATCTTAGATGTGCCACATCAGCTGGGGTGGTGCCATCTTTAAGGTTATTATTATTAAGATAAGATTAAGATTAAGATTAGTGAGTGAGGAAGAGAGAGAGAGAGAGGATATTTCAATTAAATGGAGTTTGATCAACTCCATTCCCGGGTGGATCGTAATTACATATCCCTAAGAAGCCGGCGTGATCCTTACATTTTTGACGATAACACCCAACTCGTTTTGTACGTGCCCAAATAAGTTGGGTGAAATGCCCACATTCAATCCAATCCTTCGTACATTTTTTTGAATTAATATCAAAATATTGAGACTCACTTGCCCAATCTTCAACCATACGAGATGGTGTCCAATGGTCTAACTTACCCCAAAAAAGGTTCTCACCATATGGTCCCAAAGAATGCACCATTGAGCAATCGTTGGCAAGTTTTGAACCGTGGCGTCTAGCCATTTTAGCCAACTGCTTATCCCAAATCAAAGGGGGTATGTCGTACTTGGCTCGAACCATGTTGTGCGCGTTTAGAAATTCACGAGCCATAGGCTTACGAGGGTGTAGTGTTTGTTGACTTTCATCGATATTCTCATGCAAATGAATGAGGACATGTTTTGGATTTCTAAGAGCCTCCGAAAATACTAGAAGAAAATGTATTGAAATTATCAGGACTTGAAGGATTACTTCAGGGGTCCTGAGCGACATTATTATTGTGAAATTTAAAAGACTTTTGTAATCAAGGATTGTTTCAGCAAACATCATTTTGAAATCCTTCAAATGTTGAGTATTTGTGGCGAATACTATATTTAGTGTTAGCTTTCAATATTTTACCATTTTGTACAAATCATTCTTTTAATAACAAGTGTATTAGAAAATTGTTGGCTACCTTAAGCTTGCAAATATAGAATGCTGATGAGCGGGCATCGCCACCCACGCAATCAAACAATATTTATAAACGCGACTAACATAATTAGCTAGGTAGTAGTGGTAGTCGGGATTGATCCACAGGGACGGTCTAGGTAAAGTCGGTCAAATCTAAGTCGATAAGTGTTTGGGATCTAAGGGGGAATTGAGAAGGATTATAACTAAACTAACATAGTCAATCTAAAATAACTAAAACGGAATTCAACAAGAGAAAAAGGCGTTAGGGGGAGTCCGGGGAATCGGGCTTAAGTAAGATCTACTAAAGTCGGTAAAGTGATCGAATCGGGTGGTGAGCGATCTTTCGACCTGGTTCACCACCAACCACCGCTCAACCCGCTTTTGCGGCAAAAAGAGGATAGGGTCTCTAATTGGGGTATCTATGCACCCCGATTTTTTCGCGTCGGCACAAGCGATCACAAGTCAAACTTAATCGTCACCAAGATCGACAAATAAACAAAACCTCAAATTAGACTAGAAAACAACTCCCAAACCAATTATAACAAATTACCCATAAACAATTAATACCCAAACATTCAACCCCTTAACCCCGTAACTAGTAATCTACTCACTAGTCATATTAGAATTATCTAAGATAAATAACTTAATTATTGAATTTTATTTATAACGGCCACATAAATATGAGAGTTAATATATATTTATACCTCTATTCAATTGCTCAATTTAATTGTGAATTAATTTGAGTTTAATTCTCATATTAAAAGGTCTCTTTGTGAGGCTATATAATGGGAAAAAATTAGACTAGTAAGAGAGGGAGTCTAATGAAAATATACATATCACACACATATACATACTAGTATACTCTTATGGAGTCCACCATCAATATGGGACTCGGAATTTGGGGCGTGGACATATTTCGGGACTCTAGTAGCCACCGGAGATACGATTACATGGTAGTAGACAATTAGCGAGCACAACGATCCGATCACTTCCGCATAAAGTTTGTCCTTATTTTCCTACGGTGGTATCAGAACAAATGTGTTATTGCTATTGTCTCTACAAATATCGTGAACACCCATGTTTTGTTTTAATTCGTGTTTTGCAAATTGTTTAAAGATAAATCATCTCATGTGAAGCGTAATTTTACTGAATAATTTTGTGCATGCTTTGAATTGGTTTCGTAAGGGCTGAAGATGAATTTATGTAGTCCATGTCAATTTATCTTAAACATTTGTATTTTTGTCGAATTAAATTTGTCTAATCGAATGTATTTCAAACTCATAATCCAGAGTATTTGTTATTTCATGAAAATGAGTTTTTAAATTAATTTTAATGTTTTTGTAACATTAATCATTATGCTAATTAGTTTAGCCTCGACGTATAAAACACTTTCATGATAATTTTATATATTAGTCTACATAAATTTGTTTTATGTACTACAGAGTATATTATTATATGTCATAGTGTTTTTACTATTGTGCTTAATTTGTTTTAGCGGGGTGTTATGATCGTATATTTTTAAGACCATATAAATTTGTTTTATATGGATAAGTTGTTAAATATCTTTGTGATAATGATTACTATTACATAATGCGAATTAGTTTAGCAAATTGTGTATTTATATGAATAAGTTTCATATGTGGTTTGTGTGTGGACTATATAAATATGTTTTATATAGATTATTAAAGGTCTTTGTGATTTTAATAAGTCCCTAATTTTTTTTATGAATATGTTTCATAAAATTTATGTTAGGTGTTATGACTTATGAAAAATATTTGAGTAGTATTTTTTTTAAGTCCCATCAAGTTTTTTCTCTTGAACGATAATTATTAAATATCTTAGTGATTTTAATAATACCTTATGAATATGTTTCATAAAATATCATTTTACTAGTAAATGGTAAATATTTGGGTTATACTATATATAATATTTCATATAAAATTTATTTTTTGTGTAAATGTTAATATATTAGTATTATATCCTAAATTTTATGAGTATGTCTCATAATACTCCGTATATTTTTTAGTGTACGTATGAAAGGTACAAATTCACGTAAAGAATTTATATTCGTATACTAGATGTTTTAGTGACATTTATTTATGGAGTATTTCTTTAAAAATTATGGGTATGAGAAATACTAATATGATTAGTATATGCTAGTCATAATTGTGTGCATGTTAGGGACTTGCATTTCAAAAATTAAATTTACGAATTAGTTTCGTTTATTTTATTATCGAATGAAATATATGTGATTTTGTATTACATATACCCAAGAACAAATATCTTAGTGATATTTATCTTTAAGCCTATTGTTTGGCTCCTTAATGGGTATAAAGAAATACTAAATTTGATGAAGATCAAAATGTTAGTATACGCTACTCATAAGTTTTATAAAACTTGCACGGTGTGGATTATAATATACGGATTAGTTTAGTATATTTCTTCTATTAAAGTGATGTAATTTTGTATTACACCAAAAGTCAAGTATCTTAGTGATAATATTATACGTGCGATTTTAAGATTTACATACAAGTCATATATCATAGTGATACATTACTTATGTAATAGTTTTATAAAAACAATTTATATCTTAGTGATACAATAATGGTTCATGTAAAATTAGTTTTTACATGAGAGATGGAAGATCCAATTGAGAAATCTTATCTTATAATATATTAAATAGGAAGCAAAGCACTCTCCATGCTCTATTCAACAAATGCTCAATTCTAAGGTAGGACACTTGGCGCGATGCGATTGAGTAGAAATTGAAAAAACAGGAGTTGAATACATAAAGTCGGTTATTATTAGTTAGAACCTTTCAACTTTTTTCTCATTCATTATGTATATATTAAATAGAAAATAAAGCACTATCCATGCTCTATTCAACAAATGCTCAATTCTAAGGTAGGACACTTGGCGCGATGCGATTGGGTAAGAATTGAAAAGACGGGAGTTGAATACATAAAGTCGGTTATTATTAGTTAGGACCTTTCAACTTCTTTCTCATTCATTAGGTAGAATCCAAGGTGAGGAACCATCAACTTATTCCTCATTGATGATGTTGAATCCTAAGTAAAGCAATCAAAATCAGTTATTATTACTTATAACCTTTCAACTTCTTTCTCATTCATTAGCTAATATATATGGTGAAATGTAAGCTCTTTCAACTTCTTTCTAATTCATTAGGTAGAATCCAAGGTGAGGAACTCATCAACTTCTTCCTCATTGATGATGTAGAATCCTAGGTAAAGCAATCAAAGTCGGTTATTATTGAAATGTAAGCTCTCTAACTTCTTTCTCATTGATGATGTAGAATCCTAGGTGACAAGATTTCTCAATATATTTAGTTAAATAACAATGATAATGACACATTAAATTACGTAATGAATAAAATGATTCCTCTGAACATTTATTCTCACGTTACTATACTAGCCGCATATAAATACCCCATGCACACTACTCTACTGATACACTCTTTTAACACCCAAGCTAAAATACGCAACACAATATTACAACAAAATAACCAAACCACAGACAACAAAGGAAACAAATGGCGCCAATAAGAACTACCATTGCAGGCTTGGTCCCCTCAAAGTCCAATTATCAGATAACAGCACGAGCCACAAGGATATGGCGCGTAACACTGAACAAAAGCAGCCCCCTACTGTTGCTAAACATGGTGCTATTAAACAAAGAGGTGAGGTCCCAACCCTTCAATTGGACAACCATTTTGATTCCCTATCTATTTTTGCCGGTAATAAAAAATTGCTGAACATTTTGTTTCATCTCATTCTGGCCAGGAAAACCATATACATGCAATAATACCCAAACGGTGGGTGACCTCATATGAAGGCGTGCTGCACGAGGAGAAAATTTACACCCTCCAACATTTTGAGGTGGCGCAAAATAATAGATCGTACAAACCAGTAAAAGAAAACCTGTGGACATGACATAGGTCCACCCCGACGCGGCCACGCGCGGGTTTGGGTAGGCGAATGAATCTCCATATGAAACGGATCGACTTCGAATTTAGGTCTATGTGGAGTCGCCACCGAATTTTGTGGTTATTCGGAACCATTCGAGCCCACTCTATGTCGTAGTGGTCCGTATACAAAATACGGCCCATTTCCGATGTCAGAGTTTATTGGGCTCGTCCCTTTGCATTTGATACCAATACCGACATTATCGGATCTTGTGTATTGAATGACTCTCGTGCGCCAACGGTTTCGGGCATCCGGAAACCGAGGTTCTGAGTAAGGGGTGAGAGTACGTGTTGGGAAGCCCACGAAAGACACCCAACCCCGCCCACACATTAGCGGCCTCTACTAAGAATTCGAATGACTTTCCAATACGCGCGTTAGTTAAACGGGAAAATGATATGCAAAGATTATTTTCCCTAAAGATGTGAATGGAATTGAAAAGGGTTTCTAAATCAATTTAATGCAATTAATTCTACGTCAAAGTGGAATTTTAGCATGTGGGTTCATTTTAGTAAAATAAAATGAACGACAAAAATTGACAAATGAAACAAGCAAACTGTTAGTAACGATATAACGAATAATAACGGTTTGCGCAAATATTGAATTGAATTGAATGATGTGAACGAGATGATGCATGGTTTGAAAAGATAGTAATACACGTGATTAATTAGGCACGTGTTGACCTAAGTCGTAAAATACAATCGAATTTCGAAAGAAAAAGAATGTTCGACTCACGGTTTTGGTCATGATGAGGCCACTCGATCGAGTGGTCGATGGACTCGATCGAGTGAACCTCTAAAAAAGGTTTCTGTTTTGCGTTTCAGACCATACTCAGCCGAGTTATCGGCCAACTCGGTCGAGTACATGGCCACTCGACCGAGTCACTGTGAGACTCGACCGAGTGGGGGTCGTAGTAAGCATTCTGATCCGATTTTAGGGTGCCACTCGACCGAGTGGGCTAGGCACTCGGTCGAGTGCCCCCTGTACGAATTATAATTCGTTCGTAATTTTGTATTGATTTAGAAATTGCTTTTGATTTTTGATAATTCGACAGTTTTACCGAATTGAGCATAAATATTGTATGACTTATGCTCAATTCGGTTTTTTTTTATAAATTATAGGTTTGGTTGAACCGAATATAAATATTGTTTGAATTTATACCCGATTCTAAATTTGAATGCTCGTCGTATCCCATATTCGATTATTGAATCGATATGGAATACTACAGCGGAAAACAATAAAGAAAATTGATTTGAGTCGTTTTAAGTCAATCAAAACGACATGAATTTCTCTCCGCGTTCGTATTGTCATAATTATAACGTGACATCTACGTTAGCATCAACAAAAAATCGAATTGATTGAATTAAATTGACTAGACTTGCTAGATTCGACATCCAATTATGAAATTGGTATTGAGTCTACGAAATCGACGCTTTGCGTAAATTAGAGGACTTGATTCCCTCGTCTTTTCCGACATCGAAATAAATCCCGAGAGATTGTGATGTCGGATCTGCGTCAACGGGTTTCGACCCTTATTGAAAATTGATTTTAAAAATTGATGAATGCAAAATTAATGATGATGACGACAAAAATACTAAACGAATTACTGTTTAAGTTGACTTATCTCAATAATCAAATAGTCGGGGTACCGGAATAAGCGACCGTCAACGCTGTGTGCAGTACACTTGTATATTCGTGTTTTCTTATTCCGATATCCTTCTTATTCGACACAAATCGATAAGTATTTTAATGCTTTGGTATTAATAGTATTATCGATATTAAGATGCAATGAACAAAATAAAAAAACGAAAAAAAGGATGCGAGAAGAAGATGAAGACGACACGAGGAAGAGATGGAGAAAACAAAGGGTTTTGACACCCTCAACCTACATGTTCTTGTCTCGGATCGAACTCGTAACCGTGGCTTTAACACAAGAGTCTTCGAGGTGAATGAAGGTTAAGTTATGGTGGCTCGGGATCGATTCCTAAAACTAGGTTTAGGGTTTTTGCTAGTGTATTGCTTAGGGTTTGCTTAGGGTTTGTAAGGATGTTGTGTGTGTGTAGGGATTAGGGTTTTTTGAAGTGGTAAAAAAGTTGGGTAATGTGTGTTGCATTGGGCGTTTATATAGGCATTGCCCATGTACTTTGGTGTCTAGGGTTTTGTGCCCTGACGGACTTGACCTGATGGCCCGTCTGAAGGTGGACTGTTGGTGTTGCTTCTTGAGTTGGACTTTTTGTATTTGAGTGGCTGCTTTGATGTGTCTCGGAAACGACTTTGACCAGGGTTGACCCAATCGCTAAAAGTCGGTTTTATTTCCGGTGTCGGTTTTGGCCCAAATTAGTCTTGTTTGACTCGAAACGGTCCGCTGGGCCTGATTTTGAGGTCACTTTTGTGAGATTTGTACTCCGTATGTGCTTAAGCCAATGACTAATGGATTTGAGCCCATATCCGAGCGCGTAGAAACACGTTAGCGTCCGATCATCATCGGATGTTTTTTGGAAACTGCTATAGACACCTGGCAGTCAAAATGCGGGTGTCTACAAAACCCACACATCATCAAGGAGGATAAGGACCAAACTCAAAGTATTCCACTCCATAAATTCGAATTCCACCCACTCGATAAATTGGAAGAACGCAACAACAAAAATGATTATTTGATAGGCAAGTACACCGACACATGCACTATAAAATGCAACAATTTTACTATCTCAACACTCTATTTGCCTATTCACTCTTTTTAACAACATGGTGCAGACGTTGTTGGCTTCCTGAAAATGATCAAGGAGAAAAAGGAGGTGCTAACAAAAAATGGTCGGACACATTTATGTCATATACAAATACAAGATGAAAGGTACCTTCACCACGTTCACCACGCATATAGCTACGTTAAAAGTAATTAACTTACCCAATATAATGACTACATGAAGGGAAAAAATAGTGAACGTGACTTTATGGAGTGATGCGTCTGACTACATTACAGAAGAAATTAGCCGGTAAAATGGACATGACATGGTCGTAGTCATCACATCTGCAAGGGTCATAAATTAAGAAGGTAATAAACTTTTGCTTATCAAATTTTATCGTTCATCTTTTTGATTTTCAAAAAAGTTGTTCACTACTCCGTATTGTGTGATATGAGAAAATAAGGCAACATAAACCTACGCCACTTCAATGCCAAGGAAAATGTACATGGAACATGTAACATGTGTATGTGGATGCACATATTTTGACACAGCAACATACTACCAGTACTTCTCTTTTCTCCTCTTTCAACCTCACTCCTACTCATCTACTACTACTGCTACTTCTGATTTCTACGCATTTTGGCTTAGCACTAAACAGTACTTCTCCATTCGTCTCGATTGTTTATAAACCCGTGGTTTAGTACGACTATACAAAGTCGAAAGAACAATAAAAAGGGGACATAGCCTTAATATTATGTTATTAACTTAGTTAAAGTGTATAATAAAGCCAAATATTATAATGTCACTTAATATTATGTAGGTATTATGTTAGCGGTTTTTCTAACATGTGTCTAATGGACACGCGTTAATATGTTATTAACATAAATATTAGGTACCCGTTGAATCTTGATTTGCAGTCACATAGGAACCATGTTAAACTAATTGGTTTTAAGTTTTTTATTGTTACAAATCATATTAGTTAAATTGCTTTGATTTAATTACGGTTAGTCTAATCACATTTGACTGATTTTTTTACCTATAATAATGCTGCACATATCATACTTATTAACAAAGACTACAACACCGATGTGGGAGATTACCAATTACAATCCACATATGGGACCAAGGTCTTCCTTGACTTGGACTTGCCAGAGACTAGAATATTACTACAAAGGTAACCGTTTGCCCCCACAATAAAAAAAACGCACATGAACCATGTCCCCGATCTCACATATACTAGATTAGCCACATATTATTATTGCGTTGCCATACCACTCTAAAGGGACCAGGAACCCGTTCAAATAAGAGTCCTCGATGCTGAGGTCGCAGAAGATATGGTCACTTCAACCATTGCAGAGCTTCTACAAGCAGATGTCGACGATCAGGTAATGTCGACAGACATACCTACTGATATGATATACCATTGAACATTTCCGTTTAAATGAAACAATTGGAACAAAATGAGGTATAAAATGCCACGGAACGATAACAGAATTAAGAACAGATGATGACTGGCGGTATCTGTCTTGCACATCATGCCCCGTTGGAATCGACGAGGGCGGAAAGTGTCGCCAATGTAACGAACTAATACCCTACCCCAGACAAAGGTAAGAAAAAACAAAAAAAAATAGAACTCACCGTACGGTATGTTAAATCTATCTACTGCTCCTAAACAATATCACAAATATGTTAATACCTACAACACAGGCACAAATTAATCACTACAATAGCGGACGAAATAGCATACACATTATCTTTGGTGATTTTTGGGAGAGAAGTTGAGAAGATAGTCGGGAGACTAATCGAAGCATTACTAACCCAATATGAAAAGGTACGCACAACAAATGACACACCAACTACTCGAACAAATTTTAACCGTTTTGTCCTAACAAGAGAGCAAAAAACAGGACGGGGGAAAGGAGAAAGTATGTCTTACATACTCCAACAATGTGTTGGGAGAGAATACACCATGAAAGTCAAGATTGGGATTACCAAATACAACTCCGAACGAGAACTAAAGTGTCAAAAGGTATTGCTGACGCCAAAGGACCCTCCAACTCCAACCACAGTAGAAAGGGGGACAAAAAAACAGAGGTAACAACAACAATTCTTACCCAAAAACACCAGCATCTTTTTACACACGAGACCGTATACCCAAACAACTCCAATGTTTTCGCAGAAGCAAGCACAACAAGACAACTTAGAAAGTCAGCCTACAACAAAGTCCGACCCTCCGGTGAACACCGCAGCTAAAAATGAGAAGAGAAAGATAGACAAGGAGTAAGTTAATTATTATTACGTACACCAACTACAAACAAATTTTCATCACTTATATTTCAGTAACAGAATTTCCACACCAAAAATGACTTACAGCTTCGAAGTGACGACGAAAGAAGCATCCGTAGCGAAGGAAACAATAGAGAAAAAGAGGCCAACAATAAAAAAGACAAAATAGACTCCGACAGAGAAAAAAACACAGAAGAACAAGGGCATAATTTTTGCAGATTACATATTGCAATTATTTTATAGTATACGAATTTTTTAATGTCCGTTTCTTCCTTAGAGTGATCATGTCAACTTCTTTCGTTCTTTATATTTACATGTCATGCGTCTTTTAGTAGCTTTGATGATTCGATATTCGCAACATCTGCCCTATTCACGATTACGATACCCTCTACAAGAATGCGCCGTGACAACCACATGGAAGTTAGACAAGTAAATTAGTAATCCCGTGTGGTGCACGGGCATGGCGACTAGTTGTGAATTAAATACATATTAGTTGTGTATTAGTAATTCATAATAATGATTATGTATGTTATGATATTTATATTGAGTACATATTAATTGTTTATTAACAATTCAATATAATGATCATATATGTCATGGTCAAATATTTTTCAATTGAGAAAAATTGTGAATCGATTACATATTAGTCGTGATTACATATAATCCATCGTTTTATCGATGAGTCTTCTTTGAAGTATGACATTATTCTTTATGCACGTGGAGTGCACGCGTGATCATTTTTCAATAATTTGTTTATTGAAAATTAAAAAATTTTTATTTCACCTTTAGTTTAGTAGTTAAGGGTGGCTAAGTGTTTGGCCATGAATTTTGGATTATATTTATTATCGTTCACCACAATTCTTTACTAGTTTTTTGATTTGATTACATTTATTATTTATGTTACTGTCTATGCATGATCTCTTATAATTTAATTCGTTAATATTTGTGGGTATTTAATTTTAAGGTATGTAACTTGCCCATTCGTCTATCCTCATCAATGTGTGTTGATTCACTTTATGGATATGTTTAGACACCCACATTTGACCGCCAGGTGTCTATACCAGTTTCCAAAAAACACCCGATGATGATCGGACGTAAACATGACTTAATACACTCGATTTCGGACTCGGAATCAATAGTAGTTGGCATGAGCTTTTAGCGGAGTAAAAATCTCACAAAACCGATCTCAAATTCAGGCTCAGTGGGTCGTTTCCAGTCAAATGAGACTAATTTGGGTCAAAACCGACACCAAGGGTAAAACCATCTTTTAGCGACCGGGTCAAACCCCGGTCAAAGGCATTTCCGAGGCAGAAAAATCTGCCACGCAGCTTTCGGAAATTCGATTTGAAGTCAAATACATCACAAAAAACCGGAAGCCTACTTCACCCCAACCGGTGTTTCTTCCCCTACAAGTAACCTTTTCCTATCCAAAGACGGAATACTACTTCACCCCAACCGGTTGTTTTCTTCCTTTGCAAGACATGTATCTCTTATCCCAAGTCGAGTATTTCATCCTATAAATACCCCATCCCCGCAACACAATTTCATCATCAATTATACACACAATTCCCGACATCAATTACAACATCAACACAACAATTCCAATCCCGACACACAAATTACAACCCGGAATTCCAGCAATACTAGGCCTATTATATTCCGATCTTTCCCCTAGAAATCCTATAGGATTCCCGACCTTCACAACCCGAAATTCTAGGCAATTTTAGGCAAACCGTATACAAACCCGAGAGCAAAACTCGCCAAATCCCTAACCATACACACCATAACTCACCTATATACATCTTAACGGTCCCGCCCTTAGGCCGCTATTACGAGTCCGTTTTCGAGATAATCAAGCATGTAGGTTGAGGGTGTTACAAATCCCATCTTCTTCTTTCTCTCTCCCTTCCTCTCGTTTTTTTTCTCTCGCTTCATCGGTCCGTCTTTTTTATGGGTCGTCATCATCACATCTTTATTTTTTTATAATATCGATACTACAAACTATTTTCATATAAAACAAACATTCTTAAAATACGATATTGACTCTCTAGTCGAATATCGTATCTAAAAGAACTAAATTAATCTCATTGATGCTAAAAAAATCGTCACGTGGTCTTTAAAAGCAAAATACGACGATTTCAACGCGGAGAGAATTAACATTATTTTTCTTAATTGGATTTTCAAAACGGGTTACAAAACCTTTTCTAAAAAATCATTCCGAACATTTGATATCGATTTCATAATCGAACATCGAATATAACGAATATCGAAAACTTGAGTCGAGTATAAATTATATTATATTTATACGAGATTTAACGAAATTATCAATTTTCGAAAAAGGGTCCTGAGAACCAGGCAACCATGTGAGTCGCACGAGTCCCGTGCGAGTCGCATGGTCACGCGAGTCGCACCCCACCCGCGCGGGTCGCGTAGCCCCCTGAAATCCGAAACATAAAAAACGATCCTGTCTTATTTTCAAAACATATTTTCTTTTCTTAATAAAACAGCTAGCTTTTCGGTATATTTCAGGTCTCGACAAATCTTTTCAAAATCATGTATTTCATTATATTTACATCTTTTATTCAATTCTAAAATCGTTACTAACCCGTTTGTTCATATTTTCAGCAATTAATTTTATTGTTTGTTTTATTATACTAAAACGAACCTCGCATGATAAAACAACTCTGACGTTAAAATTAGATGCATTAAATTGACTTAGCAACCCATTCAATTATTCGCATGTTTAGTCAAAACACTTTTTGCATATCATTCAACCGTCGAACTAACGCGTGTACACCAAAAACGAACGATATCTTAGTAAAGGCCGCTAAGTGCGGGCGGGGTTGGGTGTTCTTTGTGAACTTCCCAACACGTACCCTCACCCCTTACTCAGAACCGTGGTTTCCGGATGTCCGAAACCATTGGCATATGAGAGTCATTCAATACTCGATTACCGATAATGTTGGTATCGGTATTGCAATGCTAAGGGACGAACCCAATAAACTCTTAAATCGGAATGGACCGTACTTTGTGCACGGCCCACTACGACATAGAGTGGGTTCGAACGGGCCCAAACTCCCACAAAGTTCGGTGGCGACTCCTACTTCGATTTAAATTTCAACTCGAGACCCATCTCACATGAGATTCATTCGCCTCCCCAAGCCCGCGGTGGCCGCGTCTGGGTGGACCTATGTCATGTCCACAATATGCGTATCCATTATTTTCTGATTTTTATTGTGAAATTTGAGTTGTTTAAATGATTTACGAATAAAATAGAAAACAATTTGAACTTTGAGTCAGAACTCACTGTACATTTGTTGTTGTGAATTTTTTCTTTGATAAGTTCAAAGAGTCGATGAGGTTACAATTTCTAAGATACTCCAACAAATCGTTGTTTTAGTTGAGAAATTGTACAACACTTGACGTGGTTAAGTGAAATATGATGCAAGCTAATAATTTTTTCTTTATGTGTGAGAGAAAAAAATTATTTGCTCCAAATAAGTTTTGGAATTATTTTGGTCAATTACGTTCTTACAATTTGTTAAGTAGCTTTGTGCCACATTTACCCTCAATGATTTATTTGGATATGTTCCAAAGTATTGGTGAAACTGCATAGTAAATTATTTTGTATTTGTTACAAAACTATCTCTTGGTGAGTGGGGGATTTGTGAACCCATTAAAGCACCAATGATAGTTGAACTTACCTTCATTTTTGGATTGTGGGTGTTGTGTCATGGTCTAATGTAAAAATGAATGTTTGTTTGACTAGTGAGTAAATATTAACTTGTATGTCAAGTTATAAGGATTAACATATGGTCAGTCCTTAAGTTGTTTTGCTCATTATGGAGGATAGTGGGAACCGTTTCTTCTATTCATATTTATGTATCACTTTTAGTAAGTGGGAGCTATCACTTTTAGTAAGTGCAAGTATTCACCAAGTAATATAAAAATGGATTATTATTGTGAGAGTAGATAGACATTGTGTCATGATTATGAGAATAAGGTGTAAGATTATGTTGAGATGTGCTCTCAAATAATGTTGATATTTGTTCCGATTTCTTCCGAAGTTTTGATCACCTGTTTGAATTTTGTTTTCAAATGGATGTAGGGACTATTTTCTCGAAGCAAGTTAATCGAGAAACTTGTATACATAGTTCAATCAATTGAGTTTGTCTCAACGGTTTGATATGATTGACTATTTTTGTGTCCATAAAGCTTATAATGTGTTGAGCAATCTTCCTTGTTTATTTCGAATTTCATTAATCATTTGTGTGATAGTTTAGTTCAATTTTTTTTTTTATATTTTTTTTTGGGAAGATTAACAAAAAATTAAGGGGCTAGAGAGAATGCTAGAGAGAGAAAGAGATAGCTTCCTTTTTCCTTGAATCTAACAATGGTGAGATCCAAGAAAAAGCAAGCTAGATCTAATAGTAATAAATCACAAAAAAATAATAATAGTTCATTAAATAATAAATTCACACACAATAGTAATAATACATCACATAGTAACAAGAAAGGTAAAGAGAAAAATTTAGATGATGATGGCGAGTATAAAAGTGATGATCAGATTTCGTATACTGATAATGGAGCAAAAGATGATATGGATGAAGAGATACAGCACATATTAGAGGAACACGGGGAGGAGAGTGGGCAGTGGAAGGATGTTACGACTAAATCTGGGCCATCGTTGATTCTCACTCATGAGGATGTGCAACCAGAAATAGATTACTGGAAGAATGCGGTGGCATGCTATGTTCTAGGCGCAAATCCGCCGTGGTTTGTGCTAAGTGGGTACCTTAAGAGGGTTTGGAAGGGGGCTGACATAGAACAAATCCCATTTCAACCTAATGGTATTTGTTTAGTCCGATTCAAGAGCTTGGAGAAGAAGAATGAAGTACTGAAGTATGGGCAGTTGTTTTTTGACAGTAAGCCGTTGATTGTACGTGACTGGAACCCGACTCAGAGATTGGAGAAACAAGACATCAAGTCGGTGCCTATTTGGGTGAGATTCTATAACTTACCTCTTAAATTTTGGGGGCCTGCCTTGGTGAAAATAGCTAGCTTAGTTGGAGACCCGATTTGTAGTAATACTGCGACTCAAATGAAGAATTTTGTGGGTTTTGCTCGAGTAATGGTTGAAGTGCCGTTCAATTCTAAATTGCCTGAGGTTATCACCTTCCAGGATGAGCTGGATGTTACACATAGACAAATAGTACATTATGAGTGGCGGCCTATTGCTTGTAAGTTGTGTAATGGAGTGGGACATGATGAACATGCTTGCAGGAAAAAGAAGGCAGTTGTGCATCAAGTCTGGAAACCGGTACAAGCTGATAAGATAGGGGTCACACAGGGTACACAGAAGCAAGTGGAGGAGCAGGGGAGTGTGCGGCTGGCAGCTACACAGGAAGAGTTAATTACTCCGCAACCAGTACAAGGAATGATTCATATACAAACACCAGCTAGAGTCATAACTAAGTTCAGTAAGCAAGACAGAGGATTGTTTACGCAGGAGGGACGATCATTCTATGATGTTCTGAATTCTGAAAATGGATTACAAGTAGAGGGTTTTATTGGAGTTAGTCATGGGGAAAGTGACCATGGCTAATGTAGGTTTTTGGAATATGAGAGAAATAAACAGTCCGAATAAGCAGAGGGAGATATCGCTCTTTTTGCATAAGAATAAGATTGGACTGTTAGAAATAATGGAGACTAGAGTTCGAGCTTCATCTATAAATAAAGTTTTTAATGGGATTGGGGTGGACTGGCAGCTTGCTACTAATATTAGTGCTCATGAAGGAGGTAGAATATGGGTTATGTGGAATAAACAATATGATGTGCAAATTTTAGATGTGACGGCTCAACTTATTCATACGAAGGTCACCTATGTGAGTAATGGGGAGCATTGGAGGATGACTTTTATTTATGGGTTTAATAGAGTGGCGGAAAGACGGCCATTGTGGGAGGATATTAGGAGAATTTATAGGAGAGAAAATGGACCTTGGTTGTTAGTAGGAGATTACAATAATGTCTTAAGTAGTGAGGAAAGGATTGGGAGTCGAGTTACAGATGCAGAAATATATGATTTCAGGCAATGCATTCTAGAGTGTGGGGTATATGATCTTCCTGCTACGGGGGCATTTTATACTTGGAATAACAAACATGAACCGGGGGATCGAAGGTTTAGCAGAATTGATAGAGTTCTGGGTAATGATGATTGAATTACTCAAAAGGCTGATTGTAGGATTCATTTTCACCCAGAAGGGCTATTTGATCATAGTCCGTGCACGATTACTTTGTGGCAGGAACATGAGGAGAGGAAAGCAAGTTTCAAATATTATAATATGTGGGGGAAAGATGCGCAGTTTAAATATATTGTGCAGCAGACTTGGATGAAAGAAATAAGTGGTACCTTACAATATCAAGTAGTAAAGAAGATGAACGCTTTGAAACGGTCTCTTAAGGAATTAAATAGAAGTGGATATGCTAATATTGAAACATCAGCCTACTTGGCAAAGGATGTGTTACTACGAAAGCAACAATTGCTACATGATCATCCTATGAATGAGGATTTGCAACGGCAGGAACAACTAGCTGCTGAAGCATACCGGGTGCTAGGGAATGCTAGACTCAGTTTCTTACAACAAAGAGCGAAGGCAAATTGGAATGAGGAGGGTGATGATAATACGAGGTACTTTCATTCGGTTATTAAGGCTAGACGAAAGAGTAACCATGTGTTTTGCATCAACGACTTACAGGGTAGACAATGTATGAGTACTGATACAGTCCATGATGCATTCCTAAGATATTATGAGGGGCTGTTGGCCAAAGCTTCTGCGGTGAGAGACATTAATATCCAGGTTATAAGGAGGGGTAGTACTATTAGCGAGCAAGAGGGTACTCTGATGTGCAGGCCAGTCACAGTACAGGAGATAAAGCAGGCTCTATTTTCCATACCTGAAACAAAATCACCTGGACCGGATGGGTTTACGAGTGGGTTCTTTAAGGATGGGTTTGAGGTGGTAGGAGATTTGGTGATTCAAGCAGTTCAGGAATTTTTTATCAGTGGTAAATTGTTGAAACAACTTAATGCGACCAATATTACATTGATACCTAAGAAGGAAAGACCTGAGAGTGTCATGGATTTTCGACCCATAGCCTATTGTAATGTCATATACAAATGCATTACAAAGGTTATTTGTAGTAGGCTAATGGAGGTTTTGCCTAACATTGTGAGTCAAAACCAAAGTGCTTTCATACAGGGTCGGGATATTGTTGATAATATTTTAATTTGTCAAGATCTAGTGCGGATTTATAATAGGAGAAGTTGCACTCCTAGATGCATCCTGAAGGTTGATTTGAGGAAAGCATACGACTCCATTGAATGGAAGTTCGTATATCAAGTTCTTGTTGCTTTGAAGGTACCTGAAAAGATGGTGGGATGGATTATGGAGTGTGTGACTACTCCTACTTTCTCACTTACTTTGAATGGTTCAACGTTTGGTTATTTTAAGGGAGGGAGAGGGATACGACAAGGGGATCCAATGTCACCTGTCTTATTCGTTATTTGTATGGAGTATTTCACGAGATTGATGGGTGTTATGGTGTTACAGAGACAGTTCAAGTTTCATTCGTTGTGCAATAGAATCAGGCTGACACACTTATGTTTTGCTGACGATCTTATGGTCTTTAGCTATGGAAATGAGGAGTCTGTACGAATCATTGCTCGGGTTTTTGAGTTTTTTGCTCAGTGCTCTGGTTTGACTGTCAATAAGGACAAGTCCGAGATTTTTATGAATGGGATACGAGGAGAGGAGAGGAATCTATTGCAGGCGTGTGGATTTCAACAAGGTAAGCTTCCGCTTAGATATTTGGGTGTATCTATCTCCTATAAAAGATTACATGTTGCTGATTGTCAAGTGCTTATTGATAAGATTACCCAACGAATTCATGGGTGGGGAGTTCGATTTTTGAGTTATACTGGACGATTGGTCTTGGTTCGTTCGGTAATTAGCCAATTGCATCAATATTGGAGTCGGATTTTTCTGCTCCCAAACACAGTAATTAGGCGAATTGAGCGAATCTGTAGAGAGTATTTATGGCGAGGGCAAACTGACAGTAGCAAAATACCAGCTGTCAATTGGGATGATTGCTGTAAGGAGACTAAGTGTGGGGGATTAGGAATAAAAGACAGTAAGCAATGGAATAAGGCATTAATGGGAAAGTATGTGTGGTGGATTTACTCTAAAGCGGATCACTTATGGATAAAATGGGTAAATGCTATTTATATAAAGGGGAAGGATTGGGCTACGTATCATCCTACAATGGCTTCTAGTTGGTCATGGAGGAAGATATGTAGTATTAAAACTGAAATGAATGATGGCTATGTAGGAAGTAATTGGATTGCAAGCTCGAAAGGGTATTCCGTGAGTAGTGGGTACCAATGGTTATGTAATTCTGGACAGAAACGGGAATGGTGGAGTGTGGTCTGGTGTCGTATGGCGTTACCTAAGCACACCTTCATTGCTTGGTTATATGCTTGGGAACGTTTGCTCACGCATGAGCGTTTGATGCGATTTAGTATTACTAATACTAATGTCTGTTACTTTTGCGGGAGGGAAGAAGAGAATCATAAGCATTTATATTTTGAATGTATTTACACTAGGCGTGTGTTTGAGATGCTGCAGGATTGGGTACAGGTTCGACTTGATAGGCAGAATATTTTGGTTGGTTGTTCGAGGTTGAGACATAGATCTGTTTGTCGAAAGCAATGGGTGTTTGCAGCTGTTTTGGCCACTATATATGCGATTTGGTTGGAAAGAAACCGATGTTGGAAGGAAGGGAATTTGAAGTTACCGCAAAGACTGATGCATGAGATAAAAGAGTCTATTGAGAGTCGTATCAGGAGACGTATACATAGTATTCCTACGATATTAAACTAATGTAATGTGGTGTATAGAAATTGTCCTTGTATTTGGTGATTTGATTACAGTAATATATATTTACATTTTTACAAAAAAAAAAAGATAGTTTAGTTGAAAATTGTGAAATTAATGTGGTTATGTCAAAAATTATGTAAAAGAATAAGTTTCTCTTTGTTAATTGGTGACATATTGATACTAAGAAGAAAATTGACCTATATTTTAAGCCTATGCTCAAGAGCGAGAAATAAATACAGTATTATTTATTGTTCTAATGTAGTTGGTATTTTGATGTCTACCTTCTTTAGTACATGGATGAACATCAATTTATGATTAAGGAATTTGTTACCTAATCAATCCTCTACACAGATAATGATATGTAATCAAGTGTTAGTCTTTTTACCTTTGTGGTAATTTAGTTCTTTTGTAGAACTAAAAGTTGTCATCAAGCAAGATTAATAAGATGGTTGACGCATCGTAGATGTGTTCTTAATTAGCTCATGTATTGAGCTAATTGTACAAATGGGTTGACTTATGTTTAGTCTTGTCAAGTCATGTACTCATTTTTGTGTTGGGCATTTATGGATGAAGATTTTGTTTCGTTTGAAATGTTCGTGTGCATTTGTTGCATATTAAGGCACATATAATATCACCAAGCTTTTTAGATTGACCTAGTCACACAAGCAATCGCCTTGACACTTGTGTAGTGGGAAAGACAAGACTGAGCCATGTTAGCACTTGACGATTGTATGCAGATTATCTTTGTACATGATTTGTATGGAAAAGATATTGGCTCGTTGTATAGTCACCTTAGTAAGTCTAAGACGAGACTTTATGTAGTCGAAGTGTGAAAAGACACCCTGTTTTCATACTAAAGCTTTTAAACCGAAACACAAGCGTTGGGTTGGATATTAAGTATATATTGTAGACACCCAAATTTGGACCTGGTGGCTGCAGAAGTGCCCAGCAAACAGCCGATGACGATAGGACTGCAACGCGACACGGGTTCGCGATGTTATAGGTAGTTTTCCTATAGAACGGATCAAATAATTACTCGGAAAAATTGAAAACTAACATGATGGCAGCCTTAGTCGTGTCGTTACGGTCACATAGACACTAATTAGAGTTAATTTCGACACCGGGACCCCGAGTTAGCCCCGAAACTCGAACCGACTCAACACCGTGTCAGGCGAGCCTCGGGATGAACACCCGAGGCCCACTAAACCCACGACGCTAGGTCAAGCCGTGGGAAGCCTTACTGTCCAAGAAACATATCATACACCCGCTTCACGGTTTTGGAAAGTATCAAAACTGTATCCTCAAAATCCCAACCGCCCCATCCAACGCGCCTGGGTCTCACCACGCCTTAGCCCAGGCGCCAGAGTCTTGGTGCGCCCCAGCTCACGCGTCCATATGAGCGACGAAGGACGAAAACACCTATAAATACCCCCCTCCGCCTCGTTCATTCGACACACAAAATCCATTCTTCTCTTCCCCCCTCTAAACTCTCGCTAAGGGCTCACACTCCGACACCTGAGGCAAATGATCCACTCGATCGTATTTCCGATAAAAAAACAATATCGACGCTACTCCTCACCTTCGAGCACCCCACTCGATACTGAGGTACCTGTGTGTAATACCCCTCAAATTTCCTAACTCTGTTATCTGTTCCATCACGATTATATCGTTACTCTGTAATATTTCGTCAATTACATTTTTTTTCAATTTCGAGATCTCTTTCATTATCGAGCCTAAAATTATTTATTTTCGTGAAAGAATTTTAATTATTCTATTTTTATTCGAAAACCTATTTAATTCTTTTCGTCGCAAGTATGTTTAATTATTTTTGAAAAATTATATTTTCTATGAACAATAGTTTTAAAATCAAGTTTGAACTATTTATGTTTCTAAAAATGCTCGATTATATTTTTAATGGTTTCGAGCTCAAAAAAATTTTATTTCGAAAAATGGCTATTTAATTATTTTACTACGCGATTTCATAAATAATTATTTTCTAATGTATTTTAATCTGATTTCTTCGTGAACGCTTATATTATTTTACAAACCTTATCTTATCGACTTGATAAATATTTTCAGACACCTTTTATTAACACTACATATTATATTTATCCTACTTATTTTAAACTATTTATTTTAATCGGAAACTTATCACATAGATTTGTTGCTTGTGCTTTCCATCTCAATCATCTCGTCTCCTAGTTGAGTTAAGAGTCCTTGTAACTCGATTATTCCTATCTTTTAGCTTTCTAATTTCTTTTATATATATTCTCATTCATTCTACTCTATTTTATTCACAACACAAGTCTTCTTTTCTCCTCTATGTTTTACGTTAAACTTCCTCCTTTTCGTTCATCATCAATCAAATCCTAATTCGTCTCTAATTCTTTCCGATCTCGAGGGTAATTTAATTACTCTTATTCATTCTTCATCTTGTTTTATCGTTTCTATTCACTTATAATGTGGTTTTAATACCATATGTTTAATTATTTCGTAGGCTATCATGCTAGATTCGACGAAGATGATTATTTAATTGATTCGGATCTCGGTTAAGGTAACATTGACACGTTACTCGGTATTATGTGATATTGTTGTTGTAGTTGCATGTATATAAATTAGATTTTTGTTAGACAATATATTTATGTCTCGTTTTTAATGAAAAAGACTTTAAATCGTAAATCTTCACCTGTTTTGTTGTTTCTAATCGTTTTTACGAGATTTTCAAATAAATCGTTCTTTTAATTATTAAAAAGTATTATAAGGCCGAGAATAAAGCATACATATAATAATTTATTTAACAAATTTCGTGATTTTTAAAGTATGAATTATCAAATTGAAAGTTTTATTGTTTTTAATAAAGTTACTGCATGTTTCGGAATCTGATAGTATTTTTGTGCAAATTAATAATCTATTTTAAAGACCTTATTTCGGAAGACTTTGAAAAGAGATTATTATTTATTTTAAGTCTAATTTATGCCTATTTAATTTCGTAAAGTAATTGCAAGTGATTTGGTCAAAATAAATTGTTTATTAACAGGTGTCAAATTAATCCGCGAATCAGTCAGTTATGATAAGATCTGATTTGAAACATATAATAAACTTTTTATTTAATATTGGTAATTTATGTACATATGAAATGAAGAGTCTAGATAATGTTTCAAATTGAAGTTTCTTTAAAATCAATTTTTAAATGTCTTTTATTAATCAATCGAGTGTCTAATTCTGACAGTTTTTAAATATACGAATAAAAACCCATGTTTTATTTAGAATTTGGATTTTCTTCAGAAATAAAAGTTGTAATTAAGTTTCTAAAGTTTTCAACCACACTGATCTTACGTTGTTTTGATTTTTAATGATTTAATTACGAATTTTATAGTAAGACAGTGCGATTCTGGAAAATCTATCAATTTGTTATTTAAATACTTTTAATTACTTAAACTTCAATCTTTTTAAAAATAATTATGATTTTGACTTGAATTGAATTTTAATCTTGAATTATGCATATATATAATAAATATAATGTTTACGTCTCGAGGCCTAAAATTAACTATTTTCCAGAACTCTTATTTTAATCTATTTCTATTTATAATAGTACCTACTTTTGGAAAGTTATTATTTTTAAGAAAAGTTATTTTTTTTAAAAGTTTTCTCTTTTATGAACAAACTATATTTCTATTGAATTACGGTAATGGCTTTGTTTTGGAGTTATGGAATAAGGGAAGTGTACGGGTAGAGTAATATAGTCTAGAGTATACGTTTTGCCATCAGCTATAAGGCTAGTGTATCCGAGCGGGATGCATTGGTTGTTGAACTGAGCATGTTCTTGTCCAGGAGTGTATGTTCATTTTGACCTTAAACTCGTACCTCGCATGTAAGACACCGTCGGGTTGAACTGGGCACATTTGGTGTTCCAAGAGGGGTGTCCATATTTACTTAAGCTTGGACCTCGCATTGATAAGTCGCCGTCCTATTATGGTTGAGTAGCCTAGTTAGAGATCGAGGTTTGATTTGTTTGAACTAAGTTCTCGAAGCTAATTTTTAGTATTCTCCTAGTGAAAGTCTATTCTGTTGCACTGATTCATATCCATAACGCCGTTATTATTATTGGTTAATATTGACTTACAGGTTGAAAATCGTTTTGAATTATTTTACTATATCGTTTTAAAAGTTTTATATTTTGAATTATTTTGATATAATAGTAATTATGCTTTAATGTCATGTAATATGGCTGGGAGAACGTCGTCGTTACTCCCCATTGAATTGTGGCTGTTATGTTTATAACATGACAGGTGTTTTATTTGCTGCTGGGTTTGGGTGTGAGCTAGCGAGTAGCATGTATCCTACTCTACTTCATTTATATTGGAAAGTTAAACCCATTTGGAGAATTTTTTTTAGCCCTTTTGTAAAAAGTGGTCTTTGTATTGACTGACCGTTTTTTGTAAAATTTAGAACGTCAGTGTGTTTTAATCCCAAATCTACAGTGTTTTCGCCACTGTATTGCGTTAGAATTTATATGAGATTACACTGTGATCGACTATCTCAAAACTAGTAGCAAAGTTCTGCCGGATTAGTCGCAGAACTAGTCCTTAGCAAACGAAGCTCGGCCGGAGTAGCCGCGGGAAGATCAAAAGGTAACGGAGTTCTGCCGGAGCCACTGGTCAAGCTAGGAGGATCCGCCTGTTGATCGAGTCGTCACTAGGTTGCCATCTAAACAAAACTTTCCATATTTGCACTTTCTATTATTATGCACTACGACAACTCTAGATGTGGGCGCTAGGCCCACAAGCATCTACTAAAATACGTAACGTCCCAACTTCAACCACAAATACTAAAACACACTAAATAGACCCGAGTAATTCTGAGATCCGTTCTCAAAACTATCTATGCATCGAGTCCCGTTTAGTGTATATTCCGAGGGTGCAACTCCTCACAATGTGATTTACTTACATTCGCATTTACAGTTTTTTGTATGATTTATTGCTTTTATGACCTTATAATCGCATGCTAAATCACCTAACACGGAATTCAAAATGTAAAATAACTTAAAACTGAACAAAGTGATGGTCGGGTTCCGTATTAGTCCAGGTGCTCACCGTATTAGGTTCGACGCATCTTTATTAATACCGAACCGACGCATCTTAAGCAGAATATCAGGTAAGGTATACCACAAGGATAACTAATATCCGTATTATCGCGTTAAACCTGATTTGCTAATACGTATAATACATAGTACTCTCTAGTCTCCTACGTGCATCTTTTCATGGCCTGCTTGTCACGTGAAATCGCATGCAAAGAATGTAAACACCACTACTCTGACGATAAAACTTACTTGTCCTTAAATAACCGACGTAGCTAAGCATAGGGTTAAAACAACGGATGTTACAATACTTCCACCACAACAAAAGAACTAGGAAATCAGCCCACCGATTGATTAGTAGAGGCCGCTATAGTGCGGGCGGGATTGGGTGTTGACATCTATCGGATGTTGGCTTCCCAATACGTACCCTCACTCCTTACTGAGAATTGACGGTTTCCGGATGTCCGAAACCATTGGCAATGAGAGTCATTCCAGGCATGGAGTGCTCAAGTGTACAAGTCTTTATCTTTAGGTCCCGTGCCACTCAACCTTGAGCCGGTAAGGGATCAAAGTTGACTTGAACGGTTTCTGAGTCCCCATAATTGACTCGGTGGCGACTCCACAAATTGACAACAAATTCAGTTCACTTAAAAGGTCGCCTTACCAAATGAATCGGCCTTTTAAACATTTACAACCACGTCTCGATCGATTCCCAAACGGAAACACGGGTGCCCGCACCTGTTTAGTACAAGTCTGGATCGTCATCCAAATCGAGGTCCGACACTTCGTCCCGTATGCAAGATCGGACCGGCCCCCGGTAGGGACGGGGCCACGTGGGTGGTCGCCGCCACACGATGAAAACCGGGTCGGTCCCGCGCGGGGCGCCGGGCGGTGCGGACGGACCTCCACAGTTTGGCGACTCCGCTGGGGATTTGGAAACAAGTTTCCAGCGGTGGTGTAACTTGAACGGGGTCGGTGAAGCTCATTTCTTAGTTCCTAGTTGTGGTCACTACAGGTTTTGGTCATAAAAAGCCCACCCTAACCGATATCAGGACCAATCGACCTCTTCGCGGTAAGATCTCTAGGGACACGCGGAGAGATCCTCGGTTGACGCTCCGGCTGCCTAACGCGTAACCCGCGGGAATAATAAGCGGATAGTCCAAACGGACGGTACGACACTCATCTCCCCAGATCATTGTCAATACCTAAGTAAAGACTATTCGTGGGCGGTAGCCTATCCTAACCTACCCGTGTCTGTATCCCGCAGTGTACGCATTCCTAGTTACGTGTAGCGTGTTTGAACAATACAACCCAAATAAAATCCAAAAAATCTGGTTTCAACCACGCCAACATATTCAACCGCACCCAATTCCATTTTTTTTCGAAAATACTTCATCTTTTCAAAACGACCGTTTAAACATCAATACTCCAATCAAATCATGATTTCTAAAAAAGGGAAACGTTTTTTTAATGTCGTTATCATGGCAAGATTCACACTCACTGCTTTCAAAAAAGAAAAAAAAAGTTGACAACAATGATTACCGTTAATGCAACCGAAACTCCCAATTAATGGGGTTAAGGCCACCACGCGGTCACATTTTATTTCAAAAGAAAAAACTTTTTACACACATACCGTTAGCATAACCGAAGCTACAATTAATGAAGTCAATTAACTCAAAAAATGGTTACACTTTCAAAACACTTTTTTTAAAATACACACCCCCACCGTCTAATGTTAGTACGAGCGATGAACGTGGGTCACTAATTTTAAAAGTTCTTTTTCAAAAAGCAAATTTTTTTTATAAGAAACACTATTCACCACCTAAGTTCCTCACGAAGGATTTAGTCACACCTTTAGGGAGACTGTCATCAGCCTTCACGCTCCATCACGAGCATCACGCACCCCGCGAGTATCGAACTAACTAATTTATAGTAGTTTTGATTGAAGCATCACGTAATTATTTTCAAGGAAAAAAAAGAAAAAAAAAACGTTTCCCCTAAAAGAAATGCGCTCCTTTAAAAAAAACATATTTACATTTCGTCATCATTTCCGATGCATACACATAGCAACATACCTACACGCCGCGAACGATATCGTCACGCCATCACTATTTTCACAAACCATCCTTTTCAAAAATTGCAAAACTGGTCGTTTTCGAAAGAAGCATGCATCCAACTTTTTTGATCCTGGGCCGGGATCGTGATCAACCTCTTACGTCGTACAATAGTGTGTTTAACTGTCTATGTTAGCTACTAGGATCACCTCCATTCGAGGTCTTACATTTTCGGGTCGTCTTATTTCGAGAAGTCCTCTTTAAACCTCACCACCAAGGTTTGTGTCAGATCGTCTCGTTACAGAGACGGAAAACTCCGTAGGTATTTTGCCAGATACACTAAGAGTCTAAAGCACCTGAATCCCTAACCCAGGACCGTACACACATGGGTCAGGGGTCTCCGTTCCGTGTCGCTCAATCATGAGCATCCTTCGAGTCCCTAAAACGTCCGGTCGATCCAGTCTCACCTTTGACCCCTGCTTTGTAGATTTAGAAATGTCTTCCAACGACAATACCGAACCACTCAGCGCGATGCTAGGGCTCGTTAAGGAACTCCAGAACAACCTAGCCCAAATAAATGACACCCATAATAACATCCTACTCCAGCTCGGCAGGCTAGAGGATACTGTCAACGGGACACGAAACATCCCCCGAGAGGCACCAGAAGAAAGACCTTTTATCCCTAAAGAAAAGATGAGGCTAGGGCCAGCTAGGTTTGTCCCAGCCCTCGTAGGGCGTCCCTTTAGAAGCCTCACTGACCTGGGCATGACCTATGCCGAAGCCCTTAGGATTTCCAATGAGGACTGGCAATTATCCCAGCTCCTCCCTACTCCGGATCCACCCCGTGAGGCCCGAGGGGCAGATTGGGACCCCAGTGCCTATTGTCTGTATCATAAGAGTAGAGGTCATGATACGGAGGATTGTGATCGCCTCAAACACGACATCCAGGACCTGGTGGATGCCGGAACCTTTCCCCTAATAAAGAAACAAGCACCACAGCCCGCTGGGGCGGACGGCGAAACAACCACGTCGGTAGTAGTGAAGACCAGCGGCACCATCAGGGTGCTATTCCCTGGGGAAAGCCTCGATGCTTAGATACATGACCAGTCCTACTCAAAGTCTAGTTCATCTTAGGGCCTAGACTAGAATAGTAATAAATGTCCTATTCCATCGAGTCAAGGGGGGTGCGAGGGGACATGTCCTCCACCCCCTCCCCCCCCCCCCAAGCAAAATCACGGGCATCTAGCCCGTATACTATTATCAATAAAAAAATTGTCCTTTTTTTTACAAGCATGCCTCGACAATCGCTTAACTTTCTTTCAACAATTTACTTTAAACGCTTAAAAACTCAACTTTATGCCAATTATCGATAACAACTGACTAAAATGCAAGGGTTACCGAAAGCAGCCCACTCAACTTCACCCTAAGAAGGAAATCGTGAATAACAACCCTAGACTCAAATAGCCACCGACCAAACAACAATAAACTCGGAAGCAAACAAATCGCCACCCGACCAGACTCTTCAATAACATAAGCCGAATACGAAGCCTGTCTAATAGGTCTAAAAACAACCATATCTCTAGGAGTCAAAAACCTTTGAGTCCACGGAGACTCATCCTCCGTAGTCAACAAAGCCACGGGTAATTGGATGGTTTATAGCAAAAGCCTAACCCCATACCAAATTAAAGTAGAAGCAATGCCTAAGGAATTCACCGAAATCGACTTCATACACATACCCCGCGAAGAAAATCAATTCGCTGATACGTTATCCAAACTAGCCTCACTAATAAACGTGCCCGATCACCTCCTCTCCATGCCCATCTGTGTAAAAAGAAGCAAACAACCAGACTACATCTACAACCTCGAAACCTACGACGCCACCAAAGAACCTTGGTACAAAGCAATCCTACACTTTAAAACCCACGGGTCATATCCACCCGACACTAATAGCAAAAGCAAAAGAGCCCTACGAATACAAGCCACCCGTTACGTCCTGAATCAAGGCCTACTGCACAAACAAACCCCACATGGAGTCCTCCTTAGGTGCATAAACAAAGACCAATCCGAGAGAGTCATGGAAGCGGTACACGACGGAGAGTGCGGACCCCACATGAGTGCACACCTACTAGCCCGAAAAATAATGAGACTGAGTTATTACTGGATTACCATAGAGGCAGACTGTCGATGTCACGTTCGGCACTGCCACAATTGCCAAATATTCGCCAACATCCAACACCTACCTCCTTATCCTCTACACACTATAGCCACACCCTGACCCTTCTCTACTTGGGGAATAGACATCATAGGGAAAGTACACCCATCCGGGACCGGCGGACATTGCTTTATTTTAGTAGCCGTGGATTACTTCACCAAATGGGTAAAAGCCGCCTCTTACACCGTACTTACCTCAAAAAAAGTAGTCAAATTCTTGCAAAACAACATCATCTGTCGTTACAGTATACCTCATGAAATCATTAGCGACCAGTGGGCTCACTTCAGGGCCGACACTCAAAAACTCCTGGACAAATACAAAATCCAAAGACACAAATCCTCACCCTATAGATCACAAACAACCGGGGACGTAGAAGCAGCCAACAAAACCATCACCACAATTCTTAAGAAAATGATAGACAACTACCGGGATTGGCCAAACAAAATCCCCTTCGCCTTATGGGGATACTGAACATCCTATAGAAAACCCACCGGAACCACACCATATTACCTAACCTACGGTTGCGAAGCCGTCCAACCAATAGAGCTAGAAATACCATCACTAAGAATATTAGCCGAAAGTGGTATCCCTGAGGAAGAATGGAACCAAAAACGGTACGACGAGCTAGTACTCCTAGATGAACGTAGGATACATGCCCAATCCAACGTACAAGCCTACCAACAACGCATCCAACGAGCCTTTAACAAGCGAGTGTGTGGACATGACATAGGTCCACCCCGACGCGGCCACGCGCGGGTTTGGGTAGGCGAATGAATCTCCATATGAAACGGATCGAATTGAAATTTAGGTCTATGTGGAGTCGCCACCGAATTTTGTGGTTATTCGGAACCATTCGAGCCCACTCTATGTCGTAGTGGTCCGTATACAAAATACGGCCCATTTCCGATGTCAGAGTTTATTGGGCTCGTCCCTTTGCATTTGATACCAATACCGACATTATCGGATATTGTGTATTGAATGACTCTCGTGCGCCAACGGTTTCGGGCATCCGGAAACCGAGGTTCTGAGTAAGGGGTGAGGGTACGTGTTGGGAAGCCCACGAAGGACACCCAACCCCGCCCGCACATTAGCGGCCTCTACTAAGAATTCGAATGACTTTCCAATACGCGCGTTAGTTAAACGGGAAAATGATATGCAAAGATTACTTTCCCTAAACATGTGAATGGAATTGAAAAGGGTTTCTAAGTCAATTTAATGCAATTAATTCTACGTCAAAGTGGAATTTTAGCATGTGGGTTCATTTTAGTAAAATAAAATAAACGACAAAAATTGACAAAAGAAACAAGCAAACTGTTAGTAACGATATAACGAATAATAACGGTTTGTGCAAATATTGAAATGAATTCAATGATGCAAAAGAGTTAATGCATGCTTTTGAAAGAAGTGTTTCACGTGATAGATTACGCACGTGTCGACTTAAGTCACGAAAACGATTAACGAGACTCGAATGTGATGTGTAGGACTCACGGTTTGACGTGATTAAGGGCCACTCGACCGAGTCATTGTGTGACTCGACCGAGTGGACCTCCGTAAAGCGGCCTGTCCAGGTTTTGTGACCCTACTCGAATGAGTTACTGACCAACTCGACCGAGTACAATGCCACTCGACCGAGTCACTGTGAGACTCGACCAAGTGGAGGTCATAGAAACATTCTGTTTCGTATTACGGATCCTTCTCAACCGAGCTATTGACCAACTCGATCGAGTACGTCGCTACTCGACCGAGTCACTGTGAGACTCGACCGAGTGGAGGTCATAAGAGACGTTCTGTCTCGATTTTTGTGGCGTCACTCGATGGAGTGGTGTAGGCACTCGGTCGAGTGGCACCTGTACGAACCGTGTCGTTTGCAATTTTTAAGTATCGATTTTAAAATTGCTTTTGATTTTTGATGACTTGACGAATTGGGCATAAATACGGCGGAATTTATACTCAATTCGGGACTTGAATACTCGTCGTACCCCATATTCGATTATCGAATCGATATGGAATACTAGAGTGAAAACAATAGAAGATTATTTTAAGTCGACTTAAATTAACTACCGCGATATGGTAGATTTCCTCCGCGTTAAATAATGTCGTAATTCTATTGAATTGTATTGACAATTATTTTAGCATCAACGGAAAACCGCATTAGTTAACGCATGTGACTAGATCGTTGGATTCGACATCCAATTAAGGAATTGGTATCGAATTTAATAGATCGACGCTGTGCTTAAATTGAATGACGTGATTCCCTCCGCATCCCAACGTCATAATTAATTCTCGCGAATTGTTTGACGTCGGATCCGCATCAACGGGTTTCGACCCTTATTAAAATACAATGTTTGCTTTTGAAAATCGATGTGATTATGAATAATGATGATGACGAAATAAAAAGAAGATTATTGTTTAAATTGACTTATCTCAATAATCAAGTAGTCGGGGTACCGGAATAAGCGACCGTCAACGCTGTGTGCAGTACACTTGTATATTCGTGTTTTCTTATTCCGATATCCCTCTTATTCGACACAAATTGATAAGTATTTTAGTGCTTTGATATTAGTAGTATTATCGATATTATAATGCAAGGAATGAAACAATAACAACGAAACAAAAAAACGCGAAAAAATATGAAGATGACGTGAGGAAGAGAAGGAGAAAAAAAAGGGTTTTGACACCCTCAACCTACATGTTCTTGTCTCGGAACGGACTCGTAACCGTGGCTTTAAAACAAGAGTCTTCGAGGTGAATGAAGGTTAAGTTATGGTGGCTCGGGATTGATTCCTAAAACTAGGTTTAGGTTTTTTTTGCTAGTGTAGAATTGCTAGGGTTGGATTAGGGTTTGTAATAGATGTTGTTTGTGTGTGTAGGGTTGCTCTAGGGTTTGTAAAAGTTGTCAAAAGGTGTTGCAGATGTGTGCATGGGGGTTGCTTATATAGGAAAAGCTAGGGCACCTGGTTTAGGGTTACTCGACCGAGTAGGTGTCTAACTCGGTCAAGTGGCCCATTATGCCAGACGTCGGGCTCGAAACAGGCCCACTCGATCGAGTGGGTGGGTCACTCGATCGAGTGGCCCAGCTGGGTCGCGCAGGTCAGTCTTTTGGACCTTGACTTTGGGTGTTTGATGGGTTTTGTGTTTGACTTGGACTTTTGATAGTTGTATGGCTGTTTTTGTGTGTCTCGGAAACGACTTTGACCGGGGTTGACCCAATCGCAAAAAGTCGGTTTTACTTCCGGTGTCGATTTTGGCCCAAATTAGTCTTGTTTGACTCGGAATGATCCACTGGGCCTGGATTTGAGGTTGACTTTGTGCGATTTGTACTCTGCAAGTGTGTTAGCCAGCGATTAATGGATTTGAGCCCGTATCCGAGCGCATAGAAGCACGTTAGCGTCCGATCATCATCGGGTGTTTTTTTTGGAAACTGCCATAGACACCTGGCAGTCAAAATGCGGGTGTCTACAGAGCCCCCACTCTGACTGAGGCTTGGACAAGGCGAAAGTCAGAGTAGCCACCAGGCCAGCCGAGGATTGAAACTTGGCGGACTTCCGGTTGGGTCGTTTATAGTCCATTAGACTCGCGTGAAGGGCTCGCCAACCATAGGCTAGAAGTCATACCTGAGCTGATGATGATAACTCCGTGGGGCATTTGGACTTGTCGTGTAAGTCCTGGGTGTGCCTGTGTGTAGGCCCATCCGTGAAAATGCTGGGGAGGTGTAGTGGTTTGCATGTCCCTGTTTGAGTCGCACCTGTTCTAGTCACATAAAATGCATGCAACACGTAGGTAGTAAAATGACTCGCGCTGGAGAGAATTGATTTTTTGAAAATTTGAATTTTGAAATCTTGAAAATTTGAGATTTTTGAATTTTGGAAACTTTGAGATTTTTGACTCCTAACAAAGATTAGGAAAGTTCGGGACGGAGATTTCCGTGCTAGTATCGAGACTAGGTTTGCGGTTTGATTCCAATTAGGACTAGGAAATTTTCCTAAACGGTTTGCAAGGCTAATGCTATATATAGCCCTCTCTTGCTCTTGATTTCTCCATAATCACAAATCAATCCCTTCTTTAAAGAAAGTCTTTTTATTTCCCTCAAGGCAAAGAAAATCCCTTTATTTTCTTAAGGAATTAGTCATGGGAATTGTTATGTTGACCGTTATGCTGCAGGAGTGGTCCCGTAGCTTTAGGGACACGGATAGGGTGGCTTTGAATCAAACGGGTATAACTCAGCTGTACCCGTTTCGTCAGATGGTGGTTGATCGTTATTTCCTGGACGCATGCTTGACTTACTGGGACGACATATATCATGTCTTTGCCTTTCCTCGGGGCGAAGTTTGCCCTTTACCTGAGGAGATTGCCGCTGTAGGAGGATGGAATCCGGTGCTTCGTCCAACCGTCCCGTACTCGATCTATGACCCGAGGAGGAAGCTTCGAGAATTTCTAGGGCTTTCTCACAACGAGGTATCCCGCATGATGGAAGGTGATAAAATTTCTTTGATCGACTTGGCTGAGAAATTTATGAATTCTCTTGATGTTCGGGTCAAACCTGGTTACAGCCGTAGGGCTTTTTCTTTATGTATGCTCCACGTATACGCTTTCGAGGGTCACATGGATTTGTTATCCTGCATGGGAAACACCCGTCTTCTGACCGTAGTAGATTTGATGGAGACTGAACACAGCCTGGCTTGGCTGATCATGGGCGAGATTATCCAAGGATTGGACAACCGTAAGAGAGACTCATCAATTCGTCTTACCGGGAGCACCCGATTGCTACAAGTATGTTACTTTGCGTTTTATTTTTTGATTTCTTGATTTTTGATTTTTTTTTCCAGATTGGCTGCTGTAGTGGGCACTCGATCGAGTCACCCTGGCACTCGGATCGAGTCATCTTGGCACTCGGACGAGTGCCTTCGTAAAAAGCCCCCTGTTTGTGTTCAGGGGTACCACTCGATCGACTGTCCTAAGTACTCGGTCGAGTGGCCTTAGGCGGGCGTTTACTTTGCTTTGGGAACTCATGCTTTTGTTTCCTTTTTGCAGATTTGGCTTTATGAGAGGCTATCAGTGATAAATCCTCCCCTTGATGCGGGCAACTATCGTCATAACCAGGTGATGACGAGGAGGCGGGCCATTTATTTCTCTCGTCAGATTACGCAAAAGTTTTGGGACGAGGTTTTGTCTTTCCATGGTGGTCCGCTAATTGATGGGTCGTTCCGTGGTGGCCCATCTACCTTTGGAGTGACTTCGACCCGAGGGACAGAGCCCGCTATCAGGTGATTCTATCTTTCAGGCAGACAATTCATCTCTACCCAGATCGCATACTAAGACAGTATGGATGGACCCAGCGAATTCCGGAAGTTGAAGCAGTTGTGAGTGACCCTACCCAACTGACTGATGTGATGTGTGATACCTGGATGCAAAGGTGGTACACACGGCATACTTTGCCCATTGTCAAATCTCGCCACTCAATCTGGGTTTCAGATTCTTACACGAAGTGGACCAAAGCAGTTGATACTAAAGCCCGAGCTGCGCTGAAGGTTGACGAAGTTTTTGACCTGCTGAGAAGGGAGCAAGCTAAAGACAACAGGGGATTCTTCGATGATGGTGTCACCCCGGCTACCATGGTTCGTCTAATGTCAGGTCACAAAAAGAAGACTAAGACTCAAGCTGAAGGGTCTAGTGCTAAAGGTGCTTGGGAGAAAGTGAGCCCCCAAACTGACTTGGGAAGGAGACTGGGCCCGAGACTACCCGTGCAGGACCGACTTGGCCCACGGGATAGACTACCCGAGCACGTACGAGCTCGACTTGGACCGAAGACCATTATGGAAGACCCGTCGTCAAAGAAACGGGTTCGAGCTAAAGAGGTTCCCCTTGTGATTCGGGAACGCTCGCCACCACCTCGAAGACCTCAGGCTCCACGTGACCCGAAGGACAAAGGGAAGGGGAAAATGGCCGGATATTAGTCTCCGTTGTTATTATTTAGATACTATTATTATTTTTTGTCGTGTGATTTTTTTTGTGTATGCCGTGTCCGGCGTTTTTTTCTTTTTTTTTCTTTTTTTGTAATCGATATAAAAAGACATATTATTGAATACCGTTCCCGTCTTTCGTTTAGTGGTTGTACCCTTTTGAGGGGTTGCCTACGTATCCACAAATAGCGGAATCAAACCAAACGTAGTTCAAAAATTTGATTTAATTGATTTTTTGCAATTTTTGAAATACATCAAGATTATTAATTCGAGATGTGCGACAGTAGAATAATTAATTCTAGCTTGTTGACTTGTCTATGATTTTTGAAAATTTATAAAAAGACAAATTTCTATAAATTTTGCAAATGACATTGAGATGGGTTTTAGAGGTAATAGCGCTTCAGCTGGTCTAAGTTGGTTGGGTTGACAAATTCGTTCCCGTCCAAGTCTGTCAGCATCACTGCTCCTCCTGATAGGACCTTCTTGACTAGGTATGGCCCAGCCCAATTGGGTTTGAATTTACCCCTTGGGTCAACCGGTAGTAAGGCACGAACCGATTTCAGGACCAAATCCCCTTCTTTGATGTTTCTGGGCCTAACCCTTTTGTTGAAAGCCCGTTGGATCCTCTTTTGATATATTTGGATGTTGTTGAGGGCCCGGGATCGCCGCTCGTCCAAAAGGACTAGCGAATCGTATCGGGCCTGGACCCAATCTGCTTCAGGTACTTGGCTTTCAAGTAAAATCCTGAGGGACGGTACTTCTAGCTCGACCGGTTGGACCGCTTCCATTCCGTATGTCGAGTAATATGGGGTTACTCCGGTTGCGGTGCGAATTGAAGTTCGGTATCCCCATAGGGCGAAAGGTATTTTATCGGGCCAGTCCCGATAATTCTCGGCCATCTTTTTAAGTATGGTGAAAATTGTTTTATTGGCCGCTTCTACCGCTCCATTTGTTTGAGGTCGGTAAGGCGAAGATGTATGCCTCTGAATTTTGTATTTTGCTAGCAATGCGGCAGTTTCAGCTTGGAAGTGGGTCCCGTGATCACTGATGAATTCGTGAGGGATCCCATACCGGCATATGATATTGTTCTGGATAAATTTGGCCACGTGCTTGGCGTTCAAGACACGGTATAACTCGGCTTCGACCCATTTGGTGAAGTAATCGATGGCCACCAAAATGAAACAATGACCTCCTGTCCCGGAAGGGTGCATCTTTCCAATTATGTCGATACCCCATGTCGAAAATGGCCAGGTTGATGTCATGGTATATAATAGGGAAGATGGCATGTGCTGTACATTGGCGAAGATCTGGCAGTTATGGCAGTGTTTGACATATAACTGATAGTCCGTTTCCATGGTGTTCCAATAATACCCGAGCCTCATGATTTTGCGGGCTAACATATGGGCGTTCATATGCGGACCGTTTTCACCGTCGTGTACTTTGGCCATTACCTTTTCGGCCTGTATTTTGTCGACGCATAGGAGTAGAGCCCCCTGTGCCGTCTTTTTGTACAATTGCCCGTCGTCCGTGCGAACAAATTGTGTTGCCAATCTTCGCAGGGCTTTCTTCGCCCGGTTTTCAGTTTCCGGGGGATATTCTCTCGTTGCCAAGTAGGTTAGGACTGACTGATACCAGGGTTCTGGGTCAGCTAGCTCGATGTCCTGGATGGCGTGTACATACGCTGGCTCGGACCGTCTTTCGACACAGATTGGCATGCTGGTCAGGTGATCCGGGATGTTCAATAAAGATGCTAATTTGGAAAGTGCATCTGCAAATTGGTTTTCTTCCCGGGGCAGATAAATGTATTCTACCCTTTGGAATTGTTTCTCTAGAACCCTTTCCCGTGCTTGGTAAGCCACGAGATTGGCGTTCCTAGTTTTCCATTTTTGGAGAGCTTGATTGATGACCAGCGATGAGTCACCGTGGACCCGGAGGTTTGTTACCCCTAAATCAGCGGCGGCTGCAACCTGTGAATGCATGCTTCGTATTCGGCTGCGTTATTGGTCACGTCAAAGTCCAATTTGATGGATAAGGGAGTGCGTTCCCCTCGTGGTGAGATTAGCAGAATCCCGACCCCGAATCCTCGAAAGTTGGATGCTCCGTCAAAATAAAAATCCCATGTTTCGGTATCGGTATGGAATATGTCTTCATCAGGAAAGGACCAAGTATCGGTGTGTCCGTCTTCGGATATTGGGCTATCGGCGAGGAACTCGGCTACTACCCGTCCCTTGATGGCTTTTAACGGTACAAATTTGTGGTCAAACTCAGATAGCATTAAAGTCCATCTGGACATCCTGCCGTTGAGGATGGGCTTCTCGAACAGGTATTTGATTGGATCCATTTTGGATAACACATGTACCTCGAGACTCAGTATGTAATGTCGGAGCTTTTTAGTGGCCCAAACCAATGCTAGGCACGTCTTTTCGAGCATTGTATATTTGCACTCGTATTCGAGGAACTTTTTACCGATGTAGTAAATAGCCCGTTCTTCTGAATCGACTGTCTGGGGCAGCATAGCCCCCATAGCTGTCTCGGTCGTTGTTAAGTATAACGACAGAGGCAGGCCGGGTTGAGGTGGCATTAGTACTGGCGGAGCGGACAGAATCTCCTTGATTTTATCGAAAGTCGCTTGACATTTGTCGTCCCACAGTACCCGTTCCCCTATCTTTAGTTTCTTGAAAATGGGCTCACATACCATGGTTAATTTTGAAATGAACCGGCTGATTTATTAGACTTTCCCGAGAAACCCCCGTATTTCTGTTTCGATCTTGGGTGGTTGCATCTCGGTAATGGCTTTGATTTTAGCTGGGTCGACCTCGATGCCGCGTTGGCTAACGATATGGCCCAGTAATTTGCCCGACGTTACCCCAAAACTGCATTTTTGTGGGTTTAGTCTCATGTTGGACTTACGTAGCCGGGTGAAGAATTTTCTTAGGGCCGAGATGTGCCCGCTTCGGTCCTTGGATTTGACGATCATGTCGTCGACGTAGACCTCCACTTCTTTATGCATCATGTCATGTAGTAAAGTAGTGGCGGTCCGTTGATAGGTGGCTCCGGCATTGATAAGCCCAAATGGCATAACAGTGTAACAGTAAGTACCCCAAGGTGTAATGAAGGTGGTCTTACTCATATCCTCTTCTGCCATTTTAATCTGATTGTATCCGGCATACCCGTCCATGAACGATAGAAGGGCGTGATCGGCGGTGTTATCCAGTATGTCGATGTGTGGTAACGGAAAATCGTCTTTTGGGCTGGCCTTGTTAAGGTCCCGGAAGTCGACGCATACCCGCACCTTGCCGTCCTTCTTTGGTACCGGCACGATGTTTGCAACCCAGTCTGGATATTCAGACACTTGTATGAAGCCCGGTTTGAATTGTTTATCGACCTCTTCCTTGACTTTGAGAGACCATTCGGGCTTCATTCTTAGGAGTTTTTGCTTTACCGGCTTACACCCATCTTTGATGGGTATTCGGTGTTCGGCTATCTCTCGGTCTATCCCCGACATGTCCTTGTAGGACCATGCAAAGACATCTTTGAATTCCTGAAGGAGGTCTGTGAATTGTTTTCTCTCCTCTGGATCTAAAGATAGGCCCAATTTAAGCATCCGGGGCTCTAAAGTGGTTCCCACATTGATGGACTTGGTTTCTTCGATTACCGGATCTCGGGACTCCCTTTGTTCGAGTTGCTCGATCAGATGCGGAGGTAGAGGTATCTGTTCGTCGGGTTTCTCAATGTCATTGCATATAAAATTTTTGAAATTGAGAAAATTTTGGAAATAAGACAAGTCGTAAGCAGAACGGTGTTCGTTATTATTATTGATGGTAAATTTTGAAAATAGCTCGAATAGAGCTGCCATCTGATCATTCGTCAGTGGCGGGATAGGGAGAGGTCTTGGGACAGGACCCGAGACCTCAGTGGATAAGGGAAGAGGGGTTACAGACTCGACTTTAGCACAAGACCCTCTAGACTCGGACTCAGACTCCGACTCTGACTCTGACTCAGACTCGGTATCCGGCATGTCTCCCTCGCCGGTGGTCAGCTTGTAGATCCGCCCCTGGCTGTCGGTCCATTTGACGGTCTTTCTTCAGGCCCGCTTCCCTGTATCTGCACCAACTTCGGAGATCAGCTTCGTTGGGTCAAACCGATCGCTGCGAAGGATCAGGTTGACCAAGTCGTCTTTCGGAGCGGGGACGGCCTTGTCTTCTCCAAATAAGAGCCCCAGCACGGGCTCAGAATTGTTTTCATCCTCCTGGGATTCGGCCTGGACGATGGTGAATATATCTTCAGGGATGTAGTTGCATTCCCGAGCCGTTTTGGTCTCGGGATATGTGATGGTGGGTTGGTAGAGGCCCACCTGGATCGCCCCAAACACGGGGGTGACGAACTTGATTGCATATGCCCGGCCCACGTTTTTCGAGCTCATAGTATATCCCAAACCGAGTCGAGACTTTCCGTTGTCCATGACCTCGATGATCCTCCCTGCCGGAAGGTACGACCATGAGGTGATTCCGGGTAGGTAACCCAGATTTTGTAGCATCGTGTCGATGCTAACGGTGAATTAGGGCTTGAAGAGATATGCCTCATCAATCATGCCCACGAAGTCGAACCCTCGTGGTTCGGCCCGGTTTGTGGCATTACAGCTAGCCACGGTCATCGGGGTGGCCTCCAGCGTGATGATACCGTCTTTAAGGGGCATCTTGACTTTTCGATGGAGGGTAGATGACACGGCCTTGACTGCGTGGATCCAAGGCCTTCCTAGTAAGAGATTGAATGATGAGGTGACATCTATCACCTGAAATTCCAACTCCTTTTTGATTGGGCCCGTTATGATCTTCAATTTCACGACCCCGGCGACAGGTTTTGGGCTTCCGTCGAAAGCCTGGATAGTCTGCGCCGTCGGAAGGTAATCGGCATCGGTGATGCCGAGTGCTTTTGCGGTCCTTAGAGGAAGGACATTTACGGCTGATCCATCGTCGATAAGGGTCATCGGGAGATATTTACCCTTGCAGATGACCGTGATGTATAGGGCCAGATTGTGATTGGGCCCAAATGGTGGCAGATCAGCTTCAGAGAAGGTTATGAGTGAGCCTTCTTCCTTTGACTTGCCCTTCAGAAAAGGCATAATAGTGGCTACCATTTCAGAAGGGGTAGCTTGTGAATCGACCTTGATTTCATCGAGAGCCTTAGTCAGTGCTTCTCGATGTGCCTGTGAGCTAACCAGTAGTTGCCATACGGTTAAGTCAGCTCGAACCCTCTTCAGTTGCTGGACCAGAGCCGTGTCCGGGCTTGGTTCTTCGAGGGTAGGTTCCGTCATGGCAGGTTCTGTGACGGATATAGGGGTAGAACGTCCGGCTGCGGCGAGGTGATTGGTGGCTAAGGGTTTGGACTTAGCCTTTCGGACCTCTTCAAGGGTGATGGGGACAACTTCCCCTTTGGTTAAGTACACATCATCCTCGTCATCGAACCATATCCCGTTGATTTGTGGGATATATGGAGAAATGAGGTGAGCACAATCTATTACCTCTCCCGAGAATATAGCATGGGCGCTGAACGGGTTTTCTTTGTTGCTCGGTTTGTCTCCGGGCAACGGGATTTTCCCGCTCTCGATAAGATCTTGGATCAGATGTTTTAGTCTCCAACACTTTTCGGTATCATGCCCGTTACCCCGCTGATATTGACAATAGGCTTGGGCATTATAAGTTTTGGGCCTCTTCTCTACCGGAGGTTCTGCAGTTGGGCCTATCGGTTGGATCAGGCCCTTTGAGGATAGCCTTTGTAAGGCATAAGTATAGGTAGTCCCTATATCTGTGAATACCCGATTTGGTGTATTCTTTTTAGATGAGGTGTCAAGCAGGTTTACCTCGTCGAAGATGCTGCGAGTTACAGCTGCAGGTGTGGGCTTGTTTGTAGATGAACTAGCCCCTTGATAACCTTTAGTAGAGGCCTTAGTCAGGCTCTCCAGTCTCAAGTCATCCTCGATTCTTGTGCCCATTTCAGTAAGGACAGCGAAGTTGGGGATGATGGCATACCGCAGATGGACCCGGTAGGATGGGAGGAGGTTTTTGACAAAAGCCTCTACTAGGGCCTTCTCGCCGGGCTTGTCGACCAATTTCACGCTCTCGGCCCTCCATCTTTGCAAGTAGTACGCTTTGTAGTCTGGATTTCAGTGTTGTCGGCGTAGTTCCGAGCAAATTCGGTCGCCACATCGTCCCAAGTCTTGTATTTCTTGGGGTCGAGCCTGTAGAACCAGGCCTTGGAATGCTTCTCCAAAGAGGAAGGGAATAGGTGCTTGAACATGGCGGACTTTACCTCTTTGACCACCATGAAGTCCTTGAAGGCCCGGATATGATGGAACGGGTCTTCGGTACCCTCAAACATAGGAATTCCCGTCAAGTTGAGGTTGGCAGGTAGCTCCTTATTCAAAGGTGAATAAATACGAGCATTCTCGGTGTGGATCGAGTTGTTCGTCGATAAGTGGACTTGTTCCTCGAGCCTGCGAACAACAGTGACCTATTCGGCTATGGGCCCAGTGGGCTCAGCTCCTGCAACAGGGACCGTCTTCTCCACAGTGCTCAGGCGAGTGTCCAGAGTTGCTTGGTTAGCAAGGATGGAGGTCGGTTGAGTCTCGATCTTGGTTAGGGCATCTTTCAACTCTTCCATTTAGCGTTGATGTCGGGTTTCGGGTGGCCTGTCTGTAAGAACGCCGCATAATCAGAAACTAGCCCAGAAATCCCGGAATAGAAAGTACATCCCGAACAAGATTAAAACGGAAATGACTCGAGGAAAGACGCCTAGACGGGTGACTTGTGAAATGCGGGCCTTCCTTAGGATTCGGCGAGTGGGCCTAGTCCTGTTCGAAGAAAGGTTCACGTGAGACATCCCCGGACTTCTAGACTCGATTGTGTTGACGGTCCCTCCTTTGTAGGGGTTTGTCCTACGTAGGTGGGCCTTGCCTTAGTCCAATAAGGCGGACTGGGATAGGGAAGAAACTCGTGATGTAAGATCGACAGAGTTTCGACGCTAGAGAAACTTGACAACTTAAGACATGACCCGACACTGCTAAATATGGGAAGTCCTAAGAAGAGGGAAGTTTTGAAAATTATTTTTTTTATAAAAAAGTCCTAGAAAACTCGATTGAGGGCCCAATTTTCGAGAAAAACGAAAGAGCATTGGGCCGCGGGTTTTGAAAGTAATTTTGAGTTTTGAATTGGGCAGCATACCGTCTAGAAAATAGGCCATTTTGAGTAAAATCATAAGTCCTAAATTCGGCATGTCCCGGGTTTTGAAATCGAATGTCTTGAAAAAGATGCAATTTTCTGAAAAGTTGACATTTTTTGAAAATGACTCGGAAACCAAGTAGTGCGTAGTCACACAAGCATTATAACGACGCCATGTATGCTCTACACTAAGTCTCGGTCGGTCTGAGAGGGTCTATACCAGTGTACATAATCTAGACGTTGATCAAGACGGACTCTCTAAGTCGAATTGAGCTTAGAACATGCCGCGAAACCCACTCGAATCGACTATGGACACCTTTTGACATATCCATGTTGGAGTACATAAATGGTATAGTGGGACGTCGGTCACCAGTACCGGCCCGGGAAAATATGGGTTATACATGAACCGTAGAACTAAAACGCGTATTGTATTCGTCAAATGATTTCTATTCGAGTCTCTCCCTGAGGATGCCGATGGTAAGTCACGCATCAGTTATTCCCCAGCGGAGTCTCCAAATTGTGCACATGACATAGGTCCACCCCGACGCGGCCATGCGCGGGTTTGGGTAGGCGAATGAATCTCCATATGAAACGGATCGAATTGAAATTTAGGTCTATGAGGGGTCGCCACCGAATTTTGTGGTTATTCGGAACCATTCGAGCCCACTCTATGTCGTAGTGGTCCGTATACAAAATACGGCCCATTTCCGATGTCAGAGTTTATTGGGCTCGTCCCTTTGCATTTGATACCAATACCGACATTATCGGATATTGTGTATTGAATGACTCTCGTGCGCCAACGGTTTCGGGCATCCGGAAACCGAGGTTCTGAGTAAGGGGTGAGGGTACGTGTTGGGAAGCCCACGAAGGACATCCAACCCCGCCCGCACATTAGCGGCCTCTACTAAGAATTCGAATGACTTTCCAATACGCGCGTTAGGTAAACGGGAAAATGATATGCAAAAATTACTTTCCCTAAACATGTGAATGGAATTGAAAAGGGTTTCTAAGTCAATTTAATGCAATTAATTCTACGTCAAAGTGGAATTTTAGCATGTGTGTTCATTTTACTAAAATAAAATAAACGACAAAAATTGACAAAAAAAACAAGCAAACTGTTAGTAACGATATAACGAATAATAACGGTTTGTGCAAATATTGAATTGAATTGAATGATACAAAAGAGTTAATGCATGGTTTTGAAAGAAGTGTTTCACGTGATAGATTAGGCACGTGTCGACTTAAGTCACGAAAATGATTAACGAGACTCGAATGTGATGTGTAGGACTCACGGTTTGACGTGATTAATGGCCACTCGACCGAGTCATTGTGTGACTCGACCGAGTGGACCTCCGTAAAGCGGTCTGTCCAGGTTTTGTGACCCTTCTCGACCGAGTTACTGACCAACTCGACCGAGTACAATGCCACTCGACCGAGTCACTGTGAGACTCGACCGAGTGGAGGTCATAGAAACATTCTGTTTCGTATTACGGACCCTACTCGACCGAGCAATTGACCAACTCGGTCGAGTACGTCGCCACTCGACCGAGTCACTGTGAGACTCGACCGAGTGGAGGTCGTAAGAGATGTTCTGTCTCGATTTTTGTGACGTCACTCGATCGAGTGGTGTAGGCACTCGGTCGAGTGGCACCTGTACGAACCGTGTCGTTTGTTATTTTTAAGTATCGATTTTAAAATTGCTTTTGATTTTTGATGACTTGACGAATTGGGCATAAATATGGCGGAATTTATACTCAATTCGGGACTTGAATACTCGTCGTACCCCATATTCGATTATCGAATCGATATGGAATACTAGAGTGAAAACAATAGAAGATTATTTTAAGTCGACTTAAATTAACTACCGCGATATGGTAGATTTCCTCCGCGTTAAATAATGTCGTAATTCTATTGAATTGTATTGACAATTTTTTTAGCATCAACGGAAAACCGCATTAGTTAACGCATGTGACTAGATTGTTGGATTCGACATCCAATTAAGGAATTGGTATCGAATTTAATAGATCGACGCTTTGCTTAAATTGAAAGACGTGATTCCCTCCGCATCCCAACGACATAATTAATTCTCGCGAATTGTTTGACGTCGGATCCGCATCAACGGGTTTCGACCCTTATTAAAATACAATGTTTGCTTTTGAAAATCGATGTGATTATGAATAATGATGATGACGAAATAAAAAGAAGATTATTGTTTAAATTGACTTATCTCAATAATCAAGTAGTCGGGGTACCGGAATAAGCGACCGTCAACGCTGTGTGCAGTACACTTGTATATTCGTGTTTTCTTATTCCGATATCCCTCTTATTCGACACAAATTAATAAGTATTTTAGTGCTTTGATATTAGTAGTATTATCGATATTATAATGCAAGGAATGAAACAATAACAACGAAACAAAAAAACGCGAAAAAAGATGAAGATGACGTGAGGAAGAGAAGAAGGAGAAAAAAAAGGGTTTTGACACCCTCAACCTACATGTTCTTGTCTCGGAACGGACTCGTAACCGTGGCTTTAACACAAGAGTCTTCGAGGTGAATGAAGGTTAAGTTATGGTGGCTCGGGATTGATTCCTAAAACTAGGTTTAGGGTTTTTTTGCTAGTGTAGAATTGCTAGGGTTGGATTAGGGTTTGTAATAGATGTTGTTTGTGTGTGTAGGGTTGCTCTAGGGTTTGTAAAAGTTGTCAAAAGGTGTTGAAGATGTGTGCATGGGGGTTGCTTATATAGGAAAAGCTAGGGCACCCGGTTTAGGGTTACTCGATCGAGTAGGTGTCTAACTCGGTCGAGTGGCCCATTATGCCAGCCGTCGGGCTCGAAACAGGCTCACTCGATCGAGTGGGTGGGTCACTCGATCGAGTGGCCCAGCTGGGTCGCGCAGGTCAGTCTTTTGGACCTTGACTTTGGGTGTTTGATGGGTTTTGTGTTTGACTTGGACTTTTGATAGTTGTATGGCTGTTTTTGTGTGTCTCGGAAACGACTTTGACCGGGGTTGACCCAATCGCAAAAAGTCGGTTTTACTTCCGGTGTCGGTTTTGGCCCAAATTAGTCTTGTTTGACTCGGAATGATCCACTGGGCCTGGATTTGAGGTTGACTTTGTGCGATTTGTACTCTGCAAGTGTGTTAGCCAGCGATTAATGGATTTGAGCCCGTATCCGAGCGCATAGAAGCACGTTAGCGTCCGATCATCATCGGGTGTTTTTTTGGAAACTGCCATAGACACCTGGCAGTCAAAATGCGGGTGTCTACAGAGTGAAATCCCGAAACATACACGAGGGAAATTTAGTAATCAAATCCATTAGAGCACCCCTTCCCGTCGACCCTTGAGGGAAATTCAAACCAAACTGGACGGGTCCCTACCTCGTTAAGAAATTACTCTCGGGGGGCGCCGTGATTCTTACTGACCTAGATGGTCAAGAGTTCTCAACCCCGACCAATATGGATCAACTCAAACGATACTACTCATAAACACCCTAGAAACCACGTCTCGACCTCCGACTTAGGGGGAAACAAAAAACAACAACAACAACAACAACAACAAAACAAAAAAAATCATGTTCCCATCGATAAATGGCATAAACGAGTCTAAAGCAAAATCACTCACACTATTCTAAAGAACTACGAACATGGTTTGATTCCGTCTAAAAGCGGATACGTAGGCAACCCGTTCCCCGGGACAACCAAACAACCGAAAAAAAAAACAAAGATCGATTAATCGATCCACGTATAAATCGGGACTCCTCTTAGGACCCGACTCCCGAGTGATTTAAAATGACGAAGCACAAACGATGAGCCGAGGACGGGGTGAAAACCCGAAAGGGCGCCCAGGCAAAATGAAGAAACGAGGTGCGAACCATCGTCAAAAAAAAAGAGCAAAAGAAAACAAAAAACAAGAAAAAAAATATATGGAAAAGGTGAGCCGAGGACGGAGTGAAAACCCGAAAGGGCACTCCGGGTAAAATGAAGAATCGAGTTGCGAGCCACCACAAAAAAACGAATAAAAAAAAAAGTGTGCTTCTCATTAATAGCAAAATTCGGTTAAATCGAGCCTTTGTCGAGGCATCTACATCAAAAATTTGAGTCCGGACATCCCGGAAGTTAACAATGTGTCAAAACCCCACAAAAAACTAGTACTAATACGCCACATATTATAAACTAGTAATACATAATATAAATGGCTGGGCTCTACCGGTCGAACTCTTCCTCACCCTTACCGTTCGGGTGTGATCGCTTGCGTTCTTCCTCCGCGATTTTCTGAAAGCAAGCTTATAACGCCCTATCCAACCGTGAGTCCAGCAAATCCCACTTTCTTTGCTCCTTCACAACCTTAATATGAGTCTTGTCGGTCTTGGCCCGTTCATATGAACTGATTAAACTAGGATCGGTCCCGCTGTCTCTGAGTAGGCACTTGGTAACGGTCTCTCGAGTCACCTCCTCGCCTCTTAGTGGTACTGTCTTCCTAGCTTTTGAGTCGGTCTGCCCGGACGAGTGTTCACAAACCCTTCGCCGGATAGGAGCATTGTCAGTCGGCCGAACACCCTCAATAACAACGGGACGCAAGAATTTCTGCTCCCAAGAAATCCTGAATCCCCTAAGCGAATCCCCCGACCATGGGTCAGAAGTTGAGACAATTTCAGCATCCTTTGGAATAAAAAGATGGACACCCATTTGACGTGACAATAGGCCCGGGTAAACACGAACTTGATCCCTCATGGATAGTATTAGCAAAACCCATGACGAAGACGAAAATGGAAACCCGATACGCCCGCTAGTGCTCCACCACGGAATAGACAACCTGATAACCACATCCCCTTCAGCCAAATAGGAAAGCCAATCCTTTTTCTCGACAATTTTACCCCACAACGGCACCATTTTGCGGCCCGTGAAGCCCCTGTAATTATAATCTTTGAAACACCGGGGAGGGACCACCAAACCAAGTCGTTCCTGCAGCCAAACCTGTGCAAACACTACAAAACATCACAACCGTAAAATAAAACCAAAAAAAAGGGGAAAACAATACAAAAAAACACACCTGTAGGATAATCCTAGAACCTCGAGAAGATGTCCCTTGTAGCCGGACAGTAGCATAAAGACCCAGAACGAGCACACCCAAAATAAGCAAAGAGGGTGACCGTCCATGTTCCATTGTCATCACCACATCCAAAACCCGAGGATTACTCCATCAATCACGTGACCTCGCGTCCTCAAAAAGAAAATAACAAGCAATAGCAATGTTAAAAGCACGTCTACAAGCGAAGAAAGGTGACGAGAGCCAACCTGTGAGAACGTCCTAGAAAGCAACTCTAAGTTAAGGCCGTCCGTACCAAAATAACCCTTAGCCTCCTCTAGCGAAGAAAGGTCCAAAAATCGGTAAAACCGCTCCACATAAGTGTCATCCCCATAAGGCACACAAGGTCGAACCGAGCTCCACCCGCCTATAGCATCTATCTCCTCGGGCAAAGGGCAAATTTTACCCCCGAGAAAGACAAAAGCATGCTATTTCGGATCCCAAAACCTAAAACATGCCTGCAAGAAATTATCTTGCACCTTGACTTGACTAAGCGCGACAACCACTGATAAACCATCATTTGAATTAACCTTGGGGTCACATTTCTTAAAAGAACTAACCCACTCGGCAAGGATTTTCCCAAAACCCGACATAACGCTAAATATAGACGTGCTAGACCCTATGGATGCCCTAGTATTTCTAAAACAAACACCCACAACCCGTATATATAGCCCTAAACCCACAAGAATTAGGAAACAACGAAAATTTCCATAACCCGGGGCCCCGACCGCACCGGCCCACGCGCCAGAATTTCAGGCCGCCCAAGCCCAGGCGGCCCGGAGTCCAATTGCCTCAGCCCAAGCGCCTGTAGTCATGCAGAAGACATCCTGAGTAACCCAAGGATAGAAATTCAAACATCCATTATCACCGGACATCGGGAACGACCTCTCGAAGTCGCTAAAACCCGTCCGGAAAACCGAAATACCCGCGCAAGGGCTGCGAGAACGTGGATCTACCCGTCGGACGAACAAGACTTAGGCGTTTTTTTTTAAATTTTTTTTAGGGGGATAAGCTACCCCACCTAGGCGTGTCGTAGCCTTTAAACGATTACCGTCGAGTCACGTCTGTAGCCTAACAAGGCAATATTACGAGTAGGTAAAAGTGATCTAACTTTTTTTTTTTTCATAAAATGCTCGGATTTTAAATTCCGATTTCATAGTAAGGCCCATCTCCCAATATATGCGGTCAAAACACGCTAATATCTAACGTTAACATTTTACGTCTCGTCCATCTCGAGTAAAAACATTTTAATCGACGTAGTATCCGATCTGATTCCCGGCTCAAGCTAACGCGTTTCAAAACCCCCGAAAGAAACCATTTTTGTACTCTCGTGCAACGCTAACGCACCCTAAACCGAGTCACATCGCAAAACGAATGAACGCAAAAGTGATTACTTGTTAACCTAGGAAAACAATTCGCCAAACGAAAACGCAAGACTAATCCAACCAATTCAAATACTAAAAATCTAAAACAAATGTACAAAATATACAAATCCTCATACAAGTCGAGGCTAAGAAGGACCCCTAGTAGCCGCGCCGACGACAATCACGATCTCATAAAGCTAGTCGTCTAACCCTAGGTCCTCCAGGTCTATAAGAGGAGACTCACTACCGTCTATCCCTGACAGCATATCTAGAGTAGCTGTCTCGGGAATCCCTCCAACCTCCTCCGTAGCATCCGCAGCCTCAGCCTCAACCTCAACCTCCCTTTCGATCTGATGCCTAGCCTCACCCTGTGCTAAGGTCTCACCCGGGACCGAGCCAGCTGCTCCCTTAGGAAGGCAATCTCGTCAGCTCGAGATTGCAGGAGCCGTTGTGCTTCAACCTCTCTCGCCTCGAGCTCGGTCACCCGAGTCTCCAACTGCCCCACCATATCCGAAACATCCTGCAAATACACTTAAGTGTAAGGGAAATACATCAACAGCCTAGAAAGCCACCTTAGTCGCGTAAATTCACCAATCGAGGCCCCGAAGTGTCACGGGAGACCCTCGAGACATAGGCTCGGAAGCGGTTGGTAGCCTGCCACAACCGCTGATGGCAAGCGGAGGAAACTTGAGAATGTAACCATAAAAGTTAGGCAAACCGACCCTAATTTTTAGAACCCAAACGAAGAACACAAAAAAAAACTCAACCGGTACACCCGGTCACGCCACTCAATCCCGACATCCATCTCCTCAACAGAACACGGGGGGAGGGGCTCAGTGAAAGGTATCCCAGCCGCATCCACCCTAAGTAATGTCAGGGGAAAATCTGGGGGCTGGATGTCATCATCCGGATCGGCCAGCTAAGAAGACAACAAATTGGTCAGTCAAAGGGCAAGTAAACAATAAACCGTAAAGCAAATCTAGAAACCAAAATTAGAACCTTACCACGAGGCGGTACCAAGCTAACCGCCGGGTGACGTGAGATAGGTAGAAGGCACCTGGCACCAAGAGTGTGTCGCGTCCCTCTCCGTCCCTGTCTTCGAGGACCTCTGCGGCGGTCGGTGGTCTGAACATGGCCCGGGGAGGATCAACCGGTACCCTAAAGTCATCGTACAAGCATTGACGCACCAGCCGCTCGCCCAGATACCAGACTAGGCGAAACAACGCAGGAAGGAGCATCCTCCTATAACTTCTAGGCCTCAGCTCCGTAGTCACATACTCCGGCACGCCCTCGTAATCAGCCCAAGGGCGAGCCACAAACTACACAAACAAAACCAAAATCTTAGCAAAACCCGAACCTTGGGGGCTATTGAGAGTTGTAAGCCATAAAAAGGAAAAAAAGGAAACTCACATCTTCAATGCGTAGCTTGTTCACTAATGCATTCTCCAACGGGTAATGACTGATTGTGCTCTTAGGCTGAGCAAGCCTCCACTCGATCCCCGCCGGAAATCTCTTTGGGTGCACCCGCACCGTGCTAGGTGCCAAACATGGGAAGTAGGAGTAGATCCAAGCCTGAATTAATCCCAAAATAACCTTAGCAAAATCGGGCCAAAACTAAGTAGAACCTCAAATACAAGAGTGAGAACAATAACTAACCTCCAGTATAAGGCCCGGACCCACAATGGGCACAACCGAGGCCGACTCTATCACCAGCGACCTCACCATGATTTGCAGGCAGCGAGTCATCTCCGCAAAAGTCGCAGTCACCTAGTGGTAGCGCCCTAGCTGGGTCAGCTCAGCCAGGAAGGGCAAGATCCTAGTGCTGAACCTCTCGCCCTTGTCCGAGAAATGGGTTGACCCTAGGAAATACCACAACCACAACCGTGCATCCTGCTTCGGCGATTTGGGCTCCCGACCTTCCAACACCGCCACTCGCTCGAAGTGGTCGGTGATATAAGAACTCACTAAGCGTGAGGCGCACTATATGCCTCACGCGGTAAACAATCCCCGATAAGGCCCCGCACCTCATCGCTATCTAGAATAGGGCCCTCGGCGGCCCACCTAATCCTATCTGGGCCTTAGGGTAGACCGCTAATCATCCCAAAGTCCTCTAGGGTCATCCCGACCTCCCCAAAAGCCACTACTACAAAATTAGTCATAGACATGACCTAATAGACATAGGTTAAAAGAAAAACTCACATCTATTTTTAATATACATAGGTTATTTAAAAAACCTATGTATATAAAAGAAAATATATACATAGGTCAAAATTAAAACCCATGTCTATAAATTATAGACATAGGTCAAAGTAAAACCCACATCTATATTATATGAATAGATGTAGGGCATATGAAAGATACATGTATATTGAAATAAGAGTAGTAAACTAGTGAACCCATCTACGTTACTCCGTATAACCCTGATCGCTCACTCCGTATATCATTTCTTTTGGCTTTCTTTCAACGCAATAGCCACCTGAACTCCCTCACTGAACGCTCGATCCTTTCACCCTCACTTCGTTTTTTCCCCCCATTTTCGTTTCCTTGAAATTTCCATTACTCAACTAATTCAACATTGGTCAAGCTGGTATCCAGGTCGGAAATGCATGTTGGGAGTACGATATTCAGGCTTTTGAGTTTCGAGCACGATATTCATGTCCTCTTTCTGCTCTCCTTCTCCACATTTTCAACGGTTTGATTCATGCTCTTGAGTTTCGATTCTCTTCGGATTTGAGTTTTTAACTTTGATTTGTTGTTGAATTTGTGATTTGTAGATATTCTGATTGATTTGAATTAGTTTGATGAACTGTTTAGGGTAAATCTATGGATCTTGTGTTGTGCTGTGTTAGCAGCGTTATTTATGAGAATAGCCCCGCCGAATTCGCTTGTGACAATGTTGTTAGATGATCCTTCCTCCAGTTGCCTTTGATCCTTCCTCCATCCTCCATAATCCTTCGATCCTTCCTCCATCAATCCTTCAAGAACGAACGCTCGCCGCCAGTCATGTTTTTGAACGCTCGCCACCAGTATCGTCCGGATTCGGTTCACCACCGGTATCTTCCGACAGTATCGCTTCTTCCTTTAGAAATTGCCTCCTCTGTATGTCGCCCTCTCTATGTCGCTTTCTCCCTCTTCCCTAATTGGGTTCATCAAGCCTTCCGTTCGTTGAATTTGATGATTGTTTGTACTGATTTTTGTTATGGCGATTGAAGGAATCAATTTAGTGTCTTTGTTCTTATTCATCCATGCTCTCCAGATTTTGTTTGTTAGTGTGGATTGTGGAAGTTTGAGATAGTGTGATTGATTGATGGTTGATTGAATATGTACAGTGATTAGCTCTTTAAGCTAATTTAGTAAGTACTGTGTAGTTATGTTTAATTAGGTAGTGTTATTAGGTTTTGTTGAGTTTCTTGTTGTATTTGTGAATTTGATTCGTCAATTAATCGCTTGTTATTAATAGGGCTACTGGAGAGGAATAAGCTGAGTTTCTTGAGGAGTTTATGTCTGCTGTAAATTAGGCCGCTAAAGGAATACGCTGAGTTAATTGCTTGTTGTTATTAATAGGGATAGGCCGCTGAGTTTCAGTTGACGCTCCTTGCCGAGGTGGTTTGTTCTCCGAGTCAACTAGGTATTATTTGCCGAATTGTTTCAATTGACTACGCAATAGTAGTCGTTTGATCTAATATGTTTTTTATTTGACCTTCTTGATAGTTAGTTTAGGGTTTGTTTTAGTCATGCTTGCGAAGTCTACTGTTTGTACTAGTCATAATGTCAGGGACAGGGCTGGTGCAACACTCTGTAAGCATGAGCTTTTACACTTGCCTTCGAACTGGCTCTCTACTGCTGCTGTACTACTCTTACTGCAGGTTTATTACGATGCTTTTGTTGTTGTTGCTGCTAATTTATGGTCTTGTGTTGTGTGTTGATGCCATATTGTTAGTTGATACCTCAAAAAATGAGCTAAACAAGAGTTATCTTGAAATAAACCAGTGATTAGTTCTCCACTACTTTCTTAAAAGAAGTTTTGAAATTAATAAAAATTTATAACAGTAGGAGTAGGAGCTGAACAAGTCTAGAATGTATGAGAGTTGCAGGTATCAAAGTCAATTTGTGCCTATCAACTAAGTTAATTTTGTTAGATGCTATGGAGTCAGATGTGGCAAATTTAAAACAGGAAGAAAAGTATTATTGAGATTCCATGATTTCACCATATCACAAAGCTGTCAGAGATCCTTTCAACTTCTATACATTTGGTCAAAATTACATTCGACCATTGATTGATTTTTGGTGACTCTATATCTCCCCTCTCTTGCAGCAATTTCTTTTGGCGGTGTTTGTTTTCAGGTCAACTACATTTCTGTCATTATATATTGGTCTGATTAGCACATTGAGGAAGGCACCTGAAGACTTGCACGAGGATGATCTACTTGGGGTTGGAGTATTTATAACTTTGGATTGGGTTGTGTGCATATAGTGGCATTTAGGTCTCACTTTAATTTCATTTTGATTTCCCTTATTGATTGGTCTTCTTTATTTCTCTTGCTTACTTGTGAGCTCTTCTGCATCTTTTCTGGTGCCTAGTTCTAGCCTTCTAGACATGCTCTTGTAGATTCATATATCTCCCTGCCCCAACTTCTAGGCTAGTTTGGAGCAAATTTGATGATTTGCACTGTATCACGGTTGCAGGACCGCGATTCTATAATTTATTTTTATTGCAACCTGGGAAAATGTCGAAGGAGCGAAATAATACTGATCTTCACGAGTTTTTGATGTGGTTAGCCCGTGACAGTGATGATATAGGTAAGGATTATGTTGAATGCAAGAAGGCCCTTCAAAAAGATATCACATCCATAATATTTGAATTAAAAGACTCACAGATAGTAGCCCAAAATATTGAGTATGTTACTAGCATAGACACTTCATCAACAGATGGTGTAAACATGATGTTAACTACCTAACTTTTTTTTTCTATTCCTTCTTTTCCTAGTGGACTACCAAAGGTATTTACTTATGCAGTAAGTTTGTTTCTCTTCATAACCAACTTGTTTGCCTTTTGTGACAACTCTGATTTTGGGAATTAGGGTTTATTTTGAAAGTGTATTAATTGAAGTGTGCTTTTGAGTCAATTGTAGTTCGTAGCTTTTGCGCAGTATTCGTTAAATAGAATGTTGGCCAAGAAATGTAACATACAGATGAAATAACGCGTTGGCCAAGAGTGAACCGTCAAGATTCAACAATATTATTTGCAGGTAGCACTAAGCATAAGGTTGTAAATATTTCAGTGAATGTAAATACGTGGAAACCATCACATTATGAATCAGCACGTGAAACAGTTGAAGTTGGCTCCCAGAAGTTGCGTGTGGAGAGTAATAACGAGCCTAAAAATTCTATTACACAGCGGATGAAGGATTATAACAATCTGGCCATTGTTAGTGAGAATTTACTTTTCCCTTTGTGTTTCACTCCGAAGCAAGCCTCCCTTGCTAATGACCTCCTCCGAACTCTATTCTCTAGGGTTTCAATCATATTCTTCTACTTACCTCCTCTCTTCCCGCTGCATGTGTCAGACATGCGTGAAAATTAGAAGTACCATGTTTTTCTTGGCTATTATTGCAGGTCCGTCCAAATGCGGTTGTTCTAATTGATGCCTTCAATTACACCGATCATTTTCTCGCATCAGCTTTGGGTCGGTATGATGGTAATGTGTATCGAAAACTGTACGAGACAGCGTTGAAGGATCCTATGAATAAGACTGAGGTCTTGGACGGTTACCACGCGTACGTCCGGCCTAAATACTATTCCTGATCCTGGTTAGTATGAATAAAACCTGCTGCCGAGTCGCAGAAAGATGTGCAGAATACTGTTCCCGATCCTGGTTAGTTGTAATTCTTTATCAATATTTTCTTATTTTTTTCCCTTTTGATGTTTCACCTGACAGTAATGACTTTCCCAGGCTCAAGTCCCTCTGGTCATCCTCTAGAAGATGCTGATTCACGTACCACTTTTGTCAACAATGTAAGATTTCTGAAACTATTGTGTTTGAATATTCCCTACTTTACTGCTCTGCCAATTTGCCAGACGTTAATTCCCTTCCGAGTCATCCTGGTTTTATCTCAGGTTCATTTTACTGCTACATTTGCTCGACATTTTAATAAATTTGGAGATGTATTGAAGTATTGAAAGTGATGATTTCAACTGATGTCGCCACAGGTCATCCAAAAGCGTGAGCTATTCTCCCTTTTACTATTCGTTTATTATTCTTGGTATGTCGTTGCTGTTTGATTGAATACATGCTGTCGATGTAGGTCGGCATATATGGAGTTCATGAAGAAAGAAGCAGCAAAAAATGCTCCGACCTTGGACGGAACATCCTTCATGTCACGAATAATTAAGGCAAGCTCTTTAATCATGCTAATGTTGCTTTTATATCTGTTGCATATCAAAATCATGGCTTTTGTATGCTTAAGTGTCCTAATAGTATCTTGTTGACCTGTCATTTGGATGCTTGCTGTCACTTTTGCTATAAACTACTCCCTCCCCTCCACATTGATGTTCCCACTTTGGCTTGGCACATGGATTAAGAAATAGATAATGAAAGGTGGTAAATTGTTTGGTGGGGTTCAAGATGTCAAATTATAAAAAGTAACCAATAGGAAGAGAGTATAATGAATGAATAAGAAAAGTTTTGAAGTGGGAAAATCTTAGTGGAGTTTCCTTTTAAGGAAAGTGGGAAGATCTTAGTGGGGTGGAGGGAGTAGGATTTAATTAACACGATAAGGCTTGTGAACTGTGGCATAGTTTTGGTTCTTGGTTGAATTTTGATTTCACTGAATGTTTGTGAGGGTCAGTCATAGTCGAAAGGCTGTATTATCAAACTATTTATCTGACCTGATAAAACTGAAAATTACAGTATTAGTTATCAGTTCGTTCGCATACTCTGCGCATTCTTGTTAAGTAAGAAGGCATGATGCCCAGGAGTGAGTCAATGGACTTGGTTAAAAAAAAGGCAACTGCATTTCTAACCATTTCTATAAGTTGTACACAAATGTGGTGATGCCAATTATATTCTCGATTGATTTTTTTCTAAACTATATTGAAATTATTGTTGCAGAACCTCAAAGGACTTGCCATATATTCACAAGAAGACATCGATGAGGTTCACAATTAATGGGCTATGTACTAGCTAGAAAGATTAGTAGTAAGAACTAAGAAGAGATTCTTATGTAGTTTTTTTTTTCTTTTAACTAGTGTGGAAGAAAGAGAGATAATGTTTTGTGGCTCTAATTAATTGTTTTGTTATTATTAAAATTTAATTACTATTTATGTGCCTATTTTGTATTTTTTTTGGTAATTTATCAGTTCAATAGACATAGGGCGTACAAATAACCTATGTCTATACTATGATAATAAACATAGGGCAAACAAATAACCTATGCCTATATTTATAAATAGACATAGGGCGTACAAAAAACCCATGTTTATTTTTTTTATAGACATGGGTTAATTCTACAAACCCATGTCTAATATAAAAATAGACATGGGTTATTCGATAAACCCATGTCTAAATTTTATATAGACATAGGTCGTACGACCTATGTCTAAGTACTTGACAATAGATGTCACTCAACTTAACATGGGTCGCAAAACCCATGTCTATTAGTGAAAACGACCCATGTCTATTTGATGTTTTGTAGTAGTGAGCCATGTGGAAGGTCGAGGTAGTATCTTGAAAGCGATCTATCATCGCCCTAATCACCATAAGGTTGCGTTTGGTCTTGCAACCCACCAACCTAGCCCACTGTCCAACCACGGGATCCAGAGCAGTCCTCTCGATAATCCTCTTTACCATGGGGGTCAACTTCTGAAAATAGATATAAAGACATGTAGTAAAGCCCGAGAAAGTCCTCATGGGACCTGGGGGCTGCAAACCGAAACAATGCAAGGGTAAACAAAACAAACCCAACCTAACCCGATCCAAAAATATAATAGTAATAACAAATCTGAGACACAAACCGATAAGCACGAATAGAACACTCACCAGACCCCGCACGATGCGGTTAGAAATGTGAAGGTCAAGGTGAAACGTCAGCTGATGACCGTCCCAATCCTGAGCCCATTCAGGATCCTCATAGACAGTCTCCTCATCCTCCGGTACAGGAACCAGAACGTGAAACCTCCTAGCGACCATCTCTGGAAGCTTACGCTTCTTCACTCTGTCAAATTCAGCCTCGTTAATAGTCTCGGGACCGCGACGCTGGGACGAGATGCTCCTTTGTCTCCTACGAATCCCTCGGGGAGTCTGTGAACTAGCCCTGGCGGCCTCCACACTAACACTAGCCCTAGCACTAGCACAAACTGAGGAAGCTCCCTCGGGGCGCTCGGTATCACCTCTAGCTATAAACAAAAACAAAACAAAAAAAGAGAAAAAATAACCCTAGTCAGGCTAAATCAGCTTAAACAGGTCAAAATAGGCTCGAAATTTCGGATAAGAATATCAAAATTCCAAGAAAGCCTCTTATAGACACCCGCATTTTGACTGTCAGGTGTCTATGGCAGTTTCCAAAAAACACCCGATGATGATCGGACGCTAACGTGCTTCTATGCGCTCGGATACGGGCTCAAATCCATTAATCGCTGGCTAACACACTTACAGAGTACAAGTCTCACAAAATCAACCTCGAATCCAGGTCCAGTGGGCCGTTTCCAATCAAATAAGGCTAATTTGGGCCGAAACCGGCACCGGAGTTAAAACCGACTTTTTGCGATTGGGTCAACCCCGGTCAAAGTCATTTCCGAGACACACAAAAACAGCCATACAACCATCAAAAGTCCAAGTCAAACACAAAACCCATCAAACACCCAAAGTCAAAGTCCAAAAGACTGACCTGCGCGACCCAGCTGGGGCACTCGATCGAGTGACCCACCCACTCGATCGAGTGGGCCTGTTTCGAGCCCGACGGCTGGCATAATGGGCCACTCGACTGAGTTAGACACCTACTCGGTCGAGTAACCCTAAACCGGGTGCCCTAGCTTTTCCTATATAAGCAACCCCCATGCACACATCTTCAACACTTTTTGGACAACTTTTACAAACCCTAGAGCAACCCTACACACACATACAACATCTCTTACAAACCCTAATCCAACCCTAGCAATTCTACACTAGCAAAAAACCCTAAACCTAGTTTTAGGAATCAATCCCGAGCCACCACAACTTAACCTTCATTCACCTCGAAGACTCTTGTGTTAAAGCCACGGTTACGAGTCCGTTCTGAGACAAGAACATGTAGGTTGAGGGTGTCAAAACCCTCTTTCTCCTTCTTCTCTTCCTCACGTCATCTTCATCTTTTTTCGCGTTTTTTTTGTTTCGTTGTTATTGTTTCGTTCCTTGCATTATAATATCGATAATACTACTAATATCAAACCACTAAAATTCTTATCAATTTGTGTCGAATAAGAGGGATATCGGAATAAGAAAACACGAATATACAAGTGTACTGCACACAGCGTTGACGGTCGCTTATTCCGGTACCCCGACTATTTGATTATTGAGATAAGTCAACTTAAACAATAGTCTTCTTTTTTTATTTCGTCATCATCATTATTCATAATCACATTGATTTTCAAAAGCAAACATTGTATTTTAATAAGGGTCGAAACCCGTTGATGCGGATCCGACGTCAAACAATTCGCGAGAATTAATTATGACGTCGGGATGCGGAGGGAATCACGTCTTTCAATTTAAGCGAAGCGCCGATCTATTAAATTCGATACCAATTCCTTAATTGGATGTCGAATCTAACGATCCAGTCACATAAGTTAACTAATGCGATTTTCCGTTGATGCTAAAATAATTGTCAACACAATTCAATAGAATTACGACATTATTTAACGCGGAGGAAACCTACCATATCGCGGTAGTTAATTTAAGTCGACTTAAAATAATCTTCTATTGTTTCCACTCTAGTATTCCATATCGATTCAATAATCGAATATGGGGTACGACGAGTATTCAAGTCCCGAATTGAGTATAAATTCCACCATATTTATGCCCAATTCGTCAAGTCATCAAAAATCAAAAGCAATTTTAAAATCGATATTTAAAATTGCAAACGACACGGTTCGTACAAGTGCCACTCGACCGAGTGCCTACACCACTCGATCGAGTGACATCACAAAAACCGAGACAGAACGTCTCTTACGACCTCCACTCGGTCGAGTGGCAACTTACTCGATCGAGTTGGTCAATAGCTCGGTCGAGTAGGGTCCGTAATACGAAACAGAATGCCTCTATGACCTCCACTCGGTCGAGTCTCACAGTGACTCGGTCGAGTGGCGATATACTCGGTCGAGTTGGTCAGTAACTCGGTCGAGTAGGGTCATAAAACCTGGACAGATCGCTTTCTAGAGGTTCACCTGGCCGAGTCACACAATGACTCGGTCGAGTGGCCCTTAATCACGTCAAACCGTGAGTCCTACTCATCACATTCGAGTCTCGTTAATCGTTTTCGTGACTTAAGTCAACACGTGCCTAATCTATCACGTGAAACACCTCTTTCAAAACCATGCATCTTCTCGTTTACATCTTTCAATTCAATTCAATATTTGCATAAACCATTATATCGTTACTAACGCATTTATTGTTTCTCTTGTCAATTTTTGGTTGTTTATTTTATCGCACTAAAATGAACCCACATGCTAAAATTCCACTTTGACGTAGAATTTAATTGCATTAAATTGACTTAGAAACCCTTTTCAATTCCATTCACATGTTTAGGGAAAATAATCTTTGCATATCATTTTCCCGTTCAACTAACGCGCGTATTGGAAAGTCATTCGAATTCTTAGTAGAGGTCGCTGATGTGCGGGCGGGGTTGGGTGTCCTTAGTGGGCTTCCCAACACGTACCCTCACCCCTTACTCAGAACCTCGGTTTCCGGATGCCCGAAACCGTTGGCGCACGAGAATCATTCAATACACAATATCCGATAATGTCGGTATTGGTATCAAATGCGAAGGGACGAGCCCAATAAACTCTGACATCGGAAATGGGCCGTATTTTGTATACGGACCACTACGACATAGGGTGAGCTCGAATGGTTCCGAATAACCACAAAATTCGGTGGCGACTCCACATAGACCTAAATTTCAATTTGATCCGTTTCATATGGAGATACATTCGCCTACCCAAACCCGCGCGTGGCCGCGTCAGGGTGGACCTATGTCATGTCCACAATTTGGCGACTCCGCTGGGGATTAACTGATGCGTGACTTACCATCGGCATCCTCAGGGTGAGACTCGAATAGAAATCATTTGACGAATACAATACGCGTTTTAGTTCTACGGTTCATGTATAACCCATATTTTCCCGGGCCGGTACTGGTGACCGACGTCCCACTATACCATTTATGTACTCCAACATGGATATGTCAAAAGGTGTCCATAGTCGATTCGAGTGGGTTTCGCGGCATGTTCTAAGCTCAATTCGATTTAGAGAGTCCGTCCCGATACATATACTATGTACACTGGTATAGACCCTCTCAGACCGACCGAGACTTAGTGTAGAGCATACATGGCGTCGTTATAATGCTTATGTGACTACGTACTACTTGGTTTCCGAGTCGTTTTCAAAAATATCAACTTTTCAAAAATTGCATCTTTTTCAAGACATTCGATTTCAAAACCCGGGACATGCCGAATTTAGGACTTATGATTTTACTCAAAATGGCCTATTTTCTAGACGGTATGCTGCCCAATTCAAAACTCAAAATTACTTTCAAAACCCGTGGCCCAATGCTCTTTCGTTTTTTCTCGAAAATTGGGCCCTCAACCGAGTTTTATCAGACTTTTTCAAAAAACAATCAATTTTCAAAACTTCCCTCTTCTTAGGACTTCCCGTATTTAGCAGTGTCTGGTCATGTCATAAGTTGTAGAGGTCACTAGCGTCGAAACTCTGTCGATCTTACATCACGAGTTTCTTCCCTATCCCAGTCCGCCTTATTAAACTAAGGCAAGGCCCACCTAAGTAGGAAATACTCTTACGAAGGAGGGCCCGTCATCACAATCGAGTCAAAAGTCTGGGGATGTCTCACGTGAACCTTTCTTCGAACAGGACTAGGCCCACTCGCCGAATCCTAAGGAAGGCCCGCATTTCACGAGTCACCCGTCTAGGCGTCTTTCCTCGAGTCATTTCCCTTTTTGTCTTGTTCGGGATGTACTTTCTATTCCGGTTATTTCTGGGCTAGTTTTTGATTATGCGGCGTTCTTACAGACAGGCCACCCGCAACCCGACATCAACGCAAAATGGAAGAGTTGAAAGATGCCCTAACCAAGATCGGGACTCAACTGACCTCCATCCTTGCTAACCAAGCAACTTTGGACACTCGCCTGAGCACTGTGGAGAAGACGGTCCCTGTTGCAGGAGCTGAGCTCACTGGGCCCATAGCCGAATTGGTCAGTGTTGTTCGTAGGCTCGAGGAACAAGTCCACTTATCGACGAACAACTCGATCCACACCGAAAATGCTCGTATTTATTCACCTTTGAATAACGAGCTACCTGCCAACCTCAACTTGACGAGAATTCCTATGTTTGAGGGTACCGAAGACCCGGTCCATCATATCCGGGCCTTCAAGGACTTCATGGCGGTCAAAGGGGTAAAGTCCGCCATGTTCAAGCACCTATTCTCTTCCTCTTTGGAGAAGCATCCCAAGGCCTGGTTCTACAGGCTCGACCCCAAGAAATACAAGACTTGGGATGATGTGGCGACCGAATTTGCGCGGAACTACGCCGATAACACTGAAATCCAGACTACAATGCGTACTCTGGAGGTCATGGCCCGAGAGCCCAAAGAAGGGTTCACAAAATATTTGCAAAGGTGGCGGGCCGAGAGCGTGAAGCTGGTCGACAAGCCCGGCGAGAAGGCCCTAGTGGAGGCTTTTGTCAAAAACCTCCTTTCATCCTACCGGGTCCATCTCCGGTATGCCATCATCCCCAACTTCGCTGTCCTTACTGAAATGGGCACGAGAATCGAAGATGACTTGAGACTGGAGAGCCTGACTAAGGCCTCTACTAAAGGTTATGAAGGGGCTAGTTCATCTACAAACAAGCCCGCACCTGCAGCTGCAACTCGCAGCATCTTTGACGAGGTAAACCTGCTTGACACCTCATCTAAAAAGAATACACCAAATCGGGTATTCACAGATATAGGGACGAATTATGCTTATGCCTTACAAAGGCTATCCTCAAAGGGCCTGATCCAACCAATAGGCCCAACTGCAGAACCTCCGGTAGAGAAGAGGCCCAAAACTTATAATGCCCAAGCCTACTGTCAATATCACCGGGGTAACGGGCATGATACCGAAAAGTGTTGGATACTAAAACATCTGATCCAAGATCTTATCGAGAGAGGGAAAATCCCGTTGCCCGGAGACAAACCGAGCAACAAAGAAAACCCGTTCAGCGCCCATGCTATATTCTCGGGAGAGGTAATAGATTGTGCTCACCTCATTTCTCCCTATATCCCACAAATCAACGGGATATGGTTCGATGACGAGGATGATGTGTACTTAACCAAAGGGGAAGTTGTCCCCATCACCCTTGAAGAGGTCTGAAAGGCTAAGTCCAAAGCCTTAGCCACCAACCACCTCGCCGCAGCCGGACGTTCTACCCCTATATCCGTCACTGAACCTGCCAGGACGGAACCTACCCTCAAAGAACCAAGCCCGGACACGGCTCTGGTCCAGCAACTGAAGAGGGTTCGAGCTGACTTAACCGTATGGCAACTACTGGTTAGCTCACAGGCACATCGAGAAGCACTGACTAAGGCTCTCGCTGAAATCAAGGTCGATTCACAAGCTACCCCTTCTGAAATGGTAGCCACTATTATGCCTTTTCTGAAGGGCAAGTCAAAGGAAGAAGGCCCACTCATAACCTTCTCTGAAGCTGATCTGCCACCATTTGGGCCCAATCACAATCTGGCCCTATACATCACGGTCATCTGCAAGGGTAAATATCTCCCGATGACCCTTATCGACGATGGATCAGCCGTAAATGTCCTTCCTTTAAGGACCGCAAAAGCACTCGGCATCACCGATGCCGATTACCTTCCGATGGCGCAGACTATCCAGGCTTTCGACGGAAGCCCAAAACCTGTCGCCGGGGCCGTGAAATTGAAGATCATAACGGGCCCAATCGAAAAGGAGTTGGAATTTCAGGTGATAGATGTCACCTCATCATTCAATCTCTTACTAGGAAGGGCTTGGATCCACGCAGTCAAGGCCGTGTCATCTACCCTCCATCGAAAAGTCAAGATGCCCCTTAAAGACGGTATCATCACGCTGGAGGCGACCCCGATGACCGTGGCTAGTTGTAATGCCACAAACCAGGCCGAACCACGAGGGTTCGACTTCGTGGGCATGATTGATCTATTCAAGCCTTACTTCATCGTTAGCATCGACACGATGCTACAAAATCTGGGTTACCTACCCGGAATCACCTCAAGGCCGTACCTTCCGGCAGGGAGGATCATCGAGGTCCCGGACAACGGAGAGTCTCGGCTCGGTTTGGGATATACTATGAGCTCGGAAAACATGGGCCGGGCATATGCAATCAAGTTCGTCACTCCCGTGTTTAGGGCGATCCAGGTGGGCCTCTACCAACCCACCATCACATATCCCGAGACCAAAACGGCTCGGGAATGCAACTACATCCCTGACGATATATTCATCATCATCCAGACCGAATCCCAGGAGGATGAAAACAATTCTGAGCCCGTGCTGAGGCTCTGATTTGGAGAAGACAAGGCCGTCCCCGCTCCGAAAGACGACCTGGTCGACCTGATCCTTCGCAGCTATCGGTTTGACCCAACGAAGTTGATCACCGAAGTTGGTATAGATGCAAGGAAGCGGGCCTAGAAAAAGACGATCAAGTGGACCGACGGCCAAGGAGGATACTACAAGTTGACCACCGGCGAGGGAGACATGCCGGATAGCGACTCCGAGTCAGAGTCAGAGTCTGAGTCCGAGTCTAGAGGGTCTGGTGCTAGAGTCGAGTCTGTAACCCCTCTTCCCTTATCCACTAAGGTCTCGGGGCCTGTCCCAAGACCTCTCCCTATCCCGCCACTGACCAACGATCAAATGGTCGCTCTTTTCGAGCTTTTCACAAAATTTACTATCAATAATAATAACGAACACCGTTCTGCTTACGACTTTTCTTATTTCCAAAATTTTCTCAATTTCAAAAATTTTATATGCAATGGCATTGAGAAACCCAACAAACAGGTACCTATACCTCCGCATCTGATCGAGCAGCTCGAACAAAGGGAGTCCCGAGATCCGGTAATCGAAGAAACCGAGTCCATAAATGTGGGAACCACTTTAGAGCCCCAGATGCTTAAATTGGGCCTATCTTTAGATCTAGAGGAGAGAAAACAATTCACAGACCTCCTTCAGGAATTCAAAGATGTCTTTGCATGGTCCTACAAGGACATGCCGGGGATAGACCGAGAGATAGCCGAACACCGAATACCCATCAAAGATGGGTGTAAGCCGGTAAAGCAAAAACTCCGAAGAATGAAGCCCGAATGGTCTCTCAAAGTCAAGGAAGAGGTCGATAAGCAATTCAAAGCGGGCTTTATACAAGTGTCTGAATATCCAGATTGGGTTGCAAACATCGTGCCGGTGCCCAAGAAGGACGGCAAGGTGCGGGTATGAGTGGACTTCCGGGACCTTAACAAGGCCAGCCCAAAAGATGATTTTCCGTTACCACACATCGACATACTGGTGGATAACACGGCCGATCATGCCCTTCTATCGTTCATGGACGGGTATGCGGGATACAATCATATTAAAATGGAAGAAGAAGATATGAGTAAGACCACCTTTATTACACCTTGGGGTACTTACTGTTACACTGTTATGCCATTTGGGCTTATCAATGCCAGAGTCACTTATCAACGGACCGCCACTACTTTACTACATGACATGATGCATAAAGAAGTGGAGGTCTATGTCGACGACATGATCGTCAAATCTAAGGACCGAAGTGGACACATTGTAGCCCTAAGAAAATTCTTCACCAGGCTACGCAAATACAACATGATATTAAACCCACAGAAATGCAGTTTCGGGGTAACGTCAGGCAAATTACTGGGCCATATCGTTAGCCAACGCGGCATCGAGGTCGACCCAGCTAAAATCAAAGCCATCATCGAGATGCAACCACCCAAGACCGAAAACGAAATACGGGGGTTTCTCGGGAAAGTACAATACATCAGCCGGTTCATTTCAAAATTAACCATGGTATGTGAGCCCATTTTCAAGAAACTGAAGATAGGGGAACGGGTACTGTGGGACGACAAATGTCAAGCGACTTTCGATAAAATCAAGGAGATTCTGTCCGCTCCACCAGTACTAATGCCACCTCAACCCGGCCTGCCTCTGTCGTTATACTTAACAACGACCGAGACAGCCATGGGGGCTATGCTGGCCCAGACAGTCGATTCAGAAGAACGAGCTATTTACTACATCAGTAAAAAGTTCCTCGAATACGAGTGCAAATATACAATGCTCGAAAAGATGTGCCTGGCATTGGTTTGGGCCACTAAAAAGCTCCGACATTACATGCTGAGTCACGAGGTACATGTGTTGTCCGAAATGGATCCAATCAAATACCTGTTCGAGAAGCCCATCCTCAACGGCAGGATGTCCAGATGGACTTTAATGCTATCCGAGTTCGACCTCAAATTTGTATCGTTAAAAGCCATCAAGGGACGGGTAGAAGCCGAGTTCCTCGCCGGTAGCCCAATATCCGAAGACGGACACACCGATACTTGGTCCTTTCCTGATGAAGACATATTCCATACCGATACCGAAACATGGGATTTGTATTTTGACGGAGCATCCAATTTTCGAGGATTCGGGGTCGGGATTATGCTAATCTCACCACGAGGGGAACACATTCCCTTATCCATCAAATTGGAGTTTGACGTGACCAATAACGCAGCCGAATATGAAGCATGCATTCACGGGTTGCAAGCCGCCGCTGATTTAGGGGTAACAAACCTCCGGGTCCACGGTGATTCATCATTGGTCATCAATCAGGCTCTCCAAAAATGGAAAAATTGGAACGCCAATCTCGTGGCTTACCAAGCACGGGTAAGGGTTCTAGAGAAACAATTCCGAAAGGTAGAATACATTTATCTGCCCCGGGAAGAAAATCAATTTGCAGATGCACTTTCCAAACTAGCATCTCTACTAAACATCCCGGATCACCTGACCAGCATGCCGATCTGCGTCGAAAGACGGTCCGAGCCGGCCTATATCCATGCCATCCAGGACATTGAGCTAGCTGATCCGGAACCATGGTATCAGTCGGTGCTACTCTACTTGGCAGTGGGAGAATATCCCCCGGGAACTGAAAATCGGGCCAAGAAAGCCCTGCGAAAATTGGCAACACAATTTGTTCGCACAGACGACGGGCGATTGTAAAAAAAGACGGCACATGGGGCTCTTCTCCTATGCATCGACAAAATACAGGCCGAAAAGGTAATGGCGAAGTACACGACGGTGAAAACGGCCCGCATATGAACGCTCATATGCTAGCCCGCAAAATCATGAGGCTCGGGTACTATCGGAACACCATGAAAACAGACTGCCAGTTATATGTCAAACACTGCCATAACTGTCAGATCTTTGCCAATGTACAGCATATGCCGTCTTCCCTCTTATATACCATGACATCACCATGGCCATTTTCGACATGGGGCATAGACATAATTGGAAAGGTACACCCTTCCGGGATGGGAGGTCATTGCTTCATTTTGGTGGCCATCGACTACTTCACCAAATGGGTCGAAGCCGAGTCATACCGTGTCTTGAACGCCAAGCACGTGGCCAAATTTATCCAGAACAATATCATATGCCGGTATGCGATCCCTCACAAATTCATCAGTGATCACGGGACCCACTTCCAAGCTGAAACTGCCGCATTGCTGGCAAAATACAAAATTCAGAGGCATACGTCTTCGCCTTACCGACCTCAAACAAATGGAGCGGTAGAAGCGGCCAATAAAACAATTTTCACCATACTTAAAAAGATGGCCGAGAATTATCGGGACTGGCCCGATAAAATACCTTTCGCCCTATGGGGATACCGAACTTCAATTCGCACCGCAACCGGAGTAACCCCGTATTACTCGACATACGGAATGGAAGCGGTCCAACCGGTCGAGCTAGAAGTACCGTCCCTCAGGATTTTACTTGAAAGCCAAATACCTGATGCAGATTGGGTCCAGGCCCGATACGATTCGCTAGTCCTTTTGGACGAGCGGCGATCCCGGGCCCTCAAAAACATCCAAATATATCAAAAGAGGATCCAACGGGCTTTCAACAAAAGGGTTAGGCCCAGAAACATCAAAGAAGGGGATTTGGTCCTGAAATCGGTTCGTGCCTTACTACCGGTTGACCCAAGGGGTAAATTCAAACCCAATTGGGCTGGACCATACTTAGTCAAGAAGGTCCTATCAGGAGGAGCGGTGATGCTGACAGACTTGGACGGGAACGAATTTGTCAACCCAACCAACTTGGACCAGCTGAAGCACTACTACCCCTAAAACCCATCTCAATGTCATTTGGAAAATTTATAAAAATTTGTCTTTTATAAATTTTCAAAAATCATAGACAAGTCAACAAGCTAGAATTAATTATTCTATTGTCGCACATCTCGAATTAATAATCTTGATATATTTCGAAAATTGCAAAAATCAATTTTTTTGAACTACGTTTGGTTTGATTCCGCTATTTGTGGATACGTAGGCAACCCCTCAAAAGGGGTACAACCATTGCAATAAACGAAAGACGGGAACGGCATTCAATAATATGTCTTTTTATATCGATTACAAAAAAAAAACGCCGGACACGGCATACACACACCAAAAAAAAATCACACCACTAAAAAATAATAATAATATTCAAATAATAATAACGGAGACTAATATCCGGGCATTTTCTCCTTCCCCTTGTCCTTCGGGTCACGTGGAGCCTGAGGTCTTCGGGGTGGTGGCGAGCGTTCCCGAATCACAAGTGGAACCTCTTTAGCACGAGCCCGTTTCTTCGGCGACAGGTCTTCTATCACGGTCTTCGGTCCAATGCGAGCCCGCACGTGCTCGGATAGCCTATCCCGTTGGCCAAGTAGGTCCTGCACGGGTAGTCTCGGGCCCAGTCTCCTTCCCAAGTCAGTCTGGGGGCTCACCTTCCCCCAAGCACCTTTAGCACTGGACCCTCCAGCTTGGGTCTTGGTCTTCTTCTTCTGCCCTGACATAAGGCGGACTAGGGTAGCAGGAGTGTCTCCCTCATGAAAAAAGCTCCTGTTGTCTTTAGCTTGCTCCCTTCTCAGCAGGTCAAAAGCTTCGTTACCTTCAGCGCAGCTCGGGCTTTAGCATCAACTGCTTTGGTCCACTTCGTGTAAGAATCTGAAACCCGGATTGAGTAGCGAGATTCGACAATGGGCCAAGTATGTCGTGTGTACCACCTTTGCATCCAGGTATCACACATCACATCAGTAAGTTGGGTAGGGTCACTCACAACTGCTTCAACTTCAGGGATTCGCTGGGTCCATCCATACTGCCTTAGTATGCGATTTGGGTAGAGATGAACCGTCTGCCTGAAAGATAGAATCACCTGATAGCGGGCTCTGTCCCTCGGGTCCAAGCCACTCCAATGGTAGATGGGCCACCACGGAATGACCCATCGAATTAGCGGACCACCATGGAAAGACAAAACCTCGTCCCAATACTTTTGCGTAATCTGACGAGAGAAATCAATGGCCCGCCTCCTCGTCTTCACCTGGTTATGACGATAGTTGCCCGCATCAAGGGGAGGATCCATCACTGATAGCCTCTCATAAAGCCAAATCTGCAAAAAGAAACAAAAACATGAGTTCCCGAGGTGAAATAGGCGTCCGCCTAAGGTCACTCGGTCGAGTGCCTAGGACACTCGGTCGAGTGGTACCCCTGAACACAAACAGGGGGCTTTTTACGAGGGCACTCGATCGAGTGCCAGAGTGACTCGATCGAGTGCCCACTGCAGCAGCCAATCCGAAAAAATCAAAAAGTCAAAAAATCAAAAAAATAAAACACAAAGTAACATACTTGCAGCAATCGGGTGCTCCCGGTAAGACGAATTGATGAGTCCCTCATGCGGCTGTCCAATCCTTGGATAATCTCGCCCGTGATCAGCCAAGCTGGGCTGTGTTCAGTCTCCATCAAATCTACTACGGTCAGAAGATGGGTGTTTCCCATGCAGGATAACAAATCCATGTGTGGACATGACATAGGTCCACCCCGACGCGGCCACGCGCGGGTTTGGGTAGGCGAATGAATCTCCATATGAAACGGATCGAATTGAAATTTAGGTCTATGTGGAGTCGCCACCGAATTTTGTGGTTATTCGGAACCATTCGAGCCCACTCTATGTCGTAGTGGTCCGTATACAAAATACGGCCCATTTCCGATGTCAGAGTTTATTGGGCTCGTCCCTTTGCATTTGATACCAATACCGACATTATCGGATATTGTGTATTGAATGACTCTCGTGCGCCAACGGTTTCGGGCATCCGGAAACCGAGGTTCTGAGTAAGGGGTGAGGGTACGTGTTGGGAAGCCCACAAAGGACACCCAACCCCGCCCGCACATTAGCGGCCTCTACTAAGAACTCGAATGACTTACAATACGCGCGTTAGTAAAACGGAAAAAGATGCGTATGCAAACATTGTTTTCCTAAGCATGTGAATTAAAATTGAAAAGGGTTTCTAAGTCAATTTAATGCAATTAATTCTACGTCAAAGTGGAATTTAGCATGCGGGTTCATTTAGTACAATAAACGAACAAAAATTAAATTGCCAAAAGAAACGAGCAAACGGTTAGTAACGGTAAATCGATATTAACGGTTTGTGCAAATAATGAATTGAATTGAAGGATGCAAATATGAGGATGCACGGTTTGAAAAGATAGCATACACGTGATTAATTATGCACGTGTTGACCTAAGTCGTAAAATACTATCGAGTTTTGAAAAAAAAGGATAATGTACGACTCGTGTTTGAGTCGTTATGAGGTCACTCGATCGAGTAGTCGATTGACTCGATCGAGTAGGTCCTGAGAAGGTGTTTCTGTTTCGTGTTATAGACCATACTCGGCCGAGTTATTGACCAACTCGGTCGAGTACACGGCCACTCGACCGAGTCACTGTGAGACTCGACCGAGTGGGTGTCGTGACCGACTTTCTGGTTCGATTTTGGGGTGCCACTCGACCGAGTGGGTTAGGCACTCGGTCGAGTGCCCCCTGTACGAATGGTAATTCGTTTGTAATTTTGATGTTGATTTTGAAATTGCTTTTGATTTTTGGGAGTTTGACGATTTTACCGAATCGGACGTAAATATTGCACAATTTACGCTCGACGTGGTTTTTTTCAATGTGTGAAAGTGTGTTGCATGGGGGTGTTTATATAGGCATGGTCATGCACTTTGGTGTCTAGGGTTTTGCCTTGACGGACTTGACCTGATGGCCCGTCTGAAGATGGACTGTTGGTTTTGCTTCTTGAGTTGGACTTTTGATGTCGTGAATGGTTGTTTTGTATGTCTCGGAAACGACCTTGACCAGGGTTGACCCAATCGCAAAAAAGTCGGTTTTAATTCCGGTGTCGGTTTTGGCCCAAATTAGTCTTGTTTGGCTCGGAACGGTCCGCTGGGCCTGGATTCGAGGTTGATTTTGTGAGATTTGTACTCTGTAAGTGTGTTAGCCAGCGATTAATGGATTTGAGCCCGTATCCGAGCGCATAGAAGCACGTTAGCGTCCGATCATCATCGGGTGTTTTTTGGAAACTGCTATAGACACCTGGCAGTCAAAATGCGGGTGTCTACAGAGCCCCCACTCTGACTGAGGCTTGGACAAGGCGAAAGTCAGAGTAGCCACCAGGCCAATCGCGGATTGAAACCTGGCGGACTTCCGGCCGGGTCGTTTATAGTCCATTAGACTCGCGTGAAGGGCTCGCCAACCATAAGTTAGAAGCCATACCTGAGCTGATGACGATAACTCCGTGGTGAATTGGACTTGTCGCATAAGTCCTGGGTGCGCCTGTATGTAGGCCCATCCCGTTAGATACCACCGTTGGCTTCCGCTGGGGAGGTATAGTGGGTTGCACGTCCCTGTTTGAGTCGTACCTGTATAAGTCACATAAAATGCATCCAACACGTAGGTAGCAAAATGACTCGCGCTGGGGGAAAATGATTTTTTGAAAACTTGAATTTTGAAATCTTGAAAATTTGAGATTTTTTGAATTTTGGAAACTTTGAGATTTTTGACTCCTAACAAAGATTAGGAAAGTAATTTGCAGTTTAAATAGACCGAAATTTGACCTTGTCGAAAAGGATCTTTTTTCGAATGGCTATATTTTGCAAATTTCAAAGTGGAATTTGAAGAGATGGGCCTACCGACAGACTCGACTCTGGACGTGACCGGACGAGTTGACTGACACGACTGGACTCTCGAGGGGTTGGATTGTGACTCGGTAGGGGTGTGGGCCGCCTAACAAGACTCTTAAGTTGCGCTATCCCATAGCCTAGGCGAGTGGCAACACGGTCGCACGTCGAAACGGGATAGATATGCTATGGGGGGGATTGCAGTAGCCTGTAATGAGACTGTTTTAGTCTGGTGCCCCTCTGGATTTTTGATTTTTGGGTACATTTCCAAAGTGGGTATTGCCTCGAGTCCTGACAGATTCTTGTCTTCGACTGAGCCGAGTACTAGGACACACTATAGAAAGGAGGCTAGATTTTGGAAGTATTTGGATTATGTGAGTGGAAGGAGAACTTCTGTCTAATAGAAGCCCCCAGGACGACGAAGCTAGCTACTGAGAACATGACAGTGTCGTGACCGGAGTGATGACACTTTTTGAATGTGTGTCAATGTGAGTGGTTGTGCCTCTGTTGAAAGGCTGCCTACGTATTCACGTGTGGTGAAATCAAACCATGCCGTAGTTCAGTGGACTGGAAGATGTATTATGGCGCCTAGTTTATTAGGGCTTTGTGTGTAACTAGCCAGAGCGATGGTGAAGGCTAGGTGCATTCCCAATGATGTCTTGATCAAAGGGCTAGAATTGTTAGGATGTTAATCCTGTGACGGTGAGCGTTCTCCGGGGTAGCCCCCAGAGGTGGTGTGAACTATTTGGGCATGTTCTATGCCGACTGCGAGTTGAGTTCCCGTGTTTGGAGTTGGTAACTGGTTTGGATGGAATTTTAACGAGTTTTGTTCTCGGGATTTTAAACGAGTTCTGCTCTCGGGGAATTTTAACGAGTTTTGTTCTCGGGATTTTTAACGAGTTCTGCTCTCGGGGAATTTGATGTTTTTGGAAATGTGGTGCTAGGAAGTAAATGGCTTTGATGACTCGAAATCTGGAGCTCGGTTCTGTGGAGCTAAGGCTTCGAGGGCTGGTTTGATAATGTGGGATCTGGTTTTGATGACTCGAAATCTGGAGCTCGGTTCTGTGGAGCTAAGGCTTCGAGGGCTGGTTTGATAATGCGGGATCTGGTTTCCATGTCTGGCCCTAATTGTTAGGGGTATCCTATGGAGCTTGAATCCTCAAAATTCCGGGCTGTCTCTGGCCTGGGTCTCGGGAAGGTCTTGAGGGTTGTAATGTGGGAAGGCTGAGTGTGGTGTTAGCTGACCAGCTTGATTGTTACTCCCCTATTGGATGGCATGGATAATTTTGAATTTGACCGTACCGCGGTCAAAGGATTTTCACTTGAGTTGACCGTTGACCACGGTCATGGGTATTTGATTTTTTAGCCGCGGTCATGGGTTTTGATAATTTTGACCGTACCCTGATCGTGGGGCTTTCCCTTGAATTGACCGTTGACCACGGTCATGGGTATTCTGAATTTTTTTTGATGATGACCTGCTTTTTTTTGGCCTTTTGCTTTTTTTCCTCATGGACTTTCGATTTTTTTTTTGTCCAGTTTTCTTTTTTTTTGATGGTCTTCTTTTTGTTTTGGCCCTTTCTTTTTTTTGATGGCCTTCTTTTGTTTTTTTTTTTACTTTTGATTTTTTTTGCCCAGTGTTTTTTTTTGCCGGTTAGACTAACACCTAAGGTAGAGATTGGTCAGTCTTATTGGAGGGGTATTTTATGGTGGGAAATGGGCTTGCCTCCCGTTTTGAACCCAAACTAGGAGATTACCTGGATTTGTCATAGGATTCGGTACCGCTCCTGCTACGGGTAGTCGTGTGGCTTTTCTATACCAGACACGGAATAGGTAAAAAGAAAACACGGGCTCGGTTTCCTGCAGTCATTATAGATGTGCCTATAATAGTCACGTGCGTGTGCTCACAGTGTATGATGGTGTTCATCATGTTCTTGGAGACACATAAGGAAAGTGTATATGAGAAATAGAATATTGAAAGCTGATTTTATTGGATTTTGAAAAGGAGGACAGAATACAATTGATTCTGACTGTGACTTTGACTTTGACTTCGACTTTGAAGGGAATAGTACATCCTAGACTCGGACTCAGACTCGGACTCAAATCGGATCCGGACTCTCGGATAATGTTGTCATTAGTCGTCGGCTTCTAAGGACTCGAGTTGATGTCCAGTATAGCCTTTAGTATCAACTTCACCCAGATCTTCATTATGTCGAAGATCGTCTTCAATCCTAATGCCCATTTCGGTAAGTACGGCAAAGTTTGAAATGCCGGCATACCTAAGATGGACGCGGTAAGAAGGTAGGAGGTTGTTGACGAAGGCCTCCACTAGTGTCTTCTCGTTGGGCTTGTTTACCAACTTTACACTCTCGGCCCTCCATCTTTGAAGATATTTAGTGAACCCTTCTTTGGGCTCTTGGGCCATGACTTCCAGAGTACGCATTGTAGTCTGGATCTCGATATTATCGGCGTAGTTCCGAGCGAACTCTGTTGCCACATCATCCCAAGTCGGGTATTTCTTGGAATCGAGCCTGTAGTACCAGGCTTTGGGGTGCTTCTGGAGGGAGGAAGGGAACAAGTGCTTAACCATGGTGGACTTTACCCCTTTGACTGCCATGAAGTCTTTGAAGGCCCGGATATGATGGACCGGGTCTTCGGTACCCTCAAACATAGGAATTCCCGTCAAGTTGAGGTTGGCCGGTAGCTCGTTACTCAAAGGTGAATAAATGCGAGCATTTTCGGAGTGGATTGAGTTGCTTGTTGATAAGTGAACTTGCTCCTCGAGCCTGCGAACAACACTGACCAATTCGGCTATGGGCCCAGTGGACTCAGCTCCTTCAACTGGGACCGTCTTCTCTACAGTGCTCAGGCGAGTGTCCAAAGTTGCTTGGTTAGCAAGTATGGAGGTCAGTTGAGTCTCGATTTTGGTTAGGGCATCTTTCAATTCTTCCATCTTGCGTTGATGTCGGGTTGCGGGTGGCCTGTCTGTAAGAGCACCACGTAATCAGAGAGGTTGCTTCGGAACTCAAACTCACCAAGGCATAGGAAATAGCGTAAGAGGAGGGACGACCCCAGTTTGACTCGGGTTAGACTCCCCTAAGACAAATGTTCTAGGGTACGATTCTCGGAGTGACTGTGATTAGTCATTCCGTCGGAGAATAGCCCCCAAGTGAGGCTAGGGACTCAGATGGTGTGGCATCTGAGTGACTCGAAAGTGGGTTATGTGAGACACGTGTAAGACATGACCCTTAGAGCAACCGTGATTGATCGCCTTGCTAAGGGGTAATCCCCAAGTGGGATTGAAGATTTTGTTAAGACTCGAGTGTGGGACGAGTGACCCTTAAACGTAAGGACCGTGAACCTTTTGTTATAGGGCTATGCCTTGTAAAAAGTTGACTCGGAAAAGACAACTAGACGGGTGACTTGCGAAAGGTGGGCCTTCCTTAGGATTTGGCTATGTGGGCCGAGTCCCGTCCGAAGGAAGGTCCACGTGAGACATCCCCAAACTTTTAGACTCGGGTGTGTAGACGGGCCTTCTTTTGTAGGAGTATGTCCTACGTAGGTGGGCCTTGCCTTAGTCTAATAAGGCGGACTGGGATAGGGAAGAAACTCGTGATGTAAGATCGACGGAGTTTCGACGCTAAAGACCTTGACAACTTAAGACTCGACCCAACACTGCTAAATACGGGAAGTTCTAGAAGTGGAAGGTTTTGAAAATTGATGATTTTTGAAAAAGGACCGAGTGGACTCGGTGAATGGCCCAAATTTCCGAAAAAAGAGGACGAAAAGTCATTGGGCCACGAGTTTTGAAAGTTCGAGTTTTGATTCGGGCAGCATACCGGCTAGAAAATAGGCTATTTTGAGTAAAATCATAAGTCCTAAATTCAGCATGTCCCGGGTTTTGAAATTGAATAGTTTGAAAAGGGTGCAATTTTGAAAAGTTGACGGTTTTTTTAAAATGACTCGGAAACCAAGTAGCACGTAGTCACACAAGCATTATAACGACGCCATGTATGCTCTATACTAAGTCTCGGTCGGTCTATAGGGGGTCTATACCAGTGTACATAGTCTAGACGTTGATCGGGACGGACTCTCTAAGTCGAATTGAGCTTAGAACATGCCGCGAAACCCACTCGAATCGACTATGGACACCTTTTGACATATCCATGTTGGAGTACATCAATGGTATAGTGGGACGTCGGTCACCAGTACCGGCCCGGGAAAATATGGGTTATGCATGAACCGTAGAACTAACACGCGCATTGTATTTGTCAAACGATTTCTATTCGAGTCTCACCCTGAGGATGCCGATGGTAAGTCACGCATCAGTTAGTCCCCAGCGGAGTCGCCAAATTGTGGACATGACATAGGTCCACCCCGACGCGGCCACGCGCGGGTTTGGGTAGGCGAATGAATCTCCATATGAAACGGATCGAATTGAAATTTAGGTCTATGTGGAGTCGCCACCGAATTTTGTGGTTATTCGGAACCATTCGAGCCCACTCTATGTCGTAGTGGTCCGTATACAAAATACGGCCCATTTCCGATGTTAGAGTTTATTGGGCTCGTCCCTTTGCATTTGATACCAATACCGACATTATCGGATATTGTGTATTGAATGACTCTCGTGCGCCAACGGTTTCGGGCATCCGGAAACCGAGGTTCTGAGTAAGGGGTGAGGGTACGTGTTAGGAAGCCCACAAAGGACACCCAACCCCGCCCGCACATTAGCGGCCTCTACTAAGAACTCGAATGACTTACAATACGCGCGTTAGTAAAACGGAAAAAGATGCTTATGCAAACATTGTTTTCCTAAGCATGTGAATTAAAATTGAAAAGGGTTTCTAAGTCAATTTAATGCAATTAATTCTACGTCAAAGTGGAATTTAGCATGCGGGTTCATTTAGTACAATAAACGAACAAAAATTAAATTGCCAAAAGAAACGAGCAAACGGTTAGTAACGGTAAATCGATATTAACGGTTTGTGCAAATAATGAATTGAATTGAAGGATGCAAATATGAGGATGCACGGTTTGAAAAGATAGCATACACGTGATTAATTATGCACGTGTTGACCTAAGTCGTAAAATACTATCGAGTTTTGAAAAAAAGGATAATGTACGACTCGTGTTTGAGTCGTTATGAGGTCACTCGATCGAGTAGTCGATTGACTCGATCGAGTAGGTCCTGAGAAGGTGTTTCTGTTTCGTGTTATAGACCATACTCGGCCGAGTTATTGACCAACTCGGTCGAGTACACGGCCACTCGACCGAGTCACTGTGAGACTCGACCGAGTGGGTGTCGTGACAGACTTTCTGGTTCGATTTTGGGGTGCCACTCGACCGAGTGGGTTAGGCACTCGGTCGAGTGCCCCCTGTACGAATGGTAATTCGTTTGTAATTTTGATGTTGATTTTGAAATTGCTTTTGATTTTTGGGAGTTTGACGATTTTACCGAATCGGACGTAAATATTGCACAATTTACGCTCGACGTGGTTTTTTTCAATGTGTGAAAGTGTGTTGCATGGGGGTGTTTATATAGGCATGGTCATGCACTTTGGTGTCTAGGGTTTTGCCTTGACGGACTTGACCTGATGGCCCGTCTGAAGATGGACTGTTGGTTTTGCTTCTTGAGTTGGACTTTTGATGTCGTGAATGGTTGTTTTGTATGTCTCGGAAACGACCTTGACCAGGGTTGACCCAATCGCAAAAAAGTCGGTTTTAATTCCGGTGTCGGTTTTGGCCCAAATTAGTCTTGTTTGGCTCGGAACGGTCCGCTGGGCCTGGATTCGAGGTTGATTTTGTGAGATTTGTACTCTGTAAGTGTGTTAGCCAGCGATTAATGGATTTGAGCCCGTATCCGAGCGCATAGAAGCACGTTAGCGTCCGATCATCATCGGGTGTTTTTTGGAAACTGCTATAGACACCTGGCAGTCAAAATGCGGGTGTCTACACCATGTGACCCTCGAAAGCATATACGTGGAGCATACAGAAAGAAAAGGCCCTACGGCTGTAAGCCGGTCTGACCCGAACATCAAGGGAATTCATAAATTTCTCAGCCAAGTCGATCAGAGAAATTTTATCACCTTCCATCATGCGGGATACCTCGTTGTGAGAAAGCCCTAGAAATTCTCGAAGCTTCCTCTTCGGGTCATAGATCGAGTACGGGACGGCTGGACGAAGCACCGGGTTCCATCCTCCTATAGCGGCAATCTCCTCAGGTAAAGGGCAAACTTCGCCCCGAGGAAAGGCAAATACGTGATATATGTCATCCCAGTAAGCCAAGCATGCTTCCAGGAAATAACGATCGACCACCATCTGACGGAACGGGTACAGCTGAGTTATACCCGTTTGATTCAAAGCTACCCTATCCGTGTCCCTAAAGCGACGGGACCACTCCTGCAGCATAACGGTCAATCTATCGATTCCCATGACTAATTCCTTAAGGAAATAAAGGGATTTTCTTTGCCTTGAGGGAAATAAAAACACTTCCTTTAAAGAATGATTGATTTGTGATGAGAAAAGAGAGGGCTATATATAGCATTAGCCTTGCAAACCGTTTAGGAAAATTTCCTAGTCCTAATTGGAATCAAACCGCAAACCTAGTCTCGATACTAGCACGGAAATCTCCGTCCCGAACTTTCCTAATCTTTGTTAGGAGTCAAAAATCTCAAAGTTTAAAAAATTCAAAAATCTCAAATTTTCAAGATTTCAAAATTCAAGTTTTCAAAAAATCATTTTTCCCCAGCGCGAGTCATTTTGTTACCTACGTGTTGCATGCATTTTATGTGACTTATGCAGGTACGACTCAAACAGGGACATGCAAACCGCTACACCTCCCCAGCATTTTCACGGGATGGGCCTACACACAGGCACACCCAGGACTTACACGACAAGTCCAAATGCCCCACGGAATTATCGTCATCAGCTCAGATATGACTTCTAGCCTATGGCTGGCGAGCCCTTCACGCGAGTCTAATGGACTATAAACGACCCGACCGGAAGTCCACCAGGTTTCAATCCTCGATTGGCCTGGTGGCTACTCTGACTTTCGCCATGTCCAAGCCTCAGTCAGAGTGGGGGCTCTGTAGACACCCGCATTTTGACTGCCAGGTGTCTATGGCAGTTTCCAAAAAACACCCGATGATGATCGGACGCTAACGTGCTTCTATGCACTCGGATACGAGCTCAAATCCATTAATCGCTGGCTAACGCACTTACTGAGTACAAGTCTCACAAAATCAACCTCGAATCCAGGTCCAGTGGGCCGTTTCCAATCAAATAAGGCTAATTTGGGCTGAAATCGGCACCGGAGTTAAAACCGACTTTTTGCGATTGGGTCAACCCCGGTGAAAGTCGTTTCCGAGACACACAAAAACAGCCATACAACCATCAAAAGTCCAAGTCAAACACAAAACCCATCAAACACCCAAAGTCAAGGTCCAAAAGACTGACCTGCGCGACCCAGCTGGGCCACTCGATCGAGTGACCCACCCACTTGATCGAGTGGGCCTGTTTCGAGCCCGACGGCTGGCATAATGGGCCACTCGACCGAGTTAGACACCTACTCGGTCGAGTAACCCTAAACCGGGTGCCCTAGCCTTTCCTATATAAGCAACCCCCATGCACACATCTTCAACACTTTTTGGACAACTTTTACAAACCCTAGAGCAACCCTACACACACATACAACATCTCTTACAAACCCTAATCCAACCCTAGCAATTCTACACTAGCAAAAAACCCTAAAACTAGTTTTAGGAATCAATCCCGAGCCACCACAACTTAACCTTCATTCACCTCGAAGACTCTTGTGTTAAAGCCACGGTTACGAGTCCGTTCCGAGACAAGAACATGTAGGTTGAGGGTGTCAAAACCCTCTTTCTCCTTCTTCTCTTCCTCACGTCATCTTCATCTTTTTTCGCGTTTTTTTTGTTTCGCTGTTATTGTTTCGTTTCTCGCATTATAATATCGATAATACTACTAATATCAAAGCACTAAAATACTTATCAATTTGTGTCGAATAAGAGGGATATCGGAATAAAAAGACACGAATATACAAGTGTACTGCACACAGCGTTGACGGTCGCTTATTCCGGTACCCCGACTATTTGATTATTGAGATAAGTCAACTTAAACAATAATCTTTTTTTTATTTCGTCGTCATCATTATTCATAATCACATCGATTTTCAAAAGCAAACATTGTATTTTAATAAGGGTCGAAACCCGTTGATGCGGATCCGACGTCAAACAATTCGTGAGAATTAATTATGACGTCGGGATGCGGAGGGAATCACGTCTTTCAATTTAAGCGAAGCGCCGATCTATTAAATTCGATACCAATTCCTTAATTGGATGTCGAATCTAACGATCTAGTCACATAATTTAACTAATGCGATTTTCCGTTGATGCTAAAATAATTTTCAACACAATTCAATAGAATTACGACACTATTTAACGCGGAGGAAACCTACCATATCGCGCTAGTTAATTTAAGTCGACTTAAAATAATCTTCTATTGTTTCCACTCTAGTATTCCATATCGCTTCGATAATCGAATATGGGGTACGACGAGTATTCAAGTCCCGAATTGAGTATAAATTCCGCCATATTTATGCCCAATTCGTCAAGTCATCAAAAATCAAAAGCAATTTTAAAATCGATATTTAAAATTGCAAACGACACGGTTCGTACAGGTGCCACTCGACCGAGTGCCTACACCACTCGATCGAGTGACATCACAAAAACCGAGACAGAACGTCTCTTACGACCTCAACTCGGTCGAGTCTCACAGTGACTCGGTCGAGTGGCAACGTACTCGATCGAGTTGGTCAGTAGCTCGGTCGAGTAGGTTCCGTAATACGAAATAGAATGCCTCTATGACCTCCACTCGATCGAGTCTCACAGTGACTCGGTTGAGTGGCGATATACTCGGTCGAGTTGGTCAGTAACTCGGTCGAGTAGGGTCATAAAACCTGGACATACCGCTTTTCAGAGGTTCACTCGGCCGAGTCGCACAATGACTCGATCGAGTGGCCCTTAATCACGTCAAACCGTGAGTCCTACACATCACATTCGAGTCTCGTTAATCGTTTTCGTGACTTAAGTCAACACGTGTCTAATCTATCACGTGAAACACCTCTTTCAAAACCATGCATCTTCTCGTTTACATCTTTCAATTCAATTCAATATTTGCACAAACCGTTATATCGTTACTAACGCATTTATTGTTTCTCTTGTCAATTTTTGGTTGTTTATTTTATCGCACTAAAATGAACCCACATGCTAAAATTCCACTTTGACGTAGAATTAATTGCATTAAATTGACTTAGAAACCCTTTTCAATTCCATTCACATGTTTAGGGAAAATAATCTTTGCATATCATTTTCCCGTTCAACTAACGCGCGTATTGGAAAGTCATTCGAATTCTTAGTAGAGGCCGCTGATGTGCGGGCGGGGTTGGGTGTCCTTAGTGGGCTTCCCAACACGTACCCCCACCCCTTACTCAGAACCTTGGTTTCCGGATGCCCGAAACCGTTGGCGCACGAGAGTCATTCAATACACAATATCCGATAATGTCGGTATTGGTATCAAATGAAAAGGGACGAGCCCAATAAACTCTGACATCGGAAATGGGCCGTATTTTGTATACGAACCACTACGACATAGAGTGGGCTCGAATGGTTCCGAATAACCACAAAATTCGGTGGCGACTCCACATAGACCTAAATTTCAATTCGATCCGTTTCATATGGAGATTCATTCGCCTACCCAAACCCGCGCGTGGCCGCGTCGGGGTGGACCTATGTCATGTCCACACCTCTAGCACACATTTTCGTTCCCGGTCACAATGAAAGTGGTTTTGGGAAAATCCGGCATCGTTACGACACCTTTTGGTCCGTCTTAAGACACACAAAACCTAACGGAAGGTCCTAAAAGTCATCCTAACCTATAAGAACCGACAAGGAAGCTACCCAAATCCTCATAAACATTTGAACAAAATTATGCAAAACAAATACGGGAATAATCAAGGAACGATCCTTAAACCCTAGAATTCCAAACAAATTCCCATAAAAGGCCATTTTCGCACCTCGAGCATCCTTATCAAGATCATAACTAACCAAAAAAGCTCTAATCGACCTTAACAATGGAACCAGGTACAAGCATCGAAACTTAGTAAATAAAAAACGCCCAAATCGATTTTCTAGGGTTTTTCAACCAAACCAACTCATAATCAATAAAATCAAACAAAATCGACATTAAGCGAGCAAAGAACACTAACCCGGAGTCGACATTATATTGTCGTAGATAGCGGAAACCGAAACGAAATTTGGCGGAAAAAGTCGAGAAGTCGATGGTTGAGGCGAAAAGTGTGACGCGTTCAAGTTGTGTGGATAAATGAACGAGCGCCCCAACTTTCGCATTACTTAAACAGACCCGGATCACAAAAACCCGACCGCACCAGCTGACGCGCTTGAGTCCTGGCTCGCTGGGGGCTAGGCGCCCGAAGACTGAGCCGCAGACAGACGCGCGCCTAAATAGTCCATCACAGATTAAAAAGAAGCAAAACAAACGAACTCAAGGTCGATACATATAAAACATACACCTACTAAGACAAAGCAAAACAACAATAATGGAACAACTACTAATCAACATCGATAATACACTCTCGACAATAAAACAAGCCTAAGAAACACACTTAACCTAAACGCTACACCCGGACGCGTAATATAGGAAATCTAAACCAAACTAATCTAAATAGACTCTAAACAAATCCTAAATGCATAAACAAACCGGAACAAGAGCAATAACAAACCCAAATAAAGTAAGACAAGCAATAAAACAAAATTAGCTAAGACAAACTCACAAAACAAGCATTTAACTAAAACGAATAAACAAACAGCATTTTTGCCCGAGGGTCAGAGTTATCCCGGAGGCACTACATTTTGGCCGAGGGTCAGAGTTATCCCGGAGGCACAACATTTTTGCCCGAGGGTCAGAGTTATCCCGGAGACACAGCATTTTGCCCGAGGGTCAGAGTTATCCCGGAGGCACAGCATTTTTGCCCGAGGGTCAGAGTTATCCCGGAGGCACAACAATTTTTGTCCTAGGGGTCATAAGCATTCCGAAGACGACCGCTCGAGTGGAGACTAACGCCCTCGAATGGTTCCTTTGCTTTGTCCTAGGGGTCAGAAGCATCCCGAAAGACAGCTATTCGAGTGGAGACTAACACCCTCTGATGGTTTTATATTCCTTTGTTTTGTCCTAGGGGTCAGAAGCATCCCGAAAGACAGCTATTCAAGTGGAGACTAACGCCCTCGAATGGTTTTAATATCACTTTATTTTGGTCCTAGGGGTCAAAAGCATCCCGAAAGACAGCTATTCGAGTGGAGACCGACGCCCTCGAATAGTTTTATATCTCTTTGTTTTGTCCTAAGGGGTCATAAGCATCCCAAAGACGACCGCTCGAGTGGAGACTAACGCCCTCGAACGTTTTATTTCATCAAGGGTTCACAAGCAGCCCAAAATATACTTGTGCAAATAAAGGCCAACTTAATGCGTTGCTAGCGCGCAAAAAACACTTAAAATTAAACGAAACTTCTAAATAAACCGAAGAAGACAAAGCGCGCGCGCACAAAGAATCAAGAACAAGATGTCAAGCAACAGCCCGGGCCCCAAGCGATCAACCACAAGCGAAGACGTCAGGTATGACTTCTCAGCCTTGGCTGGCGAGCCTCACCACGTAGTCCAACGGACTTAAAACGACCCGACCGGACAGCCACCAGGTCGTAATCCTCGATTGACCTGGGTGGCTAGACTTTGACTTTCGCCTTGTCCAAGCCCCAGTCAAAGTGGGGGCTTCTATAGACACCCAAATTTGGACCTGGTGGCTGCAGAAGTGCCCAGCAAACACCGAATGACGATAGGACAGCAACGCGACACGGATTCGCGATGTTATAGGTAGTTTTCCTATAGAACGGATCAAATAATTACTCGGACAAAATTAAAAACTAACATGATGGCAGCCTTAGTCATGTCCTTACGGTCACATAGACACTAATTAGAGTTAATTCCGACACTGGGACCCCGAGTTGGCCACGAAACTCGAACCGAGTCACCACCGTGTCAGGCGAGCCACGGGATGAACACCCGAGGCCCAGTAAACCCACAGCGCTAGGTCAAGCCATGGGAAGCCTTAACGTCAAAGAAACATATCATACACCCGCTTCACGGTGTATTAAAACCGTATCCTCAAAATCCCAACCGCCCCACCCAACGCGCCTGGGTCTCACCACGCCTTAGCCCAGGCGCCTGAGTCTTGGTGCGCCCCAGCTCACGCGTCCATATGGGCGAAAAGGGCCGAAAACACCTATAAATACCCCCCTCTGCCTCATTCATTCGACACACAAAATCCATTCTTCTCTTCCCCCTCTAAACTCTAGATCTCGCTAAGGGCTCGCACTGCGACACCCGAGGCAAACGATCCACTCGATCGTAGTTCCGATAAAAAAGCGACATCAATGCTACTCCTCACCTTCGAGCACCCCACTCGATACCGAGGTGTCTGTGATCGACTAGCTCAAAACTAGTAGCAAAGATCTGCCGGATTAGCCGCAGAACTAGTCCTTAGCAAACGAAGCTCTGCCGGAGTAGCCGCGGTAAGATCAAACGGTAACGGAGTTCTGCCGGAGTCACTGGTCAAGCTAGGAGGATCCGCCTGTTGATCGAGTCGTCAGTAGGTTGCCATCTAAACAAAACTTTTCATATTTGCACTTTCTATTATTATGCACTACGACAACTCTAGATGCGGGCGCTAGGCCCACAAGCGTCTACTAAAATACGTAACGTCCCAACTTCAACCACAAATACTAAAACATACTAAATAGACCCGAGTAATTCCGAGATCCTTTCACAAAACTATTTATGCATCGAGTCCCGTTTAGTGTATATTCCGAGGGTGCAACTCCTCACAATGTGATTTACTTACATTCGCATTTACAGTTTTTCGTATGATTTATTGCTTTTATGACCTTATAATCGCATGCTAAATCACAACCTAACACGGAATTCAAAATGTAAAATAACTTAAAACTGAACAAAGTGATGGTCGGGTTCCGTATTAGTCCAGGTGCTCACCGTATTAGGTTCGACGCATCTTTATTAATACCGAACTGACGCATCTTAAGCAGAATACCAGGTAAGGTATACCACAAGAATAACTAATTTCCGTATTATCGCGTTAAACCTGATTTGATAATACGTATAATACATAGTACTCTCTACTCTCCTACGTGCATCTTTTCATGGCCTGCTTGTCACGTGAAATCGCATGCAAAGAATGTAAACACCACTACTCCGACGATAAAACTTACTTGTCCTTAAATAACCGACGTAGCTAAGAATAGAGTTAAAACAACGGATGTTACAATACTTCCACCACAACAAAATAACTAGGAAGCCCACCGATTGATTAGTAGAGGCCGCTATAGTGCGGGCGGGATTGGGTGTTGACATCTATCGGATGTTGGCTTCCCAATACGTACCCTCACCCCTTACTCAGAATCGACGGTTTCCGGATGTCCGAAACCATTGGCAATGAGAGTCATTCCAGGCATGGAGTGCTTAAGGGTACAAGTCTTTATCTTTAGGTCCCTTGCCACTCAACTTTGAGCCGGTAAGGGATCAAAGTTGACTTGAACGGTTTCCGAGTCCCCATAATTGACTCGGTGGCGACTCCACAAATCGCCAACGAATTTAGTTCACTAAAAAGGTCGCTTTAATTACCAAATGAATCGGCCTTTAAACATTTACAACCACGTCTCGATCGATTCCCAAACGGAAACACGGGTGCCCGCACCCGTCTAGTACAAGTCCGGATCGTCATCCAAATTGAGGTCCGACACTTTGCCCCGTATGCGAGATCAGACCGGCCCCCGGTAGTGAGGGGGCCGCGTGGGTGGCCGCCGCCACATGTTGAAAACCAGTTCGATCCTGTGCGGGGCACCGGGCGGTGCGGACGGACGCCCACATATATCAATCAAGTGGCTTGGATTATATACTTGAGTAGTATTTATATTTATGATTCGCATGACATAGAAGACTAATATGCCCATGATAGTGGGAGCTATGTCGTGACACATATGTCATACTATGTGTGTTTGTAAGTCGACCTTAAGGAGTGGCAGATGATTCCCTACTTTGTCACTGTGTGAGCCCTATGGACTTGTGGAGTCCAGTTTGTTTGATGCCCTTTTGACTTGGAGCTGTGATATGAAGTCGATACTTGATGTTGCTACTTTAATATGAATCATAAGGACTAAAAGTATAAAAGTTCAGTGGACCATGTTAGGAAAGCAGTTGAGTCGAGATGGATTGTCATTAGTGTATAAGGAATAATCAATTCAACTTCACCATAATTTCCTGGCCAGGGGTTATATTGTGTTTATAACTAATATGATTATGATAGCATATAGGGACGGTGTATGCTAACGGTGATGAATGAATGATTTGGGGCGTTGATGATGTGAAAGTGTCATGTTAGTTTTGATGGTAACTTAATATAACGCTACTTTGTTATTTTTTGTCGCACACCCCATTTTCGGTATGAATCAAAAGAGATTGTTTACGTATTGTGTTGTGATAATCTTGATTTTTTGATAAGTCGAGAAATTTCTTCGTCTTTGTGATTGAGGAATAAATTTTCCTTGGTTGTGTACCATTGTGATGTATTACCTTGGTTTAGTGGCCAAGTGGGAGTATTGTATTGTTAACTCAATTGTGTGGCCAAGTGGGAGTATTGAATTTTATTTATAGCGGCCACATAAATATGAGAGTTAATATATACTTATACCTCTATTCAATTGCTCAATTTAATTGTGAATTAATTTGAGTTTAATTATCATATTAAAAGGTCTCTTTGTGAGGCTATATAATGGGAAAAATTAGACTACTAAGAGAGGGAGTCTAATGAGAATATACACATCACACACATACACATACTAGTATACTATTATGGAGGCCACCATCAATATGGGACTCGGGATTCGGGGCGTGTTCCGGGACTCTAGTAGCCACCGGAGATACGATTACATGGTAGTAGACAATTAGCGAGCACAACGATCCGATCGATTCCGCATAAAGGTTTGTCCTTACTTTCCTACATTACTAAAATTAATAACATGATAAACTTAAATAAAATAACATAAAAATAATACTCCCTCTGTTCCAATGAATTGTATGCCTTTACGTTTGGCACCAAGGGCAAGAGATCCAATGAAAAATTGACATGTGGAGTCAAGCTCATGAAAAGGGTCAAATTACATATAAATAACACTCCAAAAAATAGAAAGTCAAACAATTCATTGAGACGGCCCAATATAGAATAGACAAACAATTCATTGGGACGGAGGGAGTAATAACTAAAACAAACTAATTAGGTAATAACCAAAATAAACCTAGAACTTAAAATGAAACAATAAAAGGGAGAAAATATTATACCAACATGAAGGAAATTGTAAAAGGAAGAAGAAATAAGAACTTGACTATAATAAAGATGAATTCTTGAGAGCTAAGTGAAGGAAACTAATTAAATCTAGAGTAAAAGAGGACTTTAGATTGTCACCTCTAAAAATCTCCCTCTAATCTCTAAAACCCTGCTAATCTAATAATATTTCTAATCTAAAATGAGATCTATTCTAGTGCGGCTTGGTAGTCTCCTCAAAAATGAGGGTTTACATTATATAAAGTGGTTCATTAAGGGTGGAGTAGTAAAATGAAGAAAATAAAATAAGATAAAAAAATAAAAGAAATAAAATCCAAGAGATAAAAGTGGACCATTGTTCCACTATCGAACGGACAATAACCCAACACACACAAACCGATTCAACAATCACCCGATGCCTTCTTCATCGGGCAGAATATTGCCCTGCGACATTTTCAATTTCAGCACTGGGCGAAACCTTGCCCTACGCAAATGTGAGTTCACCCGTTCCTTTCCAATTCAACTTCTTTGGATCTACATTCAATTATTGATTCTTAATTATCGAACACGAATATAGGCCGTCAAGATGCGAGCTTCTGAATTCGTGGGAGAGTTGGCTCGCCGGAGGAGATGAAGTCCGATAACGACTAAGCAGGTGCTAGTGGTCGTCATTGCCGGTGATGGGTCGACGCTTCAAGGGAGGTCAAAATGAATATAGGCAGCTTGTCGTAACTCGCTTGATGACAGAGGTGGCAGCCGGAATCTGGCGTGAGCATTGCCGGTTTCTGGGTTGGTATTGGTCGGCACTGGCGTGGATTGAGCACATGAAGCCGGTTGGCTGCTCGCCTGAGTCTGGGTAGAGGAACGGAGGTCAAATTGGTGCTCGAGTGTGATTGCCAGAGTGAGATGGGCTCGGTTTCATAGGTGGACGAGCTAGTGTAGACACCCAAATTTGGACATGGTGGCTACTGGAGGGTCCAACAAACACCCGATGATGATTAGACTGCAACATGAAATGATTTTATGATGTTCTAGATGATTTTTTTTATAGAACGTATCAAATAATTACTCGGAGTAATTATTCCAACATCAAGATGGTTTTAGTTGTGTCATTACGGTCGTGTCAACACTAACTACAGTCAATTCCAATTCCGACTCCGGGGCTTGGAATCGGTCCCAAAATAGAAAGTCAAACCCGAGTAAAGCACCAGAACGAGTCGAACCTCGGGATCCACGTGCGAAGCCCATAGACGGATCTAGAATCCTGGAGAGCAAGACATTGGCAAAGATCACGTATATCTCCGTTTGGGAAACTTTTCCAAATCCCACCTTCCAAATCTGGGGCGCCCGAACCGTATTTTTAAAAATCCATTTTAGCGTCGTTATGTTGGCCGAATCAAAAATCCCCGTTTCAAAACATTTTCACATAATACCGTTACCACAGCCAAAATTCCAATTAATAAAATCAAGGCATCTAACACTGTTACATTTTTCTTTCAAAACACCTTTACACAACGCCGTTACTATTGAGACGTGATTGTAAATGTTTAAAGACTGATATGTTTGGTAAGATGACCCTTTTAGTGAATCAAATTCGTTGTCGATTTGTGGAGTCACCACCGAGTAATTTTGGGAACTCGAAAACCGTTCAAGTCAACTTTAATCCTTAGCCGACTCAATGTTTAGTGACATGGGGACCTAAAGATAAATACTTGTACCCTTAAGCATTCCATGTCTAGAATGACTCTCATTGCCAATTGTATCGGGCATCCGGAAATCGTAGATTCTGAGTAAGAGGTGAGGGTACGTATTGGGAAGCCAACGTCCGATAAACATCAACACCCAATCTTGCCCGCGCGTAGCGGCCTCTACTAATCAATCGGTGGGCTGATAACTTTGTTCCTTAATTGTGGCGGAAGTACGATAACATCCGTTGTTTTAACCCTATGTCTTTGCTACATCGGTTGTTTAAGGACAAGTAAGTTTTTGTCGTCGAAGTAGTTGAGTTTACGTTCTTTCCATGCGATTTCACGTGACAAGCAAGCCATTAAAAGAAGCAAGTAGGAGAGTAGAAAGTACTAGATATTATACGTATTAGCAGAACCCAAAGGGTCGCATCCCCAAAGGTTACATAAGGATCTAAACCATGAAGACAGTCACGGTCCCGAGCCAGGTCAACGTCATAGTAGGGTCAAGTCATAGTTATGTTATTTCCCATCTAGTGTCATTATTATGTGTAATCCCCTAGAAAATCTAACGCGATACAGTGGCGGAAACACTGTAGAGTCGGGATTAAAACACACTGTAACTATGTCTTAGTAAAATTAAAATGGTAATGTCAAACAATAGGCCTTAAATAAAAATGGCCAAAATTTAAAACAATCCACAAAAGGGGTTTGAACAATCCATAAGACATAATTATTAAAATAAATAAGCAGGATCCACACTGCTCGCTAGCCCACACCCGGAACACGTATACCTGCCATGTTAAAACATAACAGCCACAATTAGTGGGGAGCAACGTCAACGTTCTCCCACCCGTATAACAGGATTTTAAAACTGTAATTACTACTATAGAAAAATAGTAAAAATGAAAAACAATAAAACATTATAATGAAAATAAGCTTTCAGTGAAAAACTTCACGTATCGAAATAATATAATAAAAATGAGTTTTCCGGAGAAAACATAAAACATTTGCCAACCTGCAAACCAAATTATATAGATAATAATAAAAATATTCAAAACGGCGTTATGGATAAAATTAGTGTAGAATCTAGACTTTCACTAGGATAATACTAGAAACTAGCTTCGAGAACTATAGACTTAACTCATAACAGAATCCAGTATCTTATGATAACTGGGCATGGAAGAATGTTTGCAGAGTCAAGGAAATTTTCAAACCTGAATATATCAATGGTAAATGGAAGGGAGATGATAAGGGGTACTCTATTAAGGAAGGTTACGACTGGCTGAGACCAAAACTGAGTGAAAAATGCTGGTATAGAGTTGTTTAGTCTAGCTGGAACATCCCTAAGCATTCCATTACGACATGGCTCGCAATGATGGAAGGTATGAATGTTAAGGAGAAGCTTATGACGATAGGCTGCTGCGAGCAAGATAACTGTTGTATATGTGGTTACCAGAAGGAATCAATTCAACACCTACGTTTTGATTGCATCTACAGTAGGAGGGTGAGAAAGGAAATTGAGAGCTGGTATGGAATTGTTTCTGAGATGAGCAGGCTGATAAATGATACTAAGAATCAGACTTTGAAGATGAATGCTATGATACTTACGGCGTGCTACTACCATGTATGGCAACAATGGAACCGAGCAAGAATGGAAGGCGTTCTTATGCGACCTGAACTTGTATCTCGTAGCATTAAGGCTGAAATGAAGAAAAGATGTGAGTGTGTTCTGCCAGGGCAAGATAGTAATTGGATTCATTAGATTAGCCGCATTAATTTGTCACTAATCTGCGGTCTCTCTATTTATTTGATGTTTGATGGGTCTTTAGGCGTCCTTTGCCTAAATTCTGTTGATGTAAATTTTTTTGGTATTTGATATATAATCACATTTCATCAAAAAAAAAGAGTCCAGTATCATACTAGGCAACTCAACTATAACAAGACTGCGTGCAGCGAGATCCTGGTTTAAGTTGTGCACACCCCTCCTAGACAACAAATATGTCTAGTTCAGCTGACGGCGACTAACATAATGCGATATCTAGCTTAAGGTCAAAACATACACTCTCTTGGGCGAAATTACGCCCAGTTCAACAACCAAATGTGCCCCAAATAGACACACCGGCGTTATAGCTGATGGCAAAAACGTACATCCCAGACTCTATTACTCTAAACCCACACTTGTCCTTATTCCATAACTCCAAAACAAGACATTATCGATATATAAAAGATACCATCATTATAAATAATAAGAGAACAAAAGGAAAAAGGATCACTTTCCAAAAGAGGAAACTTTCTATTTTAGGAAACTTTCTATTTTTAAAAACTTTACTGAAAATAGCATCATATCAAAATAACAAAAATATTAGTTTATACCAATTCAACATTTTTACTAAACGATATAGATTTATAAAATTAGTACTTTCGGCCTTAACGATATTAATTATCAAAGTGAGAGTATTTAGGTTTATGAAATTATTAAAATATTTTACAAGTGTTTATAAAATGATTAAAAATGTCTTAAACATTTTAATATTACTAATTAGGGTGTTTCCAAACTTTATAAAACTAAATTTCCTTAATTATTATTAGTTTCGATAATACGACTATAAATAGGATTTTACGGTAAATGTAAAAATAAATCTTTTAACGTCTTTTATTTAATAAAACCATTAAACAAATTTATAATATGTTAAGGGATGCTTTAAATCATAAAGTTTCAGATTTAAATATTTTCAAAATTGTTGGAAAAATAATTCTTTTAGGTAAAACGAAGCATTATAACGATAAATCGTAATTTTGTCCAATAATCAGTACTATTAATTAAAGACTTTAATAAATAGTACAAAAATTACAGAAATTAACTAAAATATATTTTTGGACATTCTGCCCAGAAAACAAAATTTTCCAGAATCCTTAAACTTGGTTTTAAAGGGCTTTCTCGTTAATCGTCTAATCTCGACAATAACGATTAATAAAAATAGTAATTACAAAACGATTTAAGTATTAATATCCAAAAATTATTATTAAACCCAAAAATTATTATTTTCCAGAAACTATAAATTTTTCCAGATTTCCAAAATTCCAGATTTAGCAAATTTCCTTAAAACCGTCTTTTAAAACCCGTTTTCACAATTAACGATTTCATTAATAAAACTTATCGTTCCTAACATTTTATTAAAGCACTAAAAATCATAAAATCACATTTTATTATGAAATCATCAGAAACATTTGTTTTCAGATTTAAACAAAAGACCAGAAATCGAGAATTTAAACGACAAACACGGTTTTAACGATAAACGATGATTTAAAGTGATTAATTAATTCATCTACTCAAAAAATCCGAATAATTCTGAAAAAAATTCTATTTCATCAGAAAATTTCACCACGTCAAAAATCAGATTAAAATAAAATGTTTAACTACTAGAACTAAAAATCGGCTTTTAATCATTTTTTTCCGTAAACGGTAATAATTCAATAATCGATAACTAAAATATCAGAAAATTTTTTTTATTAAAAATCATCAAAAACTTCATTTTTACAGAATATAATCATATATTACAAGTTTAGGCCGAATATTACGATTTTACAAATTAATACGACGATTTAATTGTTAATCTCGTAAAGCGATAAAAATACCGAAACATGCAAATTTTCAACTTTTAAAAATTTTCTAGATTATATGACATACATATATTGTCAAAAATAAAATATAAAAATATACATGCAATTACACAAATAAAATCATGCAATACCGAGTAACATCGATATTACCTCTAATCCAAATCCGAGTTGATTATAAATTCGTCGGCTTCGGGATCGACCAAGAATCCTAATTCACATGACATACATGGTACAAAAATACCATGAGAAAACTAAAAGAATCAAGGTAAATAATGATCGGAAATAACATCGATTATTACCTGAACGAAGGAATTGGAATAACGATTAATTCGGAGATGAAAATGTGATGATTATGACTCGATTTTTGCACAAAATTGGGGCTGGTGGATGCTAGAAAACATGGACAAATGAAGAGGAAAAGAGAGTAGTTTTGCTTATTTTTTTGTAAATGAATGATAAGAAAAACAAAGGGTTTCTTAAGCATAAATGATGCATGACTTTTGATCAAAATGAGGCCAAATACTAGTGATGTTGGCCAGCCAAAATGAAGAGGTGGAGCTTGAAAAGTTTGATCATTAACACTAAGAATAAATGGTAGAAAAACAAAATATCTGAAAAGCTTAATCCATTTTATAAAACAAAGTGTAAAAAAAATGTAAAGGGATGAGTGTGTGACAAGGTCACGGTCTAATATATGTCCAAAGGGTCTCTTTTTAGTTGTAGGTTGATAAAAATAAGGATCATAAAATTATTAAAAGCATTTCAAAGCAATTCGAGTAAACCCCGCGTTAGAAAATAATTATTTACGAAACTTCGTAATAAAATCATTAAAGACTAAATTTTCATAAATAAAAATATTTCTTAGTTGGAAATATTATATAAACGTGTTTTGATATTTTTAAGAAAAATAACTAACCCAATTCCAAGCTTAAAACGCTAGTTCATAGAAAAATAGGACTCCTCGCGAATAAATAAATAGTTTGCGATAAAAATTTTATAAATAGATCTATGATAGGAAAATAAAATATTTAAAATCTTTTAATGAAAATAAATAATATTTGACTCAAAAATATTATGAACCTTGAAAATGATGTAAACTGAAGGCAGAAAAATAACAGAGTCATGACGGAAAATATAACAACGCATAGAAAATTAGCGGGTGTTACATTATGTTTCGAGTCTGAGGTACAGGGACTTGTCGCGACCTAGTAAGTCCTATTAATACATCGTGTCTAGCTATCAATGAAAGCGCCTCTCTATCTATCTTATCTTCTTACGGTTTCGACATGCTTGATTTAAATAACAAATAATTATTGTTACGACTCGTCACGTTTAAACAACATATCGTGCATTTATCGACTCCTCAAAACAACGAGGAATTACAAGAACTGAGATCTCACTACAATTAACTGACACTTGCGCCACGAATTATGCCATGGAAATTTGTTATTTGTGGCTAAATTTTACCTAGCCACGGGAAAAATTTGATTCACTACTTAGGAAAAAAATATGGCACGGGAATATTTTTTCCCGTGGCAAAATTCACTTGCGCCACGAATTTTATTAAAGTCATGGCCAATAATCACTCTTGCCACGAAAGATGCAACACACATGACAGAAATATATTTAACTACGAATTTGTTCAGTGGCAAATATTATTTAGCCACGACATAATTAACTTTCGTGGCGAATTTATTTTTTAGCCACAAATTTAATAAACACATGTGGCTAATGATTCTCCAAACTTTAATCAAATTATTTTCGAGTTAAGCCGAGTGTCAAATATTGATCTTAAAAAATTCATTAAATTTCAAAGTTAAAGATAATATGAAAATAAAAGAAAATATTAAATTTGAAAATATTTTTTAATAAAAAAAATGGTATTATTCTATTTAGTTTTAAGAAATTTTTTTGATTTTTTGTAAAGTTAAATACAAGAAAACATTGGTTGTCTAATTTGTTGATTTTTTTACTAATCATCATATTTGAAGCAATTGATTTCCTTAATTCGACATTATGTTTTATTAAAATTCTATAATCTTAAGTATGACATTTGAAAGACAACTAACATTTACATAGTTTAATATATGCTAGCTAAAATGTGGCGTACATAACATATCAAGTAAAATAAGTATGTGATTGATCATCCATCATTGAGACGTCTAATACTTATTATATAACTCTTTCATTTTTACCGCTTAATTAATAAATTTTTTTCACATGTAATACACTTCTTTTTAAGACAAAAAAAAACTTAAAAAGAGAGTGAATGAGAATGATTTTGTTTTTCCAAATGATTGATTTTCTTACAATATTTTCAATGTGAAAAAAACCGCTTTATTAAACTCGTATTTAAGAATTCTAATCGGTCTATATTTTTTTTATGGAATTAACTTTGACAACGAAAACAATAACTATTTTTGTAAATTAATTGTCTTTCAAGTTGTTTGGTTTGGAAGAAAGATTAATGTATTAGAAAGTCGTGCCTAAGTTCAATAACCATTCAAAATGATTTTTCAAAAAAAAAGAGGTACAAGTGAGAAAATCAAATAATTAACAAATACAAGTAAGAAAATCTAATAATTAAGGACTAATAGTGAGAAAATCTAATAATTAAGGACTAATAGTGAGAAAATCCAAAATTAATTTATCGTCAACTGTTTAATTCAATAATTGTTCTGTAATACTATTTGGAAGATATTTTAAAAAATGAATTTAAAATAAAATTTACTAAATGAAAAATAAAATTCGGGTAAAACTTGAAGTAGGCAAGAGGAAACTCAATGAGGATAAAAAACTGATGAAATAAAATAACGACCGATAACGAAAAGAAAAAAATATATTGAAAGAACTAGCAATAATAAAAGAACGTGGAAAGTAGAAAATAAAATAAAAATACCGATAAATTAATGAAATCATGAGTCCGAAAATCAACTTCGAAACTCTTTTTTTTCCGGAATAATAATGTTTTAATCATAATATGTAAATCATTGGGGGAAAAAAAATTAATTACTCAAAAGTAAATGTAGTTTGTGAAAAAAAACATCACTTTAAAAGAACTTAAACCAATGATTATGTCAAGAAAGTTCAACTTCATTTCTGGTAGCTGGCCATAAGAACTCCACAGTAGTTAAGCGTGCTTGAGTGAGAGTAGTGTTAAGATGGGTGACCTCCTGAGAAGGCTCTTCGATGCGTATGGTGAAATTAAATAATATTGGAATGACTCGACTCAGTTATAAAGCTAGTAACCGTTCCAGATGTGACTACTATAGGGGTAGAGAATTCTTAGGGCTATTAATTTATTTAATTTATTATATATTTTGTCACCGAAATAAATGTTTCACCAGAAACATAATTAGCCACGGAATAATCCGTGGCAAAAAGTTAATTCTAGCCACTGGAGATTCCGTGGCAATAAAATCAATACTTGCCACGTTTTTTTCCCCGCGGCTATTTGTTCGCCACGGCCACTTGCGCCACGGATGGTCTTTCCTTGACAAAGTACTTTAGCCACGAAAATTTAGCACTTTTGCCACGAATTCAGGCGTGGCCCAAGTGCTCATTTGTACTCGTGTTCTGTTTTTCCTATTCCATGTCTGGTATAGAAAGCCACATAATTATCCTCTAGAACGAGCATTACTGAATCTTACGACGAATCTAGATAGTCTCTTAACTTGTGATCAAAGACGAAAGGCAAAACCTTTTCCCACAATAAACGTCCCTAAGACAAAGTTCAAACAATCCACCGTAGGTGCTAGTTAAACCAACAGTCTGAGATGGTCAAAAGGGGCCAAAAGAAAAGCCATGGCCAAACCAAACCGACTCTATTCAATGATGCAAAGCGATTGAGACCAAGTTCAGTGGTCAAAATCAAACTGTAATCACCCAATACAAGTCCGAACAAAAAGGAAATAAACGAACAGACGGGTCAGCTAGCACCGAATTTTAGCCTTCCTACATTACAACCCTTAAGACCTTCCAGTGACACTTGTTAGGAGACAGTCCGAAATTTTGAGAATTCATGCCCGATAGGATAATCCCAACCATTAGGGCCAGACCTGGAAATCAGATCCCACGTAATTTACATCTCGTCCGACTGAAATTTGAGTCATTTTTACTCTGCTTGCCCTTTCCTACCACATTACGAAACCGTAACCTCGTAGCCTTAACTCCAATTAAAGTCAACTCCTGATTTTAATCCGTCGAAATCACTTACTACTTAGCTCCAAATTCCAAAACCATCCAAACCAGTTGCCTTAACCTAAACACGGTTGTGGACATGACATAGGTCCACCCCGATGCGGACACGCGCGGGTTTGGGGAGGCGAATAAATCTTCATATGAGATGGGTCGGATTAAAATTTAAATCGAGTGGAGTCGCCACCGAACTTTGTGGGAGTTCGGGCCCGTTCGAACCCACTCTATATCTTAGTGGGCCGTGTACAAAATACTGCCCATTCGGATGTCAGAGTTTATTGGGTTCGTCCCTTAGCATTTGATATCGATACCGACATTATCGGATACCGTGTATTGAATGACTCTCGCGTGCCAATGGATTCGGACATCCGGAAACCATGGTTCTGTGTAAGGCGTGAGGGTACGTGTTGGAAAGTTCACAAAGAACACCCAACCCCGCCCGCACATTAGCGGCCTCTACTAAGATATCGTTTGATATTTTAATACGCGCGTTAGTAATACGATGAATGATATGCAAACATTGTTTTGCCTAAACATGCGAATAATTTGATTGGGTTGCTAAATTGATTTAATGCATCTAAATTTTAACGTCAAAGTTGTTTTAGCATGCGAGGTATGTTTTATTAGTATAATAAGATGAACAATGAATAATAAGATACAAAGACAAAGAACAAACAGGTTAGTAACCGTTTGCAAATTGAATAAAAGATGTAAGTCTGATGCAAGACATGATTTTGAAAAGTTTATGACACGTGATTGACTTGACAAGTGTTGACCGAAGTCCTAAAAATATTTGATCGGGACTCGAAAGATGCTAAAAAACTCGTGGTTTTGATGAACCAGGAGCCACTTGATCGAGTCACTCTGGTACTCGACCGAGTGGTCTCAAAAAAAAGTATTCTGCCCGATTTTTGGGGTGCCATTCGATCGAGTGGGCTGGGCACTTGATCGAGTGCCACCTGTACGGACTGTCGTCCGGTTTGTTTTTGCTCTCGAAATTGTTTTTTAGAAAATCGATAATTTCGCTAAGTCGCGTAAAAATATGAGACAATTTATACTCGACTTAAATTTTGCAATACTCGTCGTATTCAACGATTGATCATGGGATCAACATCGAATATTCGGAGAGACCTTTTAGAAAAGATGTTTTGTAAATCGTTTTGAAAATCGAACTAAAACAATATTAATTCTCTCCGCGTCGAAATCGTCGTATTTTGTTTATGTGGCGATTTTTTAGCATCAACGAGATAAGTTTAGTTCTTTTTGGTACGATATTCGACTATAGAGTCGGTATCATGTTTTAAGAACGTTTATTTTGTATAAAAATAGATTGTAGCGATAATATCGGTATTAGAAACGAGGAAAGAAAAGAAAAAAAATCAAAAATAAAAAGTAATAAAAAAACGTGAAAGACGGAAGAAAAGGAAGAGAGAAAAGGAGAAAGCGGGATTTGTGACACCCTCAACCTACATGATTAATTATCACGAAAATGGACTCATAGTAGCGGCCTAAGGGCGGGAGCGTTAAGATGTATATAGGAGAGTTATGGTGTGTATAATTGGGAAGGGATTTGACGAGTTTTGCTCTCGGGTTTGTATACGGTTTGCCTAAAATTGCCTAGAATTTTGGGTTGTGAATGGTCGGGAATCCTATAGGATTTCTAGAGGAAAGATTGGAATATAATATGCCTAGTATTGCTGGAATTCCGGGTTGTAATTTGTGTGTCGGGATTGGAATTGTTGTGTTGATGTTGTAATTGATGTCGGGAATTATGTGTATGAATTGTGTGTGCAAGGGTGGGGTATTTATAGGATGAAATACCGACTTGGGATAGGAGATTGATATCTTGCAAAGGAAGAAAACAACCGGTTGAGATGAAGTGGGATTCCGTCTTTGGATAGGAAAAGGTTACTTGCATGGGAAGAAACACCATGTTTAGATGGAGTAGGATTCCGGCTTTGGATAGGAAAGGATTCCTACTTCGTAGCTGATATTTGTTTAGTATTTGACTTCGAGTCAGATTTTTGAAGTGGCGTGACAGATTTTTATGTCTCGGAAACGTCTTTGACCGGGGTTTGACCCGGTTGCTAAAAGATGGTTTTGCCCTTGGTGTCAGTTTTGAGCCAAATTAGTCTCATTTGACTGGAAACGACCCACTGGGCCTGGATTATTTGAGGTCTGTTTTGTGATATTTTTACTCCGCTAAAAGCTCGTGCCAACTACTATTGATTCTGAGTCCGAAAATCGAGTGTATTAAGTCATGTTTGCGTCTGATCATCATCGGGTGTTTTTTGGAAACTGCCATAGACACCTAACGGCTAAATGTGGCTGTCTACAGAGCCCCCACTGTGACTGAGGCTTGGACAAGGCAAAAGTTAGAGTAGCTACCAGGCCAATCGAGGATTAAGACCTGGAAGACTTCCGGTCGGGTCGTTTATAGTCCATTAGACTCGCGTGAAGGGCTCGCCAACCATAAGATAGAAATCATACCTGAGCTGATGATGATAACTCCGTGGGGATTTGGACTCGTCGCAAAAGTCCTGGGTGTGCCTATATATTGGTCCATCCCGTGCTATTTCGGGGAAAATGTCGCCTTGTGCTTTCTGATGGGGAGTTGTGCGGGCTTGCCTCTGAGGCCTCGAGTCGTACCTGTATCAGTTACATAAATTTTGCATGCAACACGTAGGTATGACTCGCGCTGGGGAAAGTGATTTTTGCTTAGTTTTTTTTTAAAATTGAAATCCTGAAAGCAACTCACGTGCTAGGAGATAGGTTTTCAAAATTGAAAGGGGTAGAAAAGAAATTTGCAATTTAAATAGACTGAAATTTGACCTTGTCGAAAAGGATTTTCTCAAATGGCTAAGTTTCGCAAATTTTAAAGTGAGAATTTGAAGAGAGACATACCGACAGACTTGACTCCGGACGTGACCGGACGAATTGACAGACACGACTGGACTCTCTAAGGGTTGGACCGTGACTCGATAGAGGGTGGGCCGCCTAAGATGGCAAAGCTCTTGAGTTGCGCTATTCCGTAGCCTAGGCGAGTGACAACACGGTCAAACATCAAAATGAGATAGATATGTTATGCGGGGATTGCAATAGTCTGTTAGGAGACTGTTTTTGCAGGACTTAGCAGTAGCAATGTTATAATCTGGTGCTCTTTTCGATCTTTGATTTTAGGGTACATTCCCAAAGTGAGTATTGCTTCGAGTCCTGACAGATTCTCATCTTCGACTGAGCCGAGTACTAGGACACTCTATATAAAGGAGGCTAGTTTTTGAAAGTATTTGGATTTTGTGAGGGGATGGAGGTCTTCTGTCTAAAAGAAGCCCCCAGGATGACAAAGCTTGCTGCTGAGAACATGACAGTGTCGTGACCCGAATAATGGTGCTTTTTGAATGTGCGTCAATGTGGGTGGTTGCGCCTCGTTTGAAAGGCTGCCTACGTATTCGCGTGTAGTGAAATCAAACCATGCCGTAGTTCAATGAATTGAAAGACATATTATGGTGCCTAGTCTAATAGGACTTTGTGTGTAACTAGCCATAGAGATGGTGTAGGCTAGGTGCATTCCCAATGATGTCTTGATCAAAGGGCTAGAATAGTTAGGATGTTGATCCTGTGACTGTGAGCGTTCTCGGGGGTAGCCCCTATAGGTAGTGTAAACTATTTGGGCATGTTCTATGCCGACCGCAAGTTGAATTCCCGTGTTCGGGGTTGGTAACTGGTTTGGATGTTTCTGGAAATGTGGTTCTAGGAAGTAAGTGGCTTTGATGATTCGACATCTGGGGCTTGATTTTGTGGACCTAAGGCTTCGAGGGTAAGGTACTGTAATGTGGTAGGAAAGGGGGAAGTCGAGTAAAAATGACTCGGACTTCGATTGGGCTGGTTTGATAATGCAGGATCTGGTTTCCATGTCTGGCCCTAATGGTTAGGGGTATCCTATGGAGCTTGAATCCTAAAAATTCTGGGTTGTCTCTTAGCCTAGGTCTCGAGAAGGTTGATGCGCGGGCGTCGCGACCCGTACAATCAAACAATATTTATAACTCCGACTAACCTAACTAGTGTAGTAGTGGTAGGTCGGGATCGATCCACATGGGAGAGGGGTTAAGCCGTATTAGTCAAGTCTAGATCGAGCTCAATCGTGATCGGGATTGAGATGGGGGTTTTGGGATGAGAGGAGTCTAACTAATGTTAGCGAACTACACTACCGAGGCTAGGGACAATAATAGGAAAGGTGTTGGGGAGAGTCGGGATTCGGAAATGGAGTCCTAAAAGTCTCGGGATCGAGTTATAGTTACAACGTCGAAAAGGGAGAGTGCCACCTTTCGGTTTCTTCACCCAACCTACTTAAACCCGCTTTCGCGACGAAAGGGTAAGTGTAGACACCCGCATTTTGACTGCCAGGTGTCTATGGTAGTTTCCCAAAAAACACCCGATGATGATCGGACGCTAACGTGCTTCTATGCACTCGGGTACGGGCTCAAATCCATTAATCGCTGGCTAACACACTTACACAGCACAAATATCACAAAATCAACCTCGAATCCAGGCCAGCGGACCGTTTCGAGTCAAACAAGACTAATTTGGGCTAAAACCGACACCGGAAATAAAAACGACTTTTTTACGATTGGGTCAACCCTGGTCAAGGTCGTTTCCGAGACATACAAAACAACCATTCACAACATCAAAAGTCCAACTCAAGAAGCAAAACCAACAGTCCACCTTTAGACGGACCATCAGGTCAAGTCCGTCAGGGCACAAAACCCTAAACATCCAAATACATGGGCAATGCCTATATAAGCAACCCCATGCACACACAATTACACATCTTTTTACACATCAAATTCAACTCTAATACAACTTCTACCACTTCAAAAAAAACCCTAATCTCATACATGCAACCCTAATCAAACCCTAGCAATTCTACATTAGCAACAAAACCCTAAACCTAGTTTTAGGAATCAATCCCGAGCCACCATAACTTAACCTCCATAAAACCTCGAAGACTCTTGTGTTAAAGCCACGGTTACGAGTTTGATCCGAGACAAGAACATGTAGGTTGAGGGTGTCAAAACCCCGTTCTCTCCTTTTTCTCTTCCTCTCGTCATCTTCTTCGCCTTTTCTTATTTTTTATTTTTTTTATTTTTTCTTTATTGCATCATAATATCGATAATAACTAATACAAAACATTAAAATACTTATCAATTTGTGTCGAATAAGAGGGGTATCGGAATAAGGAAACACGAATATACAAGTGTACTGCACACAGCGTTGACGGTCGCTTGTTCCAATACCCCGATTATTTGATTATTGAGATAAGTTAACTTAAACAATATTTTTTTTATTTTGTTTGCATCATTATTATTAGTCGCATATTTACATTAATTTTCAAAAGCAAACATCGTATTTTAATAAGGGTCGAAACCCGTTGACGCGGATCCGACATCACAATCCCTCGGGATTTATTTCGATGTTGGAAAAGCCGAGGGAATCAAGTCCTCTAATTTAAGCAAAGCATCGATTTCGTAGGTTCGATACCAATTTCATAGTTGGATGTCGAATCTAGCAAATCTAGTCAATTTAATTCAATCAATTCGATTTTTCGTTGAGGCTAACGTAGACGTCACGTTGTAATTATGACGCTACAAACGCGGAGAGAAATTCATATCGTCTTGATTGATATAAAACGACTTATATTATTTTCTTCAAGTTTTTGCTCTAGCATTTCATACCGATTCAATAATCGGATATGGGATATGACGAGCATCAAAATTAAAATCGAGTATAAATTATTCCAAGTATTTAATATCGATTTCATAATCGAATATTGAATACGACGAATATCGAAAATATTAAGTCGAGTGCAAATTACGCAATATTTGTACGCGATTTAATAAAATCATCAATTTTCCGAAGAAAGCAATTTCGCTCTTTTTTATTATTATTCTTCGAACATCATTTGTTTTTAGACAAAACATTTTTTTAGATCTCGATATATTTTTTTTCCTTGACCTCGGTCAACACGTGTTAATCCATCACGTGACCTACTATTCTTTTCAAAACTATGCATCATACTACATTATTCGCAAACTGTTATTATCGTTATACCGTTACTAACAAGTTTGTTATTTTCTTGTCAATTTATTTTTGTTTATTTTATTGTACTAAAATGAACTCACATGCTAAATTTAACTTCGACGTTAGAATTAGTTGCATTAAATTGACATAGAAACCCTTTCAATTTCTCGCATGCTTAGGGAAAACAATGTTTGCATAACATTTTCCCGTTCAACTAACGCGCGTATTAGACAGTCACTCGAATTCTTAGTAGAGGCCGCTAATGTGCGGGCGGGGTTGGGTGTCCTTCGTGGGCTTCCCAACACGTACCCTCACCCCTTACTCAGAACCTCGGTTTCCGGATGCCCGAAACCGTTGGCGCACGAGAGTCATTCAATACACAATATCCGATAATGTCGGTATTTGTATCAAATGCAAAGGGACGAGCCCAATAAACTCTGACATCGGAAATGGGTCGTATTTTGTATACGGACCACTACGACATAGAGTGGGCTCGAATGGTTCTGAATAACCACAAAATTCGGTGGCGACTCCACATAGACCTAAATTTCAATTCGATCCGTTTCATATGGAGATTCATTCGCCTACCCAAACCCGCGCGTGGCCGCGTCGGGGTGGACCTATGTCATGTCCACAATTTGGCGACTCCGCTGGGGATTAACTGATGCGTGACTTAGCATCGGCATCCTCAGGGTGAGACTCGAATAGAAATCGTTTGACAAATACAATACGCGTGTTAGTTCTACGGTTCATGCATAACCCATATTTTCCCGGGCTGGTACTGGTGACCGACGTCCCACTATACCATTGATGTACTCCAATATGGATATGTCAAAATGTGTCCATAGTCGATTCGAGTGGGTTTCGCGGCATGTTCTAAGCTCAATTCGACTTAGAGAGTCCGTCCCGATCAACATCTAGACTATGTACACTGGTATAGACCCTCTTAGACCGACCGAGACTTAGTGTAGAGCATACATGACGTCGTTATAATGCTTGTGTGACTACGTGCTACTTGGTTTCCGAGTCGTTTTCAAAAATGTCAACTTTTCAAAAATTGCATCTTTTTCAAGACATTCGATTTCAAAACCCGGGACATGCTGAATTTAGGACTTATGATTTTACTCAAAACGGCCTATTTTCTAGACGGTATGCTGCCCAATTCAAAATTCAAAATTACTTTCAAAACCCACGGCCCAATGCTCCTTCGTTTTTTCTCGAAAATTGGGCCCTCAACCGAGTTTTCTCGGACGTTTTCAAAAAACAATCAATTTTCAAAACTTCCCTCCTCTTAGGACTTCCCATATTTAGCAGTGTCGGGTCATGTCTTAAGTTGTCAAGTTTCTCTAGCGTCGAAGCTCTGTCGATCTTACATCACGAGCTTCTTCCCTATCCCAGTCCGCCTTATTAGGCTAAGGCAGGGCCCACCTAAGTAGAACATACTCTTACGAAGGAAGGCCCGTCAACACAATCGAGTCAAAAGTCTGGGGATGTCTCACGTGAACCTTCCTTCGAACAGGACTCGGCCCACATGCCGAATTCTAAGGGAGGCCCACCTTTCACGAGTCACCCGTCTAGGTGTCTTTTCCGAGTCAACCTTTTTTACAAGGCATAGCCCTATAACAAAAGGTTCACGGTCCTTACGTCTAAGGGTCACTCATCCAACAATCGAGTCTTAACAAAATCTTCAATCCCACTTGGGGGCTACCCCTTAGCGGAGCGATCAATCACGGTTGCCGTAAGGGTCATGTCTTACACGTGTCTCACGTACCCCACCTTTGAGTCACTTAGACGCCACACCATCTGAGTCCTTAGTCTCATTTGGGGGCTCTTCTTCGACGGAGCGATTAATCACAGTCACTCTGAGAATCGCACCCTACACATTCGTCTTAGGAGGGTCTAACCCAAGTCAAACATGGTCGCCCCATTTTCGGACTCACCCTTCTGCAGCTCGAGTCTAATTTGCGGTCATTACCTCGTCTAGGTCAACATACAAGTATCCCGGTCCGAGAGACTTTGTCGACCCGTCACCCCGGGCCGGGTCTGGTTTGACTCTTTCTCTTGCGCAAAGCCGAGTTTAGGCGAGTTCTAACACCTGTCGTTTCTTCCGATCAGGGACCCTATGAACGAGACACTACCAAACCACAACAAATCCCATGCCGTCAAGAAAGGGGATATCCAGGGGAGTATGCTTATGCTATCTTGCTCCATTAACAACATCTTCTCGAAAATCGATACTGCCCTAGATAACCTAAGTTCCAGGGTAACCATCATCGAAGAAGACCTTGTAAGAACCCGATCCCGTCTAACACAGTTAGAGCGGGTAAGGCAGCCAGTCATCCAATTGAGCCATTCGAAGGGTGAACACTCTTACGAAACTGTCCGATGGCAAGGCCGAGAAAGGTAACCCTCAAGTCACCTCTCTAAAAATCAAGAACCAGTCAACGGAAAGGACATTTACCCACTTAGATATGTCCTACACCATCGCTTTCCAGAGGTTGGTTCCGAAGGGCCTAGTGCAACCTATAGGCCCAACAGCCGACCCACCTGTGGAGAAACGTTCCAAAGAATGGAACGCCGAGCATTACTGCAAATTCCACAGAGGGAGGGGACACGATACAGAACAATGCTGGAAGCTGAAACACCTCATTCAAGACTTCCTCGACGCCGGGAAGACTCCCGTTTTGGAAACATTGTAACTTGCAAAGCCCCTCGTGGACTACACAGGGCCCGATGACCGAAGCATCCAGTCTACCTCTCATGCATCCAAGAGTCCGGATTTGATTTAAATCTGAGTCTGAGTCTGAGTCTAGGATGTTCTATTCCAAAGTCAAAGTCAAAGTCGAATCAAAGTCAAAGTCGAAGTCAGAGTCAATTGTATCCTGTCATCTTTTCCAAAGTTCAATAAAATCAGCTTTCCTGTTTCTCGTATATATTCTCCTTATGTGTTTCCGAGAACATGATGAATACCATCATACACTGTGAGCACACGCACGTGACTATTATAGGCACATTTGTAATGACTGCAGGAAACCGAGCCCGTGTTTTCTTTTTACCTTATTCCATGTCTGGTATAGAAAAACCACATAACTACCGGTAGCAGGAGCGGTATCGAATCCTATGACAAATCTAGGTAATCTCCTAGTTTGGGTTCAAGACGGGAGGCAAGCCCATTTCCCACAATAAAACACCCATCCGATAAGACTGACCAATCCCTACCTTAGGTGTTAGTCTGACCGACAAAAAAACAAAAAAGGCTCAAAAAAAGAAAACTGGACACAAAAAAAATCGAAAGTCCATGAGAAAAAAGCAAAAGGCCAAAAAAAAAAGCAGGCCATCATCAAAAAAATTCAGAATACCCATGACCATGGTCAACGGTCAATTCAAGGGAAAGCCCCACGACCAGGGTACGGTCAAAATTATCAAAACCCATGACCGCGGCTAAGAGGTCAATCAAAAATCAAATACCCATGACCGTGGTCAACGGACAACTCAAGTGAAAATCCTTTGACCGTGGTACGGTCAAATTCAAAATTATCCATGCCATCCAATAGGGGAGTAACAATCAAGCTGGTCAGCTAACACCACACTCTGCCTTCCCACATTACAACCCTCAAGACCTTCCCGAGACCTAGGCCAGAGACAGCCCGGAATTCTGAGGATTCAAGCTCCATAGGATACCCCTAACAATTAGGGCCAGACATGGAAACCAAACCCGCATTTTGACTGCCAGATGTCTATGGTAGTTTCCCAAAAAACACTCGATGATGATCGGACGCTAACGTGCTTCTATGTGCTCGGGTACGGGCTCAAATCCATTAATCGCTGGCTAACACACTTACAGAGCACAAATCTCACAAAATCAACCTCGAATCCAGGCCAGCGGACCGTTTCGAGTCAAACAAGACTAATTTGGGCTAAAACCGACACCGGAAATAAAAACGACTTTTTTACGATTGGGTCAACCCTGGTCAAGGTCGTTTCCGAGACATACAAAACAACCATTCACAACATCAAAAGTCCAACTCAAGAAGCAAAACCAAAAGTCCACCTTCAGACGGACCATCAGGTGAAGTCCGTCAGGGCACAAAACCCTAAACATCCAAATACATGGGCAATGCCTATATAAGCAACCCCATGCACACACAATTACACATCTTTTTACACATCAAATTCAACTCTAATACAACTTCTACCACTTCAAAAAAAAACCCTAATCTCATACATGCAACCCTAATCAAACCCTAGCAATTCTACATTAGCAACAAAACCCTAAACCTAGTTTTAGGAATCAATCCCGAGCCACCATAACTTAACCTCCATAAAACCTCGAAGACTCTTGTGTTAAAGCCACGGTTACGAGTTCGATCCGAGACAAGAACATGTAGGTTGAGGGTGTCAAAACCCCGTTCTCTCCTTTTTCTCTTCCTCTCGTCATCTTCTTCGCCTTTTCTTATTTTTTATTTTTTTTATTTTTTCTTTATTGCATCATAATATCGATAATAACTAATACAAAACATTAAAATACTTATCAATTTGTGTCGAATAAGAGGGGTATCGGAATAAGGAAACACGAATATACAAGTGTACTGCACACAGCGTTGACGGTCGCTTGTTCCAATACCCCGATTATTTGATTATTGAGATAAGTTAACTTAAACAATATTTTTTTTATTTTTTTTGCATCATTATTATTAGTCGCATATTTACATTAATTTTCAAAAGCAAACATCGTATTTTAATAAGGGTCGAAACCCGTTGACGCGGATCCGACATCACAATCCCTCGGGATTTATTTCGATGTTGGAAAAGCCGAGGGAATCAAGTCCTCTAATTTAAGCAAAGCATCGATTTCGTAGGTTCGATACCAATTTCATAATTGGATGTCGAATCTAGCAAATCTAGTCAATTTAATTCAATCAATTCGATTTTTCGTTGAGCCTAACGTAGACGTCACGTTGTAATTATGACGCTACAAACGCGGAGAGAAATTCATATCGTCTTGATTGATTTAAAACGACTTATATTATTTTCTTCAAGTTTTTGCTCTAGCATTTCATACCGATTCAATAATCGGATATGGGATATGACGAGCATCAAAATTATAATCGAGTATAAATTATTCCAAGTATTTAATATCGATTTCATAATCGAATATTGAATACGACGAATATCGAAAATATTAAGTCGAGTGCAAATTACGCAATATTTGTACGCGATTTAATAAAATCATCCATTTTCCGAAGAAAGCAATTTCGCTCTTTTTTATTATTATTCTTCGAACATCATTTGTTTTTAGACAAAACATTTTTTTAGATCTCGATATATTTTTTTTCCTTGACCTCGGTCAACACGTGTTAATCCATCACGTGACCTACTATTCTTTTCAAAACTATGCATCATACTACATTATTCGCAAACTGTTATTATCGTTATACCGTTACTAACAAGTTTGTTATTTTCTTGTCAATTTATTTTTGTTTATTTTATTGTACTAAAATGAACTCACATGCTAAATTTAACTTCGACGTTAGAATTAGTTGCATTAAATTGACATAGAAACCCTTTCAATTTCTCGCATGCTTAGGGAAAACAATGTTTGCATAACATTTTCCCGTTCAACTAACGCGCGTATTAGACAGTCACTCGAATTCTTAGTAGAGGCCGCTAATGTGCGGGCGGGGTTGGGTGTCCTTCGTGGGCTTCCCAACACGTACCCTCACCCCTTACTCAGAACCTCGGTTTCCGGATGCCCGAAACCGTTGGCGCACGAGAGTCATTCAATACACAATATCCGATAATGTCGGTATTTGTATCAAATGCAAAGGGACGAGCCCAATAAACTCTGACATCGGAAATGTATTTTGTATACGGACCACTACGACATAGAGTGGGCTCGAATGGTTCCGAATAACCACAAAATTCGGTGGCGACTCCACATAGACCTAAATTTCAATTCGATCCGTTTCATATGGAGATTCATTCGCCTACCCAAACCCGCGCGTGGCCGCGTCGGGGTGGACCTATGTCATGTCCACAATTTGGCGACTCCGCTGGGGATTAACTGATGCGTGACTTAGCATCGGCATCCTCAGGGTGAGACTCGAATAGAAATCGCTTGACAAATACAATACGCGTGTTAGTTCTACGGTTCATGCATAACCCATATTTTCCCGGGCTGGTACTGGTGACCGACGTCCCACTATACCATTGATGTACTCCAATATGGATATGTCAAAATGTGTCCATAGTCGATTCGAGTGGGTTTCGCGGCATGTTCTAAGCTCAATTCGACTTAGAGAGTCCGTCCCGATCAACATCTAGACTATGTACACTGGTATAGACCCTCTTAGACCGACCGAGACTTAGTGTAGAGCATACATGACGTCGTTATAATGCTTGTGTGACTACGTGCTACTTGGTTTCCGAGTCATTTTCAAAAATGTCAACTTTTCAAAAATTGCATCTTTTTCAAGACATTCGATTTCAAAACCCGGGACATGCTGAATTTAGGACTTATGATTTTACTCAAAACGGCCTATTTTCTAGACGGTATGCTGCCCAATTCAAAATTCAAAATTACTTTCAAAACCCACGGCCCAATGCTCCTTCGTTTTTTCTCGAAAATTGGGCCCTCAACCGAGTTTTTTCGGACGTTTTCAAAAAACAATCAATTTTCAAAACTTCCCTCCTCTTAGGACTTCCCATATTTAGCAGTGTCGGGTCATGTCTTAAGTTGTCAAGTTTCTCTAGCGTCGAAGCTCTGTCGATCTTACATCACGAGCTTCTTCCCTATCCCAGTCCGCCTTATTAGGCTAAGGCAGGGCCCACCTAAGTAGGACATACTCTTACGAAGGAAGGCCCGTCAACACAATCGAGTCAAAAGTCTGGGGATGTCTCACGTGAACCTTCCTTCGAACAGGACTCGGCCCACATGCCGAATTCTAAGGGAGGCCCACCTTTCACGAGTCACCCGTCTAGGTGTCTTTTCCGAGTCAACCTTTTTTACAAGGCATAGCCCTATAACAAAAGGTTCACGGTCCTTACGTCTAAGGGTCACTCATCCAACAATCGAGTCTTAACAAAATCTTCAATCCCACTTGGGGGCTACCCCTTAGCGGAGCGATCAATCACGGTTGCCGTAAGGGTCATGTCTTACACGTGTCTCACGTACCCCACCTTTGAGTCACTTAGACGCCACACCATCTGAGTCCTTAGTCTCATTTGGGGGCTCTTCTTCGACGGAGCGATTAATCACAGTCACTTTGAGAATCTCACCCTACACATTCGTCTTAGGAGGGTCTAACCCAAGTCAAACATGGTCGCCCCATTTTCGGACTCACCCTTCTGCAACTCGAGTCTAATTTGCGGTCGTTACCTCGTCTAGGTCAACATACAAGTATCCCGGTCCGAGAGACTTTGTCGACCCGTCACCCCGGGCCGGGTCTGGTTTGACTCTTTCTCTTGCGCAAAGCCGAGTTTAGGCGAGTTCTAACACCTGTCGTTTCTTCCGATCAGGGACCCTATGAACGAGACACTACCAAACCACAACAAATCCCATGCCGTCAAAAAAGGGGATATCCAGGGGAGTATGCTTATGCTATCTTGCTCCATTAACAACATCTTCTCGAAAATCGATACTGCCCTAGATAACCTAAGTTCCAGGGTAACCATCATCGAAGAAGACCTTGTAAGAACCCGATCCCGTCTAACACAGCTAGAGCGGGTAAGGCAGCCAGTCATCCAATTGAGCCATTCGAAGGGTGAACACTCTTACGAAACTGTCCGATACCCTCAAGATGGCAAGGCCGAGAGAGGTAACCCTCAAGTCACCTCTCTAAAAATCAAGAACCAGTCAACGGAAAGGACATTTACCCACTTAGATATGTCCTACACCATCGCTTTCCAGAGGTTGGTTCCGAAGGGCCTAGTGCAACCTATAGGCCCAACAGCCGACCCACCTGTGGAGAAACGTTCCAAAGCATGGAACGCCGAGCATTACTGCAAATTCCACAGAGGGAGGGGACACGATACAGAACAATGCTGGAAGCTGAAACACCTCATTGAAGACTTCCTCGACGCCGGGAAGACTCCCGTTTTGGAAACATTGTCACTTGCAAAGCCCCTCGTGGACTACACAGGGCCCGATGACCGAAGCATCCATTCTACCTCTCATGCATCCAAGAGTCCGTATTTGATTTAAATCTGAGTCTGAGTCTGAGTCTAGGATGTTCTATTCCAAAGTCAAAGTCAAAGTCGAATCAAAGTCAAAGTCGAAGTCAGAGTCAATTGTATCCTGTCATCTTTTCCAAAGTTCAATAAAATCAGCTTTCCTGTTTCTCGTATATATTCTCCTTATGTGTTTCCGAGAACATGATGAACACCATCATACACTGTGAGCACACGCACGTGACTATTATAGGCACATCTGTAATGACTGCAGGAAACCGAGCCCGTGTTTTCTTTTTACCTTATTCCATGTCTGGTATAGAAAAACCACATAACTACCCGTAGCAGGAGCGGTATCGAATCCTATGACAAATCTAGGTAATCTCCTAGTTTGGGTTCAAGACGGGAGGCAAGCCCATTTCCCACAATAAAACACCCATCCGATAAGACTGACCAATCCCTACCTTAGGTGTTAGTCTGACCGACAAAAAAACAAAAAAGGCTCAAAAAAAGAAAACTGGACACAAAAAAAATCGAAAGTCCATGAGAAAAAAGCAAAAGGCCAAAAAAAAAAGCAGGCCATCATCAAAAAAATTCAGAATACCCATGACCATGGTCAACGGTCAATTCAAGGGAAAGCCCCACGACCAGGGTACGGTCAAAATTATCAAAACCCATGACCGCGGCTAAGAGGTCAATCAAAAATCAAATACCCATGACCGTGGTCAACGGACAACTCAAGTGAAAATCCTTTGACCGTGGTACGGTCAAATTCAAAATTATCCATGCCATCCAATAGGGGAGTAACAATCAAGCTGGTCAGCTAACACCACACTCTGCCTTCCCACATTACAACCCTCAAGACCTTCCCGAGACCCAGGCCAGAGACAGCCCGGAATTCTGAGGATACAAGCTCCATAGGATACCCCTAACAATTAGGGCCAGACATGGAAACCAAACCCGCATTTTGACTGCCAGGTGTCTATGGTAGTTTCCCAAAAAACACCCGATGATGATCGGACGCTAACGTGCTTCTATGCGCTCGGGTACGGGATCAAATCCATTAATCGCTGGCTAACACACTTACAGAGCACAAATCTCACAAAATCAACCTCGAATCCAGGCCAGCGGACCGTTTCGAGTCAAACAAGACTAATTTGGGCTAAAACCGACAACGGAAATAAAAACGACTTTTTTACGATTGGGTCAACCCTGGTCAAGGTCGTTTCCGAGACATACAAAACAACCATTCACAACATCAAAAGTCCAACTCAAGAAGCAAAACCAACAGTCCACCTTCAGACGGACCATCAGGTCAAGTCCGTCAGGGCACAAAACCCTAAACATCCAAATACATGGGCAATGCCTATATAAGCAACCCCATGCACACACAATTACACATCTTTTTACACATCAAATTCAACTCTAATACAACTTCTACCACTTCAAAAAAAAACCCTAATCTCATACATGCAACCCTAATCAAACCCTAGCAATTCTACATTAGCAACAAAACCCTAAACCTAGTTTTAGGAATCAATCCCGAGCCACCATAACTTAACCTGCATAAAACCTCGAAGACTCTTGTGTTAAAGCCACGGTTACGAGTTCGATCCGAGACAAGAACATGTAGGTTGAGGGTGTCAAAACCCCGTTCTCTCCTTTTTCTCTTCCTCTCGTCATCTTCTTCGCCTTTTCTTATTTTTTATTTTTTTTATTTTTTCTTTATTGCATCATTATATCGATAATAACTAATACAAAACATTAAAATACTTATCAATTTGTGTCGAATAAGAGGAGTATCGGAATAAGGAAACACGAATATACAAGTGTACTGCACACAGCGTTGACGGTCGCTTGTTCCAATACCCCGATTATTTGATTATTGAGATAAGTTAACTTAAACAATATTTTTTTTATTTTGTTTGCATCATTATTATTAGTCGCATATTTACATTAACTTTCAAAAGCAAACATCGTATTTTAATAAGGGTCGAAACCCGTTGACGCGGATCCGACATCACAATCCCTCGGGATTTATTTTGATGTCGGAAAAGCCGAGGGAATCAAGTCCTCTAATTTAAGCAAAGCATCGATTTCGTAGGTTCGATACCAATTTCATAATTGGATGTCGAATCTAGCAAATCTAGTCAATTTAATTCAATCAATTCGATTTTTCGTTGAGGCTAACGTAGACGTCACGTTGTAATTATGACGCTACAAACGCGGAGAGAAATTCATATCGTCTTGATTGATTTAAAACGACTTATATTATTTTCTTCAAGTTTTTGCTCTAGCATTTCATACCGATTCAATAATCGGATATGGGATATGACGAGCATCAAAATTAAAATCGAGTATAAATTATTCCAAGTATTTAATATCGATTTCATAATCGAATATTGAATACGACGAATATCGAAAATATTAAGTCGAGTGCAAATTACGCAATATTTGTACGCGATTTAATAAAATCATCAATTTTCCGAAGAAAGCAATTTCGCTCTTTTTTATTATTATTCTTCGAACATCATTTGTTTTTAGACAAAACATTTTTTTAGATCTCGATATATTTTTTTTTCCTTGACCTCGGTCAACACGTGTTAATCCATCACGTGACCTACTATTCTTTTCAAAACTATGCATCATACTTAGACCTGTCAAACGGGTCGGGCGGTCGAGTTTCGGGTTCGGTCATTTCGGGTTCGAGTAAAATACGGGTCGGGTGTATTTCGGGTTTGAAAAATACGGGTTTTATACGGGTCGGGTTTATACGGGTTTCGGGTCGGGTTCGGGTCAAATACGGGTTATTAACGCACTTTAAAAACATTAATTTTTTACTTTTTTTTTAGTCATAAATACAATTTTATTCTTAATTTTCTTAATCATCTCATTTAATATATGATATTAGTGAAAGTAAACATGTTTTATTTAATATATCTTTTAATTTACATTGATATTTTATTTCTATAGGAAGTACGAATATATATGACGAACTTTGACTCGATTTATTGATTTTTTTTTCTCATTATAATAATCATCTCATAAAAATATGATTTTAAAGATGTATGTATAAATATTATTTCTTAAAATTTTGAGGGAAATATAATATTTCTTAGTGTTTTTGAGAAACTTTATTGTATAATAGTAATATTTTTTTAATTCATCTATTTTCGGGCGGGTAACGGGTTCGGGCGGGTTTTGACCCAATATATTCGGGTTATTATCGGGTCGGGTCACTTTCGGGTTTCGGTCATTTTCGGGCGGGTTTTTTCGGGTTTTTTTCGGGCGGTTTCGGGTCGGGTTTTCGGGTCGGGTCAGTTTTTGACAGGTCTAATCATACTACATTATTCGCAAACTGTTATTATCGTTATACCGTTACTAACAAGTTTGTTATTTTCTTGTCAATTTATTTTTGTTTATTTTATTGTACTAAAATGAACTCACATGCTAAATTTAACTTCGACGTTAGAATTAGTTGCATTAAATTGACATAGAAACCCTTTCAATTTCTCGCATGCTTAGGGAAAACAATGTTTGCATAACATTTTCCCGTTCAACTAACGCGCGTATTAGAAAGTCACTCGAATTCTTAGTAGAGGCCGCTAATGTGCGGGCGGGGTTGGGTGTCCTTCGTGGGCTTCCCAACACGTACCCTCACCCCTTACTCAAAACCTCGGTTTCCGGATGCCCGAAACCGTTGGCACACGAGAGTCATTCAATACACAATATCCGATAATGTCGGAATTGGTATCAAATGCAAAGGGACGAGCCCAATAAACTCTGACGTCGGAAATGGGCCGTATTTTGTATACGGACCACTACGACATAGAGTGGGCTCGAATGGTTCTGAATAACCACAAAATTCGGTGGCGACTCCACATAGACCTAAATTTCAATTCGATCCGTTTCATATGGAGATTCATTCGCCTACCCAAACCCGCGCGTGGCCGCGTCGGGGTGGACCTATGTCATGTCCACAGTAAGTCTCAAATTAAGGTAATTTCTACCCCGAGTTTCCCCATATTGGTAGAGGCGAGTCAAGGTCGGCCTAGTCGCGATTCTAGGTCAACAAAGACACAAAAACCTTAAAATTGATAATCAACAAGTAAATAACCCACCAACATCCCTTGAATCAAGAAATCCAAATCCTCCTCCCCAATTCTCCAACAAGAAAATCTACTCACTAGTGATGGTGATAATCAACAATACACTAACTAAGGATAATCTAACTAAAATATGCATAAAAACTACACTAACAATTATACTAAGAGAGAAACTATAAAAACTACACTAACAATTATACTAAGAGAGAAACTAAGAAAACTACACTAACAATTATACTAAGAGAGAAACTAAGAAAACTACACTAACAGTTATACTAAGAGAGAAACTAAGAAAAGAGAGAAAAACATAATCTAACTAATGGAGAGAAGGGAGAGGAGAGAATTTACCAACTATGGAGAAATCTAAGGTGAAAGATGAAGATTAATGATAAAGATTGAATCTTGGGAGAAATATACAAGAATTTGTCACTAATCCATGCATAAATCTTCAATCTTCAATATGAGCAATATAAATCTTCAAGAAATAATACAAGAGCTTTGTCACATAAACCCTTGCAAAACCCTTGAATCTTCAATAATCTTCACAAAGATGAAAACTTGTCTACTAATTACACTAATACTAAGTAGATCTACTAATAGTTTAGAGAATTTTCTAGGAAACTTACTACAAACTACTACTACTACTATGGAGATCTCCTACCCTAAGCTAAGGAGGCACAATTTAAGATTCTACTTCCTCCTCCTTTTGCTCAAAACCCTAGGATAAGTATATATATATAGAGTTCCTTAATGGGTCACACAAGTTTAAGACCCATAATCCAATCCTTCTTCATTAAGCCTAGACCTTCACCCTTTGCATCTCCATGGGGCAAAACTTCACCCTGCGGTTGACGACATAGGTACCACCGGGTGAAATTTCACCCGGTGAGATTTTCTTCATGAATCGTCATTTTTGGCGTCTTTCTCCATCGGGCGAAATTTCACCCGATGGGCGAAATTTCGCCCGGTCGTTTCGCCCGGTCGGAGCTGCCCACGGAAATCTTCGGGTGTGGAAATGTCGTCGGGCGAAACTTCGCCCGGTGATGACTCACCGAGTGAAGTTTCACCCGGTGGAGTCTCTCCTCTTTTCCGGTCTCTTTCTTCGTCGATCAATTGGATTACTAGAACTTTTTAGTTGTGTGCTTTGCTCTTGGACCGTATTTCTCTCATGCTCGTAGAAGCTCAAACACATTTTCGGTCAAAATCCTATCAAAATAGACCGAAAACTACCAAAAACACGTAAAATGCAAAAGAGAGACACTAATGCGAGAATTACGCAAAATATGGCAATAATCGCACTCCATTCTCGCAAAACGGAGGAAAAACGGGTCTAAATGGGAGGAAAAACGGTCTAAATTTAACATACAACGATTCCCCCACACTAAACCGTTGCTCGTCCTCGAGCAAAGACCCAAAAAGAAACTAACTACTACAAACTAAGCTAGACTATGCTAAGCCGATACGGGGCAATTAACGGGCCCGCTCCGTCCCTTCAACTCACATCGAGATACCCATGAGGTAGAGTACCTCCATGCAAGGCAAGTTGGGGCTTGCTCAAAATTGGGGTTGCGACTAACACACACACAAACACATAAAACAAGAAAGACACACGAAAAGATAGTCGCAACCAAAGAGAAAATAAATCACCGAATCCCTCATCGAAACGGCGGAGAAAGCACCGATTAGAGCTTAAGACAAACGAGAATACTACCAAATTAGTAACACAAAATGACATGAACAAGATCCTAATAGGATGACAATCAAACAATAAAAACATTGAAAATTTACCAAGGTCCGTCTAATTCCACTAGAGATGCCTACTACAGGACGATAAATGGAGTGGATAAGTGAGAACCATGGAGTTAGTAAGCACTGTAGGTAAGTGTTATGCCGTCTCCTAAGCTAAGCCTAGAGGATCGTCCCAAACTCGAGAAAGCCAATTTAGACCAAAAGAATGGATGTGTTTGCAAAATGGTAAAGAGTGACAAATCACCGCTATTTTCCTTCCTCGGGACTCGGTCCTCTAGTAGGCATTTCACGAAAATAAGTCAACCAAGGGATTATTTGGATTTGGGAACGATTTTTGAGATTTTGATTTTCTTTTCGGTTTTCTTTCTTTCCCCATTATTTCGATCAAGGCCTTTTTTTTTTACATAACGTAACGCCCTTTTTCTTCATTTTTCCCTTTTTCTTTTTGAATAGCTCTTTTTTGGCTAGATAGTTCATTTAAGATCAAGGTAAAGCATATTCTTGCAAACTTATTTGTGGAAATGGGTGAATGGTAGAAAATAGGCTAGTCGGGTGTGCACCCCCTCCGAACCCATAAAAGGATGAAATTTGGACTAAAGAAATGGCTTCTCAAGTAAGGTCACCTAAGAGAACGGGGAACGGTAACCAAGGCCTTATCACTCCATGGGTGGTCAAGGTGGTCAAATGCAAATCCCGATGTTGACTCCTAGTAGAAAAGATGGACTTATGGTAAAAATCCAATGCAAAAATTGGTTCAAGGTCATTCTACTAGAAACATGTCCAAAAATAAAAAAGGGTCACTAACAAGGGAGTAATAAACACTCGGCCTAAACTCAAAATCGGGTTTTCGAAAACTTTACCTAGACACGCTATACACACAATGAAAAAGAGCACACAAAACGACAAAAACTCAAGAAAACAAAATAAAACCACAAATATAGCCAAGCACTCTGAACTCCATCAAGTCAACACAATCCACAACCACCAATTCCAAAATGTTCACCAAGTGAACCTCCAAATAGCATAAATGCCAAAAATCCCATGCATAAGAGAAAGGGTAAAGACGAAGGTAGAAAATATTACCGCGCGGTCTTCATTTCATTTCCGCTACCTTACGTGTCCATGCTAAATGGTTGGCGGTGTACCTACAAGAAGGAAATGCGAGGCAATACAAGTGGCACAAAAACAAAAATAAAAGAAAACTAAAATGAAATTTTTTTTTTGGTTTTTTGGTTTTTAAAGGAAAAATGAAAAAAGAAAAGGAAGAAAAAGGATAGTAGATCCCTCCCTCACACTAAAACCGTGCATTGTCCCCAATGCAAAAGTAGAGGAAGAATCGAAAAAGAAATAAAAAGAGAAAAGAACGGAAAATCTTTTTGAATTTTTATGATTTTTTCATATGTTTTTGGATTTTTGATAATTTTTCAAATGCTTTTGTATTTTTGATTTTTTTTTTCAAAATGAAGAAAGTAAAAAGAAAAGAAGAAAAAGAAGAGAAAATAAAAGGAAAATGAAAAGAAAAAGGAAAAGGAAAAATCGATAAGATGGGAAAGGGCGTAGGTGTAATCACGTCACCTCGCTCGGATTCCGCACGAATCGGGAAAAATCTAAAGAAAAAGAAAATTTTGGATTTTTCAAAATGGTCTTGGTGCGATCAAATCACCTAAGACCGGGAGCAACAATCAAGTCCTTCTTCTCTAAGGCACCTGCAAATTAAACCTCACGTCTGTAATGATCCAAGTAGGATCACGTGAGGGGCTGACAACTCTCCAAACCAACAAAAATATTATCACAAATTAATCAACAACCATAATTATCAAATGCCAAAAATTGGCGCTGCAAGACTGACAAAGATTACTGAGACTAGAGAACAGATTATTGACAACCGACAACTGACATCTAACACCCCCACACTAACACTGACGACACTCGACCACTCACATCGGACCTGGGGGACGAGGTGGTGGGTAGTAAGACCCTGGCAGAGGCACACCGAAAAATTGATTAAAGAGGTTTTGTTGCTGTTGCAACATCCTTTGGTTCTCCTCCGCCGCCATCCTCGCTGCTTGGGCATCCCTAGCAGCGTCCCTAGCCATCTCAAAACAACTCCGGGCAAACTCAAAGCCTTCCCTAGAGTACGTGTAAGAACCATGCGCAGTATCGCGCGCATCCCGGGTTACATTATAGGCGTCCTAGGCCAGGTTTAGAGATGTGGTCGAGTTCTCCTAAGTCTGACGTGTACGGTCATAAACTTCCCCCCACTGGTTATTAAAGTCCTCCAATCCGAAGAACGAGAAGTGTCGTGGAGGACTCATGTTGACGTCCTCCTGAAAACCGAGGGTAGACTGGGTGAACGTGGAGTGTCTGTGCGGTGTAAAGTCTGGTGTGAAAAACTGGGAGGTCAGGGGTTCGGTCTGACGGGAGGAAGAGGGCCCGTGTGATGATGAAGGTAAAGTCCTATGACCCTCGTCCCGAGAGGTTTCAACCTCCGGTTCCTCCTCCGACACGTCTACGACCTCAACATCATCGTCGCCATAATCTAAAGGTCCATCGGGGTATTGAACCATACAGAACTTACCTCGGGTGTTATCCCGAATGTACTCCCCGGACCTCTTCGGCATGCCGAAGTTCTCTTCAACATCTAGCCTGACCCATTCGTGGTTAGGCATTGCAATAGCACTCATTTCAGTAATCTTATACAAGAACAAACTGTTATAATCCCCTTTCTGGGGCCACACAAGGAAAGGACAATAAACTTCATCTATAAAAAGTCCCGCTCCGACAACTGGTGCTAAATCGCTAAAATCAATGTCCAAGGCTCTAGCTATCATCGTTACAATACCGCCACAAGAGATTTTCTTGCGGCTGCCCCTCGCAACCTCGGCAAAATAAGTAGATAAGGCCTCGAACATATCAATAGACGGGCCTCTATTCAAAACCGCGTCCTCCAATAACTGTACAGCTGTGGCACTACAGTTATGGTGCGTGTCATAGCTTGTCAGGAATGAGTTCGCTATGATACGTGCCAAATATCGAAGGATGGGGTTCCGAATAGAGAAAGAACGCATCTTCCCTCCCTTGAAAGTCCTCTGGCGGGCTATTTTAAACCAGAATCGATCTCGGCCGAATTTATCGTCCCGAGTCTGTCCCGCCCTAGGCCTTCCAAGGACCGAAGAAGGTAAACCGAGCAATGCACCAAAGTCCCTCAAGTTGAGGACGTACGAAGTTTCTCGCAGCTGAAACAAGACAGTGGCATTATTGTAATCCCCTAGAAAATCTAATGCAAAACAGTGGCGGAATCACTGTCGATGGGATTGAAACACATTGATGTCTAATAGATTATTGTATGATCAAAAGGTAAGTCTGAAACAAATGCCACTTTTCCTAAAAAGGGCGAAAATAAAACATCCAAAATTCGGTAAAACAATCCATAAAACGAAACAACATTAATAATAATATAAATGAGTAGGATCATGACTACTCGCTAGCTTAAACCCGATCCCGCAAAACAGTTAACCTGCCATGTCAAATATAACAGCCACAATTCAGTGGGGAGTAACTCAGGCAGTTCTCCCAGCCATATTACATAATATATAGGCAATAGAAGCATATTATATGAAAATAGATTAAACTCAAAACATTATATATATCAAAATAGATTCAAAACCAGAAAACAATTCAGCAGCCTGACGGCGTCAAAACAAATAATGGAATATAAAACCGATGATAAGTACAGCTTTTACTACTAGAGATATGTCAAACAACACCGAAGTGTAACTTAGTGCCCACGAAGCGACCCCTAAGCCTCACTGGTTAAGGAACTCAGTGCCCACGAAGCGACTCCTAAGCCCTCTCACCAGACAACTCAAACTATAATAGGACTGCGTTCAGCGAGGTCCTAGCCTAAGTACATGCGCATGACTCCTGAGCATAAACGATACCCAGTTCGACAATCAATGTATCCCTGACGCAAATACACTGACCATATAGCTGATGATAACAACCAACATATCCTAGACTTATATACTGTACATTCTCACTTCCAACATTATTCCATATTCAAACCAATAAATATTTCATCCGAAGATATCTTAAATATTCCAAAAATAGTAACTTTCCAAAGATAGAAACTTTCTTCAAATAGTAACTTTCCAAAATAGGTGTTATTATAATTAGAAATCGTTTAACATATGAGTTATATAAAATATTTAATATTAGGCCTTGAGACATAAACATTATATTTATTAGATAAATGTATAATTAATGATTAAAGGTCAAGGAAAGTAAAAATCATAATTATTTCTAAAAAGGTTGGAGTTTAAGTAATTAAAAGTAATAAATTATAAGTTTACAGATTTTTCAGAATTTCACTGTCTTACTATAAAATTCATAATTAAATCATTAAAATTCGAAACAATACAAGATCAGTGAGGTTGAAATCTTTAGAAGCTTAACTACAACTTTTGTTTCTGGATAAAATTGAAATTATTAACTTAAAAGGTGGTTCTTTATTCGTAGTTTTGTAAACTGACAGAATCTGTCACCCGATTGTATTCCTTTAATAAAACATGTTTAAAAATTTATTTTGAAACAAATCCAAATGGAAACATTAACTCGACTCTTTAAGGTTAATGTACGTAATTTACTGAAATTAAATTAAAATTTTTATCATAGGTTTTAAATTAGGCTTTTCAATAACTGACAGATTCTCGAACTAATCCGTCATAGTTTCATAAACGATTTATTGTGACGAAACTACTTAGAGTTAATTTACTAAATTTAACAGACATATAAAAGACTTAAAATAAACATTAGTCTCTTCTCAAACATTTCGAAAATAAGATCTGTAAACATGAGTAATAATTCGTACAAAAACACTAATCGATTCTGAAACATGCTGTAATTATGTTAAAGACAATAAAATTTCCAATTTGGTATTTCATACTAAAAATCACGAAAATTAAGTGATAGATTATTATTTGAATGTTTTAGTCTCGACCTTATAATAATTTTAGTAGATTTGAAGCACGATAAATTTAAGCAAGTGATTTGTAACATTAAAAACGATAGAAACATGTGAGAAATCGATTAAAACTATTATCATAATATACTTCGTACTAAAAACAAGTCTAATAGTAAAAATATGATTTTTAACATTACTACAAGCAACTACGACATATATATCACGCAATACCGAGTCGTGTCATCATTGTTACCTTGTTAGTCTTCGAGATCTGAATCGACAATGTACTCGTCTGCCTCGGGATCCTCCAAATAGCCTACAAAACGGTACATATATGGTGTTACGACCATATAAAATATATTCTACAAATTAAGAGCTACGCGGAATAAGAGTAATTGAATTACCCTGAATTTAGAACGAATTAGGGTCGAAACGGAAACCGCAATATTGGAACTTGGTACGGAGATAGTCCGCCTCAAAAGATCGCACAAACAAATCTTTGGAAAAGAAAAGATCAAAGGAACAGAAGATGATTAAAGTTATTGTATTTTTTTTTGTAAAGATGAAAGAGGAGGTTAAAGTTACGTAAAACAAATATAATGAGTGTTAAACTAAGAGTTTGATACTAAATAGAAGAATAAAAGAGAGGTGGAGTAGGATTAGAAGTAGGAGAGTAGTTAGCTAACTAACTAAAAAGAAGATAGATTAATAATATTATAAAGAGTAAACAAAAGTCACCAAAATCGACTAGCTCCAAAAGACTTAATATTGGACTCGATTCGGGTCCAAAATAATTTACGGGTTGATATAAACGAGATAGGAATTGATATCGAAATTGACGGAATATAATACAGAGTTACAATATAATTGTAACAAAAGTCGGTTTTATTTTAATAAAATAGCGGGTGTTACAACCTTCCCCACTAAAAAAAATTTTCGTCCCCGAAACTTGTAGGAACGAAAAGAGAGCGGAAAGGAAATGAGTATACCTTACTCAAACAGATGGGGATGTTTGGATAACATTGAAGATTCGGTCTCCCAAGTCTCCTCCTCAAAGCGATTACACCTCCATAGAACTTTCACCAAGGGAACAACCTTATTTCTTAGTCGTTTCTCCTTTCTATCGGTGATACGAATAGGTCTCTCTTCATAAGTCAAATCTGGTTCTAACTCGAGGACCTCAGGTTTCAGCACATGATCGGGATCACTAACGTATCCACACAACTGAGAGACATGGAACACATCATGCACCTTTCCCATAGAAGCAGGCAATTCCAGCTTATATGCCACCACATCGATTTTCTCTACTATGGGATATCGTCCAACAAACTTAGGGCTAAGCTTACCCTTTATCCTAAATCTCTTCACACCTTTCATCGGCGAGACTTTCAAAAATACCAGGTCACCCACTTCAAACTCAAGGGGTCTTCGACGCACATCAGCATAAGACTTCTGACGATCTTGAGCAGCCTTCATTCTGGAACGAATCAACTGCACCGCATCCACAATCTCGGCTAAGAAATCAGGTCCTAAAGTCTTCACTTCTCGAGGTTCATCCCAACACACGGGACTACGACACTTTCGACCATAAAGTGCTTCGAATGGAGCCATCTTGATAGAAGCATGATAACTGTTGTTGTAGGAGAACTCAACCAACGGTAAATGTCGGTCCCAGCTACCTTGAAAATCCAGGGCACAAGCACGGAGCATATCCTCCAAAGTCTGAATAGTTCTCTCAGATTGGCCATCTGTCGCAGCATGAAAAGCAGTACACATCAACAACTGACTTCCCAAAGCACTCTGTAAAGCCTTCCAGAACTTAGAACAGAATCTCGGGTCTCGATCAGACACGATTTCTAATGGCACACCATGATGCCGAACCACCTCAGCAACATATACTTCAGCAAGTCTTTCCAAACTCCAGGTATCACGAATAGGAACAAAGCGTGCACACTTGGTCAAACGATCAACTATTACCCAAATACCGTTTCTACCATTTACGGTTCTAGGCATTGCCATAACAAAGTCCATCGCGATACACTGTCATTTCCATTCTGGCACAGGTAATGGTTGTAGCAAACCACCCGGTCTCTTATGCTCAAACTTCACCTGTTGACAAGTTAAGCACTTACTTACATAGGCAGCAATATCGTCTCTCATATATGGCCACCAAAACTGCAGCTTCAGGTCCTTGTACATCTTATCACCTCCAGGATGCACAGAATAAGGAGTATTATGAGCTTCATCTAGAATCTGCTTCCTTAATTCCTCATCAGCAGGAATGACCCAATGATCCTTGAACTTCAGAGCACCATTTGAATCTTCAGCGAAGTCAACGGCCTTACCTAGACCCATCTTGGTTCGAATACCAGCAATAAATGAGTCCGACAACTGCTTCTCACGGATCTCTCGGAATAAAGCAGGTTCAGCAACCAGGGCACTAACACACTCATCATCACCGTCCATCTCCACACCTATTGTGAGCTTGTCAAACTTACGAGCCAACTCTTCAGGTAAACAAGGATGAGAAACAATGGCATGAATATTCTTTCTGCTCAAGGCATCTGCCACAACATTAGCCTTCCCCTCGTAGTACACCAGTTCCAAATCATAGTCACTGGCCAGTTCAACCCAACGTCTCTGTCTCGCATTTAAATCTTTCTGCGTAAAGAGATATCGTAGGCTCTTATGGTCGGTATGCACCTTGCACTTCACTCCATATAGGTAATGTCTCCAAATCTTGAGGGCATGTACAACAGCAGCCAACTCCAAATCGTGAGTAGGGTAATTCACCTCATGAACTTTCAATTGTCTGGAGGCATAAGCGATCACCTTACCACCCTGCATAAGGACACAACCCAAACCAAACTTGGAAGCATCACAGAATACTTCAAAACCAACACCTTCGTCAGGCAGGGTCAAAACTGGAGCAGAAGTGAGTCTCTTTTTAAGTTCAAGAAAAGCATTTTCACAGGCTTCAGACCAAATAAACTTGGATTCCTTCTTCAATAACTGAGTCATTGGACGAGCTATCTTAGAGAAATCTTGCACAAATCTCCTGTAATAGCCTGCAAGGCCCAAGAAACTACGGATCTCACCGACATCAGAGGGGCTATTCCAATCAGCAATGGCCGAAATCTTAGCTGGATCGACCTTGATACCGTCTTTCGTGACTACATGACCTAAAAAGGCAACTTCAGGTAGCCAGAACTCGCACTTAGAGAATTTAGCAAACCACTTTTCACTCCTCAGGATGCCTAGGATGATTCTTAAATGCTCAATGTGCTCATCCTCAGACTTGGAATAAATCAGGATGTCATCAATGAAGACAACGACACACTTATCCAAATACTCACGAAATGTGCGATTCATCTTATCCATAAAGACAGCAGGGGCATTGGTTAGTCCAAATGGCATTACTTTGAATTCGTAGTGGCCGTACCTCGAACTAAAAGCGGTTTTAGGAATATCCGACTCTCGAACTGGGATCTGATGATAACCAGACCTTAAATCGATTTTGGAAAACACAGAAGCACCTTTCAACTGGTCGAATAGATCATCAATTCTAGGTAAAGGATACTTGTTCTTGACTGTAACCCGATTGAGCTCTCGGTAGTCAATATATAACCTCATAGTACCGTCTTTCTTCTTTACAAACAGTACAGGAGCACCCCACGCGGAAGAACTAGGACGAATGAAGTCCTTCTCAATCATTTCATCGAGCTGTTTGCGCAATTCTTGCAATTCAGCAGGAGCCATTCTATAGGGAGCTTTAGCAATTGGTCCAGTACCTGGTACGAGTTCGATGGTGAATTCAACATCTCGCTCTGGGGGAATACCAAGTAATTCTTCAGGAAATACATCGGGGTATTCACTCACAATGCGTACCTCTTCAAGTTTAGGTAACTCCAGAGTTCTAGTCACAGAGCATAGGAATACTTGACAACCCTTCCTCTGTAAACTCAGCATCTTCATAGCGGATATAATCTTAATACCCTCTTGACGTCTACCACCTCGATACGTGACACGAGCACCATCAGGACCTTTCAAAGATATTTTCTGGTCTCGACATAGAAATCTAGCATCATAATGAGCCAACCAATCCATACCGAGGATTACGTCGAACTCAGCCAGAGGAAATTCGAGTAATGTAGTAGGGAATACCACATCAGCAAACAAGAGAGGGACATCCACATATGCCTTAGCAGATGAAAGGATTTCTCCAGAAGGTAAGGATATAGAGATAGATTCAGCTGGGCTGGATACTAAAGAAGCTTTGACAGCAAGACTAGGAGATATAACAGACACAGATGCACCAGTATCGAACAGGATAGAAGCTCGAAAACCAGAAATCAAAAACATACCCGTAACAACATCGGGATTTGCCTCAGCTTCAGCTCGACTCATCAGAAACAAACGGCCTTTACGACGAGGAGCAACCACAGCACCAAAGGCAGTAGCATTAGCAGCAGTTTCGGCTGTCTTCTTAGGACACTGGTTTGCCTTGTGTCCAACCTCCTTGCAGACATAGCATGTAATCACCGATCCATCACAGTTCTTTCCTGGGTGGAAAGCCTTCTTGCACCGGTAGCAGGTCATATCCTACTTCTCAAAACGTCCCGGGGTAAACGGTTTCTTAGAACCAGCACCTGAATGAGATAAGTAGCAACAATTACTAACACAAAAGAGGGGAGAAAAGAAGGATTAAGAAGAAAGGATGTGAACAGACCTCCACTAGGCTGGAACCGCTTAGTTGAACCAGCATTAGAAGGATAGGAAGAAGTGAATGGCCTTTTATAGCCAGAAGAAACAGGAGCAGCAGCGTCCTTCATTCGTTCTAGGGACTTCTCAGCCCATAATGCAGCATTGTATATCTTCTCCACTGTATCAGCTTCGCGGGGAATAGTGTGAGCAATGTCTGGTCTCAAACCTTTCCTAAAGAAGAACACTCTTTGAACCTCGTTTGGTAGCAACTCTGTGGCATAGTGGCTTAGCTCATGAAATAGGTCTATATACTCTTGCACCTTCAACTTTGAACCTTGCTCAAGTGATGTGAAATCCAACAGCTTCCTATGCTTCAGCTCCTCAGGATAGAATCTTGTTTCCAGCAAGGTTTTGAATTGTTGCCACCCAAATCCAGGAGTAAGGAGAGCATTTGGTCCAACTAAAATCCACCAGCGGTCGGCCTCACCCTCCAAGTAATGAACTGCCAAGCCCACCTTGTGTTGTGCCGGTACCTCGTGAGTCTCGAACTGGCGCTCCATCTGACGTGTCCAGAGCGTCATCTTCTCGGGATCTACATCACCATTATAGAAGGTCAACTTGCTCTTAGCCATCTCCGTTGCCGCCTTAGAGAAACTGAAAGGACGTTGCCCAGGGCCCAAGTGTTGGGTCCTCTCCATCAACGTGTTCAGCGAGTTGAGAACAACGAGGTTAATCTCATCCTGGTTTGCAGCCTCACGTCCACGTCCACGTCCAGCCATCTTCTTCGGGGACAAAAACAAGTAATCATTTAATCAATGCTAATCATTGAGTTATCAAGAGCAAACAGGCTACCAAACACGTCCTTATTTGGTTTCTACCCTTCTGTTACTAAGTAATTTATTATTTTCTCATCTATTTATTAATATTTTGCCTAAGATCAAGTGTAAGCGTCGGAAGCAGTGATGCTCTGATACCAACTGTAATCCCCTAGAAAATCTAATGCAAAACAGTGGCGGAATCACTGTCGATGGGATTGAAACACATTGATGTCTAATAGATTATTGTATGATCAAAAGGTAAGTCTGAAACAAATGCCACTTTTCCTAAAAAGGGCGAAAATAAAACATCCAAAATTCGGTAAAACAATCCATAAAACGAAACAACATTAATAATAATATAAATGAGTAGGATCATGACTACTCGCTAGCTTAAACCCGATCCCGCAAAACAGTTAACCTGCCATGTCAAATATAACAGCCACAATTCAGTGGGGAGTAACTCAGGCAGTTCTCCCAGCCATATTACATAATATATAGGCAATAGAAGCATATTATATGAAAATAGATTAAACTCAAAACATTATACATATCAAAATAGATTCAAAACCAGAAAACAATTCAGCAGCCTGACGACGTCAAAACGAATAATGGAATATAAAACCGATGATAAGTACAGCTTTTACTACTAGAGATATGTCAAACAACACCGAAGTGTAACTTAGTGCCCACGAAGCGACCCCTAAGCCTCACTGGTTAAGGAACTCAGTGCCCACGAAGCGACTCCTAAGCCCTCTCACCAGACAACTCAAACTATAATAGGACTGCGTTCAGCGAGGTCCTAGCCTAAGTACATGCGCATGACTCCTGAGCATAACCGATACCCAGTTCGACAATCAATGTATCCCTGACGCAAATACACTGACCATATAGCTGATGATAACAACCAACATATCCTAGACTTATATACTGTACATTCTCATTTCCAACATTATTCCATATTCAAACCAATAAATATTTCATCCGAAGATATCTTAAATATTCCAAAAATAGTAACTTTCCAAAGATAGAAACTTTCTTCAAATAGTAACTTTCCAAAATAGGTGTTATTATAATTAGAAATCGTTTAACATATGAGTTATATAAAATATTTAATATTAGGCCTTGAGACATAATATTAACGACCGCGAATTACACTCGAGCTGCAGAAGGGTGAGTCCAAAAATGGGGCGACCGTGTTTGACCGCGTCGCGTGCTCGGACCAACCATGGTGACCTAAACCTAGGTGACTCGAGTATTCGTAGCATAAGTACGACTCGAAGAAGGCATCATAAGGACGCCGGTGCAGGATGGACGTAAGGTACCCCTTAAGGTGACCGCAGTCGATTGCTCGGTTGGGGGACAGCCCCCGAGTGAGACTAAAGACTCTAGTAGGACTCAGATGGTGTGACATCTAAGTGACTCGAAAGCGGGGTACATGAGACACGTGTAAGACATGACCCTCAGAGCAACCGTGGTTGATTGCTCTGCTGAAGGGTAGCCCCCGAGTGGGATTGAAGACTTTGTTAGGACTCGAGTGCCGGACGAGTTACCCTTAGATGTAAGGATCATGAACCTTTTGTTATAGTGCTATGCCTTGTAAAAGGTTGACTCGGAAAGGACACCTAGACGGGCGACTTGTGAAAGGTGGGCCTCCCTTAGGATCCGGCTATGTGGGCCGAGTCCCGTTTGAAAGGAGATCCACGTGAGACGTTCCCCAGACTTTGGACTCGATTGTGTAAATGGGCCGTCCTTTGTAGGAGTATGTCCTACGTAGGTGGGCCTTGCCTTAGTTAAATAAGGCGGACTGGGATAGGGAGGAAACCCGTGATATAAGATCAACGGAGTTTCGACGTTAAAGACTTACGACACAACCCGACACTGCTAAATACGGAAAGTCCTAAGGAGAGGAAGGTTTTGAAAAAGGATTTTTTTGAAGGCCCGAAAAATTCGGGGGAGGGCCCGATTTTTCGAAAAAAACAGAAAATCGTATCGGGCCATGGGTTTGAAAGTTCGAAAATATTTTTGAGTTTTGAAATGGGCAGAATACCGGCTAGAAATAGGTTATTTTGAGTAAAATCGTAAATCCTAAATTCAGAATATGTCCCGGGTTTTGAAATTGGATATTTTGAAAGGGATGCAATTTTTGAAAATGACGGTTTTTGAAAAAACGACCTGAGAAACCAAGCAGTAAGTAGTCAGGAAAGCATTATAACGACGCCATGTATGCTTTACACTAAGTCTCGGTCGGTCTATAAAGGGTCTATACCAGTGTGCATAGCCTATCCGAGAATCGGGGCGGACTTCCTAAGTCGAGTTGAGCTTAGAAAATGCCGTAAAACCCATACGAATCGACTATGAACACCTTTGACATATCCAATTTGGCCTACATCAATGGTATAGTGGGACGTCGGTCACCAGTACCGGCCCGAGAAAAGAAGGGGTTATGCATGAACCGTAAAACTAAAACGCGTATTGTACTAGTCAAACGATTTCTCTTCGAAACTCACCCTGAGGATGGCGATGGTAAGTCACGCATCAGTTAATTCCCAGCGGAGTCGCCAAATTGTGGACATGACATAGGTCCACCCCGACGCGGCCACACGCGGGTTTGGGGAGGCGAATGAATCTTCATATGAGATGGGTCGAATTGGAATTTAAATCGAAGTGGAGTTGCCACCGAACTTTGTGGAAGTTCGGGCCCGTTCGAACCCACTCTATATCTTACTGGGTCGTGTACAAAATACGGCCCATTCGGATGTCAGAGTTTATTGGGTTCGTCCCTTAGCATTTGATACCGATACCGGACATTATCGGATACCGTGTATTGAATGACTCTCGTGTGCCAATGGATTCGGACATCCGGAAACCATGGTTCTGAGTAAGGGGTGAGGGTACGTGTTGGGAAGTTCACAAAGAACACGCAACCCCGCCCGCACATTAGCGGCCTCTACTAAGATATCGTTTGATGTTTTAATACGCGCGTTAGTAATAAGATGAATTATATGCAAACATTGTTTTGCCTAAACATGCGAATAATTTGAATGGGTTGCTAAATCTATTTAATGCATCTAAATTTTAACATCAAAGTTGTTTGAGCATGCGAGGTTTGTTTTAGTATAATAAGATGAACAATGAATAATAAAATACAAAGACAAAGAACAAACAGGTTAGTAACGGTTTGCAAATTGAATAAAAGATGTAAGTCTGATGCAAGGCATGATTTTGAAATGTTTATGACATGTGATTGACTTGACACGTGTTGACCGAAATCATAAAAATATTTGATCGGGACTCGAAAGATGCTAAAAAACTCACGGTTTTGATGAACCAGGAGCCACTTGATCGAGTCACTGTGGTACTCGACCGAGTGGTCCCGAAAAAAAGTATTCTGCCCGATTTTTGGGATGCCACTCGATCGAGTGGGCTAGGCACTCGATCGAGTGCCACCTGTACAGACTGTTGTCCGGTTTGTTTTTGCTCTCGAAATTGTTTTTTAGAAAATCAATAATTTCGCTAAGTCGCGTAAAAATATGAGATAATTTATACTCGACTTAAATTTTGCAATACTCGTCGTATTCAACGATTGATCATGGGATCAACATCGAATATTCGGAGAGACCTTTTAGAAAAGATGTTTTGTAAATCGTTTTGAAAATCGAACTAAAACAATATTAATTCTCTCCGCGTCGAAATCGTCGTATTTTGTTTATGTGACGATTTTTTAGCATCAACGAGATAAGTTTAGTTCTTTTTGGTACGATACTCGACTATAGAGTCGGTATCATGTTTTAAGAACGTTTATTTTGTATAAAAATAGATTGTAGCAATAATATCGGTATTAGAAACGAGGAAAAAAAAGAAAAGAAAAAATCAAAAATAAAAAGTAATAAAAAAACGTGAAAGACGAAAGAAAAGGAAGAGAGAAAAGGAGAAAATGGGATTTGTTACACCCTCAACCTACATGCTTAATTATCTCGAAAACGGACTCATAGTAGCGGCCTAAGCTTGGGAGCGTTAAGATGTATATAGGAGAGTTATGGTGTGTATAATTGGGAAGAGATTTGACGAGTTTTGCTCTCGGGTTTGTATACGGTTTGCCTAAAATTGCCTAGAATTTTGGGTTGTGAATGGTCGGGAATCCTATAGAATTTCTAGAGGAAAGATTGGAATATAATATGCCTAGTATTGCAGGAATTCCGGGTTGTAATTTGTGTGTCGGGATTGGAATTGTTGTGTTGATGTTGTAATTGATGTCGGGAATTGTGTGTATGAATTGTGTGTTCAAGGGTGGGGTATTTATAGGATGAAATACCGACTTGGGATAGGAGATTGCTATCTTGCAAAGGAAGAAAACAACCGGTTGAGATGAAGTGGGATTCCGTCTATGGATAGGAAAAGGTTACTTGCATGGGAAGAAACACCCGGTTTAGATGAGTAGGATTCCGACTTTGAATAGGAAAGGATTCCTACTTCGTAGCTGATATTTGTGTAGTATTTGACTTCGAGTCAGATTTTTGAAGTGGCGTGACAGATTTTTATGTCTCAGAAACGTCTTTGACCGGAGTTTGACCCGGTTGCTAAAAGACGGTTTTGCCCTTGGTGTCGGTTTTGACCCAAATTAGTCTCATTTGACTGGAAACGACCCACTGGGCCTGGATTTGAGGTCTGTTTTGTGAGATTTTTACTCCGCTAAAAGCTCGTACCAACTACTATTGATTCCGAGTCCGAAAATCGAGTGTATTAAGTCATGTTTGCGTCCGATCATCATCGGGTGTTTTTTGGAAACTGCCATAGACACCTAACGGCCAAATGTGGGTGTCTACAATGGTATCTCGATAACTGTCACTTTCAAGAAGACAATTCACATCCTTTACTTTGCTTTAATCCTTGATCGAAGTATAAGCGCCCCATAATAGTCATATCTTGAAACAAATCGATAATTGGCATGACGAGTCTAAAGAACGAAATAATTCGCACTATACGAACTACGTACATGGTTTGATTCCACCTAACTGCGGATACGTCGGCAGCCATCTCAAGGGTACAACCAAAACAACAAAATCGACTACGATAGATTCGTGCAATAATCAGAACTCATCGTATGCTCCGATTAACAAAGTGATTACAATGACGAAGTACATTAAAAAAACACAAAAATTGATGAGCCGATGACGGAGTGAAAACCCGAAAGGGCGCTCCGGGCAAAATGAAGAATCGAGTTGCGAACTGTAAAAAAAAATGACGAGCTGAGGATGGAGTGAAAAGCCGAAAGGGCGCTCCGGGCAAAATGAAGAATCGAGTTGCGAGCCACCACAATAAACAAAAGTGTGATTCTCATTAAATTCAATCAAATCAAGCAAAACCGAGCTTTTGTCGAGGCCCTTACATTAACATCCATCATGAGGATGCCCTAAAAGCAAAAGACAGTGTACTAACAAACTCCACAAAAAACTAGTACTATTATACTAATACGTAACATAATACTACATATATTATGACATAATACTAACGGTTGAGCCCTATTTGTCCATATTTTTTCCCTTACCCTTCGGGTGCGCTTTCTTAGGCCTCTCGTCCCGAGCCTCTCGAAAACATGCGGTCACCTTTTTAGCCATTTGTGGGCCCAACCAATCCCACGTGTCTTCTACATCAGTGTCTTTAACATGGGTCTTGTCCATCTTGAATCGTTTTGACGAATTGACGGTACTAGGATCGGTGGCACTGTCTTCGGTCAGGCGCTTAGCGACAGTAGCCCGCATAGGTTCCCTATTCTGTAGCTCCGCAATATGCACGGTCCTTAGTTTCTCCCGCTCTGTCGGGTCTTTGCAAACCCTCCATTGTGCATAAGAGGAAGATGTCCATCGAGTGTATACTTCTGAAACGACATGTATAGTCCTCCGTCTCCAAGCCATCTCGAATTCCCTAAAAGTATCCTCCCCTCAAGGATGGGAATTAGTGATGATAGTGTCAACCTTAGGAATGACTTGTGCCTCGCCCATTTGGCGCATCAACCTATCCAGATAAACATAGACACATGCGCTCAAGGATAAAATCCGCATAGTATGAGCCGATGATAACATCAGAAAGCCGATGTATCTCTTAACATGCCACCATGGGACAATCCATCGGATAATGATCCTTTCGTCAGCCCGTAGATGAGAAATCCATTCATCTTCAGTGTCAATGAAATCAGGAAGGCGTACTACGCTACGCATGGCAAGTCTCTTACAGCTATAACCATCGATGAGCCGAGGTGGCTCGATTAGCCACAACCTCTCTTGCAACCAAACCTGCCTGGGCCCAATACAATACAATGTCATAATTTCGAACTAGAACAACTTCGAATAAAGTCAAAAATTTACACAATGACATACCTGCGAAATGGCTCCGGAACCGCGGAATGGAGCGCGGTGAATTCGTGCGTGTGTGTCGAGACCCATTATAATCTCACCCAGAATAAGCCAGGAGGGCGATTGCCTATGCTCCATATCCATCCCGACATCAATAACACGAGGGTTACCTCAGCCAGCTTGCACCGATGCATCCTCAAACAAGTAGTAGTAAACTATCGCAATACTAAGAGCACGCTTGTGAGTTAGAGGTGAAACCCCATAACCATCCTTTCGCGAGAACTCCATACCAAGGAGTTCCAGGTTAAACCACCTTCACAAAAGAAACACTCGGCCTCCTCCGACAAAGAAATATCCAAAAATCGACGAAACCGCTCCATAGGAACATCACCTTGAATCGAAATAGAAGGGTGAAATGAATGCCACCCTCCAATTGCGTCTATTCCCTCGGGCAAAGGGCACAGGTCACCCCGTGGAAATGCAAATACATGATATTCAGCGTTCCAAAAGCGCGAGCACGCACTTAAGAAATTCTCTTGTATCTTAATTTGCTTCAACGATGAAACAACGGAGAAACCAGTACTCAATAACTTTTCAAGTTCACCTTTCTTGAAGGAATTCATAAGGTCGGTCAAAAGACGACCGAAATCCGACATGACTCAATAAATCAAAAGGAGTTATCAAAACACACTTGGGTGTTAATTATGTCTAAAAGAGAGCACCCATGGCTCGTGTATATATATATATATATATATATATATATATATATATATATATATATATATATATATATATATATATATATATATCTACAACAACAATGTAATTAGGAAAATTATGAAAATTTCCATAATCGCGAACTCGACCGCCTCAGGCCAGGCGCCTGAAAACTGGGGCGCCGGAGGCTCCGCCCCTGAGAATTGGGCCGCCTGACGAGATGCGTTTCACTGCTTCGACATCCGACAACCCCAACCAATAAGAATGATTTCCTAAATCGATCACCTACTTCTCCAAGGCTTACAAGCACAATACAAGCACAATACAAGAAGGGAAATTCTCTTATCGGCAACGGACGACTCATTTTGTCACCCTGACCCACCGAACTTAGACTTTTTTTTTCTTTTTTCTTTTGGGGGATAAGCTACCCCACATAGGAGAGTTTTAACCCTACACGGCACTGTCGTTAAAGTATAAAAAGTGGTACGACATATATAGGAGTGTTGTAGCCCTACGCGACATTGTCGTTAAAGTATAAAAAGGGTAGCATTGTCGTTAAAGTGTAAAAGTGGTTCAACTTTTTTTTAGCGAAGCGACTTACACATTCATTGTTAGCCAAACGTCCTTTTACACGTCTTAAGCATAGCATACACACTAGGTCAAAACATTCGGTCATCAAACATTTTATGCATGTTTCAAACTTTCCGTGAGCATTCTGAGTCAAATGTTTTAATTGGCGTTCTACTTGATTCAATTCTCGGCTCAAATTAACAAATTTTAGCATCCTGAAAGCATTTTCGCACTCTCGATCAATCCTAATGTATTTAAAACACCTTAAATCGCGGCTCAACCATAAACATGTCAACCCCAAAGTGTTTACGTGATTACAAGTTATCTAAGCTAACGTTTCAGGATTCCTAATAAAAGCAAGCTGATCAAGCGCGATTGTAAAATAACTCGGGAAACGAGAAAGTTTAATCAAACATACAAATCAGAGTTACAAACTAGGGAGGACCCCTCGATGCTACTGCTACAGCTAGTACATACTCACCAATATCATCATCTAAGCCTAGGTCCTTGAGCTCAAAAGTGGTTGACCTCATCCCGTCATCTACCGAATGGTCTAGACCAGCCAACAAATCCACGATAGTCATTCTCATGGTTAAGACCCCTCCTGTAAGCTCAACCCGTCAGTGATACCAGTAGCCTGATCCTCAGTTGTAGATTCATCCTCAACCCCAGCCTCAGCCCTAGCCTCGCCTCGTCCCAAGGTCTGACCTTGAAACCGTGCCAACTGCTCCTTAAGCCTAGCGATCTCACCATCCCGACTCTGCACAGACTGGATTAAGCTAAACTCAACCGCCTCAAGCTTAGATACCCGTGCTCCCAGTTGTGACACCATGTTAGGGACATCCTGCAAAAAAACATAGTATTCTCAGACCCAAAACACCATAAGCAACTAACCTAAAACCATCTACAAAAACAACACGTACCGATCGAGGCCCAGAAGTATCGTGAGCCGACGCAGGAGCCCTTGATATGGGTTAGTCGCGTCACCGTATTCAAAATAATCCTAGATTACTACTAACGGGTAGCTAGCGGTAAGTAGGGTCGATTCCACAGGGAGGCAGGGTGAAAATTATAAGTCAGTCAATTAATCTATTAACGGGTCACGATTATAATGGGTTTTGGTGAATTGACGGTCTAATAAAATCTAAATAATAAAAATAATGAATTAATAAAAAATGAGAAAAGCACCAGAGTTTCCGGATCACCACGAATAAAAACAAGAAGACATACGATTTTCAAATAATCAGTTAAGACGAGTTAAAGAACATCGACACGGTCCTCTCGGATCACTAGTCATCCTAGAAGTCACCTAACGGGCTCTCGCTACTTATTAGGGAATTCTATCGATTACAACGAGTCTAATCCGTTCCAGGCTTTCGATCTTAGGTCGGGATTTACAAGATACAAACAATCAATACGGCCTATAATTAATTATTCGTCGTTATAATGTTGCAAGAGCGATTTAACTCATAAAAATCGATTATTTAGTCATCACATATAAACTTGGTTCAATTCGCAGTTCACCTAAACTCTAGTGACGGAGAAATTAGCTACTCATATTTAAAGTAATAATGACGGAATAAAACATGATGAAAAATTAGGAATAATTTACTGAAGGAATGAAAATAAAAAGGAAAGAAACAGAATGGAGAAAAGTTACAGAAAAACAGGAAATATGAAGCAAAAGATAAAAAGAATAAAGTAACAGTGAGCAGAAAGAAGGAGGAGGAGATTAGGGAAGAGGAAGAAAGTACCGAATTGGAATAAATTTAGAATAATTAAAATAACCCGATCGAGAATATGAACACCGGAATTCTAAGAAATAAACTTCATAAAAATAAAGACTAAATATTTACAGGAAACTAAACTAAAACTAATCAGTGTGAATGATTGAATGAAAAAAAAGATAGATAAACGATGATATGAAGAGGTGATTAAGATCCTAGAATTAAAGCTCTATTTACACTACTACAAAATTAGTCATAGACATGACCTAATAGACATAGGTTAAAAGAAAACCCACATCTATATTTTATATACATAGGTTATTTAAAAAACCTATGTATATAAAAAGAATATACATATGTCGAAATTAAAACCCATATCTATAAATTATGGACATAGGTCAAAGTAAAACCTATGTCTATATATATAAATAGATGGAGAACATACGAAAACCATGTATATTAAAACATGTATATTGAAATAATAGCCATGGAGCAAGAGGTTATAACTTATAACCCTAGAAACTTGAAGTCCTCTTTATCTATAGCACACGCCCATTTCTTTTCTTTTTTCTGAAATGAAACTCACCGGGTCCAATCCTCCTCACCGTCGCCAACCCTAAACCCTCACCTCACCCTTCCCCTCCCCTCCTCACCGTCGCCCATTTCTTTTCATTATTCATGTTGCGCGATGCTGGTGAAGGCCTGTTGTTATTCCTCTTGATGAAGTTAATCTTCCTCCTCCCTCGATTAAGGTTGTTTTTTTGTTTGATTTGATCTAATTTATTCATTTTTTTGTTCGTTTTTCTCGCTGATGAATGTTGAATATTGAATGCTGAGCGATGTTTTTCGTGATTTATTGTCTGATTTGACCTAATTGCTGCGGTTTTAATCTTCAATTTGTCGTTGATTGATGATTATTCGTGATTTATTCTTCAATTTGACCTAATTGATGTGATTTATTCTTCATTTTTTTTCTCTGATGAATGATGAATGTGAGTGTTGTTCTTCTTAATTTTGATTAAGGTTGTTTCATTTGTTGATCTTCGTTTGATTTGATCTAATTTATGCATTTTTTTGTTTGATTTTTCGCTAATGAATGTTGATAATCGAATGTTGAGTGTTGTTCTTCGTAATTTCTTATCTGATTTGACCTAATTGATGCGATTTTAATGTTCAATTTGTGGCTGTTTGATGAATATTCATTAGTGTATTTTGTAATTTTTTGACTGAAATAACCTAATTGATGTGATTTCGTGCACTTATAATGGTTGTAAACTGTAATGTTGTGTTAGCCTCGGATTTTCATTTGTTTTCTCAAGTTTTGGCGTTGTTGCTTGCCTGATTAAGAACATGTTGATGTAATAACTCAAATGAATGGTCTTTCTGACAGCCTAACTTGTCGTCAAGAAACAAAGCCGACATTTAGTGTTTTTGAAAGTTAAAATAAACAATTGATTAGGAGGAGTACTGACATTTCCTTATGCTGCGTATAGGCGAATGCTTGTTTTGATTTGGCGACTAGACGGTTACTGGCTATTGTGCAGAGCTCTCATTACTAAGTAGTTTGATACTGTTTGTTGTCAGGTAAGATGTGTGATCAAGGGCAGAGTTCCAAATGTGGTAAGTAAGACAGGGATCATAAAGAAGAATTGACAACAATGTGATTATTGTGAAGGCAGTTAAATGCTTAAAACGCTACTGGTACTGGTACTACCTTTTTTTATCATTCTAATCTTTAATTAATTAATGAAATCCACCAACTACTGTGTACTAGTACTCTCCCTTGACTTGACTCTTCCTCATATTAGTACATAGAGATGAGAGAAGTGTATGTATCAGCAGCATTCACCAATATCTCATCCATCTGCACTGCGCTGCTAGTGTACTACATGTGGGGGTGTATGTATCAGTAGCATTCACCAATATTCGTATATATTACGGAGGAGTCGGTATGAATTCATGCCTAACAGAAGCCATGAAACTCGTTTTGTTAATTGGTGCCCATCTTGCTATTCCATTTATCTACTCCCCTCATCTTTGTAATCTATACTGGACGAGTTAAACTAATTGTAGGTTTATGTATGCTTGTTGCAGGATTTATTGTGGTGGCTTTTGGACCAAGCTATTCTTATTCCCTTATTAAGTTGTTGTACGGCCATAAGTGGAGTGATAGAGAAGCTTCACCTGCTCTCAAATACTATTGCTTGTATGTTATGCTTCTTGCTATGAATGGTAAGTGATACTTTTTAAGTTTTAAATTGAACATGTTGCTAGAAGCTGAGATATAATGAGAAAATATGTTCGACATTCCTTTTTATAGTCGTATCTGTTCTATAAAGCTCTATGAAAGGGGTGTTGTTTCTACCTTTTGGTGGCATCTTCTCTGGAGCTTGATGTATTATTAGTTTCCTAAGTTTAATTTAATCTATAATTCTTAAATTTGTGGCCATCTTTTGGTTTGTAACTCTCTAAATATCTTTGAGAGGTCTTATCTCTATATCCCTGCATGTAGACATGCCCTTGCTTGGACGGACGCCATTAGTTTGTTCTCTACGATGCCATACCTCATTTTGACGGTAACGGGCTTGTGTGAATTTTATATGGCATGATTTACGTAAATGATGCTAATGGGATTGTATAAATTTTATATGGCATGATTTATGTAAATGAGATTGGTAATGTAACTTCATATCAGTTAAGGTATTTATCAAACTTTATTTTAATTTCAATTACTAATAATATGAACATTATTCCCATTGGTCATTTTGTATGAATTCACATACAGAATTCATCAACATGTAGGTTATTATTACATTTTTCAATTTCTGAATTGCATCAGGAACATCAGAAGCTTTCCTGCACGTCATTGCAGATGAGAACCAATGGAAGCGCTCGAATGATTCATTACTTGTCTTTTTGCTGATATATGTTTTGCTGAATATCCAGTTTGTTCGATCCGCTGGGTCCATTGGTTTAATCATAGAAAATTCTACGAGTATCCTTGTCTATATTCGTTTTTTCATACAATGATTTTGTCTTTTGATTTTCTATTGATGAATCTTACAAAAATTCCTTTTGCTTGCTCTTAGACTGCTAGTTTATTTCAGAAAAGACATAGGTACATAGCTATTGGGTTACTTTGTTATAGGTTATACGGAGTAGTTAATTCTAGGAAATTATTTCAGACAATTTATTGTACCTTGAGCAAGTTTTGTCTATTACTTCCACTCATGGGAGCGTAAATGTCTTTTATTTTTGATGCTGTCATGCCGTTAACTTCCACCCTCTATTTCCTTGACTATAGTGAAGATATGGCACTGAGAATAATAATATATTCAGCAGTTTTTATCAAGCGTTACTTCAAGGTTGGAATTTTTTTGTTTAAAAAATAAAAACTTATATGAGACGCCCGAAAATAAGAGCTCAAACCGTAATTCCTTTATTAAATGAGGCATGCAAATGAATTTGAGCAATTGACCAGATCTCAAATTTGAGATTTTCCCGTACTTTTTTTTATGCCAAACCTTGTTAAAGTAGTCATATCCTTGTTGTGCAGTTTGCTTAGTTTGATTTGCTTGTGCCTACAGGATTCATCCTCGTTTTCATTTCGAAGGTGTTTGCCCTCGGGGTGGGTAGTATTGATACATTCCGGAGTTGTCACTCTTGTATCCGAAAAGATATTTCTGGACAAAGATAATTTCGTAATATTCACAAGTGCAGAGGTCGGTTACTTTACCCTTGTTAGTCACAGAGAAGTGATATTCATGAGGCTCAATAACACTAGAACACCATCGTCACATCATGAAGCCTTCTACCTACCGCGAATAAAGGCTCACTTTTCGCATGGTATGTTCATTGTTCATTGAACAGTCTGTTTTCCCATATTTGTTACAAAAACCTGATCGAGTGTCTTTAGGTTTTAGTATCTCCACATTTATTTTTGACATATCTGCTGAAAATATTTACACTGAGCTCTCGTCAAAGCTTAAAGGTATGGCTCTGTGTTACTTGTCCAATTGTGGGGGGCTTTAGGTATTGTTGTAATGATGGCGAATTACATCTTAAAATTAGCATGAAATACAAATCATGTGAGCAGCGGTGTCTTGATTCTAGTCGCTTTATTAGCATGTTTATTAAGTTTCCTGATCGGGTATCCAATTTAGATTTGTAGGGTGGAAGAGATATAATGTCTTGCGCCTGTAATTAATTGTTTTGTTATTAATAAAATTTAATTACTATTTATGTGAAAGTGGCGCGTCTATTTTGTATTTTTTTTTGTAATTTAGCAGTTCAATAGACATAGGGCGTACAAAATAACCCATGTCTATACTATGACAATAACATAGGGCAAAGAACTAACCTACGTCTTTATTTATAAATAGACATAGGGCGTACAAAAAACTCATGTCTATGTTTTTTATAGACATAGGTTAATTCGCAAACTTATGTCTAATATATAAATAGACATGGGTTATTAGAAGAACCCATGTCTATGTTTTAGATAGACATAGGTCATACGACCTATGTCTAAGTATTTGATAATAGATGTCACTCAATAACATGAGTTGCAAAACCCATGTCTATTAGTGAAAATGGCCCATGTCTATTTGATGTTTTGTAGTAGTGTTATACTGCTCAAACCCTCCCTAACTCCTCCTTAATTCCCTCCTTCAACCACCCTATTAACTTAGGAAGAATTGCGTAAGAGGGAGAATAGTGGGTAACATCAAAATAACTGAATTAGTCTTTGGTAGTATCCCATTCTGCAGACTTGAGATCAAGTCTGCAGACTGAGTTATTCAGTTTATAACTCCAACGGACTTCTCCTTGTTGGTCTACAACGAATCAGTTTTAGAGCTTTAAAATTTTTGATGCAATTTCTAGCTCTTTTAACTACTCGGTCTCGATTATCTGCAGAACAACAAAAGAATACCCGAGTAGCATATATGGGAGAAAATAACGTAATCCGACTCCTAGAAATAATAAAACGACACGGAAATGCGTGCCGAAATAGGTGAAAAATCGAATAGGAAAGACACGCATCAAATCTCCCCAAACCGTAAGCCCGAAAGCGGTTTGCAGCTTCCCATAACTGCTGATGAGTAGCCGACGAGACCTGAGCAACGGAACCAAATAAGTTAGCCATAAAAACCTAACCCACAAAAGCAAACTGTGACACCCCATTTACCCAGGAGCCTTATCAAGACATTCCTGAATAAATAAAGGTGTTACCATCTCGGTTTCTTGAGATAGTAGCTCATTACAATGCAACATGGAATGCCAAAGTGACCATTTGATTTAAACATTACAATTCATAACTATTACAACTCTAGTTGCCCAGTGGAAGCTATACAATCTATATAAACAGGAATGCCTACGGATTAACCCATGCTACGAGCAGGATCACTATCGCGTTCACCCCAATCCCCTACAAGCATCCCCGCATCCAAACACATCACGATATACATGACCTATATTATAGATTGCTCCCCAGTTGATCAGAAATATCAATTAGATCATCACAAGCCCCCAATAAATTAGGGTGACAATATAGACAGAGAAAACGGTTAGAACATGCTAACATGATAACACAGATACGTAATATAAAACATTCAGTCTCAACCGTCTCAGTATCATCATTGGTACCAATCAATAATATCATCTCCACATTTTCGGCACCATCACGGTACCAATAAATAATCTCATCCCAACGTTCAGTACCATCACGGTACCATATCAATAATCTCATCTCAAATCTTCTGGTAGACCCTTTCATTCTGAGTGTGCACACCCCTCGCAGGTTCAACAACCCGCGAGAAGAAATCAGGGAGGGGACCGTGATCAGAGGCCCCGACTATGTCTAAAGCTAGCCTCACCAACTCCAATATATCAATATTCATCAATCATTCTCCCATCATTATTCAATATTATTCTCATTAGCACGATATCACATCGTACTCGTAACTCATACATGCATAATAATATTAACGTATTCTAAGTAAGGAAAACCTTACCTAGTCAGCAAGTCACCACCGCGTCGATAGTACAAATCACCAAGGAAATTCTAAGAAGTCTGACCCTAATAAGATATTATAACTTAAGTTAATATCGACCCTAACGTAGCTAAATAATAAAATGAAAGCTAACTCGACTTAATTAGATAATAAACAGAGACCGACACGCTATATGCTAATGGTCGTGACACACACCATTTCCCGACCCACTACTCAGTAATGGTCATCCGGGGTATGGTGTGGCACACGGAGTGGGACACAAAAATGGGACGGGAGATCCGTTCTGAGTAATATTACACGACGACAACAAAGGAATATAACTAAACAATCTACGAAAAGATAACTATAAAATGTACATACTATGTAATTCTCCCAACTAAGTAAAATAATACCAAGTAACTACGTATAATACATCACTATAACCTATCACAGCCGCCCTAACAATGATATTACGCCACACCCACGACGTATCACCATCCAAGACTCCGTAAACCAAAACCGACGGTAGATGACGACCACGGTATCACACCGACAACAATCCTATACCGACATCAACAACCCTACGACAAAAATAACCACGCGAACAACATAACACCACCACCCACAATTATTATAACAATAACATTCCGACATCAACAACCCATAATTCCCCGACAACAGCAAAATGCACGACCACAACAACAGTGCGACACAGTAAAAAAACAACAACGGGAATAAGAACGAGCAAGGCAACCCTACCTCGATGTCAACTACAATTAGGATCCTACGCACGGCCAGAGACATGGAATCAGGGGTAGCACTGTGAGTAACGACAAGTCCGACTCCCGACTTAACTACCAGGACAACCCGACTCTTCGTATGAATCAAGAGCGCGACCCGGGCACACGGACCACCTGGGGTGCAAGCAACCATGGTAACAGCCACAATAAAACAGAGGAAATAAGCACCGGGGAGACACAAGGATGGCGGCGATGAGAGGTTGACGATAGTGGAGTAGGAGGTTGAATATGGTGGGTGGTGAAGCCTGAAAGTGCTATGGCTGCGGGGATGTTGTAGACGAACGAGAGAAAGGAGTGGTTTATGCTTGAAATGTAACCTAGCTACTCCACTACTTTATTACTCACTATACTATTATTATAATTATATAGGGCTTAACAAGTTGGACTCCAAACAGGCTCAACAAGTTGGACTCCAAACAGGCTTAACACTTCTTTGATTCGGGAAAGTCGGTCTGACCCTAAGCAAATAAGTAGATTACTACTCACCCAAATTCATTTTATCTGTCCCACTTGCTACATAAACCACTAAATTATAGAGACCCGATAGGTATAAAATACTGGTATTACACATACTCAAAACAAAATTACAAGAAAAGATTAACCCTGTACACCCGGTCGTGCCACTCCATCCCGACCTCAAACTCTTCCATGGAGCAAGGAAGAAGAGGCTCCGTAAAAGACACCCCCTCCGCATCTACCCTAAGCAAAGTCAGGGGAAAGTCTGGGGGCTGAACAACGTCAGCCGGATCAGCTAGCTTGAACACAAAGCAAAGATCCGTCGGGTGAAACTTCACCCGATGGTTTCGCCGGGTCAGTTTTCTTCCACAATGCAGAATTTGGGACGTCATTACCGTCGGGTAAAATTTTACCCGATGGGTAAAAGTTTCGCTCGATCATTTCACCCGGTCAACTTTCTTCCGAAAGATCTTCAGAGGTGCAAATTGTCGTCGGGTGCAACTTCACCCGACGAAATCTCATCGGGTGAAACTTCACCCGATGGATTCTATCTTTCTTCCCCTTGAGTTTCTTTTCTTTTGGCTCAGTTTTCTCGGCTCAGCGACAAACTCTCGTACGGTGTTCCACTGTCATATGCTCGTATAGGCTCGAATATGCTCTCAGAAGGATTCCTATCAAAATGAATAGAAAAACTACCCAAAAACACATACAATATACACGAGAGACACTGAAGCAAGAAAGACTCAAATAAGGCGATAATCGAACAAAAAACTCGCTTAAGCGATAGGAAAATGAGCTTTGATGGGTGGAAAAATGGTCCAAATTTGACACACATCAATAGACGGAATCTATTCCAAAGAATACAAGCATGCAAAGTCCAGGAATAGGCGTAATCTATTCCAAAGAATACAACTATGCAAAGTCAAGGCATAGATAGGATCTATTCTAAAGAATACAATTGCGCGGATATCTATTGCGAAGAATACAATCACGCAAAGGCCAGAGATAGATGTATCTCGAAGATATAATTACAATGACCAAGGACAAACTCAAGCATGGGTCTATTCCGAAGATCAAGGCACTAATTAATTACAAGTAGAACTTCAAACCTAAGTCAAGATAAGCAAATCCAGATCACACTTCAACAAGCAATCGCAGGCAAGGAGGTCGGGAATGTTTTCTAAACCTTAGCTGGCGAGCCTTGGTACATACGCAGGAATTTGTCGCGAATCGCCACAATCAAACAAGAACCTAACTCTCCTAACTGGGTAGGTAGGGTAAGTAGGGAATCGAATCCACAGGGACGGTGAGATAAATAAAAAATCTCGGTCTAGTTAAAGTTTTAGTCTGAGAAACTCGAGTAGGTCTGAATAAGTCTAACCAATAACACTACAAGGGAAAACCTAAATAGCTACGGTTTTAGAGACGATCAATATTCTAGTAGCAAAGTATCTTTTTTTAGAGACTAAGTTAGAGATGAAGCATTTAATTAGTATCTACTTTAGAGACCTCGTCAACGTTGTATCTATCTTAGACTCTAAGTTAGAGACCACATGTTGTGTAGTATCCATTTGCGTAGCTATACTGATATTTAGCTACCATTACTTTGCTAATCTCTATAAGAGTCGCTATTTGGACGGATTTCGCTATCATTACGTCACTAATCTCTATTTGAGTCCCTATATATTGTCTAATTGGAAAGATTGAATCTAGTTTAGTCACTAATTGGAAAGAGTGAATATATATTTGTTGGAAAGTCTGACCCGACCCAACTGACCCGCCCTGAAACCCGAGTACAATTGACCCTATTTGACCCAAAACTGTAGTGACCCGACCTGACCCGATGATGGTCCGTAGACCGATAGGACCACTTCATACCGATCCAAACCCGTAACCCGAATAGGCTCGATAAATTATATGGCCCGACTCGGAAACAGGCTCGACCCGAAATTGACCCGACCCAAAAGCTGACCTGATGTGATCAAATGAAGATTAAAAATTATGTTAAATTCAAATATACTATTTAGTTTTTTTCTCTAGATAACATCATTTAAAAGACAAAAAAAACTTTTAATTATTAAATAATTTTAAAAAAAAAATGTATTTATCACTCTTGAGTAAACTCGCCAATTATTGATCCGAAAAGACATGATCCGACCCAAACTCGACACGAACCTGTCCAATTTCCACTCGAAGACATATTTTATAAAACTCGACCAGACCCGTCCAATGACCGAACTCGATAGTGACCCAACCCGGGAATGACCCGAACACGACCTGAACCCGGATGACCCGACAGCTCAACTCGATCGACCCGACCCAGAAGTGACCCGAAACTGACCCGACCCAAACCCGTCACAAAAGTTGATCCGACCAATAAGCAAGCCGAAACTGACCCGAACCCAACCCGAAGACATTCATGACCCGCTAATTACCCAACCCGACGGTGATCCGACCCGAACCCGACCCGCCCGCCCAATTTCCACCTCTACATATTCCCGCCTCATACATTGTTGATTTCCTTTTTATTCCCCCCTTCTTAAAAATCAAACTTTCCTATTCTAATAGCTATAGAATTACCTAAATAAATTAGGTTTACCTATTCATATATATATACGCCTATCCCCCTTCATTGTAACTCAAACAAGTTGAACTGGTTATTAGTTTTTATCTACTTCTATTACTAAGGTTAGTACTTCATGATTTTTCTCTCTTTGTTGGTTTAAATAATTCAATTGATTTCTCAATCTTTGTTATCATTAATTTTATGAGTTCTATTGATTTTGAATGTTACCATTCTTACCAATTTGCAATGGTGTGCTACGTAGTGAATTATGCTACATTAGTTGAATATAAGAGAGAAACAATATTGAATTATGCTACGTATAATTGAATGTTGAATATTTGAATTGAATGGCTATCATATGTTGCTGATTGTTACATTGAATTGAATTGTAAGAAATAATAAAAACCTAAAAAGAATTGTTGCTACGTATGATTTGTTGCATAAAAAAGAACCATTTTTCCCCAATTTTGCAAGAAATAATAACTACCCAGATAACTAAATGAACTTTGTCAACTAAAAAACTGATTAAAAGTCCAAGATTATGACCTAAATTCATTAAAATACAAGAAAGCCCCAAAGGGGGATTTGAATTATACTAAAACGGAATCAATAAAAAAAACCAAAATTAAGATAAACCTAGAAAAAGAGAGGGAGGGGGTTAACTGATGGGATGGTCATTGAGTAGATAGCAAGGGGAGAAGTGTGTGGTGGTGTTGCGGTGGTCGTTGATGTTAGTTTGTTTATGTTATTTTCTTACTTGGGATGATTATATATTCTTGAGTTTAGGGGCAAACTAGAATAATTAAGAGTGGTGAGTGAAAGTATTAGGTAGGCTTTGAAGTTTGAAATATGAGTTTCCTTGATTATCAAATGCGTACATGTTGTTGGCTATTTATAGGCAATCACAGAAGCTTCGTCCTACATCTTCTTCTACAACCTTCTGTTACATGTTTTGCTAGATAAATACAGCAAAGTAGTGGAGTCAGAGTAGTGGTATTGTAAGTTAATTGGTACTAGTATATGAAATAAAAGTAGTGGAGTCGTAACTATTGTTGCCATTGTCCGTACTAGCTAGTATTAACTAGTACTCAAATAAGATACTTAGATTAGATTGTTTTAAGTATTAACTAGTACATAGTATTAACTAGTACTCAAATAAGATACTTAGATTAGATTGTTTTAAGTATTAACTAGTACGTAGTATTAACTAGTACTCAAATAAGATACTTAGATGAGATTGTTTTAAGTATTAACTAGTTCGTAGTCCATAAAAACTAAGCATTACTCCGTACTTAAATTAGATTGTTTGTGAGGAACTTAATATACAATGAATATTCACTTTTTTTTATGCAATAGTTAGATTGGTTGTTGGTGTTTATTTCTTTTAATTATAGTCAACAGTGTATAATACTTAATTTCATCTATCTACTTGGTTTAGGATGTAATTTTTTTACCATATAAATCTTATTGTAGTAATAAATCTAAGTAGTTAGGTATTATACATATTTTAGAGTCACCTTATTTATAATTTTGAAGTGTTGTCCTTTTGTTTACACAGTTATGTCGGATCGATCGCACATACTCAAGGATCAGTTTCTGCTTCCGAGTTGGCACGACGTCATGTAAGTAATATTTGTTGGTAGATCAAATTCTTTTTAATTATATGCATGTGTACACATTTGTTTTGCTAATAATTTTCCATTGATAATGTTTCATAAAGTATGATAAAACGAACGAGATTCTTACGCCGGCAGAATGGTTCCGTAGAACACATATGAAAGAAGATGGGGCTTGGGTGGACGAAAAAGCAGAATCTGTTTGGGTAAGCAAATATATACTGTGGTACTGATCTGATTTTAAAATTTTGTCATTCCATCCACATTTGTTTACTGTGTTACTATCTTGTCTTGTAAATCGTTAAGTACATTTGTTAATTGTGTTACCGTAATCGTTTTCCACAAGAAGACTTCATTTATTTATTTTACTTAACGCAGGTAGAGTATGAAAAGAAAGGTACAACATCAGGGAGTAAGGAAGATAAACAAGCATATTTAGAGGCTGCGGGTGGCATAAATAAAGATGGCTCTGTTTATGGAATGGGAAGTTTGTCTCATTTTTATTATCCGCTACCCGACCAGAAAAAAATCGGTAAGGATTTACCCCCTTCAAGCATTGTTGCACAATTACAAGAAGAACTTGAGTCTACCAAACAAGAACTGAAAGAACTCAAGGAAAATCATGCGGAGGAAAAGAGAGAATTTAAAGAGATGCTATTAGAAATGAAGGGCGAAATGGCTCGAATGTCAGAGGCACTACACTGCAGTGATTTCTCTATCAATACGCCGAGATTTTCATCTTAGGGAAAATAAATTTATCAAGACTTTAAGTTTATTTATCGTTGGATTTGAATGTCTTTTACTATTCAGAACTCAAATATACTTGCATCATTTTTTTGGATTTGTGATTGAGAAATTTGGGATTCATTTTATTCCAAACAATTATGATTTTGAAGTTTTATTATTAATTAAGTTGCAATTGAAAAATCATATTTCTATATTTGTAATTATCAATACATTCGCTATTAAATGCGACTACTAACAATTTCGTTGCTACTAATCATCCGTCTCCAAGAGAGACTCTAATTTGATACTAACAATCACATTTTGTAGCAAGTTTAGCTACCCAAAATATCGTCTCTACATCACTTTATTTCGCTACAGAAATTCATTAATGGCTATTTTAGCTACGTTTTGGGTAGTCGCAAACATTGTAGCTAATTTAGCTACAGCGTGTAGCTAGTGTGGCTACAACGAAATTGTGTGGCTAAATTAGCTACGCTTATGTGTGCAGTAGTTAATTTAGATACCATAAATTCAGTCTCTGAAATGGTCTCTGTTTTGCTACAGGTAGATATTAGTGGCTAAGTCAGCTACTATTATGTTAGTAGCTAATCGTGTAGCTAATTTAGATACAACTTAAACTGTCGCAAACTCAGTAGCTAATTTCGGTCTCTAATTGCGTCTCTAATTTAGCGACGAGGCATATAGCGACAGACCTGCCGTTGTCGCAAATTCAGTAGCTACCCGTATTTAGAGACCGAAAATGACGTTTTAGAGACGGATACCACAGTAGCTAACTGAGTCCACCCTTGTAGTGTAAACTAAACTAGTGATAATGACAAACAGTTAAAAAGGACTAGGGTCAAGGTTAGCAAGGTAGTCTAAGAGGAGTTGTCAGGTTCATAAAAATAGTCGCTTAAGGTTAGTAATAGGCATTAGATAGGCTCTCTCGAGTCTCTATCTACCATAGGACGGTCCTAGCGGGCTCTAACTACGTAATAGGTCGACCCACCCCAATGAACGTAAGTCTAACCTAAACTCCGCTTTCGATCTTAAGTTCAAGTTAACTAAACAGATTAACAAATCTGGCCAGGACAAGTTCATACAAATATAACGTTCCAAAAGAGATTACGAACAATTAATCAACAATTAAATTAAATCGGGACAAAATCCCAAATAAGGCGAACCAGACTTACCCTAACCCTAGAAATTAAACTACTCAGACATAATTGAAATTAATTTAATTATACTACCAATAACTAGTAACGTTATAATAAATAAAATTAAATAATGAAGATGCATACTTTGATAAAATATATAACTTAAATAACTAGAAAAATGAATTCCAATAACTAACTATAAGACTGAGTGAAGAAGGATAAAGAAAATAAGTTCTTGAAAGAAGACGATAGTTATCAAACTAATATGAAGAAATCTAAACAAACAAATGTTGTCTAATCAATGAAAGTTCTTTATATGAATTTATCATGTTCTTAATTAATAGATGAACATAACGATAAACTCAAAAGCGGAAGGTAAATAATAAGATCTAGAAATAACCTCCGGCCACTGCTTATCGGATTCCTGAACAACTTTTATCTACAACCCGAAAATACCGTTCCCGAATACCGTCGACCGTCTTAACTATATTGTCGGTTCTAAACTCTTTCCTCTTAGATTTAGATGGTGTATAGATGAATAGAGAAGATTAATCTAGTGACCCTGAATGGTGTTGTATTTATACTAATCTTTCCATCAAAGATAAAGTTACAACTAGATAAACTTTTTGTATAGTGGTTAATGGAATATAGGATTATAGGAGATACGAGATAGATATTCAGTAGAGTTTATGTTGATAACCAAATGGACCACAATTCAGTTACTCTAAACTGACCAAACAACTTAATCAGTTATTAAGTCTATCATAAATTCTAACATTCTCCCACTTGGTCCATTTAAACGAGAAACCGGATATACGAATCATAGCGACTAATCCTCTTATTTAAAACGAGAATTAACCTTCCATGTATTACAATGTACTCGGTCTTTCACCACTCTCAACTTAATGAATAAACCATATGTTTGCTCTAGGTCAAAACAAATGATATTTCTCAATAAATAAAGGTAACAAAATACGTACGTGTATAAATTAAAATGAGATAATATCCAACTGAATGAAAGGTTCAAAACAACACAATAAATGTATCACATTTCGGGACCAAGTCCCATACTTACTACATGACCCTTGAAATTCTTAATTTGCATGCCTTTAGTCAAGGGATCGACAATCACAAGATCAGTGCTAATGTGGTCAACAATCACTTTCTTCTCTTGAACACGTTCTCTAAGGGCTCGATACTTTATGTCGATGTGCTTACTTGCACCTCCACTTTTATTATTCTTAGCCATAGAGACAGCACATGTACTATCGCAATACATTTGTATTGGCCGACTAATAGAGTCAACAAATCTAAGACCAGATATGAAGCCTTTCAGCCATACACCATGTGAGGTAGCCTCAAAACAAGAAATGAACTCGGCCTCCGTAGAAGAAGTGGCTACCACTGTCTGTTTGGTACTCCTCCAAGAAATAGCCCCGTCGGCTAGCATAAACACATATCCTGAGGTGGATTTTCGTGAATCAATGCAGCCACCGTGATCTAAATCGGAATACCCTACCACTTCAAGACTCTCAGTTCGTCTATTCATAAGCATGTAAGCCTTAGTACCCTGAAGGTATCTCAACACTTTCTTTGCAGCTGTCCAGTGATCGATTCCTGGGTTACTCTAATATCTGCCTAATACTCCAACAACATATGCAATGTCCGGTCTGGTACAAAGCTGAGCATACATAATGCTACCAACTGCTGAAGCATAGGGAATATTTTTCATTTGTTCCCTCCCAATGTCATTCCCGGGACACTGGTCCAAACTGAACCGGTCACCTTTCACAATGGGTGCTACATTTGGTGAACAATCTTTCATTCTGAATCTTTCGAGTACTTTGTTGATATAGGCCTCCTGAGACAAGCCTAAAATGCCTCGAGATCTATCTCTATGTATCTTAATGCCAATGACATAAGATGCCTCGCCCATATCTTTTATATCAAAGTTACTTGAAAGAAATTGTTTCACCTCATATAGAAACCCCTTATCATTGGTTGCTAGCAAAATATCATCCACATACAACACAAGAAAACAAATCTTACTCCCACTGACCTTAAGGTATATACACTGATTCATAATATTCTCTTCGAAACCGAATGAAGAAATAACTTCGTGGAACTTCTTATACCATTGTCGGGAAGCTTGTTTCAAACCGTATATAGATTTATTTAGCTTACAAACCAAATGCTCACCATCACTAGAGAAGAATCCTTCAGGTTGTTTCGTATAAACCTCTTCTTCTAGATCTTCATTGAGAAATGCCGTTTTCACATCCATCTGATGTAGCTCGAAATCAAAATGAGCTACTAATGCCATGACAACTCGGAGAGAATCTTTCTTGGATACAGGAGAAAAAGTCTCTGTGTAATCGATTCCTTTCCTTTGATTGAATCCTTTAGCAACGAGTCTTGCCTTATGCCTCTCGATGTTGCCGAGCGAGTCTTTCTTTGTATTAAAGACCCACTTACATCCAATGGTTTTTGCACCATCAGGCAACTCGACGAGATCCCAGACTCCATTAGATGCCATAGAATTCATCTCATATTTCATAGCATTCATCCATATGTTTGAATCTGTAGAACTTACGGCATGTGAAAATGACAAAGGATCATTATCGGCTTCAACACAATAATCCAATTCTTGTAAATACACCATAAAATCACCAGAAATAGCTGTTTTTCTTTCTCGGGTAGATCTTCTTAATGGAGCTTCTTCACCCTCGGGTGGAACTTGTTCACCTTCTGGTGGAACTTGTTCACCTTCGGTCCGAACGTCCTCAGTCTCCAAATCTACCAGATTCTGATCAACAGTATGTGGAGTTTCTTTATTTGCTCGTCTAACACTCGGTTGGACTTGAGGAGTGTGAATGACGACCAACCGAACACCTGAGTCAGATGGTGGAACCTCGTTGTGATCTTTTTCAGGAATAATTTCCCGAAACTGATCACTCCCACTGATCAAGTCATTCTCAAGAAATTTAGCATTTCTTGATTCCACAATTCTAGTGTTGTGAGATGGACAATAGAATCTATAACCCTTAGACTTCTCGGCATATCCAATGAAATACCCACTAATAGTCCTTGGATCAAGTTTCTTTTCTTGTGGGTTATAAATTTTCACTTTAGACGGACATCCCCAAATGCGTATATGTTGCAAACTCGGTTTCCAACCTTTGAATAACTCAAAAGGTGTCTTAGAGACGGCCTTGGTAGGAACCCGGTTTAATATATATGCTGCCGTTTTAAGAGCATCAACCCAAGCCACACAAATGATGGAAGATTAACATTACTTCGCATACTCCGCACCATGTTAATTAATGTCCGATTTCTTCTTTCCGCTACACCATTCTGGTCCGGAGAACCAGGCATGGTGTATTGGGCAACAATCCCATGAGCTTGAAGAAATTTAGCAAATGGACCATGTGCTTCTCCGTTCTCGGTGTATTTACCATAGTACTCACCACCTCGATCTGATCTTACGATTTTAATGTGCTTATCACATTGGTTCTCTACTTCAACCTTAAACAATTTAAAGGCATCTAAAGCTTCGTCTTTGGAATGAAGTAAGTAGAGATTCATATATCGCGAATAATCATCAATGAAGGTGATAAAGTATTTTGGATCATTAGCGTTCATGTCAGAACTCCTCCTAGCACCAGTTTTATGAGTATTAGTTTGCTTTCCCTTAATGCAACTAATACAATTCTCGAAATCGGTGAAGTCTAAGGTACTAAGTACCCCTTCTTTCACCAATTTCTTAACCCTCTGAATGGAGATGTGTCCCAATCTCCGGTGCCACAACAACATAGAAGAATTCTCATCCATAATACATCTTTTTAAACCAGTATTGACATGCATAGTACTTTCAGTGGTATCATTTTGCAAACTGAGACGATATAAATTTTCAGACAAAATACCGCAACCAATTATTTCAAAATTCTTAATAATATTAAAACCGGAGTCCGAAAATTTAAAAGAAAATCCAAAGCGTACAAGTCTCGAAATTGAAATCAAATTCCTAGCAAATTTAGGAACATAAAATGTCTCTTGCAAAACCAAATTAAAACCACTACTAAGAATTAAAGTGCATATCCCGATGGCTTCCACATGTGATCCCATCCGATTTTCTGAATAGATAGAGGCTTCACTGCCCAGCGGTTTCCTTAGGTTTGTCATACCCTGCAAGGTATTCGTAACATGGATTGTAGCGCCAGAGTCAATCCACCATGTATTATGATTCAAAACCATATTAGATTCATAACATACATGTGCTAGAAAATTACCTTTCTTTTTCTGTCAGGCTTTGAATTTAGGGCAATCTTTCTTCATGTGTCCCTTCTTTTTACAGAAGAAACACGAAGATTTCTTCTTTATGACTGACTGAGCTGGAACCTTCCCCTTTCCTTTGTCTTTAGTGTGATCATCACCCTTCTTTTTAGAAGTGGTGAAGTTCACCTTTTCACCTTCTTCCAGTAGCAATCTACCCTCCTCCTGAACACACATGGTCATAAGCTCATTAATAGACCATTTATCCTTATGTGTGTTGTAGGATATCTTAAATGGGGCATATTGTGAAGAAAGAGTGCATAAAATGAAGTGCACCAGAAAAGAGTCGGACATAGTAACCTCCAAGCCTTTAAGTTGAGCCGCAATGTCCCTCATGCGCATGATATATTCACGCACACCTTTAGTTTGAGTGAGCTTTAGGGATGAAAATTGCATAATTAAGGTACTGGCAAGAGATTTGTCTGAAGTCACATACTGCTCATCGATGGCCTTAATTAGGTCTTTAACCTTATCATACTTATCAACTGAACCACGAATACTAGCAGATAACCTAGTCTTTATGAACATAATGGAGAGACGGTTAGATCTCTCCCACTTCTCATAAAGATCTACCTCATCAGGTTCACTAGCGTCTGTTATACTAGGTGGTTCGTCTTTCCTTATAGCATAATCAACATCCATCCATCTTAACTGTAGTAGTACTCTCTCTTTCCAGACCTTATAATTTTCACCATTCTATTCAGGAATTTCAAATTTGACATCAGAAAAACTACCAGACAAAATGACTGCAAATAAATAAATAACATGCTTATTAATAATTTGAGACATAACTATAATCATGCTTTACCAATGTAAAATCATGCTAATATGAATCTAGTGACATAAAACTTGCCTGTGGGCTAAAGTCCTACTCAAATTACACTCATAATAATTTAAATTTTAATTAACTAAATGATGAGACTAGCAAATTTTTATTTCTTAACTCCTGTGGGTAGATCAAGAAATATAGTTTAATATTCATCCTAATTAATCATACAAATATAACAAAATTTCCTGTGGGTATATTTTATTATATTACATACGATTGATTACAATTAATGTTTAATTACTACATGTGATTCCAAAATGAAATTTCAAACAATTAGAGATGTTGTGGCTACTCCCTAACCAATAAAATTTACGAATCACTCAACATTACTTTATTAATCTATATATTTTAGCTTAAGGTATATAGATAGTAGGGCTGAGCACTGATCGGATATCCGATCCGAAATCAATTTTTGGATCGGATATCCGTATCCGAAATCCGAAAATTTTGATATCCGATCCGAACCTTTTCGGATATCCGATTTTCACTATCCGAAAAAATCGGATCGGATATCCAATTTATCCGTATCCGATCCGAATTTTAGTAATTTATTAAATTTAATCTAGATGGGTCCAATTATCCGATCCGATTGACATTTTTTACTATTCAATATTACAATTTTCTTAACATAAACATTGGAAGTTAAGAAGTTTCTTAACATAATGAAAAATATCTTACAAACCAAGCAACGTCATCCAAGATAGTCAAATAAATTACAAAATGAAAGTGACTAACAAAGTCACTCAAAAACACTCTTCGAGATATCGATTGTCTTAACCATTGACACTTTGACATTCTTGCATCCATTCTCCATTGCTCCTAAAAATATTCATCGCAAGAGGAGGGATAAGCTTCCTCTAACTCTACAAAAAACAAAGAAAAAGAGTTAAGTGGCATATATAGTAATAAAAAAGGTACGACATTGCTACTAATCTATTACTATTACGTAACTTTAAACTAACCCACAAAAGACTAAAATGAGTTACCTTTGTCAAATTTTTGAACTTCATCAACATATTCCTCAGCTAGAAGCGGACCATTAGTATTTCTTAACCAATTTTGCGCACACACCAAGCCTTCCACCATCCTCGAACTAAGAGAGCTACGAAATTGATCTAGTATCCTACCCCCGGTGCTAAAAGCAGATTCTGAAGCAACGGTAGATACAGGAATAGCTAAAACATCTCTAGCCATCAAAGAAAGGATAGGGTATATCTCTTCTTTTCTTTTCCACCAATCCAACACTTCAAAACTCTTTGAATTGATTTCTCTATCATCCTCTAGATACTTAACAAGATCACTCTTCTTATCATTAACAACTACACCACTAACATCTCTTTCAAATTGTGACTCCACCATATCACGCCAATCCTCCTCTTCGCTCGAGTTTGTGGAGGACTTGGCACACTTGGAGGTTGACATTTAGTATAATGCTCATACAAAGCAGATAGTGTATCAGCCACCATAGGATGTAATATTTCAGCCTTAGCAAATTCATATTGTTGATTAATTGCCCACTTTACATATTGCATTTTACGCCGGGGATCGAGAATAACAGCAATGTACAAAAATATATTGACTTTATCGAGATTGTCCCAATATTTGTCATGTTTTCGCTTCATTCCAGATGCCATCAAACAGACCCCAACATCACTACTTTGGCATTTTTTCTTAATCATCATATTAACACCAACAACTTCTTGCAAATACATATTAGTTGTGGCATATAAAGAACCAGAAAGTCTCACAGTTGCATCATAGAAAATCTTAAGAAATGGTAAAAGAGAAGCAACACGATCCCAATCCTCATTCATAGGAACACCACGGTTTTTCGTCAACACAGATTTGAACTTACCACCATCTGAAGTTTCAAGTTTTCGAAAAGCTTTGCGATATATTAGAGCACTATCTAACATCAAATAAGTGGCATTCCACCTAGTCTCAACATCTAAACACAAATGACGCTCAGAATCAATTTGTTCCTTTTTCACACACACATTAAACTTAATCAATCTAGCAGGGGAAGATCTTACAAACCTCACGGCATCTCGGACTCTACAAATAGAATCATCAACTTCTTTCAAACCCTCCTTCACCGTGAGACTTAGAATATGGGCTGCACACCTCATTTGCAAGAACTCTCCCTCTAAGATAGCGCCCTTCCAAGACTAATCTTTCCTTTAATTTAAGTACTCAACACCCACATCATTTGAACTAGCATTATCAACCGTTACCGTGAGGACTTTGGTGGTAATTCCCCACTCAATCAAACAATTCTCAATTGATTTACCAATAATCTCACCGGTGTGACCAACAATGGGACAAAAGTTTATGATTTTTTTATGTAATACCCAATTTTCATCAATAAAGTGGGCAGTGAGACACATATAACCCAAATTTTGACAAGATGTCCATGTGTCAGTGGTGAGACATATGCGAGAGTTAAGTTTGCTAAAGTATGTCTTAAGCTTTATTTTTTCTTCCAAATACATCACATAACAGTCTCTAGCAACAGTCCAACGAGAGGGGATCATAAAATGGGGACAAGTAACAGACAAAAATAACCGAAAACCTTCATGTTCAACGGTTCTAAAAGGTCTCTCGTCCATTATAATCATTTTGCTTAAAGCTACCCTAGTGTCATGTTGATTAAACTTCCAAATGTCAATTCTACTTAATTTTTCTCTCACACCACCAGAAGCACTAATACTAGCACTTTTTGTAGTTATCTCACTATGCACAGCAAGAAAATTTTGTTTTTGATCAACATTTGGGGGGTACAGTGGACACCTCGCAATGTGATTAGCCATAACAGTGGTACCACTACCAGAATCACCACAAACATCACCAGAACAATAATTACACAAAGCTCGTTTTTTGTCTTCTTTTATTAGGGTGGTGAAGTGATCCCATACCCAAGATCGTTTTTTACCTTTCCCTTTAGCTTTCTTGACTGGTTCACTAGTAGTGTCAGATGGTGAAGTTTTCCTTTTTGTGCCTCTTCCTAAACTGTCATGTTGGTTGTCTTTGTCTTGTTGCATATCTTCGGTTTGAACATTGTCCGCCTGAATAGAATCCGACTTTTCACCTATATTAGCTGTACAACCTGTACTTGCACAAGAAGAGGATGCCATTGAAGAACACCTGTATAGTATACACAAGATTCTTATGAGCAGAATATAAACATGTTAATTATGGACAAAGGCAATTCAATCAAAATTCCAAAACACCAAAATCAACAAAGAAAAGGGCCAATTGTTGATCTAAAACCCTTATTAGTTATTATCAAGGAAAACAGCATCTCCCCCAAATAGCATTGATCAATATCAATATCAATATTAATAAATTGGGGAATGGGGAGTACAGGGAGTAAGAAGTAATTGATTAATTAACTACTCAAATTTGAATAAATTGGAATTAACCCAGAATGGCAGTCATACTCATACACCCTAAATAAAAACAAACACCATCTGCTTCCTTCATTAATTCATTCCTAATTCCATCCATTCACTATCACCAGATCATCTAGTCTAGCCTGGACAGTGAAGATAACCCTAGAAATTAAAACTTAAGATACAGGTCATAGCCGATAATACTATTACTGCAACTAACACTCCTACCCCTCAAACAAACCCATGAGAAAAAGGAGGACCATACATAATACATAATACCCCCTCGCCCCAAACAAAACATTCGAAACCCAGAAATCCAGAAAACATTCGAAACAACAACACAACACATATTATTGATCTTCTTCACACAATATCACATATAATTAACAACATAAAACCCAGAAATAGTGCGAAATAGTGAGGCGGAAAACACATACTTGAGAAGAGAAGCAGGCGTCGAAGGGAAGCAGCTCGAAGGGAAGCGCGGCGGCCGGCAAAATGGTGAGGCAGCGGCGGCAAAGTGGGCGTGAAGGGAGGGAGTTAGGGTTTGAGGGGAATGACTGAATGAATGAGGAGTGAGGAGATAATCAAAAGGGGTTAGGACATAATGACTGAATGTGCATTAGTATTTTTCTTGATACATAATTACTCTCTCCGTTTCGATGTTTAATTTTATTAAAATACGTAATTACCGTCTCCGTCTCTACACAAATAATATAAAAGTTAAATAAATAATCAAGACGGGAGGAATATAACATTTTTATGGAAAAGTTTGTAATTTTTTCAAATGACTAAGTTTGTAATTTTTCAAATTACTCAGTCAGTTTTAATTCAATTAAGTTCAGTTCAGTCGCATTAAATATTTTAGTTAACATAAGTTAAGTTCATACTTATTCAGTTTAATTCAAAAATAATACTCCGTAATAATAATTATAATAATAATAATATTATAGTAATAGTGGTGCTAAATCGATTCGGTGGTGGATGAAAAATACAAAGAACGGAGAAGCAACTACATTTTTGAAATTGAATGAATATAAAGAAAGATATATTTTTTGTCAAATATAAATTGAAATAATCTACTTCAATAATCTACTAGCGAACCACGTGTCTTTAGTTATCCATTCACACATTGTTCGTAATATTCTCCTATTATGTCGTTCATGTTTGTAACCGCTCCTCTTTGACTAATTGCATGTTGAATTGTATCACTGGTGAATCTGGTATAGAAAGTCCAGTAAATAGTATTCCCTCCGTTTCATTTAATTCTTTACGTTTATTTTTTTGACAATATTCATAAGTGAGGAGAATCGTTGATACGACTTTTAATATATAAGATTTGAATATTTAATATATAACCGAGTGCATTATGAATATAAATTTTTTACAACTTTTAATAACACGTAACTAAAGATATACGAGATTACGAGTATTATAAGAAGTTAGTAGACAACCATTATACTCCTTAACAATATAATAATAATAATAATAATAATAATAATAATAATAATAATAATAATAATAATAATGCACATTTTATTAAGATAAATACAAATTTACAAGAGACTCTTTGTGCTCCAAGACATTTTGGAATAATAAAACTAATCATAGAAATAAAACTCTTTTTGAACTGGTTCAATTTAATCAGCTTCAGCCAGAAAGAATAACGCCTAAAAATGTCTCAATTATGTTTTTACTTTCTATGGGAAATATTAATTTCTTTGGTTAAGCAATTTAATATTTTTTGTTTTTTTTTTAAATTCGGATATTGGATCGGATCGGATATCCGATATCCGATATCCGATCCGATTCAATATCCGATCCGATATCCGAAATATTTCGGATATCGGATATCCAAAGTTTTTCACCCAGCTATCCGTATCCGATCCGATATCCGAATAATTTGGATCGGATATCCGTATCCAAACTCCACATCGGATCGGGTATCCGAAAAAATGGACCCGATATCGGATCGAATTCGAATCGGATTCGGATACTCGGATAATTTGCTCAGCCCTAATAGACAGCTCAGAACTGACATAATAATAGTACTGAATTTATTATGTAAAACTTAATCTTCATATGACCCAAAACGTAACTTAATATTCGAATGTCATAAAAAAAAAAAAAAAATATATATATATATATATATATATATATATATATATATATATACATGTGAGATTACTCTTGAAAACAACGTACATCAAGACATAATTTAAAACGTTCAGAAGAGTACCCAATAAATTCAAATTTTATACGCATGATACAATGTTAAAAGATGGATAAAGAATTGCATAATTTATGTACTAATATGTTACAAGACGTAACATTACAACAGTCTGTATACTTGAATTAATAAATATTGTAGTACTCCAATACTAAACAGTCCGCACAAATTCTATTGTCTATAGCTATTTAACAGGAGATAACTCCAAAACAATATGTCAACTACAAGAGTACACTAAAGCAATAGTAGACTTAGTAGGGACTAGATTTCAAGTGTCATGTTAATGCTAGGTAGATGAAGGTATGCGAATACGTGACAAGCAATGAAAAGGAAGCATGCATAGGACAAAATAATGCAAGAGTTTTCTCCAGGAAAAGTAACCCATCAAAGAGAACTTCAACAATAAGTCACACGAGAAGTAGTGAGGCAACAATTCAACTTTTTCCTCCAATATTACGGTCAAATAATACAACCACCGTTTCAAGAACTCAAACAAGAGAAAACAGTAAAATAAATAAATTCCAGTTTCATTAAGAAATACCGCCAAAAATACTACAGTAAACGAAAATACGACGGACGAAAATCGATCCACAATAACAAGCAAGACAGAGGTATAAACTGAAGCTCTGATACCAAATCAAAGTTCTTTATATGAATTTATCATGTTCTTAATTAATAGATGAACATAACGATAAACTCAAAAGCGGAAGGTAAATAATAAGATCTTGAAATAACCTCCAACCATTGCTTATCGGATTCCTGAACAGCTTTATCTACAACCCGAAAATACCGTTCCCGAATACCGTCGACCGTCTTTGTAACACCCGCTATTTTTCCTAAGCATTTTTATTCTTTCCGTAAGGACTCCGTCTTAACTCTGTCACTTTTCGGCCTCATATTTTATCATTTTACTAAGCTCTATTTTAATTTTTGAGTTTAATAATTTTTATTTTTAATTTCAAAGATTTAAATCCATTTATTTGGTTTCTTCGTAAACTAATTAATTTTTCCGCAAGGAATTCTATTTCTCTTCGAATTTACATTTTTAAGCTTGGATTTGAGTTATTTCTTTTCCTAAAAATGTTTGAATACGTTTCTATAATATTTTCAACTAGTAAATATTTTTATTTACAAAAATTAGTTGTTAATGATTTTTATTACGAAGCTTCGCGAATAATTATTTTCTTACGCGAGGTTTACTCGAATTACTTTGAAATGCCTTTTACTATTTTACGATTATACTTTTTATCAACTTATAAATTATTTGAGACCATTTTCTCACATTTTGGACCGACTAAGCTCTTGGTCACAAGTTTTATTACGTTTTATTTAAACGTTTCATTTTATCACGTTAAAACGTAAACATAAGATAGTTTTTATTTCATTCAATTGTTGCATTAGTGTCAAGACTTTTCATACTCCTTCATCAACTCTTTTGGCCAGCCACTTTATGTGTAAATCACATAGTTTTCATCAACAAATTTATTCTCATTTATATTTTGAAAAAAACCATCCATTTCCATACTACACCTTATTCATTCATCAAGTAAAAAAAAATCTATCATCACCTTCTCTTGGCCGTGGCACTTTCTCTCCATCCTAGGATTATTTTGCTTCAATTCTAGTCTTAATCGACTCAAATTCATCGTCAAATAATCTTCTTTCCGTTCTCTTCGTTAAGGTATTAATCCACGTCGTTTTCGATCAATTTTTACCTTGATTTTTATTAGTTTTCTCATGGTATTTTTCTGCCATGATTTCCGTGTTTGGTAGGATTTTTGGACGATCCCGAAGCCGACGAATATATTATCGACTCAGACTTGGAGTAGAGGTAACGTCGATGTTACTCGGTATTTCAAGATTTTAATTGAGTATTTGCATGTATATACTTTTATATTTTATTTTGGCAATATATGTATGTCACGGATTCTGGAAAAATATTTAAAGTTGAAAATTTGCATGTTTCGATATTTTTATCGCTTTTACGAGATTAACGATTAAATTGTTATATTAATTTGTAAAATCGTAATAATCGGCCTAAATATGTAATATATGTTTATATTCTGGAAAAATGTTGTTTTTGATGATTTTTAATAATTTAGTATTTTTCTGATATTTTTGATATCGATTATTGAATTATTACCGTTTTCGGACAAAAACGATTAAAAACCGATTTTTAGTTCTAGTACTTAAACAATTTATTTTAATCTGGTTTTTGACGTGGTGAAACTTTCTGGTGAAATAGAATTTTCTGAATTTTTTCATAATTTTTCGGAATTTTTAAGTGGATGAATTAATTAATCACTTTAAATCATCGTTTATCGTTAAAAACCGTGTTTGTTGTTTAAATTCTCGATTTCTGGTCTTTGGTTTAAATCTGGAAAAAATTATGATTCTGATGATTTCATATTAAAATGTATTTTTATGATTTTTAGTGCCTTAATAAAATGTTAGGAACGATAGGTTTATTAATGAAATCGTTAATTGCGAAAAACGGGTTTAAATGACGGTTTTGTTGAAATTTGTTAAATCTGGAGTTTTGGAAAAATCCGGAAAAATTTATATTCTGTAAAATCAGGATTTTAAAGTGTAATAATAATTTTTGGATATTAATACTTAAATCGTTTTGTAATTTCTATTTTTATTAATCGTTATTGTCGAGATTGGATGATTAACGAGTAAACGCTTTAAAAACCGAGTTTTTAGAATTCTGGAAATTTTCTTTTCCGGACAGAATGTCCATAAATATAATTTAACTATTTTACGTAATTTTTGTACTATTTATTATAGTCTTTAATTAATAAATATTGATTTTCGGACAAATTGTGATTTATCGTTAAAATGCTTCGTCTTACCTAAAAGAATTATTTTTCCAGCAATTTTGAAAGTATTTAAATCTGAAACTTTAAGAGTTAAATCATCCCTTAACATATTCTAAATATATTCAATGGTTTAATTAAATAAAAGACGTTAAAAGATTTAATTTGACATTTGTTGTAAAATCCTATTTGTAATCGTATTGTCGTAACTAATAATAATTAGGGAATTTTGGCTTTTTAACTTTTGAAAACACCCTAATTAGTAGTATTAAAATGTTTAAGACATTTTTAATCATTTTATAACACTTATACGATATTTTAATAATTTCATAAAATCAAATGATCTTACTTTAAATTAATATCGTTAAGGCCGAAAGTATTAGTTTTATAAACCTATATCGTTTACTAAAAATGTGGTATTAGTATGAACTAATATTTTCACTATTTTGATATAATGCTATTTTTAGTAAAGTTTCTAAAAATAGAAGTTTCCTAAAATAGAAAGTTTCCTCTTTTGGAAAGTGATTCGTTTTTCTCTTTTGTTCTCTTATTATTATAATGATCATATCTCTTAAATATATCGATAATGACTTTGTTTTGGAGTTATGGAATAAGGATAAGTGTGGGGTTAGAGTAATACAGTCTAGGATGTACTGTTTTGCCATCAACTATAAGGCTGGTGTATCCATTTGGGATGCATTGGTTGTTGAACTGGATACATTTGGTATCCAGGAGGGGTGTATATTACTTAAGCTAGGACCTCGCATGATAAGTCGACGTCCTATTATGGTTGAGTTGCCTAGTTAGAGACCTTGGATCTTCGCTGCGTGTGAAGTTGGTGTCTGAGTTCTCGAAGCTAGTTTTTAGTATATCCCTAGTGAAAGTCTAGCCTTGTGCACACTGATCGAATATCCATAACGCCATTTTGATTATTTTATTTATTATCGATATAAATTGGTTTGCAGGTTGGCAAATATTTTTTATGTTTCTTCGGAAATCCTTTTGATTAATTTGTTTTACGCTAAAGCTTATTTTAATATGATGTTTTACTGTTTTTCATTTTTACTATTTTTCCTATATTAGTAATTACTGTTTTAAAATCCTGTTATATGGCTGGGAGAACGTTGACGTTGCTCCCCACTGATTGTGGCTGTTATGTTTTAACATGGCAGGTATACGTGTTTATTTTCCGGTGGGTGTGGGCTAACGAGCGGTCTTGGATCCTGCTTGATCTTTTTAACAATTATGTCTTAAGGATTGTATAACCTCTTTGTGGATTGTTTTAAATTTTAGCCATTTTTATGTATGGCATACGTTTGACTTTACCAATTTAATTTACTAAGACATAGTTACAGCGTGTTATAATCCCGACTCTACAGTGTTTCCGCTACTGTACCGCGTTAGAATTTTTAGGGAATTACAGTCTTAACTATATTGTCGGTTCTAAACTCTTTCCTCTCAGATTTAGATGGTGTATAGATGAATAGAGAAGATGAATCTAGTGACCCTGAATGGTGTTGTATTTATACTAATCTTTCCTTTAAAGATAAAGTTACAACTAGATAAACTTTCTGTATAGTGGTTAATGGAGTATAGGATTATAGGAGATAAGAGATAGATATTCAGTAGAGTTTATGTTGATCACCAAATAGACCACAATTCAGTAACTCTAAACTGACCAAACAACTTAATAAGTTATTAAGTCTATCATAAATTCTAACAAACAAAGGAGGATCACTAACCAAAGTAATTCCAATTGCAATCTGAAATTATTGTCAATTAAAACTAAGAAAACTGAGAATAAGAGTGAAAAAGGAAAGGGAACCCCCCGCCAGCCACGATCCCCTCAATTTCTAAACTAATCTATTATTCTGTAGCCTCAGTTTTTCGTGGGCTTTTTCTCTTTTCACTTCTATTTTTGAGGTGTAGACTCTGTAGAGTTGTGGTCCGCTTTCATTTGTTTTGTCAATTTACCTTTATTTGACCCATCTCGACTTAAGTGCTTGCTCAACCCGGTTCTCACCCATTCGGTACCTGTAAGACAAAAGAGAGCGAAAGCAGTACCAAAATCCTCGAGAAAAACAATTATTCCTAAAAATATAAAATATAACTACTAACTATGAAACAAACCATAAAATGAGCTACATGACAATTAACTCACACAAAATCGGGCTAAATAACGGGTAAAAGTAACGGTAAATTACTAATACAATATCACTTATCAAATATCACGGGTAAAGGTAACCCTTACTCGTCCTTGAGTAAGCTCATTAGACTGAACTACGACCCTTAAATAAAACAACGCAAAACACAGATAAAAGCGTAAACTAATTACAAGAAGAATTTGCAAACACAAGCATTCGAATCAAAAGTTAAAATTCTTAAATTGAACTTAACTAAAATCAATAATAATCAGACACTAAGACTGTTGCAATTGACTCTATACATCCATCGGTTTCGGTCCATGCTATGTCAAGGGTGTGAGATGGAAGTAGTATGAGTACTCCCATGAATTTATTAACATTATAAAAACTTATCTCGACTCAAAGAGTCAAGGATCATCTGAATGACCCAAGTGAAAGTAGTAAACGATCAAAACTGAGAAAATATGATTAAAAATAACAAACTCGGGGAGGAATCGTACTTTTTTTTGTCCTTTTTCTTTTTCCTTCTCAATTTCTTTTTTTTTTTCTTTTTCTATTTTTTTTCATCTCCTCTTTATTTATGTCTTTTTGATATTTTGTGCTTTTTTTTGGGGCTTACAAACAAGCACTTATTTTGTGGAAGGATTAAGCATAATTTGTAACGTCGCTCACCCCTTAATAAGAGAAGATATGTGAAATGGGATCGCAAAAAAATAAGTCACTTGGGTCACAATCACCTAGATAAGTCAACTAGTGTCACATCAAATCACGGGAGGTGGAAAATGAAACAATTGAAATACACATCCTCGAGCGACTTATAGTAGGAGACCGATTGATATGTAACGAACAATTGCAACGATCGAGTGTCTAAAAATCATTATTTACACAGAAGTTAAAAGTTAGAAAAATGACTAAATCAAAGAAAAAAAGTGAAAAAAAATGAAAAATATTTTTGTTTTTGGATTTTTGACATTTTTTTGGACACGAAAAACAAACAAACTACGACATAAAAAACCCAAAAGGAAAACAAATATTCCAATCAACCAACAATAAATCCTTCCCACACTTAAATCGGACATTGTCCACAATGTTCAAGAACTATGGAGAATAGAGTGGGTAAAGAACTTACTAAGTGAATGAAGTAACCTTTGATCCTTGTTCTCGTACCCATCATCTATCTATTGTCGATTTCTTGAAACTCACATATTACCTACACACAAAAACCACAGAACAAAACAAAAACAAACAACCAAACAAGCATGCAAAGAAACATATATACACAGTATCAACCTATCTTAGCAAGCTAGCGAATTTCTAAAAAACCGGTCAAGGACCTCATTAGCTTCTCAAACAAGTTAGACCAGTCATCGCAAAAATGGTCATAATAAATCAACATTAATAAGCATGACCAATAGTGGATAATAAAAGTAAGAAGTCTAATAAGCGGTTTGTGAGGCAAGGCGTGCATACCGAATATCTCAATTTTACCAGAAGGCTCATCATAAAATTCAAGTTGCACAAGAAAAGGGTCTAACACCCCAAAACCATTCAAAAAACCAATCTTACCACTCTCACTCTCCCTACGAGAGGTGTTAATGTCTTCATCTTCAGTGCTCTCCACCATAGTATCCATAACAGACAGGTCTAATATAAAACTGATCTCCAGGAAAGAATTGTCATAGTCCTCCTCACTTATCATGAGCTCAAATGAAAGGCTAAGAGATAAGGTCAAGACAATCAGTGGGTGAAAGAGATTCATCCTCAACAAATTTCTCTAAAATAGGTTTCTCAAATAAACCATTACAATCCCATGTATCGTCAAGCACAGATTCATAAGGAGAAGCGTCAAAGTGTAACGAATAAAAGAGAGCAACATTATCATCACTAACCCCCTCTACTACCATGAAGTCAAAGAGGGGATTGTGCATCATTTCAACATCAACTACATCATCAAACATAGGATTCTGAAAGCAATTATCCAATGAGAAATCATGCATAACACTCATTATCAACGTCAACATGGTGAGATTGAACATTATACACATAATCATAATCTTCATCATCAATTATGTTCCAAAGAGGTGGTGAAGATGGAATATCATGCATAACACTCACATTGACACAGGGAGGAGAAACATGACATACACTAGCATCATAAACATCGCCAAGAGAGTAGAAATCGACCCCCTCACTTAACAAAGAATGAAGATGTGGGTCAGCACTAGGTTGTGGACATCTCCCAAATTCTCAATGGTCATGGCCACTGGCTATTTTTGCAACAAAGCATGTGCGTCTTCCACTTCCAAATCATAGAATTTTCAGTTAGATGCAACAAGTATCAAATCTCTATGAGAAGGAAGTGGATTATCAAAGAATGTCAATGGCAAGCCAAAGTGGGATGCCGTTATGGGGACAAGCTCTCAATAGGCTTTCAAACCTACTCCAAGAATCACTCAAACTCTAAAACTCACCCTGTCTAAAGTTAAGAATATCTTGTCTAAACTTGGCAGTTTTAGAAGGAGGGAAGTAATTCCTAAGAAAGGCTAGAGCTAATGGTTCCTAGGAGAATAAGGTGTTAGGAGGGTGTAAGTATAACCATTCCCAAGCTTCGCCTTTAAGGAAAAAGGGAAAAAGCATGAGAAATATCCTCTCAATGGCAAGTCACCCCTCCTTACAAAACTACAATAGTCCACGAACTTCTTAAGTAATTTATACACATCTTCACTCTCCAACCCGTGAAAGGCATTCTGCTCACCAACTCAATAAATCTCGGGTCAACATAGAAGTCATGCCCCTCCAAATTTCCAAGGTTAATAGGGGAAGCAAACATCTCGGGTTTTGGTGTATTATGGTCTGCTAGAATAGTTACGGTGAGATAAAGAAGACAAGAGATAAGAACATCACTCAATAGGGGAAGGATGAGAAGAAGAAGATGATGTAGAATAAAGAAAGAAATTAAGCAAAAAAAAAACAAAAAAAAAAGACCACCACCACTACTATTTTACAAAAAAAATAACTATAATAATAATAGTAATAGTAATAAGTACAGGGTGGTGGGTATGATTTCTTTAATTTTTTATTAAATAAAAATAGACTAACACTAAAACAAAAACAATACTAGTAATGTATCTAACAAAGCACCATCCCCGGCAACGACGCCATTTTGACGTACACTACTACAAATCCCTGAAATTGGCGACGCTTTTTTGGTCTTTTTTCGACGCTTATAAACGTCAATATTTTATTTCTTGGCGCTTTACTAAAGCGTCGAGTTTTGGGGCGTCAGGATTTCTTTACACTTTCAAGCGTCAAGGTTGGCGACACTATTATGCGTCAGCATTATCGACGCTTTATTGCGTCATATATCCTTTCAACATGCGACGCTTTATTGTGAACGGAATTATCATGGTTCTTGACACTTTTTGTTGTCACTGTGATATTTTTTCCCGCCATTTGACACCAGAAGTTTTATACAGTATAAATATACACTATTAGCGACCAAATGAGGTAAATCGGTCAATGACATCAAACCATATAGTAAATACTAATAGTTTGACGAATATGTATGTCCAAAAATAAACATTATATCATTAAATTGCATTATCAAAATTAATATACTACAAAGTCAAAAGAAACATTGTAATTATTTCACTTGAACAAGAATCGGAGAAACATTGCTACAAATGTTCACATACAAAAAATAACTCAAAACGAATAAATCCTAGCTATTGGGTGCGACAAATCATTGTCTTCCAAAGTGAAAGTGAAAATTGTTTCTTTCATCCGGATGCATCGCCGAGGTCATTTGTTATCCGATATCTACACACACGTCACCATCCCATTCAAGTATTAAACTAGGTACAATCTGCAAGGTTTTTAACTGTCTACTTTTCTAAGTAGACAACATCAAAAAATGCAATCAGTGTACATCGAATGGTCATAGTGTCACAGTCCCTTTAACAACGTTAGTTAATGTCCATCACTAACCTCAGATCCATGATGTTTAAGAAGGAAGCCAACAAGATTAGCACACTCTATTCATGTTCAATTACTTTCGAACATAAACCCTCCACGACTTAAGGGAAATTTTTTGCCGGTGAATCACACATTTTTAAGACATTATTATCCCATGAAAAGCCAAACTAAACAATAGTTCAAGTGAAAACTGTGTCAAATGAATCAAAGTGACGGTACCTCGGAAACAATAACAATTGATGCCGCTTCTATGCCTACTGGGTATGCTCCAACATAGACCTGTTGTTGTATACATCATTACCAACCATTACCAACTACTGCAAATTTCATTCATACGATGGTTTTTAATTAGTCGTTTTTTGTTTATACACAGACAAAATTTTTTGGACCAAACAATATAAATGGACAGTGAAATCTCGGTATAGAGGAACAAGCATAATTAGGAAAGGGAAATCATAAGCGGTAAAAGTTACCAATATGCCAGTCTGCGCGAGGTAGAGACTGAAGCCTTTCTGCAACTGATAGTCATGGTATAAAACAACAGTGATGAATACTCTTACATGTTGCCAATTGTTGGTTATGCGATACGCCGACTGTGAGATTGAGAAAATAATGTCAAATTATTCGAAGGGGACCTGTAACACGGAAACTAACCCTGCTAGCATACAACCTAACCATAGTCCAGCTGACGATATCTGCAAATTTTCTCACATAATATTAGCCGACAATACGTCTGCTTTAATTTAAAAAAACTTAACATTTCACATCAGACCGTCTCACACGAGACAACCTATAAAGAATAAAAATTGAAACAAAATTGCACATATATAGCTCAGGTTCTAACCATCATAAGTGAGTGTCTCGTCGTCTCCCGAATTTATCAATAAAAAATATACTCAAAACTAAACTTGGAAACTGTGTTTAGGAAGACAGTTTACTATCTGATCAGAAGCCCACAAGCAGCGTAGATTATACATACTATCAAGTGAATTTTACGGATGAAATTTCAGATAGCACCTGGAAAATGGCTAGTGCTACCATTCATATAGTCCTTGAAAACCCTATTCAAAAGTAAAGGAACATATGTTAGAGACTTAGATTTTTTTCATGTATATAGTTCTTTTGCCAAATTTAACCAGTGTTAAGAGCTTTTAACTAACCTGATGATTAAAATATAGAACTTAAGTAACCTATGATCGCATTTATTCCACTAAGCATCGGATGTACTGAAAGACCAATTCGGACCTGCACCAATTAATACTATCCATATATGAGAAATCAATTGATCTACTCTATATAGAAACTCAAAATTAACGAGGCTGGAGGAAAAGAATACATTTTATTCAAACTTACGGTGAGTGTGTAAACATATTCCTTCCGAAACAGTTTCAGTAGGCTTACTTGCTGCTTATCATGAAGAGCTTCTCCACACACTTTCACATATTCCAGGATAAAAAGTCATCAAGGTAGCAGCAATAGTGCATCTTGAGCATTCTATAAAGGTTTGAATGTTATCATGGTCACATTTTGAGGCAGTACAATATCTTTGTCGTGAATCCAAATAAATTGGATCGGAGTGGTTAATGCCAAGGTTGCGTTAATCGCATTCATTCAAATACAAATTTTTACCTTAATATGGGACACCTCACGAGAGATATCAATCTTAAGTCCTCTAAACCGGCATAAGGTTGCTTCAAGCTCCTCATTGTTACCAATCATCATCTTGTAAGTATTATCTGATCTTATATGTTAATTATACTGTCACGGGTGCACCAACTGTGCAAATAAGTAAAATGTGTATTAGAGCATGGTTTACCAGCCATCTCGGGGATTCTGGAATGAATGCATCGATAATTTGTACAGGCTTGGAATTAAACCTTCTATAAGGTTTCAAGAAGATGGGTTAGATTATTAGTTAATTTTATGATAGACGTTATGATTTTGGATCTCATTTCAGATAGATAATGTAGTGATAAACATACTGATTATAATAGATTACGTCAGTGAATGATTACCCCTAGGAAAAATACAAAGGATGCTCGAGCTGCCAACATCAACTACATATCGAATCACATGGTTCAATACCAACATAGAATGATTCAAGAAGGAAACAATATTTTATTCCCTGAGTTAAGCAATCGATTTACCACATGGAAAACAACGAGGACATAGTGAAATAACATGACAAATGAATAATTATTATATGCTTGATGATGTGATGCATCAATTAATGAAAGGTGCACTAAATGATCATGTCACTTCCTTAATTGCACGAAAAAGAAAAACAAGTGCAAGTGGGTGTTGAATCAAACTGAAGGATAGTAAATGGGATGGCAATTATCGAGCAAAAAAGAACACTAAGTGGGCTTTCCACTTGTGACCTGTGGCCTTCTGTTATGTAGCTGGCCTAGCATACGATTTCTCACTTCACCCTTCGTTTTGAGACAATCCAAGACAAAATAAACTCGATTCACTCTTACCAAATATGTAATAATGTCTCAATGCATCTGTAGTCTACCATTTTTCGGATGTAAAAGTTAGAAAACAACCCATAAAGCATGCAAGTAAGTTAAGAACTTCGTAAGATCAAAAGAAAGTTACCATGAATCGGATGCTGCAGCTTCTGATCTGAGATTATACTCCCTTGCAGGAAGGCTTAATTGTGTATATAGGTGTTCCTCGTTATCGAAACCACTTGCAATCATACTGTCGCTACCGACACCAATATTTCCAGCACGATAAAGCTGAGACAATTTGTAGACACCCGCATTTTGACTGCCAGGTGTCTATGGTAGTTTCCCAAAAAAATCCCGATGATGATCGGACGCTAACGTGTTTCTACGCGCTCGGATATGGGCTCAAAACCATTAGTTATTGGCTAAAGCACTTATGGAGTAAAAATCTCACAAAACTGACCTCAAATTCAGGCCCAGTGGACCGTTCCGAGTCAAACAAGACTAATTTGGGCCAAAACCGACACCGGAAATAAAACCAACGTTTTACGATTGGGTCAACCCCGGTCCAAGTCGTTTCCAAGACACATACAAAACAACCTTTCAAACATCAAAAGTCCAATTCAAACACAAAACCTACAAGACGTCCAAAGTTACGGTCCAAAACAACTGACCCGCGCAACCCAGCTGGGCCACTCGATCGAGTGCCCAACCCACTCGATCGAGTGGGCCTATTTCAGGCCCGACTGCAGGCACAACGGGCCACTCGACCGAGTCAGCTAGTTACTCGGTCGAGTAACCCTAACCGGGGTCCTAGGCCATGCCTATATAAACACCCCCATGCACAACCTTTCAAGACAACTTTTAGAACCCTAGTTTCACATTCAATTCAACCCTAATTCTAGAACACTCAAACCCTAAACCTAGCTTTAGGAATCGACACCTTACCACCACAACTTAGCCTACGTACTCGAAACTCTCGTGCAAGCCGTCACTACGAGTCCATACCGAGCATAAGAACATGTAGGTTGAGGGTGCAAAACCCTATTCTTCCCTTCTTCTCTTCCTCTCGTCATCTTTCTCCTTCTCTTCTTTTTGTTTTTTATTTAATTATCGCATTATAATATCGTTAATATCCCTAGTACTCAAAGATACTAAAATACTTGTCGATTTGTGTCGAGTATGAGGGATGTCGGAATAAGGAAACCCGAATATACAAGTGTACCGCACACAGCATTGCCGGTCGCTTATTCCGACACCCCAATTACTTGATTATTGAAACAAGTCAACTTAAATAATAATTCGTTTTCGTCTTCATCAATCGCAATTCTCATCAATTATAAACTATCTTTCAAATCGAGCATCTTTTAATAAGGGTCGAAACCCGTTGACGCGGATCCGACATCACATAATCCCTCGGGATTTATTACGATGTCGAAGAAGCCGAGGGAATCAAGTCTTTTTATTCAAGTGTCAATCTTTAGGTTCGATACCAATTCCATAATTGGATGTCGAATCTAACGACTTAGTCCAACAATCAAACCAACCCAATTTCTCGTTGATGTTAATATGGACGTCATACAATTCGACAAAAATTAATACGACGCCATAAACGCGGAGGGAATTTATATCATCTTGGTTGATTCAAAACGACTTATAGCAATTAACTTTTATTTCACTCCAATATCCGATGTTGATTCAATAATCGCACGTTGGATATGACGAGTATCGTACACACGAATCGAGCATAAATTAATCAATATTTACGCCCGATTCGACAAAGTCATCTACTTAGCAAAAATCAAAAGCAATTTCAAATTCAATAGCACATCGAAAGCGAACATCTGGTTCGTACAGGGGGCACTCGACCGAGTGCCTAGCCCACTCGGTCGAGTGGCACCTCAAAACCGAGATAGGAGGTTCTGATTGACCTCCACTCGGTCGAGTCTTGCAATGACTCGATCGAGTGGCAACGTACTCGGCCGAGTTCGTCAGTAACTCGACCGAGTAGGGTCCAAAATCAGAGAAAGAACCCCTTTTCGAGGGTCCACTCGGTCGAGTCTCGCGATGACTCGGTCGAGTGGCCCCTTATCATGACAATACCATGGGTCTTACATCCTCTTTTAGTCTCGATAATGTTTTTTTCGTGACTTAAGTCAACGGGTGTCAATCACGCAAAAACCTCACTTTTCAAAATCATGCATCATCATATTTACATCATTCAATAATTCGTAAACCTTTATTATCGTTTTACCGTTACTAACCGTTTGTTGTTTCTCTTGTCAATTTTAATTGTTTATTTTATTGTACTAAAATGAACCCACATGCTAAAATACAACTTTGACGTTAAGATTTTAGTTGCATTAAATCGACATAGAAACTCTTTCAATTTCTCACATGCTTAGGGAAAATACTGTTTGCATAACATTTTCCCGTTTAACTAGCGCGCGTATTAGAAAGTCTTTCGATATCTTAGTAGAGGCCGCCAATGTGCGGACGGGATTGGGTGTCCTTTGTGGGCTTCCCAACACGTACCCTCACCCCTTACTCAGAACCTCGGTTTTCGGATGCCCGAAACCGTTGGCGCATGAGAGTCATTCTATACACGATAACCGGTAGTGACGGTATCGGTATCGCAATGCAAAGGGACGAGCCCAATAAACTCTGACATCGGAAATGGGTCGTATTTTGTATATGGCCCACTACGACATAGAGTGGGTTCGAACGGGCCCGAACTCCCACAAAGTTCGATGGCGACTCCACTTCGATTCAAATTCAATTCGATCCATTCTCGTATGGAGATTCATTCGCCTCCCCAAACCCACGCGTGGCCGCGTCGGGGTGGACCTATGTCATGTCTACACAATTTAACTTCTGGTTAATAATTAAGCTGCTACGCCTTTATGACTTGAGTAAACAAATTATTAACCTAATAACTTTTTATACAACTCCCAATTTTATTAACAAATGAGATTTAGCAGTGTCGGGTCGTGTCTTCAGTCGTCAAGGTCGTTAGCGTCAAAACTCTGTCGATCTTACATCACGGGTTTCTTCCCCATCCCAGTCCGCCTTGTTAGACAAAGGCAAGGCCCACCTACGTAGGAAAAACCCCTACAAAGGAGGGCCCATCAACACAATCGAACCTAAAAGTCTGGGGATGTCTCACGTGGACCTTCTTTCGAACAGGACTAGGCCCACCCGCCGAATCCTAAAGAAGGCCCACTTTTCACAAGTCACCCGTCTAGGTGTCTTTTCCGAGTCATTTCCCATTTTAGTTTTGTTCGGGATGTACTTTCTATTCCAGGATTCGGGCTAGTTTCTGATCATACGGTGTTCTTACAGACAGGCCACCCGAGACTAGATACCAACGCAAGATGGACGAATTGAAGGATGCTCTGACCAAGATCGAGACTCAACTGACTGCCATCTAGGCTAACCAAGCAACTTTATCCACCCGCCTGAGTGCCGTAGAGAAAGGGACTCCTAATGCTGGATCTGAGCCCACTGGGCCCATAGCTGAACTAGTCAGCGCTGTTTGCAGGCTCGAGGAACAAGTTCACTTTTCAACAAACAACTCGATCCACACTGAAATTGCTCGTTCCTATTCACCTTTGAATGACGAGCTACCTGCTAACCTCAACCTTACAGGAATTCCTATGTTTGAGGGAACCGAGGACCCGGTCCACCACATCCGGGCTTTCAAAGATTTCATGGCAGTAAAAGGGGTGAAGTCCACCATGTTTACTCACTTATTCCCTTACTCCCTGGAGAAGCATCCCAAGGCCTGGTACTACAGGCTCGATTCCAAGAAATACAAAACTTGGGATGATGTGGCAACCGAATTTGCTCGGAATTACGCTGATAATACCGAGTTCCAGACTACAATGCGTACTCTGGAAGTAATGGCCCAGGAGCCCAAAGAAGGGTTCACCAAATATCTACAAAGATGGCCGGCCGAGAGTGTAAAGCTGGTTGACAAGCCCAGTGAAAAGGTCCTAGTGGAAGCTTTTGTCAAGAACCTCCTCCCGTCCTACCGGGTCCATCTCCGGTATGCTGTTATCCCTAATTTTGCTACCCTAACTGAAATGGGTACAAGGATCGAGGACGACTTAAGATTAGAGAGCCTGACTAAGGCCTCTACCAAGGGCTATCAAGGGGCAAGCTCATCCGCGAGCAAGCCCACACCTGCAGCTGCAACTCGCAGCATCTTTGATGAGGTAAATCTGCTTGACACCTCATCCAAAAAGAATACTCCAAATCGGGTATTCACAGATATAGGGACTACCTATACTTATGCCTTACAAAGGCTATCTTCAAAGGGTCTGATCCAACCAATAGGCCCGATGCCCGAGCTTCCAGTGGAGAAGAGTCCCAAAAGCTATAACGCCCAAGCCTACTGCCAATATCATCGTGGTAATGGGCATGATACTGAAAAGTGCTGGAAACTGAAGCATCTAATCCAGGACCTGATCGAGAGCGGGAAGATCCCGTTGCCCGGAGACAAGCCGAGCAACAAAGAAAACCCGTTCACTGCCCACGCAATATTCACCGGTGAGGTAATTGACTGTTCTCATCTCATCTCCCCCTTTATCCCACAAATCAATGGGATATGGTTCGATGACGAGGAAGATGTGTACTTAGCCAAAGGGGAAGCTGTCCCCATCACCATTGAAGAGGTTCGAAAAGCTAAGTCCAAAGCCTTAGCTACTAACCACCTCGCCACAGCTGGGCGCTCTACTCCGACAACCGTCACTGAACCCGCCAGAACGGAACCTACCCTTGAAGAAAACAACACCGTCGTGGTACAACAAATGAAGAGGGTTCGAGTTGACCTAACCATATGGCAACTACTGGTTAGCTCACAAGCACATCGAGAAGCACTGACTAAGGCTCTCGATGAAATCAAGGTCGACTCACAGGTTACCTCCACTGAAATGGTAGCCACTATTATGCCTTATCTCAAGGGCAAGTCCAAGGAAGAAGGCCCACTTATCACCTTCCATTAGTCCGACCTACCACCATTTGGGCCCAATCATAATCTGGCCCTATACATCACAGTCATCTGCCGAGGTAAATACCTCCCGATGACACTTATCGACGACGGATCTGCCGTAAATGTCCTTCCCCTAAGGACCGCTAGGGCCCTCGGCATCACCGATGCCGACTACCTCCCGACCGCGCAAACTATTCAGGCTTTCGACGGAAGCCCAAAACCGGTAGCCGGGGCCGTTAAACTGAAAATCATAACGGGCCCAATCGAAAAAGAGTTAGAGTTTCAGGTGATTGATGTCACCTCATCCTTTAACTTACTACTAGGAAGGCCTTGGATCAATGCAGTCAATGCTGTATCCTCTACCCTCCATCGGAAAGTCAAGATGCCACTTCAAGATGGTGTAATCACACTAGAGGCTACTCCTATTACCGTGGCAAGCTGCAACGCTACGGGCCGGGCCGACCCACGAGGATTTGAACTCGTGGGCATGATCGAAGAAGAGTATCTCTTTAGGCCCTACTTCACAACTAGCATCGACACGATGCTACAGAATCTAGGCTACTTACCGGGGGCTACCTCGAGGCCATATCTTCCGGCTGGGAAGATCATTGAGGTCCTAAATGATGGCGAATCACAATTCGGATTGGGGTATGCTATAACCCCGGAAAACGTGGTTCGGGCCGGTATTCACAAGGCCATTGACATTTTCAAGGGTACTTACATAGGCCCTTATAGCCCGAAGTTAACTGACTACTTCGTCACTCCAGTTTTCGGAGCTATTCAAGTGAGCCTCTACCAGCCCACCCTCACATATCCCGAGACCAAAACGGCTCGGGAATGCAATTTCATCCCCGATGATATATTCACCCTTGTTCAAGCTGAGTCCAAGGAAGGGGAAAACAATTCCGAACCCGTGCTGGGGCTCCTGTTTGGAGAAGACAAAGCCGTCTCTGCTCCAAAGGATGATTTGGTCAACCTGATCCTCCGCAGCGATCGGTTTGACCCAACAAAGTTGATAACCGAAGTTGGTGCAAATACAGGGATAAGGGCCTGGAGGAAGACCGTCAAGTGGACCGACAGCCAAGGACGGACCTACAAGCTGACCACCGGCGAGGGAGAGATGCCGGATAGCGAGTCTGAGTTAGAGTCAGAGTCGGAGTCTGAGTCCGAGTCTAGAGGGCCTGGTGCTAGAGTCGAGTCTGTAACCCCTCTTCCCTTATCCACTGAGGTCTTGGGGCCTGTTCCAAGACCTCTCCCTATCCCGCCACTGACCAACGATCAGATGGCCGCTCTTTTTGAGCTTTTCACAAAATTTACTACTAATAATAATAATAACGAAAACCGTTCTGCTTACGACTTGTCTTATTTCCAAAATTTTCTCAATTTCAAAGATTTTATATGCAATGACATTAAGAAGCCCGACGAACAGGTACCTCTACCTCCACATCTGATCGAGCAACTCGAACAAAGGGAGTCCCGAGATCCGGTAATAGAAGAAACCGAGTCCATCAATGTGGGAACCACTTTAGAGCCCCAGATGCTTAAGTTAGGCCTATCCTTAGATCCGGAGGAGAGAAAACAATTCACAGACTACATCCAGGAATTCAAAGATGTTTTCGCATGGTCCTACAAGGACATGCCGGGAATAGATCGGGAAATAGCTAAACACCGAATACTCATTAAAGATGGGTGTAAACCGGTAAAACAGAAACTCCAAAGAATGAGGCCCGAATGGTCTCTCAAAGTCAAAGAAGAAGTCGACAAGCAATTCAAAGCGGGTTTTATACAAGTGTCTGAATATCCAGACTGGGTCGCAAACATCGAGCCGGTACCCAAGAAGGACGGCAAGGTGCGGGTATGTGTGGACTTCCGGGACCTAAACAAGGCCAGCCCAAAAGATGATTTTCCGTTACCACACATCGACATATTAGTGGATAACACGGCCGATCATGCCCTTCTATCATTCATGGACGGGTATGCCGGATACAATCAAATCAAGATGGCAGAAGAGGATATGAGTAAGACCACCTTCATTACACCTTGGGGTACTTACTGTTACACTGTTATGCCATTTGGACTCATCAATGCCGGGGCCACTTACCAACGGACCGCCACTACTTTGTTACATGACATGATGCACAAAGAAGTGGAGGTCTACATGGACGATATGATCGTTAAGTCCAAAGACCGGAGCGGACACATTGCCGCCCTAAGAAAGTTCTTTACCCGACTACGCAAATACAACATGAGGCTAAACCCTCAAAAGTGTAGCTTCGGGGTAACATCAGGCAGATTACTGAGCCATATCGTTAGCCAATGCGGCATCGAGGTCGACCCAGCTAAAATCAAAGCCATCACCGAGATGCAACCACCCAAGACCGAAAAGGAAATAAGGGGGTTTCTCGGGAAAGTTCAATATATCAGCCGGTTCATTTCAAAACTAACCATGGTATGTGAACCCATTTTCAAAAAACTGAAGATCGGAGAACGGGTACTATAGGACAACAAATGTCAAACGACTTTCGATAAAATCAAGGAGATTCTGTCTGCACCGCCGGTATTAATGCCACCTCAACCCGGTTTGCCTTTGTCGTTATACCTAACAACGACCGAGACAGCCATGGGGGCTATGCTTGCCCAGACACTCGAACCAGAAGAACGGGCTATTTACTACATCAGTAAAAGGTTCTTAGAGTACGAATGCAAGTACACAATGCTCGAGAAAACGTGCCTAGCTTTGGTTTGGGCCACTAAAAAGCTCTGACAATACATGCTCAGCCACAAGGTACATGTATTATCCAAAATGGACCCTATCAAGTACCTATTCGAGAAGCCCATCCTCAATGGCAGGATGTCTAGATGGACTTTAATGTTATCTGAGTTTGACCTCAAATTTGTGCCATTAAAAGCCATCAAGGGCCGGGTCGTGGCAGAATTTCTCGCCGATAGTCCGATATCCGAAGAAGGCCACACCGATACCTGGGCCTTCCCCGATGAAGACATATTCCATACCGATACCGATACATGGGATTTGTATTTTGACGGGGTATCCAACTTTCGAGGATTCGGGGTCGGGATTCTGTTAATCTCACCACGAGGGGAACACACCCCATTATCCATCAAATTGGACTTTGACGTGACCAACAATGCAGCCGAGTACGAAGCATGCATTCACGGGTTACAAGCCGCCGCTGATTTAGGGGTAACAAACCTCCGAGTCCACGGTGACTCGTCGCTAGTCATCAATCAAGCGCTCCAAAAATGAAAAACTCGGAACGCCAATCTCGTGGCTTACCAAGCACGGGTAAGGGTTCTAGAGAAACAATTCCAGAAGGTAGAGTATATCTACCTGCCTCGGGAAGAAAATCAATTTGCAGACGCACTTTCCAAATTAGCATCCCTGTTGAATATACCAGACCACCTTACCAGCATGCCAATCTGCGTCGAAAGGCGGTCCGAGCCGGCGTATGTACACGCCATCCAACACATCGAGCTAACCGACCCAGAACCGTGGTATCAGTCAGTCCTAATCTACTTGACAACGGGAGATCATCCCCCGGGAACTGAAAACCGGGCCAAGAAAGCCCTGCGGAGATTGGCAACCCAATTTGTTCGCACGGATGACGGGCAATTATACAAAAAGACGGCACAGGGGGCTTTCCTCTTGTGTATCGACAAAACACAGGCCGAAAAGGTTATGGGCGAAGTACACGATGGTGAAAATGGCCCGCATATGAACGCCCATATGCTAGCCCGAAAAATCATGAGGCTCGGATATTACTGGAACACCATGGAAACAGACTGTCAGTCATATGTCAAACACTGCCATAACTGTCAGATCTTCGCTAATGTACAGCATATGCCATCTTTCCTATTATACACCATGACATCACCATGGCCATTTTCGACATGGGGTATTGATATAATTGGAAAGGTGCACCCTTCCGGGACGGGAGGTCATTGCTTCATTCTGGTGGCCATCGGCTACTTCACCAAATGGGTCGAAGCTGAGTCATACCGTGTCTTGAACGCCAAGCACGTGGCCAAATTTATCCAGAACAAGATCATATGCCGATACGGGATCCCACACGAGTTTATCAGTGATCACGGGACCCACTTTCAAGATGAAACTGCTACGTTGCTAGCAAAATACAAAATTCAAAGGCATACATCTTCACCTTACCGATCCCAAACAAATGGAGCGGTAGAAGCGACCAATAAAACAATTGTCACCATGCTTAAAAATATGGCTGATAACTACCGAGACTGGCCCGACAAAATACCCTTTGCCCTTTGGGGGTATCGGACTTCAATTCGCACCGCAACCGGAGCAACTCTATATTATTTGACATGTGGAATGGAAGCAGTCCAGCCGGTTGAGCTAGAAGTGCCATCCCTCAGAATTTTACTTGAAAGTCTTGTACCTGAAGCAGATTGGGTCCAAGCCCGATACGATTCGCTAGTCGTTTTAGACGAACGGCGATCACGGGCCCTCAACAATATCCAAGTATATCAAAAGAGGATCCAACGGGCTTTCAACAAGAGAGTTAGGCCCAGAAACATCAAAGAAGGGGATTTAGTCCTAAAATCGGTTCGTGCCTTACTACCGGTTGACCCAAGAGGAAAATTCAAACCCAATTGGGCTGGGCCATACTTAGTCAAGAAGGTCCTATCAGGAGGAGAAGTGATGCTGACAGACCTGGATGGGAACCAATTCATCAACCCGACCAACTTGGACAAGTTGAAGCTCTACTACCCTTAAACCTAATCTAAATGTCATTTGCAAAAATTTACAAAATTTGTCTTTTTATAAATTTTCAAAAATTATAGACAAGTCAATAAGTTATAATTTATTATTCTACTGTCGCACATCTCGCACTAATAGTCTTGATGTATTTCGAAAATTGCAAAATCAAATCATATTTTTGAACTACGTTTGGTTTGATTCCGCTAATTGTGGATACGTAGGCAACCCCTCAAAAGGGTACAACCACTGCAATAAACGAAAAGACGGGAACGGTATTCATTAATACGTCTTTATTAAAAAACCGATAAACTCGTGAATTACAAAAAAAAAAAAAACGCCAAAACGGCATACACAAAAAAAAATCACACCAAAAAATATTAATAATATCTAAATAATAAAACAAAGGAGGCTAATATCCCGGCATCTTGTCCTTTCCTTTGTCCTTTGGGTCACGTGGAGCCCGAGGTCACCGGGGCGGGGACGAGCGTTCCCGAATCACGAGGGGAACCTTCTTAGCTCGAACCCGTTTCTTGGACGGTGGGTCTTCTACCACGGTCTTTGGCCCAAGTCGAGCTCATACGTGCTCGGGCAGCCTATCTCGTGGGCCAAGTCGGTCCTGCACGGGTAGTTTTGGGCCTAGTCTCCTTTCCAAGTCAGTCTGGGGGCTCACCTTCCCCCAAGCACCTTTAGCACCAGACCCTCCAGTTTGAGTCTTGGTCTTCTTCTGGCTTGACATTAATCGGACCATAGTAGCCGGGGTGTCACCTTCATCAAAGAATCCCCTGTTATCCTTAGCTTGCTCCCTGCGCAGCAAATCAAAAGCTTCATCGACCTTCAGAGCAGCTCGTGTTTTGGCATCGCCCGCTTTAGTCCACTTTACATACGAATCTGAAACCCAGGTCGAATGGCGAGATTTGGGAACAGGCCAAGTATGCCGTGTGTACCACCTTTGCATCCAGGTATCACACATCACATCAGTCAGTTGGGTTGGGTCACTCACAACTGCTTCAACTTCTGGAATTTGTTGGGTCCATCCATACTGCCTTAGTATACGATCCGGGTAGAGATGAACCGTCTGCCTGAAAGATAGGATTACTTGGTAGCGGGATCTGTCCCTCGGGTCCAAGCCAGTCCAAAGATAGATGGGCCACCATGGCACTACCCATCGAATTAACGGGCCACTGTGAAAGGACAACACCTCGTCCCAATACTTCTGCGTAATCTGACGAGAAAAATCAATGTCCCGCCTCCTCGTCATCACCTGGTTATGACGGTAATGGCTTGCATCAAGAGGAGGATCTATCACTGATAGCCTCTCATATAGCCAAATCTGAAAAAGGAAACAAAAACATGAGTTCCCGAGGCGAAATAGGCGTCCGCCTAAGGGCATTCGGTTGAGTGCCCGGGACACTCGATCGAGTGGTACCCCTGAACACGAACAGGGGGATTTTTACGAGGGCACTCGGTCGAGTGCCTGGGATACTCGATCGAGTGGTACCCCTGAACACGAACAGGGGGCTTTTTACGAGGGCACTCGATCGAGTGCCAGGGTGACTCAATCGAGTGGCACCTCTGAGAACAGATCAGGAGGTTTTTACGAAGGCACTCGATCGAGTGCCAGGGTGACTGGATCGAGTGTCCACTGCAGCAGGAGAATCGAAAAAAATCAATCAAAAATCGAGGAGTTGGAAAATAATAAAAATCCGACATACTTGCAGCAAACGGGTGCTCCCGGTGAGACTAACAGAAGAATCCCTCTTGCGATTATCCAATCCTTGGATGATTTCACCCGTGATCAGCCAAGCCGGGCTGTGTTCAGTCTCCATCAAATCCACCACGGTCAAAAGACGGACGCTTCCCTTGCATGATAGCAAATCCATGTGACCTTCAAAAGCATAAACATGAGCATGCAGAAAGAAAAAGCCCTACGGCTGTAAGCCGGTCTGACCCGGACATCGAGAGGATTCATAAATTTCTAAGCCAAGTCGATCAGAGAAATATTATCACCCTCCATCATCCGGGACACCTCGTTGTGAGAGAGCCCTAGAAATTCTCGAAGCTTCCTCCTTGGGTCATAGATCGAATACGGGACGGCGGGACGAAGTATTGGATTTCATCCTCCCACAGCAACGATCTCCTCAGGTAAAGGGCAGACTTCGCCTCGGGGGAAAGCAAAGACATGATATATGTCATCCCAGTAAGACAAGCATGCATCCAGAAAGTGGCGTTCAACTTGCATCTGATGGAATGTATACAGTTGACTAATACCCGTCTGATTCAAAGCCACTCTATCCCCGTCCCTAAAACGTCGGGACCATTCCTACAGCATCACAGTCAACCTGTCAATTCCCATGCCTATTTTCTTGAGAAGAATAAGAACTCTTTCTTTTAAGAAGGGAGGAGTTGTGGAGGAATTTGTGAGGAAAAATTAATGCATAGGAGGGGTATTTATAGCATTAAAATACAACCCTATTTCCATATCACAACAGTTTCCTAATCCTAAACAGAATCAAGCCACAAGCCTAGTCTCGATACTAGCACGAAGATATTCATCCCGAACTTTCCTAAACTTCTTTAGGAGTCAAAATTTCAAACAAATTTCAAAATTTCAAAATTTTCAAAAACTTTCAAAAATTTCAAAAAATCATTTTCCCCCAGCGCGAGTCGTTTTACTACCTACGTGTTGCATGCAAATTTTATGTGACTTATATAGGTACGACTCAAACAGGAACATACAGCCCACCATATCTCCCCAGCGGAAGACCCTAGGTGGCATTTCCCCGAAATAACACGGGATGAGCCTACATACAGGCGCACCCGGGACTTATGCGACAAGTTCAATTCCCCACGGAGTTATCGTCATCAGCTCAGGTATGACTTCTAGCTTATGGCTGGCGAGCCCTTCACGCGAGTCTAATGGACTATAAACGACCCGACCGGAAGTCCGCCAGGTTTCAATCCTCGATTGGCCTGGTGGCTACTCTGACTTTTGCCTTGTCCAAGCCTCAGTCAGAGTGAGGGCTTTGTAGACACCCGCATTTTGACTGGCAGGTGTCTATGGTAGTTTCCAAAAAACACCCGATTATGATCGGACGCTAACGTGTTTCTACGCGCTCGGATATGGGCTCAAAACCATTAGTTGATGGCTAAAGCACTTATGGAGTACAAATCTCACAAAACTGACCTCAAATCCAGGCCCAGTGGACCGTTCCGAGTCAAACAAGACTAATTTGGGCCAAAACCGACACCGGAAATAAAATCGACTTTTTACGATTGGGTCAACCTCGGTCCAAGTCGTTTCCAAGACACATACAAAACAACCTTTCAAACATCAAAAGTCCAATTCAAACACAAAACCTACAAGACGTCCAAAGTTACGGTCCAAAACAACTGACCCGCGCAACCCAGCTGGGCCACTCGATCGAGTGCCCAACCCACTCGATCGAGTGGGCCTATTTCAGGCCCGACTGCAGGCAGAACGGGCCACTCGACCGAGTCAGCTAGTTACTCGGTCGAGTAACCCTAACCGGGGTCCTAGGTCATGCCTATATAAACACCCCCATGCACAACCTTTCAAGACAACTTTTGGAACCTTAGTTTCACATTCAATTCAACCCTAATTCTACAACACTCAAACCCTAAACCTAGCTTTAGGAATCGACACCTTAACACCACAACTTAGCCTACGTACTCGAAACTCCCGTGCAAGCCGTCACTACGAGTCTATACCGAGCATAAGAACATGTAGGTTGAGGGTGCAAAACTCTATTCTTCCCTTCTTCTCTTCCTCTCGTCATCTTTCTCCTTCTCTTCTTTTTTGTTTTTTATTTAATTATCGCATTATAATATCGTTAATATCGCTAGTACTCAAAGATACTAAAATACTTGTCGATTTGTGTCAAGTATGAGGGATGTCAGAATAAGGAAACCCGAATATACAAGTGTACCGCACACAGCGTTGCCGGTCGCTTATTCCGACACCCCAATTACTTGATTATTGAAACAAGTCGACTTAAAGAATAATTCGTTTTCGTCTTTATCAATCGCAATTCTCATAAATTATAAACTATCTTTCAAATCGAGCATCTTTTAATAAGGGTCGGAACCCGTTGACGCGGATCCGACATCACATAATCCCTCGGGATTTATTACGATGTCGGAGAAGCCGAGGGAATCAAGTCTTTTTATTCAAGTGTCAATCTTTAGGTTCGATACCAATTCCATAATTGGATGTTGAATCTAACGACTTAGTCAAACAATCAAACCAACCCGATTTCTCGTTGATGTTAATATGGACGTCATACAATTCGACAAGAATTAATACGACGCCGTAAACGCATAGGGAATTTATATCGTCTTGGTTGATTCAAAAACGACTTATAGCAATTAACTTTTATTTCACTCCAATATCCGATGTTGATTCAATAATCGCACGTTGGATATGACGAGTATCGTACACACGAATCGAGCACAAATTAATCAATATTTACGCCCGATTCGACAAAGTCATCTACTTAGCAAAAATCAAAAGCAATTTCAAATTCAATAGAAAAATCGAAAGCGAACATCTGGTTCGTACAGGGGGCACTCGACCGAGTGCCTAGCCCACTCGGTCGAGTGGCACCCCAAAACCGAGACAGGAGGGTCTGATTGACCTCCACTCGATCGAGTCTTGCAATGACTCGATCGAGTGGCAACGTACTCGGCCGAGTTCGTCAGTAACTCGACCGAGTAGGGTCAATCACGACAATACCATGGGTCTTACATCCTCTTTTAGTCTCGATAATGTTTTTTTCGTGACTTAAGTCAACGCGTGTCTAATCAATCATGTGAAAACCTCACTTTTCAAAATCATGCATCATCATATTTACATCATTCAATAATTCGCAAACCGTTATTATCGTTTTACCGTTACTAACCGTTTGTTGTTTCTCTTGTCAATTTTAATTGTTTATTTTATTGTACTAAAATGAACCCACATGCTAAAATACAACTTTGACGTTAAGATTTTAGTTGCATTAAATCGACATAGAAACTCTTTCAATTTCTCACGTGCTTAGGGAAAATACTGTTTGCATAACATTTTCCCGTTTAACTAGCGCACGTATTAGAAAGTCTTTCGATAACTTAGTAGAGGCCGCCAATGTGCGGGCGGGGTTGGGTGTCCTTTGTGGGCTTCCCAACACGTACCCTCACCCCTTACTCAAAACCTCGGTTTCCGGATGCCCGAAACCGTTGGCGCACGAGAGTCATTCTATACACGATAACCGGTAGTGACGGTATCGGTATCGTAATGCAAAGGGACGAGCCCAATAAACTCTGACATCGGAAATGGGCCGTATTTTGTATATGACCCACTACGACATAGAGTGGGTTCGAACGGGCCCGAACTCCCACAAAGTTCGTTGACGACTCCAATTCGATTGAAATTTCAATTCGATCCATTCTCATATGGAGATTCATTCGCCTCCCCAAACCCGCGCGTGGCCGCGTCGGGGTGGACCTATGTCATGTCCACACAATTTAACTTCTGGTTAATAATTAAGCTGCTATGCCTTTATGATTTGAGTAAACAAATTAGATAATTAAGCTGCTAACACCTAATAACTTTTTATACAACTCCCTATTTTATTAACAAATGAGATTTACCTTCTCACAGTGATCCATGTTTTCCCGCTGAACGATCGCTCCCTGTACAGGAATGCAAGTTCAATCGACAATGAAAATCAAGTAGCATATGCAAGGATAAAGCTAAATAGATATAAGTATCAATCAAGTGATCATCACACCTAACGATTTAACTCTTGTATTTCATCACTTAAGATCTATTCTTGCATATGTTTGGCATGCAATACGAGTTATCTGCGAATCAACAAGTTAACAGCTACGAAGATGTTAAACCAACCAAGTGAGGTTTGTGTCTTACCTTCTTTGTATGAACACCCTGCAGGCTGACCTCCTGTTGAATTTCTAGGAAGTTGAGCTTCTTAATGCTTAAATCACTTAACTTTTGTCCCATAAGTTGCCCAAATCAGGGTCCATGCTAGCATCGTGAATAAAACATCCTGCTAGTGCTCAAAACCCACACCAAAATGCAGCCTTGAAACGTAACTCGCCTCACACTGAACCACATCCTGCTTTAACACCAAATACAGCTCAAACTCAGTCTAGTACCCCCGCGAAGGCAGCAAAAAATGCAATCTGAATTGCATCAAACTCCCAGTGCGTGACGTGTTGTGACATTGCATCGACATACAGGAGCGTAGACGTGATATACTGCGGATTCCTGGGCGATTATCTAGCATCCTTCCCTTGATACTCGAATAATAGACTGCATTTGATAAATAGAGCAACTAAAAAAATTAATTACCATTCAAAATTATAAAAATACAAAATTGTCAATAAAGTGGAGAAAATACAATTGTGTGATTTAGCTATAAAAAAACTTAATTGGAACACAGAAGAACAGTGTACAGGTACTCAAATCCACTTTACATCTCGAAAAACTTGACAGAGTTTATCTTACATTCCAAAATAAAAATTAAATATTATATAAATGTAGGCTGAATCAAGGATTTGTAACCCTAATTAGGTAAAATTAAAGAACCCTAACAACGTACAGATACTCAAACCCAATTTAATTCTTCGGGGGTTTTTTTTAAAATTAAAGCTACAACAAAATCAGTTGTTTATGAAGACTTACCTCGATAATCCGTGGAATAGAAATGATAAAGAATATTGAGAATCGCTTATCAATGGAGTTTTGGGGTTGAGAGGCAAAACAAAGAAGGCATAAATTTAGGTTTTCGATATAGGCGGGATGATGAAATTTTGGGTATGTGAAGCGGTTCCTTTTTTTTATGCCAGAAATAATATAATAATATATAATATAATAAACTAAATTTTGACCAATAAGAGAGTTGATATGGGTAAAAAGGGATTGACGCTTATAAAAGCGTCGACCTTGAAGTGTAGGGAAAGTAAGGGATTTGTAGTAGTGGTGGGAATTTGTCGCGAATCCCCACAATCAAACAACAACCTAACTCTCCTAACTGGGTAGCTAGGGTAAGTCGGGTATCAAATCCATAGGGACGGTGAGCTAAATAAAAAGTTTCGGTCTAGTTAAAGTTTTAGTCTGAGAAACTTGGGTTGGTTTGAATAAGTCTAACTAATAAACTAAACTAGTGATATGACAAACATTTAAAAAGGACCAGGGTCAAGGTTAGGAAGGTAGTTTCAGAGGAGTTGCTAGGTTCATAAAATAGTCGATTAAGGTCAGTAATAAGCATCAGATAGGCTCTCTTGTGTCTCTATCTACCATAGAACGGTCCTAGCGGACTCTCACTACGTACTAGGTCGACCCACCTCAATGAGCGTAAGTCCAACCTAAACTCGGTTTTCGATCTTAAGTTCAGATTAACTAAACAGATTAATAAATCTGGCTAGGACAAGTGAATCATACAAATATAACATTCAAAAAGAGATTACGAACAATTAATCAACAATTAAATTAAATCGAGACAAAATCCTAAATAAGACGAACCAAACCTACCCTAACCCTAGAAATTAAACTACTCAAAAATAATGGAAATTAATCTAATTATACTACCCATAACTAATACTCCCTCCCATCTATTCAATTCTTTACACTTACTATAAATGGACAATCCAATCAATTCTTTATATTACTTTTTTTGCAAAAGACTTTACCGTTAATCCTCATATTCTTCATCTATTTACACAAAATGCCACTACTTTTTCCTTACGCTAAATTTGGTGGACCCAGAACACCATTAGATTTACCAATAATACCCTTACTGTTACCACATTTTTTAAAAATTGTGAAAAAAGGGAGTTAAAAGATAAAATGGATGGGAGGGAGTAACATTATATAATAAACAAAATTAAACGATAAAGATGCATACTTTGATAAATACGGTAACTTAAATGACTAGAACAATGAATTCCAATAACTAACTAGAAGACTCGGAGAGAAGAAGGATAAAGAAAATAAGTACTTGAAAGAAGACGATACTTATCAAACTAATATGAAGAAATCTAAACAAACAAATGTTGTCTAATCAAAACAAAGAAAGGAGGATCACCAACCAAAGTAATTCCACTTACGATTTAAAATTATTGTCAATTAAAACTAAGAAAATATAAAATAAGAGTGAAAAAGGAAAGGGAACCCCCCGCCAGCCACAATCCCCTCAATTTCTAAACTAATCTATTACTCCGTAGCCTCTGTTTTTCATGGGCCTTTTCTCTTTTCATTTCTGTTTTTGGGGTGTAGACTTCGTAGAGTTGTGGCCCACTCTCATTTGTTTGGCCAATTTGCCTTTATTTTACCCAACTTGACTTATTTTAAGTGCTTGATCAACTCGGTTCTCACCCATTCGGTATCTATAAGACAAAAGAGAACGAAAGCAGTACCAAAATCCTCGAGAAAAACAATTATTCATAAAAATATAAAATATAACTACTAACTATGAAATAAACCATAAAATGAGCAATAGGACAATTAAATCACACAAAATCGGGCTAAATAACGGGTAAAAGCAAGGGTAAATCATTATTAAAATATCACTTATCATAGTCTAATAAACCTATAACGACCCGAGCGGATAGCCACCAGATTGTAATCCTTGATTGACCTGGGCGGCTATACTTTGAATTTCGCCTTGTGCAAGCCTCAGTCAAAGTGGGGGTTTCAGTAGACACCCTGATTTGGACCTGGTGGCTACTGGAGCGCCCAACAAACACCTGATGATGATCGGACTGCAACACAACACAATTTTATGATGTTTTAGTTGATTTTTTTTATATAGAACGGATCATATAATTACTCGGAGAAATTAATCCAAAATCAAGACGGTCTTAGTCATGTCATAACGGTCGTGTCAATACTAACTAGAGTCAATTCCGACTATGGGGCTTCGAATCGGTCTCGAAATACGAAGTCTAACCGAGTCAACACACCGGACTAAGTCGAACCTTGGGATCCACGTGCAAAGCCCATAGACAGATCTAGAATCCTTGGGAATCAAGACATTGGCAAAGATCACGTATATCTCCGTTTTAGAAACTTTTCCAAATCGCACCTTCAAAATCTCGGGCTCTCGAAGAGGCGCGCCTGAGAACTGAGTCGCTGGAGCCCAGGCGCACGACTTCTGGGGCGCACAACATCCTGCGCCTGAGATCTCGAAATGAACTACGAGAAAAACTATATATACCCCCCTTCCTCCGCTCATAATCGAACAACACAACTTCTGCCCTCTCTCGAGAATTCCACACAACTTGCAATTCTCTATTTCGCGTCACACCTCACGACATTAGGAACGATTCACTCAATAGTTATCTCCTCAATTCGCATTCCACAAACCAATACTACTCTTCGGAGTTCGTACGAGTTCCTACTCGATAAGCGCGAACATGAGCACCTGTATTGGTCCGTCGATCGCCTCCTAAATAGCAGGGAAGCTCTGCCGAAATCGTCGCAAGACAAACGGGTTGAATTAACCAGATCCACTTGATCTGAATTAGTTCAAGCGTTCCTACGCTCACCGGGTTCATCCGTCCAAGTCAAGTTTGTCACTAGGTTGTCATCTTAACCAAATTTACATACCGGTTTTTAATTATGTATTTTGATATCGTCAAGTCCGACCAATGACGCGTACACCATCCGCACTCCGAATGGTGTACAAGCCTTATTACTATTTGGCTCAGTCTCTATACCAACCCGTCTAAAATACGTAAAGTCCACAACTTTAATCCTAATTATTGAAACACCTAAATTAAATCCGGTAGCCGTTACTAGATTTGTTCTTGATCGTCTACACACCGTATTTTGTTTAGTGTACATTCTGAAGGTGCAACTCCTCATACAACATGATTTATTTATGTTTCGCACTTTACCACTTTCGTATGATTTATCGCTTTTAGGACCATAATCGCATGTTGACGGGAGGGATTTGCCGTGGATTCCACCGATCAAGTAAAACCGACTAATCCTAACTGGGTAGAAAGGGCAAGTCGGGTCGAGTCCACGGGGACAGTAAAGAGGGTTTCGACTAAGTTCCACCTAAAGACTTGACTAGGTCAACGAGCTAAGCTAAGCTAACACAATGAAAGGAGGATAAGACTAAGACTAAGAATAAGCTAAGAAGATGGAGAAATCAATTAATTAAGGAAAGAGTAGGGTTAGGTCGAGTTCATAAGTGTAGTAGGATAGTTGGGTAATCGAGGGTGTAGGTTTCACCTAGTCACTAAGGTCGGTCCGCGCTCTCGCGTCAAAGACAAACCCAAATACCCATGCAAGATGCTACTCTAAACAAGAGAATTCAACCACAAATCAACCAAACAATGAGAAGAATGAAACAAGCAAGAGGAGCATTTGCAACTACTACTCTAACAAGCAATTCAGCAAACACATGGTATGCACAATGAGTGACTAGTGACAAAGATTCAACCTTTACCTACAATCAACCCAAATCACCCATAATCAACACATAATCCCCTTACTAACCCCACAAGATTCTACTCAATCATATCTAAACTAGCACTAACCAAAACAAGAGGAAACATCAACATATCCCTAACATTCATTATGAAGATGAGACTAGCAATAACAATGAACTATGAACAAAGATTAAAACTTGAATAACAAAAAAAGATTAAGAGAAAAGAGGGAAGAAAGATTGTACCAACTAAACAAGAGAAGAAAAGATGAACACTTGCATAGAAGAAAACCCAAACATCCACAAATGTTGTCAAGATTGGTAGAGATCTTTAAGAATTCCAATAATACAAGGATTAAACTAATATTAAGGACTAATTAAGGATTAATCTACACTAATCTAAGCTAATCTAACCTAAAGTAGTCTAGGGTATAGTGGGTAATGTAAAATAAAGCATAAGTCCTTAAACAATACAAGGGGGGAGGTATATATAGGGTTTCACGGGTAAGGAAAGCGAAACAGCCCATTTCTGGGCTCTTCCCGGCCGGGAAGGTGGTGATCCCGACCGGGATGAGGTGGTCCCGACTGGGAAGGTGGTGATCCCGGCCGGGATCAAGCTCCAGTAGCTGCGTCTTGTTCGTCTCTTCGTCCCGGTCGTGATGGGGTCTTTCCCGACCGGGATGGGTCTTGTAGGCTTCAAATATGGTCCCATAGGTCCCTCCTTGCTCTTGTTAGGCTTCTCATCGATTCTTGGTGCTCGAGAATGGGTCCCAAGGGCTCGGGAATGGGTCTCAAGGGCTCGGGATCGAGTCTAAGCCACCGGGTAATCGTCGCTTCTCTTCGTTGGCTCCAAATGTGTCAGAAACGAGTTGGAATCGTTCCATATCTCCAATAATGGTCCTAGGAACCTAAAACAAACTAGAAGAAGCGTGAGTAGCCTCGAAAACCGCTCCAAAGAGCGATTCCACAAGAGAAACTGAGACCAAATACAAGGAATAAGCACTACAAACCACACTTATCAAAACGTTAACAACTAACACTAACCAAAACGAGCAATGGTCCAGTCCCTAATTAATCCAGACACTCACCTTACGCATGGCTTGATGCGTCTCCAATATTGCTGTACATACGCACTTTAAGCAGAATACTGGGTAAGGTATATCACTACAATGACTAATATCCGTATTATCACGTCAAAAATGATTTGCTAATACGTATATTATCTAGTACCCTCTACTCTCCTACGTGCATCTTAACATGGCTTGCGTATCACGTGAAATCGCATGCAAAGAATTTAAAAACAACCGACTAGCTAAGACACTAGACTTAAAACAATGGTTGTTACCGCACATTCACCACATTAGAACGAAGTTATCCGCCCGTCGATTGATTAGTAGAAGCTGCTATGTGCGGGCCGGATTGGGTGTTTACGTCTATTCAATATTGGCTTCCCAATACGTATCCTCACCCCTTACTCAGAATCTACGGTTTTCGGATGTCCGAAACCATTGGAATTGAGAGTCATTCTAAACATGGAATGCTTAAGGGTACAAGTCTCTATCTTTAGGTCCCCATGTCACTCAACTTTGAGCTGATTTAGGATTAAAGTTGACTTGAACGGTTTCCGAGCATCCCATAATTGTTCGGTGGCGACTCCACAAATCGGCAACAAATTCAGTTCACTAAAACGGTGGCCAGACCAAATGATCCGACATTGAAACATTTACAACCACATCTCGATCGATTCCAACGGAAACATAGATGCGCCTATACATCTATCTAGTACAATTCAAATCGTCAACCAAATCGAGGTCCGACACATCGCTTCGAATGCGGGATCGAACCGACCCAACTGGATGCGGTATCATGCTGTGTCGTGTGCGGGGGTTGTCGGCATCAAACATCAACATAACCTCGTTCGCGAGACTCTTTTAGATATCTGTTACCGATCTGGGATCTCTGCAGGTAAAGAGGTCGACATTGGCCTGATCGACGACCATGACATGTCCTTGCATCCTGCAAAATTTGTTGCTTTATTCATGAGACAAGGGTCGTGATATATACATGGATCTTACCGGGTTTTCCCCTTTGACGCAGTCTAGGCTTTCTGATTTCATGTCAGGCCGTGCTATGGGCGACACTGCTCGGCGCAAGTGCGCTAAGTATCGGGGTCTGTGTGCGGGCTTGACTATGGGTTTTTGCATTCTCTTTTATTCTTTGTTGGGAGAACTGGGGGCGGATGCTATGGACTTGCTTAAACAGATTCAAAAAATTTCAATGGCCCAGGATGCCGGAGCACGCGTTGCTTCTTTTATTTATTTGCCTTGGCTTTGCTATAGCTAAGGGGGTGAGGGCTCAGATTGTATCTCGGCTGTCCACCAATTTTTTGTAAACTGCTTTTTGATCCATCTATATAATTCTCCTTTTCGTAATAATAATAATAATAATAATAATAATAATAATCACATGATGATGTTTCAAAGAAATGAACTTTTTATAAAGATGTTTAATCATATGACCGCGTATTGAAATACAGAATATAATTTAAAATATAAGTGTCGTATTTTTCAAGAATATTTTTTTTAGTAAACGTAATACACCATGCATTATTAAAGACAATTGATGCACGCTATCGCTGACACGCATGCAAATAATATTTGTAGTCCCAACTCGCTGCTATGTAGTAGCGGCAAGTGGAGGTCGAACCACAAGGAGGCGGTTAAGCGATATTGGTCAAGTCTAAGGTTTAGTTGCGATTGGGATTGAGATGGGGGTTTTGGGACGAGAGAAGTTGAACTAATGCTAGCGAGCTACACAACTAAAGCTAGAAACAATAATGGGAAAGGTGTTGGGGAGAGTCGCGATTCGAAAATTGGGGTCTAAGAATCTCGGAATCGAGTTTCTTCACCCAACCCACCTAAAAACCCGCTTTCGCGGCGAAAATGGGTAAGTCTCAAGTTAAGGTAACTCTTACCCCGAGTTTCCCCATATTGATAAGAGCGAGTCAAGTCAATCTAGCTGCAACCTAGGTCAACAAAGACACAAAAACCTCAAACTTGATAAATCAACAAGTAAACAACTCACCAACATCCCTCAATTCAAATAATTCAAATCCTCATCCCTAAATTCCCCAACAAGAAATCTACTCACTAGTCATAATGGATAACAACAAAACACTAATGAAGGAGAGACTAACTAAAGCATGCATAATAACTATACTAACAAATAACACTAAGGAGGAAAATAAACAACCACACAAACTAAGGAGAGACTAACAAAGGAGAGAGAAAAACAAACAAACAATGGAAAACTACACTAACATAGAGAATGACAAGACAAACAATGGATTAACAAGGAACTAAAAATAAAACTAACTAATAGAGAAAGGGAGAGGAAAGAAACTACCAATTATGGAGAAAACTAAAGGAGGAAGATGAAGATCAACATAAAAATTGAATCTTGGAAGAAATAATACAAGAACTTGTCACCAATCCTTGCGAAATTCTTCAATCTTCAACATAAAAACACAAATCTTCTACTAAAGATGGAAGCTTAATTGAGAATTGTTGAGTAGAATTAATCTAATACTAATAAGATCTACTAAGTTTTTATGGAGATTTTTACTAAGGAGCTTAATACAACTGCTACTACTACTAGAAATCCTCTACACTACTCCTACTCCTAAGAGGCTCACTTAAGGCACACCTTCAAATGAAACCCTAGGTTTAGTATATATAGTGGTTCTTAATGGGGCACACAATCTTAAGCCCATAATCCAATTCCTCTTCTTTAAGCTAGACCTTCATGCTTTGCATCTTCATGGGGCAAAACTTCACCCTGCGGTTGACGAGCTGACACTACCGAGTGAAATTTCACCCGGTGAGATTGTCTTCTCATTTCACGATTTTTGGCGCTTTATCCATCGGGCAAAATTTCGCTCGGTCATTTCGCCCGGTGGTGAGTGTCCACGAAAATCTTCGGCAGGTGGAAAATGTCGTCGGGCGAAACTTCGCCCGTGGTGACTCATCAGGTGAAACTTCACCCGGTGATCTTCCGCCTCTTTTCCGGTCTCTTTCTTTGTCGATCAATTGGATTACTTGAACTTTCAATTTCAATTGTGTGCTTTGCTCATTGGACTTTATCCCTCTCTTTTATGCTCATAGAAGCTCGGATACATTTTCGGTCGAAAATCCTATCAAAATAGACAGAAAACTACCAAAAACACGTAAAATGCAAAAAGAGAGACACTAATGCGAGAATTATTCAAAATACGACGATAATCGCGCTCAAGTCTCGCAAAACGGAGGAAAAACGGGTCTAAATGGGAGGAAAAATGGTCCAAATTTGGCACACAATAACAATTAACTGTGATTTCGAATATGATGATAATACACATCACCTAATTTTACTAATGCAAGTGTCTAATATTTTCTTGATGATGCATGCCATATTCATACTCGAAGAAAATACTCTAAATAAGGAATGAATCATACAAAGTTGGGATGGTTGAAAGGAGAGATGTAGACAATTAGAGATTGGTGAGGCAAAGTCGTATGCTCCCAAAGATAGATAATTAAGTCCTATTACCTTTAACAATATAGAAGAGGTAAGTCGGATGTCTAATCCACGGGGAAGGTTATGTAACTAATTGTGGAGATGGCAAAGCCCACTCCTCCGGGATGTTGCGAGCCGCGCGCGGGTTCTTACTTGATTTGGGGAGAGTTCTCATATGAGATGGTTCTCGAATTGAAATTGAATCGTAATGGAGTCGCCACCGAACTTTGTGAGAGTTCGGACCCACTCGAGCCCACTCTACACTTAGACACACCGTGCACAAAGCATGGTGGGCCTTAGTGTTAGAGTTTGAGAGGGGTTGGGGGGGCTCATCCCTTAGCATATTAATACCAATGTGTCGGATGTTGAATGTCTCTCGTTGCCAATGGTTTAGGACGTCCGGAAACCGAAGGTTCTGAGTAAGGGGTGAAGGTACGTGTTGGGAAGTTCACGAAGAACACCCAACCCCGCCCGCACATAGCGGCCTCTACTAATAATCGATTAATGTAAGAGTGCGCCCATTAGTAAGACGGTTGTGCATGACAACCGATGTTTTGAACCTAGCATGTGAATTAAATGTTTCTACGTCATTTAATGCATCTCGATTTGTATTGTCGAAATTGTTTTACCATGTGAGTTCATCTAGAAAAGCGATAATTACAAATAAAGTAAACAAACTTAGAATGTAAATTACAAGTTAAATGGGCGGAATACAACTTGGAATTCACAATACTTGAATAAATCGCAATAATCGATTTAGAAACGGTAAACGTAAACTATAAACGGATTCGTAAATAGAAAACGAAAACAGAAGTTGTAAATCGAAGATGTTGGACAGACTCTAATCAACTACGTATTGTATTGGGCATTGGTCAGAGGACAGAGTTTGAGCGCGGGGATCTGTGCGCCTTGGAACGCAGGTGCGGGAACCCTCGTGTCTGATAACTACAAATGATTACGCGATCGCGACATTGCCTCTAGTTCAGACGCACGTCATGAGGCATTCTGAACATCAGGCGCAAGGGGCCTTGCGCCTGAAGAATGAGGCGCAACAACCCTCGCGCCTGAATGGGTGGCTATTTGGACTTTGGGCAAGAACTTGCATCGAATGTGTTCGATTGAAAAGATCGATTCATCACGGCAAATGTTGGATCCTTTGCACTATTGACATCGTCGTTTGACCCTTAGGCCTACGATGTTCAGATGGCGTCATCGAACATTCGCTCAAAACCGATAACAAATCGTCATCGCAAACATTGGGTCATTTGCATTTCGGCATCGTTGTTCTGATATTAAGGCCTACGATGCTCGATTTAGCGTCAACGGACGTTCGTTCGAGTTGTATTTTTGAGAATTATTTTGTTTTATAACATATACACGGTATTAATAACAATAAAATGTAAAATGTAAATAAAGAAAAGTTAGATGTTAGTTGTTAGTATACAATAATTAAAGGTTAGTAATGTTAGATACAAAATGTAAACGTTAGTAACAAAATGTAAAAGGAGTTGTTACACCCTTAACCTACATGTCAATGTTACGAAGTATGGACTCGTATAGATATCGCCACAGACACGAGGAGACCATTCGGTTATGTAGGAGAGTTAAGGTGTTTTAGAGGTTGAAAGGATGGGATTGCGATCTTCGGTATGTCGTAGAGAGGTTTGTTTGATCTCGATATTGCTCCTTGTAATGGTTGAAGGAGGTCTTTTTTTAGCTCGGTCTTTCGTCCTCCTCAAATGGTCGAGGGGAGGGTGTATATATAGAGGTGAAGAAGGTTTGAAAATGTACTCGAGCGCCGAAACCTATATTTTGAAATCATAGTTCAGGCGCGGGAGGGCTTGCGCTCTGATTCTCGAGCGTGGGCGCCTTATTAAGTGCCTCCCGATGTTCCTGTGTGCTATCAAGGAACGTGGTCAACACTTGTCCTCTTCGAGAGTCGTGTCAGAGGTTAGCTTTTTGGCTGCGGTTTCCGCCTTGATGGGATCAGTGACGGTTGCTGAGCTCGGGGTGTCCAGTAGATTAACCTCATCAAATGCGCCTTGAGCTGTGGTTGTGGAGGGAGTTCCTTTGAATATGGGAAACTTCGCCTTTCGGAACTGTCGAGAGTTCTGGTCATGGTGGAGCTTCTTTTCTTTTAGTGTAGGGAGAACTCCGTGGGGATGTATAATCTTGTGCTCTGTTGGAGATACCCGAAGACGTCGGAGGCTCCGTTGGGGACATTGAAAACCGATGCCACCATCGGAGAATTGTTGACATGTAATTCTCTGGCTCAGATCCGTTGGGGAGTAGACTTGTACTTGAAATGTTAGATATACAAGAGGCAATAACAATTATTGAAGATAGCAAAAAAAAAAGATACAGAAGGTGCATAAAGAAGACATCAAAATGTAGTCAACATCCATAAACTGACTTGCGCGGGGAATTTTTTTTTTCATTTTGAAATAGAAGTCTTGACAACAGTCGACGTGCCAAGGGATTTGAAGGCTCAAAATATTATGCAGTTTAATAGACTAGAGTTTGACCATGTCAAAAAGACCTTTTGAAATGGCTGAACTTTTGCAAATTTCAAAGTAGGAATTGAAGAGAGAAGCATACCGACAAACTTGACTCTGGACGCGACAGGACGAGTTGACAGACACGACTTGGACTCTAGAAGGGTTGGATCGAGACTCGGTAGGCGGGGGCTACTTAAGATGACAAGACTCTTAAGTCGCGCTATTCCTTAGCCTAGGCAAGTAGCAACACGATCGAACCTCGAAATGGGCTAGATGTGTTAGAGATGATTTGCAGCTGCTTGCAAAAAGGACTGTTTCTTGCAATACAGGACTTAGCAGTAGCACTGCTGTAGTCTAGTGATCTTTTGAATCCTTGGTTTTGAGATACCTTCCAAAAGTAGGTGATGCTTCAAGTCATGGACAGATTCTCGTCTTCGACTAAGCCCAGCGCTAGGACACACTATAGAAAGAAGGCTAGTTTTTTAAAGTAATTGATTTTGTGAGTGGATGGAGAACTTCCGCTCAAGAGAAACCCCCAGGACGACAAAGCGAACAGTTGAGAACATGACAATGTCATGATAGGAAGATAGTGCTTTTTGAATGTGTGTCAGTGTGAGTGGCTGCGTCCTTGTTCAAGAACTGCCAACATATTCATGTGCAGTGAAATCAAACCAAGCCGTAGTTCAGGAGACGAAAGATATTATGACGCCTAATTTCTTAGGGCTTTGTGTGTAACTAGCAAAGGTCACTATGTAGGCTAGGTCGGCTCCCAACACTACTACATAAATAGGCTATTGCAACACTTTATGTGCAACACTTTTACTTTGTGTTGCAGAAATAAGTAATTTGCAATACTTTTAATGAGAATGTTGCTTATAATAAACCGATGCAACATTTAATAAAAAAATGTTGCATTAGGTTATCAAATTGTAACACTATTTGCAACACTTATCAAAATTTGGCTAATAGTTAAATAAATAAACTAATAAGATTAGGTTAATAAATATTTTTATTTATTTTTACAGAAAAGTAGACGGGATGTGTATTTTAGTTTGCCGCTCTCTCGTCTAACCTAATTATTTATCATATCAAACCCTCCATCAAGGCATCTATCAACCCTATGCCGGGTTCAATTTGCATATAACAGGTTTGATTTATGGTGTGCATTTTGGGTCACTATGTACTTTAATTTTGAAATGAGTCGATTCGGGTTTACTCGAGTTTTGGATCGGATCATCCAGGTTAGATGATGCTTGTCTGGACCTGGCGACCCAGGTCGACCGAGTCGGGTTCGGGTAGGTCAACTTCATGTCGGACCACTTTCAAGTCGGAAAAATCATATTGACTTTGGGTCGGTTCGGGGCAGTTTCGGGTTTGTTATTTTAACTTTTTGTAGGGATATCAAATCGTTTTCTATGAAAATATTCGAGTCAGTTTCGGGTTAGACCTGATTAATAAGGTCTACGAATCAAATTTGGATTTTTAGTCCGAATTAATTTTCTTATGTCTCATGTGACTCGTTGCTTTTAACACTAACGAATTATTTGTATTAAGCCTGATAGGCGCTTAATCTAATCTTTTAAAATGAAAAATGAGGACGGGATTCCCCATTTTCATTTCACCGCTCAACACCAGCGAACCCTTCTTTGTCTTCTTCCCCGTCCTCTTATTTATGCAGCAGAAAACACTCAGTTTCTAATACATTCATTAGAAAACACCGCTCAGCAGAAAACATCCTCTTAATTTAATTGGTTTTTGCATCCTCTTATCAATGAATCATTGATTTTTGCATTAGTAAGTTTCTAATCATTCTTAATTTCAATTCAGTTCTTTCTTTTATTTAAATATGAGTGAATCAATTACATGAAATTACCCTTTGTTTTTCCTCTTCGTGAAGAACAAAAGAAAGAACTGAATCAGTAAGATTCAATAAAAATTTCGTGAGATTGATTCACTAAGGGTAATTTTTTTTATGAATCAATAAGAGTGCGTAAGGGTCAATAAGACTACTTGTTTTATATGAATCAGTAAGGGTCATTTTTTATGAATCAATAAAAAAAAGTGTGTGAGTCCTCATGACTTCCTTACTTGAAGAATGGTAAGTGATGAAGGTTAGTCATCTTGAGTGTTGTATATTGAAGATGTTTTTGTATTGGTTGAGAAGAGGGGAATAGACTGTTATATTATCATTCTTGTAAGTTGTGTTTTTTTCTCTTAGTACATCAAGTGTATATATATATTATAGCTAACATACATCAAGTGTATATGATGCAGCAGTGATGCAGCTGTGTTTTGTTTCACCAGCGAACCCTTCTTTCACCCTTATATACTGCATCACTGCTGCATCATTGATGCACTACTGCTACAAGCTTCTGCCCTTTGTTTCATTTGTTTTGTGCTTTGTTTGTGGTCCATTTCTTTGGGCATCGTATTGATCTTAATCCACTTCTTCTTGGGTCTCTTTTATAGTAAGGGAATGGAGTGAGTGTGTGAGTCTTCATTTTTTTACATGAATTCACAAAGGGTAATTCCCTTACTGATTGTTTTTTATTAATCAGTAAGGGTCTTTTTTATGAATCAATATAAAACTTCGTTCATCTTCATACTTTATTAATCATGGCAGGCAAGCATCGGAAGAGTAACTTGAAGAACGGAGTTTTAGAATTAGCTATCTTTTGGAATCAGTAAGATTAAATTTTTTGTTTAAGTTCATTTCTTTTATTGCATTATCAGTGAATTTGCATAGTTATTGAATGAATAACTGGATTAATATTTTTGATTCATTGAAGTAGTCCATGATATAATGATTGAATTTATATGCTATACTATGAATTGGCTTAGTAATTCCCATTTTTTGGTTCAACTCTATTGCTTAGAATTTGTGGACTTTGTTCATGTCTTGATATATGGTTGAATCATGTGATCATGACAATATAGGCAGATTTAATGCGAGAAATTTGGTTGTTTCTATTAAATTCCATTGTCTGTTAGAGGTGAACTGCCTCCTTCTGTTCTTCAGATTAATGTGTGTATAATTTTCCTAATAATATTAAGGATTGGATATGAATTTATCTAATAGGATTGCTATTCTCTACTCCATATACCTTAATAGGCAGTTGCGTAACTGATTTTCACCCTTATTAATTAGTTGAAGTTTCTGAGTATGTACTGTATAGTACTGTATACAGCACTCTACAGCAGATTTGTGGCTTTATAAATTGTGTTTTTTTGTACGTTTCTAAGTATCGTACTATTATGCGATCCCCGTCCCTTTTTATATGTAGGCTGAAATTTCGGCCGAATAACCGGATTGGTAAAAAAAGTGGAGGGTTGATGACATATTGGTAACAAAAACTATCTAAGATGACAAATGGGTAAAAAAAAACTCCATTGTTATGACGAATACACCAAAAAAGTAGGTAGAATGTTTTGGGTCACTAATATTTGTCGTCGAGATTTTTTTCATATCAAGATTTTTTAATTCCCGTTCTCGACTCGTCGGAATTTTTACTTCATGGCATTATAATTCTATGTGCAGTCCTTGTCTTTATCAATGCACCTTGGTTCATAGTCAAGCAGTGTTACATGCATAACTAATGCTACTATTAATGCTGCAGCAGCAGATCATTCTGTTGTTGAAATTACCAAAAAGAGAGGGTTTGGGAAAGTAAGACAGGTAAGCAGATCATTCTGCAGCAGCAGATCACTCACTATTTGCCTTTCAAGTTTTGATCTCGCACTCTTTTTATTCCCTTAATATTAAATATAGTAATATTACCTCAATCGTCACATTTTTACCTTCTAGCTTACCTCAATGTTGACACCTTCCAGTTTTACTGGGTCTGCATAGTACATTTTACCTCAATCCTCACATTTTTTGCCCCTATTTATCACTCTCTTGACCTTAGTCGTTTCATTTCTAGTACCCAGAAGCTGTTCATAGACTTCCCGTGCTGCTGTCATCTGTTACCTGAGAGTCAGGCTCCTAGGATTCCTGCCCAGTTTCTTCTGAATATCAGTCTTTGTATGTTCAGGTGGTTGAGTCTTGATTTCAGCGCTTTAATCCTCTAATTCCATCCTTTTTTCCTTAATTAAACAGAACTGCTCTCTGAAAAGAGAGAGCACTAAGAGGGGAAAAAGAGAGGAGAAGGTGGTGGGGGAAGAATATGAACAAAAAACCAGAAGGAAGGAAGAAATAATCAAAGGAAAAAAAAGATTATGATTTATAATTTGTGAAGTATTTATATTTGAATAAAATGTGAAATAATTATAATTAATCTAAATATAAAGTGGAGATTGAACTGGCAAAAAAATGACAGAGTGTCATAAGGTAATGGCTTTATTTTGCATGCTCTAAACAAAGACACTAAGACAGGTGAGGTTCCCACTCGCCCAGACATGCGCTGAGGATCTTAGTTCCCACTCGCCCAGACCTTCACCCGTCTTCTACCAGAGTATTTAACTGCAAACATTGGTGAAACGGTTATTTGTAGCAGTAGCGATTCTGGACAGTTTGAAGTATCATACGAGTATTTGGTGTGCTTTCAAATGTATATTGGAAGCCTTGAGAAGATACTCAATTATTTGCGTAAAGTCAGACTATTTGTATCCTTATTTACTTAATTATTTGTGCAAAGTCAGGCTATTTATATCCTTATGTACTCAATTATTTATGCAGGTTACCCAGTTTTGTGGTCGACGTAATGTTCGCTACATTCCACCTTGTTCGATGAGAACTAGGTCTGATCATAACAAACAAAGGCTTCTCCATACTACTCAAGATTTAGACCGGAGGATGGAGACTCAGGCTGACTTAGAATCCGATGAAGACATAGGGGTTGAGCAAAATAGTTCACAAGGAAAATGCTTAAGGCGAAAAACTACTAAAGGTAGATTGACGATGGGTGAGTTACTTTTGCAGGAAAAGAATTTAAAGAAAGGAAAAGAAATCGAACTCCCTTATCAGGTAAATATGACTCAAGAAGAAGGAAGAGCTGGAAAATAAGGGGAGGGAACTTCAGAATGAGAAAGCAAATATATGACTCAAGAAATTCCGCAAAAACTTCTAGAGAAGTTACCTACTGACATTGCTAGACGTTATTTACTTGATGTATAGAGTTATTGATACATTTTTATATGAAATATAGTTTTTTTTTTTATTTTGCTTAATAAGATTTTCGGACATGTGTTATGCAAGTCAATATTTATTTGAACTATTATTTATAATTTTAGTTACATCGATAATAAAAATCAAATTTCTCTTGATTTAACAATAATTTAATAAAATTTTGTGGATTACTACATTCGGTAAAAAAAAAGGTGTTGCAAACAATGATTAAAATTGTTACATTTGCTTCTATAACTTGTTGCTTTGGCCAATTAAAATTGTTGGTTTTGCCCCTTAAAAGTGTTGCATATTTTTTGTCAAAGTGTTGCATTAGACAATCACGTGTGTTGCAAAAAAAGTGTTGCATATTATAAGTAGATGCAACACTTAAAAAAATGTTGCATTTGATAAGAAAGTGTTGCATAAAGTGTTGCATTAAGCTATTGCAACACAACTTTAAGCAACACACCCAAAAGTGTTGCAAAAGCCATTAGCAACACTTTTAAATCATTAGGCAACACTTTTAAGGTGTTGCAATAGCTCATTTGTGTAGTAGTGCAATAACGCCTTGATCAAAGGTTTATAACAGTTGGGATGTTAATTCTGTGACTATGAGCATTCTCTGGAGGCTAGCCCCCAGAGGTGGTGTGAACTTTTTGGGCATGTTCTATGCCGGCAGCAAGATTTTGAGGTTGGTAACTGGTTTGGATGTTTTTTTGGAAATTTGATACAGGTAATAAGTGGATTTGATGTTTTGAAATCTGGAGCTTGATTTGTGTGGAGCTAAAGCTTCAAGTGTAAGGTATTGTAATGTGGTAGGAAAGGGGGAAGTCGAGTAAAACTATCTCCAGCTTTGATTAAGTAGGATTGACAATGCGGGATCTGATTTCCATATCTGGCCCTAAGGGTTAGGGAGTGTCCTATGAGGTTGAATCCTAAAAATTCTGGACTATCTCTTAGCCTAGGTCTTGAGAGAGTTGTAATGTGGGAAGGCTAAATTTGTTGTTTGCTGACCAACCTGAATGTCACCCTTCTAATTGATGGTATGGGTATTGATAATTCTGGAGTTGACTGTACCCTAGTTAAGGGATTTTTTCTTGGGTTAACCATTTAACCTCGGTCACGGGTGCTTTTTTTTATAATTCTTTTTTATGATGGCCTTATTATTATTATTATTATTATTTTTCTATTTTGCCCTTTTGATTTTTCTTTGTACTTTTGATTTTGTGTTGTCCCTCTTGCTTTTGGGCTTTCAGGTTCTTCTTTGCTTCTTTGGTCAGACTAACACCTAGGGTAGGGATTGGTCGGTCTCATCGAAGGGGTGCTTATTCTAGGAAATGAGATTGCCTTCCGTCTTCAACCCGAACTATAAGACTTCCTAGGTTTGTCACATGATTCGATAGCGCGCATGCCAAGGGTAGTTATGTGGCTTTTTATAAACCAAACATGGAATAGTTAAAGAAGAAACACGGGCTTGGCCCCCTACAGTCATTATGGAAGTGCCTCTAATAGTCACGTGTGTGTGCTCACATTGTATGATGGTGTTCATAATGTTCTCGAAAACACATTAGAAAAGCATATATGAGAGATCAGAAAAGCTAATTTTATTGAACTGGAGAAGAGGAGAAAATATAACTGACTATGACTCTGACTTTGAAAATTTGAAATAAATGGAACATCCTAGAGTCGGACTCGGACTCGGACTTAGACTTAAATCAAATATGGACTCTTGGATGTCTGATTGGTTGTTCTGGACGATCTTGCTGATGTCGTCAGTAGTCTTCGGCTTCTAAGGACTCAAATTGTTGTCTAGTACAGCCTTCAGTAGAAGCTTCACCCAAATCTTCATTATCTCGAAGATCGCCTTCAATTCTAGTGCCCATTTCGGTAAGCACCGCAACGTTTGAAATACCGGCATACCTAAGATGGACGCGGTAAGAAGGTAGGCGGTTGTTGATGAACGCCTCCACTAGTGCCTTCTCGCTGGGCTTGTCCACCAGCTTAACACTCTCAGCTCGCCAACGTTGAAGGTATTTGGTGAAACCTTCTGTTGGATCTTGGGCCATGACTTCTAGAGTCTGCATGGTAGTCTGAAGTTCAGTATTATCAGAATAGTTTTGAGCGAACTCGGTAGCCACATCTTCCTAAGTTGGGAATCTTTTTGTATTTAGCCTATACAACCAGGCTTTACAGTATCTCCCGAGGGGTGTGTCGAACAAATGGATGAACATGTCGGCTTTGACCCCCTTGATTGCCATGAATTGTTTGAAAGCTCGGAGGTGTAATAATGGATCCTCCGTCCCTTCGAATATGGGTAACCCTTCTAAGTTGAGATCAGTGGGTAGTTTCTCACTAATGGGTATATCGTTTCGGGAGTTTTCAACATGAATGTTGTTCCCTTATAGGGCATGGAATTGTTCTTCTAGCTTACGCATCGTGCTGATAAGCTCAGCAAATGGCCCGACATTCACTAACCCAAAATTGAGGTCTCTCTATTCAACGACAATTAAGCGAGCATTCATGGCCTCTTCGTCAGCTCTTATGGCCCCTAGTTAAGTGTCAACTGTGGTCTGCGTGCTAACCATTGTGTCTAGAAAAGCTTTCATTTCATTGATGGTGTTTTCCATGTCCCTGTTTCTTGTTGCAGGTGCCATGCTCTTCGAGAATACCCACATAATCAGAGATCTTGCTTGGGAAACCGATTACGCCAGGGCATAGGAAATAGCGGGATAGGAAGGATGACTCCGGTTTGACTCCGGTTAGAATCTTCTAAGCTAAGTGTGTAGGGTACAATTCTCAGAGCGACTGTGATTAATCACTCAGTTGGAGAGTAGCTCCCAAGTGGGATCGAAGGTTTTGCTAAGACTCGAGTGTTGGACGAGTGACCTCTAGACTTAAGGTCTACAAACCCTTGGTTAGAGCACTATACCTTGAAAGGGTTGACTCGGCCTCGAGGAAAGGCAGACGGGGTAAGGGAAGAAGGACTCTACAGACCCTCGACTTATCTTGAATAAGGACATAGCTACCCCTTAGGAAAAAACAACACAACTAGCCTAAAACTACCCACAAGAAGACAACACTTACCGATCGAAGTCCCGACGTGTTGTGAGCCGAGGCCTCCCCGATGCGTAGGCCTGGAAGCAGTTGGCAGCCTGGCATAACCGCTGATGGGAAGCCGACGAAACCTTAACAACAAAACCAAACGAGTTAGCTAACAAAGCCTAGCCTTCAAAACCGACTTCAACGCGAAGTCACAAAACTCACCCGGCACACCCGGTCGTGTCACTCCATCCCGGCCTCCATCTCCTCCGTAGAGCAAAGAGGAAGAGGCTCGTTAAAGGCCACCCCGGCCGCATCCACCCTAAGTAGTGTCAGAAGGAAGTCTGGGGGCTGAACGACATGAGCCAGGTCGGCCAGCTGAAGGAAATCAAACCATTCAAAACACAAACAGACCAAAAACCACAAGGCAAAAAAAGCAAACAAACAATCACCTTCAGTTGATGGTTCGTATCTTTTCTACCTTCAGTTGCCTCTTGTTCTTCATTATATTTCTTTCCCCAAAACTTCTCCTTGCCTTTTCAGTTGATTCAAGTGAATCATGTCACGTGGCTACTTCTCTCTTTCCTTAATTGCTGTAGATTTTCTATTATTACGTTCTCTAATTCCAGCGTAGCCCACCGTGGGCCTCTCGTCTACTTGATTATTACTTGTTTGATCTGATTCGGGTCATTATTTAACCCGAGCCCAAAGGTTTTGTACCCATAAATCTCAGTCTGTCTCACATGTTATCTGGTCATCACCTGTTAATCCAAAAGTACATGAATTAATCCATTTGATATGAAAAGTGACAAACAAGGTGATCAAATCCCGAAATTAGTAAAAGTGTGATAAATAATATAAATAATGTGATAGACGATCTTAAAATAATATAATGAAGGGATACAAATATGAGTAAATATCGAGTTATCAGAACCGACGCACCTTAAGGAGAATACTAGGTAAGGTATATCACGAGAATGACTAATATATGTATTATCACGTTAAAACTGATTTGCTAATACGAATAATATATAGTACTCTCTACTCTCGTACGTTGATCTTTTCATGGCCTGCTAGTCACGTGAAATTGCATGCAAAGAACGTAAAAGAAATTACTTCGACGACAAAAACTTACTTGTCCTTAAACAACCGACGTAGCTGAAAAACTCCACATTGACTGAAGACGTCCTATTTATGAGTTTAAATGACTAGTGCTTAAAGGGATTGAAAGTACTACTCATATCTATAAAGTGCACTTTCTTTTTTGGTCATCCATGCAAACGAACTCCACAGTTAAGTGTGCTTGATTGGGAGCAATCTTAGGATGGGTGACCTCCTGGGAAGGTCTCTAGGATGCGTATGAGTGAGGTCAAAATGCATTGAAAAGAACTCGTGTTGATCTATGGGACCAGTACAGAGCCTTGTGAGCTACCGCGACTAACATTTCCCATCCTAGTTTGGCCGGGGTATTACATAGCAAAGGGATAGGGTTAAAACAACGGATGTTATCGTACTTCTGCCACAATTAAGGAACAAGTTATCAGCCCACCGATTGATTAGTAGAGGCCGCTACGTGCGGGAGGGATTGGGTGTCAATGTTTACCGAACATAGGCTTCCCAATACGTACCCTCACCCCTTACTCAAAATTGAGGTCCGACACTTCACCTCGAATGCGAGATCAGATCGTTCCGGACGCGGTGAGCGTCCACGGCGGGCCATGTGGCTGGCCGCCGCGACTGGTCCTCGCGCGTGTGCGCGCGAGCAACATCCACAGTGTCATGTACATATCCTCTTGCAGATTCCCGTTAAGGAAAGATGTTTTCACATACATTTGCCTAATTTCATTATCATGAAAAGCTCCAATTGGTAAGAGATCAGAATCCTAATGGATTTAAGCATCGCCACTGGTGAGTAAGTATCATCATAGTTGATACCATAAGTTTGCATGAGACCTTTAGCCACCAAGCGAGCTTTATAGACATCTACCTAGACATTGAATAGTTAAAAGAAAATACGGGATCTCGGTTCTTGTAGCTCTTCGTTATTTTGAGAAGCCATTAATTGCATGACATGGATTTTACGTGTGACGAGTCGTAAGCAAATTTGTTATAAAGCATGATTATTGCCGAGTATGTCGAGGCCACAAGAGGATATAAAAAGAAAGGCTTTTATTGATGGCTAGGAAAATTACATAAATAGGACTTATGAAGTCGGGACAAACCCCTTGAACCTAGAACACGAAACATACTAATGATTTTACAAGGGGAATAACAATACTATGACTTGACCCCACTATGACGTGGACTTAGGCTCAGGACCGTGACCGTCTTCCTTGTTTTAGATCCTTATGTGACCTTTCGAAGATGTGATCCTTGGGTGGCGCCCTTAACTTGTCTCTATTAATAAACCGGCGAACTGTTTGAAGTAGATACTGACAACCACTGATGTTACGATCTCTCCCTCGGTGTTTTCGAAGGTGCAGTTCGCTTTTTGGTGTTTCGAGGGAGAAAATGTTTCTTCCTTGATCATGTATTGGATTAAATGCTTTAGTGTAGAGCATGATTCGGTATCGTGCCCGTTACCCTGATGAAATACGCAATAAGTATTAGGACTCCATGTTTTTCTTCGTTTATCTAGCGGTGGATTTGGAGTTGGACCCATGATATATGGCTAATTTCGCCCACATTTTTACCCATTAAAACTTGTTTTTACGTATTTGTAGATTAACAGCCTCTCTTGTGCATTTTACGTGTTTTGGGTAGTTTTTCCTATTGTTTTGATATGGATCCGTTGTCCAAGTGCACGTCCTAGATTTCAAGAGCACGAAAGAGCAAAATATCGTCCTTAAGCACGATTAAAAGCAAAAGTCCAAACTTCAAGTAGTGAAACTAAAAGAAAGGGGGCAAAAGATCCACAGGGCAAAACTTTGGTCCACCGGGCGAAGTTTCTCCCAACGACATATCTGCTACCCTTAATATCTTCACCCAGCAGTCCCACCGGGCGAAATGACTAGGCGAAACTTTCACACACCGGGCAAAGTTTCGCCCGACGGTATCTCGTCCCAAATTTCAAAGTCTAGAAGAAAAAGTGAACGGGTAAAACCACCGAGCGAAGTTTCGCTCGACGATAATTCGGCCGAAATTGAAAGTTTGGACTTTTGTTCGACCCGCAGGACAAAGTTTCAGCACAAGGCAAAAATTAGAATTGGACTTTATTTTAATGACCCATTTAGAAGCTTTGTATATATAGTAAACCCTAGATTTCTACCACACATGACATCTTATGCTTGATTACTCTACCATTTTTTTTAGAATCTAATCTCCATCTTAAAAACTTGTAAATCGAATTAGGGTGGATGGGTTTTACAAGGATTTTGTGAGAAAACTCTTGGAAGATTTCTTCTTGAACCTTTGGTATTTATGTTAATATTCGTCTTCTCCATTGTGCTTTCCACCAATGTTGGTACCTTCTCCCCCCCCCCTCTCTCTCTTTCTCTCTCTCTTCCCTAATTAGTTTTTCTTCTAGTTTTCTTTCTAGTTTTCTTATATTTTTCATTGTTTTTCTTTTGTTGTCTTTTTTCCCCTTGTTCTTCAAGTTCTTGATTTTAGATTCTTCATATTTGTGTTAGATTCAATGTTTCCTACCAATGTTAATATGGATTGTTCTAGTAAAATCCCCATCTCCTTTGTTTTTGCTAGAATCACCATGGTTAGTGAGTAAATTTTGGTTAGGGGGTTAGGAGGGATGAATTTGGGTTTCAGGGATTAAAGATTTCTGGAAATTGTTGCATTTGTGTTGATTTATCAAGTTTAAGATTGTTGTGTTTTTGTTGCCTTTGTTGGGGCCGACTTAGCCGACTTTGACTCACCCTTGTCAATATAGGGAAACTCGGGACAAGGGTAATCCAATCTTGACACCATAGCTTTCTCACCTTGAAAGCGGGTTTTAGTTAGGTTGGGTAGGGAAACCGAAATATGGTCCTCCCTTTATCGACCTTGTGACAAATTTTCGTGATCATTTAATTTGTGTGCCTATTTTTGATTTCCCGACTCTTGTGCGAAAGCGCGTTGAGTTATAATAGTGTTTGATTGTGTGTGTGCGACAACCCGCATTAACCCATAGGCAAGAGTAACTGTCGAACGACCAAGAGTTTGAGAATCTCGGTGTAAGGCGAGTCGATTTTGGTGAATTTTCTCTGAGATTGTTTCTTCCTGTTGGATATGACTTGAATAGGTTTAGGGATTTTTCCCGTGTCGGCCTTAAGAAGGTTTGGTGGTGCGGGATATTTAGGCGACTCACTTGGAACGAGCCCCCGAATGTTGTAGCTACTTGAAGTAGTGTTTGTTTTGCTTCTCGGGTCTTGATTTCTAGCAAGTCAAGGCAGCGATTGACGTTCTTGAGGGAAGAGACTACGTCGCGAACCAATTCGGTCAAGGCACTGAGTCTGTTGCAGATGTTGTAATTATTTCCCGAAGACATGTTGAAGAGTAACTACGTAGAAGATGACCGAGATGATGATGGAACCACCGGACGACACGAAAGACGACTCTAGGCAAGTAAAAGGAAATGGAGACCCACGAGGTATGTGTGTTTGCGATCCTTGGGTTTTGGACTCTTGTGCTTGACACTCTAGACATCTAGTGTGTTTCGGCGAGACGCCTAATTGTAATCCCCTAGAATTTCTAACGCAATACAGTGGCGGAAACACTGTAGATTTGGGATTAAAACACACTGATGTTCTATACTTTAATAAAAGAACGGTCAGTCAATACAGAGGCCACTTCTTACAAAAGGGCTAAAATACAAATTCTCCAAACAGGGTTACAAAAAAAATCCATAAATAAACATGAATGAAGACGAGTAGGATCCACGCTACTCGCTAGCTCACACCCAAAACCCAGCAGCAAATACCTGTCATGTTATAAACATAACAGCCACGTCAGTGGGGAGTAATTCGGACGTTTCCCAGCCATATAATATCATATGGAAAAATAATAGTATTATTATATCAAAATAGTTAAAATGGAAAACATTAAAAGATATAATAAAAATAAGCTTTCGGAGAAAACTTGTAAAATATTGGAACAATAAAATCAGAACAAGTTTTCAGAAGAAAACTTCAAATATTTGCCAACCTGCAAATCAAAATGTATCGATAATAATAATAATATTCAAAACGGCGTTATTGAAATATTCAGTGTAGAAGGTCAGACTTTCACCAGGAGAATACTAAAACTAGCTTCGAGAACCTAGTTCAAACAAATCAAACTTCGGTCCCTAACTAGGCTACTCAACCATAATAGAGCGGCGACTTATAAATGCGTGGCCCTAGTTTAAGACAATGTACACCCCTCCTGGGATTACCTGTCACCCAATTCAACTTATGACGGCGACTTACTGCGAGGCCTAAGCTTAAGGTCAAAATGTACACAACTCCCGGGATACCTGTCACCCGGTTCAACAACTAATGTACCGATTCCTGATACACTAGCCTTATGGTTGATGGCAAAACCTTAAACCCCAGATTATATTACTCTAACCCCACACTTGTCCTTATTCCATAACTCCAAAACAGCCATTATCTATATTCAAAAATAAATATAATCATCGTAATTAATATGAAGACAAAAGAAATAAACATTTTATATTAAAAGGAAAACTCACTATAAATAGAAACTTACTAATTTTAGAAACTTACCTAAAATAGAAGTAGTCTTATACAAAATACGTAAGTTATTAAAATAAGTGGAAAGTATAAAAATAGCATTTCTAACGAAATTAGCATTTTATTATTATTGTTGTTATCGTAACTTTAATACATTTCTAAATTCATTAATCAAAATATAAATAAAATATAATAAGTCAATATATTGTATTTTATAAATAATTAAGAAATCGAGTTAAAACTATAAATTTTACAAAAGAGATGTTTTAGGAGAAAAAACGATATCAAAATTAATTGAGTCAACGAGTTTTATAAATGAAATGAGACTTATAAAGATTTCAAATTATTTTTAGCAAATAGCTTTTATTAATAAATAATACGGATTTTACTAAAGATAGTCAACTGTAAATAAATAAGAAAATTATTAGTGAGAATAGTCTCGACTAAAAATGTATTTCAGATAAAAACGACCATTTCCTCATTTATTAATAGATTTCGTAAAACAAAATTAATTTATTGAACAAGTATAAAAATCTCGATTAAAATAGAAAAATACGATTTTTGAGTTAAAATTATAAATTAACGAAAATATGAAATCGATATTATTTAGTTACTAATGTCACGATAAACAACAAAATATTACTCCGTATAAATGATCACAAATAATAAAATTACTAACGATTTATAAAACGATATCGAAAGTCGTAAAATATTTAAGGTACACAATTCAAAATAAAATAATTAGCAAATACTAAATAACTAAAATTAGAAAGCCAAAGTTAAAATATTTACTACATACTACTATTCAAACATACGATATAAAATCGAGCAACGTCCTAAAGTTACCTTTAACCGATATCCAAGCAATCACGTACTTGCCTTTCTTGATTAAGGCCAAACTCGAACCTTAGAACTTGAAAGCCAATTTAATAGCACTCCTAGGCCTTCACGAAACAAAAATGAACGATATTGGAATAATGAGAATCGGGAAAGAACGAGAAGGAGAAGATAAGGAAATCGAAACAGCAGGAATGAAGAAAACAATAGAACGAGGAGAACTAAGATGCGCACAAACGTACGTCTAACAGCATAAAAATAGTGCAGCAGGAGCATCATACGCGGACAGCAAAGAAGACAGCACCAACGCGACAGAAAGAAGAAGAAAAGAACGGAGAAAAGAGTATCGCAAAACCGTGTCTATGAGCAGAACAAAAACAACGATGACGACACACAAAAGCAATCGAACAAACAGCAGCTGCAACAGAAAAAGGACGACATCGAAAGACAATAGCAGCATCAGCAAGGAAGCAAGAGAAGAAGGAGAAGAATAAAGAACGAATAAAGAAAAGTGAAACGGACAGAACAACAATATATAACGACGCGACAATAACGAGCAAAAGGAACAAACGTGACAGTAGCAGAGTTTCTAAACAGCGGCAACAAAACAGCGGAAGTAAAACGCAACAGCAGTAGTACGAATAACATAACAGCAGTAACGACACAAACCACACTAATCAGACGGGACAAAGAGAGACGGAACAACTGCAGAGAAATCAAATTGAAGACGAAAAGAACGAAGAATAAAAAGAAAGGGGGAAGGAGAGTAGCAGCGACAACATTAAACGATAACAGCAGCAGCAGAACAGTGTAGAAGGAGGACAGAACGCAGCAGAAAAAAAAATGAAAACAACAGCGAAGGAAACACAGAAGAAGAATAAGAAAAGAAGAAGAAAACGGAGATGAAACCTACAAAAGATCAGCAGCAGCAACAGCAAAACTACCGCAGAAGAAGAGGAAGAAAAAGAAGCTAAGAAGAAGAAGAACGAGAAAGGCAAACCTGAACTAGATTAATTGATGACGAATAGCAGCAACGAATGAACGCAACAACACGACAATGGCAGCAGCATCAACATAGTAGCAACAGCGAAACAGAGAAGGAATGATGGTGCGAAAGAAGGATGAAGAAGGCAGATGATGGGGTGAAATGAAGAACGAAGAAAAGAGAGGAAAAATGGATTGACAGGGGGAGTAATGATAGGAGAAAAAGGGGATGAATGATGGAGAAAATTGAAGCGGTGGAAGATCAAAAGAATGTGAGAAATGAATGGATTAGGGGGAGTGAATGTCAGAAAAGTGGGATAAATCAATTCACCAAATGAAAATGTACGGATTCCGAGACAAAATGTATACGTTGTATACGGATAATTAAATGAATCGGGTAGGAGACGAATTCCGTAACGATAAGTTGACTGACCCACGAATCGAATTAAAATGAGTTAATAAAATTAATAAATAATCGGGCCGAGAAATAAAATGAATAAATAAAGTACTCGAGATGAAAACAAAGCTTATAGAAATAGATAGTTAGACGTTAAAATAACATTTCTCGAAAAAAAAATAGATCTTCGATAAAGTGAATTAAATTGATTTCTATAGGAAAGAAAATAAATATTTTGACGAAACTTTTAAATAATGAACTTTGAGTCAAAAATAGAAATTCGAGTTTAAATATAAATAAATAAAAAGAATTTAGAATTTAAATCGTTGAAATAGACTTTCGACAAGAATTAAATTAAATGTATAAAATGAATCGAAACAGAAATAAAAATATGTTTTAAATATAAGAAGAGTTTCCCAGTCAAATAGAATTTTAGAAGTTTGAAACGATTAAACGATAAATTCGGTTTACAATAATTGTAAGAATTACGAGTTAAATCGTAAATAAAATAAAAATACGAATATAACTCTAATTTAATTTACTTTATAAAATCAGGGGTGTTACAATCTTCCCCACTAAAAAGAAGTTTCGACCTCGAAACTTATAAAAAGGTAAGGATAGAATGGAAAACAAAGTAATATCATTTGAACAAAATGAGAATGCTTAACTCGCATCACAATCTCGGTTTAAAAATTTTTACAACTTGAACGTGACATGAAATCGAATTCGAAAACAAAATTCAATATGATTTGGGTTCAGTTACCCAAAGTTTAAAAACATTTAAATTAATAAAATCGCAAGTTAAAAATTATTCGATAAAATAATGACAATTAAATAATATTTGTAAACGAACTCGAGGGGAGAGTACCCAAATATTTTCAAAGCGACAGTAAAACGTTTTGATTAAGATATTTTACAAGATTTTGTTTTAAGACTGAACAAAATTTCGAGAAATCAAGTTTTGTAGTTAGTAAATAAAAATCGAACCACTCGTCAAACATTTTTGATAATAGATTCAAAGTCTACCGGCAATAAAAATAAATAAAAAACCTAGACATACGATGTTTTTTCGAAAATGTCAAACCGTTTTACACAATAATCTTATAGAAATCAAAATATTAGCAATTATGAAAGTTTTCGTAATTTAAACCTGCTTGGAAATTGAAATTTGAAACAATTTCGAAATACTTAAACAATTAATTAAGGCATTTCGAAACAAGACGAAATATATGTGTTATCAAAAATAAAATAGAAATGAAGTACAAAGTTTTGAAATTTATAAGTCAAAATGTTAAAATTTCACGATAGCCCAAAATTTTAAATTGGTCAAGCTTTTCATAACAAAGGTTCGGGAAAAAGGTAAACGGATAAATAGAGTCAAGGTCAACGACGAATCGAAACAAAAGTTTTCAAACCCGATAAAGAAATCAAAAGGGATTGGCCGAAGAAGAAGAAGTAGCAGGATTTAAGGAAACCTAAGGGAAGGAACGAAATTGAGAGTCAAATAGAGCTCTCACGGATTAGTGAATAAATTAATCATCTCGAGATTCCCGGTACGACTCCCACAACACGGGTTCCTAATTTCCATCAAATAGCTTAAGTCCAATATTAGGCACTAGGTGGTACTACTCGTTCACAACCTTAAAAAAAAGTCTTACATGATTATCCAATCGCTCAAACAACACGATACTAATCCACAATAGTTTTACAATCTAATTTCATCAATTAAAAACATCCAATGGTCATCAACCAAAACCAAACACGCAACCGTTAAGGCTCATACATTCAAAGCTCATAAGGTCTGAACTCGAGGTATACTCCAAATTCCTCGAGTAAGGAACACTAAACAAAATCCACCATTTAATAATGTTCGGGTACGAAATCCTAAAAAAAATGATCACCAACATTTATAATGCCACAAGTACAGAAGTTGGCGAAGTACAATAAATCCTCAAACGCGCTCAAACCTGTAAGTAAAGGCGTAAACACTCACGTCTTCAAACACGTCATTGGGCTAAGGTTTATGAAAATTCCATCAAATTTCATATTGTATCAGCGAAACCACCAAAATATTTATTAACTCAACGAAGCCACAATCTCATTGGTCTAAGGGTTCTGATCTATAAATCCATCAAAATGATTCACATTAAGTATTCCTCAAAACGACGCGATAAATCCAACCTTTAATTGTGCTATATATTTTTCTTCTTCAAGTTAACAACAATTTATCCAAGTTAGATCACTCAAATCCAAAGTTCATAGGTTACAACCTTAAACAACTATCAACGATCTAATTCAATCCTTAAGAAACACGGATAATCTATGTCAACCAAAATTTCTGACGATATTAATGAAAATCTTCAAGGGTACCACAATACTCAGGCTAACTCTTTAAACAATACAATAAGATCCTAAATATCCGCGGTGCATCCATCCAATAAGCATCAGGTAGCATCCCAAAGTAATAATATTATCAGTTACACTTAATTCTGTTCTTGGCTAGGTACTAGGTATCCATTAAATATAATATAGTCTTACTACTCCAAAATATATTCAACTCTAAGTACTCCAAAATAATCAAAGTAACCTATAACCCAAGGTTAAGTATCTAAAGCATCATCCTAATTCCATCAATCAACAATTTGCCACTCAAATCAATCCTCAATATTTTCTTACTTGCTTAGAAGATAAGGTAGACTCACAATCTTCAAATCAGGTCAAAAGGGTTTACTTAACCTCAATCATCTATAACTTTTCACGGGGTTCACTGAGAGGGAGTTATTCGATCTAACCAAGAATCTCAAGAAGAAAGATGGTAAAGTAGGAGAATTAATCGAAGATTTATCTTAAGAATGAAGACGAGAATCAATTAGAGAAGAATTGGAAGAAATAGAGACAGGGAGAAAAGAATCAATGACTCTAGATAACTAAGATCTAAAACGAGAGGGGAATCTTCGGACCTCTAAGGTTCCACAAAGAAAATCGCGGGATATCTTCATCATCTCGTAGGGACACGAGCACACTAGTCTTGTGTTACTTCGTCTGGATCTAAAACGATTTCATATCTGAGTCTGTTGCACCGTCACGGAACTGAAATCTACTCTTGATCATCTAGCATGTAGCTTAAGCAAACTGAATCGGAGCAAAAAAGTCACCATCGACATCTTGCTTGGGGCACCAAGTTGTCCACTCGAGTCAGCAGGTGTTGAGAGTTCTAAGTAGGACTTGTTCCGATCTGGAGCAGCATCATATCAATATCTTCTTCATTCATCTTCTTCTCGACAAAAGAAACAAATATTCAATGCTAGTCATTGAGTTACAAGAACATATAAACCTAACAACTAAGTCCTTATTTTGGTTTCTACCCATCTCTCACTAATATTTTTTTTTAATGTTAAGATCATTTACTGGTATCTTTCCTAGAATTAGGTGTAAGCGTCGGGAGCAACAATGCTCTGATAGCAACTGTAATCCCCTAGAATTTTTAACGCAATACAGTGGCGAAAACACTGTAGATTTGGGATTAAAACACACTGATGTTCTATACTTTAATAAAAGAACGGTCAGTCAATACAGAGACCACGTTTTACAAAAGGGCTAAAATAAAAATTCTCCAAACAGAGTTACAAAAAAAATCCATAAATAAACATGAATGAAGAAGAGTAAGATCCACGCTACTCGCTAGCTCACACCCAAAACCCAGCAGCAAATACCTGTCATATTATAAACATAACAGCCACGTCAGTGGGGAGTAACTCGGACGTTTCCCAGCCATATTATATCATATGGAAAAATAATAGTATTATTATATCAAAATAGTTAAAATGGAAAACATTAAAAGATATAATAAAAATAAGCTTTCGGCGAAAACTTGTAAAATATTGGAACAATAAAATCAGAACAAGTTTTCAGAAGAAAACTTCAAATATTTGCCAACCTGCAAATCAAAATGTATCGATAATAATAAAAATATTCAAAACGGCGTTATGGAAATATTCAGTGTAGAAGGTCAGACTTTCACCAAGAGAATACTAAAACTAGCTTCGAGAACCTAGTTCAAACAAATCAAACTTCGGTCCCTAACTAGGCTACTCAACCATAATAGAGCGGCGACTTATAAATGCGTGGCCCTAGTTTAAGACAATGTACACCCCTCCTGGAATTACCTGTCATGTAGTTCAACTTATGACGGCGACTTATTGCGAGGCCTAAGCTTAAGGTCAAAATGTACACTACTCCCGGGATACCTGTTACACGGTTCAACAACCAATGTACCGATTCTTGATACACTAGCCTTATAGTTGATGGCAAAACCGTAAACCCTAGAAAATATAACTCTAACCTCACACTTGTCCTTATTCCATAACTCCAAAACAGCCATTATCGATATACAAAAGACATAATCAATATAAATAATAAGAGGATAAAGAGAATAAACATTGTATATAAAAGGGGAAACTTTATATAGATAGAAACGTAATAATTTTAGAAACTTACTTAAAATAGAAATATTGTTATAGAAAATTCGTAAGTGTTTAAAACAAGTGAAATGTGCAAAAATAGCATTTCTGACGAAATTAACATTTTATTATTATCGTCGTTATCGTAACTTTAACATATTTCTAAATTCGTTACTCAAAATATAATAAAATATAATAAGTCAATATATAATATTTTATAAATAATTAGGAAGTCGAGTTAATACTATAAATTTTAGAAAAGAGATGTTTTAAGAACAACGGTATCAAAATTAATTGAGTCAACGAGTTTTATAAATTAAACGAGATTTTATAAAGCTTTCAAATTAGTTTTAGCAAATAGATTTTATAAATAAATAATACTGATTTTACTAAAATAATCAATCGTAAACAAATGAGAAAATATTAGGGGCAATAGTATCAACTAAAAATATATTTAAAACAAAATCGACTATTTTCTCATTTGTTAGTATAAATCGTAAAAAGAAAATTTAATTTATTAAACAAGTATACAAACCTTGATTATAATATAAAAATACGATTTTGAGTTAAAATTATAAATTAATGAAATATGAAGAAGATGTGAAATCGTTATTATTTAGTTACTAGTGTCACGATAACCAACAAAAGTATTATAACGATCGTAAATAATTAAATTACTAAAGATTTATAAAACGATATCAAAAACTGTAAAATATAATAAGACATGCGATTTTAAAAAAAAATTAATATTATTAGCAAAATAATAAATAGCTAAAATTTAGAAAATCTAAGTTAGAGTATTTACTACATACTACTACTCAAACATACGATATAAAATCGAGTAACGTCCTAAAGTTACCTTGTGCGATAAATCCTCGATGCACTTCCTTCAATCCACTTGTCCAAGCTCTATCTCCCTGATACTCGTCATAAAAAAAACTTCAAGGATCCAACGGAACACGAGACATAAAGACAAAGAAACAAAGTGATCGGAATTAAGAAATATCAAAAATGACCAAAGATGACACGGAATACGTGAGAAGGAAAAGAGAGGGGAGGAGAAGGGATAAAGAGAATCGGAAAAGAAAGAGCAGCAGCGTAAACAGAACAAAGAAGACGAGATAGAACGAAAATGACGAGCAGGTCGTGTGCACAACAGAAACCGGACGACAACATTACGATGACGAGCCTCAATACTCAACAAACGAGAACAACTGTAGTCGCAAACGCAGCAGCACAAATAACTACACACAGTAGCATCGAACCACAACAACAGTAACTTCATGAGCAGTAGCAGGTGAGGACGAAAGTATACTCCACATGTGAACCGAGACAAACATATTAGAGAACTAGAACAATGACCACAACATATAACAGAGGAGGACAAGAAATTAAGAAAGAACGTGATCGGATTAAGAACGGACACATCAAGAAAGCAATTTGGTTGGGTGAGCGGAGGTCGACAGATATGACAGTAAAATCGAGCAAAATAAGGGAGAAAACAGGTACAAGACCAATCGGATGCATTACCAGTAGTAGACAGCAGCGACAATATCACAACAACAACCAACGTGACAGCAGACAGCAACGGTCGAAGACAGAAGAACAAAAGATGAAGAAAGGAAAATGATGGAAGAAAAGGACAGAAGGAGGCCAAATAAGAACCGAAACCGAAACCGAAATACGAGACGACAAAAAGAACAACGAGAAGAAGGAAAAAGAAAGAAGAGTGAAATGAACAGAACAACAATAACGATGCGATTAAAGCAAACGACAAAACGAAGAAGAAGTAGCTGCACGCTGCAGTAGGACATAATGCAGCAGCAGTAATAAAACGAAGTAGCAGTAGCAATAGACAGAACAAACAACAAGACGGCAGAAGTTGCAGGTGCAACAAAGAAGAAACTGTTATCACGGTAGTAGAAGAGATAAGAAGAGAAGAAGGTAAGATCTTATCTGGAACGAAACAGAGATTGTGTCGCGACAATTGTCACTGTCCTAAAGTTGATTTATGCCCCGTCTGCTACACACGGCCTCAATAGCACTCAACTCCCAGGATTCCACAACCAAACCGTAACTTCAGTGTAGGTGAAGAACGGATGAATACAGCGAAGAACGTTTGCCAACAACTTAACCGGAACAGAGATGAAGATATGAAGTATAAAGTATATGAGGTGTGTTGATTGTGTTCTGGAAGTGAAATGAAGGGCAGTATATATAGTGGAGCAAAGGTAAGAGGTTCAAACTGCAACAGTAAATGCACACTGGAAACTTGCCCAATCAGTACAGTAATCAGCCTCGAAAAAGCGCACAATCAGTCTCGAAAATGACAGAGGACTTGACTGATTTGAAAGATGCTTCTGGAATTAAAAGGAAATCCGACTACTAAAAATTACCTGCAAGCGGTGCGCCGCAGGCGCTCTACCAAAGCCCAAAGCCCGGCTCGTGCTCGTGCTCGTGCTCGACTCGACTCGGCGCGCGCGCGTGTGTGGTGTACGTAGTCCTCTCTTGTACACAACTAGTAGAGCATTTTAGTGAGTCATATATAAACACATATTAGTAGTCATAAATGATCCATTTGGGATAGTAAATGTCACTAAATGAGCTTCTTTTGAAGCATTAACTCTAACAATCCCCCACATGATTCAAAAGTAGAAGAAAAGTGGAAAAATCATTGGCAAACGGAGTTTTAGTGTTTAGATGTTCAGTGTCTTGTGGACTTTAACTGACACCCAGTGCGTACACAAACCTAGAACCATCATTTAGAAGTGGATCGAAGACTTTAACCTCCTAATGATATTGGTAAAAGGTTAGTGCGCACTTACCGTACTCAAATCAGGGCTAGTATTCGCACCATCCATGAACTCATCATGAACGCTAACTGTATATAGTAAGTGTTTTACTTGGACTTCCCAAGTGCTCTCCAAATGAATCCTGGTAATTCATGAATGTCTCTAGAGATCCTAAAGCCTAAGGATCTCTTGAGGTTTAGAGCAATAATCCCCCACATTCACATAGGTAAATTCATCAGGTTTGACCGTCACAAACCATCCATTTAGGACTATGAATTTATTAAGAGCCAAAGCTCAACCTTAACACACAAGACAGTAGATATCAAAAATAGAATATATGTCACGCAAAACAATTACAAAAGGAAATGGTTGTGACATTATTACTCGAGTTTACTGTGACTTCATTTGACCGCATTTGACCTTAGCTGAGCTAAGTTGGGTATCAATCACAGTTTACTCCTTTACGGGCTTTAAACCCATATCCCGTGCTGTCTCCAGCACCATCTTTCTACCAAGGCCTTTGGTGAAAGGATCCGCTATGTTCCTCTTGGATCTTACAAACTCAATTGAGATTACATTTTCTCTGATCAGATTCCTCACTATTCCATGCCTTAGGCGTATGTGTCTCCTTTTCCCATTGTATGTTTGACTGTGAGCTACCCCAATTGCAGCTTGATTGTCACAATGCATGGAGATCGATGGAGTCGGCTTCCCCCACAATGGAATGTCAGCTAGCAGACTCCTCAGCCACTCTGCTTCCTGTCCTGCCAATTCTAGAGCAATAAATTCAGATTCCATTGTCGATTTGGCAATGCAAGTTTGTTTAGACGATTTCCATGAAATAGCACCACTAGCAAGTGTAAACACATAACCACTAGTAGATAAAATATCAGGAGATTCGGCTATCCAATTAGCATCAGTGTAACCTTCTAGGACAGCAGGTGTTCTCTCATAATGTAAACCTCAATCCATAGTGCCCCTCAAGTATCTCAACAAACGAATAAGGGCCGTCCAATGGTCTTGTCCGGGGTTATGAGTGTACCTACTTAGTCTGCTTACTGCGTAGGCGATATCGGGTCTAGTATAATTCATTAGGTACATGACACTACCTATAATCTTGGCATATTCCTCTTGTCCCACACTGTTTCCGAGGTTTTTAGCCAGATCTATACTAGAGTCATAGGGTGAGGACAAGGGTAAACTATCAAACTGATTGAACTTTTTCAGAATCTTTTCCGTGTAGTGAGACTGACTCAAACATAATCCTGTTTTAGTTCTAGTTATTTTTACCCCAAGAATAACATCTGCCTCCCCTAGGTCCTTCATGTCAAAACACGAATTTAGAAAACTTTTGGTAGCTTCTACCACATGCATGTTTGTTCCAAATATGAGCATATCATCCACATACAAACATACTATTACACAACCAGAATCATCATATTTAGAATACACACATGCATCAGAATCGTTTATCGTGAAACCATTGGATCTGATAGTTTTGTCAAATTTGTCATACCATTGCTTTGGTGCATGTTTCAGGCCGTACAAGGACCTGATGAGCTTGCATACCTTGTTCTCTTGTCCAGGAGCCAAAAAACCTTCTGGTTGTTTCATGTAGATCTCTTCATCAAGATCGCCATTTAAAAATGCAGTCTTTACATCCATCTGATGAATAACTAAATCATGTATAGACGCAAGTGCAATTAGAGCCCTAATAGTAGACACTTTAGTAACAGGTGAGTAAGTATCAAAGAAATCCAAACCTTTCGTTTGACGATTACCACATACAACAAGTCTGGCCTTAAATTTATCAACTGAGCCATCGGGTTTGAGTTTCTTTCTAAACACCCACTTATTACTTAGGGGTTTACAACCCCTAGGTAAATCTGTTAACACCCAAGTGTTATTACTCATAATAGACTCTATTTCACTATTAATGGCTTGAAGCCAAAAAGTGGAATCAATGGAGCTCATAGCCTCTTTATAAGTTCTAGGATCTGTTTCGAGGATAAAAACATTTACGACATACTCATCAACTAAACTCGTTTTGGCAAGGAAAGCGGTCACGAAATCTGGACCAAAACTGGTTTCGGTCCTGGATCGTTTGCTCCTTCGAGGTTCCTCGGGAACCACCGCAAGAGTAGGGGGACGCGCTGCAACAACAGGAGCCAAAGAGTTAGTTTTCATAGGAAAAATATGCTCAAAAAATTCTGCATCTCTAGATTCTTTTATGGCCCCGAAACCGGACAAATCTTTAAGAATGAAGCGGTAAGCGGCACTATTCATGGCATGCCCGATGAAAATTCCGTCTACGGTTTTCGGTCCAATTTTGCTCCTTTGAAACGTTGGAATCCCGATCTTCGCCAGGCACCCCCATACTTTGAGGTATTTGAGATTGGGCTTGTATCCTCTCCACAGCTCATAAGGAGTCTTACCTGTTTTCTTATGAGGTACGCGATTCAGAACATGACATGCATAAAGGACTGCTTCACCCCACATATTAGTTGGCATTCCAGAACTTAACGACATTGCATTCATCATATTCTTTAGTGATCGGTTTTTACGTTCGGCAACACCGTTTTGTTGGGGTGAATAGGGGGCAGTCCTTTCATGTATAATACCATGGGTCTTACAATAGTCACTAAGTGGGTTACCGTCGTATTCACCTCCCCGGTCAGATCTTACTCGTTTTATTTTAAGGTCTAATTGATTTTCAACCTCGGCTTTAAACTCTATGAACTTGTTTTCAGCCTCATCTTTGGTTGTTAATAAATAGACCCTATTGTAGCGAGAATAATCATCCACAAAAGTGATATAGTAATGTTTCCCACCCCTACTTGTGGTGTTCTTAAAGTCAGCTAAGTCCGAGTGAATTAGCTCAAGAAGCGTAGTAGAACGTTCCACACATTTATTAAAGGGTGTTTTAGCATGCTTAGCTTCGACACATATTTCACACTTATCAAAATTTGTGTCGCTAAAGTCAGGAATAAGGTCATGATTTTTCATGTTTTTAATCGAGGTCACATTAACATGTCCTAGTCTAGCATGCCATAACGAAACAGACTCAGCAATATAAACAGAAGAGGACGAATTCTTATTAATAACTTCTATGTCTAATACAAATAATCCACCATTACAAAAGCCTTTACCGACAAAATTCCCATTTCTAGTGAGCACAAGTTTATCAGATTCGAAAGCTAATTTGATACCTGCTTTGTTTAATAAAGCTCCAGAGATAAGATTTCTTCGAATATCAGGAACATGTAGCACGTTATTATGTTCCAGAGTCTTACCGGAAGTGAGCTTCAAGATAACTTTCCCTTTACCAAGTACCTTCACAGTGCTAGATTTTCCCATAAATACGCATTCCCCACTTGGTACTTGAGAGTAATCCGTGAAAACATCCCGATTGGAGCAGATGTGCCTTGTAGCGCCGGTATCAACAACCCATTCGGAAAAATTGCTTACTAAATTAACCTCTGACACAACAGCAGCAATTATATCGTCATCTTGTTCAGTAAGATTAACATGAGATTTATTGGGGTTCCTTTTACCAGCGGGAGAAAAACCTTCGGGACAAAATCTTGCCGAGTGACCCGGTTTACCACATGTAAAACAATTTCCCTTAAATTCCCGTTTACCTTCACCTTTAGAATCCCCCTTGCCATCCCGTTTGAAGGTATTCTGGTTTCTAGTCCCATGAACTTGATTAGAAGACTTGTTACCCCTTTTTTGACCCTTGTAATGGTTCTTAGACTCGATTAGGTTAGCCATGGAAGAAGAGTGTTCGACTTGTTTACCTAAAGTCTGTATACGGTTTTGTTCCTCAATCTTTATATGAGACACTAGTTCTAAAAGGGTAAAGTCCTTTTGTTTGTGTTTCATACTACGAACATAGTTTTCCCAAGACGCCGTAAGTTTATCTAATAAACAATTTGCCTGAAAAACCTCACAGATTTTCATACCTTCTGCCATTACCTCTGCACATAGATTTTCGTATTCATGAACTTGATCTAAGATGGGTTTGTCATCGACTAACTTGAAATTTAACCAACGACTGCAAGCATACTTTTTCGTTCCATAATCATCAGAACCATACTTGGTTTTGAGATCATCCCAAATTTCAGTAGCCTTCTTAAACTTACTGTAAATTAAGTACAAAGAAAAAGTCATATAATGCAGTAACATTCCCCTACAAGTAACATTATCCGTTTCAAAAACTCTACCCGACTCTTCTGGAGCCTCAGATTTAGTAAGTGTATAAGCGACCCCCAATTGAGTTAGGAAAAATTCCATTTTATCTGACCACATCCGGTAATTTTTACCATCAAAAAGTTCTAGTCTGGACATGTCGGGTATGAATGGGTTTATGAACAACAGCAGTAGGAACGGAAGTTAAAACAGAAGGAGGATGAGTAGAAGGAACAACATTAACAGGAGTACTAGCCATGATAAAAACGTTAAATCAACTTTAGATTGTTATCACGGTAGTAGAAGAGATAAGAAGAGAAGAAGGTAAGATCTTATCTGGAACGAAACAGAGATTGTGTCGCGACAATTGTCACTGTTCTAAAGTTTATTTATGCCCCGTCTGCTACACACGGCCTCAATAGCACTCAACTCCCAGGATTCCATAACCAAACCGTAACTTCAATGTAGGTGAAGAACGGATGAATACAGCCAAGAACGTTTGCCAACAACTTAACCGGAATAGAGATGAAGATATGAAGTATAAAGTATATGAGGTGTGTTGATTGTGTTCTGGAAGTGAAATGAAGGGCAGTATATATAGTGGAGCAAAGGTAAGAGGTTCAAACTGCAACAGTAAATGCACACTGGAAACTTGCACAATCAGTACAGTAATCAGCCTCGAAAAAGCGCACAATCAGTCTCGGAAATGACAGAGGACTATTAAAAATTACCCGCAAGCGGTGCGCCGCAGGCGCTCTACCAAATCCCAAAGCCCGGCCCGTGCTCGACTCGACTCAGCTCGGCGCGCGCGCGCGCGTGTGTGGTGTACGTAGTCCTCTCTTGTACACAACTAGTAGAGCATTTTAGTGAGTCATATATAAACACATATTAGTAGTCATAAATGATCCATGTGGGATAGTAAATGTCACTAAATGAGCTTCTTTTGAAGCATTAACTATAACAGAAACAACAGAACGGATAGAAGGAGAAGAAAACATGAACGAAAAACAGCAGTAGCATTACCGTAATAGCAGCCAAATGCAACAACAGCAGCTGAGGCGCACCATCACGGAACAAGGCAGAACGAGCATAGCAGCGGCAGTAGCAAAGGCCGATTGCTCGAAAAGAAATGAAGAAGACGAAGGAAAAAGATGAAGGATGGCGAAGGCTGAAGAAGTAGGTGCGCAGAGGTGAAATGAAGAAGATGAACGAGAATTTAGAGGAGTTTAAAGGGAATGAATGAGGAAGGAGTGAAGCGGTGGACGTTGAATGTGGGCAGAATTGAAGCGGTGGAAACAATAGAAGTTGAGACTAAAAGAGGATGAATCAGCTTGAATAAAAAAAGGAGAAATATGTGGGGCTGAAACAGTTTAAGTAAAAAAAAAAAAGAAGAAACACGAATTAATAAAATGAATTGGGTCGAATCGAATTAAAACGAGTCAATAAAATTAATAACTAATCGGACCGTCAAATAAAATGAGTAATTAAATTATTTGAGATTAAAACAAAGCTTATAGAAATAAATAATTTGACGATGAAATCGTATTTCCCGATAAATAATAAATCTTCGATAAAGTGATTTAAATTGATTTCTCGAGGAAAAGAAATAGATGTTTTGACGAAACATAAAATAAATGAACTTCGAGCCGAAAAATAGAAAATTCGAGCTTAAATATAAATAAATAAAAAGAATTTAGAATTTAAATCGTCGAAATAGACTTTCGATAAAAAATAAATTAAATGTATAAAATGAATCGAAACAGAAATAAAAATATATGTTTTAAATATAAGAAGAGTTTCCTAGACAAATAAAATTTTAGAAGTTTGAAACGATTTAAACGATGAGTTTGTTTTATAATAATTTTAAGGATTACGAGTTAAATCGTAAACAAAATAAAATACGAACATAACTTTTAAATTAATTTAATTTATAAAATCATGGGTGTTACATAGACGGAACAACTGTAGAGAAATCAGATTTAAGACGAAAAGAACGAAGAATAAAAAGAAAAGGAGAAGGAGAAGAAAGCGAGAGTAGCAGCGGTAACAGTACACGAAAACAGCAGCAGCAGAAGAGTGTAGAAGGAGGACAGAACGCAACAGAAAAAAAATGAAAACAGTAGCGAAGGAAACATAAAAGAAGAATAAGAAAAGAAGAAGAAAACGGAGATGAAACCTACAAAAGATCAGCAGCAGCAGCAGTAAAACTACCGTGGAAGAAGAGGAAGAAGAAGAAGCTAAGAAGAAGAACGAGAAAGGCAAACCTGAACTAGATTAATTGATGACGAATAGCAGCAACGAATGAACGCAACAACACGACAATGGCAGCAGCATCAGCATAGTAGCAGCAGCGAAATAGAGAAGGAATGATGGTGCGAAAGAAGGATGAAGAAGGCAGATGATGGGGTGAAATGAAGAACGAAGAAAAGAGAGGAAAAATGAATTGACAGGGGGAGTAATGATAGGAGAAAAAGGGGATGAATGATGGAGAAAATTGAAGCGGTGGAAGATCAAAAGAATGTGAGAAATGAATGGATTAGGGGGAGTGAATGTCAGAAAAGTGGGATAAATCAATTCACCAAATGAAAATGTACGGATTCCGAGACAAAATGTATACGTTGTATACGGATAATTAAATGAATCGGGTAGGAGACGAATTCTGTAACGATAAGTTGACTGACCCACGAATCGAATTAAAATGAGTTAATAAAATTAATAATTAATCGAGACGAGAAGTAAAATGAATAAATAAAGTACTCGAGACGAAAACAAAGCTTTTAGAAATAGATAGTTAGACGTTAAAATAGCATTTCCCGAAAAAAATAGATCTTCGATAAAGTGAATTAAATTGATTTCTAGAGGAAAGGAAATAAATATTTTGACGTAACTTTTAAATAATGAACTTTGAGTCGAAAATAGAAATTCGAGCTTAAATATAAATAAATAAAAAGAATTTAGAATTTAAATCGTCGAAATAGACTTTCGACAAGAATTAAATTAAATGTATAAAATGAATCGAAACAGAAATAAAAATATGTTTTAAATATAAGAAGAGTTTCCGAGTCAAATAGAATTTTTGAAGTTTGAAACGATTAAACGATAAATTCGTTTTACAATAATTGTAAGAATTACGAGTTAAATCGTAAATAAAATAAAAATACGAATATAACTCTAATTTAATTTACTTTATAAAATCAGGGGTGTTACACTAATGGACTTGAGTCTCTAGAGCGAGACGATTTAATGCGAATCTAGAGGTGAGATGACATGACATGAGTCTCAGAGCGAGACGCCCAAAATGGAAAACCTCGTAGGGAGGTGACACCAGGTAATTAGCAAGCACAAATAAGCACACTGTTAAGACATGAGATTGATCATTATCTCGGCTCGGAATCAAAAGGATATTATATTGATTTTTGGTAATTGATGTTTTGAAAATTGAGATTTTGAATTCGATGTTTTAGGCAATCGAGTTTGAGAAGTTGAATATTTTTTTTTGGAAAATTGAATTTAAATTTTGATTTGACGGCTAGAAACGACCATTTTAAGGTGTCAGGAGAGGTTGTCATATTAAAACCGAGGATTCATGAGTTCAAAACTTGACGATAATAATAACGTAAAATTGAGATTTTGAAATATGGACTTCCTCAAGAAAAAAGTTGCTTAGGAATCTTGGTAGGTTTCAAAATGACAGCGGAAAAACCAGTTTTGAAATTAGCTTGAAAAGTCTAGCCATGTTGGTGTCAAGAATTCTTTTGTTGTAGAAATTCGACGATAATAACAATGTTAAAATTGTGAAAGTCAGTTTATCGAAATTCTTTCCATATTTTATAATCGACATTTCGCTAGTTGGGCAAATAAGTCATTATATTGGTGCGAAATTCGATTTTTGGAATATGGTTTTATTGTTGTCGTCGAGAATTCTATTGGTTAGAAAATCAATGTTGACAATATAAAAAAAAGTTGAAGTAGTATTTGGTTTTGTTTCCATGTTTTATTTACGAAATTCCCTTAAATTGGACAGTCGGAGATTATAACGCCGTTAAAACAGAAAATTGAAAGAAAAGACGGTTTTGAAAAGAAAGGCACTAAAATCAATTTTGAGAGGAAAAAAAAGACATTGTAGGTATTACCATATGACCTACCTAAGTTCCATTAATTGGAAATTCGGTAATTATAAATATATAAAAGATGGGATTTTAAAAAGAAGAGGAAAAATGTAACCATGTGGTGTACCAAAATTTCATTAGTTTGAAATTTGGCGATTACAACAGTATAAAAAGGTGGAAAATTGAAATTCTCAATTATTGAAGTGGCCATCGTAATAGCGCCCAAATGATTTTTTTGCAAATTTTTAAAATGGATGGGTATTGAGTTGGTCAAAGTGACGGTGCTAAAATGACTTTTACAAAATTGGTTTTGAAAATGATGACTTTTGATTTGGCCAGAGTAACAGCGTTAAACCGATTTTTCAATAAAAAGGGTGATTTTAAAAAGACGGAGTTGGTGTAGTTGAATATGTTATCGTGGTTTAATCCGGAATTTAATGCTTTATTTGGGTTGTCAAATCGCGCTACACATAACTAACAAGCGTACACGAATGCAAGTGTAGACACAGGTAGGCTAAGGTAGGTTACTGTCCCATGAAAAGACCTTTTTTTTTTTGCGGAGACGAGTCATCCTACGAGGAATGAAGGTTGTCCATGTTCGACGCGGTGCTAATCACAGATGTGGCTACATCAGACGAGCTAAACGTCAATCGGGGACCCCCTCTAAAGTTCGGGTATGAACCGTTACTGTTTGTGCGGGTCGATTGGTCCAAATCGGTTAAGTTGAGCCTTATGAAGGCTTTAAAACGTGTAGTGACCAGAAAAGAACTTAAAAGCACTCCTAAAAAGTCAACTGTGTTCAAGTTTCACCACAACTGGAAATTTTTAGAAGATAATATCGAATTTTCCATCTCCCCAGCGGAGTCGCCAAACTGCGGACGCTACCACCCGCGCGCGCGCACTTGCGCCTTCCACTGCGGCCACATACACGGCCCGCTCAGAGCCGTCCGATCCTACTTTTGGGGCGAAGTGTTGGACCTTAATTTTGGTATGCGATTCGTTGGTTATACTAGACAGATGTATGAGCACATCTGTGTTTCTGTTGAAATCGATCGAGACGTGGTTGTAAATGTTTAAAGGTAGGATCATTTGGTCTGGCGACTGTTTTAGTGAACCTAAATCGCGATGTGATGTTGGAGTCGCCACCGAACAATTATGGGGTGCTCGGAAACCGTTCTAGTCAACTTTAATCCCCTACTCTGCTAAAAGTCGAGTAACATGGGACCTGAGATAAAGACTTGTACCCTTAAGCATTCCATGTCTAGAATGACTCTCGTTTCAAGGATTTGACCGTCCACTATACAGAGATTCGAGTCAGGGGTAAGGGTACGTATTGAGAAGCCAACGTTAGGAACATCGACACCCAATTCCGCCTGCACATAGCGGCCTCTACTAATCAATCGATGTCAAGACGTTTATCGTTTTTAAGTGGTGAAAATAAATTAACACCTCAGCGTTTTAAACCTAAATCTTTGCTATATCGGTTGGTTATAAGCAAGTTAGCTACTGTCAAAGTTGGATTAACGTTCTTCGCATGCGATATGTGCGATAACATGTAACAAGTTGTACACGTAAGTTGCATGTGAAAGAGAATATCGTTATTATTTATTAATCATATTAGCAAATTTGGAAAACAGGATTAACGCGATAATATGAGTAATAGTCAGTTTATGTGATATAACCCACTTTGTATTCTGCTTAAAGTGCGCCTACACTACATTAATAATTTAATGGGAATGCATCATGTCATGTGATCCAAAACTCTATCGCACGCCTCTGTGCGATTTGGTTCTGAGGCGCCTGACCCTGGGCGTTTAGACTAATACTTAACTGAGCGACTGGTCATTTTTAATAAACTATACAGAAACAAAAACGCACACAGGTTGGACGCGTACCACCAGTCGTCATAGAAATCAGGAGCCTCAGGTGTGAGGGCTGGGATCAGACGCGGTTTATGTGTTCGTTTGGGTTTCTAACTAGTGTTTGTTAGTTACGTTTTATGCTTGGATTAGTGAATTAACATGCAAATGTTGTTGGAAAAGCGATAAAACATGTGATTAATGCGATAAAACATAAGTAAATCATGTGAATAGAAATTGCACCCTCAGATTCTACACGAAAACAAAATATGATGCGTAGACAAAATAAGAACAGATCTAACACGACTACTCGTATTTAATTTAAGTGTTTTGAATTAGGGTTTAAGTTATGGACGTTACGTAGATTGAACAATTTGGTCAAGAGGGTTTAGTCGGACATTCATTGCGACTGGAACCGAGCATGAGCAAGATGTGTACACCATACGTGGAATGGGAACTGCTGGTGCACGCGTCAATTTGGGTGGATTATGAATTCATTGGTCTACAAAAATCATAATGCATAATTGAATTAATCGGATTATGAACTCTTTCAATCCGACCCTTATTTAAAGGAAAAGGTCAAATACTAGATCGAGAAACAACTTAGTCACGATTCGACTTGATTGGATGAACCCAATGAGCGTTATGAATGCGTGAATTAATTTGGGTTAAGAACAATTTTAAGATTTAATTAGGTTTGAGTTAATTAGGTTTGACTTGATTGACCATTTGTCTTGATTTAATTAGGTTTAAGTTAAGAACTTAGGTTTTGCGAATCATGAATTCAAGATTCTTATATTTTGACTACGAAGAATTTAAGAAATTCTTATGGCTGGATACGATCGATTTTTAATTCTTGATGATCCTTGTTGCTCTCATCGAATTAAGAATTCTAGAGATGGCGAAGGATGTGAATTGTTGTTGTGAATCATCGAGGGAAGGGGGTATTTATAGGTTTTTTTAGGTCAGATTCGCTTGCTATGGCGCGTGCCATCGCGTGCCCTGCGTTTGGGACGCCTTGGCTCATGTGGCCCAGTTCTTGGACGCTCAGTGCGGGGCGATTGAATGACTTAGCGCCGCTTTTGAAAAACTTTCATAAATGGAATTATACGGGATCTTTAGATATTTTCTTTGGTTTCTGTGCGTTTACCTATTCTGTGTTTTTGTTGTTTTGGGCTTCGTGTTTGACTTTTCAGATTTAACTCGGTTTGACTCGCTGACTTGGATTTGACTTTGCATTTCGGGATCGACTCGGGTCTCCGGATTCGGAGTCGCCTCTAGTTAGTGTTGATGTGACCGTAACAACTCGACTAAGACCGTCTAGATGCGGAATTAATTATTTCTGAGTAGTGAATTGATTCGAATTATAGAAAAATCATCCAAAACATCGTAAAATCGTATAGTGTTACAGTCCAATCTTCATCGGGAGTTGGCCGAAAGCTCGAGTAGACACCAGGTACAAATCTGGATGTCTACCGGATCGAGTATTCTTCTAATTCAATAGTGTTAGATAATATTAAAATAAATACTTTGTACTTTTTTTATTTTTAAAATGTTCTTCACCTTTAAGGATTTATCATAGAACGTAATTAGCATAATTAAAGTTATAAATACGTAGTATGAGTTAATTTATTTTAGTTTCCATAATGATTTGTTTGCATAATTGAAAAATACTCCGTAGAACTTTTGGAAGGAAAATATTTAATATGGTGATAACATGTGTCCTAATGTTATTCTTTTAGTATACGAGACGTGCTAAATCATACACGCGAATTACTACGTTATACACATATATTCTGTATTTACCCTTGTCACTTGATCCATTCAATTTAAGGGAAAAAAACAAAAAAAAAATCAAGATCTATCTCCTTCCAACTTCAGCCAGTCGACCAAAAATCTACCACCACCTTCAAGCCAACCACACTTTCACGTCCCCACGTCGATTACTCTCCCCCACCCAATGCCCACTCTCACCAACCGCCCTCGCCTACCCCACTCTCTCCCCTACCGTATAACAACCTCCGACCCCTCCCACCACGTCGGCCACCTTTGTCCATGTGACCTGTCCTTTACCGCCATCCACCACCTATGTTTGTCGTCTTCGATAAGATTGATGAACCAATTGAAAAAAATATGAAAAAAAAACTGATTTTGAAAAACAAAAAACATATCTAATATAATCGAATCTGAAAGTAAAACTAATAAATTCAAATTGCTGTTGTTGATTTACTAATTTAGATTTATGTTTGATGAATTTAACTACTTAATAAATTCACATTATTGCTATTGATTTACGAATTTAGGTTTATAATTGATTAGTTTTTTCAAAGATGGTTACGTTTAGGGTAAAGGTTTGGGATTTTTTTAAACTACACATCTGAAAGGGGTAGGATTGGAAAAAATTGTGACAAATGTGTACAACGAAGTAAAAGGCGTGTATGAAATAGCAATTCCGTATATAGGGGATACAAATTAATCTAATATAATATTAATCATAATTTCCACATTTATAAGATACTAGATGGATGCCCGTGAGATCCACGGTTACCAAAACAATTAGTGATAAATGTGTAAATTTAAATGGATTTTACTCCATACTAATTTGGTTGTGTATGGAAATAATATTCTGTTAACAATATTAACGTGAGAACGTCTCATTTGAGAATTGATCTTGAAATTTATTACTTCCACCATTTTCTTTGTATCTTCCCATGGATATTTGGCACAATTTTTTTGTATTGAATATAAAATTATAGATTTAATTTTGGGAAGAATGGTAAGTGTGTGCAAATAGGAAAGAATAAAGGTGTAAAGTGTTGTAAATAGTAAGGGTAGTATGGTAAAAATTATGGACCAAAATGGAAAGAAATAAAATTGGAAGATAAAAAAAAAGTAGACCAAAAAGAAAATTGGGAAGATATAAAAAATGGAGGAAATACATTATTACCTACGCTAAATTCAACATACTCTACATTCTGGCAAAATCAAGCACGTACACCTTGACACAATCATCACTCATTATCACGATAAATCACATCGAACATTATTGTGAGTATTGAAAATAAGAGCATTTGCATGAGTAACTGTAGACACCCGCATTTTGACTGTCAGGTGTCTATGGCAGTTTCCAAAAAACACCCGATGATGATCGGACGCAAATGTGTTTCTACGCGCTCGGATATGGGCTCGAAACCATTAGTTTTTGGCTTATGCATTTACGGAGTAAAAATCTCACAAAACTGACCTCAAATTCAGGCCCAATGGGTCGTTTCCAATCAAATAAGACTAATTTGGGTCAAAACCGACACCGGAAATAAAACCGACTTTTAGCGATTGAGTCAAACCCTGGTCAAAGCCGTTCCGAGACACAAAAAAGCAGTCACTCAAACATCTAAAGTCCAATCCAAATACAAAACCCACAAAATATCCAAACCACAGTCCAAAAAACCAGACCCACCCTTTGCGGCTGACCCACTCGATCGAGTGTCAGTCCACTCGATCGAGTGGGCCCTGTAGGCGACCCAGCTGCAGTCTTTCGGGCCACTCGACCGAGTCCAGGGGCTACTCGGTCGAGTAACCCTAGACGGGTGAGGTTGCCAAAGCCTATATAAACATCCCCATGCACACACTTTGGAGGATCTCTCTTTTCACCTTTTTTGACATCTCTACACACCTTTTTACAACTTTACAAACCCTAACCCTAGCAACTAGGAGACAAACCCTAATCACCATAACTTAACTTACATCTCGATTACTCCCGTGCAAGCCGCATCTAACAAGTCCCGTCCGAGAACAAGAACATGTAGGTTGAGGGTGCAAAAACCTTTTTTTCTCCTTTTTCTTCTCTTCGTACGTCCGTCCCGAGTCACGTTTTTTTTATTGTTTTTTTATTTTATCGCATTCTAATATTATTAATAATTACTAGTACGAAAACATTAAAATACTTGTGAATTTGTGTCGAGTGCGAATGATGTCGGGATAAGGAAACCCGAATATACAAGAGTATTGCACTCAGCGTTGCCGATCGCTTATCCCGACACCCCTAGCACTTGATTATTGAAGCAAGTCAACTTAAACAATAGTTCTTTCACTTTTGTTTATATCCTCATTGTCGCATATTTCGTCAATTGCAATCTATTTTCAAAACAAGTACTTTTTTCTTTAATAAGGGTCGAAACCCGCTGACGCGGATCCGACATCACATAATCCCTAGGGATTCATTACGATGTCGAGAAGCCGAGGGAATCAAGTCTTTCAATTCGAGCAAAGTGTCAACCCGATGGATTCGATACCAATTCAATAATTGGATGTCGAATCTAAACGATTTAGGCAAATATTTTTGCTAATACGATTTTCCGTTGATGCTTAAAATAGATGTCATTAATTTGATAAGAATGTGACACGATAAACGCGGAGGAAAATTTATATCATTTTAGTTAACTTAAACGATTTATAGCAATTTCTTTTTTTTAGTTCCGCTCTAATATTCGATATCGATTCAATAATCGAACATCGAATATGACGAGTATGATACATATGAATCGAGCATAAATCCATAATATTTATGCCCGATTCAACAAACTCATCAAATTATCAAAATCAAAAGGTAATTTCAAAATCGATAGCAAATTGTAAAGCGAACCCTAGTTCGTACAGGGGGCAATCGATCGAGTGCCTAGCTCACTCGGTCGAGTGGCACCCCAAAAAACGAGACATAATTCTATTTTGACAACCACTCGGTCGAGTCTCGTCGTGACTCGATCGAGTGGCCGTGCACTCGGTCGAGTTCCCTCATAACTCGGTCGAGTGACGTCTCGAAATCCGGACATAAGCCTTTCTAGAGGTCCACTCGGTCGAGTCCCTCAATGACTCGGTCGAGTGGCCCCTTTATCACGTCAAGCCGTGAGTCCTACAAGGCCATTCGAGTCTCATTAACGTTTTTTTATGACTTAAGTCGACACGTGTCAATCAATCACGTGAAGTATCACTTTTCAAAACTTTGCATCGTCTAATTTACATAATTCCATATTACATAATTCGCAAACCGTTATTATCGTTATACCGTTACTAAAAAGTTTGTTATTTTCTTGTTGATTTTCATTGTTTATTTTATTGTACTAAAATGAACTCGCATGCTAAATTTAACTTCGACGTTAGAATTAGTTGCATTAAATCGACATAGAAACCCATTCCATTTTTCGCATGTCTAGGGAAAATATTGTTTGCATAACATTTTCACCGTTCAACTAACGCGCGTATTAGAAAGTCACTCGATATCTTAGTGGAGGCCGCCAATGTGCGGGCGGGGTTGGGTGTTCTTTGTGAACTTCCCAACACGTACCCTCACCCCTTACTCAGAACCTCGGTTTCCGGATGTCCGAAAGCGTTGGCGCACGAGAGTCATTCAATACACGGTATCCGATAATGTCGGTATCGGTATCAAGTGCAAAGGGATGAACCCAATAAGCCATGACATCCGAATGGCCGTATTTTGTACACGGCCCACTAAGATATAGAGTGGGTTTGAATGGGCCCGAACTCCCACAATGTTCGGTGACAACTCCACCTCGATTTAAATTTCAATTCGATCCATTCTCATATGGAGATTCATTCGCCTACCCAAACCCGCGCGTGGCCGCGTCGGGGTGGACCTATGTCATGTCCACAGTAAGCTATGTTACATTTCAAATTTAGGTGGACTGTAGTATATCATCAAAATTGATGAGTTAATCGAATTTGGTTCAAGTCAAACATAAATGGTGGTAATATATTAGTATTATTAATTTTTGTGATGTCAACGTGATGCTATTTCATTTGGTTGTGTAAAAAGTATTTACATTCAATTTTTTACTTAACCATGTCATCATAAATGTTATAAATAGTTAAAGTAAAACGTAATCTAAGCTACGAAGTATACTGAAGAATCTAGTGTGGGAGATGATACACTTACACAGAGTGTATGGGTTTTTTCATACACAACAATTAAGAAGCTGGCACGTGTTTTATTTAGTTTAACCTAGGATGGTTAGTTTAGGGTTAGGTTAGTAATTTTATACTGTTCCGGGTCGGAAACAATCTAATCCAAATCGGGTTTGGATCTCTATTAGGCCACGCTTTGGATCTTGTCTTAGTCTTCACTTCTCACTTCCTTCTTCCCTATGGTCAGACTTTCTTGGTGGAGCAGGTCGCCCTTGCCTACACAAGATGCAAACAGGGCCTCGGAGGTGTCTGAGGGAACAATCTCCAATGCCTAAGTAAGTCTGTGAATGCGCTTAATAGACCTTGTTCGTGAGGATCAAAGTGGCATTTTTAGAGAGAGAATTTTGTAAGAGAAAATTAATTACCTCTTAATGAGAGAACTTTAAGGGGTATTTATAGATTTCCCAAGAGACAGAGAGAGAGAGAGAGAGAGAGAAGGGGCAAGTGACTTAGGCGTGCCTCTTACCTTAGGCAGGAGTCAGAGGGTCTGCTACGAAACACACCCTCGGGGTCGGAATGACCGAGGGTTATTGATGCTCTAGCAGGGACGCACGAGGGCTTGGCTAGCCCGACCTCGATCGGACCTCGAGGTCAGGCCAAGGATCAAGGGGCTCCTAGTTGGCGCACACCTGCGGGTCGGCCGGAGGGGCTCGGCGTGATGCCCTGGCGTTTGAACCCTGCGGGGTTGTGACCTTCCCAGAAATGGGTCAAATCCGGGTCTTCGATTTGCGGGTGGTTACTAGCAGGTAGCTGACCCCATCGCCCCTCCGCAGCTAGGGAGAGCAGAGCTCCTGCCGGCTGTCGATGTTTGGCTAATCAGGTGGGCAGCTGCCCCATCATCTTCTTGCATTAAATGCTTTTCTCATTCACAAGGTGGATTATTTCACATTCTTAGAGTGACCGAGGCGTCAGAAAATACTTTCGTTTAATGATTTCCCAGGAAATCCCTTGAGACATGCGCCTTGGTAACGCGTGGCACCTGTCTCATGGATGGTTGATGCTTCATTAAATGCCTTGCACTCCTCTCCCCTTTGGGTATAAAAGGGGAGTCATTTGCGCAAAGGTTTCTCCAGTTCTCTGAAAAACTTTCACTCCTTTACACTCTCCTTTTTTCTCCGACAATCGTGGTCTTGAATGTTGATCGGATTTTCAAGAGGGGTATTAACATCAAAGTTACTAGTCATGTTGGTCCTCCTCCCAAGTTTCGGTACCCTCGGCTGGTCCGGAGGGTCCTGACCGGTGTAAGCTTATCGCTCGTCGGTCGCCCTTTGCCTCTGCCTCCAGCAAGCTGCCTACGGCCATTCGCTGCCCTAGGAAAGCCTTGTTTTATATAAGGCCGAAGCCCGACCCCTGCACTCAGGTTGGGGGCTGTTATTACCGGAGTTGTCGCCGGTACTTTCCCTGGTTGAGGCCGGAAAATGTTGACCCGGACATCCCAGACTCTGGGTCCTTCCCTTCAACTCCGTCCACTCCTAGGGACGATGGCTACCAGTGGATTCATGTTCCCTATCCACCTTGCTCTCCCCCTCGCTCCCTCCAGCAGATGTTACTCATGGAGAGGAGAATGAATTGTTGGACTTCTTCAGAGAGTTGAGGGACGATCCTCACTATCGTTAGGGCATTGAGCTTGTCGAGCATGGTGATGATTAGGATGACGACGACAGCAACGCCTCGGATGATAGTGGAGACGGGGGGACACAAAGAAAGGTGACGGGGATAAGAGTGATGGAGAGGTGGTGTACGACCCCATGGATATTCCTGCTGACTGGGACTTGGGGACCAACAATGAGGACCGAGATAGCCCCAGGGAGCATCCTCTCCCCAACTCTGAAGGGGAGGATTGAAGCTTCTCTTGCCTTCCCCTTAGCCGATAACTTAGCTTTCATGACTTATTTTTCCATGTAATGATATTGTACTACGACCCATAGGGGTATTTTATTTAATGGAAAGATAATTTTTTTTGTAATTTGGACTTTTCTTTCTATTGCCTTGAGTGACATAAGGTGATTCTTCAAATTCTTGCTTTTTTGAATTTCAACGTCTTGGGATGCGGTGGGTAGGTTAGTTTGAATAGTGACACGTGTAAGGATGTTATGGGGGTGCTCAGACAGTGGGGAGCTTTTCGCCTCCTTCCTCTCATTCCCCCTTTTACTCTTCATAAAAACCTAACCAACTTCATCTTCTTCCTTGAATCTTCTTCGCTTCTGGAGTGAGTTTACCCTTAGTTGTTCACGCATTCCTCTTGGGTGACTTCGTAGGCTAAAATAGGTTTGAAACCCAATCCCTTGCTCTTTCTTTTCCACTTTTTTCTTCTTCTAGTTCCATAGAAAATAACGAAAAAATGACGCAATCCCACCGGAGGTCGCTACTGTTCCCTGACCCCTCCTCCGACGTTTCGGAGGGAGATGATGGGGAAGAGGCATGTCTTACTCGCCATCCCTCTTCTGCGGACTAGGGCATCACTGTAGCTCAGGCGCCACCTTCGACGGTGTCTGCGGCGCGCCGGGTTATTGACGACAATGGGGGGCGTAAGCTCCCCCAAGCCTGCTTCCTCCGATGTCTCAAACTCAGAATCGGAGGCCTTAGAGGCCGATCGGTTATCGTGGCCGACCCCTCAAGAAAGAAAGTGGTTGAGGGCTGTTACCGACTTAATAAGTTCAAATACAACGTCCCCCTACACCAATATCCGGATGCGGTGTCGTGTAATGAGATCCTTGCTGCCAACGCGCGGAGGTGATTGCTAATTATTATGACTTCGGGGCGGAGTATTCAATATTTGTGCCTGGGGAGAAGGACACGGTCCGCAATCCGTCAAAGGAATGCATCGTAGTGTACCACAAGTGCCTGGAGTATGGGCTGCAATTTCCCCTTCACCTCTTTCTTTGACGGCTATGTCACTCCGAACCCTGGTGGCTTACGCCTGGGTCTGTCTATTTGAGGAACACCAACCCTCTATCAACGCCTTCAGATATATGATGGGTTTGTCGACGGGTACTCGACAGAGGGCCCTTCAGGCTACTGGTCCCAGAACCAGATGAAAGGCTACTCAACAGTTTGGCCGGTGCTATCAAGCGTCAAGCGTTGGAAGGATAACTTTCTTTATATTTGTTGCGAAGGGGGGTGGTCCACTCCTCGCCGGTTTCAGAATAACGTCCATACTCGTATGGCGACAGATGAAGAGTATCACCCTAAAGTTGGCCTGAAGGAGATAAAGGTGAAGTTGACCCAGAAAGAGAAGAAAATAGTGGCACTTTTCTGGTGCGTGAAGTATGAAAGCAATGTGGCCCCTGAAAGGTGGCTTCCTCCAGCATAGCTTATAGCAACTGATGAGTTCTTGACTCCTATGGGGCTGAACCCCTCACATCCCATAGGTTGATGAGGGTCCTTCCCATGTGTTATCTCTTTAATATGTTTGTATGCTTATCTTTCCTTGTTTGCTTTTTTGCAGACGCTTACGGCCCCGCATAGACTAGCTGACAGCTGCGCGCCCTTGTCCTCAAAACAGATTACACGCCTTCCACTTCTCGCCCCACTTTTCTTTTTAACAAGAGGAAGGAGGGGCTCACGGCTCACGTGAAGTCTCTAACACCTGGGAAGATCAGGTTTCCTCCTCGAGGGTCGACTGGTCGCGCCCAGGCGTCGGCTCCTGCTGTCGGAACTTCCCGCGGGAAGGGTGTAGCTTCTCCGGCTTCTCACCCAGCGACGGCTGGATGCGAGACCTCTCCTGCTGCGGGTCAGCCTTCTACTGTCACTGTCCTCACTACACCATCGGTCGAAGAGGTTGGTGATAAGGTCTTTCCCCTTGTCAGGAAGAGAAAAGATAAGGAGCCCATGGCAGCCGAGGAGTTACTTGATTTGAAGGCTGAGGTTTGCACGCCTGCACCTAAGTGCCACGCCCCAATTCCCCTGAGACGCTGCTGGGTCATGGGAACGCAAAATGGAACCATACTCTTGACAGTGTCGACGCTTCCGCCCTCGTCTCTGACTCTTCGACCCTTACCCTGGATCAAACCGCCAAGATACTGGCACATTCGAGTGTCCAATCTCAGCAGCTCTTATACCGCTGTTCCATGGTCTTCCAGACTTCTGCTGATCTGGAAGCCATTAATCGCCTGAGCGACGAGGAGTTGGCCATCGTTCTGGGGTCCTCCCTCTCTGACCGGCTGGCTGCGGCTGAGAGGGATGCTTTGATTATATCTACTCTGCGATCCAAATTGGCAGATCGAGAGAGTGAACTAGAGGAAGCTCGACATCAGTCAGAGAGCTGGAGAGAGCTATAGCGTGAGCTTCAGGAGGCTCGGCGTCAATCAGCAGGCTGGAAAGAGCAGGGAGAGAAAGCATTGAGCGAGGCGTCGCGGCTGGAAACTGAGTTGGCTCAAGTGAAGAAGCGCTCGATGGAGCTGGAAGAGCAGCTCAATGGTTCTGCAAGCCGGCTATATGGTGTGGAGACCGAGTTGTCAGGGGTTCGAAGTAAATGCCAAGAGCTGAAAGCACAGGAGGAGGCATGGCTGAAGGAGAAGCAGGCCATCGTGGATGAGGCCAATAAGAAGATAGACAAGGCTTTTGGGGTGGGGACTCCTCAGCTTGTAATTTATGCGTGGCAGTCATGAAGAAGATGATGCCAAATTTTGATGAAGCTGCTTTTAACAAGAAGTATACTGAGATAGTTAAGGCCACGGTTGGTGCACTGTCGCAGAAGATTCCAGACGAGGCGTCGGTCCAGTCTAGGGAGCACCCCCTGCATAAGTTTTAGGGTAGTCGTCCTCCCAAGGCTCATGCGCCTACCCATCTGAGCGTTTTGACACTGTTATCTTTCGCCTCGGCGGATAGGGTCTTGCGCCCTCGTCTTCAGCGCCTTTTATGATACCTTGTATTTATTCTAACTTTTGTGCGCGTCGAGCCTGAATGTGGCCGGCTGCCAAAATATGTAGTCCTCATTTTCGCTTGTACTTTGAACCTTTGTGAACATTTTTGTTTTGATAATTGATACCGTCTTTTCCTTTCGTTTCGTCGTGTTTATTTCCTATTTTATGTCTGACTGTGCCCCCTGCCTGCCTGCTTGGGGGCAGGCAGAGGGGCTTTGTATTTTACGCAAGACTACATGTGTCCAGGGGCCGTGCCCCCTGCCTGCTTGTAGGTAGGCAAAGGGACTTTATTAATTTTTATACAAGGCTAAGTGTGCCTTAGACCTTGTTGCTTTGGCTATGACGCCTGGCCTGTCCTTGGCTTCTGGTCGAAGTCTGTTGTGTGTCAAATTTGAACAGTTTTTCCTCACATTTAGGCCTATTTTTCTTCCATTTTGCGAGGTTAGAGTGCTATTATTGCCCTATTTTTAGTATTTCTCGCATTAGAGTCTCTCTTTAACAATTTACGTATTTTTGGTAGTTTTCTATCTATTTTGATAGGATTTTTAACTAAAAACGTGTCTGAGCATCTATGAGCATGAAAGAGAGGGATAGCGTCCGAAGAGCAAAGCACATAACTGAAAGTTCAAGTAATCCAATCAATCGGCGAAGAAAGAGACCAGAAAAGTGGCAGAAAACTATCGGGTGAACTTCCACCTGATAACATATCACCGGGCGAAGTTTCGCCCGACGGCATTTTCTACCTCCCCGAAGATTTTCGAGAACACTCACCACCGGGCGAAATGACCGGGCGAACCTTTCACCATCGTGTGAAGTTTCGCCCGATGGTAAAGGAGCGCCAAAATTGCATTTGTGGAGAAAGTTCCATCGGGTGAAATGACCGGGTGAAGTTTCACCTGGCGGTATTGGCTCTCGGATTACCTTAAATAGCAAGGTGAAGTTTTGCCATATGGAGATGCATAGGGTGAAAGTCTCATTAAGGAAGGAAGATTGGATAATGGACGTTAAGTTGTGTGACCCATTAAGGGTTTAGTATCTATAGTAACCCTAGTTTTCTTACATTACTGGTACGAAAATAAGAGTATCTAATTAGTCGTTTTGGAAAATATTAACATTGATATTCTTTATTTAATCGTTTTCCATATTTACGAATATATTTGCAATAAGTATATAATTATTTTATTTTCTAGTGATATTTAGGAATTATATTATGCTAGAGTGTAATTTCCATACTTAGAATTAGTTTTATTTTAGTAGTATAAATAAGGGATTAAGGTTGTATTTTGAAAGACAGATGATTGAAGAAATATAAAAAACCGAGAGTTTGTTCGAATTGTTGTAAACAATTCAGTTTGCATCGCTTGAACGAGTTTTCTAGCGTTGTTTTCTTGAGTCTCGAGTCAATAGGTCTTGGCTTGGTCTCGTAATTCGTCAAGCTATAGGTCTAGCTCGTCGAATATATCATTGTTTGTTAATTCCGCTGCTTATTCGCATCAATTACCACCTTAGATTAGTGCCTCCATTAGATTAGGTTGTAGCAAGCTTCCTTAGAAAACTCCATTAGATCTAGAAAGCTTCCTTAGTTTAAATTAATTCTACTCTACATTTTGTAATCAAGCTTTTTCATTTAGTCTAGATTTGTTTGAAGATTAAAGAGGTTTGCAAGGGTTTGGTGACAAAGATTCTTGTATTGTTTCTTGAAGCTTCATTTTTATTTTAATCTTCATCTTCTTCCTTTCACTTTCTCCATAGTTGGTACTTTCTTTTCTTCTCCCTTTCTCCATTAATTGATTAGTTTCTTTTTAATCTTTTCTTAATCCATTGTTTGTCTTGTCAATTTTATGTTTGTGTTGTTTCAAATCTCATTGTAAGTAATTCCTTGTTTTTCTCTCTCCTTTGTTTGTTTCCTTCATTTTTCCTTCAAGCATTTGTTTTCCCTTGTTTTTGCCTTGTTATCTAATTTTCTTTATTAGTTATCATTTTAGTAGTAACTTCTTTTTCATTGTGTTAGATTAATTTTCATTCCTTTCAATCATGTTTTGTCCTTCTTCTAGGCTCCCTATTACTTGTTTTATTATGTTTTGTATGGATAGTGAGTAGATTTTAGTTAGGAGGTTAATTAGGGGAGGAGGAATTCTGGATTTGGGTTTCATTTTATGAGAACTATTGGATTTGAGGGTGATATGTCTTGCATGAGATTGTTGTGTCCGATCGACTAAGCCTGATCACCTAGGTTAGCCTGACTCACTCGAACCAATATGGGGAAACTCGGGGTTTGGGTAATCATGTCTTGAGATTTTAGCTTCCTCGTCGCGAAAGCGGGTTTAGGCTAGGTTGGGTAGGGAAACCGAAAGGTCGCTCCTCCCCTTATTCACCTTGTGATAATTCTTGTGATGCTTGTACCCTTGTCTTAAATTCTAACTCCCCAACTCTCCCTAACGCCTTTATCAATATTGTTTAATTCATTTGCCTTAGTTTAATTTCTTCGTCTCAAAACCCCCCTTTTTAGACCCCAATCACAACTACTCCTAGACTTGACCGATCACATTTCTCCGCCTCCCGGTGGTTCGACCCCGACTTACCACTACTACATAGTAGCTAGTTGGGACACTAAATATTGTTTGCATGCGTGTCAGCGACAACGTGCATCAAAATGGCGCCGTTGTCGGGGAGAGCGGTGATTAATTGATTAAGTCTTTCTATTAGTTGTGTTTGGTTAATTGCTTTAGTTTTATTTTTCTTTCCTCCTACCCTAGTGTCATTTGGTACTAGGAGTCTCATTGTTTGTTGAGTTTTTGCTAGGATTACTTGTGATCTAGGTTGCTTGATCCCCATTCGGAGGACGAGTCTCTTGAAAATCTTGTGTGCCGAAGCAACAACTTAATATTGTGATCTCTCACCGACTTCTTCATTCCTCAACACCTCGTCATTGTTCAACCAGCATCTAAGATTAAAGTATGACTACGCTTGGATCCCATTCTCAACCATCTAGTGAGGAGATTTCTTCTCCAGTCTTCATTGGAACTGTTCCGTAGAGTTTTGAGCTCAAACCTTCCATTATGAATCTAATCCAACAACAATACATTTCAAGGATTGTCTGATGAAGATGTGATAGAACATGTTTATCTTTTCAAGGAGAGTTTAATTAGCATCAAGCTCGAACGCCTTACCAAGTGTCAACTACACCAGATTCTTTTTCCCCGAACCTTGCGTGATGGAGCAAGGAGGTGGCTACAAAGTTTCCCAAGTAATACTTTTCACACTTGGAAGCATTTATGTAATACTTTCCTCGAGAAATATTTCCCACTATCCAAGACCAACAAATATAGGAAGGAAATTCAAACATTTCAACAACAAGAAGATGAGAACATAAGTGAAGCTTGGGATCGATTTCAAACCTTACAAAGAAAGTGCCCACACCATGGTATTCCTCATTGGCTTTTGCTCCATACATTCTTTAATTCTTTATCTACCGATACAAAGGAGAATCTCAACAGAGCTGCAAAAGGCGGCCTTTTCTTACTCAACAAGATTGAATCCCATAAGCTTCTCGAGAAAATGGCCAAAACTAGCGAGCAATCTAAAGAAATACAAGGTGGTGAGTCAATCAAAAAGTCAAAATCATCAAGTGATATGGAGGCCACTCTTGAGGAGAGAATCGACCAATTAATTGAGAGATTTGAGGCAATAGTTACTAGAGATGCTTCTCAACCCAAGATGAGCCCCCCATCAAGGAAAACGACTCCACCAAGAAGAGTCACACCACCAAGGCGAACATCTATCTCACGTCCGAAGTTGTATCGAGTTGAAATTCCATGTGATCATTGTGGGAAATATGATCATGATTCCGATCTTTCTATGAGGGAGGAAAATGTATATCAAGCCGATACCCAAGGAACCTATGAAAAAACTCACACAAACAATCCTAATTGGGGAACCGGATCTTATTCAATGCCACCCCAAGAATCATATTCTTACCAAGATCATAACATTCCAAGAGCCTCCAATCAAAGGGTTTATCCTAATTCCTATGGGTTCAAGCATCAACAAAGATTCCCTCATGAAAATCGTTTCAATCAAGGTTATTCCTATCCACAAGGACCATCTCAACCTAGCTATGGCCCCTCTTTTGGATTTTATCCTCCACATAATCAAGGTCCTCCAAGGTATTCTCAAGGTAACCCCCAACCTTCTTATGTTATTCAAGGAACACTCAAGTTTTATTGGAGGAAAATGTACCAAATCGAGCTAGACTTGAAGCTTTGGAGGCACGTGTCGCCTCGCGAGCTCGATTTTCCCACGAAATGACCTATTCCTCCAATTGAGCGTCTATGAATGCTATCAAGGTAGTGAGCAACAAGAGACCAGTGAAACTCTTTGACCCAAAATCTTATAAATCTAATCTCTCAATCAATGAATTTGATGAGAATGTGGTCAAGGACACAACCGAAAAACCAATTAGAGATCCCTCTAAGTAGCTTGTAGGAGACCTCACCTATGTTATTGAACAAATTCCAATAGAGGTCATGAACTTAGTTTCTAAAATTGATGTGCCACCCTTGAACGACAAGCCCCAAGTCTCTTCAAGTAATCAAGCTTTGGAAAAATAACCTTCACCGATTTGCTCGAAAATATCGATACAAGCCCTTCAATGCCTACCCCATCTGAGTATATTTGGGACATTATCTTGAAACCTACCGTGAGGGAAGAAGTTCTCCTTTCACCGAGAGTTGCTTCGAAGGTTGCAATCCCCATCAAACTCGGTGATCTTGGTAGCTTTTCCATACCTGTTCCATAGACCATATCTTCAGAGACCGAGCTTTATATGATTTAGGTGCCGACATTAGCCTTATGCCCCTAGCCATTGCCCAAACTATCTACATTAGAGACATGGACCACTTTCCACTTAATGTTCAAATGACCGATGGGACTACAAAGGAGCCTTATGGTTTAGCTCGTAACCTCATGGTCAATGTGGGAAATCTATACATCCCCACCGATTTTGTTATTCTTGATATGCCTATAGAGTAGCGGAACCTTATTCTCTTAGGGCGACCTTTCCTAGCTACCGGTGGGGTGATCATTGATGTGAAGAGAGGGAGATTATCTTTCAATGTTGCTAATGACACGGTTTAATTTCTACTACTCGCTTTCCTTCCTGAATATTCTTTTAGCGGGGAGTTATGGAATCAAATGATGGAGTTCCCCTCCAATAAGAACCATCCTTTGAAGATCTCAACTATGATAATGATGATGATGGCGCCCTATTTATACTCGGTCCTACCTCCGAAGAAGATATTCCGGAAGAATTTGCCATGCTTCCCGAGGTAGCGCGACTTATGGGTTTGCCGGAGTTGAGAAGAGAGTTCAGGATCGGCAACATTGATTTTGAGATTACGAACCAAGACCATCTGGGTTGCTTTCCAAGCAACCCCACTTAAGCATAAACAATATTTGTATATTCGTACTCTTTTTTTTTCTCGGACAATTGCTTTTGGTTTTCCGTTGGAGCTTGTCTCTATTGACACTTGCAGGAGTTGTGACGATTTCTTTTGGAGTACTTGGGTTATTCTACAATGATTATGAGAGTTTTTCTCCATGTAGTTAATACATGGATTGAGAAGATCGGTTTTATTGAATAATTAAGGTTGGTTTGGATCAAGTCAAGAAGAGTTTACGCAGCAAAAAAGGCTTATTTTGAATGGAGAATACCACCGGGTGAAACTTCACCCGGTGAAATAGTTGTCTAAAGTCCGTCGGGTGAAAATTCACCCGATGGCAATTATGTTGAATTACTGGAACTGACGGAAAACCCGTCGGGTAAAATTTCACCCGATGGAATCTCATCGGGCATGTGGACATGACATAGGTCCACCCCGACGCGGCCACGCGCGGGTTTGGGGAGGCGAATGAATCTCCATATGAGATGGTCAAATTGAAATTTAAATCGAAGTTGGAGTCACCACCGAATTTTATGGTTATTCGGAACCGTTCGAGCCCACTCTATGTCGTAGTGGGCCGTGTACAAAATACGACCCATTTCCGATGTGAGAGTTTATTGGGCTCGTCCCTTTGCAGTTCGATACCGATGCCCACTTGAGCGGTTTATCGTATATTGAATGACTCTCGTTGCCAATGGTTTCGGACATCCGGAAACCACGGTTCTGAGTAAGGGGTGAGGGTACGTGTTGGGAAGTTCACTAAGAACACCCAACCCCGCCCGCACATTAGCGGCCTCTACTAGGATATCGAATGATTTTTTAATACGCGCGTTAGTAATACGATGAATGATATGCAAACATTGTTTCCTAAGCATGTGAGGAATTGAATGGGTTGCTAAGTCGGTTTAATGCATGAAAAATTAACGTCGAAGTTGAATTTAGCATGTGAGATTCGTTTTAGTATAATAAAACAAATGATGAAAAGGAATGAATTTGCTACAAGATGAACAAACGAGTTAGTATCGATTTGTAAATAATAATATAGCAAATAAAATAAATATACGAGATCGAGAAAATAAATATTAATCGAAATCTGAAAAATATTGCTAAAACGCTGTTTTGTATTAAAAAACGAAGTTCGAAAAATAATAAAAAAACGAAAAAGGTGTATCGTGGCAGCCGGCCGCGCAGCTCGCTCGCGATTCCGGCGAGTCGCGTGTCGGTCTGTTTTTTTGAAGACATTTTTTTCGAAGATTCGACTAAATCGCGTACAAATATTGCATAACTTGTACTCGATCTAATATTTTCGATATTCGTTATATTCAATAATTGACTACGAAATCAATATCAAATACTCGGAATAGTTTTAGAAAAGACGTAAATTTTGGAAATAGTTTCGTAGAATAAATAATAAAGACGAACGAAAAGCTAAAAAAAAAGATCTCGCGTGCGGGTCTGTCCGATTTTATTTTTTTGTTCGAAATTGCTAATTTTGATAAATCGCGTACAAAATATGAATTAATTTGTATTCGATTTTATGTTTTCGATATTCGTCGTACCTGATATTCGATTATGAAATCGATATCAAATATTCGGAACGAGTTTAAAATGGTCTTGTAAAATTGTTTAAAAAAAGGAATTTGAACGAAGGAAAGATGTAACGATTTTTAATATCGTCGAGATCTTAATATAATTCTTTTCGATACGATATTCGATTATAGAAAATCGATATCATATTTTTAAGAATGTTTGTTATGAAAATAGTTTTTTGTTAATATCGATATTAGAAATAAAATAAAAAAAGACGCTTGACCCGTAAAAGGAAAACGAACGACGAGGAAGAGAAGAGAAGAAAAGGAGAAATCGGGTTTAGTACACCCTCAACCTACATGCTTTTGTTAACTCCGATCGGGGCTCGTCGGGATGTGGCTAGGCACGGGAGCGTCGAGGTGATGTCGGTCGGGCTAGGGTGGCTCGATGAAGGTGACGGGTACGAGGGAGTCGGTTTCCTTCGGGTTTGGATGTAATATCGGTTTCTCAATGCTAAAGAATTATGTATTGTGGGAATGACAGAAAGTTGACGTGGATGTTGCTAATAATTGATGTGTCTCAGGAATTCTGTGTGTCGGGGATTGTATGAATTAATTGTGTGTAAATTGTGTTGTGCAAGGGGCTATTTATAGGAAATTCCCGACCTTGGCTAAGAGAGGTGCATTTGAATTAGAACTACCGCTTAGGATAGGAAACGTAGGAAGTTGAGGGAAATAAGAATTCCGTTTTCTTGTGAAGGAAGAAAGGGAAACACGGCTAGTTTGTGCTGCTTGGCCGAGTGTTTGCACTCGGTCGGGTGTTTGAATCGGTTTTCGGATAGGATTCCTACTTGAGATCGAATTCTACCTTAAACGGAATTGTTTAATATTTGTGTAGCTGATTTTTTTATAGAGTTTGAGTCCGAACTGGACACGTGAGATGTCACGGTCAGTCCACAAGTCTCGGGAAATATCTTTGACCGGGTTTTGACTCGGTCGCTAAAAGACGGTTTTACCCTTGGTGTCGGATTCGACCCAAATTAGTGTCATTTGACTCGAAACGACCCACTGGGCCTGAATTTGAGGTTGGTTTTGTGAAATTTGTACTCCTTAAAAAGCCCAAGCTAAATATCCATGATTTCGAGCCCATTTCCGAGTACGTTAAAGCACGTTTGCGTCCGATCATCATCGGGTGTTTGTCGGAAACTACTATAGACACCTGGCGGTCAAAATGTGGGTGTCTACAGGGTAAAACTTCGCCCGACGGTAAATTTATTCATGACTTGGAATTGACGGAATTCCATCGGGTGAAATTTCGCCTGATGGAATCTCACCGGGCGAAACTTCGCCCGACGGTGAATTCTGCGGAATTAGTGAGAATTGGTCCGAAGACCGTCGGGTGAAATTTCACCCGATGGTGACCACCGGGTGAAACTTCACCCCGTGTTGTCATATACCCCAAACCAAACCCTCTTTCTTCATTACTTCACCCCTTCTTCGTCTCTCTCTCTCTCTCTCTCCTCAAATAAACCCCAAAAATCCAAAAAAAAACCCAACTCCTACCACCTTCAATCCCTTCCAATCCTTCGTTTCCTTCACCAAAATCAAATATAATTCCACCTTTCTCATCTATATTACATTCCTAACATCTACTAGAAATTATTTTTGAAAATTCGACTCGATTTTTGCAAACCCAAACCCTAACCTCCATCACCAAATCACCCAATTCAATCATCAACAATGAGGAGAATTAAATAAACAGCAAGAAAAAGGTTTTCATCCGTGTTTAATCGTCAATCGGGTTCAGCGTCTTCTTCACACTCGGAGGAGGCGGTCGAGTTCCAAGAGGAGCCTACTCCGATGTCGGTTCAAGTGTCGAGCTCAACTCTGCGTGAACAACCTGTTCCACTAGAGGTACGCTACCCGACCATTCGTCGTAATTTTCGTCATTCTGAGTCTGGTGTCTGTTTTGCCAAGAAATCCCACTTTGAAAAGTTTAAGAAATATTGGGTTTGTCGCCTCGAGCCAACTCGTTGGGCGGCTCAGGACGATCTTAAGCGTATGGGTATTGAATCGCAAGTCCGAACGATGTGCCAAAATATGGGTTTGATTAAATTTTACACCTCTACGGAGGAAACTTATCAAAAATTGACTTGTGAGTTTTTCATGACTTATGAGCTGAGTGGTGGTGAAGACACTACCGTCACTTTTCAGTTACGTGAGACTCTGTATGTCTTGACCTTTAAATATTTTGGTGCGTTGCTCGGCCTACCCACTTCTGTTTTGGGAAGGCCTGGGGCGAAGCAATCCAGAGATAAAAAATTGCCCGTGATCGATTTTGGTTTAAGATTGCCCATCAAAGGACTTCTCGGGGGGGTAAGATGCGTTCGTTCTCCATTCGGAACCCCATCCTCAAATATTTGGCGAGTATCATAGCCAATTGCTTTCTATCAATTTATTATACACACCATAATGGTGCCACAACCGTGCAACTGCTTGAGGATGCAGTTCTAAAAAGAGGCCCGTCGATCGACATGTCTGAGGCCCTAGCTACGCATTTTGCCCAGGTTGCGAAGGGCATCCGTAAGAAAATTTCTGTGGTGGTATTGTAACTATGATAACTAGAGCCTTGAACGTCGATTTTAGTAGCATGACACCAGTAGAAGGAGTGGGGATTTATTTAGACGAGACTTATTGCCCTTCTCTTGTTTGGCCCCAAGGACGCTATAACAGTTTATTTCTGTGTAAGATCACTGATTTGCGAGCTATAGCCATGCCTAATCCCGAGTGGGTTATAGCCACAAACCTCTCAGTTTTTCACCCCCAATTTCACTGACTTTACCCCACACTGACACTCAACTTTCACCCAGTCTACCCCCGGTTTTCAGGAGGATGTGAATATGAGTCCTCTGAGACACTCTTTGTTCTTTGGATCGAAGGACTTTTATAACCAATGGGGGGAAGTTTATGATCGTACTCGTCAGACTTGGGAGAACTCTATCACCTCACTCAACTTGGCCCAAAGTGCCTACAATGTAGCCCGGGATGCGCGCGATACCGTGCATAACTCGTACATGTACTCTAGAGACGATTTTGATTACGCTGGGGACAGCTACGAGATGGCCAGGGACGCTTCTAGGGGTGCCCAAGCAGCGAGGTTGGCGGCGGAGGAGAACCAGAGGATGCTGCAACAACAACAGCATTATTTTTATCGATTTTTCGTTATGCCTCCGCCCGGGTCTTATTACCTACCACCTCGTCCCCGGGGTCCTATGTGAGTGTTCGAGTGTTGTTAGTGCTAGTGTGGGGGGGTGTCGGGTGTCAGTCGTTGGTTGTCGTGTCTTCGATTATCACTGATTCTTGTCAGTCTAAGCAGTGCCAATTTTTGGCATTTGATGAATAATGATTGTTGGTTATTCGTTGTAATAAATTTTGATGGTTTGTGGAGTTGTCAGCCTCTCCGTTGCCCTACTTGGGTCGTTACATACGTGAAGTTTTTATGCAGGTACCCTTTGAGGAAGGGCCTTGCCGTAAGCTCCCGGTCTTAGGTGAATTGATCTCACCAAGACCAATTGTAAAATCCAAATTTTCACTCTCTTTTTCTTTATTTTTCCCGATCTGTGCGGAAACGGGACGAGGTGATGTGATTACACCTACGCCCTTTATCCCCTTATCGATTTTTCTCCTTTTCCTTTTCCTTTTCCTATTTCATTTTCATTTTCTTCTTTTATTTTCATTTCATTTTTTTCTTACTTTATTTCATTTCATTTTTCTTATTTTATTTCATTTTATCATTATTTTTCGATTTTTCTCTTCGGCTAGAGTCTAGGTAACGTGATTACACCTAGGCCCGCCACCTCGTTTTCTTTATTTTATTTTGTTTTCCACCATTTACGCTTCTTTTTCTTTTTAACTCACTTAACTTTGAAAAATACAAAAAAATCAAAGAAGCACAAAAAAATCGAAAAGATTTTCCGTTCTTTTCTCTTTTTCTTCTTTTTTAATTTTCTTCCCTACTCGTGCATTGAGGACAATGCACAGTTTTAGCGTGGAGGAGGGATCTACTATCCTTTTCTTCATTTTCTTTTTCATTTTTCCTTTAAAAAACCAAAAACCCAAAAAAATTGCTTATTTTTCAATTTTTTTTTGTTTCCCTTTTATTTTTCTTTTTGTATTGCTTTGCTTTCTCCTTCTTGTAGGTACACCACCAACCATTTAGCATATGGACTTGAGGTAGCAAAACTAAAGGCCATTTGGTAATATCCTCTACCCTCGTTTTTCCCCTTTCTCTAATGTATGGGAGTTTGGGCATATATGCTATCTGGAGGTTCACTTGGTGAACATTTTGGAATTGGTGGTTGTGTTGTGTTGACTTGATGGCCTGGAGTTCGGAGTGCTTGGCTATACTTGTGCATTTGTTTTTCTCTTTTTGTGTTTTAGTTTTTCTTGAGTCCTCTTTCATCATTGTATAGCTTGTCTGGGAAAAAGTTTTCGAAAACCCGATTTTGAGCTTAGGCCGAGTGTTTATTACTCCCTTGTTAGAAACCCTTTTTGATTTTTGGAAATTATTCTAGTAGAATGACCTTGAACCAATGGTTGCATTGAATTTTTACCATGAGTCTGTCTTTCTACTAGGGGTCTACAACGGGATTTGCATTTGACCACCCATGGAGTGATAAGGCCTTGGTTACCGTTTCCCGTTCTCTTAGGTGACCTTACTTGAGAAGCCATCTTTTAGTCCAAATTTCCATCTTTTGTGGGTTTGGAGGGGGTGCACACCCGACTAGTCTATTTCTTTACCATTCATCCACTTCCACAAATAAGTTTGCAAAAATATGCTTTACCTTGAATAGTTGAATCTCAAATGAACCATCTAGCCAAATATGGGCTATTCAAAGGAAAAAAACCCTCAAACCAAAAATTAGGGAAGGAAAGAAAACCGAAAAGAAATTCAAATCTCAAAAACCGTTCCCAAAACCAAAATGATCCCTTGATTGACCTATTCCGTGAAATGCGTACTAGAGGACTGAGTCCCGAGGAAGGAAAATAGCGGTAATTAGTTAATCCTTACCATTTGCAAACACTTGTCCATTTTTTGCTTGGTCTAATTGGCTTTCTCGAGTTTGGGACGATCCTCTAGGCTTAGCTTAGGAGACGGGATAACACTTACCTCTAGTGCTTACTAACTCCATGGTTCTCACTTATCCACTCCATTTATCGTTCCGTTGTAGACATCTCTAGTGGAATTGGAAGGACCTTGGTAAACTTTCAATGTTATTATTGTTTGATTGTCATCCTATTCGAATTTTGTCCATGCCAATTTGGGTGACTAACTTGGTAGTGTTCTCACTTGTCTTGAGCCTAGAGTTGGTGCTTTCCCTGTCGTTTTGATGAGAGATTCGGTGATTTATTTTCTCTTTGGTTGCGACTATCTTGCTGTGTGTTTTTTTTTATGTTCTTGTGTGTGTGTGTTAGTCGCTTCCCCAATTTTGAGCGAGACCCGACTTGCCTTGCATGGAGGAACTCTACCTCATGGGTATCTCGATGTGAGTTAAAGGGACGGAGCGGGCCCGTTAACTGCCTCGTATCGGCTTAGCATAGTCTAGCTTAGTAGTAGTGACTAGTTTCCTTTTGGGTCTTTGCCCGAGGACGAGCAACGGTTTAGTGTGAGGGAATTATTGTGTGTCAAATTTGGACCATTTTTCTCCGATTTAGGCCCGTTTTTCCTCCGTTTTGCGAGACTGTAGTGCGATTATTGCCCTATTTTTAGTATTTCTCGCATTAGAGTCTCTCTTTTACAATTTACGTGTTTTTGATAGTTTTCTATCTATTTTTATAGGATTTTTGACCAAAAACGTGTCCGAGCTCCTATGAGCATGAAAGAGAGGGATACCGTCCAAAGAGCAAAGCACATAACTAAAAGTTCAAGTAATCCAATCAATCGGTGAAGAAAGAGACCGGAAAAGTGGCAAAAAACCATCGGGTGAAGTTTCACCCGATAAGATATCACCGGGCAAAGTTTCGCCCGACGACATTTTCTACCTCCCCGAAGATTTTCGAGTACACTCACCACCGGGCAAAATGACGGGGCGAAACTTTCACCATCAGGTGAAGTTTCGCCCGACGGTAAGAAACGCCAAAATTGCATTTCTGGAGAAAGTTCCATTGGGTGAAATGACCGGGTGAAGTTTCACCCGGCAGTATCGGCTCTCGGATGACCTTAAATCGCAGGGTGAAGTTTTGCCATATGAAGATGCATAGGGTGAAATTTTCATTAAGGAAAGAAGGTTGGATTATGGGCTTTAAGTTGTGTGACCCATTAAGGGTTTAGTATATACAGTAACCCTAGTTTTTTCACATTACCACCTTAGATTAGTGCCTCCATTAGATTAGGTTGTAGCAAGCTTCCTATGAAAACTCAATTAGATCTAGAAAGCTTCCTTAGTTTAAATTAATTCTACTCTACATTTTGTAATCAAGCTTCTTCATTTAGTCTAGATTTGTTTGAAGATTGAAGAGGTTTGCAAGGATTTGGTGACAAAGATTCTTTTATTATTTCTTGAAGCTTCATTTTTTTTAATCTTCATCTTCTTCTTGTAGACACCCAGATTTGGACCTGGTGGCTGCAGAAGTGCCCGGCAAACACCCAATGACGAAAAAACTGCAACGCGACGCGGGTTCGCGGTGTTGTAGATAGTTTTTCTATTGAACGGATCAAATAATTACTCGGAAAAATTAAAACTAACATGATGGCAGCCTTAGTCGTGTCGTTACGGTCGCATAGACACTAATTAGACTCAATTCCGACACCGGGACCCCCGAGTCTGTCCCAAAACTCAAACCGAGTCAACACCGCGCCAATCGAACCTCGGGATGCACACCCGAGGCCCACTAACGTTCACGGCGCTAGGTCAAGCCGGGGGAACCTTAACGCCCAAGTATTGAATTTTTCTCCTCCCTCTCGGTTTTGGAAAGTATCAAAATCGTATCTTCAAAACTCCAACCGCCCCACCTCACGCGTCTCAGCCTCACCGCGCATAAGCCCAGGCGCTTGAGTCTTGGTGCGCCCCAGCTCAGGCATCCATATGGGCGACGAGGGCCGAAAACACCTATAAATACTCCCCTCTGCCTCATTCATTAGACACAATTCTCATTCTTCTCTTCTCCCTCTAAACTCTCGCTAAGGGCTCGCACTCCGACTCCCGAGGCAAACGATCCGCTCGATCGTAGTTCCGATAAAAGCAACATCGACGCTACTCCTCACCTTCGAGCACCCCACTTGATACTGAGGTGCCTGTGATCGACTACCTCAAATTAAGTAGCGAAGCTCTGACGGATTAGCCGCAGAATTAGTCCTTAGTAACGAAGTTCTGCCGGAGTAGCCCCAGGAAGGGTAAACGGTACCGGAGCTCTGCCGGAGTCACTGGTCAAGCTAGGACGATCCGGCTGTTAAAACCGAGTCGCCATTAGGTTGTCATCTAAATAAAACACGTAACGTCCCAACTTCAACCGCAAATACTAAAACACACTGAATATACCCGAGTAATTCCGAGATCAGTTCTCAGCTATCTATGCATCGAGTCCCATTTAATGTACACTCCGAGGGTGCAACTCCTCACAATGTGATTTACTTACATTCGCATTTACAGTTTTTCGTATGATTTATTGCTTTTATGACCTTATAATCGCATGCTAAATCACCTAACACGGAATTCAAAACGTAAAACAACTAAAACTGAACAAAGTGATGGTCGGGTTCCGTATAAGTCCAAGTGCTCGTCTTACTAGGTTCGACGCATCTCTATTAATACCGAACCGACGCATCTTAAGCAGAATACCAGGTAAGGTATACCAAGAGAACGACTAATATCCGTATTACCGCGTTAAAACTGATTTGCTAATACGTATAATACTAGTACTCTCTACTCTCCTACGTGCAACTTTTAATGGCCTGCTTGTCACGTGAAATCGCAAAAAATAATGTAAACACAAGTACACAACTACTTTGACGACAATACTTACTTGTCCTTAAAACAACCGACGCAGCAAAAGATATAGGGTCAAAACAACGGATGTTACAGTATTTCCACCACAACAAAAGAACTAGGTTATCAGGCCATCGATTGATTAGTAGAGGCCGCTATAGTGCGGGCGGGATTGGGTGTTGACGTCTATCGGATGCTGGCTTCCTAATACGTATCCTCACCCCTTACTCAGAATCGACGGTTTCCGGATGTCCGAAACCATTGCAATGAGAGTCATTCCAGGCATGGAGTGCTTAAGGGTACAAGTCTTTATCTTTAAGTCCCGTGCCACTCAACTTTGAGCCGGCTAACGATCAAAGTTGACTTGAACGGTTTCCGAGTCCCCATAATTGACTCGGTGGCGACTCCACAAATCGGCAACGAATTCAGTTCATTAAAAGGGTCGCCTTACCAAATGAATCGGCCTTTAAACATTTACAACCACGCCTCGATCGATTCCCAAACGGAAGCACGGGTGCCCGCACCCGTCTAGTACAAGTCCGGATCGTCATCCGAATCGAGGTCCGACACTTCGCCCCGTATGCGAGATCGGACCGGCCCCCGACTGGGAGGGGGCCGCGTGGGTGGCCGCCGCCACACGATGAAAAACAGGGTCGATCCCGCGCGGGGTGCCGGGCGGTGCGGACGGACGTCCATAGTTTGGCGACTCCGCTGGTGATTTGGAAACAAGTTTCCAGCGGTGGTGTAACTTGAACAAGGTCGGTGAAGCTCATTTCTTAGTTCCTAGTTGTGGTCACTACTGGTTTTGGCCCTAAAAAGCCCACCCTAACCGATATCAGGACCAATCGACCTCTTCGCAATAAGATCTTTAGGGACACGCGGAGAGATCCTTGATTGACGCACTGACTGCCTAACGCGTAACATGCAGGATTAATGAGCGAATAGTTCCGAACGGACGGTATGTCACTCATCTCCTTAGATGATTTGTCAATGCCTAAGTGAAGACTATTCGTGGGTGGTAGCCTACCCTAACCTACCCGTGTTTGCATCCTGCATGAGTGTACGCATTCCTAGTTATGTGTAGCGTGCTTGCAAACAACTCAAATAAAACACTAAAAATCTGGATTCAACCACGCCAACATATTCAACCGCACTCAATTTCATTTTCGAAAAATACCTCCACTTTTCAAAACGATCTTTTGAACACCGATACTCCGGTCAAACCTTAATTTCCAAAAAAGGGAAAACATTTTTAGATGCCATTATCATGTCAAATTTTACACCCACTATTTTCAAAAAAATTTAAGTGTCGTCACCTTGGCCAAATTAAAACCCGTCAACAACGAATATCGTTAATACCACCGAGGTTCCCGATCAATGGGATTGAGGTACACTAAACGGTTACATTTCTTATTTTAAAAAAAATATTTTTTTTACACACATACCGTTAACTCAACCCGAAACTTCAATTAATGAAGTCAAGGGACTCGCACCTTCAAAACACTTTTTTATGCACCCTCCCACCGTTAAATGCGAGTTAACACAACCGACAAACGTGGGTCACTAGTTTTAAAAGTTTTTTTCTAAAAAAAAAAGAAAGATTTTCCTAAAAAAAACTATTCACCCCTGTAGACACCCACATTTTACTGCCAGGTGTCTATAGCAGTTTCCGACAAACACCCGATGATGATCGGACGCAAACGTGCTTTAATATACTTGGATATGGGCTCAAAATCATTGGCATTTGTCTTGGGCTTTTTACGGTGTACAAATTTCACAAAACCAACCTCTAAACCAGGCCCAACGGGTCATTTCGATTCAAATAAGACTAATGTGGGTCGAATCCGACACCAGGGGCAAAACCGTCTTTTAGCGACCGAGTCAAAACCCGGTCAAAGATATTCACGAGGCACACGGACCAGCCGTGTCACTTCACGAGTCCGGCCTAGACTCAAATGCTACAAAAAATCAGCTACAACAAATATTAAACAATTCCGTTAAAGGTAGAATTCGATCTCAAGTAGGAATTCTATCCGAACACCGAATTAAACACTCGACCGAGCATGGGATACTCGGCCGAGCAGCCTATTCCAGCCGAGATTCCTTGCCTTCTTCACCAAGAAAGTGAGTTCTCGTTCATCTCAACCTCTTACGTTTCCTATCCAAATCGGTATTTCTTGTTGTGCAAGCAAGAATACTTTTCCTAGCCTTCTCTCCTATAAATAGGACCCTTTGCATACACAATTCATACATAGAAAATTCATACATCTACACATTCAGTCCCTGACATACTCCTAACACTTAGCATCGAGAAACCGATAGTATAACACCGAGACCCGAAGGAACCGGCTCTTAGACCCGACACCCTACACGTCCAAACCCAAACCACCCTAACTCACTTACATTAACTCGACGCTCCTGTGCCCTAGCCACGTTCCGACGAGCCCCGATCCGAGTAAACAAAAGCATGTAGGTTGAGGGTGTAAATCAAACCCGACTTCTCTCTTTCTCTCCCTTCCTTTCTCTCATCTTTTTCGTCGGTCCTTTTTTATGGGTCGTCGTCACATTATTCATTTTTTATAATATGGATAATACAAAACTATTTTCATATAACAAATATTCTTAAAAATACGATATCGATTCTCTAGTCGAATATCGTATTAAAAGAATGACATTAATCTCGTTGATGCTAGAAAATCGTTATACGATCTCAATACAACAATTTTTTAACGCGGAGAGAGTCAAACATTGTTTTTTTAGTTTAATTTTACAAAACGATTTTCAAAACTTTTTTTTTATCTTTCCAAAAATCATTCCAAGTATTTAATACCGATTTCAGAGTCGAATATTAGATACGACGAATATCGAAAATATTGAACCGAGTACTAATTATGCAATATTTGTACGCGATTTAATAAAATCATCGACTTTTCAAAAAAATCAACTTCGAAAACAGGCCGGGACGCGAGTCGCATGCATCCCGGGCGAGTCGCCTGCTCGGGCGAGTCGCGCAACAGCCTAGAAAACGCAGCACGATTTTTTTTTTATTCTTCGAACATCGTTTTTTAGACAAAACAACATTTTTTCCAGATCTCGACTTTATTTTTATTGACCCCGGTCAATGCGTGTTAATCCATCACGCGAATTATCTTTTCAAAACCATGCATATTATCGTATTCATTTTCCTTATTCGATTTACAAACCATTACTAACTCGTTTGTTCGTGTTTGTAGCAATTTCTTTTCTATTCGTTTGTTTTATTAGACTAAAACGAACCTCGCATGCTAAAATACAACTTTGACGTTAACTTTAGTTGCATTAAATCGACTTAGCAACCCATTCAATTTTAACATGCTTAGGGAAAACAATGTTTGCATATCATTTCATCGTTCAACTAACGCGCGTATTCGAGAGTCAAACGATATCTTAGTAGAGGCAGCTATCTGCGGGCGGGGTTGGGTGTTCTTTGTGAACTTCCCAACACGTACCCTCACCCCTTACTCAGAACCTCGGTTTCCGGATGTCCGAAACCATTGGCAACGAGAGTTATTCAATACACGGTATCCGTTCAAGTCAGTATCGGTATCAAATGCAAAGGGACGAACCCAATAAACTCTGACATCGGAAATGGGCCGTATTTTGTACACGGCCCACTACGACATAGAGTGGGTTCGAACGGGCCCGAACTACCACAAAGTTCGATGGCGACTCCAACTTCGATTTAAATTTCAATTCGACCCATCTCATATGGAGATTCATTCGCCTCCCCAAACCCACGCGTGGCCGTGTCGGGGTGGACCTATGTCATGTCCACAATTTGGCGACTCCGCTGGGGATTAACTGATGCGTGACTTACCATCGGCATCCTCAGGGTGAGACTCGAATAGAAATCGTTTGACTAGTACAATACGCGTTTTAGTTTTACGGTTCATGCATAAACCCATCTTTTCCCGGGGCGGTACTGGTGACCGACGTACCACTATACCATTGATGTAGTCCAAATTGGATATGTCAAAAAGTGTTCGTAGCAGATTCGTATGGGTTTTACGGCATGTTCTAAGCTCAATTTGACTTAGGAAGTCCGCCCCGATTCTCGGATAGGCTATGTACACTGATATAGACCCATATAGACCGACCGAGACTTAGTTTAAGAGCATACATGGTGTCATTATACTGTTTTCATGGCTATGTGCTACTTGATCCATATCTTTTTCAAAAACCGTCATTTTCAAAAATTTGCATCCTTTTCAAAATATCCAATTCAAAACCCCGGGCATATACCGAATTTAGGACTTACGATTTTACTCAAAATAGCCCTTTTTCTAGCCGGTATTATGGCCAATTTAAAACTCAAAAATATTTTTCGAAACCTTCAAAACCATCGCCCGACCCAGCTTTTCCGTTTTCTTTTAGAAAAAAGGCCGGGTTTTCTTCCCCGATTTTCGGGCTTTCAAAAATCATATTTCGAAACCTTCCTCTTCTTAGGACTTCCCGTATTTAGCAGTGTTGGGTTGTGTCGTAAGTCGTCGAAGTCTCTACGTCGAAACTCCGTCGATCTTATATCACGGATTTCTTCCCTATCCCAGTCCGCCTCGTTTTACTAAGGCAAGGCCCACCTACGTAGGACTTACTCCTGCAAGGGTTGGCCCGTTTACACAATCGAGTCCAAAGTCTGGGGAATGTCTCACGTGAACCTCCCTTCAGACAGGGCCCAGCCCACACAGCTGGATCCTAAGGGAGGCCCACCTTTTCACAAGTCACCCGTCTAGGTGTCTTTTGTGAGTTATTTCCGTCTTAGTCTTCTTTTCCTTTGCTCGGGATGTACTTTTTTCCTAGGATTTGGGTTAAGTTGCTGATTACGCGGTGTTCTTACAGACAGGCCGCCCTTCACCCGAACCATGACGAAAGAAGCCATTGATGAGTTGACAACTTCGTTGGCCCAGATCCAAAACCAATTGAGACAAATGAGGGAAGACCAGATTTCCATCATCACTCGGGTAAGCGCTAAGGAACAAGGAACCCCCAGTGGCAATGTTGAAACTGATGGTGTAACACACACTATTTTTCTTTGAGTTTTATTCTTTCCGTTATGACTTCGTCATAACCCTGTCAAATTTTGGCCTCATATTTCATCGTTTTACCAAGCTTTATTTTTATTTTTGAGTTTAATGATATTTATTTTTATTGTTAAAGATATTAATTCTCTTAAATCCATTTATTTGGTTTTCTTCGTAAACTATTTAATTTTCCGCGAGGAATCCTATTTCTCTTTGAATTGACGTTTTTAAGCTCGGATTTAAGTTATTCCTTTTCCTAAAAATGTTTAAATACATTTATATAATAATTTTCAACTAAGAAATATTTTTATTTACTAAAAATAAGCCATTTATGATTTTAATACGAAGTTTCGTAAATAATTATTTTCCAACGCGAGGTTTACTCAAATTGCTTTGTAATGCTTTTAATAATTTTATGATTCTTATTTTTAAGCAACCTACAATTAAAAGAAATACTTTTGACTTCTTTTTGGACCATGACGCCCTTGGTCACACACTTTCACATTTTTTTTAACACCTGGTATTATAACTTGATTAAATGCCTTAGATATTTTATTTTCCTACAATCATTTTTGGACTTATTACAAGACTCTTCACACTCCCTTCTTATTCATTTTAGCTGGTGTTTTGGATGGTTTAACATAGTTGTTATCATTTTAATAGTCCACATTCATACACTCATCTCATCATAATTTATTCATTCATTTTTATTCAACATTAAACAAGAAATACCCTTCATTTCCTCTCCTTTGGCCATGAGTTTCAGTAGATTTTCCAGCCTAGATTTATTTCAAAATCGAGTCTTGATCATCCCATTTTCATCCCCAAATTAATCGTCTATCGTTTCCCTTCGTTAAGGTAATAATCGATGTTATTTCCGATCGTTAATTACCTTGTTTCTTTCAGTTTTCTCATGGTATTTTTGTACCATGTATGTCATGCGATGTAGGAGTCTTGGTCGACCCTGAATCCGACGAATTTATCGTAGACTCGGATTTGGAGTGAAGGTAACGTCGGTGTTACTCGGTATTGCTTGATTTTATTGTTGTAATTGCATGTATATATTTATAATTTTATTTTTGACAATATATGTATGTCATATAATCTGGAAAATTTTTAAAAGTTGAAAATTTCCATTTTTCGGTTTTTTTATCGCTTTTACGAGATTAACGATTAAATCGTTATATTAATTTGTAAAATCGTAATATTCGGCCTAAACTTGTAATATATGATTATATTCTGTAAAAATGATGTTTCTGATGATTTTTAATAATATAGTATTTTTCTAACATTTTAGTTATCGATTATTGAATTATTACCGTTTACGGACAAAAACGATTAAAAGTTGATTTTTAATTCTAGTACCTAAACATTTTTATTTTAATCTGAATTTTGACGTGGTGAAACTTTATGATGAAATAGAATTTTCTGAATGTTTTCATAATTTTTCAGAATTGTTAAGTGGATGAATTAATTAATCACTTTAAATCATCGTTTATCGTTAAAACCGCGTTGTTGTTTAAATTCTCGATTTCTGGTCCTATGATTAAATCTGGAAAAAAAATATGATTCTAATGATTTCTTAATAAAATTTAATTTTAGGATTTTTAGTGCTTTAATTAAATGTTAGGAACGATAAGTTTTATCAATGGTATCGTTAATTGTGAAAACCGGTTTAAAAGACAGTTTTAACGAGATTTATTAAATCTGGAATTTTTGGAAATTTGGAAAAATAGTATTTTCTGCAAAATCATGATTTTTATGTTTAATAATAATTTTTGGATATTAATACTTAAATCGTTTTGTAATTACTATTTTTATTAATCGTTATTGTCGAGATTAGACGATTAACGAGAAAACGCTTTTAAAACCGAGTTTTAGGATTGTGGAAAATTTTATTTTCTGGACAGAATGTCCATAAATATATTTTAGCTATTTTACGTGATTTTTGTACTATTTATTAGAGTTTTAATTAATAAGTATTGATTTTTGGACAAATTGTGATTTATCGTTAAAATGCTTCCTTACCTAAAAGAATTATTTTTCCAACCATTTTGAAAATATTTGATTCTGAAACATTAAGAGTTAAATCATCCGTTAACATACTCTAAATATATTCAATGTTTTAATTAAATAAAAGACGTTAAAAGATTTAATTTGACATTTGCCGTAAAATCCTATTTATAATCGTATTGTCGAAACTAATAATAATTAGGGAATTTTAGTTTTGTAAATTTTGGAGACACCCTAATTAGTAGTACTTAAAATGTTTAAGACATTTCTAAATCATTTTATAAACACTTGTATGACATTTCAATAATTTCATAAACTCAAATGTTCTCGTTTTAGAAATTAATATCGTTAAGACCGAAATTACTAGTTTTATAATTCTACATTGTTTACTAAAAATGTTTATTAGTATAAACTAATATTTTTGCTATTTTGATATGATGTTATTTTTAGTAAGTTTCTAAAAATAGAAGTTTCATAAAATAGAAAGTTTCCTCTTTTGGAAAGTGATTTCTTTTCCTTTTGTTCTCTTATTGTTTGTATTGAATACATCTTTGAAATATCGATAATGGCTGTTTTGGAGTTATGGAATAAGGACAAGTTTGAGGTTTAGAGTAATATATTCTGGGGTTTACGTTTTTGCCATCAACTATAAGGCTGGTGTGTCTTTATGGGGCACACTGGTTGTTGAACCGAGCATATATGGTGTTCGGGAGTGTGTGTACATTTTGACTTTAAAATCGTGCCTCGCAGTGTAAGACGGCGTCGGGTTGAACTGAGTATTTATGGTGCTCGGGAGGGGTGTGCATATTATCTTAAACTAGGGCCACACATTTATAAGTCGCCGTCCTATTATGGTTGAGTACTCTAGTTAGAGACCGAAGTTTGATTTGTTTGAACTAAGTTCTCGAAGATAGTTTTAGTATTCTCCTAGTGAAAGTCTAGCCTTCATCATTAATCCTATCCATAACGCTATTTTGACTATTTTTATTATTATCGATATATATAATTTGGTTGCAGGTTGCCAAATGTTTTATGTTCTCTTCGGAAAACTCATTTTTATTATATTATTTCGATATGTGGAGTTTTTCTCTGAAATCTTATTTTCATTATAATGTTTTACTGTTTTCATTTTTACTATTTTTCTATAGTAGTAATTACAGTTTTTAAAATCCTGTCATACGGCTGGGAGAACGTTGACGTTGCTCCCCACTGATTGTGGTTGTTATGTTTTAACATGGCAGGTATACATGTTCCGGGTGTGGGCTAGCGAGCAGTGTGGATCCTGCTTATTTATTTTAATAATTATGTCTTATGAATTGTTCAAACCCCTTTTGTGGATTGTTTTAAATTTTGGCCATTTAATTTAAGGCCTATTGTTTGACTTTACCATTTTAATTTTTCTAAGACATAGTTACAGCGTGTTTTAATCCCGACTATACAGTGTTTCCGCCACTGTATCGCGTTAGAATTTCTAGGGGATTACAGATGGGCCGTTAGCTGAATTGGCCAGCACGGTCCACAAACTGCAGGAACAGGTCCATTTGTCGACCCAAAGCTCAATCCACACGGAGAACGCTCGAATTTACACACCTCTGACCGATGAGCTACCCGCTAATCTCAACTTGATGGGTTTGCCAATGTTCGAGGGTAATGAAGACCCCGTCCACCATATCCGGGCCTTTCAGGAGTTCATGGCCCTTAAGGGAGTCAAGTCGAACATGTTCAAGCATCTTTTTGCCTCCTCCTTGGAAAAGCACCCAAGAGCCTGGTACTACAGGCTCGATTCCAAGAAATACAAAAGACTTGGGACGATGTAGCCACGGAGTTCGCCCGAAACTATGCGGACAATACCGAGATCCAGACTACCATGCGTACTATGGAAGTCATGGCCCAAGAGCCTAAAGAGGGTTTCACCAAATACATTCAGAGGTGGAGGGCCGAAAGTGTGAAACTGGTGAAAAAGCCCAACGAAAAGGTCCTGGTGGAGGCCTTTGTCAAGAACCTCCTTCCTTCTTACCGGGTCCATCTTCGATACGCCATCATACCCAATTTCGCCACTTTAAACGAAATGGGTACAAGAATCGAAGACGATCTGAGGCTAGAAAACCTTACTAAGGCCTCTGCCAAGGGGTATCAAGGAGCCAGTTCGTCCTCCGGCAAGCCCGCAACTACAACGGCGGCCCGAAGCATCTTTGACGAGGTCAATCTATTAGATACCTTGACCAAAAAGAATATTCCAACTCGGGTATTCACTAATATAGGAACAAGCTATGCTAATGCCTTACAAAGGCTGTCTTCAAAAGGCCTAATCCAACCGATAGGCCCAATTCCGGAGGTTCCGATCAAAAAATGGTCCAAGAGCTACAACATTCAGGCCTATTGCCAATATCACCAAGGCAACGGGCATGACACTGAGAAATGTTGGAAATTGAAGCATCTCGTTCAGGACCTAATCGAAAATGGGAAGATACCGCTACCCAGTGATAAGCCGAGTAACAAAAATAATCCCCTTGCTACTCACGCCATTTTTACTGAAGAAGTAGTCGGCTGCTCTCATCTCATTTCCCCTTTCATTCCCCAGATCAACGGGATATGGAATGACGATGAAGATGACGTTTACTTGGCTAAGGAGGAAGTTGTCCCCGTCACCGTCGAAGAAATCCGGAAGGCTAAAGCCAGAGCCCTGGCCGGCACACACGTCATCACGACCGGTCTTTCTATCCCGGAAACCGTCATTGAATCTACCAGGACGGAGCCTACTCTTGAAGAACCAAACGCTGACACGGCCCTAGTCAGACAACTAAAGAGGGTCCAAACTGATCTCACTATATGGCAGCTTTTGGTTAGTTCTCAAGAGCATCGGGTAGCACTTACTAGGGCTCTCGATGAAATCAAGGTTGACTCATTGGTTACCCCCACCGAAATGGTATCCACTATTTTGCCTCACCTCAAAGGCAAGTCCAAGGGAGAAGGCCCACTTATCACTTTCTCCGAGTCCGACCTTCCACCGTTTGGGGCCACCCATAACTTGGCCCTATATATCACGGTGATCTGCCGGAATAAATATCTCCCAATGACCCTAATTGATGATGGGTCCGCAGTAAATGTCCTTCCCTTAAGGACAGCTAAAGCCCTCGTCATTACCGAGGCTGACTACCTTCCGACTGCACAAACTATCCAGGCCTTCGATGGGAGCCCAAATCAGTTGCTGGGGCCGTTAAGCTAACGATCATACAGGCCCGATCGAGAAGGAGTTAGATTTCAGGTGATCGATGTCACCTCATCTTTCAATTTGCTACTTGGAAGGCCCTGGATTCACGCGGTCAAAGCCGTATCTTCCACCCTTCACAGGAAGGTCAAGTTACCTTTACAAGATGGGATCGTTACTCTTAAGGCTACCCCCATAACCGTGTCAAGCTGCAACACGGCAGGTTCAACTGACCCGCGAGGTTTCAATTTCGTGGGAATGATCGAGGAGGAATATCTTTTCTGGACATATTTCACCACTAGCATCGACACGATGCTGCAAAACTTGGGTTACCTACCAGGGGCTACATCGAGGCCCGACCTCCCGGCTGGCAGAATCATTGAGGTCCTAGGCAACGAAGAATCCAGATTTGGTTTGGGGTACCATATAACCCCAGAAAATGTGGTTCGTGCCGGTATTCATAAGGCCACCAACATCCTCAAGGGTACCTACTTGGGCCCTTACAGTCCAAGGCTGACTGATTACTTTGTCACTCCAGTGTTCGGAGTTGTTCAAGTGGGCCTCTACCAACCCACTATCACATATCGGGAATGCAACTATATCCCCGACGACATATTTGCCTTCATTCAAACTAAGGAAGGCACTAACGATGCTGAGCCCTTGCTGGGTCTCTTATTCGGGGAGGACAAAGTCATCCCAACCCCCAGGCAGGAGCTAGTAAACCTGATTCTCCGCAGCAGCAGATTCGATCCAACCAAGCTGATCTCCGAAGTTGGTGCTGACATTGGGAAAAGGGCTTGGAGGAAGACGATCAAATGGACCGACAACTAGGGTCGAGTTTACAAGCTCACTACTGGTGAAGGGGATATGAAAGACATTGATTTTGAGTCCGAGTCTGAGTTAGAGTCAGAGTCGGAGTCCGAGTTCGAGTCCAAGTCTAGAGGGTCCAGTACTAGGATCGAGTCTGTACCCCCTCTTCCTTTAGTCACACCATTGGGAGCCTCGGAGTCTGTCGCGAGGGCACTTCCGATTCCGCCACTGACCAACGATCAGATGGCAGCTCTCTTCGAGCTCTTTTCAAAATTCACTATCAATAATAACGATAACCGTTCTGCTTACGACTTGTCTTATTTTCAAAACATTTTCAAAAATTTTATTTGCAATGACATTGAGAAACCCGACGAACAGGTACCGCTACCTCCGCATCTAATCGAGCAACTCGAACAGAGGGAGTCCCGAGATTCGATAGTCGAAGAGACCGACTCCATCAACGTAGGAACCCCTTTAGAACCTCAGATGCTTAAGTTGAGCTTATCTTTAGATCCTGAGGAGAAACAACAATTCACAGATCTCCTCCAAGAATTTAAGGACGTCTTCGCATGGTCCTACAAGGACATGCCGGGAATAGACCGGGAGATAGCTGAGCACCGAATACCCATCAAAGACGGGTATAAGCCGGTAAAACAGAAACTCCGAAGAGTTAGGCCCGAATGGTCTCTCAAAGTCAAGGAAGAAGTCGATAAGCAATTCAAAGCAGGCCTTATCCAAGTGTCTGAATATCCAGACTGGGTTGCAAACATCGTACCGGTGCCCAAGAAAGACGGCAAAGTTAGGGTATGTGTAGATTTCCGGGACCTTAATAAGGCCAGCCCAAAAGACAATTTCCCGTTACCACACATCGACATACAGTGGATAACACGGCCGATCATACCCTTCTATCCTTCATGGACGGGTATGCTGGGTACAATCAAATCAAAATGGCGGAAGAAGACATGGGTAAGACCACCTTCATTACACCTTGGGGTACTTTACTGTTATACCGTGATGCCATTTGGGCTTATCAATGCCGGTGCCACTTATCAGCGGGCCGCCACCACTTTACTACATGATATGATGCACAAAGAGGTGGAGGTCTATGTGGACGATATGATCGTTAAGTCTAAAGATCGAAGCGGACATATCTCGGTCCTCAGAAAGTTCTTCATTCGGTTACGCAAGTACAACATGAGGCTAAACCCTCAAAAAAGCAGTTTCGGGGTAACATCAGGCAAATTACTGGGCCATATTGTCAGCCAATGTGGCATCGAGGTTGACCCAACAAAGATCAAGGCCATTACCGAGATGCAGCCACCTAAAATCGAAAGGAGATAAGGGGGTTTCTCATGAAATTCCAATATATCAGCCGCTTCATTTCGAAGTTAACCATGGTATGTGAGCCCATTTTCAAGAAACTGAAGATAGAAGAACAGGCACTATGGGACGATAAATGCCAGATGGCTTTCGATAAAATCAAGGAGATCCTATCCTCTCCACCGGTATTAATGCCGCCTCAACCGGGCCTGCCTCTGTCATTATACCTGACAACGACCGAGACAGCCATGTGGGCTATACTCGCCCAAACGGTCGATTCTGAAGAACGGGCTATCTACTACATCAACAAAAAGTTTCTAGAGTACGAGTGCAAGTATACGATGCTCGAAAAGACGTGCTTAGCTTTGGTTTAGGCCACTAAAAAGCTCCGACACTACATGCTTATCCACGAGGTACATGTTCTATCCAAAAATGGATCCTATCAAGTATCTATTCGAGAAGCCCATCCTCAATGGCAGGATATCCAGGTGGACTTTAATGCTAGCTGAGTTCGATCTTAAGTTCGTGCCGTTAAAAGCCATCAAAGGCCGGGTAGTCGCGGAGTTCCTTGTCGACAGTCCGGTATCCGAGGAGGGACACACCGATACTTGGGCCTTCCCGGATGAAGATATATTCCATACTGACACCGAAACTTGGGATTTATACTTTGATGGGGCGTCCAACTTCCGAGGATTTGGGGTCGGTATTTTGCTAATCTTGCCATAAGGAGAACACACCCCGTTATCCATCAAGCTAGATTTCGATGTGACTAACAACGCAGCCGAATATGAAGCATGCATTCACGGGTTGCAAGCCGCCGCTGATTTAGGAGTAGTTAATCTCCGGGTCCACGGTGACTCGTCTTTAGTCATTAATCAAGCCCTACAAGAATGGAAGACTCGGAATGCAAATCTCGTGGCTTACCAAGCGCGAGTAAGGGTTATCGAAAAAACAATTCCAAAAGGTAGAATACATCTATCTACCTCGGGAAGAAAACCAGTTTGCAGATGCTCTTTCAAAATTAGCATCTTTACTGAATATCCCAGTGCATCTTACCAGCATGCCCATTTGCGTCGAAAGGCGATCCGAGCCGGCATATCCACGCTATTCAAGATATCGAAATAACTGATCTAGAACCTTGGTATCAGGCTATTCTGACCTACTTAACGTCGGGAGAATAGCCCCCGGGAGCTGAAAACCGGGCCAAGAAAGCCCTACGAAGGTGGGCGACCCAGTTCATCCGCACGGATGATGGACAGTTATATAAGAAGACAGCGCAGGGGGCTCTACTCCTATGCATTGACAAAACGCGAGCCGAAAGAGTCATGGCTAAGGTACATGATGGTGAAAATGGTCCGCATATGAACGTCCATATGTTGGCCCGAAAAATCACAAGACTCGGCTATTATTGGAATAGCATGGAAACTGACTATCAGTTATATGTCAAACACTGCCATAACTGTCAGATTTTTGCCAATGTACAGCATATGCCTTCATCCCTATTATATACTATGACATCACCATGGTCATTCTCGACATGGGGAATAGATATAATTGGGAAGGTGAACCCTTCCGGGACAGGGGGTCACTGTTTCATTTTAGTGGCTATTGACTATTTCACCAAATGGGTCGAAGCCGAGTCATACCGGATTTTGAATGCTAAGCATGTAGCCAAATTCATCCAAAACAAGATTATATGCCGATACGGGATCCCACATGAGTTCATCAGTGATCACGGGACCCACTTCCATTCCGAAACCGCTACTCTACTGAAAAAATGTAAAATTCAAAGGCATACGTCTTCGCCTTACCGTCCCCAAACAAATGGAGCGGTAGAGGCAGCTAATAAAACAATTGTCACCATACTTAAAAAGATGGGTGAGAATTATCGGAACTGGCCCGACAAGATACCTTTCGCCTTATGGGGATACCGAACATCAATTCGCACCGCAACCGGAGCAACTCCATACTATCTGACATATGGAATGGAAGCAGTCCAACCAGTTGAGCTAGAAGTACCATCCCTCGGGATTTTACTCGAGAGTTAGGTACCTGAAGCAGATTGGGTCCAAGCCCGATACGATTCGCTAGTTCTCCTGGAAGAACGGCGATCCCGGGCCCTCAACAATATCCAGATTTATCAAAAGAGGATCCAACGGGCTTTTAACAAAAGAGTTAGGCCTAGGAATATCAAAGAGGGCGACCTAGTTCTAAAATCCGTTCGGGCTTTACTACCAGTTGACCCAAGGGGAAAATTCAAACCCAATTGGGCTGGGCCATACTTAGTAAAGAAAATCCTTTCAGAGGGAGCAGTGATGCTGACAGACTTGGACGGGAACGAATTCGTCAACCCAACTAACTTGGACCAGTTGAAGCGTTACTACCCTTAAACCTTGCCTCAATGTCATTTGCAAAAATTTATAAAAATTTGTCTCTTTATAAGTTTTCAAAATTTTAAGCAATTCAATAAGTTACGATTACTTATCCTACCATCGCACATCTCGAATTAATAATCTTGATGTATTTCGAAAATTGTAAAAATAATTTCTGAACTACGGAAGGTTTGATTCCATTAATTATGGATACGTAGGCAACCCTTCAAAAGGGTACAACCACTGCAATAACGAAAAGACGGGAGCGGTATTCACTAATATGTCTTTTATTATAAAAAAACCGATAAATTCGGGAATTTCAAAAAAAAACATCGCACAAAAAAACAAACGAACAACAAAAAATCACACCACAAAAATAGTAGTAATACTTAAATAATAAATTTAGGAGACTACTCGTGCATTTCTCCTTTCCCCTTATCTTCCGGGTGTTGCGGAGCCCGAGGCCGACGGGGCGGAGGCGAACGTTCCCTAATCACAAGCGGAACTTCTTTTGCTCGAACCCGCTTCTTCGATTTCGGGTCTTCTGCCATTTGCACCGGTACAAGCCGAGCCCGGACGGGCTCGGGTAGTCTGTCCCGAGGACCAAGTCGGTCCTTGACCGCCAATCTTGGGCCAAGTCTTCTTTCTAAATCCGTCTGGGGGCTCACTTTCCCCCGTGCACCTTTAGTACTGGACCCTTTAGCCTGAGTCCTAGTCTTTCCCTTCTGGCCTGACATCAGCCGAACTAAGGTAGCTGGAGTATCACCGTCATCAAAGAAACTCCTATTATCTTTATCTTGTTCCCGGCGCAACAGGTCGAAAGCCTCATCAGTCTTTAGGGTATAGCCCGGGCTTTAGCAGAAACAACCTTTGTCCATTTCACATAAGAATCGGATACCCAGATCGAATGAGGAGTCTTGGGAATAGACCAAGTAGCTCGGGTATACCACCTTTGCATCCAAGTGTCACACATTATGTCCGTCAGCTGAGTGGATTCACTCACGACCGCCTCGATTTCCGAGATTCTTTGGGCCCGACCATATTGCCTAAGTATGCGAACGGGGAAGAGGTGAATTGTTTGTCTAAAAGATAGGATCTCCTGATATCGAGCCCTATCTCGAGACTCTAAGCCGGTCCGAATATAAATGGGCCACCATGGGACGGTCCACCGGATCAATGGGCCTCTGTGAAAAGATAGCACTTCGTCCCAGTATTTTTGGGTATTGAGACGAGAAAAATCAAGGGTTCGTCTCCTCGTCATCAATTGATTCGGTCGATATCGGGCCACGTCAAGTGGAGGATCCACGATTGATAGCCTCTCGAATAGCCACAGCTGAAAAATCGCAAAAAAAAAAACCAAAATCGCAAAAAATTGTCAAAGCCGCGCGAAAAAAAAATCGCAAAAACCGAGAAAATCGGAAAAATCGAAGAAAACCGCAGAAATCGAGAAAATCCGGGAAAAACGAAAAATTACAAAAATCGAGAAAAAAATCGAAAAGTCTATATACCTGTAAAAGACGGGTACTCCCAGTCAACCGGGTTGACGGATCCCTTTTACGATTATCCAAACCCTGGATAATCTCTCCTGTAATCAGCCAAGTCGGGCAGTGCTCCGTTTCCATCAGGTCAGCCACAGTGAAAAGTCGGACATGACCCATGCAATATAATAAATCCATATGACCTTCGAAGGCATAAACATGGAGCATACAGAAAGTAAAGGCCATACAACTATGGACCGGCCTGACTCGGACGTCATCAGGGTTCATAAATTTTTCAGCCAAATCAATCAAAGAAACGGTATCTCCTTCCAGCATACGAGATACCTCCATATGAGAAAGCCCCAAAAATTCCCATAATTTTCTCCTCGGGTCATGAACTGAAAACGGAATAGCAGGGCGAACTATGGGATTCCATCCTCCTACAGCAGCAATTTCCTCAGGGATAGGACAGATTTCGCCTCGAGGAAAGCCAAAAACATGATAAGTGTCGTCCCAATAGGACAGGCAAGCATCCAAAAAGTGACGGTCTACTTGCATTTGGCGGATCGTAAATAATTGGGTAACACCATTCTGATTCAGAATGACTTTATCCGCATCTCTGAAAAATCGGGACCAATCCTGCAGCATTCCAATTAATCGGTCAATTCCCATACTTGGATTTCAAAAAGAATAAATTTCTCAAGGCTTGTTTCTCTTTAAGAAGGAACGATTTGTGAGAATTATGAAAAATTATGAGCAAGGAAAGAGTATTTATAGCATGAAATCGACTTTCCTCCTCACTTTAGGATTCCCAATCCTAGAGGATTTAGCATACAGACCTTATCCTAGGGTCTAGCTAAGTCATCCCGAGCATTCCTATTCCTTTTCAGGGCTAAAAAATACTCTAGTTTTCAAAGTTCATTCAAACTCAAAAACTCAAAGCCTTCTTCAAAAATTTTATTCCCCAGCGCGAGTCATTTTTTCCTACAAATGTTACATGCAAAATTTCGCATAAATCATGTACATGACGACTCAAGCAGGACCGTGCATTAAACTCCCCAGCGGCATTTAACGGGATGAGCCCATATATAGGCGCACCCAAGACTTATACGACAAGTCCAATTCCCCACGGAGTTATCGTCATCAGCTCAGGTACATTTCTAATCCATGGCCGGCGGGCCCTTCACGCAGGTCTAATGGACTTTAAACGACCCGACCGGAAGTCTGCCAGGTCTTAATTGACCTGGTAGCTACTCTAACTTTCGTCCTGTCCAAGCCTCAGTCAGAGTGGAGGCACTGTAGACACCCACATTTTACTGCCAGGTGTCTATAGCAGTTTCCGACAAACACCCGATGATGATCGGACGCAAACGTGCTTTAATATACTTGGGTATGGGCTCAAAATCATTGGCATTTGGCTTGGGCTTTTTACGGAGTACAAATTTCTCAAAACCAACCTCTAAACCAGGCCCAGCGGGTCATTTTGAGTCCAATAAGACTAATTTGGGTCGAATCCGACACCAGGGGCAAAACCGTCTTTTAGCGACCGAGTCCAAACCCGGTCAAAGATATTCCCGAGGCACACGGACCAGCCGTGTCACTTCACGAGTCCGGCCTAGACTCAAATGCTACAAAAAATCAGCTACAAAAAATATTAAACAATTCCGTTAAAGGTAGAATTCGATCTCAAGTAGGAATTCTATCCGAACACCGAATTAAACACTCGACCGAGCATGGGATACTCGGCCGAGCAGCCTATTCCAGCCGAGATTCCTTGCCTTCTTCACCAAGAAAGTGAGTTCTCGTTCATCTCAACCTCTTACGTTTCCTATCCAAACCGGTATTTCTAGTTGTCTAACCAAGAATACTTTTCCTAGCCTTCTCTCATATAAATAGGACCCTTTGCATACACAATTCATACACAGAAAATTCATACATCTACACATTCAATCCCTGACATACTCCTTACACTTAGCATCGAGAAACCGATAGTATAACACCGAGACCCGAAGGAACCGGCCCTTAGACCGACACCCTACACGTCCAAACCCAAACCACCCTAACTCACTTACGTTAACTCGACGCTCCTGTGCCCTAGCCACGTTCCGACGAGCCCCGATCCGAGTAAACAAAAGCATGTAGGTTGAGGGTGTAAAATCAAACCCTACTTCTCTCTTTCTCTCCCTTCCTTTCTCTCGTCTTTTTCGTCGGTCGTTTTTTATGGGTCGTCGTCACATTATTCATTTTATATAATATCGATAATACAAAACTATTTTCATATAACAAATATTCTTAAAAATACAATATCGATTCTCTAGTCGAATATCGTATTAAAAGAATTACATTAATCTCGTTGATGCTAGAAAATCGTTATACGATCTCAATACAAGGATTTTTTAACGCGGAGAGAAACAAACATCGTTTTTTAGTTTAATTTTACAAAACGATTTTCAAAACTTTTTTTATCTTTCCAAAAATCATTCCGAGTATTTAATACCGATTTCATAGTCGAATATTAGATACGACGAATATCGAAAATATTGAGCCGAGTACAAATTATGCAATATTTGTACGCGATTTAATAAAATCATCGATTTTCCAAAAAATCAAATTCAAAAACAGGCCGGGACGCGAGTCGCGCGCATCTCGGGCGAGTCGCCTGCTCGGGCGAGTCGCGCAGCAGCCTGGAAAACGCAGCACGATTTCTTCTTTTTTTATTATTCTTCGAACATCGTTTTTTAGACAAAACATCATTTTTTTTCAGATCTCGACTTTATTTTTATTTACCCCGGTCAACGCGTGTTAATCCATCACGCGAATTATCTTTTCAAAACCATGCATATTATCGTATTCATTTTCCTTATTCGATTTACAAACCATTACTAACTCGTTTGTTCGTGTTTATAGCAATTTCTTTTCTTTTCGTTTGTTTTATTAGACTAAAATGAACCTCGCATGCTAAAATACAACTTTGACGTTAACTTTAGTTGCATTAAATCGACTTAGCAACCCATTCAATTTTCACATGCTTAGGGAAAAACAATGTTTGCATATCATTTCATCGTTCAACTAACGCGCGTATTCGAGAGTCAAACGATATCTTAGTAGAGGCCACTATGTGCAGGCGGGGTTGGGTGTTCTTTGTGAACTTCCCAACACGTACCCTCACCCCTTACTCAGAACCTCGGTTTCCGGATGTCCAAAACCATTGGCAACGAGAGTCATTCAATACACGGTATCCGATCAAGTCGGTATCGGTATCAAATGCAAAGGGAAGAACCCAATAAACTCTGACATCGGAAATGGGCCGTATTTTGTACACGGCCTACTACGACATAGAGTGGGTTCGAACGGGCCCGAACTCACACAAAGTTCAGTGGCGACTCCAACTTCGATTTAAATTTCAATTCGACCCATCTCATATGGAGATTCATTCGCCTCCCCAAACCCGCGCGTGGCCGCGTCGGGGTGGACCTATGTCATGTCTACAACTCCCTAAATCCCCCACTAAGGATTTAGTTACACTTTTAACACTGTCACTAAGCTTCATGCTCTACCACGAGCGTCACATACACCATAAGTATCGAACTAGCTAATTAATAGTAGTTTCGATAACGGAGTCACGTAATCGTTTTCAAGACCGGTTCCCCCAAAGAACTGTACTCCTTTAAAAAAACATTTACACTTCATCATCGCCAGATTTCCGGCACACACACACACACATAACAACACACTTTCACGTCACAAGCGATGTCATCACGCCATCGTCGCACTATTTTTTACAAATCCTCCCTTTCAAATTTTTTACAAAATTGGTCGTTTTCGGAAGAAGCGTACACCAAAACTCTTTGATCCTGAGCCGGGATCGCGATAAACCTCTTACGTCGTACAACCGTGTGCTTAACTGTCTATGTTAGTTACTTGGATCACCTCTACTCGAGGTTTTACATTTTGGGTCGTCTCATTTCGAGAAGTCCTCTTTAAACCTCACCACCGAGGTTTGTGTCAAATCGTCCCATTGTAGAGACCTAAGCTCAATAGGCGTTTCGCCGAATACACCAAGAGTCTAAAGAACCTGAGTCCCTAAGCCAATGACCGTACACACGAGTCAAGGGTCTCATCTCCACATCGCTCAGTCACGAGCATTCCTCGAGTCCTTTAAGTGTCCGGAAGACCCATCCTCATTAGCATTACCTTTTCACAGTCATGACGGGGGATTCATGCGTAGATGCAATCAACCACAATGGGGATAACGACGGACAATCCGCAGACAACACCATAGGAGCTCTAGATGACCTAGTCCGGGACTTACAAACCACTGTCATCGTGGTGAACGCATCCATAAACAGCATAGACTCCCGCCTAGGTCACCTAGAAGACAAAGCCTCACATGAACACCACAATCGGATCCTCAACGAGGTCCTCTTAAACTCCACCCCACTAGGCAGAGCACCCGTCGGCGTCGTTCCTAACAATCCCGTTGCCCCGCCTCAGGGTGACACCCTCCAATCCGCTATGAACCGCATAGATTTCCTTGAGAACCGGATGCCCCTGAACCAGGGAAACAACGTTCACCTCAAAAACCATAGCAAATTCGAAATGGTTAATGACTAATTACCTGAAAACTTCTCCCTAGCAGACATCCCTAAGTTCAGGAGAACCGAGGACCCCCTCAATCACATCCGGGTCTTTAAGGATTATATGGCCATTAAAGGGGTGAAACCTAACCTCTTCACTAGGATATTTCCCTCATCCTTAGGAGACACACCGCGATCATGGTTCTATTCACTAGATCCTAAAAAGGTATCCACTTGGGATGATATCTCTGTAGAATTCGCAAAACAATACGCGGATATCGCCGAAACACAAGTCACCATTAGAAGCCTCGAGGTCCTATCCCAGAACGAGAAGGAAGTCTTCTAAGAATTTCTGACTAGATGGAGGAGAGTCAGTACCCAAATAATAAATCGCCCAGACGAAGCCACTTTGGTAGAAAAGATTGTCAATAACATTAGACCTACCTACGCCTCCCATCTTAGGTACCAAAACATCCACACCTTCAAGAAGTTATCCACCTTAGGAATACGCCTAGAGGACGACATGAAGAAGGGGGTATTCTCCAAAATAATGGGGAAAGGCTATCAAGGACCAACCACCTCAACAGGAACCCGGTCTTACGGAAATAACAAAACTGAAGAAGTACACCTGGTCGAACCAACCACCCAGGGAAGAACGAACTTCACCCGTAGAACATTTTCCAAGCTAGGTATCATATACACCGAAGCATTAAAAAGGTTGACTGAGCAAGGAAAGCTCGAGCTAATAGGTCCTACCACGGACCCTCCCGCGGATAAGAGGGCAAAAACATGGGAAGCTAATAAGTATTGTCAATACCATCGTGGCAAGGGCCATGACACAGAATCCTGTTTTCGGCTGAAGCATACTATACAAGATATGATAGAAAACGGAACGATCCCTCTCCCCCACCTGAGAAGCCTAATAATACTACGAACCCTTTTAGTGTCCACGCCATTTTCGACGATACTATTGACTACTCCCACCTTACCTCCTAGGAGATGATGTTCTAAACATTGAGGATGAACCAGACACTCATACGGAGCCCACATCTCTCAACCTCGTGACAACCATCGAGAGCCTAACCCGCTTTGTATCACAAATACACCCCATACTCTTTAGAATTGAGGCTAGGATAACTCACATCAAGGAAAGGCTCGAAAAATCTCCCAAAATCCCTACTTCCACGTGCAATGGGTCAGTCAAAGGGGATGATATAGGCTCGCCTGAAACTGTCGAACCCAAAAGGAAGTTCACTCAAATCGGGGTTAGCTACGCGGCCGCGCTCTGACAATTAGCCTCCCTCCGCCTTTTACGACCCGTAGGGCCGATGGGTGATCCCCCACTTAAGCATTGGTCCCGTCACTGGTCCAAGGGAAAATACTGTCACTACCACAGGGGCAATGGTCGTGACACGGAGTCCTGTACATTGCTAAAAGATAAAATCGAGGGATTGATAAAAACAGGGGTGGTAAAGCCGCACTACTAACAAAAAGACCCACCCACTTCTTGACAGACGACTCCGAGGAAAGGGGCCTCCGATTACTAGAACACCTCGGGCTATCTCACGATCAGGCCCTAACAATGCTAATATCCGACGGGCTACTATACCCCCTAAGTCCGACACCTGACCCACCGACCGACAAGAGGCCGTTACATTGGAACGGACAAATGGTGTCGATACCACCAAGGCCGAGGACATGACATTAGTGAGTGTCGTGAATTTAGGCAGCAAGTTCGCTAGCTCATCCAAGAAGAAAAATTCTGGGCTTACCCTGAATACGAGGACACCAAAGCGCCTTCTGAGGGCAGCAAGTTCGCACCCGGGTCAGAGTCTAGTTCATCTTAGGGCCTAGGCTTAATACTAATAATAATAATGTTTTTCTATCGAGTCTAGGGAGGTGCGAGGGAACATGTCCTCCACCTCCCCCCAAAACAAATCACGGGTATCTCTCCCGTTTTATTATCTATCAATAAAACAACTTCCTTTTGTTTACAAACATGCATCGACAATCGCTTAACTTCTTTCAACAATTTACTTTAACGCTTTAAAAAGGCTCGACTTTATGCCAATTATCGATAACGACGGACTAAAATGCAAGGGCTACCACGAACAGCCCACTCAACTTCACCATAAAAACGAAATCGGGAATAACAACCTTAGATTCAACCAACCATTGACCAAAACAACAATAAACTTGCAAATGAAGAAACAGCCACCCAACCGGACTTACGACGCAGTCGAACCCGAAGCCTAATATGTCTAAAAACAGCCATATCTCTAGGAGTCAAAAACCTTAGAGTACATAGAGATTCATCCTTAGTGATCAACCAAGTTACGGGTACCTGGAAAGCTTATAGCGAAAGCCTAACCCTATACCAAACCAAAGTAGAAACGATGTCCCGGGAGTTCACCAAAATTGACTTCATACACATACCCCGTGAGGAAAACCAATTCGCCGATGCGTTATCCAAACTAGCCTCACTAATAAACATGCCCGATCACCGTTTCTCCATGCCTATCTGCATAGAGAGAAGCGAACAACCAGCCTACATCCACAACCTCGAAACCGACGATACCCCCGAAGAACCTTGCTACAAAGCGATCCTAGACTTTAAAACCCACGGGTCATATCCACCCAACACAAACACCAAGAACAAGAAGAGCCCTACGAATGCAAGCCACCCATTACGTCCAAAATCAAGGGCTACTATACAAAAGAACCCCACAAGGAGTCCTCCTTAGATGCGTAGACAAAGACCAATCCGAGAGAGTCATGGAAGAGGTACATGACGGGGAGTGCGGACCCACATGAGTGCACACCTACTAGCCCGTAAAATAATGAGACTAGGCTATTACTAGATTACCTTAGAGACAGTCTGTCGACGTCACGTTCGCCATTGCCACAATTGCCAAATATTTGCCGACCTCCAACACCTACCTCCTTATCCTCTACACCCTATAGCCACACCTTGGTCCTTCTCCACTTGGGGGATAGACATCATAGGGAAAGTACACCCATCCGGGACCGGCGGACACTGCTTTATACTAGTGGCCATCGATTATTTCACCAAATGGGTAGAGGCTGCCTCTTACACCGTACTAACCTCAAAACAAGTAGTAAAATTCTAAAAAAACAACATCATCTGCTGCTACGGCATACCTCATGAGATCATCAGCGACCAGTGGGCTCATTTCAGGGCCGACACCCAAAAGCTCCTTGACAAATACAAAATCCAAAAACACAAATCCTCGCCCTATAGACCACAAACAAACGGGGTCGTTGAAGCAGCCAACAAAACCATCACCACAATCCTTAAGAAAATGATAGACAACTACATGGATTGGACAAACAAAATTCCCTTTGCCTTATGGGGATACCGAACATCCTATCGAACACCCACTGGAACCACACCATATTACCTAACCTACGGCTCCGAAGTCGTCCAACCAATAGAGCTGGAGATACCGTCACTAAGAATATTAGCCGAGAGTGGTATCCCTGAGGAAGAATGGAACAAAAAACGATATGATGAACTAGTAATCTTAGACGAACGTAGGATACATGCCCTATCCAACGTACAAGCGTACCAACAACGAATCCAGCGAGCCTTTAACAAACGAGTGAAATCCCGAAACATATACGAGGGAGACTTAGTAATTAAGTCCATTAGAGCACCCCTTTCCGTTGACCCTAGAGGGAAATTCAAACCAAATTGGGCGGGCCCGTACCTCGTTAGGAAAATACTCTCGGGGGGCGCCGTGATCCTCACCGACCTAGACGGTCAAGAGTTCTCAACCCCAACCAACATGGATCAGCTCAAACGATACTACCCGTAAACACCCAAAAAATCATGTCCCGATCTCCGTCTTAGAGGGGAAGCAAGAAAAATAAAAAGAAAAAAAATCCAAATTCGCATCGATAAATGGCATAAACGAGTCTAAAGCAAAATCACTTACACTTTTCGAAAGAACTACGAACATGGTTTGATTCCGCCTAAAAACAGATACGTAGGCAACCCTTCTCCGGGTACAACCAAAACAAAACAAAACAAAACAAAACAAACGAAAAATCGGTTAATCGATTAATGTACAAACCGGGACTCCTTTCACATCCCGACCAACGAGTGATTCAAAATGACGAAGAACGAACGACGAGCCGAGGACGGGGTGAAAACCCGAAAGGGCGCCCCGGGCAAAATAAAGAAACGAGTTGCGAGCCATCGTAAAAGCAAAACAAAAAAAAATAAAAATGACGAGCCGAGGACGGGGTGAAAACCCGAAAGGGCGCCCCGGGCAAAGTGAAGAATCGAGTTGCGAGCCTTAAAAAAAAAAAGAGCAAAAAAGAGCAAAAAATAAGAAAAGAAGACATGGTGAGCCGAGGACGGGGTGAAAACCCGAAAGGGCGTCCCGGGCAAAATGAAGAATCGAGTCGCGAGCCACCACGAATTAAACAACAAAAAAAACAAAATATACGTGCTTCTCATTAAAAAAAAAGTAATAACAAAATTCGGTTGAATCGAGCCGTTGTCGAGGCATTTACATCAAACATCTGAAACCCGGACATCCCGGAAGTCAACAACGTGTCAAAACTCCACAAAAAACTAGTACTAATACGCCACATAATATCAACTAATAATACATAATACAAAATGGCTGAGCTCTACCGGTCCAACTTTTCTTTTCCTTTGCCATCCGGGTGTACCTGCTTGCCTTCCTCATCCTCGATCTTCTGAAGGCAAGCTTCTAACGCCCTAGCCAAAGACGAGCCCAACCAGTCAAACTTTCCATCCTCTTCCACGATTTTAATATGGGTCTCATTAGTCTTGGCCCGCTTAGATGAACTGACAGAACTAGGATCGGTAACACTGTCTTTGGTCAGGCACTTAGTCTCTCGAGTCATCTCCTCGCCCCTTAGCAACGCTGTCTTCCTAACTTTTGAATTGCTCTAGCCTGACGGGTGTTCACAAACCCTCTGTCGGACGGAGGCAATTTCGATCGGTCGAACACTCTCCTTAACAACGGGATGCAAAAACTTATGTTCCCAAGACATCCTAAAGTTCCTAAACAAATCCTCGGTCTATGGGTCAAAATTAGCAATAATCTTAGCATCCTCTGTAATGGAAGGTTTAACACCCATTTGGTTTGACAACATGCCCGGGTAAATATGAACTTGATCCCTCATGGATAGTAAAAGCAAAGCCCAGGTCGAAGACGAAAATGGAAACCCGACACGCCCACGAATATTCCACCACGGGATAGACCACCTAGTGATCACCTCATCCTTAGCCAAATAGGAGAGTCATTCCTTTTCCTTGTGACCTTTGCCCCACGGCTGCGCCGTCTTCCGACCCTTGAAACCCTTATAGTAATAAGCCTTGATGCATCGAGGAGGGTCGACCAAACCAAGCTGCTCTTGCAACCAAACCTCCACAAAACACAACAAAACATCACACCCCCAAACCAAAACAACCACAAAAAACAAAACAAAGAAAACCAAGCTACAGAAATAAAAAATACCTGCAAAATAATTCTGGAACCTCGAAAAGATGTATCATGGAGTCGAGCACGGGCATTAAGACCTAGAATAAGCTCGCCCAAAATAAGCAAAGAAGAGGATCGTCCATGTTCCATCCCCATCACCACATCCAAAACTCGAGGGTTACCCCAGCCTTCACACACCCTCGCATCCTCAAAAAGATGATAACAAGCCATCGCGACATTAAAAGCGCGTCTACGGGCTAAGGCCGAAACATGGTGAGAGCCAACATGTGAGAACATCTTAGAAAGCAACTCTAAGTTAATGCCATCCCTACCAAAATAACCTTTAGCCTCCTCCGATGACAAAAGATCCAAAAAATGGTAAAATCGCTTCACGTAAGCGTCATCCCCATAAGGCACGCAAGGACGAGCCGTGCTCCACCCACCTATAGCATCTATCTCTTCGGGCAAAGGACAAATTTTACCCCCGAGAAAAGCAAAAACAATACCCTTCGAGTCCCAAAACCTAGAGCATGCTAATAAGAAGTCATCCTGTACCTTGACTCGACTTAGCGCGACAACCACTGACAAACCGTCATTTGAATATATCTCGGGGTCACACTTCTTGAAAGAACTAGCCCAATCGGAAAGAACATTCCCAAAACCCAACATGACGCTAAATATGGATGTGCTAGACTCTATGAATATCCTAGTATGTCTAAAACAAGCACCCACGACCCGTATATATAGCCCTAATCCCACAAGAATTAGGAAACGACGAAAAATTCCATATCCCGGACCCGAACCGCCTCGGCCCAGGAGCCCGAATTTCCAGCCGCCCGAGCTCAGGCGCCCTTGGACCCGAGATCCTCAGCCCAAGCGCCCATATCTAAACGGGCAGCATCTAGAACAACCCCAAAGCTAGAAACACCAATCCCGCATTATAACCATGGCTACCACATGACACCCCGGACATCGGAAACGACCTCCCGAAACAATTAAAACCCGCCCCGAAAATTGAAGTACCCATGCAGGGACCACAGGAACGCGAGTTCACCCGTCGGACGCTAAGGACTTAGACGTTTTTTTTAGGGGGATAAGCTGCCCCACGTAGGTGTGTTGTAGCCTATTGGCAGTCATCGTCAAGTCGCGTCTGTAGCCTAACAAGGCAATATTATGAGTATACCAAAAACTAGTCCAACTTTTTGAAAAGTTGCCCAAATTTTAAACTTCGATTTCGTTCCGAATGTCAAAGCCACTAAACTCATCTCCTAATATACTCGGTCAAAATACACCAATGTTTTACGTTAGCATTTTAAATCTCGTCCATCTCGAGTCAAAACATTTTAATCGTCGTACTATCTGATCCGATTCCTGACTCAAACCGACGCATTTCAAAACATCCAAAAAGAACTGTTTTCATACCTCTGCACAACGTCAACGCACCCCAAACTAGGGCAGATCGCGAATGAATGAACGCAAAAGTGATTACTTGTCAATCGAGGGTAAACAATTCGCCAAAAAAAAACACAAGACTAATCCAGCTAAATGCAAGTACTAAAATTTAAAGACAAATATACAACATATACAAATTCATACACAAATCGAAGCTAGGATGGACAACTAGAAGCTGCACCAATAGCTATAACAACCTCTCAAAGGTTTCCATCTAAACCTAGATCCTCCAAGTCTATAAGAGGAGACTCACTACCGTCCATCCCCGGCAGCATGTCTAAGGTAGCCGTCTCGGGGACTCCTCCGATCTCCTCATTAACACCCGTAGCCTAGCCTCACCTTGCGCAGAGGTCTCACCCTGAGACCGAGCCAGCTGATCCTTTAGGAAGGCGATCTCGTCAGCCCGAGATTGCAGGAGCTGTCGCGCCTCAGCCGCTTCCGCCTCGAGCTCGGTCACCCGAGTCTCCAGCTGCCCCACCATATCCGGGACATCCTACAAATACACTTAAACATTAGTAGGGTACGCCAGTAGCCTAGAAAACCACCCTAATCACACTAACTCACCGATCGAGGCCCCGAAGTATCACGGGGAACCCTCGAGGCATAGGCCCGGAAGTAGTTGGCGGCCTGCCACAACCGCTGATAGCAAGCTGATGAAACCTGAAAAGTGAAACCAAGGAAGTTAGACAAACCAATCCTAACTCTTAGAACACGAACCCAAAACGAAAGCCAAAACTCACCCGGTATATATACCCGGTCACGCCACTCTATCCCAGCGTCCATCTCCTCTGCAGAACACGGAGGAAGAGGCTCGGTAAAAGGTATCCCAGCCGCTTCCACCCTAACTAGTGTCAGGGGAAAATCTGGGGGCTGGATTTCATCAGTCGGGTCGGCCAGCTGCGAAAATAACGGATTGGTTGATCAGAGGGCAAAGAAACGACAAACCGCAAAAAACAAATCTTAGAACCAAAATTAGAACATTACCACGAGGCGGTACCAAGCTAGCCGCCGGGTCACGTGAGATAGGTAGGAGGCACCGGGCACCAAGAGTGCATCGCCTCCCTCTCCGTCCTTATCCTCTAGGATCTCTGCGGTGGTCGGTGGTCTAAACATGGTCCGGGGAGGATCAACCGGCACCCTGAAGTCGTCATATAAACACTGACGCACCAACCGCTCGCCCAGATACCAAACTGGGCTAAACAACGCAGGAAGGATCGTCCTCCTGTAACTCCGAGGCCTCAGCTCCGTAGCCACGTACTCCGACACGCCCTCATAATCAGCCCAAGGGCGAGCCACGAACTACACAAATGAACCAACACTCCGGTAAATCCTAAACCTTGGGGGCTACTAAGTTAAGTGGCACATGAAAAAAAAGAAATTTACATCCCCGAGGCCCAGCTTGTTAACCAGCGCATTCTCCGACGGGTAGTGGCTGGTGGTGCTCTTAGGCTGAGCCAGCCTCCACTCGATCCCCGCCGGGAATCTCTTCGGGTGAACTGGCACCGTCTTGGGTGCCAAACAAGGAAAATAGGAGTAGATCCAAGCCTGCAACAAACCCAGAATACATTTAGCAAACATTAACCCAAAGCCAAGCAGAATTTGAGATACAAAGGTGAGAATAGTAGCTAACCTCCAGTATAAGGCCCGGACCCACGATGGGCACAGCCGAGGCCGACTCTATCGCCAACGACCTCACCATGATTTGCAGGCAGTGAGTCATCTCTGCGAAAGCCGCGTTTACCCAATCATAACGACCCAACTGAGCCAGGTCCTCCAACAGAGGCAAAATCCTAGTGGTAAACCTCTCGCCTTTATTCGAGAAGTGGGTCGACCCTGGGAAATACCACAACCATAACCCGGCATCCTGCTCCGGCGTGTTGGGTTCCCAACTCTCTAACACCGCCATTCGTTCAAAATGATCGGTGATATATGAACTCACCAAAGCATGAGGCGCACTATATGCCTCGTGCAGTAAACAGTCCTCGATAAGGCCCCGCACCCCATCACTATCTCGCCAAGGGCCTTCGGCGGCCCACCTAATCTTATCCGGCCCCCAGGGCAAACCCGTAATCATCCCAAAATCCTCTAGGGTCATCCCAACCTCCCCAAAAGCCATGTGGAAGGTCGAGGTAGTATCGTGGAAGCGATCTATCATCGCTCTAATCACCATAAGGTTGCACTTAGTCTTGCAACCCACCAATCTAACCCACTAATCAACCACGGGACCTAGAGCAGTCCTTGTGATAATCCCCTTTACCGCAGGGGTCAACTTCTGAAAGTAAATCTCTAGACACGTAGTAAAGCTCGAGAAAGTCCTCATCAGACCTTGGGTCTGCAAACCGAAACAATACGAGCATAAACAAAACTAGTCCAGCCTAGCCAGAGACAAAAATCTAAGACATAGCTAACAAACCCAAATAGAAGACTCACCAGACCCCGCACAATACGGTGAGAAATATGACGGTCAAGGTGAAATAGCAGCTGATGACCATCCCAATCCCGAGCCCACTCGGGATCCTCATAAACAGTCTCCTCATCCTCCAGTACAGGAACCGGAACGTGAGCCCTCCTAGCGACCGTCTCCGGAAGCCTACTCTTCCTCACCCTATCAAAGTCGGCCTCATTAATGGCCTCAGGGTCACGACGCTGAGACGAGGTACTCCGTCGTCTCCTACGAATCCCTCGGGGAGTCTGTGAACTCATCCCGACAACCTTATCACTAGGAGCTCCCTCGGGACGCTCGATGTTATCTCTCACTACAAAATCAAACAAAAAAGAAGAAAAATTTGCGCCTCAGATCAGGCTAAAGTAGCTCAAACAGGTCAAAATAAGGTCAAAATTTTGGATAATGATATCAAAATTTCGAAAAGGCCGTTAGCACCCATTTTAGATTCTGGTCACAATGGAAGTGGTTTCGGGAAAATCCGGCATCGTTACGACACCTTTTGGTCCGTCTTAAGGCACACAAAACCTCAAGGAAAGCCCTAGGAGCCACCCTAACCCACGAAAACCGACAAGAGAGCTACCCACATCCTCACAAACACTATTTGAACGAGACTACACAAAATAAACACGGAAATAATTGGGAAAACGGTCCTTAACCCTAGCATTCCAAACAGACTCCCATAACAACCCATGGTCGCACCTCGAAAACCCTTATCAAGCTTATAACAACTTCAACAATCTCTAATCCACCTTAATTTAACAATAAAATCAAGCACAAGCATCGAAACTTAGTAAATCAAAAACACCCAAATCGATTTTCTAGGCGTTTTCAACAAAACGAACTCATAGTCATACAAATCAAGTAAAACCGACAATAAACAAGCAAGGAACACTTACCCGGAGTCGACATTGTCGTAAATAGCGGAAATCGAAATGAATTTTGGCGAGAAAAGTCAAGAAATCGATTTTGGAGCGAGAGGGGCGACGCGTTCGAGTTTCGTGTTGAATAAATGAGTGCCCCTAATTTTTCGATTACTTAAACGGACCCGATCCCCAGAAACCCGACCGCTTCAGGTTACGCGTCCGAGTCCTGGCACGCTGGGGGCTAGGCGCCTGAAAACTGGAGCGCGGACAAATGCGCGTCTGAGCTGCCTGGTACAGATTAAAACAAAACAAACGAAACTCTAAATTCGATACACATAAAACACGCACCTTTTAAGACAAACAAAATAACAAATAACGAAACAATTACTAATCAACACCGACGAAACACACTCGATAATAAGACAAGCATCGGAACCACGCTTAACTTGAACACTACACCCGAACGCGTAACAACGCAATCTGAACCAAACTAACCCTAAAACAAATCTCAAATGCATAACAAACTAAAACATAGCAAGAGCAAACCCAAACAAATAAGACAAACTCACTAAACAAAAAACTTTTAACTAAAACAAATAAACAAACAGCAATTTTGCCCGAGGGATGTTAGTATCCCGGAGGTGCAGCATTTTGCCCGAAGGACGTTAGTATCCCGGAGGCACAGCATTTTGGCCCAAGGGACGTTAGTATCCCAGAGGCACAACAAACGACATTTTGCCCCAGGGACGTTAGTATCCCAGAGGCACAACAATTTTGCCCGAGGGACGTTAATTAGTATCCCGAAGGCACGACTACAGCAATTTTCGAGTGGATACCAACGCCCTCGAAGGAGTCTGATACCTCCACATCAATTTTCGAGTGGATACCAACGCCCTCAAAGAAGTCTGATACCTCCACAACAATTTTCGAGTGGATACCAACGCCCTCGAAGGAGTCTGATACCTCTACAACATTTTTCATTCGAGAGGAGACCGACGCCCTCAAATGGTGTACTTTGTCTCAGGGGTCAGAGCATCCACTACTACAAATCCCTATGAATCTCGACGCTTTTTTCTTTGATTTTTGACGCTTTAAAGCGTCAAGAATTATATTCCTGACGCTTCAAAAAAGCGTCGGATTTTGAGCCGTCAGGAATTTCTGACGCCTTTAAGTGTCACTATTCTCGACACTCTCTCGTGTTAGCAATTCAAGCCGACACTTTATGGCGTCAAGATTTCTGACGCTTTTATGTGTCAAGAACTCAGAGGTTGACACTAATGTGCGTAAAAAAAAATTGGCGGTAACTAGGCTTGACGCAAAAAAGCGTCAAGATTTACTTTAAAGAAAACGGTTCATAATTCTATTTTTTACATATTGACAAAAGGATATATAATAAACCTTCAACATTTTTACCGTAAATTAAATATATTACGAAATAAATAAAAAAACAAAAAGCCATAAATCTAACAAAGTTAAATCAAATAAAATATTAAATAATAACCGATATACGTAGTAGTGTACGATTGTCAATCATGCAAATATAGTATCATGATTGATTCAATAATGTCTCGTACAAAATGGAAGGCTAAAAAAATTACGTGAAAATATCTGCTCTCAAACATAATTAAGTACGTACTAAATTAATAACCCAATCTAATATCGATCGAAAAGAAAAATATATGTAACGAAATTCTCATCACGAGTATTAAATAACAAAACTCGCGTGCATGCAACAACAACTGTCTTAATTAATAAAATAGTCTGAAAACAAGTTCTTGCAATTACTTCGACGGAAAATCATCTTTTGCAGAACCTGAAACCTACAAAATAATAACCAATTTATATGAGAACAAACGTGATGAAAGGTTAAGATTAAGATGACAAGCTTAGATAAGATTAAGATGAAAGCTTCTAGGTTCACGCACATTTGTCACGTTTGATGACAAAAGTAGTTTACACAAGCGTATACACAACATTACCATATAGTGCCTCAAAGACATGAAAGGGGACAAGACCTGAACAGACTAATCAATACTTTAGTCACACAGGCTGTTTCAGGAAGCTTAACCAAGCACAGAAGAGACGTTAAAAAGGAACAGAACAAAAAAGGTTACACCCAAGATCAAAGATCCCACATATTATTTCTCCCCTGGACTTGCTTCACATTCAACACTTTTGCAACGTAGATCCTGCATAAATTCCAGAGGAAGTCCATACAGAAGACTAAATCACGTATACGGAAAGGGCAGAAAGGTCAGATTACAAGAATTTCGTAACGAAGCAATATGATATCATAAATTCATAACATAGTTAATCCTACAATAAGAATTCCATTATGAAGCAATTCCTAAGTATATGCTTATGATAGTAAGACTTACTACTATTCCATAAGCCATATGTATTACATAGTATATACTATAATATGTATTCCGCATAATCCATATGTCCATGTTTGCCGATACGGAGTACAATTTTGCTTCATTCAGGTCAGTATTTTTGTTTTAGAGCTCTTCTGTCAATGTAATGCAAGTATACAAAATTATATAGAATGTAGGGTGTAAGATTACCTCTTGATTTGCCGTATGTAAGACATTTCTTGCAAGACTTAGATACTCAATTGGTGCCTTTCCAGAACTTACAGCATCCAAGATTTGGCCTAACTGTCCAGACATCACCTTCAATAATTGAGAATGGGAATCATTCTTCATTTGTAATTATTCTTGTTTCTCCACCAATGCCTTATTCTCCTTAGTCAGATTAGTGACAACTTTTTCCATCTTCTGTATGACTAAGGTATTTTTCTCACCAACGTCAAAATTTTCTTTCCTTAACACTCTATGCACTCCAGATGTATCAGTTTTTTTCACACCAAATCCTTATCCTAACGGGCGTGATACATCACTCACACACATCAACTTATCGAATGCTTCATTCTCAAGTTGAACGCGAGATTTTTTGTTACTTCGATTGCAATAAATTTCATTCTGAATATATGCTTCGGCGTCCGCCCGAGTCAAAATAAATTTATCACTTCAAAAAGTAAAAAAAAAAACAATGTAGTTAATATCATAAAAAGAAGCAACAAGTCCAGCTTGTTTTAATTATATATTACCCAAACATCTTCGGTATCTGTGCCTTTAACAAATGTACCATCTTTTTCCGATGGGTACGCTCAAAAATTTCAAGATTGCTTGGCTCTCTTTTGTTCTTATCTTCCTGTACAATACAATAAATTAAAATTATTTATGATAATCTATAATAGCAAAATATTACAAATGACAAAATGGTAAAAGAAAATATTACAAAGTTAGCTCGAACATCAACATAGCTTGTAGACCCTGTCGTATGAGCATGATTTAGGGATGCTCGTGCATCTTTCCCACATTCAGCAAATTTCTACATTAAGACATGTGTGCGCGTTTTTACTATATGTGACATATAATAAATACATTAATATTATCCTTCTTACAATAATAAATACATTAATACATACCTCTCCCTTCTCGGAATACCAATAATCTACCAAATCTATCCAACTGTTGCGAGGATGTCCACTAGGCCCGTTGTCATAGATTTGTGATTTTGTTTTGGTTTCTGGCTTAAAAAATACATCCTTCAAGTAGTACCTGTACTGCATTGAACTCTCACCCGCTCTCTTGAGTATTCCTTTCTCGTAAGAGTCGCCATCCGGGATAACAAAGTGGGCCTTGTAATAGAATTATTGACGATGAACAATATTTACGAAATATTATATTTTCCCGATTAATGAAATAGAATAAAAAAAATAAAAATTTATAATTACATTAACAAAATAATTAATCATTTCAATTGATAATACTTACTCTGATTATCTTAATGATGTCAGCTTTGCATTGTGCATTAACAGACCGCCAATTGGTTACCCTAATCGAACAAAATTGCTAAGTCTTTGCAATAGTCCCAATAAATTTTATAAGGACATGCCCCCCTCTTCTCAATGGTTGACAAAACTCGTTAAAGGTCACAAAATACTTCTTATCTGTCGAAAGCCAAACATCACGAGGTTGAATGGCAGTATGAATCATATGGTATTGTCCTTCTGAATCTGTAAAAAAAAATAACTGATATAAGTACACACTTAGAACACCTGTCTCTCAAATGTATGCATATGTAGATGTTGGGGTTATGTGTGCAAGCATAAGACTTCACGTGTCTATCATATTAGATTAGTGCAAGCTAATTACTATATGCAACCCAGGCCATCTCATAAATATTTTGGAGAGGGAGACAATTACAAGACTGCTTGCTTGCTTACTGTTGTTATTAAATGCCAAACTCTTTTAATTTCTCTTATTTGGTCACTAATCTAATATGATCGAGGGTGTTTGGTCCAACATATAAACATAATTTTTGACTAGGGCCTGGATATAGATAGCTTGCAGTTTGATCCAGATTCTCAACAAATAAATATTACTGTATTTGTTAATACGGATCTTATATTTCATATAAAATCACAAATCACAAAAACTGCACAGCTTTAGAGATCTATCCTGCTGCTTCAACACTACTACAGTACACATCAGGATACATACATGATATGATGTTCGCATAAATACTACAGTAACTAACATGCTTAAGATCATCTAAGCACTACACTATACAAGGAAGCCTTGTATCTAATCAATAATGTATCAGATTCTATTCTAATCAATTACAATCTTTAAACTCCAAGCCAAGTGTGTTAACCAAAATTTTGTTAGGTTCAGAAATTGTTGTCATTTCCATAGGTGTGTGTGTTATTAGGTTGTGCTAATGCCTAATTGTTTTGATTTCAATTCGATAGAATGAATGAAACATACATTTTCATTTGTATATGTAGGTGAACATTTTGTGTCTCAAACCATGGGAACAATTATTGAGGTCGATGGAAATATCAAGACCGTTCTCACCTCCCTGCACTTAATCTGAAAGCCAACTACTAAGCAAGTTCTAGCTGATGATTTGCTACATGATTTTAAGGTTTTTATCCTTTCATTAACAGTAAATCGGTTGTGTTTTTACTGTTTTAATCTATCATATACTGTGTTTTGTTAATAAACGGAATAAATCAAGTCATCCGATGTGGTGTTTCAGCAAAAAAACATAATAGCACCTGTTTAAAGTAGTGGGTAGTATGGGCATTCAGAGCACATGACTTGGATCGGAATAAAACAAGTAAATTATAGAATAGGATAAGAAAAGGATGAAGACACTTACCTATGGCTAGAACTTCTTCTTTCTCATCAAATTTGACATCATCGGGCCACTCCGGTATCAAACTTTGACGCCTAAGTTTAAATGGTATTGATCCATCTGATTCGTTTTCTATATTAGCCGACCCGAAGTCTGTATCAGGAGCTTTTAATGGCGATTTTTCAGCATCAGGTGCCACATTTGTATCATCAAGGAATGCACCAAATTGATTATGTAATAATGGTTTCCTCGCCAATTTACTCAACCCTGTAGACCTGCTAATTTCTGAGGTGTTACTAGACACATGCTGCAACACCGTTGTATTATTGGTTTTGGGAACTTTGCTCGATGTTGGCATTGAGGAAGTGTGCCTCACGTCATTGGTTTCCGTAGCAGCTAGACTACCCTCAGTGGAATGTAAAGTAGGCACATGTCCGTCAATACCTACGGGTAAACGCACACCTCCATACTGCGCACTAGATGATATTTTAGAAAGCACTGACGGAGCAATGTGATGTCCTGCAAGTGAAAAAATCTGTTTCGTCGCATCAGTAGCCAACAATGGTTTCCTCGCCAATTTACTCAACTCTGTAGACCTGCTGATTTCTGTGGGGTTACTAGACACACGCTGCAGCAACTTTGTATTATTGGCTTTGGGATCTTTACTCGATGTTGGCATTGAGGAAGTGTGCATCACATCATCGGTTTCCATAGCAGCTACACCACCAGTAGGAACTCGGGGATGTAAACTACCCACAGTACTTGGGAAACCCACACGGTTCTGCTTTGTAGGTTGAGTAGGACGACTCTATTTTGCTGGTTCAGTAGGACGATTCTGTTTTGAAGGTTCAAGTGGACGGTTTATCCAAATGGAAGCAGGCTTTATGACCTCATTTACATGGTTATTTTCATCAAACCGGGCTCTTTGAGTAGAAGCATGTATCATATTTTTAGGTGGTTTGAATGAATTTGACTTGGTAACAGGAGCTTCAGGAACATAAGAGCTTTGATCTTTCCCAATATCATGGTGCGATGTCAGCTTACTTGTATGACAAAATGGTCCCCATCTGCCATCATTTTGTTTTGGTGGAACTTCTAACGTCGACAGTACTTCAGAAAATGTCAACTTCTTTGCGACTTTTGATCCTTCATCTTTTGTCGCTTGAGCATTTGTTCCTTGAGCCATTGTTCTTTTACTTCGCTAGTTCATTGTCGATTGAAGATGTTGTTAATCTTTTCTGTAACAAGAAACAAAATATCAGTATCTTTAAATGATAATAAAACAAAGAATTAACAACAATCATTAATCAGTAGACAATTTCTGAGTTGAAACAAGATCGACAACAAATATTTATCAGACTATTGCATCATGAGCCATTTGTCTAACCACAAAATCACTAACAATAAAATAAAGGAAAATAAAGGTATAAAAGATTCCTAATTCAAATTGGTCCGCATCCATTACTAAAAAACAAACAGCAACCCAACATTAGTAACTACTATGACAACATTTCGCCCGTGTCAATCAAGTCTCTCGGCTTGGTACTAATCACATGCGACCATCCTTTTTTCATCTCGTCTTCCACATAAAAAACTTGTTTTGCTTGAGATGAGAATACAAAAGGATCATCTAATATACAACGCCCAGTGTGCATCAATTTGTCAAAGTTTACGCAAACACTTTCATCTGGAAACAACTTTATCCCCTTGCGTATATCTACCCAATCACACCGAAACATCACAACTTTGTAGTGACCAAAATAATCTAGCTCATAAATGTCCGTCAACTTCCCAGAATAATGATCTCCGTCTGCTTCAACCATAACTCCAGAACTTTGTGTTTTTCTTTGCCGCTCACGACCAATTGTCTGAAATTTATACCCATTTATTATAATTCCTTTCATTCTTTTACCATAGATGTTTAAGCCACCGGCTAATGCTTTTCTCAACCGTCCATCGTCGGTACTTGCGTCTAAGTAATGAACCTACGACAATAAACCATGAAATTACATATAATTAATCGAGAGATATTATTACAAACTTGTAGTCCTTAAGAATAAATTGATGGAAAATAAAATTACTCGGAAATAAAACCTGGAGTTGAAGCCACTCGGGAAATTCATTTATCATCCACTTATTTTCATCATCTTCAGAGACTCTAGCGTGATGATGTTTCCTCTTTTGTTTGATGAATTTGCTTCAAATGAACAAACTTGTGTTAAAAGATAACATGCGATTACTGAAAACCATAAAATAAATAGTCGTAATACTTACGCAAGAGCCTCTTTCATCTCATCGGAGTGAAGCAATACATAACGGTGCGCTTGTTTTAAACTAATATCATCCATACGCATGTTCTCCTTCATACCAATAGCCCTACCACCAGAATGGTATAAGTAACAACTAATATCCAAAGCATCATCATCATTTCTCTTGGACCTGTTAAAGATCGTCTCCACACCTTCGAGGTATCTTGAACAAAAAGTGATGGTCTCCTCAAACACAAACCCTTCAGCAATTGATCCCTCGGGTTGAGCTTTATTGCTTACATATGACTTTAAGTAAGCCAGATACCTGTACGAAAATAACTGTTAGTCAATAAAAAAATATAGTAGTTGTCGAAAAAAATACAATGAGTTTGTGATACTAACCTTTCAATAGGGTACATCCATCTATATCGAACAGGCCCACCGAGCTTCGCCTCTTCCACGAGGTGGATAAGTAGGTGAACCATGACGGTAAAAAATGTTGGTAGAAACTCAATTTCCATCCGACATAGTATAAGTGCAATCTTTGACTCAAGAGAGTTTAGATCATCGCAATCAAGAGTTGGAGAACACAAACACTTGAAAAAGGAAGACAATTCACCAAGCAAGTCAGTGACAGAAGTGGCTTTGGATGCTCTTAATGCTACAGGAAGAATATCTTACATTAACACATGATTGTCATGACTCTTAAGACCAATGAGTTTCGTTGTTTCATATTCACACATCTTGATATGTTTGATCCATATCCGTCAGTAACTCTTATCCTTTGCAACACCCTTAAAAATCTCTCTTTTTCCTCGTTAGACATTGAGTATGAAGCGGGAGGCATGATAGGATCCCTGCCAACTCTCTCTTTTGGCCAAAGATGTTTTTTAACACCCAATGTTTTAAGAGCGTATCTTCCTTTAACGTCATCCCTACTCTTATCCATATCCAATAGTGTTCCCAATATATTATCACACACATTCTTTTCAATGTGCATAACATCTAAATTATGTCTAATAAGAGGATTGTGTTCCCAATAGGTCAATTCAAAAAATATGCTCTTTTTGTTCCACAAAGTACCTCCATCATCATTCTCATCATCATTCTCATCATCATTTACAAAGTTAGTTGAGACACCAACTTTCCTTGCCCTATTTTTTCTCTTCAATCATTTTGTGGTCTTCCCATACACATAGTCAATTCCTTCTTGTTGCCTCAACACATCTGATCCACTCATAGACTCGGGAGCATTATCATAAACATTGGTTCCATCAAACAAATGACCTTGGGAGCGATAATGACGATCATGGGGTAACCATTTTCTATGCCCAACATAACAAATTTTACCACCAAACCTACCCGAGTTCGTTGAGTGAGTGCAACGAGGACAAACATCATAACCTATAGTACTGCACCCAGATAACATAGCATACGCAGGAAAATCATTGATAGTACAACGCAAAGTTGCTCGTAATTTGAAATTTTTCCTCGTATGTGCATCAAAAGCATCAACACTCTCCCATAACGTTTTTAACTCATGAAGTAAAGGTTTCAAATATACATCAATATCAATACCCGGACTAGATTTTCCTGGAATGATACATGATAATATATATGATGATGGTTTCATGCACAACCATGGAGGTAGGTTGTAGGGAATCAATATAACGGGCCAAGTGCTATATGTTGTATTCATTAAACGATAAGGGTTAAACCCATCAGTTGCCAAAGCTAACCTGACACTTCGAGGATCAGATGCAAACTCGGGATATCGAGAATCAAATTCTTTCCAAGTTGACCCATCAGAAGGGTGTCTAATCTTTCCGTCTTTCACACGATCTTTATGATGCCACCACATGTCTTCTGCCGTTTTAGATGACATGTATATTCTTCTTAGCCTAGGTATTAAGGGAAAATATCTCATTACCTTGGCTGCTTCTCTCTTCTTAGGTTGACCCTTCCCTTTGTCATTAGTATTACCTCTCTCGCTTATTGTTGTTTTCCATCTTGATACGTGGCATACATGACACTTATCATTGTCGGAGAATTCCCCCCCAATAAAGCATACAATTGATTGGGCAAGCATGGATCTTTTTGTATCCAAGGCCCAAATTATTGATTATTTTCTTGCCCTCGTAGTACGATGATAGGAACTCTTTAATTTGTGGAAAAGCTTTAAGCATTAATTCAGTTAACATATTGAAGGACTCATTAGGCCAGTGAAACATACACTTGGTATGAAACAAATGTAAAAGAAACGACAATTTCGAGAAAGTTTGACACCCTTTGTAGAGCTCTTCTTTTGATAATTCTAAAAGTTTTTTGTACGTTTCATCATCTTGAATGTTTTTTGGTCCAGGGGTTTCATCATACACATCATCATCCTCAAAATCATATTCATGGTCAAAGTCAGAATCATTTTCATGATTAGAGTCATCACCATAATTCATTCCCGTGGTCACATCGTCGACCTCATAACCATAAGAAAAATGATCACCACCAAAATATGTTGCATTTAGCAAACCTTCCATGTCATCTTGACCTACGAAGGATCCCTGACCACTACTCTTAACATTATTAACTTCTTGCAAATTATCTAGAACATTCTCTTTACCATGCCAAATCAAGTTTGTATATTTTTGATAAAAACCCTTAAACAAAATATGTCCCTCGACTTGATTAAGTGGCAACTAATAACGCAACATACAACTTTTACACGGACACTTGGATTTTCCTTCAACTAGATTTGTCGTAGCTAGCTCAATAAACTTTAGACACCCAGCTACATATTTTGAGTGATCATTTGGCAATCTTATCCAGCTCATATCCATGACTACAATATAAAATAAGACACTTAAATAATAAAATTAGTAGTTTACATGCAAATTATATATAGAGAAGGAAAAAAGATCACAAATTATCGAGTCACTATTTGAAAATAAATAAATTAAGTCACGAGAAAATAAAACCAAGTATATTTATAAGCATCGAAAAGTTCATATACGATAGCGATAAATTTATCTACCATGGATAACGAGAAAGTTCATATATAAGAGGATACAATAAAAACCCGCTAGGCACCTTACGAAATCAATCCAATCCATCAACTACCGTGACAAAACAAACATACAAACATCAATTTTTAAACAAATTATAGAGAACATAAGCTCACAAGTGTACAATAAGATCAAAAACAAGTCTATTCTTTCTCTTTGTTTCTGAAAACATTGCTTCTGTTCTCACATCATTTGAATTTGTGTATGCTTTTATTATATTTTGTTAAATTTCTAGGGTTTCAATTCTTACTTTTGATACTGTTATTCAGTGTCTTATTTAGTACTACTTTGATTTGCTTCAAGGACGCAATTTGATTTATGTTCGATGTACTCGTGAATTGCTGTAAGTTTGAGTTTCTTCTTGCTCTATTCCGTATGTGAATTCACCGTTCATTAGTCAATACACATACTATGCTGTAATGGTGTTATTACGTTTTAATGTTCGATTGTTCGATTGTTCTACTCTGTTCTTCATAATGAAGAGACAATGATTCTATGTTTATGCTCTTTACATAAAATACCTGAACAATGAGGCAAATGACAGTAGAAAAGTAAGATTTATTCATGGCCATCAGGAAATTGTGCTTTAAAAACTTAGCCAAGTCATCCCTCGCCAAGATAGCTCTCTTCGGTGAAGTTTTTTGTAACTGAACAAAGATTCTATAGCTGTAAAAAATTTCACATTCTCCGGCGTTTTCATGTTTCCCAATCAACTTCTTCAACCTATATTTTCATTCATCTAATGAAGAAAAGCATTTGCAACTTGATTAAAAATGAAATAGTGCTGATGGAATTTGCAGTGTTCTTTTCATCCTGTTAATTGCTAGATTCATTTTTCTTCCCGTCAAGGTATGTTTGTACCTACACTCAGACATGCATTCTGAACCTTTCCAATCTTTTATAACCTATAAGGATGTTGCAAGTGCATGCTGTGAGGCATTAATTTATGAAAGATTTGAATGGCAGATTGCGTCGATATTATGTGATTACCAGTGGAGTTAAAACAGTGGTTAATTAATCAAAAATCTTTATAAGCATCAAAAAGTTCATTTATAAGCATCGAAAAAATAAAACCAAGTATATTTATAAGCATCGAAAAGTTCATATACGATAGCAATAAATTTATCTACCATGGATAGCGAGAAAGTTCATATATGAGAGGATACAATAAAAACCCGCTAGGCACCTTACGAAATCAATCCAATCCATCAATTACCGTGACAAAACAAACATACAAACATCAATTTTTAAACAAATTATTGAGAACATAAGCTCACAAGTGTTCAATAAGATCAAAAATGTTGAATTTCTCTCTATGAAGAATGTAGACGAACAAGAATACAAACAAACAAAGAATGTGTGACATATAAGTTGTATGTAGTGATTACTTATTATGTACTGTATGTAGGTATGTGCACCTTTGCATATTAATCAAAAGTAGCTTTATTTATTTCACCGGACCTTGTACTTGTTTATAAGTTTATTTGGATTTGTTGGGATTGTGTCTTTAGTTTCTCATATTCTCCCCAAAAGACGGTTTTATAATAACGTTTTTACGTGTTAATTCGGTTTGCATGCTTAAGAATGTGTGTTTTGAAGATGAAGTTTCCTTATTTTTGTGGTTTGTCTCACGTCTAAGGAAATAAGATGTGTCGTAGAATTTTTTACTATCTGTACTAAAACTATCCTACATGAAAAGATTACGAAAGGTAAGTGGATAAGAGTTTCCCTTTCATCTTAGGAATCATTCAAACTATTGAGTTTCTTAAGTCTTAGCGAAAGCTCAATCAAGTTTGTAATTTGTATTTTTGACATAGTAAAAGTTTTTTCCTTTACCCGTGGATGTAGCTAACAAATTGTTAATACTTTTTCCAAAATAAAAATTAAGACCTATATATGCGCAATCAAACATGTCTCTTTTTACTAAATTTGTAGTTCTTCCATTAAAGAGGATGCTGTAGTTATTGTTTAGACGGTCTCACATCATCCTCCAACAATCCCTTTGTATAAAAGAAATCACTCAAGTTTTCAAATAAGTAAACCGTCTCTCAACCCTCACATGCGTAAAACGCTTTCACTTTGTGTTAAACGAGAGGAATTAGGCAAAATAGTTGTTTTAGTAGTTGGTGCGGAATATACATTTAATAAAGCGTATGTAGTTCTCAGTTGAATAACTTGAATTATATAATTTCATGCATAATAACAATTTTTATATTAGATAACTAAACTGTTGTTGATGCATTAAATTTACAATAAACGGGCAACATTTAGCTGATTAATTGAATTCACAATCATTAACCCACATTTTTTTAAAATTTATTTTGTTGTACCCACTTACATATACATACAATAATTTCTATAAGTCAAATTTTATTTTATAGTAGTTCTAAACGTACGTGTGATGGTGTTAATGTCATTATTGTAGTATGCTTAATTAGCTTGTGTGGTTATCCTTTACATTATCAAACATATTAAGCTAAATATACAACACTTAAGACCATAAAAAATGAGAAGAAATACCTTAAGAAAAGAGAGAGATTTTAACGAACCTGAAATATTAAGCAATACAAAAAGTCAGATTTCGGAGGAATATATATTCATGATTACATATAAAGCATCGATGATCAAGGCCTCCAAATCCAATAAACAGTTACTAGCATCAAGAATGTGAGAGATGACATGCATGATGAGCCATTTAATTAACTTAATTGACCCAATCTAATATCGAAAGGTACAGAAATAAAAATTCAATTAGAAATCGAATACAAACCAGATGAGAAGGAGATTACAAATCGATCAACAATTTCCCTTTTTTTTCCTGTTCTTCTTACTTCTCCAACTGTGTTATGTTCTAAGGAAAACTTATGGACCTAGTACCAGTACATATGAACTGTCACCAATAGTAATATTTAGGAACACAGAAATTATCACCAGCAATCAATTAAAAATTTGCTCTTTCTGTATTCAAACATAAGCTGAATAATGATATATTACGAACAATAAAATTAAAATCATCAATTAAGAAAATGCTCTTTCAGTAATCAATTGAAAAACCCCTGAATTGAACAATAAAATCATCAAACAAAATCATCAGCAACTGTTATCTTATTGTTATGTTCTCACAACTGTTATAAAATTATCAGCAATAAAATTAAATCAAACAATAAAATTACATCAGCAATAAAACATCAATAACGATAATAAACACGGATGTGAGAGAAACACGGATGAATTTTCAAAATTATCAAACAAAATTATCAAAAACACGGATGTTTTTGTTTGATAACGATCATCAAACAAAAATATCCTCAAAATTAGTTCTCACAACTAATTACATCAAACAAAATCATTAATAACGATATGAATTGAGACCTGTCAATTGATGAATTGACGATTCACGAAGATGATGACTGACTAATGAATGATAGCACAATGGATAACCAATTAGGAGAAGATGATCTGAAGAGAGTCGTGCGGATGATTGAGATGATGATTGACGAAGATGAGGGTATTAGATTGATGCGCGGATGAACGAAGATGATAGCGGATGAAGATGGTTGATGAATATGTTAATTACAGTATATTATACTCCCTCCGTTCCAACCAATAGTATATATATATATATATATATATATATATATATGTTTTTTGCAAAAGATTTTAGGTGGTGCGGAAAAGGGATAATTTGATGTTGAACTTACAATTTTACCCTTTGTCAACTTTTAATAGGGCTTGGGGGTTGGATGGGGTGGGGAGTAAGAAGGGTTATTTGGGTAATTTAATAATCAAATGAGTATACAAATAAGGAAATGTATACAATTGGTTGGAACGGACCTAAAAGGAATATGTATACTATTGGTTGAACGGAGGGAGTAATTATCTAGGTTATAGATGAACTAGTGTGTTCCCGGTGAAAAATTTCACGGGTTGTCCATTTTTATTAATATTTAAAGATGAAGGAAGCGAGATTGGTTTTTGAATCACGCTAAAGAGTGTGATCATCCATATGTGAGTTAGTTTTAAAAACATAATCGTCTTAAAGGTTATTTTTGTTGCTAGAATAAAACAATTTATTCTTTATTTCATACGTTACTAATTATATAAAGTACAATTAAATCAACTCATAAACAAAATTAAAATAGTTAAATATATCGTTTGACCCGTCTTGAATATCGTTTGATTATAGTGAGTCAAAATGGATATTTTGACTATATAGTAAAATGTTACTCCGTATTACTTACTTCGTATTAATAATACTGAAATCTCTTATCTACAATTATTTAAAAAGTATATCATTATAAATTAATGCACTTCTAATCGTGTGAAAAGTACTATTTGTTGCGTGTTTTTCAAAGACAACATAATGTAGACCTGATTAAACGGTCATGAATAAGATTCAAACCAATCTATAAAAGAAGTACGATTTATTTAATACTCCATATGACAATTGGACTCTTATATTGTTGATATTTTCAATCTATAAAAATAAAAATATCACGGGAAGGACACGTCTTGTAGCATCCTCGGCCTTCTAACTTTCGGGGACTCAATACTACCTACAAACCACATCAAGGAAAAAATCAAATCGCAATACATTTCCAATGAATTAGAGTCAAAGTTTGTTACTTTGATCCCTCCTTCTTCAATTAGCCATGAGCGCACTTTTAGTGCCCTTATGAAAGAAAAAGATAGGTGGCTAATTCTAGAATATGGAGAGAATATATCGCTATCTATTATATCAAACATATGTTTAATCTTACCAATATTACGTATCTATCTTTTAAAATGAATGATTAAGAAAACTAAGAATAAAATTGTATTTGTACTTTAGAAAATTGAAGACAGTATACATTCTTCAATTGCGTTATCAACGGTATTTGACCCGAATCCCGACCAAAATTCCATATAAATTCAACCCGAACGTTTTTAATATGCATTAATAAACCGCTTTGACCTGCAATCCCTTTAAACCCAACTTGTATAAGTGATGTGATTAATATGCGTCAATAACTCGTAAATGCGATAATAACGCGTATAAGACCCGAACCCCATCTCAAAATCCGTACAAACCCGACCCTTATATATAGTTAATATTTTTAACATGCGTAAACCATTTTTTCACGAAATCCCTTTAAACCCGGCCCATAACCCGTGTTTGACCCGAAAGCAAACCAAAACCGTGTAATGCAATTTAATGTAACCCGTATTTGACCCAAAGACGGTACTTATATGTCAAGGATGAAAAATTGAGTTATATAAATGCAATTTCTTGTTTTCAAGGATTTTACTCCCTATAATCAAGAATTGAGTTGTTTTACTAAATAATTTCATTTTGTTTTTTTTCAAAGGGTTCATTTATTAGTTACTCGTAAATTCAAACCGTATAATTAATGTTTTTAATGTGCGTTAATAAACTGTTTTGACCCGAAATCCGTTTAAACTCGACTCGTATAAGTAATGTGATTAATATTTGTTAATAATCCATAAATGTGATAATAACGCGTATTTGACTCGCACCCCGTCTCATATCCGTATAAACCCGACCCTTATAGTTAATATTTCTAACATGCGTTAGTAAACCGTTTTATAACGAAATCCTTTTAAACCAACCCGTAACCCATATTTGACCTGAAAGCAAACCAAAACCGTATGAATGCAATTTCATGTAACTCGTATTTGACCCTAATATAGTACTTATATGTCAATGATGAAGAATTGAGTTATATAAATGTAATTTCATGTTTTCAAGGGTTCAACTCCCTATAATGAAGAATTAGATTGTTTTCTAGATAATTTCATATTTTTTTTCAAATGCCTCATTTATTAGTTTTGCGTAAATCCAACCCGTATAATTAATGTTTTTAATGTGCGTTAATAAACCGTGTTAACCCGAAATAATGTGATTAACAACTCGTAAGTAATAACCCGTAATGCAATAATAACCCGTAAATGCGATAATAACACGTATTTGACCCAAACTTCGTTTCAAAATTCATATAAACCAGACCCTTATAGTTAATATTTTTAATATGCGTATCCTAAAATACCTATATGAAATTCCTAAATTAGGAAAAAAAATACCTTCCTAAAAAAATAATTCCTAAAATACCTATATGAGATTCACTGTATCATCACCGTCTATCTCCATCATACCCTGAATTAAACATACGACGTACAAAACGAATATTATTATACACATTAAAAATGGAAAATAAAATTCACTGAATTAGTTTTTGAATTTTTTGAATAAAAATTCACTAAATAATAGCAAACTGAAGACTAATTTTTAACACGTATTTGACCCGAACCCCGTCTCAAAATCCATATAAACCCGACCCTTATAGTTAATATTTTTAACATGCGTATCCTAATATACCTATATGAAATTCCTAAAATTAGGGGGAAAAAATTTCTTTCTAAAATACCTATATGAAATTCACTGTATCATCTTCGTTCATCATCACCTGGGAAAAAAACGTCTTCATCAAAAATTAACATCACTGTCTATCTTCATCATATCCTGAATTAAACATACAACGTAAAAAACAAAGATTATTATACACATTAAAAATGGAAAATAAATTTCCCTGAATAAGTTTTTGAATAAAAATTCACTAAACAAAAGCAAATTTAAGACTAATTTTGAATAAAATCTGCAACATTAACAAACATCATCATTAGACTATGATATGTTCAACAATCTTATATAATAAAAAACCTGAATTTTTACCTCATCTTTTAATAAAGAAAAATAAAATCACAATAAAATAATCAAAATAATACCAATTAGATGATAAAATGCTTTATTTTTCGTTGCCCTCATGTTCTTTCTTCTACCTGAAAATCCACGAAATAAATTGAAAAAAAAAGTCAGATTTTTTAAAATTCAACTGACCATTATATGAATAAAATCAGAAAATTTAAACTCATATATCTTTGGGTCATCAAACAATAGAAAATTGAAGACTAATTTTGAATAAAATTTGCAAATTTTGACATTTAATAGCATCAATTCATGAAAAACTGAAAATTCCTAAAATCTTCTTTATACAAATTACCTTAGAAAACATGGAAATAGTCTCAGATTATTTATCGCACAGTTATTTGAAACCAATTTTTTTTTTTTGCAAGTACACACATTAACAAATATCATCATTAAACTATGATTTGTTCAACAATCTTATATAATAAAAAACCTTAATTTTTACCCCTAAAAATAAAACTAAAATCACAATAAAATAATGAAAAAATTACCAATTAGATGATGATGCTTTGTTTTTCGTTGTCCTCATCTCTTTTCTTCAACCTGAAAATTCACGAAATAAATTGAAAAATAAAATCAGATTTTGTAAAATTCAATTGACATATTAGGTGTAAATTACAATTGGAAAAGGTCTTTAGTGGCGGTTTTTAGAAAAAACAACACAGTAAGTGCTAACTTTTGTGGCGCTTTTATTTTAGAACCTACACCATAGGGTCTTTGTGGCGGTTCTGTTTACAACTGACATGAAAAGCGACACAATAGAGTGTTACCTTTGGAGGCGGTTTTACTTTGTAGCCGACACTATGGAGTTTTTGTGACAGTTGTATTTACAACTGACATAAAAAGTGACCCAATAGAGTATTACTTTTCATGGCGATTTATTTTAGAACCGACACTATAGGGTTTTGTGGCGGTTGTCTAACAACCGACGTAAAATGAGGACAAAGTAGATTTTGTAACCAACACTGTATGGATTTTTGTGGCAAACGTTAAAATAACCGCCATTATAAGTCTTTCATGTCGGTTTCTTACGACAAACGCCACCATAGAAAGACTAAAAGAAAATAAGAAAATTATATATGTGCGGATCATTGGAAAAAAATACTACGTAGTTGGTAATCAAAACTAGACTCAATGAAACAGCTCAAGCCGGATGGTCAAACCCGACCATCGCCATCTAATGAATTTGAGAGGCCCTAAGGTTAAAACGAGGCCCCATTTAATGTACCGAGATGGTTTCTTTGCCTACCAACTTAATAAAGCATGTAACACACTTAAATGATTTCTTTGCTATCTTGATTTTGTTTAAAAAAAAACTTTTGATATTCAAGATAGCCCAAACATTAAAATACAATATACACATTTTCAAATATCAATTAATATAGACACGGATTTCCATAAAATATCTTAAATATATAATGATGCCAATTTTTGTCAAAATTACATTAGAAGCACATAATAGTGCACTATAACATAAATATCCCAAAAGATGAGTATGTTTTCTAAAAATGGAGTCAGTAGAGGAAGAATGACTTCGGCCGCCGATACATCTAGTACGACCAACTGGCAAGGTACAAGGGGTGGCGTTGACAGCAGCGGTAGCATATCCATAGCTATACAATCACAATACCATGATGGATGATCTTTGAGGACTTCAGCAACCTGTACAAAAAATTGTTATTAAGGTTTATCACCTTGCTAACAGTTATCACCCAAGCCAAGTCCTCAGTCTTCAACATTTGAAATGCTACGAAACTAAACAACCTCACTAGCTCAGATGCACAAAATAAATGACTTGTAATAAAAAAGAAAAGAAAAAGAAAAACTATCGTAATGAAAGCCAAGGACTCAGTTTTTTGGTTTTTCCAACTGGAAATCTGTAACAATTCAGGGATACATTATGTTGTGTATTTATGTCATTGTACGATTGTACTGTGTTACATCGTTAGTAGTAGCATTCTGCTCATTAACGCAGGAATTAGCAGAAGATAATGACGGCATTTGTATACCCATGGGTTGCAGGTGTAGCCTGCAAGGGACTAAAGCACCGAGTTTACACTTCCATTTGCATTTGCAGGTTTAACACTAATGCTGACCTGCTGACAGCAAGATCCATTTTAGAGGGCAGCAGATGTGACAAAATTACAGGAAAAAAAAAGAGAACAGGTTCTTACCACATTGATAATAGTGTCTACAGTCGGGTTATGTCATGACCAACGAGGATTGTCGTGAGTCAGTTAGTAAACACGTAGAAACGGTTCCTCCAGCTTATGACCCGAGTTGGATATGCTGACCGCTAGATAAAACAGCTTGGAAAACCTTTCAGCGACAACCCTTTCGCATCCTGATCAAAATTAACTCCACTCTATAAGTACAATGTACTAACTGTCTGTAGCTCACAAAAATAAAACTATTGGGTTGAAGTTAGACATGACAAACGTGTCAACCAGGCCAGGTCATTTTCGGGTCAGGTTAGAATCGGTTGGTTGTTTTAGGTTCAGGTCGTATTTGAGTCTAATATTTTTGACTTTTTATTAGGGACATCAGTTCGTATGCTATGAGTAATAAACATTCATGTCTGTTCGGGTTATTTGATTACTTGATGTGAGTAAGACTTGCCTTGCTTTGCCTAAGGTCCACAAGAGCCTTGTAAGTACCAATAGTCGCCATAGATACGAGATGTCGGTAAACAAGAAATTCACCAATGTCGATATCTTTGGTGTTGTTGGCCTGTCCTCCCCCAGTTTTGCCAATCGGATTCAGAAGGCTTGCCACATACTTTCCTTGACGCTCGGCTACCTATTCAATAAAGTCACATTTTAGGCAACTTGTAAGCAGAAATCGCATTACAATAAAGGGGAGCTGGTGAATTGAACTACCTGTGCCAAAGCAAGGAGAACCGGTCTACCTGTGCTTTCAAGAAACTCGACACAATTACCAATTGCAAACACATCCTTAACAGACAGAACATGTAGCCAGTCATCAATTTGGATCCATTTTGCTCACGGTTTACAATTAGAGGAAATCTTGCATGTCTCTTTCTCTCTTCTGTAGGTAAAACAAAATACTTAGAATTAGGGTCTACAAAATTGCATAATTGCTCCCTATTTTTCAAACACAGAATGCATGTAAACACTGTAGCCAACAAATCCTTTTTATCCGACACCTTCAGTTAAAAACTAATTAGATTAGATTAGAACTCATTTGCTTACCTAATCGTGATGAGGTCGGCAGTTTATGTAATTCAGCTGCATTTGAACAAAACAGAAGGGCTGAAGGGTAAAGATCCTTGAAGCCTTGAACCGTACCTGTAAGAAATCCCCCTCATGTCCGTGAGGAATTGCTTTATCGACAGTAAGTAGAATCATACTGATCTTAGAACGAGTATCATCAAAAATGCATCTATATTGTGATTAACAAGCATTTATGTGTGTTCATGAAAAAAAAATCTCTAGACCTTTGCCTAAGCTTAATGTTTCAATTAGTACATCACAGTTGCAGTTAGGTTCTACTAAGGATTGGTACTTATGCCTAAAGGTTTAGACAATTGGACAATTGTGGAAACAAGTAGGCCTATCAAACTAGCATAGAGAGACCCTAGGACGATATTGAGTGGTATGAACCACCTGAGAAACACAAAATCTAATTAGATCAGCTGGGTCATATCATCATAAGCAAAACCATGAAAATTAGAGAAAAGGAAGGGGCCTTAGAGTCAAAACATTCAATCTCTGAAGAGAAAATAGATGAGCCTAACTTGGAGAATATCAAGCAGAAAAAACACCAACCGCAATCGCACAATAAGATTAGAAAAACATCCACGATAGCGACATTACCATATATAAGAATCTTCTCCTTTGACTTGATCAATAGTTGGTTCTTAATCGACGATGAATATGAAGGGTTTTTGAAAAGTATTAGGAGCATATTTACAAAATCCTTCTATGTGAATCTCTTTACCCCTCATTCAGTAATCGACCAACCTACAAACAAGTGCAATAATCAATCAAGATCAATAAAGTACTGAAAGTTATTAAAGTAATTAATGATCAAATTAAGAGTCACATAACCTCACCACTATTCCCAAAACCCTTCTCTGTCGACGAAGGACTCAACCTACAAACACATGCTAAGAATTACTATTTGGAGTATTCACTACATTGATCGATTAAAAGTACCTCCCCTATGGATCTCAAAGCGCTACTTGAGCAAACAATTTTTCCATTGACGTAACAGGCTACCAAGTATTACTAGGAGTATTCACTACATTGATCGCTTTGAAGTACCTCCCATGTGGATCTCAATGAGCTACTCGACCAAATAATTTCATCAGTGAAATAATAGGCTAACAATTACTACTACGAGTATTCACCACATCAATCAAAATTCAGAAACTCGGCAACTAAAATTTAGCCATTGAAGTCGTTTCAAGTAGCATTTTCATGTGACATCCTCGATTATGTAATACAACATACAGAAATAGAATAACATTCGTCATATAATCCGCCCACTGCAGATCAATGACACGATCGCCAACGCCACAGCTCAAATATCACCATTCACGATGAACAAATTCTAATACTCATCAAAATAGGATCAAACATTATGCAAAATAAATTACGCCGACAATTACGACTATCTAATTCCTTAGTATTAATAAACCATTACTTTCAGCACATACAATGCATAAGCGACGAATTCAATGTCATAATAATGATCAGACTGAAAATCAATCAAAAAATCTAACTCGAAATTTTGCCGCATCGCTAGTACGAGTAATTGATTTGGCTGTCATCTTCAAGTAGGAAGAAAACCTAGGGTTCTACAACAAAAAAATCAATCGCAGATGTCAGTTTCAATACTGGTGTAGGCGTGTAGCTACTACGAACTACCCCTCCGAGTTCGTTCTTCCCCTTTCTTTTTGGGTGGAAATTAAGGAGGGAGTATTATCATATACTCCCTCCGAGTTCCTATTATTGTCGCACTTTCTTTTTGGGCTGAGTTTGATTTTTGTCTCACTTTCTTTTTAAGCCATCAATATGTGGTCTACAATTACTCTCCCATTTCTCTCTCTTCCACCTTCTTTTTTCAATCACTCATTTCCCCTTCTTTATTTTTCACTCCAAAATCTTTTGGGAAAATAATAGGAACTCAGAGGGAGTACCTATATAAAAAGAGGGAAGACAATTTTTGCGTAGCATTCAAAAGAGGGAGAACAACTTTTGCGTAACATTCATTTGGACAGCTTTGCCCTTCAGAAGAGGATGACACTTTGCCTACTCTTTTGGACAATTTTGTCCTTTCACCTTTGATATGTATAGATAGTATGAGGATAAGTGTAGAACTGTATGAGTAAGTAATAGAGTACTGCGTAGGACTTCGTAGGAGTGAACGAGTGAGGATACTAATCCTTTCGTTCATAATATTTTGTTCCGTTTTATCATTATTTGTGAGGAGTATTTTAATGAAGCGGAGCAAAAGATAGTGAACGGAGGGAGTATAAGCCTTATATTGATCCGACCCGCCCGACCCATTTTTTATCGTCAATGAACCAATTTTTTTACCCGTAACCCGTTTCACCCGAACCCGATATGACCTTTCAAAATAAATACTCCGTATAAACTTAATATTACTAATTTCTTTTAAACTTTAAAAGTGGTAAAAATTAGGCATTCAGAACTATTTCTGACCCGTATTCTGACCCTAATCTCATTAAACCCGTATGCGACCCGATCTGTGTTCTTAGTTCTTATCCGACCTGAGACCCCGACCCGCCCGACCCGTGTGACAAGTCTATCCTTATAGGTAATTAGGTATGCATGCATTATGTATACATATTACGGAGTACTCCCTCCGCCCCAATGAATTGTTTGCCTATTTCATAGTGGGACGTCTCAATGAATTGTTTGCCTTTCCATTTTAAGAATGTTTTTTATATGTAGTTTGGTCATATTCATGAGTTTGGCTCCACATGTCACCTCCTAATTGAATCTCTGTTGCCCTTGGTGCCAAAAGTAAAGGCAAACAATTCATTGGAACGAAGGGAGTACATTTCTATACGGATCGGAGTATTTAAATTTTAGTACTTCCAAAGTAGCTTTTGATATGTATATTTAATTAATACCCCGTTAACATTTAATTAATCTCTATCTCTTATTCTCGAAAGTGGTCCATAAAAATGATTCAAACTCATCTTTCGAAAGAAAAACGAGGATAAATTACGAGCTACTTCGTAATTAACTTGTTTTAGTTAAAGAATGGGATCACACCTCTCAATGTTTAGACCTCTTGTCTATATATTGACAAATATTTTTGAAGAAAGTCGAGGTGGAGTAACCGTTTATATCAGTACGTCTAGAGAAGCACGCCCGGGAATTACCGGGCCCAAAAACTAGTATTATTAAAAAGGGAGAAGTGAAATGAAAAAGTAAGAGAGAGAAATATTATATTAATTAAATGAGATAAATTTGATTGGAAAAGTACGAGAGATGAATATTATATTAATTAAAAATTATAAAGTGGGTGAAAAAGTTTTTTCCATAAATGAAAATAGGGAAGAAGATCAAACTCAACACAATAAGGAAAGAGGGAAGAACACTAAAACTCGGAGGGAGTATTAATATTCGATTGAATAATTGAATGGAGATTGAATACCGAAATACCGAAATAGATTGGAGGTGGATAAAAATCTTTTTTTTTGAAAAATGATGTCTTTGTTTTTAGATAAGAGATCATTTATTTGGAAAATTGATTTCTTTAACCAAAGATATCATTGCTTATATTTAAAATGGTTACTCATTAATGATTCCTTTTATGTTTTTTCTAGTATATGTTATTTCCTTTTCTTTTATTTCTTTATTTGACAAGTCTCATCCAACCAAATGTTTACATGTACTCACTTTTTCTAACTCTTTTTCCTAACCGAACCGTCATGCATTACTTTTGCATTATACAGAATAATAATAATAATAATCATAATCATAATAATAATAATAATAATAATAATAATAATAATAATAATAATAATAATAATAATAATAATAATAATAATAATAATAATAATAATAATAATTTCTTAAGACTTGTACCAATACGGAAGGAGAAGAACATATAGATATGAAGGAAGTATAATTCATGGGTGATTTATTAATTTTTTATGGTTATTTTTAAATCATGTAACAAATACTACGTACCGTAATTCACAACTATACAACTATGGGATTTACTCTTTAGATTATAATAACTGTACTCTTGCCTCCCCTTTTTGGTGATTTGTCACTTTCATTGATGTGTTTGTTCCCATATTTTTTGTGGGTTTGTTCTCTCTTTTGGAGAGATTCAAGAATTATGTGCAATATCATGGGAGCAATGAAATTTCAACGTATGATGATACAATTGAGGTCAGATCTTGGTCTATTGTTTGTCAAATTAGAGAAAGTTCATCCTTTTGAAGACTATATCATCAGATCCATAGATTCCTTCGCGAAATGTTGTGTCAATCAATAACGATGTATAGAAGGCTATGCAGTAACGTATTATTCGAATAGCGATCTCTGTCTCAAGGATGTTCTTTATTTATTTTTTACAATTATGTATTCAATTTAATTTGATATCGTTTTTAGATGCCGTATGATTTATGGTTTGATGAAATTGAGCCGCACTTCTAAAAAAATATGAGATTTGCTACCTCTAGTCTAAAAAAACTACTTTAGAAAATTTTTATGGTAAAAACGTTATATTAATGGGTCTTAATGCGTAAATATCAAATATTCAGATTATTACTCACCTATTTTAGATAGGTAAATATTATGACATGATGACACTTGGTTATATATAAAAATTAGAAAACATATTCAATTGTGTATTACTCCTTCCGTCTCATTAATTTATTTACCTTTTATAGTATTGTACTCCGTATATGAGAAACATTATATCAAAGGTAACAACAAATGACTGAGACAGAAGTGGTATAATATCAAATTTCAAAATAACATAAAAAATATCCGAGCAAGTGTTTGGTACAAGGTCTTCGGAAAATATTCGACCCTGAGCCTCTAAAAATCATTTGACAGTTGTGCTTAATGTGGACCCATAACTTAGCTCAACAAGAGTGACCCGATTTCCACGTAAGTGAAATGATATCTTTCATTTTTTGTCAAACTACCCATGATGTTCTCAATTTTTTATAATCTCGTAAAATTACATTTTGTCCCAAAAACCTCCTAAAGTCGATACGGCTGGTCTTAAGGTGACTAAATAAGCCCGCAATATTATCCCGAGCAGGCCAAATCTTCAAGTATAGACGGATTTTTACGACACAACTGGGCCCAAATCGGGTCGAGCCCAAACCATGATCACTTTAATTAAATTAAAACCTAACTAGTAATTTTTGAAAAAAAAAACCTAATTAGTAACGGATCTGCTTACGAATAGGTAAAACTGCCTAATTAGTCATTTTCGAAAAATAAATAAATTAAAAACTATCTAGTAATTTTTGAAAAAAATTAAAACCTAACCAGTAATTTTTGAAAATAAAACCTAATTAGTAATGGATCTGCTTACAAATACGTAAAACTGCCTATCCCTTCACTGATCATTAACATCACGATCAATCCTATACCTCTGGCACTATCTCTCCCCCTCAACCTGACGCACAACCCCAGCACAACAGTGCCTCTAGCATATTAATCCTTCACCCCCTCTTTGCATAATGCTGCTGTGAGACTTGCACCTTCAACAATTGCTGCTACCTTGTTCACTGCTGCACAACAATTCGTACTGCCTTGTTTGCTGCTGTCCAGAACGTATCAACACTATTTCAAATCTCATACCTGGTATTGTTCCAAATTCTCCACGTTAATATGTGTTTACATTTTAATGTAGTTTTGCTACTGTGTTTCATCTTAACATCATAGAATGTAAGTAGTAATTTTAAATAATCAAATAAAGTAGTTTACCTTGTTACTGCGTAGGTAACTAATCAAAGAAAATGGTTCCTGCTTCCTTGGTACTTTCTAAAGTAAGTAAATAGTTGTTCAGCTTTATATGCATTTGAAATAATCAAAGAAAATGGTTTGTGACGTGAGTCTTTCTCAAAAGGCATTAAACTTTCAGACTTTTTTCATATACTAAATACCTCAAGCATTACTGAAAATTACACAAAACAACTCAAGCATTACTGAAAAATCTAATTGACAAACATGATTAAACTAATAATCAACTCCTAATCAATTAAACAACCATCAAATCACCAAAATTCAGAGTTAATAAAGCAATATAGAAATCAGATCATAGGAAGTGAGAATATAAGCAAAACAGTGGAGTTTAAATTACTTGGAAATACGCCGCGTAGCAAAAGTGAATTCACTACATTAAGTTTCAAAACAAACATAAAATAAGTACCTAAGAGGCTAAGATAATTATAGCCATATAAATTACGCTCCTATATACTACAATAACTACACAAAGATTAGAATCTGCAGTTAATAAAGCAATAAGGACCCATATTGATAATTGAAACAGCAAGCTGCGGAATGGTTCACCAACATTGAATAACATGATTGAGAATGAAAGTCGTGAGCTTATGATCCTCTTCAATACTCCAAGGCCCTCGTCTTGCTTAAATTGGTTGTTATAAATGATGCATGTAGGCCGGGGACAGCAGGGCTAATTGCATGAGATGAACTTAGTTTAATGGTTTTATACCATTGTTCTGTTCAAACGGGTTAGAAAATATTGAGGAGAAGAAAGTTGGCAGTAGTTACACATATAATAGATACAACAATCTTCAACAATCAGATATTCGTGAAAGATAATATCTACAATAGATAGACATACTAAAAACCCATCAATTAGCAAATATTTAGAAATTAGTTAGAAATACAAAAGGCTCAGAAGCTACATTGCATAAAAAGTTGGATTAGGATTAGTTGGCTCAGAAGGTATTAGGCGTAAGACAACTCACTATATTATGTATGCCGTATGTAATTAATGAGGAAAGATTACTCGTGTCTTAGACTGTCTCACAGTACACAAGACTCAACGCAGTTGATCCTTGATTGTAGCTTGATTGCTTGTATTTTCAAATAACAATCTTATTATGTTCATTGATGATATGACACGGCAAAAAGAAGGAGAATGGCAACAGAAACTAACCAAAAGATACTCTCCAAAACTGATGCCAAAAACAAAGAGAACACCCCCAAATCCTTTAAAAGCCAATGAAGTAGCTACTAAATGCCAAAGCTGGACGTAAAGAAATGATAGGCGACAGAAAAACCTGAACCATGATCCAACTTTCATAAGAGAAATGTGTGTGACATCTCGATCTCAGGCAATTTCACGCCTAATTTTGAGGTCAAAAGATCTCTGATCTGACCAACTTTTGGGGTCAACTCCTTCGCAGTTGGTCCGTCATCCACGCCAAATTCATTGAACCTGTAGAGGTAGGCAGTTGTTTGCATAAGCTTTAAGATACACTAAGCCAAAAGGCAAATTGGTGTGTGAACTGCAATCGAAATTGGGAATTTTAGGTGATATGACAAGGATGTAAACTTGTAACTCAATCATCTAGCAGACTAAGAACCAAAAACTTATTGCCAAGAAAAGACATCTCTTGCAAAGCCAAATGATGATCAAAATGTATAACCACAAGAGAAATAGCAATTCCACTTCAAAAGAATGTAAAAAATTCAACTTATAAGCAATTAAGCATAGAGCTTTGAGGTTAAAGAGAAGACACAATCAGTAGCTCCAAATCAAAGACGTAGGTCAATTATAGGATGAATCAAATAGTAAAACCCAGAAGCTCTTCATGACTATTTAGAAAGATTAGAATAGAATTTTACCGTGACTAAGGCAAAAAGGAACAAATTACACCAAGACAGGGAGGATAGCTCTTCATGACTATTTACTCCAATCCCAAATAAACTAGATCTATGGTTCTTGAGAGAGAAAATGAAGGGAAAAAAGAACCATTAGAATAAAAATAAAAATATCTACAATAGATAGCTAATAATGTAATGTGTTTTCTTCCAAAATGGGAGTAGTCTGTGGTTTTCTTATTCCACCAAATGGAAATTAGTGGGTACATGAGATTATGAGTGTGAGCAAGTGTAATGTGCCGCGTGATTAAGGAAAAAATGAATTTGGTGTGTGAGGGAGTTTCATGCTGGCAATGAGTGTATGATGCATGACACCCTGCTCCTCAACATGGACCCAAAATATGATGAAATGGCAGTCAACCGAGGTCTGCCATAATAATCTATGTAAATTGCATTGTAGGATAGTGCAATTTGCTTTATTTCCATTACATTAAACATGTACCCATCTTTCAATAACTCAACTACAAGGAAAAGAATAAAACATAACACTAACAAACACTCAAACAGGGCAATTATTAATGAGCGTGCAAGCTTTCATTTGTAACACCTACTATCCAAGCCATTCTTGTTTGCATTAATGACTGAGGCAACCTCCACTAGGCTATCTCCACCCCTTTTATTTAACCCACACACCAAGTACAGCTTGTAACTGAAGCAACTATCCTCGAATAAACAAAACACCTACCTTGTGATTGCACCAAAACCCAACTTGTTACGCTTGAAATTCGGCCTGCATTAAGAACAAAACACGCCAAAGCTACAGAGCTTGTATACTATGTAAATGCAGTTTGCTTTCGAATACTACAAGTTGTACTCGAGATAAATGCAGATTATTTCACTCATCACGCTTTTAATAGTACCAAAGCATGTTTTTCTTAACAAAGTGGCACTTAACTTAGATTATAGTGCAGCCTAGCAACTTGTTTTGACAGATGCAACAGACCAGCAGCTAGCATTTTCTGTGGCTTATGATATATAATAGATGCAACCTAATTCTCCAAATGGAGGCCGTGTATTACGGGTACAAATGTCATTTGCATCTAGTTCGGAGCAGAATTAAACAATAAACAACTTTGTGAAGGAGCAAATTGAATTAAACCATAAACAACCCAATTACCATGAACTAATGTAAAGAGTGAAAGAAGAGTTTGACACAACAAACCCTAAAACGCAATCAACCCCATAAATATAGTCACTTCAATCGACTACAACAACAGCAACAATAACCAATCACATATTCAGTAAACCCTAAATTACAAAACTCCAATAACTCATTAATCAAACAAACACAAAATCAAAATCAAATCAAAACAATTCAGATTCATGAATTATGCAACGCACCAGCAATGACGGTACCATCAGGCGAATTGAGGTACATATGAATAGGCTTAGAAGGGTTATTGGATTCGAGAAACAGAAGTTGAGAGACGGCGACGAAGGACTGTTGTTGGCAACAAATAAATGCGATAGGAGTAGGCGAGAAGAATGTTGGCGATGGAGGTCGGCAAAGGAGATTAGCATTTGGTGAGGAGATAACCGTTCAACTTTGTTAAGTTAATTAGCCTTCGATTGTTATTTGTTACGATAACCCCGTATAAGTTACACATAACTATATTATCTATCTCGATTTTCTAACCATCATAATGGGTCTGAAAGGATTTTTTGTTCGAGTGTGTTAAACTATGTTGATGAGAATAACATTTACGTCGGTTTATTCAATACCGATGCCAATATTAAGAGTGCAATTACATCAGTTCAATACATCGGTTATCAATCAATAGATGTCAATGAAAGTGCATTTACATCGGCTGCAACACAACCAATGTCAATATTATCTTTTTTACATCAATTTTCCAAAACCCGATGTAAATAACCGATGTAAAAGCAATCCTATAAAAAATTTACATCGGTTTTGACAATAAACCGATGCAATTAGCTGGTAAAAAACTTTTTTCATCGCTTTCTTTAAAAAGTGATGTCATTGTGGCGATGTCAATAGGACTAAATGTACTAGTGATAACACGAAACTTGTCCTTGTCGAGCAATGGAAGATCAATCACCCTCTCATGTTGCCAACCCTGCAAAGAATTTACTTATTGAAATTCCGAAAACTCAAAAAAATACCACTCTTAATTAAAAATGGAATTCAGGTAAGCGGACAAGGGAAGGACATACATTTACTTATTTCACAAAAGACAATTACAAAAAAAAAGAATAATAGATCATGTCTGAACCAAAACAATCATCAAATCATGAGTATCAGCGTACCAACGAAAACAAAGCAGAATTATCAGTCAAAATTGGGGAAAAACAGCTACAAATTAACAGTAACTAAAATAAAAACATCAAACCAATGAAACACAAACTATACATTTTAATCAAACAGAGCCATAAAAAAACCCTAAAAACGTATTGTTTAGGATCGGAAGAAACCAGCCACACATGAATTATCAGCACACAACGACAAAACAACAGCAGTAACATCTGTGAATAACGAACCATCAATAATGAGAGCAATACGACGAAAAGAGAAGGTTACTCTAAGCCCTAAACAAATTGATACTAACCCATAAAAAAGAGATGAAAAACCTAAATTGATACTAAACCACCGATAATGGAGGGTTAATTAAGAACTAAGTTGACCTTAAATTGATAATTATACAAACAAATTAGAAGAAATGCGACCCAAAATTTGAATGAATTGTTTCAAGATTGCAAATTAGGGAAACAAATTAGAAGAGAATTTGATTATTATACCCAAGTAGAAGTGGAAGGATGGACGGCGGTGATGGTTCCGGATAGACGGCGGCGTTGAGGGTGTGCGATACTGCGATGAGATGAGGAATTTTTGGGAGTAGAGGTGTATGTAATGGTGAAGGTGTGCGATGAGTTGAAGTTGGAGGAATGAAGGTTTGCTTTGAATTAAGAAATGAAAATTAAAAAAATGGTCAAGTTGTGATGTCGTTTACAGTACGAAAAATAGAAGGCAATTAAAAAAAAAAGGTTAGAAATCAACGATGACAGAGTGAAGGGACGCAGTGCAGGAGTGAACGGCCGGCGGTGCTGGGGTGAAAGGTCTGCGATGTAGGGGTGAGGGATGCAGTGTGTGGGTAAGGAGTATTGTATTTTTTGAGATGGAGTACTGAATTGGTTATGCGTTAGCTTGAGTATTATTGAGGCAATTAGTTTCATTTAAGACCGTCTATCGCGAGACTTAAATGTAACAACCTAATATCTAATAAGAAAATAAAACTAAAATAAATAAAAAATAAAAAATAATTAGGTCTCACAATAATGGTAGGGTGAGAACGTCGTATATGAGAATCTGCGTTATTGAAGACCGAAGAGTGATGGGCCTTTTCTTCCATTGAAATAAGTTTACTAACTTTTTTGGTCAAGCAAGAAATATGTAAAATACGAGTTTATACTATACAAGTTGGGTTTGGTTTATGAAGGGTCGACTCGGGTTCGGGTGAAAATACGAATCAACTAACAAAAGGACGATGTAAAATATAGTTGTAATGATTTTTTAAATGTTTAAAATAATATTTATTTATTTAATAATTTTCTATGTTAGTACTACAAGTATACATTACATAACATACTTAGCTTTAATTGAACTGAAATTAAAGTTGGTATAACTGAAGTGAATTTAAGTTGGTTTAATTGAACTGAATTAAAAAGGCATTATTGCAATTTTGGGTAAGAAATCATTAACAATTGTCGTTTCATTGTATTAATTAGAGTATGGACCGCAGTTGGATGTATGGGAAGCGTGATTTTGAGTTTTTGGCAGAGCTTGATGAATTTATTAGGCAAGCTGTTGAACACCAGAGATTGACTGGGGTTGACGAGCAACTTTTATGCCCGTGTTGTGTGTAAGAACCAAAATATGATAGGTTCTGCAAGTGAAATGCGAAACCATTTGATAGAGAAGGGCTTTAAACCAGATTATAGTGTATGGATATGGCATGGAGAGAAACATAATGACATTCTTGGTACTTCTAGGGCCGTAAAACGAAGGATTAATCATGATAATGTGGATGAGCGAGTTTGAATTTGAAGATGTGGTTGGTGGTAACATTGAAGTTAACGAAGATACAGATAATGATAACTGTAGACACCCACATTTTGACCGCTAGGTGTCTATAGTAGTTCCCGCCACACACCCGATGATGATTGGACGTAAACGTGCTTTGACGGACTCGGATATGGACTTGTAATCATGGACATTTGGTTTAGACTTATTAAGGAGTACGAATCTTACAAAACCAACCTCAAATCCAGGCCCAGTGGGTCGTTTCGAATCAAATAAGACTAATTTGGGTCGAATCCGACACCAGGGGTAAAACCGTCTTTTAGCGACCGAGTCAGAACCCGGTCAAGGACATTTTTCCGAAACCCACGATCCAACCGTGACACTACACGTCCGGTTTGGACTCAAATTCCTACAAAATTTCAGCTTCAATAAAACATTAAACAATTCCGTTAAAGGTAGAATTCGACCTCAAGTAGGAATTCTATCCAGAAACCGGAACGGACACAAACCGAGCTCAAACACTCGGTTTAGGCGTCCCAGTTCAGCCGAAATACTCCCCCACCAGCCGAGTACTTGGCTTCTTCACCAAGAAACGGGACTTTGATTTCCTCTCGAACTCTCGTATTTCCTATCCAAACCGGTATTTCTTGTCACACAAGCAAGGCTACCTCGGTTCCTATAAATAGGACCTCCCATCCAACACTTTTTAGAGACACATCAAAAAACACGGGTTTTACACACAATTAACACCAAAAAAACAGCCTCATATCACGGTTTACACATCCTACATCCTCGATATCTAGCATATCCCGACACCTTCTCGAAGAAACCTCGAAACACCGACAAAACCACCCACCGTTCGGCCAAACCCGACGTCCAACCACTCGTCCAAACCGACACCCTAAACTCATCCTCATCATCTCGACGCTCCCAAGTCTAAGCCACTTTCCGACGAGCCTTATCTCGAGAAAACAAAGCATGTAGGTTGAGGGTGTAAATCAAACCCGCTTCTCCTTCTTCTCTTCTCTCTTTCTCGTTTTTTTATGGGTCTTTTGTCGGTCTTTTTTTTTATTTTCTAATATCAATATTATTAAAAACTATTTTCATATATCAAACATTCTTAAAAATATGATATCGATTTTCTATAATCGAATATTGTATCGAAAAGAATTATATTAAGATTTCGACGATTTTAAAAAATCGTTACATCTTTTTTCGTTCAAAATCTTTTTTTAAACTTTTCGTTCAAAACAAGTTTTTTCCAAAACCTTTTCTAAAAATGCTTCCGACTATTCGATATCGATTTCATAATCGAATATTGAATACGACGAATATCGAAAATATAAGTCGAGTATAAATTAATCCATATTTGTACGCGATTTATAAAATTTAACGATTTTCGACAAAAAATAATAAAAACGGGCAGACCCGCACACGAGTCGCGCCATGCCCAGGCGACTCGCGCACGGGCCTGTGACCCGGATCGTTTTTTTGCTTTTTCGGTCGTTTTTATTATTTATTCTACGAAACGATTTCTAAAATTTATATCTTTTCTAAAACTATTCCAAATATTTGATATCGATTTCGTAGTCAACTATCAAATATAACGAATACCAAGAATATTAAGTCGAGTAAGAATTATGCGATATTCGTACGCGATTTAACCGAAAATTTCCAAAAAACCGCTTCCAAAAACAGGCCGCCACGCGACCCGCCTACGTCCCGGGCGAGCCGCGCGGCCGGCTGCCTCGGCATGCCTTTTTCGTTCTTTTTATTATTTTTCGAGCTTCGTTTTTTATACAAAACAGCGTTTTAACAATATTTTTCAGATTTCGATTAATATTTATTTTCTCGATCTCGAACATTTATTTGCTATATTATTATTCAATCGTTACTAACTCGTTTTCTCGTGGTTGTAGCAAGTTATTTTCATATTTTGTTTTATTAGACTAAAACGAATTCACATGCTAAAATAACTTTGACGTTATTAGTTTAACATGCATTAAACGACTTAGCAACCCATTTATTTATTTTCCTCACATGTCTTAGGAAAATAATCTCTGCATATCATTCAACCGTCGAACTAACGCGTGTACACAAAACCGAACGATATCTTAGTAAAGGCCGCTAAGTGCGGGCGGGGTTGGGTGTTCTCAATGAGCTTCCCAACACGTACCCTCACCCCTTACTCAGAACTGTGGTTTCCGGATGTCCGAAACCATTGGCAACGAGAGTCATTCAATATACGATAAACCGCTCAAGTCGGCATCGGTATCGAACTGCAAAGGGACGAATCCGATAAGCTCTGACATCGGAAATGGGCCATGTTTTAAATATGGCCCACTACGACATAGAGTGGGTTCGAATGGTTCCGAATTACCATAAATTCGGTGGCGACTCCTACTTCGATTTAAATTTCAATTCGATCCATCTCATATGGAGATTCGTACGCCTCCCCAAACCCGCGCGTGGCCGCGTCGGGGTGGACCTATGTCATGTCCACAATTTGGCGACTCCGCTGGGGATTAACTGATGTGTCACTTACCATCGGCATCCTCAGGGTGAGACTCGAAACGAAATCGTTCGATTAGTAATGTACACGTGTTAGTTCAATGGTTCATGCATAACCCCGTTCTATCCCGGGCCGGTTACTTGTGACCGACGTCCCACTATACCACGGTGCATTCCCACTTGGGTGCACTAAAGACTTCGATGGCGGAACTCGCATGGGTTTTACGGCAGATTCTAAGACCAACTCGGCTTAGGAGGTCCGTCCTGATTTGCGAGAATGCGATCGTTGTTGGTATAGACCCTATTCAACCGACCGAGACTTAGACTAAGAGCATACATGGCGTCGTTATACTGTTTCCATGACTACATGCTACTTGATCTTCTTTGGTCTTTTTCAAAACACCGTCATTTTTCAAAAAACTTACATCTTTTCAAATCCATTTTTTTTCAAAACCCGGAAAGCTGCCGAATTTAGGACTTATGATTTTGACTCAAAATAGCCTATTTTTAGCCGGTATGCTGTCCAAACCTTTTCAAAAAAAAGCCCGAAATCTCGGCCCGATGACCCTTTTTCGGTTTTCAAAAAAAAATCGGACCATCCTACCCGACTCTGCTCGGTTTTCAAATCCAAATTCCCTTTTTCAAAACCTTCTTCTTTGGACTTCCCGTATTTAGCAGTGTCGGGTCTTGTCATAAGTTAGAATCTATAGCGTCGAAACTCCGTCGATCTTACATCAAGGATTTCCACCCCATCCCAGTCAGCCTTATTTGTCAAGGCACGGCCCACCTACGTAGGACAGACTCCTACGAAGGGAAGCCCGTTTACACACTTGAGTCCAAAGTCTGGGGAATTCTCACGTAGACCTTCCTTCGAACGGGACTAGGCCCACTTTGCCGAATCCTAAGGAAGGCCCACCGTCCATGAGTCATCCGTCTAGAAGTCAGTCTCCGGTCTTTTTCTAGTCTAGTCTTTTCCTTGCTCGGGATGTACTTTTGATTCTAAGATCTGGGTCAGTTACTGATTACGCGGTGCCCTTACAGACAGGCCACCCCACACACGAGCCATGACGCAACAAGCCGTCGATAATTTGAAGGCCTCACTGACCAAGCTGGAAAACATGATAACATCGATGAGAGGGGACCAGATCTCCATCCTCACCCGGGTAAGCGCCATAGAACAGGGAACTCCTAGTGGCAGTGTCGATACTACTTGGCCTTTAGCTGAATTGGTCAGCGCAGTCCACAAACTGCAGGAACAGGTCCATCTGACAACCCAAAGCTCCATCCATACGGAGAATGCTCGAACCTACACCCCACTGACCGATGAACTACCCGCCAATCTCAATCTGACGGGTCTGCCAATGTTCGAGGGTACTGAAGACCCGGTCCACCATATCCGGGCTTTCAAGGAGTTCATGGCCCTTAAGGGAGTTAAATCCAACATGTTCAAGCACCTGTTCGCTTCCTCTCTCGAGAAGCACCCAAGAGCCTGGTACTACCGACTCGATTCCAAGAAATACAAAACTTGGGATGACGTGGCAACGGAATTCGCTCGGAACTACGCCGACAACACGGAAATCCAGACCACTATGCGTACCCTGGAAGTAATGGCCCAGGAACCTAAGGAAGGATTCACGAAATATCTCCAACGCTGGAGGGCTGAAAGTGTCAAACTGGTCGATAAGCCCAGTGAAAAAGTGTTGGTTGAAGCCTTCGTCAAAAACCTCCTTCCAGCTTACCGGGTCCATCTCCGGTACGCCATCATACCTAGCTTCGCGGTCCTAACTGAAATGGGAACAAGAATCAAAGATGATTTAAGGTTGGAAAGCCTCACTAAGGCCTCCACCAAGGGGCCATCTCATCAACGAGCAAGCCCACAACTACTGCTGCCACTCGTAGCTTTTTTGACGAGGTAAATGCACTTGATACCTCGTCCCAGAAGAACACCACCCCCCGGGTATTCACCGACATAGGCACCACCTATGAGAATGCCCTGCAGAGGCTTTCATCAAAAGGCCTGATCACCCCGATAAGCCCAACACCTGATCTCCCGGTCGAACGTCACTCCAAGGCCTACAACCTCCAGGCTTACTGTCATTACCATCGTGGTAAGGGACATGACACTGAGAAATGTTGGAAGCTAAAGCACCTTATCCAAGATCTCATCGAGAGCGGGAATATCCCTTTGCCCGGGGGTAAACCCAACAACAAGGATAACCCGTTGGCCTCTCACGCCATCTTCTCCGGGGAAATAATGGATTGCTCACACCTCATTTCTCCATATATCCCACAAATAAACGGGATCTGGTGCGACGACGAAGACGACGTCTACCTCACCAAAGGGGAAGTTGTCCCCATAACGCCTGAGGAGATTCAGAAGGTTAAGTCCAAGGTCTTAGCGACTAGTCAAGCCCTCATCATCGCCGAGCCACTTAAGGTCGAGCCCGCCCCAGAAGAGCCGACCGCTGAAAAGGCTCTTGTAAAGCAAGACTCGAGTTGACCTCTCTATATGGCAATCCTAGTTAGCTCCCAGGAACATCGAGAGGCACTCACTAAGGCCCTCGATCATGTCAAAATCGACTCTATGGCTACTCCAGCTGAAATGGTAGCCACGGTTCAGCCCCACCTAAAAGGGAGATCCATAGAAGAAGGCCCACTAATCACCTTCTCCAATGCTGATCTACCACCATTCGGGCCAGCCCACAACATGGCCCTCTACATCACGGTCATTTGCCGTGGGAAGTACCTACCCATGATCTTAATAGACGACGGGTCCGCAGTCAATGTCCTTCCTTTAAGGACCACCAAAGCCCTCGGCATCACCGAGGCCGACTACATTCCCACAGCTCAAACCATTCAGGCTTTTGACGGAAGCCCAAAGTCAGTAGCCGGAGCCACAAAACTCACTATCATAACGGGCCCGATAGAAAAGGAGCTAGAGTTTCAAGTAATTGACGTGACTTCTTCTTTTAACCTTCTTTTAGAAAGACCTTGGATCCATGCAACCAGGGCTGTATCCTCCACCTTGCATCGGAAAATCAAGCTACCTTTGCATGACACCGTCATCACTCTAGAAGCCACACCTATGACTGTGGCTAACTGCAACACCTCGGGCCGCACCGATCTCTGGGGGTTCGATTTCGTAGGGGCCATCGAAGAAGATCATCTCTTCCATCCTTACTTCACGGTCCACCTTGACCGAATGTTGCAGAATCTGAGCTTTCTACCTGGGGTTACATCAAGGCCCGACCTCCCTGCAGGAAAAATCCTCGAAGTTCTGGACAATGGGAGGACTCAAACAGGCCTGGGCTACACCCTAACTCCGGAAAACATGGGTCAAACCGGAGCCAGCAAGACTTTCTTTGTCACGCCAGTGTTCGAGACTGTCCAAACAGGCCTATATCGGCCCGTCACCATGCGCCCTGGGACCCACTTGGCCCAGAACTGCAACTATATACCCGATGACATCTTCGCTCTTATCCAGTCCGAAGATGCTAAGAATGCTGAGCCCGCGCTAGGGCTACTTTTTGGAGAGGAACTCACAGTCCCAACACCAAAGGAAGAGCTAGTCAGCCTCATACTCCGCAGTCGCACCTTTGATCCATCTAAGCTAATCTCAGAAGTCGGGTCCGGGACCAGAGCTTGGAGGAAAACTGTCAAATGGACTGGCAGTCAGGGAAGGACTTACAAGCTGATCACAGGAGAAGGAGAGATGCCAGAATCTGAGTTTGAGTCCGAGTCGGAGTCCGAGTCAGAGTCTAAGATTGAGTCTAGCGAGTCCGGTGCTAGGGTCAGTCCTGTAACTCCCCCTCTCCCTTTAGCCATTCCTGGTGCCGCGAGGTCTGTCCCGGGCACCCTACCTATCCCGCCACTGACTAGCGATCAGATGGCAGCTCTTTTCGAGCTCTTTTCCCAAATTATGATCAATAATAACAACCGTTCTGCTTACGACTTGTCTCATTTTCAAAACTTTCTCAATTCCAAAAATTTTATGTGCAATGACATTGAGAAACCCGACGAACAGGTATCCTTACCTCCACATCTGATCGAGCAACTAGAGCAAAGGGAATCCCGCAATCCGGTAATCGAAGAAACCGAATCCATCAACATGGGAACAACCTTAGAACCTCAGATGCTTAAGATAGGATTATCCTTAGATCCCGAGGAGAAACAACAATTCATAGTTCTCCTTCAGGAATTCAAAGACGTCTTCGCATGGTCCTACAAGGACATGCCGGGGATCGATCGCGAAATAGCCGAGCACCATATACCGATCAAGGAAGGGTTCAAGCCGGTTAAACAAAAACTCCGACGCATGAGGCCCGAATGGTCCCTCAAAGTCAAGGAGGAAGTCGACAAACAATTCAAGGCTGGGTTCATACGAGTCTCCGAGTATCCAAATTGGGTTGCAAACATTGTACCAGTCCCTAAGAAAGACGGTAAGGTGCGTGTCTGTGTAGACTTTCGGGATCTTAACAAGGCGAGCCCGAAAGACGATTTCCCGTTACCACACATCGATATACTGGTGGATAACACAGCTGACCATGCCCTTCTATCATTTATGGACGGGTATGCGGGGTATAACCAGATAAAAATGGCAGAAGAAGATATGGATAAGACCACCTTCATTACACCTTGGGGTACTTATTGCTATACTGTTATGCCGTTTGGTCTCATCAATGCCGGGGCCACTTATCAACGAACCGCCACAACTTTACTACATGACATGATGCATAAAGAAGTGGAAGTCTACGTGGACGACATGATCGTCAAATCTAAAGACAGGGACGGTCACATCACCGCCCTGAGAAAGTTCTTCACCCGATTACGCAAATACAACATGAGGCTAAACCCTCAGAAATGCAGTTTCGGGGTAACATCTGGCAAATTACTGGGTCATATCGTTAGCCAACGTGGTATCGAAGTCGATCCAGCCAAAATCAAGGCCATCACCGAGATGCAGCCCCCTAAGACCGAAAAGGAGATAAGAGGGTTTCTCGGAAAAGTCCAATACATTAGCAGGTTCATTTCAAAGCTAACCATGGTGTGTGAACCGATCTTCAAAAAGCTGAAAATAGGGGAACGGTTACTGTGGGACGACAAATGTCAAGCAGCCTTTGATAGAATCAAGGAAATTCTGGCCTCACCACCGGTTCTGATGCCACCTCAGCACGGTTTACCTTTGTCACTATACCTAACCACGACAGAGACAGCCATGGGGGCTATGCTAGCCCAAAGGGTCAACTCCGAAGAACGGGCTATATACTACATCAACAAGAAATTTTTAGAGTACGAGTGTAAATACACCATGCTCGAGAAAACGTGTTTAGCTCTGGTCTGGGCCACTAAGAAGCTCCGACATTACATGCTCAGTTACGAGGTACAGGTATTATCCAGAATGAATCCAGTCAAATACCTCTTCGAAAAGCCCATCCTCAACGGCAGGATATCGAGATGGCCTAATGTTGGCAGAGTTCGACCTAAAGTTTGTACCATTGAAAGTCATCAAAGGACGAATAGTTGCCCAGTTTCTCGCTGACAGTCCCGTAACTTAAGAAGGACACATCGACACTTGGTCCTTCCCAGATGAAGACATTTTCCACACTGACATCGAAGCGTGGGACTTATACTTCGATGGGGCATCCAATTTCCGAGGATTTGGAGTCGGGATTCTCCTAATCTCGCCAAGATGGGAACATACTCCCGTATCCATCAAATTAGACTTCGACGTCACCAACAACGCCGCTGAATACGAAGCATGTATCCACGGGCTACAAGCCGCCGCCGACTTAGGGGTCACAAACCTCCGAGTACATGGTGATTCATCTCTGGTCATTAATCAAGCCCTCCAAAAATGGAAGACTCGAAATGCTAATCTCGTGGCCTACCAGGCACGAGTAAGGGATCTCGAGAAACAGTTCCACAAGGTAGAATATATATACCTACCTCGGGAAGAGAACTAGTTCGCAGATGCACTCTCAAAACTGGCATCTTTGCTAAATATTCCCGATCATATGACCAGTATGCCAATCTGTGTCGAAAGACGATCCGAGCCAGCATATATCCACGACACCGAAGAAATCGAGATACCTGATCCCGAGCCATGGTATCAAGCTGTGTTGACATACCTAGCAACCGGGAAATATCCACCCAGATCTGATAACCGAGCCAAAAAGGCCCTGCGAAGACTGGCAACCCAGTTCATTCGCTCCGACGAGGGGCAACTCTACAAAAAGACAGCATAGGGGGCTCTCCTTCGATGTGTTGATAAAACCAACGTTGAAAAAGTTATGGCTGAAGTACACGATGGCGAATACGGCCCACACATGAATGCCCAGATGTTAGTCCGGAAAATCATGAGGCTCGGATACTACTGGAACAGCCTGGAAACCGACTGTCAGCTATATGTTAGACATTGCCATAATTGTCAAATTTTTGCCAATGTGCAGCATATGCCACCATCCCTGCTGTACACCATGACGTCACCCTGGCCATTTTCAACATGGGGAATCGACATAATTGGGAAGATAAACCCCTCGGGAACCGGAGGACACTGCTTCATTTTGGTGGCTATCGATTACTTCACCAAATGGGTCGAAGCTGAGTCCTATCGTATTCTCAACGCCAGCCATGTTGCCAAATTCATTCAAAATAAGATAATATGCCGGTATGGGATCCCTCATGAATTCATTAGTGACCACGGGACCCATTTTCAAGCCGAAACAGCAGCCTTGCTGACCAAATACAAAATTCAAAGGCATACATCTTCACCCTACCGACCCCAAACCAATGGAGCGGTAGAAGCGGCTAATAAGACAATTGTCACCATACTCAAAAAGATGGCTGATAATTACCGAGATTGGCCCGACAAAATACCATTTGCACTTTGGGGATATCGAACCTCGATTCGTACTGCGACCGGGGCAACACCGTATTACCTTACATACGGGATGTAAGCGGTCCAACTTGTTGAGTTAGAAGTACCATCGCTCAGAATCCTACTCGAAAGTCAAGTACCTGAAGCTGATTGGGTTCGAGCACGATATGACTCGCTAGTCCTTTTAGACGAACGACGATCTCGTGCCCTCAATAATATACAAATCTATCAGAAGAGAATCCAACGGGCTTTCAACAAGAGGGTAAGGCCCAGAAACATCAAAGAAGGAGACTTGGTTCTCAAGTCTGTGCGAGCTTTATTACCAGTAGACCCAAGGGGAAAATTCAAACCTAACTGGGCTGGGCCATATTTGGTAAAGAAGATTCTATCAGGTGGAGCGGTAATGCTAACGGATCTGGACGGGAATGAGTTTGTCAGCCCAACTAACCTGGACCAGCTGAAGCGCTACTACCCTTAACCCACCTTTCTCAATGTCATTTGCAAAAGTTTATTAAAAAAAAACATCTCTTTTCAAAACTTTTAAAGACAAGTCAAAAGCTAGAATTACTTATTCTACTGTTACAAGCATCTTGAACCAATAGTCTTGATGTATTTCGAAATTGCCAATTATGTCTGAACTACGTTTGGTTTGATTCCATTTATTATGGATATGTAGGCAGCCCCTCAAAAGGGCACAACCACTGCAATCGAAAAAACAGGAACAGTTCTTTAATAAACCTTTCTTTATCTATTTCAAAAAAAAAATTCCGACAAATTCGGAAAAGTTACAAAAATCAAAAAAATCCAGCACACAATAAATAATACTAATACTTAAATAATAAAAAACTAGGGCATTTTTCCCTTTCCTTTGCCTTTAGCCTCCTTTTCGGTCCATCGGCGTCGAGGTGGAGGTGAACGCTCCCTAATCACCAAGGAAACCTCCTTAACCCGGGCTCGTTTCTTCAAACTTGATTCCCCGGTCACCTCGTTATCACGCGGACCTAGCCTATCTCGGACCGCTAGTTTCGGTCCGAGCCTCCTCTCCAAGTCTCTAGCACCGGTCTCATTAGCTCGAGTCTTAGTTCTTGACTTAGAACCCGACCCCGGCTCAGCAAAGGTAGTTGGAGTCTCCTCTTTATCAAAGAACCGTCTATTATCTTTTACCGATTCTTGACGGGCCAAGTCAAGTGCCTCTTCAATCTTCAAAGTCTTACGGGTCTCTTCTGACTCTTCAGAGGTCCATCTTCGATATGATTCAGAAACCCAAGTGGTTTGACAGGGGCGAGGTATAGTCCGCATGACACGGGTAAACCAGCGCTGTAGCCACGTGACACACATAGCGTCGGTCAATTGGATCGAAACGCTAATAATTGCCTCAGTCTCGGGGATCTGCTGAAACGAACCGAACTGTCTCAGAATACGGTCCGGATAGATATGGACAGTCCAGTCCAAAGACAAGATCACCAGATAACGGGCCTTGTCCCTCCTAGCTAACCACGTCAGCCTTGAAAGGAACCACCAGATGACGTTCCATCTAATCAAAGGCCCACCATGGAATGTCAGCTCTTCATCCCAATACTTTCGATTTATATGATGACTTGACCTTATTCGTCGGGACCTTGAACCGATCTGACAGCTACGATATTTGGATATATTCACTGGGGGCTCTATGATTGACAGACGCTCCGATAACCAGATCTACAAAATTTTCGAAAAGTCAAAAACTTTCGAAAAATCAAAAAAAAAAATTCAAAAAAAAACAAAATTTTCGAAAATTGGAAATTTCGAAAAATTTCGGAAAAAACAAAAATTTTCGAAAAATTGGAAATTTCGAAAATTTCTGAAACTTCGAAGATTCGGAAAAAATTCAGAAAATCGAGCAATTTTTTGAAAAACGGTTAAATACCTGCAAAAGACGGATGCCTCCTGTCAATGGTCGATCCGGATCAAGTCTCCTAGCGTCAAGACCCATAATAATCTCCCCAGTTATCAGCCAAGTCAGGCTGTGACCTGTCTCCATTTGGTCAACTATGCTAATAAGCCTGATCTAACCCAAGCACGAGTCAGCATCCATCCGATCTTCAAAAGCATATCTATGCAGCATACAAAAGGCGAAAGCCCTACGCCTATGGGTAGAAGTAATTCTTGCGCCAACTGGGTGCATGAACTTGTCAGCCAGGTCAAATAGGGAAACTGAATCTCCCTTTACCATACGGGCTGTCTCAGCATGCGACAGGCCTAGAAAATCCCTTAGCCTCCTCCTTGGGTCAGGATAAAATGGGGGAATAGCCGGACGAGCACTAGGGCACCAACCGCTTATAGCTGCAATTTCTTCAGGAAGGGGACACATTTCTCCTCGAGAAAATGCAAAAACATGGTGGGTAGTATCTCAAAAGGATAAGCAAGCATCAAGGAAATGCGAATCTACCCTAAGCCGCTGAAGGGGGAATAAAGCCACAATTCCCATTTGAGTTAGCTGAACTTTATCTTCATCTCGAAAATCCTGGGCCCACGCCTGAAGCATCGCAGTCAAATGATCAATACCCATTGCAAGAACGGTTTCTTTTATTTATCCTAAAAGTCTAAAGGGATTCTAAGATGAAAGAAAAGATTTGGGTTAGAATATGAAAAATAAGAAACCAAAGCCCTCTATTTATAATAGAGAATATCCCATTTCCTAGTCATTGCAGGAATAGGCTTTATATCACTTCCTCTACCTCATCTAGGCATACAGGCCTAACCAGGGAATTCCAAGAATCCGTGTCAGAATCCGATTAGGAATCAGAGTCATCCCAAGCATCATTATTTCCAAACTTTTCAAAAAAAATCAGCATTTTTTTTGTCTCTCCAAAATTTTTCGAAAAAATCACCATTTCTTCCCCAGCATGACCAGTGTTTCACCTAAATGTTACATACAAATTATGTCAGCATACAGGTACACCCAACACTCCCGAGAAATTCTAAGAAAGATCCCCCAGTGGAAAGTCCAGGCGACATTTTATATCTGTAAACAGATATACCCATAGCTTCCAAGGCAAGCTCCCGCGCAATTCTAAGACAGGATGTACCTGTAAACAGGTATACCCATAGCTTCCAAGACAGCTCCCGCAACATTATCAGCATCAACCCAGGTATGATTTCTATCCTATGGCTGGTGAGCCCTTCACGCAGGTCTAATGGACTATAAACGACCCGATCGGAAGTCCGCCAGGTTTTAATCTTTGATTGACCTGGTAGCTACTCTGACTTTTGCCTTGTCCAAGCCTCAGTCAGAGTGGGGGCTCTGTAGACACCCACATTTTGACCGCTAGGTGTCTATAGTAGTTCCCGCCAAACACCCGATGATGATTGGACGTAAACGTGCTTTGACGGACTCGGATATGGGCTTGTAATCATGGACATTTGGTTTAGACTTATTAAGGAGTACAAATCTTACAAAACCAACCTCAAATCTAGCCCAGTGGGTCGTTTCGAGTCAAATAAGACTAATTTGGGTCGAATCCGACACCAGGGGTAAAAATCGTCTTTTAGCGACCGAGTCAGAACCCGGTCAAGGACATTTTTCTGAAACCCACGAGCCAACCTTGACACTACACGTCCGGTTTGGACTCAAATTCCTAAAAAATTTCAGCTTCATTAAAACATTAAACAATTCCGTTAAAGGTAGAATTCGACCTCAAATAGGAATTCTATCCAGAAACCGGAACGGACACAAACCGAGCTCAAACACTCGGTTTAGGCGTCCCAGTTCAGCCGAAATACTCCCCCACCAGCCGAGTACTTGGCTTCTTCACCAAGAAACATGACTTTGATTTCCTCTCGAACTCTCGTATTTCCTATCCAAACCGGTATTTCTTGTCACACAAGCAAGGCTACCTCGGTTCCTATAAATAGGACCTCCCATCCAACACTTTTTAGAGACACATCAAAAAACACAGGTTTTACACACAATTAACACCAAAAAAACAGCCTCATATCACGGTTTACACATCCTACATCCTCGATATCTATCAAATCCCGACACCTTCTCGAAGAAACCTCAAAACACCGACAAAACCCCCCACCGTCCGGCCAAACCCGACGTCCAACCACTCGTCCAAACCGACACCCTAAACTCATCCTCATCATCTCGACGCTCCCAAGTCTAAGCCACTTTCCGACGAGCCTTATCTCGAGAAAACAAAGCATGTAGGTTGAGGGTGTAAATCAAACCCGCTTCTCCTTCTTCTCTTCTCTCTTTCTCGTTTTTTTATGGGTCTTTTGTCGGTCTTTTTTTTTATTTTCTAATATCAATATTATTAAAAACTATTTTCATATATCAAACATTCTTAAAAATATGATATCGATTTTCTATAATCGAATATTGTATCGAAAAGAATTATATTAAGATTTCGACGATTTTAAAAAATCATTACATCTTTTTTCGTTCAAAATCTTTTTTTAAACTTTTCGTTCAAAACAAGTTTTTTCCAAAACCTTTTCTAAAAATGCTTCCGACTATTCGATATCGATTTCATAATCGAATATTGAATACGACGAATATCGAAAATATAAGTCGAGTATAAATTAATCCATATTTGTACGCGATTTATAAAATTTAACGATTTTCGACAAAAAATAATAAAAACGGGCAGACCCGCACGCGAGTCGTGCCATGCCCAGGCGACTCGCGCACGGGCCTATGACCCGAATCGTTTTTTTGCTTTTTCGGTCGTTTTTATTATTTATTCTACGAAACGATTTCTAAAATTTATATCTTTTCTAAAACTATTCCAAATATTTGATATCGATTTCGTAGTCAACTATCAAATATAACGAATATCGAGAATATTAAGTCGAGTACGAATTATGCGATATTCGTACGCGATTTAACCGAAAATTTCCAAAAAACCGCTTCCGAAAACAGGCCGCCACGCCACCCGCCTACGTCCCGGGCAAGCCGCGCGGCTGACTGCCCACATGCGTCTTTCTCGTTTTTATTATTTTTCGAACTTCGTTTTTTATACAAAACAACGTTTTAACAATATTTTTCAGATTTCGATTAATTTTTATTTTCTCGATTTCATATATTTATTCATCGTTACTAACCCGTTTTCTCGTGTTTGTAGCAAATTATTCTCATACTTTCTTTTTATCGTTTTATTAGACTAAAACGAACTCACATGCTAAAATAACTATGACGTTATTAGTTTAAAATGCATTAAACGACTTAGCAACCCATTTATTTATTTTCCTCACATGTCTTAGGAAAATAATCTCTGCATATCATTCAATCGTCGAACTGACGCGTGTACACAAAACCGAACGATATCTTAGTAAAGGCCGCTAAGTGCGGGCGGGATTGGGTGTTCTCAATGAGCTTTCCAACACGTACCCTCACCCCTTACTCAGAACCGTGGTTTCCAGATGTCCGAAACCATTGGCAACGAGAGTCATTCAATATAAGATAAACCGCTCAAGTCGGCATCGGTATCGAACTGCAAAGGGACGAATCCGATAAGCTCTGACATCGGAAATGGGCCATGTTTTAAATATGGCCCACTACGACATAGAGTGGGTTCGAATGGTTCCGAATTACCATAAATTCGGTGGCGACTCCTACTTCGATTTATAATTCAATTCGATCCATCTCATATGGAGATTCGTACGCCTCCCCAAACCCGCGCGTGGCCGCGTCGGGGTGGACCTATGTCATGTCCACAATAACAGAGTAGAGACCGAGAATATGGATAGAATGATGGATGATCTAGAAAAAGATTTGGTCGAAAGTCCGGATATTTTTAAGAGGTTAGTTAATGATTCTAAGAAACCGCTATATCCTGGTTGCACTACCTTTACCCTTTTGTCAGCTGTCTTAGAGTTATACACCTTGAAAGCTGGGAGTGGTTGGAGTGATAAAAGTTTCACTACTTTAGTGGAAACGTTTTCAAGAATGCTGCCCAAAGGTAATGAGATTCCCACTAACACTTATCGATGTAAGAAGCTATTGTGTCCATTGGCCATGAGTTACCAAAAAATTCATGCTTGCCCAAATGATTGTGTTTTGTACCGAAACGGCTATAGTGACTTAGATGAGTGCCCGCGATGTAAAGAGCCAAGATACAAAATGAAAGAAAATTCTCAGTCTCGTATAAAAGGTGGTCCGAAAAAAACCTTATGGTATATGCCAATAATTCCAAGATTCAAGCGTTTTTTTGCGAATCCCAAGGATGCAGAATATATGTCATGGCATCACAAAAAGAGGAATAAAGATGGCAAGATATGACATGTTGCGGATGCTCCTCAATGGAGAACTATCGATAGAACTTTTCCAGATTTTGGTAGAGAACACAGGAACTTAAGATTAGGACTTTGCACTGATGGGATTAATCCATTTGGGAGTTTGAGTACCCAACACAGCAGTTGGCCGATAATGTTAATAATTTACAATATCCCTCCTTGGCTTACAACAAAGAGTAAATACATTTTACTCACGCTTCTAATATCTGGTCCCAAACAGCCGGGTAATGACATTGATGTGTATCTAGCACCACTAATAGATGATTTATTTGAAATTGTTGTGGGATGTTGGAGTGAGGGTGTTTGATGCAGCTAGCGGTTCAGAATTCAACATGCGTGCTATGTTGTACTGCACAATTAATGATTTCCCTTCTTATGGTAACCTCTCGGGTTATAGGTTGAAGACTGATAAAGGTTGTCCAGTATGTGGCGATGACACTGAGTCTGAATGGTTGGAAAATAGTGGGAAATATGCATATATGGGTCATCATCGATTTCTTCCCACAGATCATATTTATCGTAGGAGGAAGAAGGCATTCTATGGCAAAACTGAATCCCGATCGGCCCCTATGTTTCTAAGTGGACAAGAATATCACGAACGAGTTAAGAACATCACTAGAGAGTTCGGAAAGCCGTACTCACCTCCACCGGACGGCGTATACCACACAAAAAAGTCCATCTTTTGGGACTTACCTTATTGGGCGCATTTGTCTGTTAGGCATTGTATCGATGTAATGCATGTTGAGAAAAATGTATTTGATAGTATTATAGGCACTTTGTTGAACATTCCTAATAAGACTAAGGATGGTGTCAAAGCAAGACATGACATGGTCCTTAGGGGGCGTTTGGAGGTAAAACCAATTGATGATGGGAAACGTACTTATTTGCCTCCAAGTTCGACAACTTTGTCGAGGAAAGAGAAGATGACAGTGTGCTAGTCTTTAAAGAGTTTGAAGGTGCCACACGGCTATTCGTCCAACATAAGTCGCCTTGTTTCAATGAAAGATTTGAAGTTGGTGGGATTAAAATCTCATGATTGCCATGTTTTGTTGACACAATTGTTGCCGGTGGCGATTCGATCCGTTTTGCCTAAGCATGTCAGACAAGCTATCACAAAAATTTGTAAATTCTTCAACGCAATTAATGCCAAAGACATTAATCCAGAATTTTTGGATCAATTACAAGCTGATGTTGTGGTGACACTTTGTGAACTTGAAATGTATTTTCCCATCAGTTTCTTTGATATCATGGTTCACTTGATCCTTCACCTAGTGAGAGAGATTAAAATTTGTGGCCCGGTGTTCCAGAGAAACATGTGGGCGATGGAGCGCGAGATGGGAACCTATAAGAGGCGGATGAAAAATCGATGTCGTCCGGAAGGTAGTATTGTTGAAGCAACCATTACCTGTGAGACCCTCGGATTCTGCCAAGATTACTTAATGAGTCAGCAGACTATTGGACTACCGCAATCTCGACACGCGGGAAGGCTTGAAGGTAAAGGTACCCTTGGAAAAAAGGTCATAACATGTGATTTTGAGACTTTTGATAAAGCCCATCTCTATGTTCTGCAACACACAGAAGACGTTGATAAATACTTAATTGAACACTTTGCTTTAGTAAAGAGACAAAATCCACATAGACGTGAGGCTTGGTTGATGACTGAACATAATAAAAGTTTTACGAATTGGTTGATGAATGAGTTCTCAAAGAAAAGTCACAACCTTGATGAGAATTTGCTACGGTTAGCATATGGTCCAAAGATTAACATCGTATCTTATGAGGGGTATGATATCAATGGATTCTGCTTTTACACAAATCGTCAGGATGAGAAAAGCACAATGCAGAATAGCGGAGTTACTGTTGTGGCATCATCCGTGAAATACGTTGGAAAGGGTAAGCAACCAGTTGATATAACACAATCATATTATGGGGTCATTGAAGAGATATGGGATCTTGACTATGTCGATTTTACTGAAACCTTGTTTCGATGTAAGTGGGTTGATTGTGAGAAGGGTGTCAACATAGATGATATGGGATTTATTTTGGTCAATTTTGACATTGTGGGACATGTACATGACCCTTTTATACTAGCAACTCAAGCTAAACAAGTGTTCTACATCAAAGATCCTTTGGATGAGAGGCGCTCAGTTGTGCGTTATGGTAAAAGACGAATTCTCGGGGTGGATGGTGTATCTGATGAAGAAGAGTATGATCAAGTCGATGAATCTTCCCCCACATCTTCAATTTTTCAAGATGTGAACGTAATTCGTGATGATGGCTATTTGCGTATGGATCATAAGGAGGGAATATGGTTTGATACCACTAAATAGTTTCACCTTACAATATATTGATTATGATTAATGATTTTTATTACCTTTATATATTTATTTATCGTTGCGTTATCTTTTGTTTATATATATTATAGCTTTATTTTATTATCTATCAGTATATTTAACATATTTAAATGTTTTAGTATTAAAAATGCGTAAAAACCACAAATTCTATGTTTTTCAATTTATTTTAGGTGGTCACCATGAGTCAAAGTGAGGATGATGACTCTCGTCCAAAGCTCAAAAAGAGAGGCGTGACAACTGGGAAGAACTTAAAAGCTGAAGAGTTAGAAAATTTGCATATTCAATTCGATGAGTTAGGCAAACCTGAAGGGTATTACCAAGCCAAATTTGCTTCTGATATGGGACTGTTAGCACGAAATTTCAAAATCACATACCAAAATTGGAGAAAAGTTCCATGGGGTGAAAAAGAAACAGTTTGGAGAGAAGTTAAGGTAACCACGATGTACTCAAATTGGATTTATTGATTGGTTTATTTTTGAGGTTGATTTTATATTATTTACTATTACGCCGTTTTTTTTTCTTCCTTTTATAGCAAACCTGGAAGCTTGAAGATGAGCATCAAAAAACTGTTTTAAAGATCTTAGGGAAAGCATTAAAAGACTTCAGGTCCAGAATGACACGGATTTATATTACGAAGACCTTAAAACCAAAGAAAGGAGAAATATTCGGTGATACTCCAGTGGGTAAGTATAAACACATTACAACAGAAATTTGGGAAGAATTTAAAAGGCAACGCATGGACAAAAGTTTTCTGGTGAGTACGATAGATTATCAATTAAAAAGTTATGGTGAAATATGATGGATGTATGTAACACCCGCTATTTTCCTAGCACTTTTATCCTTTCCACTATTACTTCATCATAACTCTATCACGTTTCGGCATTCTGTTTCATCATTTTTCCAAGCTTTATTTTTATTTTTTAAGTCAAATAATATTTAATTTTATTTTAAAAGATTTTAATTATATTAAACCTATTTATTTTATTTTTATCGTAAAATATTTATCTATTCGCGAGAAATTCTATTTCTCTACGATTAACGTTTTAAGCTTGGATTTAAGTTATTTCTTTTCCCAAAAATGTCTTAACACATTTATATAATATTTCCAACTAAGAAATATTTTATTTACGAAAAAAAATTAACCGTTAATGATTTTATTACGAAGTTTCGTAAATAATTATTTTCCAACGCGAGGTTTACTCGAATTGCTTTGAAATACCTTTAACTATTTTACGATCCTTCTTTTTATCAACTTACAAATTATTTGAGATATTTTCCCCATGATTTGGACCGACCCATCTCTTTGTCATACACTTACTATGTTTTTCTTTATATGTTCCATTTTATTATTGTTAAAACTTAAATAGATAATTCTTTTTATTTCCCATTTATTTGATGCTTTATGAACAAACTCCTCATGCCCCATGCCCATTCATTCATTTTGCTAATTAAACAACAAAAAAATTCCTTCATTCTTCTCTCTTAGCCATGGCATGCAGCAGCCTCTCAGGGCTAATTCTTGTCTCAAATCGAGTCATAATCATCTCGTTTTCATCATCAAATTAATCGTTATTCCGATCCCTTCGTTAAGGTAATAATCGATGTTATTTTCGATCGTTATTTACCTTAATTCTTTTAGTTTTTATTATGGTATTTTTGCACCATACTTTTCTTGTGTTGAAGGATTTTTGAATGATCCCGAAGCCGACGAATTTATAATCGACTCGAATTTGAGTTAGAGGTAACGTCGATGTTACTCGGTATTTCATGATTTTAATTGTGTATTTGCATGTATAATTTTTATATTTCATTTTTGACAATATATGTATGTCTTATAATCTGGATAATTTTTAAAAGTTGAAAATTTGCATGTTTCGGTATTTTTATCGCTTTTACGAGATTAACGATTAAATCGTCATATTAATTTGTAAAATCGTAATATTCGGCCTAAACATGTAATATATGTTTATATTCTGTAAAAATGATGTTTTTGATGGTTTTTAATAATTTAGTATTTTTCTGATATTTTAGTTATCGATTATTGAATTGGTACATTGGTTGTTGAACCGGGTGACAGGTATCCCGGGAGTTGTGTACATTTTGACCTTAAGCTTAGGCCTCGCAGTAAGTCGCCGTCATAAGTTGAACTGGGTGACAGGTAATCCCAGGAGGGGTGTGCATTATCTTAAACTAGGGGCTCACGCATTTATAAGTCGCCGCTCTATTATGGTTGAGTAGCCTAGTTAGAGAGCGAAGTTTAATTTGTTTGAACTAAGTTCTCGAAGCTAGTTTTTAGTATTCTCCTTGTGAAAGTCTAGCATTCATCACTACTCCTATCCATAACGCCATTTTTAATATTTTTATTATTATCGATATAATTTGGTTGAAGGCTGGCAAATGTTTTATGTTTTCTTCGGAAAACTCATTTTTATTATATTGTTTTCATACGTGAAGTTTTTCACTGAAAATTTATTTTTATTATAATGTGTTGTACTGTTTTCCATTTGTACTATTTTTCTATAATAGTAATTACAGTTTTAAAATCCTGTTATACGGCTGGGAGAACGTTGGCGTTGCTCCCCACTGATTGTGGCTGTTATGTTTTAACATGGCAGGTATACGTGTTCCGGGTGTGGGCTAGCGAGCAGTGTGGATCCTGCTTATTTATTTTTATAATTATGTCCTATGGATTGTTCAAACCCCTTTTGTGGATTGTTTTAAATTTTGGCCATTTTATTTAAGGCCTATTGTTTGACTTTACCATTTTAATTTTACTAAGACATAGTTACAGTGTGTTTTAATCCCGACTCTACAGTGTTTCCGCCACTGTATCGCGTTAGATTTTCTAGGGGATTACAGTTGGTATCAGAGCATCACTGCTCCCAATGCTTACACCTGAAATTTGGGAAAATACTAGTAAATTATTTAAACAGTAAATAAAAATATTATTAGAGATGGGTAGAAACAAGTAAGGACTTATTTGTTTAGCTTTCATGTTCCTGAAACTCAATGATTAGCATTGAATATTTGTTTTATATGTCCAAGAAGAAGATGATAAGTGGACAAGATGCTGACGTGATGCTGCTTTAGATCGAGACAGGACTTACTTAATACTCTCATCACCTGCTGACTCGAGTGGACAACTTGGTGCTCCAAGAAAGATGTCGATGGTGACTTTTCAGCTCCGATTCAGTTTGCTCAAGATACAGCTAGATGATCAAGAGTAGATTCCAGTTCCATCACGGTGCAGCAGACTCAGATGTGAAATCACTTTGGATTCAAATGGAGCGACCCAATACTAGTGTGCTTGTTCCTCTACTTGAAGTTGAAGAAATCCAGCTAGATTCCTTTGTGATCTACGGAGGTCCGAAGATTCTCTTCTAGTTTAAGATCTTAATTATCTAGGATCATTGATTCTTTTCTTTCATCTTCCACCTTCTGATTCTTCCAACTCTTCTCTTATATTCTCATCTTCATTCTTATGGTGAGTCCTTCTTCTATTATTCTACTTTACCATCTTTCTGTTGAGATTCTTTGCTTAGACCGTATTCTGTCTTAGTGAACCTTTTTAGAAGATAAATATTTTGGAGGTTTAGTTAACTCCTTATTACCAACGGTTTGAGGATTGAGAGTTGTGCTCTGTTATCTAATCTAGTGAGCTTTTGAGGAATTGATTTGAATGGTATTAGTTGATTAACAGAATTAGGATTGTACCATAGGGATTGATCAAGCATGGGTTATGAATTACTTGATCGTATAGAGGACTTAAAGTTGAGTAAAATTCTGGATAGTGAGAATTATATCATATTTTGATGGATACCTAATACCCAACATAAAACCTAGTCAAGTGTAAATAATAATAATAATAATATTACTTGGGATTCCTACCTAATGTTGACTTAATGGACTAATTGTGGAATTTTGGGATCATAAATCACTGTTTAAGATGTTAGCCTGAGTGTTGTGGTACCATTTCAGGTCATCATTAATGTTTAGTAAATTTTGGTTGACATAGATTACCCGTATTTCTTAAGGATTAGATTGTTGATCGTTGTTTAAGGTTGTAACCTATGAATTTTGGAGTTGAGTGATCAAACTTGGATAAATTGTTGTTGTCCCTGGAGAAGAGAACTATCTTGCACAATCACAGTTTGGTTTTATTGTGCTGTTTTGAGGAATACTATAATACGGATCATCTTATTGAGACTGTTATAACCCTAGACCAACGAAATTGTGGCTTTGTTGAGTTAATAAATATTTTGGTGGTTTCGCTGATACAATATGAAATTTGGTGGAATTTTTAGAAACTTTTGCCCAATGACGTGTTTGAAGATGTGAGTGTTTGCGCCATTACCAATAGGTTTGAGTGTGTTTGAGGATTTGTTATACTTTCCTCAACTTATTTACTTGTGGCATTACAAACATGTTGGTAATCTGAGGATTCTGTGCCCGAGCATTGTTATATTGGTGGACCTTGTTTAGTGATCCTTACTCGAGAAATTTGGAGCATACCTCGAGTTCAAACCTTATGAGTCTTGAAATTAGGACCCTTATCGATCAAGGGTTTGGGTATGTTTTGTTAACCATTGGAATCTTAATTATGAATTTGATTCTAAAGCATTTGTGGATTAGTATCGTGTCGCTTGAACGACTGGATAGTCACGTAAGACTTAATTTTGGAGGCTATGGCAGTTGATAATTTTGGAGGTTGTAGATTGAGTAGGACCACCCTGTACCGATATTGGACTTAGCATTATTTGATGGGCCAATTAGGAACCCGTGTTTGTGAGAGTCGTGCTAGGAATCTCGAGATGGTTAATTTCTTCTATAATCCTCGAGAGGTCTGTTTGACTCTCAACTTCGTCCTTCTTTCTGCTTCTCTTGAACTCTGTTACCGTAACTGCTGCTCATCCCTTTGACCTTTATCGATTTTGAAAAACTCTTATTTTAATTTATTGTGTATCCTTGTTCTATTTATCCGTTAACCATTTTTCGAACTTCCTATTTTATAAAATGTTTGACTAGTTAAAAAAATGGATTATCGTAAAATTTTAACATTTTGAGTTATAATTTCTAGTTGTGCAAATCCCCATTTTGTAAAAAGTTTGACTAACTTAAACTTTTCGGATATCGTGAAAAATATTTTGAATTATAATTTAAGAACTTTATGCTTCACTTTTGTTTTATCTTTGGTTGATATTTATATTTAGATCTGTTTCAAAATGCCTTAATAATTTATTTTAAATTATTACAAAATTATTTCAATTTTTATTTTCAAGCGATCAGAATTTTATGAAGACTTTCATATTTCCAAAAACTTTGATTTCTATATGATTATGACATAAAACGTTTTAACATTGTCGAAATTATTTTGTATGTTCAAATTTGATAGCATTTTTGAAAACTTTCACAATTACTTTGATAACCTTTCCGAAATTTTAACATTTTGAAATTAGTCTCTGTTTTATTTTAGTGGACTTTTGAATTTGTTATTGAAAATTTTTGACGACTGATTCGATTCTTACTGACTACTTTTGATTTCTCATAACTAAATTTTGTTTCATCAGAAAAGAAATATTATCGAATTTCTTAATCAAAATATTTTACTTTTGTTTTGAAAATATTTTGGTATCCTATTTCCTTCGAGTTTGTTTACAAATGTCATTTGACGTCATTGTTTTATCAAATAACTTTACTTTACGGTTTCACTAATTAAAAGATTTTAAACTCCGGGTAGCTTAGCCCAAATTCCTTTGAAATAAATATTTGCATTTGATTTCATATCACTTTGAAAGTTGTAAAATTTTCTTTTACAGCAAAATTTTTATGCGAAATTTGTATCCTCGTGTTTTCGAGTGGGGTAATCTTGATTCCTTTCTGCTTATTCTTAGTTTCGAGGACGAAACTTTCTTTTAGTGGGGAGGATTGTAACACCCGCTATTTTCCTAGCACTTTTATCCTTTCCACTATTACTTCATCATAACTCTATCACGTTTCGGCATTCTGTTTCATCATTTTTCCTAGCTTTATTTTTATTTTTTAAGTCAAATAATATTTAATTTTATTTTAAAAGATTTTAATTTTATTAAACCTAATTATTTTATTTTTATCGTAAAATATTTATCTATTCGCAAGAAATTCTATTTCTCTACGATTAACGTTTTAAACTTGGATTTAAGTTATTTCTTTTCCCAAAAATGTCTTAACACATTTATATAATATTTCCAACTAAGAAATATTTTATTTACGAAAAAAAATTAACCGTTAATGATTTTATTACGAAGTTTCGTAAATAATTATTTTCCAACGCGAGGTTTACTCGAATTGCTTTGAAATACCTTTAACTATTTTACGATCCTTCTTTTTATCAACTTACAAATTATTTGAGATATTTTCCCCATGATTTGGACCGACCCATATCTTTGTCATACACTTACTATGTTTTTCTTTATATGTTCCATTTTATTATTGTTAAAACTTAAATAGATAATTCTTTTTATTTCCCATTTATTTGATGCTTTATGAACAAACTCTTCATGCCCCATGCTCTTTATTTGGCTGGTGCATATAGCCTAAGTATTCCCTTATTTTTATCAAAAATTTATTTGGCATTCATTCATAAGAAACCATCCATTTCCCATTCATTCATTTTGCTAATTAAACAACAAAAAAATTCCTTCATTCTTATCTCTTAGCCATGTCATGCAGCAGCCTCTCAAGGCTAATTCTTGTCTCAAATCGAGTCATAATCATCTCGTTTTCATCATCAAATTAATCGTTATTCCGATCCCTTCGTTAAGGTAATAATCGATGTTATTTTCGATCGTTATTTAACTTCATTCTTTTAGTTTTTCTTATGGTATTTTTGCACCATGCTTTTCTTGTGTTGAAGGATTTTTGAATGATCCCGAAGCCGACGAATTTATAATCGACTCGAATTTGGGTTAGAGGTAACGTCGATGTTACTCGGTATTTCATGATTTTAATTGTGTATTTGCATGTATAATTTTTATATTTCATTTTTGACAATATATGTATGTCTTATAATCTGGATAATTTTTAAAAGTTGAAAATTTGCATGTTTCGGTATTTTTATCGCTTTTACGAGATTAACGATTAAATTGTCATATTAATTTGTAAAATCGTAATATTCGGCCTAAACATGTAATATATGTTTATATTCTGTAAAAATGATGTTTTTGATGGTTTTTAATAATTTAGTATTTTTCTGATATTTTAGTTATCGATTATTGAATTATTACCGTTTACGGACAAAAACGATTAAAAGCCGATTTTTAGTTCTAGTACTTAAACATTTTATTTTAATCTGATTTTTGACGTGGTGAAACTTTCTGATGAAATAAAACTTTCTGAATTTTTTCATAATTGTTCGGAATTTTTAAGTGGATGAATTAATTAATCACTTTAAATGATCGTTTATCGTTAAAACCGCGTTTGTCGTTTAAATTCTCGATTTTTGGTCCTATGATTAAATCTGGAAAAAAATATGATTATGATGATTTCATAATAAAATGTAATTTTATAATTTTCAGTGCTTTAATAAAATGTTTGGGACGATATGTTTTATTAATGGAATCGTTAATTGCGAAAACGGGTTTTAAAGACGGTTTTGACGGGATTTATTAAATCTGGAATTTTTGGAAATCCGAAAAAATGGTAGATTCTGGAAAATCATGATTTTTAGGTTTAATAATATTTTTTGGATATTAATACTTAAATCGTTTTGTAATTACTATTTTTATTAATCGTTATTGTCGAGATTAGACAATTAACGAGAAAACGCTTTAAAAACCGAGTTTTAGGATTATGGAAAATTTTCTTTTCTGGACAGAATGTCCATAAATATATTTTAACTATTTTACGTAATTTTTGTACTATTTATTAAAGTCTTTAATTAATAAGTATTGATTTTCGAACAAATTGTGATTTATCGTTAAAATGCTTCGTCTTACCTAAAAGATTTATTTTTCCAGCTATTTTGAAAATATTTAAATCTGAAACTTTAAGAGTTAAATCATCCCTTAACATACTCTAAATATATTTGTTGGTTTAATTAAATAAAGACGTTCAAATATTTAATTTAATGTTTGCCGTAAAATCCTATTTATAATTTTATTGTCGAAACTAATAATAATTAGGGAATTTTAACTTTATAACTTTTGAAAACACCCTAGTTAGTAACATTAAAATGTTTAAGACATTTTTAATCATTTTATAACGCTTATACGATATTTTAGTAATTTCATAAAATTAAATGTTCACTTTGGTAATTAATATCGTTAAGGCCGAAAGTACTAGTTTTATAAATCTATATCGTTTATTAAAAATGTGATGTTAGTATAAACTAATATTTTCACTATTTTGATATGATGTTATTTTTAGTTAAGTTTCTAAAAATAGAAGTTTCCTAAAATAGAAAGTTTCCTCTTTTGGAAAGTGATACATTTTCCTTTTGTTCTCTTATTATTTATAATGATTATATCTTTGAATATCGATAATGGCTTTGTTTTGGAGTTATGGAATAAGGACAAGTCTGAGGTTAGAGTAATATATTCTAGGGTTTACGGTTTTGCCATCAACTATAAGGCAAGTGTATCAGGAATCGGTAAATTGGTTGTTGAACCGGGTGACAGGTATTCCGGGAGTTGTGTACATTTTGACCTTAAGCTTAGGCCTCGCAGTAAGTCGCCGTCATAAGTTGAACTGGGTGACAGGTAATCCCAGGAGGGGTGTGCATTATCTTAAACTAGGGCCACGCATTTACAAGTCGCCGCTCTATTATGGTTGAGTAGCCTAGTTAGAGACCGAAGTTTAATTTGTTTGAACTAAGTTCTCGAAGCTAGTTTTTAGTATTCTCCTAGTGAAAGTCTAGCATTCATCACTACTCCTATCCATAACGCCATTTTTAATATTTTTATTATTATCGATATAATTTGGTTGCAGGCTGGCAAATGTTTTATGTTTTCTTCGGAAAACTCATTTTTATTATATTGTTTTCATACGTGAAGTTTTTCACTAGAAGTTTATTTTTATTATAATGTGTTGTACTGTTTTTCATTTTTACTATTTTTCTATAATAGTAATTACAGTTTTAAAATCCTGTTATACGGCTGGGAGAACGTTGGCGTTGCTCCCCACTGATTGTGGTTGTTATGTTTTAACATGGCAGGTATACGTGTTCCGGGTGTGGGCTAGCGAGCAGTGTGGATCCTACTTATTTATTTTTATAATTTTGTCCTATGGATTGTTCAAACCCCTTTTGTGGATTGTTTTAAATTTTGGCCATTTTATTTAAGGCCTATTGTTTGACTTTACCATTTTAATTTTACTAAGACATAATTACAGTGTGTTTTAATCCTGACTCTACAGTGTTTCCGCCACTGTATCGCGTTAGATTTTCTAGGGGATTACAATGTAAACTGCATAATTTGTCACAAAAATGCAGGAGAAAAGTGAAAAGGCTCGAGCCTCCCAACAGAGAAATATTTATCCGCATAATTTGGAAAGATCTGGATATGCCGGCAAAAAGAAAACATGGTTCAAAGAAGAACTTGCCAAAGAAATTGCTCGAAAGGAATCGGAAAATCATGATTCTAATCCAACTCATTCACAAGAGACGGTAACTGAATTGGTTCGTAAACGCGTTAATGATCGAGCTTTTACATGGGTTAAAGCACGTACTCCATCATTGAAAGCTCCTACACCGCAAACACAAGAAGTGATAGAAAATATTGTGAGTGAAATTTATTAATTAGCAAAATATTAACACACTTTTTATTATGCACTAGTATTTTTAAACTCTAAATTTGAAATCACTATTTTTTTTCTTCAATAGAGGTTTTGGCAGGAAAAGGAGCGAAAAGGAGAGTTTGTTCCTTCAAGATTAGAAGATGTGTTGGTGAAAGCATTAGGGACACCAGAACATTGTGGAAGAACTAGAGGAGTTGGCGGTTCGGTTGGTCTAAAAACATGGTTTGGACCAATAACAAATCGAGGTCGGAGTGAAAGGAAATATAGCGAGAATGATGTGATGGTGATAGTAGAGCAGGTTAAAAAAGAAGAAATTGAGGAGATGAATGTCATGATGGAGAAGAAATGGGCGGAATTGATTGGGAATACACCGAGTTTTGATAATAATTTAAGAGCTTCATTTGAGGATCCATCGTCGTGTCAACAACAAGAGAGTAGCGGTCATTGTGCTCATGACATTGATCATTTTGTTCAACTAAAGGTAATATAATAATGATACTTAGTTACTAAGCATTTATTCCAAAAAGTAGGTATCATCGATGCTATTTGGTCATGTTAAAATGAATATTATAGGAATCTGTTCCTTGTGAGCTTGTTGTGCATATGAATGGGGAATTGACCATTGTTGCAGAAGGAATGGTTTTTCCATGGGTAGAAGGTAAAACATTACACAACATGCCATTGACTATAGAGAATGCTCATGTTATCATTGATAGCGTTCTTCATCCTGATGCACCACTTCCAATCTCATGGAATGGATTCACAAAGATCATTGATGCGCAAGGAAGCTTTGCACAATGGCCTAAATCTTTAATTACAATAAAGACAAACGAGGTAAATACACTAAATGTTTTACATTTTAGACATACTAACTTTGAAATTTTTTAATGTTATCTATTTGACGCTATCTATTCCTTCTTATTTTAAGGTCAAGTCTAATGATGGACAGATCAAGAAAAAAGACAAGTCCAAAGACACAAGAGGGTCCGCTACTAAAGCTCGTAATTATGTAAGTTCTATTTGTAGTAGGATTACGGTAAACCAATATGAAGAATATAATAAACGATTTTATGGAAATATTGTAATATTGATTTTATTTTGAAGGATAAATCCGTTGAAAGGGCCAAGGAAAAAATTACGATTCAAGGTGAAGAACTTGACAGAAGACCTCTAGATGTGGAGGATGTCGATGGATTGGGTCCTTTTTGCCGAGATTTAGAAAAGAAGTTGTGTTCCTTGTCAGAAGATGACGTCATTCAGATTGTGATCGATGAGTCCGTTTATAATTACAAAGGAGGTAGTTGTATCTCTCATTTGACCGTTGTTGAGTCCGTCAATGGTTAAATGTTGGCATGCTTCAAATATGGGGAAGGTAGGTAAAAGTCTCTACATTATTTAACTGTTAGGACACAAATACAAGTCACTACTTATTAAATCTATAATGTGTTCAAATTTACAGCTTTTTACACCAATATGCGGTTGAAATTAAAGCTACAAAAATGGTTGGATTCATGTGTCCCGCAAAGGTTTTGGAATACATGAATAAACCACGAGAATGCGAAGATTATATAGCACATGTCTTAAAGACTGAAGAGAAAAAGAAATTTATCATGGGTGCATTTTATGAAAGGTAATTATCCAAAAAAATGATTTATTGTTTTATGTATTATTTTCTAAAAATATCTTTAATTATGAATTCAATGAATAGAAACCATTGGATGTTGTTTGTCGCTTGCTTGGGGTTGAACACTATGTATATTTTGGACTCCCAACAAAGGGTATCAAAGAAGTTGATCATCAAGGGAAGGTTAAAGGCTGCTTGGTTATTACACGGTGTTAACGGCGGAAGGCGTAATTATAGTCTAAAGAATCAACTTCAAATCAAAGTGATAGAGGTAATCATGAGAAACTAACTAACTAACTAACTAACTAACTATATATATATATATATATATATATATATATATATATATATATATCTACTTTTATTGTCTCACTATTTCTAAATGATCACAGACTAAATATCATTTAATTAATTACATTTTTTTTCACATTTAGTGTCCGCAACAAATAGGAGATTATGAGTGTGGTTATTATGTTATGAAATGGATGTATAACATAACATATTACTACTCTAAAGCTAAGGAAGACAAATTTGAGAAGGTATTTCCTATTTTAAATTATAGGTTTATAGTGATCTTTTATATACTTTTCAATGTCAATTTTCTTAATATTATGTTAAATGTAGATTATGGCATATTCAACCATGACACTTGAGGACTTAGACGAAGTTAAAGAGGCGTGGGCAACAAAATGTTTAGAGAACATCTAGTGTACATTCGATTATTTTTATTGCTTCCTTTTGTGGTCTTTGTATAAAGATATACTTTTGGATGTGTTGTTGGTAAACATTGACACAATTGGTGTGTTGGATGATGAAGATGTTTCTATGACATTTTTGTTGATTTATCGTTGACATTGTCCTGTCATCTTTTATATTTGGATTGTCATATAATTTATAGCGAGGTGCTGCCAAAATTTACCTAGCTAGATTTTTTTAATAGTGGCGGTTGTTAGTTGAGAAATCACACCATAGATGACTTACAGTGGCGGTTTTCACTTAAGAAACGACACCATAGATGACCAACAGTGGCGGTTTTCAGTTAAGAAACGACACCATAGATGACCAACAGTGGCGGTTTTAAGTTGAGATATGACACCATAGATAACCTAAAGTGACGGTTTTAATTTGAGAGATGACGCCATAAATGACCTATAGTGACGGTTTTTAGTTAAGATACGACACCATAGATGACCTACGGTGACGGTTTTGTTGAGATACGACACTATAGACGACCAACAGTGATGGTTTTAATTTGAGAGATGACTCCATAAATGACCTATAGTGACGGTTTTTAGTTGAGATACGACACCATAGATGCCCTACGGTGACGGTTTTTAGTTGAGATACGACACTATAGACGACCAACAGTGGCGGTTTTCACTTGAGATACGACACCATAAAAGTTCTACAGTGGCGGTGTGGACATGACATAGGTCCACCCCGACGCGGCGAAGCGCGGGTTTTGGGGAGGCGATAGAATTTCCATATGAGATGGATCGAATAGAATTTTAAATCGAAGTAGGGGTTGCCACCGAATTTTATGGTTATTCGGAACCATTCGAACCCACTCTATGTCGTAGTGGGCCATATTTAAAACCTGGCCCATTTCCGATGTGAGAGTTTATTGGGTTCGTCCCTTTGCAGTTCGATACCGATGCCGACTTGCGCGGTTAATCGTATATTGAATGACTCTCGTTGGCAATGGATTCGGACATCCGGAAACCATGGTTCTGAGTAAGGGGTGAGGGTACGTGTTGGGAAGTTCAGTGAGAACACCCAACCCCGCCCGCACTTAGCGGCCTTTACTAAGATATCGTTCGGTTTTGTGTACACGTGTTAGTTCGACGATTGAATGATATGCAGAGATTATTTTCCTAAGACATGTGAGGAAAATAAATGGGTTGCTAAGTCGTTTAATGCATGTTAAACTAATAACGTCAAAGTTATCTTAGGATGTGAGTTCGTTTTAGTCTAATAAAACGATAAAAAGAATATGAGAAAAATAAATTGCTACAAACACGAGAAAACGAGTTAGTAACGATTGAATAATAATATAGCAAATAAATATACGAGATCGAGAAAATAAATATTAATCGAAATCTGAAAAATATTACTAAAACGCTGTTTTGTATAAAAAAACGAAGTTCGAGAAAAAATTAAAAAAAAGAGAAAGGCGCACGTAGGCTGTCGGCCGCGCGACTCGCCCGGGACTTAGGCGGGTCGCGTGGCGGCCTGATTTCGACGACGGTTTTCGGAAAATTTTTGATTAAATCGCGAACGAATATCGCATAATTCGTACTCGACTTAATATTCTCGATATTCGTTATATTCGATAGTTGACTATGAAATCAATATCAAATATTTGGAATAGTTTTAGAAAAGATATAAATTTAGAAATCGTTTCGTAAAATAATAAAAATAAAACGATCGAAGAACTAAAAAAGGGCCGGGTCACAGACTCGTGCGCGAGTCTCCTGGACCGGGCGCGACTCGCGTGCGGGTCTGTCCGCTTTTTTTTTGTCGAAAAATCTTATAAATCGCGTACAAATATGGATTAATTTATACTCGGTTTATATTTTCGATATTTGTCATATTCGATATTCGATTATGAAATCGATATCGAATAGTCGGAATGAATTTAGATAAGGTTTTTAAAAAAATTGTTTTTTGAACGAAAAGTAAAAAGAAAAGAATTTTGAACGAAGAGTTGTAAAAAAGGGTTTTGAATAAAAAAAATGTAACGATATCGTCGAAAACTTAATATAATTCTTTTTGATACGATATTCGATTATATAGAATCGATATCATATTTTTAAGAATACTCGATATATAAAAATAGTTTTTAGTAGTATCGATATTAGAAAATAAAAAAGGACCGACGAGAGACCCATAATAATAAAAAAACGAGGAGAAGGGAAGAGAAAAGAGAAGAGTCGGGTTTGATTTACACCCTCAACCTACATGCTTTGTTTTCTCGGGATAAGGCTCGTCGGGAAGTGGCTTAGACTTGGGAGCGTCGAGATGATGAGGATGAGTTAAGGTGTATCGGTTTGGGTGATTTGGGACGCCGGGTTTGACGTGCGGTCAAGGCTTCGAGGCTTCGGGAAAAGTGTCGGGATTTGCTAACTATCGAGTTTGTGTATGAACCGTGTGAGGAGGGGGTTTTGGACGGGTTTTTGCTGCTGTTGTGTTGTTGTATCTTGGTATTTTTCTGTTGTATGATCATTGTTAATTGTGTTGGACGGGAGGTCCTATTTATAGGGAGTTTCCGACCTTGGTTTAGGAGAGTTTGAAAACCGCTTAGGATAGGAAATGTAGGAGTTTAAGGAGCATAAGAATCCTGCTTTCTTGGCCAAGAAGAAAGGAATTCTCGGCTGATTGACCAGGAGTGTTTGGCCGGGTATTTGGTACTCGGTCAATGTCTGAATCGGTTTCCGGATAGAATTCCTACTTGAGGTCGAATTCTACCTTTAACTGAATTCTTTAATGTTTTAATGAATCTGAATTTTTGTAGGAATTTGGGTTGGAATGAACCGTGTGAGTGTCACGGCTGACTCATATGTCTCGGGAAAATCTTTGACCGGGTTTTGACTCGGTCGCTAAAAGACGGTTTTACCCCTGGTGTCGGTTTCGACCCAAATTAGTGTTTTTTGACTCGAAACGACCCACTGGGCCTGGATTTGAGGTTGGTTTTATGAAATTTGTACTCCTTAAAAAGTCTAAACCAAATGTCCATGATTACAAGCCCATATCCGAGTCTATCAAAGCACGTTTACGTCCAATCATCATCGGGTGTTTGGCGGGAACTACTATAGACACATGGCGGTCAAAATGTGGGTTTCTACAGAGCCCCCACTCTGACTGAGGCTTGGACAAGGCAAAAGTCAGAGTAGCCACCAGGTCAATCAAGGATTAAAACCTGGCAGACTTCCGATCGGGTCGTTTAGAGTCCATTAGACCTGCGTGAAGGGCTCGCCAGCCATAAGATAGAAATCATACCTGGGTTGATGCTGATAATGTCGCGGGAGCTTGCCTAGGAAGCTATGGGTATCCCTGTTTGCAGATATATCCTGTCTTAGAATTGCGCGGGAGCTTGCCTTGGAAGCTATGGGCATATCTTTTTGCAGATATATCCTGAAAGAAGTTGCTCGAGCTTTTCCACTGGGGAACATAGAATTTCTGGGATTCTTGGGTGTACCTGTATTCTGACATAATTTGTATGTAACATTTAGGTGAAACACTGACTCATGCTGGGGAAGAAATGCTGATTTTTTGAAAATTTTTGAAAAGAAGAATGCTGAATTTTTTTGGAAGTTTGGAAATAAGGATGCTTGGGATGACTTTGATTCCTAATCGGGTTCTGACACGGATTCCTGGAATTCCCTGGTTAGGCCTGTATGCCTAGGTGAAGCAGGGGAAGTGGTAAAAATCCTATTCCTGTGATGACTAGGAAGGGGGATATTCTCCATTATAAATAGAGAGCTTTGGCTTCTTATTTTTCATATTCTAACCCAAATCTTTTCTTTCATCTTAAAATCCCTCAGACTTTTAGGATAAATAAAAGAAACTATTCTCGCAATGGGTATTGACCATTTGACCGCGATGCTTCAGGCGTGGGCACAGGATTTTCGAGATGAAGATAAAGTTCAGCTAACTCAAATGGGAATTGTGGCTTTATTCCCGCTTCAGCGACTTAAGGTAGATTCGCATTTCCTTGATGCTTGCTTAGCCTTTTGGGATACTACCTACCATGTTTTTGCATTTTCTCGAGGAGAAATGTGTCCCCTTCCTGAAGAAATTGCAGCTCTAGGCGGTTGGTGCCCTAGTGCTCGTCCTGCTATTCCCCCATTTTATCCTGACCCAAGGAGGAGGTTGATGGATTTCCTAGGCCTGTCGCATGCTGAGACAGCCCGTATGGTGAAGGGAGATTCAGTTTCCCTATTTGACTTGGCTGACAAATTCATGGACCCGATTGGTGAAAGAATTACTTCTACCCATAGGCGTAGGGCCTTTGCCTTTTGTATGCTGCATAGATATGCCTTCGAAGGTCGGATGGATGCTGACTCATGCTTAGGTGAGATCAGGGTAATCAGCATAGTTGACCAAATGGAGACAGGTCACAGCCCGACTTGGCTGATAATTGGGGAGATTATTATGGGCCTTGACGCTAGAAGACTCGACCCAGATCGACAATTGACAGGGAGTATCCGTCTTCTGCAGGTATTTAACCATTTTTTTCGAACAATTGCCCGATTTCTTCGATTTTTGCGGTAATTTTGAATTTTTCCGGAGTTTTCCGGAATTTCCAATTATTTCGGATTTTCGAAATTTTTTGTTTTTGCCGAAATTTTCGAATATTCCCAATTTTCACGAAAATTTTTGATTTTTCGATTTCTTTAGATTTTTTCGCATCTTTCCGATTTTTTCGAAAATTCTGATTTTTTTCGAATTTTTTTTTTGAATTCTCGGATTTTTTTATTTCTCGAAAGTTTTTGACTTTTCGAAAATTTTGCAGATCTGGTTATCCGAGCGTCTGTCGATCATAGAGCCCCCGGTGAACATATCCAGGTATCGTAGCTGTCAGATTGGTTCAAGGTCTTGCCGGATAAGATCAAGTCATCACATAACTCAAAAATATTGGGATGAAGAGCTAACATTCCATGGTGGGCCTTTGATTAGGTGGAACGTGATCTGGTGGTTCCTTTCGAGGCTGACGGGGTTAGCTAGGAGGGACAAGGCCCGTTAGCTGGTGATCTTGTCTTTGGACTGGACTGTCCATATCTATCCGGACCGTATTCTAAGACAGTTCGGTTCTTTTCAGGAGATCCCCGAGACTGAGGCAATTATTAGCGTTTCGATCCAATTGACGGACGCTATGTGTGACACGTGGCTTCAGCGCTGGTTTACCCGTGTCATGTGGACTATACCTTGCCCTTGTCAAATCACTTGGGTTTCCCTTTCAAAAAAAAAAAACCACTTGGGTTTCTGAATCCTACCGAAAATGGACTTCTGAGGAATCCCAGGAGGCCCGTAAAATTCTGAAGACTGAAGAAGCTCTTGACTTGGCCCGCCGAGAATCGGCCAAAGACAACAGGCGGTTCTTTGAAGAGACTTCAACTTCCTTTGCTGAGTCGGGGTCGGGTTCTAAGTCAAAGACTAAGACTCAGGCTAAAGAGACCGGTGCTAGTGATTTGGAGAGAAGACTTGGACCGAGGCTAGCGATCCAAGACAGGCTAGGCCGGCGTGATAACGAGGTGCCTGGGGAGTCGAGTTTGAAGAAACGAGCCCGGGTTAAGGAGGTTCCCTTGGTGATTAGGGAGCGATCACCTCCACCTTGACGCCGATGGACCGAAAAGGAGGCTAAGGGCAAAGGAAAGGGAAAAATGCCCTAGTTTTTTATTATTTAAGTATTAGTATTATTTATTTTGTGCTGATTTTTTTTTGATGATTTTTTTTTATTGATTTTTTTTGAAATAAATAAGAAAGGTTTATTAAAGAACCGTTCCTGTTTTTTTCGATTGCAGTGGTTGTGCCCTTTTGAGGGGCTGCCTACGTATCCACAATAAATGGAATCAAACCAAACGTAGTTCAGACTTAATTTGCAATTTCGAAATACATCAAGACTATTGGTTCAAGATGCTTGTAACAGTAGAATAGGTAACTCTAGCTTTTGACTTGTCTTTAAAAGTTTGAAAAAAAAGATGTTTTTAATAAACTTTTGCAAATGACATTGAGAGAGGTGGGTTAAGGGTAGTAGCGCTTCAGCTGGTCCAGGTTAGTTGGGTTGACAAACTTGTTCCCGTCCAGATCCGTTAACATTACCGCTCCACCTGATAGAATCTTCTTTACCAGATATGGCCCAGCCCAGTTAGGTTTGAATTTTCCCCTTGGGTCTACTGGCAATAAAGCTCTAACTGACTTGAGAACCAAATCTCCTTCTTTGATGTTTCTGGGCCTCACCCTTTTGTTGAAAGCCCGTTGGATTCTCTTCTGATAGATTTGAATATTATTGAGGGCACGAGATCGTCGTTCGTCTAAAAGGACTAGCGAGTCATATCGTGCTCGAACCCAATCGGCTTCTGGTACTTGACTTTCAAGTAGGATCCTGAGTGATGGCACTTCTAACTCAACGGGTTGGACTGCTTCCATGCCGTATGTAAGGTAATACGGTGTTGCCCCGGTCGCAGTACGAATCGAGGTCCGATATCCCCAAAGTGCGAATGGTATTTTGTCGGGCCAGTCCCGGTAATTATCAGCCATCTTTTTTAGTATGGTGACAATTGTTTTATTAGCCGCTTCTACCGCTCCATTGGTCTGGGGTCGGTAGGGCGAAGACGTATGCCTTTGAATTTTGTACTTGGTCAGCAAGGCTGCTGTTTCAGCTTGAAAATGGGTCCCGTGGTCACTAATGAATTCATGAGGAATCCCATACCGGCATATTATCTTATTTTGAATGAATTTAGCAACATGGCTGGCGTTGAGGATACGATAGGATTCAGCTTCGACCCATTTGGTGAAATAGTCGATTGCTACCAAAATGAAGCAGTGTCCTCCGGTTCTCGAGGGGTTTATCTTTCCAATTATGTCGATTCCCCATGTTGAAAATGGCCATGGTGATGTCATGGTGTATAGCAGGGATGGTGGCATATGCTGCACATTGGCAAAAATTTGACAATTATGGCAATGTCTAACATATAGCTGACAGTCAGTTTCCATGCTATTCCAGTAGTATTCGAGCCTCATGATTTTCCGGACTAACATCTGGGCGTTCATGTGTGGACCGCATTCGCCATCATGTACCTCAGCCATAACTTTTTCAGCGTTGGTTTTATCAACACATCGAAGGAGAGCCCCCTGTGCTGTCTTTTTGTAAAGTTGCCCATCGTCGGTGCGGATGAACTGGGTCACCAGTCTTCGCAGGGCCTTTTTGGCTCGGTTGTCAGCTCCGGGTGGATATTCCCCGGTTGCTAGGTATGTCAACACAGCTTGATACCATGGCTCGGGATCAGGTATCTCGATTTCTTCGATGTCGTGGATATATGCTGGCTCGGATCGTCTTTCGACACAGATTGGCATACTGGTCATATGGTCGGGAATATTTAGCAGAGATGCCAGTTTTGAGAGTGCATCTGCGAATTTATTTTCTTCCCGAGGTAGGTATATATATTCTACCTTGTGGAATTGTTTTTCGAGATCCCGTACTCGTGCCTGGTAGGCCACGAGATTAGCATTTCGAGTTTTCCATTTTTGGAGTGCTTGATTAATGACCAGAGATGAATCCCCGTGTACTCGGAGGTTTGTGACCCCTATGTCGGCGGCGTCTTGTAGCCCGTGGATACATGCTTCATACTCAGCGGCTTTATTAGTGACGTCAAAGTCCAATTTGATGGATACGGGAGTATGCTCTCCTCTTGGTGAAATCAGGAGGATCCCGACTCCAAATCCTCGGAAATTGGATGCTCCATCGAAGTATAAGTCCCACGCTTCGGTGTCAGTGTGGAAAATGTCTTCATCTGGGAAGGACCAAGTGTCGGTGTGTCCTTCTTCGGTTATGGGACTGTCAACTTGAAATTCGGCTACTACTCGTCCTTTGATGGCCTTCAATGGTATGAATTTTAGGTCGAATTCTGCTAACATCAGGGTCCATCTTGATATTCTGCCGTTGAGGATGGGCTTTTCGAAAAGGTACTTGATTGGATCCATTCTGGATAGTACTTGTACCTCGTAACTGAGCATGTAATGTCGGAGCTTTTTAGTGGCCCAGACCAAAGCTAAACATGTTTTCTCGAGCATGGTGTATTTACACTCGTACTCTAAAAACTTCTTGCTGATGTAGTATATGGCTCGTTCTTCGGAATTGACCGTTTGAGCTAGCATAGCCCCCATGGCTGTCTCTGTCGTGGTTAGGTACAGTGACAAAGGCAAACCGTGCTGAGGTGGCATTAGGACCGGTGGTGAGGCTAAAATTCCCTTGATTCTATCAAAGGCTGCTTGACATTTATCGTCCCATAGTAACCGTTCTCCTATTTTCAGCTTCTTGAAGATTGGTTCACACACCATGGTTAGCTTTGAAATGAACCTACTGATGTACTGGACTTTTTCGAGAAACCCTCTTATCTCCTTTTCGGTTTTAGGGGGCTGCATCTCGGTGATGGCCTTGATTTTGGCTGGATCGACCTTGATACCTCGTTGGCTAACGATATGACCCAGTAATTTGCCGGATGTTACCCCGAAACTGCATTTCTGAGGGTTTAGCCTCATGTTGTATTTGCGTAATCGGGTGAAGAACTTTCTCAGGGCGGTGATGTGACCATCCCTGTCTTTGGATTTGACAATCATGTCGTCCACGTAGACTTCCACTTCTTTATGCATCATGTCATGTAATAAAGTTGTGGCGGTTCGTTGGTAGGTGGCCCCGGCATTGATGAGACCAGATGGCATAACTGTATAGCAATAAGTACCCCAAGGTGTAATGAAGGTGGTCTTATCCATATCTTCTTCTGCCATTTTTATCTGGTTATACCCTGCATACCAGTCCATGAATGATAGAAGGGCATGATCTGCTGTGTTATCCACCAGTATATCGATGTGGGGAAATGGGAAATCGTCTTTTGGGCTCGCCTTGTTAAGATCCCGAAAGTCTACACAGACACGAACCTTACCATCCTTTTTAGGGACTGGTACTATGTTTGCGACCCAATCTGGATACTCGGAGACTCGTATGAACCCAGCCTTGAATTGTTTATCGACCTCCTCCTTGACCTTGAGGGACCATTCGGGTCTCATGCGTCGGAGTTTTTGTTTAACCGGCTTGAACCCTTCCTTGATCGGTATATGGTGCTCGGCTATTTCGCGATCGATCCCCGGCATGTCCTTGTAGGACCATGCGAAGACGTCTTTGAATTCTTGAAGGAGAACTATGAATTGTTGTTTCTCCTCGGGATCTAAGGATAATCCTATCTTAAGCATCTGAGGTTCTAAGGTTGTTCCCACGTTGATGGATTCGGTTTCTTCAATTACCGGATTGCGGGATTCCCTTTGCTCTAGTTGCTCGATCAGATGTGGAGGTAAGGATACTTGTTCGTCGGGTTTCTCAATGTCATTGCACATAAAATTTTTGAAATCGAGAAAGTTTTGAAAATGAGACAAGTCGTAAGCAGAACGGTTGTTATTATTGATCATAAATTGGGAAAAGAGCTCGAAAAGAGCTGCCATCTGATCACTAGTCAGTGGCGGGATAGGTAGGGTGCCCGGGACAGACCCCGAGGCACCAGGAATGGCTAAAGAGAGAGGGGGAGTTACAGGATTGACCCTAGCACCAGACTCACTAGACTCAATCTTAGACTCTGACTCGGACTCAGACTCAGACTCAGACTCAGATTCTGGCATCTCTCCTTCCTCTGTGATCAGCTTGTAAGTCCTTTCTTGGCTGTCAGTCCATTTGACAGTTTTCCTCCAAGCTCTGGTCCCGGATCCGACTTCTGAGATTAGCTTAGACGGGTCAAAGGTGCGACTGCGGAGAATAAGGCTGACTAGCTCTTCCTTCGGTGTTGGGACCGCGAGTTCCTCCCCAAAAAGTAGCCCTAGCGCGGGCTCAGCATTCTTAGGATCTTCGAACTGGATGAGAGCTAAGATGTCGTCTGGTATGTAGTTGCAGTCCTGGGCCAAGTGGGTCCCAGGGCGTGTGGTGGCAGGCCGATATAGGCCAGTTTGGACAGTCTCGAACACTGGAGTGACAAAGATAACCTTACCGGTTTCAGTTTGACCCATGTTTCCTGGGGTTAGGGTGTAGCCCAAGCCTGTTTGGGTCCTCCCATTGTCCAGAACTTCGAGGATTTTTCCCGCAGGGAGATCGGGCCTTGATGTAACCCCAGGTAGAAAGCCCAGATTCTGCAACATCCGGTCAAGGTGGACCGTGAAGTAAGGACGAAAGAGATGATCTTCTTCGATGGCCCCTATGAAATCGAACCCCCAGAGATCGATGCGGCCCGTGGTGTTGCAGTTAGCCACAGTCATAGGTGTGGCTTCTAGAGTGATGACGGTGTCATGCAAAGGTAGCTTGATTTTCCGATGCAAAGTGGAGGACACAGCCCTGGTCGCGTGGATCCAAGGTCTTCCCAAAATAAGGTTAAAGGAGGAAGTCACATCGATCACTTGAAATTCCAACTCCTTCTCTATCGGGCCTGTTATGGTAGTGAGTTTTGTGGCTCCGGCTACTGACTTTGGGCTTCCGTCAAAAGCCTGGATGGTTTGTGCTGTTGGAATATAGTCGGCCTCGGTAATGCCGAGGGCTTTGGCGGTCCTCAAGGGAAGGACATTGACTGCTGACCCGTCGTCAATTAGGGTCATGGGTAGATACTTTCCACGGCAGATGACCGTGGTGTAGAGGGCCATGTTGTGGGCTGGCCCAAATGGTGGTAGATCAGCATTGGAGAAGGTGATTAGTGGGCCCTCCTCTATGGATCTCCCCTTTAGGTGAGGTAGGACTGTGGCTACCATTTCAGCCGGAGTAGCCATGGAGTCGATTTTGACTTGATCGAGGGCCTTAGTGAGTGCCTCTCGAAGTTCCAGAGAGCTAACTAGGAGTTGCCATATAGAGAGGTCAACTCGAGTCTTGCTTAGCTGTTTTACAAGAGCCCTTTCAGCAGTTGGCTCTTCTGGGGCGGGCTCCACCTTAAGCAGTTCGGCGATGATGAGGGCTTGACTAGTGGCTAAGGCCTTGGATTTAACCTTCTGGATCTCCTCGGGCGTGATGGGGACAACTTCCCCTTTGGTGAGGTAGACATCGTCTTCGTCATCGCACCGGATCCCGTTTATTTGTGGGATAAATGGAGAAATGAGGTGTGAGCAATCCATTATTTCCCCGGAAAAAATGGCGTGAGTGGCCAACGGGTTATCCTTGTTGTTGGGTTTACCCCCGTGCAAAGGAATTTTCCCGCTCTCAATGAGATCTTGGATAAGGTGTTTTAGCTTCCAACATTTCTCGGTATCGTGTCCCTTACCACGATGATAGTGACAGTAGGCCCGGAGGTTGTAGGCCTTGGAGCGACGTTCGACCGGGATATCAGGTGTTGGGCCTATCGGGGTGATCAGGCCTTTCGATGATAGCCTCTGAAGGGCGTTTTCATAGGTAGTGCCTATGTCGGTGAATACCCGGGGAGTGCTAGTCTTCTGGGATGAGGTATCGAGTGCATTTACCTCGTCAAAAATGCTGCGAGTGGCAGCAGTAGTAGTGGGCTTGCTTGTTGATGAGCTAGCCCCTTGGTATCCCTTAGTGGAGGCCTTAGTGAGGCTTTCCAATCTTAAATCATCCTCGATTCTCGTTCCCATTTCAGTTAGGATCGCGAAGCTAGGTACAATAGCGTACCGGAGATGGACCCGGTAAGCTGGAAGGAGGTTCTTGACGAAGGCTTCAACCAGCACTTTTTCACTGGGCTTATCGACCAGTTTGACGCTTTCAGCCCTCCAGCGTTGAAGGTATTTTGTAAATCCTTCCTTAGGTTCCTGGGCCATTACCTCCAGGGTGCGCATAGTGGTCTGGATCTCCGTGTTGTCGGCGTAGTTCCGAGCGAATTCCGTTGCCACGTCATCCCAAGTTTTGTATTTCTTGGAATCGAGCCGGTAGTACCAGGCCCTTGGGTGCTTCTCGAGAGATGAAGCGAACAAGTGCTTGAACATGCTGGACTTAACCCCTTTAAGGGCCATGAACTCTTTGAAAGCCCGGATATGGTGGACCGGGTCTTCAGTACCTTCAAACATTGGTAGACCCGTCAGGTTGAGATTGGCGGGTAGTTCATCGGTCAGTGGAGTGTAGGTCCTAGCATTCTCCGTATGGATGGAGCTTTGGGTTGTCAGATGGACCTGTTCTTGCAGTTTGTGGACTGCGCTAGCCAATTGAGCTAAAGGCCCAGTAGTATCGACACTGCCGCTAGGTGTTCCTTGTTCCACGGCACTTACCCGGATGAGGATGGCGATCTGTTCCCCTCTCATCGAGGTGATCATGTTTTCAAGCTTGGTCAAAGAGGCCTTCATGTCATCGATGGCTTGTTGCGTCATGGCTCGAGTGTGGGGTGGCCTGTCTGTAAGGGCACCGCGTAATCAGTAACTGACCCAGATCTTAGAATCAAAAGTACATCCCGAGCAAGGAAAAGACTAGACTAGAAGAAGACTGAAAATCGACTTCTAGACGGATGACGCGTGAATGGTGAGCCTTCCTTAGGATTCGGCAAAGTGGGCCTAGTCCTGTTCGAAGGAAGGTCTATGTGAGAAGTCCCCAGACTTTGGACTCGAGTGTATAAACGGGCTTCCCTTTGTAGGAGTATGTCCTACGAAGGTGGGTCGTGCCTTGACAAGTAAGGCGGACTGGGATGGGGTGGAAACCCGTGATGTAAGATCGACGGAGTTTCGACGCTATAGATTCTAACTTATGACAAGACCCGACCCTGCTAAATACGGGAAGTCCTAAGAAGAAAAGGGTTTCGAAAAGGGAATTTGGATTTGAAAACCGAGCGAAGTCGGATTGGAAGGCCCGGTTTTTTTGAAAATCGAGAAAGAGGTTATCGGGCCGAGATTTCGGGCTTTTTTTTTAAAGGTTTGGACAGCATACCAGCTAAAAATAGGCTATTTTGAGTCAAAATCATAAGTCCTAAATTCGGCAGCTTTCCGGGTTTGAAAAAAGGAATGGATTTGAAAAGATGTAAACTTTTGAAAATGATGGTTTTTGAAAAGACCAAAAAAGATCAAGTAGCATGTAGTCACGGAAACAGTATAACGACGCCATGTATGCTCTTAGTCTAAGTCTCGGTCGGTCGAATAGGGTCTATACCAACAACGATCGCATTCTCGCAAATCAGGACGGACCTCCTAAGCCGAGTTGGTCTTAGAATCTGCCGTAAAACCCATGCGAGTTCCGCGATCGAAGTCTTTAGTGCATCCAAGTAGAAATGCACCGTGGTATAGTGGGACGTCGGTCACAAGTAACCGGCCCGGGATAGAACGGGGTTATGCTTGAACCGTTGAACTAAAACGTGTACATTACTAATCGAACGATTTCTTTTCGAGTCTCACCCTGAGGATGCCGATGGTAAGTGACACATCAGTTAATCCCCAGCGAAGTCGCCAAATTGTGGACATGACATAGGTCCACCCCGACGCGGCGAAGCGCGGGTTTTGGGGAGGCGATAGAATTTCCATATGAGATGGATCGAATAGAAATTTAAATCGAAGTAGGAGTCGCCACCGAATTTTATGGTTATTCGGAACCATTCGAATCCACTCTATGTCGTAGTGGGCCATATTTAAAACCTGGCACATTTCCAATGTGAGAGTTTATTGGGTTCGTCCCTTTGCAGTTCGATACCGATGCCGACTTGCGCAGTTAATCGTATATTGAATGACTCTCGTTGCCAATGGATTCGGACATCCGGAAACTATGGTTCTGAGTAAGGGGTGAGGGTACGTGTTGGGAAGTTCAGTGAGAACACCCAACCCCGCCCGCACTTAGCGGCCTTTACTAAGATATCGTTCGGTTTTGTGTACACGTGTTAGTTCGACGATTGAATGATATGCAGAGATTATTTTCCTAAGACATGTGAGGAAAATAAATGGGTTGCTAAGTCGTTTAATGCATGTTAAACTAATAACGTCAAAGTTATCTTAGCATGTGAGTTCGTTTTAGTCTAATAAAACGATAAAAAGAATATGAGAAAAATAAATTGCTACAAACACGAGAAAACGAGTTAGTAACGATTGAATAATAATATAGCAAATAAATATACGAGATCGAGAAAATAAATATTAATCAAAATCTGAAAAATATTACTAAAACGCTGTTTTGTATAAAAAAACGAAGTTCGAGAAAAAAAAAAAAAAAAAAGAAGAGAGAGAAAGGCGCACGTAGGCTGTCGGCCGCGCGACTCGCCCGGGACTTAGGCGGGTCGCGTGGCGGCCTGATTTCGACGACGGTTTTCGGAAAAATTTTGATTAAATCGCGTACGAATATTGCATAATTCGTACTCGACTTAATATTCTCGATATTCGTTATATTCGATAGTTGACTATGAAATCAATATCAAATATTTGGAATAGTTTTAGAAAAGATATAAATTTAGAAATCGTTTCGTAAAATAATAAAAATAAACGATCAAAGAACTAAAAAGGGGCCGGGTCACAGACTCGTGCGCGAGTCGCCTGGACCGGGCGCGACTCGCGTGCGGGTCTGTCCGCTTTTTATTTTTTTTGTCGAAAAATCTTATAAATCGCGTACAAATATGGATTAATTTATACTCGGTTTATATTTTCGATATTCGTCATATTCGATATTCGATTATGAAATCGATATCGAATAGTCGGAATGACTTTAGAAAAGGTTTTTAAAAAAATTGTTTTTTGAACGAAAAGTAAAAAGAAAAGAATTTTGAACGAAGAATTGTAAAAAAGGGTTTTGAATAAAAAAAATGTAACGATATCGTCGAAAACTTAATATAATTCTTTTTGATACGATATTCGATTATATAGAATCGATATCATATTTTTAAGAATACTCGATATATAAAAATAGTTCTTAGTAGTATCGATATTAGAAAATAAAAAAAGACCGACAAGAGACCCATAATAATAAAAAAAAACGAGGAGAAGGGAAGAGAAAAGAGAAGAGTCGGGTTTGATTTACACCCTCAACCTACATGCTTTGTTTTCTCGGGATAAGGCTCGTCGGGAAGTGGCTTAGACTTGGGAGCGTCGAGATGATGAGGATGAGTTAAGGTGTATCGGTTTGGGTGATTTGGGACGCCGGGTTTGACGTGCGGTCAAGGCTTCGAGGCTTCGGGAAAAGTGTCGGGATTTGCTAACTATCGAGTTTGTGTATGAACCGTGTGAGGAGGGGGTTTTGGACGGGTTTTTGCTGCTGTTGTGTTGTTGTATCTTGGTATTTTTCTGTTGTATGATCGTTGTTAATTGTGTTGGACGGGAGGTCCTATTTATAGGGAGTTTCCGACCTTGGTTTAGGAGAGTTTGAAAACCGCTTAGGATAGGAAACGTAGGAGTTTAAGGAGCATAAGAATCCTGCTTTCTTGGCCAAGAAGAAAGGAATTCTCGGCTGATTGACCAGGAGTGTTTGGCCGGGTATTTGGTACTCGGTCAATGTCTGAATCGGTTTCCGGATAGAATTCCTACTTGAGGTCGAATTCTACCTTTAACTGAATTGTTTAATGTTTTAATGAATCTGAATTTTTGTAGGAATTTGGGTTGGAATCAACCGTGTGAGTGTCACGGCTGACTCATATGTCTCGGGAAAATCTTTGACCGGGTTTTGACTCGGTCGCTAAAAGACGGTTTTACCCCTGGTGTCGGTTTCGACCCAAATTAGTGTTTTTTGACTCGAAATGACCCACTGGGCCTGGATTGGAGGTTGGTTTTATGAAATTTGTACTCCTTAAAAAGTCTAAACCAAATATCCATGATTACAAGCCCATATCCGAGTCTATCAAAGCACGTTTACGTCCAATCATCATCGGGTGTTTGGCGGGAACTACTATAGACACCTGGCGGTCAAAATGTGGGTGTCTACAGGCGGTTTTTAGTTGAGATACGACACCATAGATGACCTATGGTGGCGGTTTTTAGTTGAGATATGACACCATAGCTGACCTACAGTGGCGGTTTTAAGTTGAGAAACGACACCATAAATGATGTACAGTGTCGGTTTTAGTTAAGAAATTACACTATAAATGACATACAATGGCGGTTTTAGTTGAGAAAGGACACTAAAGATGACCTATAGTGGCGGTTTTACGTTGACAAACGACACCATAGATGACCTATGGTGGCGGTTTTTAGTTGAGATATGACACCATAGTTGACCTACAGTGGCGGTTTTAAGTTGAGAAACAACACCATACATGACGTACAATGTCGGTTTTTAGTTAAGAAATGACACTATAAATGACATACAATGGCGGTTTTAGTTGAGAAAGGACACTAAATATGACCTATAGTGGCGGTTTTATGTTCAAAAACGACACCATAACTGACCTATGGTGGCGGTTTGTTAGTTGAGAACCGCCACTGTAGATAAGTTATGGTGGCGGTTGTACAACTGCCACTTACCTATAGTGTCCCCACCAATCATGTCGCTTTAAAACCGTCACCGTAGGGTTATTTCAGCCGTCACCGTAGGGGGTTTTTCTACTAGTGTCGAGTGGAGATTGACGCCCTCGAGTAGTTTACAACAGCAATTTTGTCCTAGGGGTCAGAAGCATCCCGAAAGACAACCGTTCTAGTGGAGACTAACGCCCTCGAATGGTTCTTTTATCTCATTTTGTTTGGTCCTAGAGGTCAGAGCATCTCCGAGGACAGTTATTCGAGTGGAGACTAACGCCCTCGAATAGTTTATATCATCTTGTTTTGTCCTAGGGGTCAGAGGCATCCCAAAGACAGGTGTTCGAGTGCAGACTAACGCTCTCAAACATTTTTGTTGTTTCACTTCGTTTCGCCCAAGGTGTCACGAGCATCCCGAAGATGACCGCTCGAGTGGAGACTAACGCCCTTGAACATTTTATCAAGGGTTCACAAGCATCCCGAAAGAAACATTCGTTTAAATAAAAGACAACACATAAGAACGTTCTTTGCACGTGCGCTTAACACGTCACCTACACACAAAAACATTTATAATTAAAAGAACTTTTAAACAATCCAAGAAGACAAAGCACCAGCGCATAAAGAACCAAGAACGAGATACCAAACAACGACCCGGGCCCAAGCAAGCAACCACAAGCGAAGACGTCAGGTATGGTTTTTAAGCTATGGCTGGCGAGCCTCAACACGTAGTCCACTGGACTTAAAACGACCCGACAGGACAGCCACCAGGTCGTAATCTTCGATTGACCTGGGCAACTATACTTTGACTTTCGCCTTGTCCAAGCCTCAGTCAAAGTGGGCGCTTCTGTAGACACCCAGATTTGGACCTGGTGGCTGCAGAAGTGCCCAGCAAACACCCAATGACGATAGAACTGCAACGTGACGCAGGTTCGCGATGTTGTAGATAGTTTTTCTATAGAACGGATGAAATAATTACTCGGAAAAATTAAAACTAACATGATGGCAGCCTTAGTCGTGTCGTTACGGTCGCATAGACACTAATTAGAGTCAATTCCGACACCGGGACCCCCGAGTCGGTCCCGAAACTCAAACTGAGTCAGCACCGCGCCAAGCGAACCTCGGGATGCACACCCGAGGCCCACTAACGTTCACGGTGCTAGGTCAAGCCGCGGGAACCTTAACGCCAAAGTATTGAATTATCCTCCTGTGGACGTCTGTCCGCACCGTCCGGCGCCCCGCGCGTGCCCGCGCGGGACCGACCATGTTTTCATCATGTGCCGGCGGCCACCCACGCGGCCCCCTCCCTGCCGGGGGCCGGTCCGATCTCGCATAAGGGGCGAAGTATCGGACCTCGATTTGGATGACGATCCGGACTTGTACTAGACGGGTGCGGGCACCCGTGTTTCCGTTTGGGAATTGATCGAGTCGTGGTTGTAAATGTTTAAAGGCCGATTCATTTGGTAAGGCGACCTTCTTAGTGAACTGAATTCGTTGCCGATTTGTGGAGTCGCCACCGAGTAAATTATGGGGACTCGAAAACCGTTCAAGTCAATTTTGATCCCTTACCGGCTCAAAGTTGAGTGGCACGGGACCTAAACATAAAGACTTGTACCCTTACGTACTCCATGCCTGGAATAATTCTCATTGCCAATGGTTTCGGACATCCAAAAACCGTCGATTCTGAGTAAAGGGTGAGAGTACGTATTGGGAAGCCAATATCCGATAGATGTCAGCACCTAATCCCGCCCGCACTATAGCGGCCTCTACTAATCAATCGGTGGGCTGATATCCTAGTTCTTTTGTTGTGGTGGAAATACTGTAACATCCGTTGTTTTAACCATATATTTAGCTACGTTGGTTATTTAAGGACAAGTAAATTTTATCGTCGAAGTAGTAGTGTTTACATTCTTTGCATGCGATTTCACGTGACAAGCAGGCCATGAAAAGATGCACGTAGGAGAGTAGAGAGTACTAATATTATAGGTATTAGCAAATCAGTTTTAACGTGATAATACGGATATTAGTCATTCTAGTGGTGTACCTTACCTGGTATTCTGCTTAAGATGCATCGATTCGGTATTAATAAAGATGCGTCGAACTGTAGACACCCGCATTTTGCCTGCTAGTGTCTATAGCAGTTCCCGACAAACACCCGATGATGATCGGACGCAAACGTGACTTAGTATACTCGAATATGGACTCGGAATCAATAATATCCGACATGGACTTTTAGCGGAGTACAAATCTCTCAAAATCAACCTCAAATTCAGGCCCAGTGGGTTGTTCCGAGCAAAATAAGACTAATTTGGCCCAAAACCGACACCAAAAATAAAACCCGTCTTTTGGCGACCGGGTCAAAACCCGGTCAAAGACGCCCGTCACAAAAATCAGCCAAATCCACCTTCTAGAAACTGGCGCCCAAATCCAATTCAAAAAGAGCAACCAAATCAAACAAGGTCAACTCCTTCCTATTTTAGCTCGATTCACCTGATCCACTCGATCGAGTGGATTGACCCACTCGGTCGAGTGGAGCGTCATTTTCCGGATCAGGCCCATTTTCTAGGGCACTCGATCGAGTGCACTAGGGCCACTCGATCGAGTGACCTTAGGTCGTGGGGTAAACTCTATAAATACCCCACGACCCCCTCTCATTTTAAAAAGGTTTTTACCTACATTTTTACCCTACCTTTTCAGCCATAATCCTCCTATGTTCTTCACACTACAACCCTAAGCAAATACACACCAAAAACCGAGCCCTTCGTCCCTCGAAAACCGACGAATCATCCACACACACACACACACCATAACTTGCATACATCCTCGATACTCCGACGTCCCGTCATTATTTGCGAGTCCTTTTCCGAGGTCCCTACTAAGCATGTATGTTGAGGGTGTCCTAAACCTCATTTCGATACTTGTTACTTCTTTTTTATTTACGTTTTTATATCGTTTATGTAATGACTATACTAGTATCCTAACATTAACTCTAACATAATTCTAACATTTTACTTTTTTTGTATATTAACTTTTTACACCGTTACTAACATTATCATACCGTGTATATATATATACTAGCATTAAAATCCGGTTTTAAATACGTTTGACTATAATTATCGCCTAAAGTCCGTCTAATCCTTTTACGAGCAACGACGGAGGTGGAGCCCTTTCGAGGAGCCCCGCCCCAATGTACTCAAGGGCGTGACGTGATCGCGATTAATAATAGTTGAACGTATTTGATCCCATTTTTATTAGTACGGAACCCGTTGACACGAAAACCGATATCACGTAATCCGAAAGGGTTAGTTTCGATGTCGTGACGTAGAGGGATGCAATTTCATCACTAATACAAAATTTCTAATCTAGCAAAGGCATTTTCACAAATCTCCGATAACGGTATTTTAATCGCATGCATACGCGATTATAACACCGGAAACCCAATTGAATACAAATCGTGCAATATTTGTATTTGATTTGGCCGACCATCGATTTTAAACCAAAAAACGACGCGAGTTGGTACTCGTACAGGGGCTACTCGACCGAGTACGTAGGCTACTCGATCGAGTAGCGTCCATAAACCTGGGCAGACCCCTTTTCGAGGACACACTCGACCGAGTCAGACCATGACTCGACCGAGTGGGTCCTGTAACCCAGAAAACCGAGAGTTTAAATGCAACATTTAAGCCTCGTCTTTTTTACGACTTTTAGTCGACACGTGTAAAGGCAATCACGTGAACCCATTTTTCAAAACGCATACATATCACGACACTTTAGCGACTTTGATCGATTTTTCGGCATGATAAGTCGGAACAAGGCATCGAGGCATAGGGTCGGGCTAGCGTCACGCTTAGGTCCTATTTCTCCGTCCTTCGTTTAATACACAACGCAATGTGTATTTAATCGGGGTTTGTCCACTTATACAATTCACGGTCTAGTTCACATACGGGTCCGCTCCTAACTTTTTTATTTATTATTCCGTTTGTATATCGCTTATAATTTTTGTATTGGCCGGGTTGTATTTCCGCCCGTGTAACTTGTACGTTATTTACTTTCGAGTTTTGTTTATTTACTTGCTTATCGCTTTATAAATGAACCTCGCATGCTAAATCACTTCGACCATAACAAGATGCATTAAAATGACGTAGCACACATTTAATTCGCATGCTTAGCCGAAAACGTTGTTTGCATATCATTTAATCGTTTTACTAGCGCGCGCACACGAACACGAACGATGTCTTAGTAGAGGCGGCCATGTGCGGGCGGGGTTGGGTGTCCTTAGTGGGCTTCCCAACACGTACCCTCACCCCTTACTCAGAACCTTGGTTTCCGGATGCCCGAAACCATTGGCGCACGAGAGTCATTCTATATACGAAAGCCGGTTTAAACGGTATCGGTATTGCAATGCAAAGGGACGAGCCCAATAAACTCTGAAATCGAAGTGGGCCGTACTTGGTGTATAGCCCATGACGATATAGAGTGGGCTTGTATGGTTCCGAATAACCACAAAATTCGGTGGCGACTCCATTTTGACTTAAATTTCGAACCCGAGAACAATCTCACCACGAGATTCATTCGCCTACCCAAACCCGCGCGTGGCCGCGTCGGGGTGGACCTACGTCATGTCCACAATTCGGCGACTCCGCTGGGGATACCTGATGTACCACATGTCATCGGGGTTCCTAGGGTGAGACTCGAAGAGAAATCGTTTGTATATTAGTGTGCGCGCATTAGTTTAATGATTCATGCATAACCCAATTTTGCCAGGGCCGGTTACTTGTGACCGACGTCCCACTATACCGCGGTGCATTCCTACATGGGTGCACTAAAGACTTCGATGGCGGAACTCGCCTGGGTTTTGCGGCAGGTCCTAAGTCCAATTCGGCTTAGGGAGTCCGTCCCGATTCGCGAGAATGCTATCGTTGTTGGTATAGACCCTATTTTGACCGACCGAGACTTAGTGTAAAGCATACATAAGTGTCGTTGTAATGCTTGTTTGACTACGTGCTACTTGGTTTCCGTGTCATTTTTCAAAAACCGTCATTTCAAAAAAAAAAACGTCTTTCCCAATATACCAAATTTTGAAAATCCCCGAAATACCGTCCGTTTCGGGACCCGTCTTTTCAAAAATATCCGACTTTCAAAAATTCGGAATTCCGCCGAAACTTAGGATCAACGATTTGACTCAAAATATCCTTTTTCTTTAGTCGGCATGCTGCCCATTTTAATTCTTGGATTTCCAGCACCATTCCGATTTTCTGAATTTTCAAAATTCTAATCTTGGTTTTCGAAATTCTATCTTCAATTTTCGAACTTTTGGAAGTTCGCTCATTTTATATTCAAATTTCAAACATTCAACCTTCCTAGTAAACCTTCCTTATTATAGGACCTACCGTCTAGCCGTGTGTCGGGTCTTTGCATAGTATGTCGAAGGTCTATAGCGTCGAAACTCCGCTGATCCTACATCACGAGTTTCCCCCCCATTCCTGAGTCCACCTTATCTGTCAAGGCATGACCAACCCGCGTAGGGCATACCCCTACAAAGGAAAGTCCGTCCATACACTCGAGTCAAATGTCTGGGGAAAAGTCTCACGTGGACCTTCCTTCGAACGGGATTAGGCCCACAAAGCCAAAGCCCTAAGGAAGATATACCACCCATTGAGTCATCCGTCTAGATGTCTTTCTCGAGTCTTTAGTCTTCCTTCTTAGGGTCGCTCGGGATGTACTTTTCCTTTTTTTTCCCAAGATATGGTTCAACTTCTGATTATGCGGTGTTCTTACAGACAGGCCACCGGCAACTAGACACGTTCGAAGGATGGCTACTTTGAACAGTCTGCAAACCTCTCTGGACGCCATGATCGAGAAGCAAACCGACATCGAAGCCCAACTGACTGAAATGAGGGCTGGCCAAGTGGCCATCGTTGCTCGCCTAGCTACAGTGGAGCAAAGGACCCCCAATGTCGAGACTACTGGGCCCATAGCTGAACTAGTCAGCGCAATGCGTCGACTAGAAGAACAAGTCCATTTGGCTGGGAGTAACAACATCCATCGGGAGAATAATCGAGAATATAACCCACTGAGTGACAAGCTGCCCGCAAACCTGAACCTTACAGGCTTGCCCATGTTTGAGGGAACTAAAGACCCGTTACTACATGTACGGGCCTTCAAGGAATTCATGGCCATCAAAGGAGTGGATTCGTCCATGTTCAAGAACCTCTTTGCTGCATCTCTTGAGAAGCACCCACGGGCCTGGTACTATAGGCTAGACCCGAAAAAATACCCTACATGGGATGATGTGGCCACCGAGTTCGCTCGGAATTATGCTGACAACACCGAGTTCCAAACCACAATGCGATCTTTGGAGGTTATGGCCCAAGGGCCGAAGGAAGGTTTCACTAAATACCTTCAACGCTGGAGGGCCGAGAGCGTGAAACTAGTTGATAAGCCCAATGAGAAGACTTTGGTGGAGGCTTTTGTCAAAAACCTCCTACCCTCCTACCGGGTTCACCTCCGGTACGCTGTCATACCCAATTTCACCACCCTTACCGAAATGGGTATGAGGATCGAAGATGATCTGAGACTGGAAGGCCTCACTAAGGCCGCTAGCAACGGATACCAAGGGGCTTCTTCCTCCACCACTAAGCCCCAAGCTGCAACTCGTAGCATTTTTGACGCGGTTAATCTACTAGATGCCCCGTCCAAGAAGAACACCCCACCTCGGGTTTTCACTGATATAGGTACCACCTATACTTATGCCTTACAAAGGCTGTCCTCCATAGGCCTAATCCAACCGATAGGCCCAACTCTTGAAGTTCCGGTCGAGCGACGCTCCAAGAACTACAATGCTCAGGCCTATTGCCAATTCCACCGGGGCAATGGGCATGATACCGAAAAGTGCTGGAAACTGAAGCACTTGATCCAGGACTTGATCGAAAGCGGTAAAATCCCGCTACCCGGAGATAAACCAAACAACAAGGAGAACCCTTTCAGCTCCCATGCCATCTTTGCCGGGGAGGTGATTGATTGCTCTCACCTTATCTCTCCATTTATCCCGCAAGTGAACGGGATCTGGTTTGACGACGAGGATGATGTCTACCTCGCTAAAGGGGAAACCGTTCCCATCACCCCTGAACAGATTCGCGAGGCCAAAACTCGAGTCCTAGCCAGCAACCACCTTGGTCGTCCCTATCAAGCCACAAGCTCTAGGGACATCCCTATCCCGACAACCATCACCGATCCACTCGGGATGGAAGTCGCCCCTGAAGAGCCGACCGCTGAAACGGCTATTGTGAACCAACTAAAGAAGACCCGAGTCGACCTCACTATATGGCAACTCTTGGTTAGCTCACAAGAACATCGAGAAGCACTTACAAAGGCTCTCGATCAAGTCAAGATCGACTCTCTGGCTACCCCTGCTGAAATGGTAGCCACAGTTCTGCCCCACTTGAAGGGCAAAAGTAAGGAAGGAGGCCCAATGATCACTTTCTCTGAAGCCGATTTGCCACCGTTCGGGGCCTCTCATAATCTGGCCCTCTACATTACAGTAATATGCCGAGGAAAATACCTCCCGATGACCCTAGTCGATGACGGGTCAGCCATGAACGTCCTTCCCTTAAGGACCGCCAAAGCCCTCGGGATCACCGAGGCAGATTATGTACCGACGGTTCAAACCATCCAAGCCTTTGATGGGAGTCCAAAGACGGTATCTGGGGCCGTGAAGCTGACCATCATAACGGGCCCGATAGAAAAAGATCTTGAATTCCAGGTGATCGATGTCACCTCATCCTTCAACTTGCTCCTAGGAAGGCCATGGATCCACGCGGTCAAAGCTGTGTCTTCCACCCTCCACCGTAAGATCAAGGTGCCTCTGCTCGACAATGTTATTACTTTGGAGGCAACCCCAATGACCGTGGCTAGCTGTAACGCCACAGGCCGCACGGACCTCTGGGGGTTCGACTTTGTGGCGATGATCGAGGAAGAGTACCTTTTTAGGCCTTACTTCACCACAAGCATTGACACGATGCTCCAGAACCTAGGGTACCTTCCAGGGGCTACCTCTCGACCCGACCTTCCAGCTGGGAAGATCATCGAGGTCCTTAAGGACGAAGACTCTCACTTCGGCCTTGGCTATGCCGCCACTCCGGGCAACGTTGTCCGAGCAGGAATCGAAAAAGCCTGCAACATCATGAAGGGTATCCACTTGAGCCCTTACAGCCCACGGTTGTCTGACTACTTTGTCACACCCGTGTTTGGGGCTATCCAGGTTGGACTATACCAACCCAATGCTACGCACCTCGGGACCCACTCGGCCCGGGACTGCAACTACATCCCGGATGAGGTGTTCGCCCTCATCCAGTCCGATGGAGCTGATGATGTTGAGCCCGCGTTGGGGCTACTCTTCGGAGAAGACACCATAGCCTCGACTCCAAAAGAAGACCTGGTCAACCTGATTCTCCGCAGCAACAGGTTTGACCCGACCAAGCTGATCTCGGATGTTGGCTCTGAGATGGGAAACAGGGCCTGGAGGAAGACTGTCAAGTGGACTGACAGTCAAGGAAAGATGCCTGAGTCTGAGTCCGAGTCTGAGTCGGAGTCTGAGTCAGAGTCTGAGGTCGAGTCTAGGGAAGTCGGTGCTAGAGTCACTCCTGTAACCCCTCTCCCTTCTATCATTCCTGCTGCTGGCACTTCGGGGTCTGTCCCGAGTGCTTTACCAATTCCGCCACTGACCAATGATCAGATGGCTGCTCTCTTTGAGCTGTTTTCCAAGTTTTCAATCAATAATAACAACCGTTCTGCTTACGACTTGTCTCTTTTAAATTCTGCTTTCAAAAATGTTTTATGCTATGACATTGAGAAATCCGACGAACAGGTACCCTTACCTCCACATCTGATCGAGCAACTGGAGCAAAGGGAATCCCGGAATCCGGTAATTGAAGAGACCGAGTCCATAAACGTGGGAACAACCTTAGAGCCTCAGATACTTAAGATAGGTTTATCCTTAGATCTTGAGGAGAAACAACAATTCGCAAGCCTCCTCCAAAAATTCAAGGATGTCTTCGCATGGTCCTACAAGGACATGCCGGGGATAGACCGGGAAATAGCTGAGCACCGCATACCTATCAAAGACGGGTGCAAACCGGTCAAGCAGAAGCTTCGTCGAATGAGGCCTGAGTGGTCTCTCAAAGTAAAAGAAGAAGTCAACAAACAGTTCAAAGCCGGGTTCATACAAGTGTCCGAGTATCCGGACTGGGTTGCAAACATCGTGCCGGTTCCTAAAAAGGACGGTAAGGTGCGGGTATGCGTAGATTTTTGGGATCTTAACAAAGCAAGCCCGAAGGATGATTTTCCGTTACCACACATCGATATACTGGTGGATAACACGACCGATCATGCCCTTCTATCATTCATGGACGGGTATGCTGGATATAATCAAATCAAGATGGCGGAAGAAGATATGAGTAAGACTACCTTCACTACACCTTGGGGTACTTACTGCTACACCGTCATGTCGTTCGGTCTCATTAACGCCGGGGCCACATACCAAAGGACCGCTACAACTTTAATACACGACATGATGCATAAAGAGGTAGAGGTTTATGTGGACGACATGATCGTCAAATCCAAAGAACGGGACGGTCACATCACCGCCCTAAGGAAAATTTTCACCCGATTGCGCAAATATAACATGAGGCTAAACCCTCAAAAGTGCAGTTTCGGGGTAACGTCAGGCAAATTACTGGGTCATATCGTTAGCCAACGAGGTATCGAGGTCGACCCAGCTAAAATCAAAGCCATTACCGAGATGCAAGCTCCTAAAACCGAAAAAGAAATAAGGGGATTTCTCGGGAAAATCCAGTATATTAGTCGATTCATTTCCAAACTAACCATGGTGTGCGAACCAATTTTCAAGAAACTAACCATGGTGTTCTATGTTGCGTAGCGTGTCAGCCAGAGCTTCGATACCTCCTTGATCATTGTTGTTGTTGTTGTTGTTTCGGTTACCTCTTCCGGCCATCTTGAAGTTCACAAATAACAACATAAAATCAATGCTAATCATCGAGTTCAGGAACAGATAATCTTAACAGTTAAGTCCTTATCTGTTTCTACCCATTTCAAATAATATCTTTATTTACTGTTTAAATAATTTACTGGTATTTTTCCCTAATTTCAGGTGTGTAAGCGTCGGGAGCAGTGATGCTCTGATACCAACTGTAATCCCCTAAAAATTCTAACGCGGTACAGTGGCGAAAACACTGTAGAGTCGGGATTATAACACGCTGTAACTATGTCTTAGTAAATTAAATTGGTAAAGTCAAACGTATGCCATACATAAAAATGGCTAAAATTTAAAACAATCCACAAAGAGGTTATACAATCCTTAAGACATAATTGTTAAAAAGATCAAGCAGGATCCAAGACCGCTCGTTAGCCCACACCCACCGGAAAATAAACACGTATACCTGCCATGTTAAAACATAACAGCCACAATCAGTGGGGAGCAACGTCAACGTTCTCCCAGCCGTATAACAGGATTTTAAAACAGTAATTACTAATATAGGAAAAATAGTAAAAATGAAAAACAGTCAAACATCATATTAAAATAAGCTTTAGCGTAAAACAAATTAATCAAAAGGATTTCCGAAGAAACATAAAAAATATTTGCCAACCTGCAAACCAATTTATATCGATAATAAATAAAATAATCAAAATGGCGTTATGGATATTCGATCAGTGTGCACAAGGCTAGACTTTCACTAGGGATATACTAAAAACTAGCTTCGAGAACTCAGACACCAACTTCACACGCAGCGAAGATCCAAGGTCTCTAACTCGGCAACTCAACCATAATAGGACGTCGACTTATCATGCGAGGTCCTAGCTTAAGTAATATACACCCCTCCTGGATACCAAATGTATCCAGTTCAACTGACGGCGACTAACACGATGCGATATCTAGCTTAAGGGCACAATGCACATATACTCCTGGACACCAAATGTATCCAGTTCAACAACCAATGCATCCCAAATGGATACACCAGCCTTATAGTTGATGGCAAAACAGTACATCCTAGACTGTATTACTCTAACCCCACACTTATCCTTATTCCATAACTCCAAAACAAAGTCATTATCGATATATTTAAGAGATACCATCATTATAATAATAAGAGAACAAAAAGGGAAAAAGGAATCACTTTCCAAAAGAGGAAACTTTCTATTTTAGGAAACTTCTATTTTTAGAAACCTTACTAAAAATAGCATTATATCAAAAATAGTGAAAATATTAGTTCATACTAATACCACATTTTTAGTAAACGATATAGGTTTATAAAACTAATACTTTCGGCCTTAACGATATTAATTATTAAAGTAAGATCATTCGATTTTATGAAATTATTATAATATCGTATAAGTGTTATAAGATGATTAAAAATGTCTTAAACATTTTAATATTACTAATTAGGGTGTTTTCAAAAGTTATAAAGCTAAAATTCCCTAATTATTATTAGCTTCGACAATAAAATTATAAATAGGATTTTACGACAAATGTCAAATTAAATCTTTTAACGTCTTTTATTTAATTAAACCATTGAATATATTTAGATTATGTTAAGGGATGATTTAAATCTTAAAGTTTCAGATTTAAATACTTTCAAAATTGCTGGAAAAATAATTCTTTTAGTTAATACGAAGCATTTAACGATAAATCACAATTTGTCCGAAAATCAATATTTATTAATTAAAGACTTTAATAAATAGTACAAAAATTACGTAAAATAGTTAAAATATATTTATGGACATTCTGTCCAGAAAATAAAATTTCCAGAATTCTAAAAACTCGGTTTTTAAAGCGTTTTCTCGTTAATCGTCCAATCTCGACAATAACGATTAATAAAAATAGTAATTACAAAACGATTTAAGTATTTATATCCAAAAATTATTATTAAACCTAAAAATCATGATTTTCCAGAATCTACCATTTTTCCAGTTTTCCCAAAATTCCAGATTTAATAAATCCCGTCAAAACCGTCTTTAAAACCCGTTTTCAAAATTAACGATTCCAATAATAAAACTTATCGTTCCCAACATTTTATTAAAGCACTAAAAATCGTAAAATTACATTTTAATATGAAATCATCAGAATCATAATTTTTTCCAGATTTAAACCAAAGACCAGAAATCGAGAATTTAAACAACAAACACGGTTTTAACAATAAACGATGATTTAAAGTGATTAATTAATTCATCCACTTAAAAATTCCGAAAAATTATGAAAAAATTCAGAAAATTCTATTTCACCAGAAAGTTTCACCACGTCAAAAACCAGATTAAAATAAATTGTTTAAGTACTAGAACTAAAAATCGGTTTTTAATCGTTTTTGTCCGAAAACGGTAATAATTCAATAATCGATATCAAAAATATCAGAAAAATACTAAATTATTAAAAATCATCAAAAACAACATTTTTCCAGAATATAAACATATATTACATGTTTAGGCCGATTATTACGATTTTACAAATTAATATATCAATTTAATCGTTAATCTCGTAAAAGCGATAAAAATATCGAAACATGCAAATTTTCAACTTTAAATATTTTTCCAGAATCCGTGACATACATATATTGCCAAAATAAACTATAAAAGTATATACATGCAAATACTCAATTAGAATCTTGAAATACCGAGTAACATCGATGTTACCTCTACTCCAAGTCTGAGTCGATAATATATTCGTCGGCTTCGGGATCGTCCAAAAATCCTACCAAACACGGAAATCATGGCAGAAAAATACCATGAGAAAACTAATAAAAATCAAGGTAAAAATTGATCGAAAACGACGTGGATTAATACCTTAACGAAGAGAACGGAAAGAAGATTATTTGACGATGAATTTGAGTCGATTAAGACTAGAATTGAAGCAAAATAATCCTAGGATGGAGAGAAAGTGCCACGGCCAAGAGAAGGTGATGATAGATTTTTTTTTACTTGATGAACGAATAAGGTGTAGTATGGAAATAGATGGTTTTTTTCAAAATATAAATGAGAATAAATTTGTTGATGAAAACTATGTGATTTACACATAAAGTGGCTGGCCAAAAGGGTTGATGAAGGAGTATGAAAAGTCTTGACACTAATGCAACAATTGAATGAAATAAAAACTATCTTATGTTTACGTTTTAACGTGATAAAATGAAACGTTTAAATAAAACGTAATAAAACTTGTGACCAAAAGCTTAGTCGGTCCAAAATGTGAGAAAATGGTCTCAAATAATTTATAAGTTGATAAAAAGTATAATCGTAAAATAGTTAAAGGCATTTCAAAGTAATTCGAGTAAACCTCGCGTAAGAAAATAATTATTCGCGAAGCTTCGTAATAAAAATCATTAACAACTAATTTTTGTAAATAAAAATATTTACTAGTTGAAAATATTATAGAAACGTATTCAAACATTTTTAGGAAAAGGAATAACTCAAATCCAAGCTTAAAAATGTAAATTCGAAGAGAAATAGAATTCCTTGCGGAAAAATTAATTAGTTTACGAAGAAACCAAATAAATGGATTTAAATCTTTGAAATTAAAAATAAAAATTATTAAACTCAAAAATTAAAATAGAGCTTAGTAAAATGATAAAATATGAGGCCGAAAAGTGACAGAGTTAAGACGGAGTCCTTACGGAAAGAATAAAAATGCTTAGGAAAAATAGCGGGTGTTACAGAAGAGGCCAATAAAACAATTGTCACCATACTCAGAAAGATGGCTGATAATTATCGGGACTGGCCCGACAAAATAACTTTTGCCCTATGGGGGTACCGGACGTCAATTCGCACCGCAACCGGAGCGACACCATATTACCTAACTTATGGGATAGAGGCAGTCCAACCAGTTGAATTAGAGGTACCGTCCCTCAGAATTCTGTTAGAAAGTCAAGTACCCGAAGCTGACTGGGTTCGAGCACGGTACGATTCGTTGATTCTACTAGACGAACGACGATCCTGCGCTCTCAACAACATCCAAATCTACCAGAAACGGATCCAACGGGCCTTCAACAAGAGGGTAAGGCCCAGAAACATTAAAGAAGGGGATCTAGTCCTTAAGTCTGTTCGAGCTTTACTACCGGTTGACCCAAGGGGAAAGTTCAAACCCAACTGGGCTGGGCCATATCTGGTGAAGAAGATCCTATCAGGAGGAGCATTAATGCTAACGGACCTGGACGGGAATGAGTTCGTCAACCCAACCAACCTGGACCAGCTAAAGCGTTACTACCCTTAGCCATTTCTCAATGTCATTAGCAAATTTTATCAAAATCTTTTTTTAAAAAAAAAAGCAAGTCAATGAGCTAGAATTACTTATTCCACTATCACAAAACATCTTGAACCAATAGTCTTGGTGTAATTCGAGATTGCAAATTTACTGAGCTTGAACTACGTTTGGTTTGATTATGCTAATTGCGGATACGTAGGCAGCCCCTCAAAAGGGCACAACCAGTGCAATCAAGAAAAGACAGGAACGGTTAATAATAAACTTCTTTTATTAATTATCACAAAAAAAAGAGCCCGATAAACTCGGGAAACTTACAAAATGCAGGAATTCAAAAAATTACAAAAAACAAAAAAGCACACGACACTCCAAAATAAATAATAATAATAATATTTAAATAATAAAAAACTAAGGACTCGGTATTTAGGGCATCTTGCCCTTCCCCTTGTCCTTGGCCTCCTTGGCCGTCCACTGACGACGACGCGGAGGAGAGCGTTCCCGAATCACCACAGGAACCTCTTTAGCCCGGACTCGTTTCTTGGAACTCGAGTCCTCATCCACATCAATAGGCCCGAGTCGTGCCCTCACGGGCTTAGGGAGCCGGTCACGCGGACCTAGTCGGTCCCGGGCCGCCAACCTTGGCCCAAGTCGCCGTTCCAAATCAGTCTGGGGGCTTAGCCGCCCCCGCGTGCCACTAGCACCGGCATCTTTAGCTCGAGTCTTAGTATGTGACTTAAGACCCGATTCTAATCGGACTAAGGTAGCAGGGGTCTCTCCCTCATCGAAGAATCCCCTATTGTCCTTTGCCGTCTCCCGACGGACCAGTTCAAAGGCCTCATCGACCTTCAGAGCATTACGAGCTTCCTCAGATTCCTCAGAAGTCCATTTCTCATAAGCTCGGGAAACCCAAGCGGATTGGCAAGGGTTGGGAATAGTCCATGTAGGACGAGTAAACCATCTCTGCAACCAGGTGTCGCACATAGCGTCTGTCAGTTGGAGCGAGACGCTAATAATGGCTTCAGTCTCAGGAATGCGCTGAGACGAACCGAACTGCCTCATAATGCGGTCCGGGTAAATATGAACTGTCCAATCAAGGAACAGGATCACCAAGTAGCGGGCTTGGTCCCTCTTGGCCAACCCCGTCAGTTTAGAAAGGAACCACCAAGCGACCGTCCACCTGATTAAGGGGCCACCATGGAACACCAACTCCTCATCCCAGTAAGCTCGATTTATATGGTGACTTGAGCTTATCCGGCGCCCTCTCGAACTGATTTGGCTGCTGCGGTAGTTGGGAATGCTCGGAGGAGGCTCTATGATTGACAGACGTTCCAACAACCAAACCTGCAAAAAATATATACAAGATCCGTGAGCAACAGAATGGTCCGCTACAGCCCACTCGATCGAGTACACCGTCTGACTCGATCGAGTAAGGCTCACTAAAGGTGAGCAGAATCTCGTTAAGAGGGACCACTCGATCGAGTAAAACATCTCACTCGATCGAGTAAGCCCTCCACAGATGGGCAGAAGCACTTTGAAGACGTCACTCGATCGAGTGACAGGTCCACTCGATCGAGTGACTTACGAACCTCAAGAAATCGCGCGAAAAACAAAAATCGCGAGACATATACCTGCAGAATAAGGGTACTCCCCGTCAGTTGTCGGGTTGGGTCAAGTCGCCTAGCATCCAGACCCATGATGATTTCTCCGGTGGCTAGCCAAGCAGGGCTATGACCAGTCTCCATCTGGTCAACCACCCCGATCAACCTGATTTGACCCAAGCATGAGTCAACATCCATCATCCCCTCGCAAACGTAGCGGTGCAGCATGCAGAAGGCGAAAGCCCTACGTCGGTGAGAAGGGGTAGCCCTTACATCTTGACTGTTCATAAACTTGTCAGCCAAGTCGAAGAGGGAAACAGTATTTCCCCGCACCATTCGATCTGTCTCAGCATGAGACAGACCCAGGAAATCCCTCAACCTTCTCCTCGCACTAGTAGAAAATTATCCTTTGGAACCGGTTGTAAACTACCTTTTGGAACCTTTCTTCATAGGTTCTACTGCCACATATTCCATAGGTCCGGAGCTTTGGAACCGGTTGTAGGAAGGTTCCATAGATGACCTTTGGAACCGGTTGTTGGTGAAACCGGTTCCAAAGGGTATATTGTTGGAACCTTCTATAATTACAACCGGTTCCAAAGGGTGTACCATTGGAACCTGTTGTAATTCACAACCGGTTCCAAAGGGTGTCTCGTTGAAACTCATTGCAATTCACAACCGGTTCCAAAGGGTGCTATTTTTTTTAATTTGAGTATTTAAATCCACGACAATATTATATAAAATATAATCAATGCACACTAACAATAGATTTACATACTTGATAAATTAATTAAATAAAAGATTGCAAGAAAATTGAAAAAAAAAAAATTAATTTACATTAAACTACAAATTACAACGTATATCGTCATTGTACATAGTGCAATCTTCTTCACATCAATTAATCGGTCATTCACATAACATCATACTAGCTACAATCTTCTTTATATTCGTGGTTCCTTCCTTGGAATAAGGAAGCTCTCCTCCCCCTACATCTTTGTAGTCTCTTCAGCTTGTAGAAAAATATCGTCTTAATGGAACAGAAGAATTTCCACTTGACTGATGTCGAATAGCAGGTTCGAGATTCTCCTTTCGAAACCCGTGTAAAAAAAATGTACATGAAACCCCTTAGAACCTGAACACACAAATAAGAAATAATACGCAAAATAGTAGTACAATTTAATATTTCATAAAGCAAAAAAGCAATGTGTTATCATAACATAAAGATACAAAGACTAAGACTAAGAGACCTTGGCAAATCGAATTCTATTCAGGAGCTTGCTATTGTCATGTGTCCGACCATCATGACTGTTATAAAAACTAAATAACACCCGGAGCGGCTACTTTAGATTCTCCACTTCAGCAACAAGTTTTGAAACAGATAAAAAATTGAGTGACTTTGATGTAGTGTGCTACCCACCCATGTTGAGGTTCAATCAAGTCTTCCTGACTATTAAAAGCTTAAGAAATAGAGAGTTCCAAACTTCCGTTCAATGTTGTACTAAAAATTTTAGTTAATGTTAAGGTCAGGTTATTATTGGAGTTAACAAATGTGATTTGTTCATATCGTGTGAACTGTCGAGTGTTGATGACAAAAACAAGACAATTATAGTGAAAAATGAGGCATATAATATAATTATATTAGTTAATGGCCAGGATAACCCGAATTAAGTTCGTAAAATCATTAAAATGGAAGTTTGGATTAGCTAAGCTATAACAAAGAAACAAGAGGGACCTGGATCGATGTTGGATAACAACCAGGGTTTGCAACCAATCGAGCATTCTGAATTTCAGGTCTCAATAGCTCTGTTAAACATACACAGCTTCTGTCAGGCAAAGAAAAGAATTTTCAGTAAGAAAGAAAGACAACGTTCATGGACAATAAGAGCAAAATCCTTGGTAGCAGCCACCAACCGACAAGTCAAATAAAATTCCAATTCCACCCCAGCCTCAAAACATGCAGCTATATACAGATTGGTCATGTAAGTTACGCAACCGTATCAAACAAAAAAAAAATCAAATTCTCAGCAAATCCCACAAAATCAATCAAACAAATTACTCAAAATAATCACAAAAAACAAACCTAGAAGCATTTCATACTGAAATCAAACCATAAGAACAAACATTACTATAAACATCCAATCCTCAAAAAATATTAGTAGTAGTGAGTGAAGTCGAGAAATATTTATTTTATTGAAACGGGATAATAATTAATTAGGGTCGAACTAAATTCAAAGAGTGTTAGTTTGTGTTAATCATCAAGCTAATGAGTAGCGCAAATGGTGCATGTCAAATTTCTAGATGCAATAGTACGTTAAATGATGAGTACACATCAAGATGTAAGCAGAGGCTCACCATACTGAAGATCCATGTTCTCATAGTACATGTTGCCAAATTGATCAACACCAACAACCTTTGCTCCGATATTGTGGATTTTTGTTTCCCTGAACACACACAACCAAGAACGAGAAATGAAAATTCACAAAGAAGTGCAACTCACATTCTTAATCTGCTCAGATTGGAGGCATTGAAATCAACGATTCAAATAAGAGCATTCCAGCATAGTACGCATCAGCGCTGCGATATTTCTCAACGGATAACACGATGATTAACATTGATAATAATTAGCCATCGAAACAGGAAACTGAATGACATTATAATGTCACCACACCACAGCCAACATTTTCGTATAGCTCAAAAAAACTCGCATCATCCCTAATCTCTAATTACAATACCAGATCAACAAACTGAAAGGAAAAAAAACAAAAAATAAAAAACAAATTGAGATGAATAATAACCACATCAACTCTACAAGATGAAAAGAGATGGCGATGATCACTTACGTGCTCACTTCCTCGATTTTCTTCCTAGCAGTAGTCCCATAAGAATTCAGGTGAATAAGTAGCTTAAACATTCATTTGGTATACCAACAAACCTCCTGCTGAAAATGGGTCACTACGAAATCAAAGTTAATGGCATCAACTTCAAAACTCATGTAATCGCCAGCGCTGTTGAAGTAAAGTACGCTGCTTTTTCCCTTGTAGTGTTCTGATTTGCAAGTATGTCGAGGAATACAGCATGGAAGCACGAGAAAACTAACTTAATTAACTAAAATACCATCAAATTCCAACTTAATCAACCCGAAAATCAGAAAACTCCAACTCAATAAAAAAAACACAAAATCTAACATCAAATCAAACAAACTCCAATAACTCCAAACATTCACATCATAGAAGGGGAAAAAACGTACTTGAGAGCGAGTTTTCCATAAGCCGTCTTACTCTCCTGCTCATCGGCTTCTTTCGAAACATTCAAAGATTCATAAGGATTTCTCCGAACAACAGTAGGGGGAGAAACTCACAAAACTAACCTGATAAATATTGAATTGTTTGAATTGGATGATGATATCAACTAACCTGTTAATATCCGCAACTAAGGGAGATGCATAAATACTAGAGCTTACTTCACTCTGCCATCGCAGCTCTAAATTCTGAGGACATTGCGAATTCAACAAATCGTTCTCATCCCTGAAAATAATGTCAAATTCGCCCATTTATCATCAAATGAAGAAAAAAAAGTGCAAAAAAAGGACAGAACTTACAAATTAGGGTATGCTACTTCATCATCGGTGGCAGTTCGATTTCGAAACTTGTTATTGCTGGAATCCTGTTGCGCAAGGACATGGACATGGTTTGGATTGATTATTAAGAATAAGAGAGCGGAGATGAAGAAGTTGGTCTTAATCGCGGAGAATTTCATGTGATTCGAGATTTTCAAATGAGGTGGGATTAATTGCTATATGTCTGCATTCAATTCAATGTGAAAAGATGGATGAATTTGGGGGATTGTCTAAACCCTAATCGAAGCAAGAAGGTGAAGTGATCCTGCTTTCTAATTCAACAAAACCCTAATTCTAGAAACTAAAATCAAGCATTGATAAACTAAAGAACGTGAATCAATTGATTTAGGGTTTGTGGGAAAAAGCAGAGGAAGAAACGAACAAGTTGAGTGAAATCAAAGGCTAAAGGGGAAATGAAATGGGTTCATTATCGAGATTTAGTGAAAGTGAAAAGATGAACAGAAGAAATTTTAGGGGAAAAGCGGTGATAGATGGAAGGTGAGGCGAGAGAAAGAAAAGGAAAGGCACTGTTGTGAAAGGTTCTTATTTTTTAAGAGTTACATGGATTTACTCTTTAGAACCTTTTGTTATAAAAAGGAGGTTTCATTGATAGACTCTTTAGAACCGGTTGGTGCAAAAATATTTTAATATGGGTCATTTTTTTTATCATGTACCTTTGGCACCTCTTTTTAGATAACAACCGGTTTCATTGATAAGGTCTTTGGAACCGGTTGAACCTACAAAAGGTGCCAAAGCATTTTAATATGGTCTGAAAATTTTAGACACTATCTTTGGCACCTTTTTTAGTTAACAACCGGTTCCATTGATATGATCTTTGGAGCCGGTTCAATTTACAACAGGTGTCAATCATTTTTTTAGTCATCTATGAAACCTCTTGTTTTTACAACCGGTTCCTTTTGATAGGTTCCAATGGCATTAATTCTACTAGTGTCGGGTCCGGGTAGAACGGAGGGATGGCAGGACGAGCGACAGGGCTCCAACCCCCAATAGCTGCGATCTCCTCGGGAAGAGGGCATATCTCTCCCCGCGGAAACGCGAAGACGTGATGAGTAGTATCCCAAAACGACAGACAGGCGTCCAAAAAATGCGAATCAGTTATTGGACGCCGAAGAGGAAAGAGGCTGACAATCCCATTTGGGTCAGTTGAACTTTGTCCTCGTCCCGAAAGTGCTGGGACCAGGCAAAAAGCATCGAAGTGAGATGATCGATACCTATGGCAGGAATTTGAATCTTCTCGAAAGACTAAGAGATTTTGAGGAGAAGTAGGAATTTTTGATTTGAGATGCAGTAAACTGAAGCAGGGAAACCTATATTTATAATAGGAAACCCTAACTGTAACCCTAACTATCTTGCCTCCTCAGCAAACCTGGGCCCCAGCATGCGCAGGCCTGACTTCAGACGAAAACCCAGAATAGGAATCAAGTTGTCCCGAGCTTTCCTAGAAATTTCTAAAAATCAGTGATAAAAAAAAATCTTTCAAAATTTTCGGCTTTTCAAAATCCAGTTTTTCCCCAGCACGAGTCGGTGATTTGTCTATGTGCTACATGCAATTTGTTATGTGTCAGCATACAGGTACACCCCAGACTTCAGAAGCAAGTCTCCGCACAACTACTTCACTCCCCAACGTGAGTCAATATTTATCCCAGAATGCTATAATCAGAGCCATGATGTATCAGCATACGGGCGCACCTATACCTTCAAAAGCAAGTTTCACTCCCCACAGAGCTACCATCAGCAGGACAGGTATGACCCTCTGCCCATGGCTGGCGAGCCCTTCACGCGAGTCTAATGGACTATAAACGACCCGACCGGAAGGCTGCCAGGTCGTAATCTGCGATTGGCCTGGTAGCTACTCTGACTTTCGCCTTGTCCAAGCCTCGGTCAGAGTGGGGGCTCTGTAGACACCCGCATTTTGCCTGCTAGTGTCTATAGCAGTTCCCGACAAACACCCGATGATGATCGGACGCAAACGTGACTTAGTATACTCGAATATGGACTCGAAATCAATAATATCCAACATGGACTTTTAGCGAAGTACAAATCTCTCAAAATCAACCTCAAATTCAGGCCCAGTGGGTCGTTTCGAGCTAAATAAGACTAATTTGGGCCAAAACCGACACCAAAAATAAAACCCGTCTTTTGGCGACCGGGTCAAAACCCGGTCAAAGACGAACCCGTCACAAAAATCAGCCAAATCCACCTTCTAGAAACTGGCGCCCAAATCCAATTCAAAAAGAGCAACCAAATCAAATAAGGTCAACTCCTTCCTATTTTAGCTCGATTCACCTGATCCACTCGATCGAGTGGATTGACCCACTCGGTCGAGTGGAGCGTCATTTTCCGGATCAGGCCCATTTTCTAGGGCACTCGACCGAGTGCACTAGGGCCACTTGATCGAGTGACCTTAGGTCGTGGGGTAAACTCTATAAATACCCCACGACCCCCTCTCATTTTATAAAGGTTTTTACCTACAATTTTACCCTACCTTTTCAGCCATAATCCTCCTATGTTTTTCACACTACAACCCTAAGCAAATACACACCAAAACCAAGCTCTTCGTCCCTCGAAAACCGACGAATCATCCACACACACACACACACCATAACTTGCATACATCCTCGATACTCCGACGTCCCGTCATTATTTGCGAGTCCATTTCCAAGGTCCCTACTAAGCATGTATGTTGAGGGTGTCCTAAACCTCATTTCGATACTTGTTACTTCTTTTTTATTTACGTTTTTATATCGTTTATGTAATGACTATACTAGTATCCTAACATTAACTCTAACATAATTCTAACATTTTACTTTTTTTGTATATTAACTTTTTACATTCTCGTTACTAACATTATCATACCGTGTATATATATATACTAGCATTAAAATCCGGTTTTAAATACGTTTGACTATAATTATCGCCTAAAGTCCGTCTAATCCTTTTACAAGCAACGACGGAGGTGGAGCCCTTTCGAGGAGCCCCGCCCCAATGTACTCAAGGGCGTGACGTGATCGCGATTAATAATAGTTGAACGTATTTGATCCCATTTTTATTAGTACGGAACCCGTTGACACGAAAACCGATATCACGTAATCCGAAAGGGTTAGTCTCGATGTCGTGACGTAGAGGGATGCAATTTCGTCACTAATACAAAATTTCTAATCTAGCAAAGGCATTTTCACAAATCTCCGATAACGGTATTATAATCGCATGCATACGCAATTATAACACCGGAAACCCAATTGAATACAAATCGTGCAATATTTGTATTTGATTTGGCCGACCATCGATTTTAAACCAAAAAACGACGCGAGTTGGTACTCGTACAGGGGCTACTCGACCGAGTACGTAGGCTACTCGATCGAGTAGCGTCCATAAACCTGGGCAGACCCCTCTTCGAGGACACACTCGACCGAGTCAGACCATGACTCGACCGAGTGGGTCCTATAACCCAGAAAACCGAGAGTTTAAATGCAACATTTAAGCCTCGTCTTTTTTACGACTATTAGTCGACACGTGTAAAGGCAATCACGTGAACCCATTTTTCAAAACGCATACATATCACGACACTTTAGCGACTTTGATCGATTTTTTGGCATGATAAGTCGGAACAAGGCATCGAGGCATAGGGTCGGGCTAGCGTCACGCTTAGGTCCTATGTCTCCGTCCTTCGTTTAATACACAACGCAATGTGTATTTAATCGGGGTTTATCCACCTATACAATTCACGGTCTAGTTCACATACGGGTCCGCTCCTAACTTTTTTATTTATTATTCCGTTTGTATGTCGCTTATAATTTTTGTATTGGCTGGGTTGTATTTCCGCCCGTGTAACTTGTACGTTATTTACTTTCGAGTTTTGTTTATTTACTTGCTTATCGCTTTATAAATGAACCTCGCATGCTAAATCACTTCGACCATAACAAGATGCATTAAAATGACGTAGCACACATTTAATTCGCATGCTTAGCCGAGAACGTTGTTTGCATATCATTTAATCGTTTTACTAGCGCGCGCACACGAACACGAACGATGTCTTAGTAGAGGCCGTCATGTGCGGGCGGGGTTGGGTGTCCTTAGTGAGCTTCCCAACACGTACCCTCACCCCTTACTCAGAACCTTGGTTTCCGGATGCCCGAAACCATTGGCGCACGAGAGTCATTCTATATACGAAAGCCGGTTTAAACGGTATCGGTATTGCAATGCAAAGGGACGAGCCCAATAAACTCTGAAATCGAAGTGGGCCGTACTTGGTGTATAGCCCATGACGATATAGAGTGGGCTCGTATGGTTCCGAATAACCACAAAATTCGGTGGCGACTCCATTTTGACTTAAATTTCGAACCCGAGAACAATCTCACCACGAGATTCATTCGCCTACCCAAACCCGCGCGTGGCCGCGTCGGGGTGGACCTACGTCATGTCCACACGAACCCAATAAGGTGAGCACCCGGACTAATACGGAACCCAACCATCACTTTGTTCAGTTTTAGTTATTTTACGTTTTGAATTCCGTGTTAGGTGATTTAGCATGCGATTATAAGGTCATAAAGCAATAAATCATACGAAAAACTGTAAATGCGAATGTAAGTAAGTCATATTGTGAGGAGTTGCGCCCTCGGAGTATACACTAAACGGGACTCGATGCATAGATAGCCTTGAGAACGGATCTCAGAATTACTCGGATCTATTTAGTGTGTTTTAATATTTGTTGTTGAAGTTGGGATGTTACGTATTTTAGTAGACGTTCGTGGGCCTAGTGCCCACGTCTAGAGTTGTCGTAGTGCATAATAATAGAAAGTGCAAATATGGAAAGTTTTGTTTAGATGACAGCCCAGTAACGACTTGATCAACAGGCGGATCCTCCTAGTGACTCCGGCAGAATCCCGTTACAGTTTGACCTTCCCGCGGCTACTCCGGCAGAACTTCGTTACTAAGGACTAGTTCTGCGGCTAATCCGGCAGAACCTGGGTACTAGTTTTGAGCTAGTCGATCACAGGCACCTCGGTATCGAGTGGAGTGCTCGAAGGTGAGGATTAGCGTCGATGTCGATTTTTATCGGAACAACGATCGAGTGGATCGTTTGCCTTGGGTGTCGGAGTGCGAGCCCTTAGCGAGAGTTTTGGAGGGAGAAGAGAGAGTTGAATTGTGTCGAATGAATGAGGCGGAGGGGGGTATTTATAGGTGTTTTCGGCCCTCGTCGCCCATACGGATGCGTGACTTGGGGCGCACCAGGACTCAGGCGCCTGGGTCCGAGCGTGGGGAGACCCAGGCGCGTCAGGTGGGGCGGTTGGAGTTTTGAAGATACGATTTTGATACTTTCCAAAACCGAGAGGCGGGTGTGTGATAGCTTGCTTGGTCGCGACGACTTCCCCACGGCTTGACCTAGCGTCGTGGGTTTCGTGGGCCTCTGGTGTTCATCTCGAGGCTCGCTTGACTCGGGGTTGACTTGGTTCGAGTTTCGGGGCCGGCTCGGGGTCCCGATGTTGGAATTAACTCCAATTAGTGTCTATACGACCGTAACGACACGACTAAGGCTGCCATCATGTTAGTTTTAATTTTTCCGAGTAATTATTTGGTCCGTTCTATAAGAAAACAATCTAAAACATCGCGAACCCGTGTCGTGTTGCAGTCCTATCGTCATTGAGTGTTTGCTGGGCACTTCTGCAGCCACCAGGTCCAAATTTGGGTGTCTACAGAAGCCCCCACTTTGACTGAGGCTTGGACAAGGCGAAAGTCAAAGTATAGCCACCCAGGTCAATCGAGGATTACGAACTGGTGGCTGTCCGGTCGGGTCGCTTTAAGTCCGTTGGACTACGTGGTGAGGCTCACCAGCCAAGGCTGAGAAGTCATACCTGACGTCTTCGCTTGTGGTCGATTGCTTGGGGCCCGGGACGTTGCTTGACATCTTGTTCTTGATTCTTTGTGCGCGTGCGCTTTGTCTTCTTCAATTTATTTAGAGGTTTCGTTTAATTTTAAGTGTTTTTTTTTTTGCGCGCTAGCAACGCATTAAGTTGGCCTTTATTTGAACGAGTATATCTTGGGCTGCTTGTGAACCCTTGATGACATAAAATGTTCGAGGGCGTTACTCTCCGCTCGAGTAATCGTCTTTGGGATGCTTATGACCCCTAGGACAAGATAAAATGGTATAAAACTATTCGAGGGCGTTAGTCTCCTCTCGAATCAAAGTTGTCGTGGGGGTATAAGACTCCTTCGAGGGCGTTAGTCTCCTCTCGAATAAAAATTGATGTGGCGGTATAAGACTCCTTCGAGGGCGTTAGTCTCCTCTTGAATAAAAATTGTTGTGGGGGTATAAGACTCCATCGAGGGCGTTAGTCTCCTCTCGAATAAAAATTGCTGTGGAGGTATAAGACTCATTCGAGGGCGTTAGTCTCCTCTCGAATAAAAATTGGTGTGGAGGTATAAGACTCCTTCAAGGGCGTTAGTCTCCTCTCGAATAAAAATTGTTGTGGAGGTATAAGACTCCTTCGAGGGCGTTAGTCTCCTCTCGAATAAAAATTGATGTGCCTCCGGGATAACTCTGACCCTCGGGCAAAAATGCTGTGCCTCCGGGATAACTCTGACCCTTGGGCAAAAATGTTGTTGCCGTGCCTCCGGGATAACTCTGACCCTCGGGCAAAAATGCTGCTTTTCTATTCGTTTTAGTTGAAATGCTGGCTTTGTGAGTGTGTTTTAATTTGTTTTGCAAGCTTGTCTTATTTTGTTCGGTTTTGTTCTTGCTTTTATTTTGATTTTGAGTTGGCTCATAGTTTGCTTATGTTAATCTTGTTTTTTTTGTTATGTGTCCGTACGCAGCGTTAAGCGTTTGTTTTATTAGTCGAGAGTGTATTATTGACGTTAGTTAATAGTTATTCCGTTATGTTTCTTGTCTTAATAGGTGCATGTTTTATATTTATTGACCTTGAGTTTGTTTGCTTGAGTATTTATTGGTGTTTTTGACTCAATCCCTTGCGGGCGGTTACGTTAAGTTAGGTCTATCTCTCTCGGGTTGCTGCGTTAGACTAACCCTGGTCTACAACTTTCTTCGGGAAAGTTTCTGCCTATTCCTGGCCCATCGACGAGTGATCGTTTGGGTTTAGTGACTTTCTGCCTTTAAGTTACCAGACTTGATATGTAAGCTCTTACTGAATGCATAATGGTGTTGGCATTAGCTCTTGGGCCTGCGTTTGCTTAGTGAGTTCTTACGGGAATGCGTTAAAATAATAATCTCCTGGGATGTAAGTTGAGTGCTTAGGGACTTTCTAAGATAACCGGTTGCTTCGGGTGCTTTAGGGTTTTGGATTTGTCCCTTTTTTCGTTTTATCATGCCGTCAAGCGCAAGCATCCTTATTAATTAAGGCTCTCGTGTTCGTTCATTGCTGGTTGTCGATTTCGACTAGAGGAGGTTGTAAGGCTTGCCTTATGGGGCTTGAATTTTCTCCAAACTACCTTCATTGGCTCCTAGGACGGTGTGGGCCCGTTCGGTTAGGTTTCCGGCTGTGATTGAATGGAGATTGGTTCGGGCTAGGGGCACTATTTGCCGGAGGATGCACTGGCGAGTTACCCGCGCCTTGCAGATGCGAGTTTCTTTCTTATGGTTTGCTTTACTCCGTAGCCTCCCAGGTTTAGGATTATCGGAGTATCGGTTTTGGTTTCATCGCTTGTTTCGTCCTACGGTTTAGTACTCGCTTTCCTTTGGAACGGTTCGCTTTTCTTCTAGCTGGTTGACTTGGTTGATGATGTTCAGCCCCCAGTCTTTCCCCTGGACACCACTCAGGGTCGATGTGGTCGGGGTAGCCCCTACTGAGCCCCTCCCCCTTTGTTCCACTGAGGAGATGGATGCCGGGATAGAGTGGCGTGACCGGGTGTACCGTGTGGGTCTCGTTTTCATTGTCTTTTGCTTGGGTTCTAAGGATTAGGGTCAGTCTGCCTAATCTCTGTGATTTTACTTTTCAGGTTTCGTCGGCTTGCCATCAGAGGTAGTGGCAAGCTGCCAACTGCTTCTGGGCTTATGCCTCGAGAGTCTCCCGTGACACTTCGGAGTCTCGATCGGTGAGTTTACGGGACTAAGGTGGTTTTCTAGGCTAGTTGTGTACTTTCCTAATGCTTTAACTGCATTTGCAGGACGTTCCGGATATGGCGGGACAGTTGGAGACTCGGGTAACCGCGCTCGAGGCGAAAGAGGTTGCGGCGCAGCGGCTTCTGCAATCTCGGGCTGATGAGATCGCCTTCCTAAAGGAGCGGCTGGCCAGGTCTCGGGGTGAGACCTCTACGCAAGGTGAGGCCCGACATGGGATTGAGAGGGAGACTGAGGCTGAGGCTGAGGCTGAGGCCACGGGCGCTACGGAGGAGGTTGGAGGGACTCCCGAGACAGCTACCTTAGATACGCTGTCGGGAATGGATGATAGTGGGTCGCCTCTTATAGATTTGGAGGACCTAGGTCCGGACGACAACCTATGTGAGGTCGTGACGGTCATTGGTTCGGCTTCTAGGGGTCCTTCCTAGCCTTGATTTATGTATAAATTTGTATATTTGCTTCAAATCTTAGTACTTGAATTAGTTGGATTGACCTTGTACTTGCGACTTGGTTTACCTAGATTGACAAGTAATCACTTTTGCATTCATTTATTTTGCGATCAGACCTAGTTTAGGGTACATTAGTTTTGCATGAGAGTATGGAAACCGTTTGTTTCGGATGTTTTTGAAACGCGTTGGTTTGAGCCGGGAATCGGATCAGGTAGTACGTCGGTTAAAACATTGGAAGGTGTACTCTTTGTGGTAGTGTTGCTGAAACAGCTCCTCATCTCCTTTTCAGGTGTACTTATTCGAAGCAAGTGTGGATGCAGGTCTTGGCCTGGCTCAGTATTAATGGTGTTGTGTGTGATTTATGTAAGGTTTTAACTAGGATTTCAAAGAGATATAGGCGTAAGCATTGGAAGGCAGACTGGTTAAGGGTCAAGCATAGCAGCTTCGGTCTACCAGATCTGGAAGGAAACAAATCAACGATTTTTTGGTGATGGATGTGCCTATACAAATACCTTAGTTCAGCAGATTAAATTTTTAGTTTCTGTTAGAATTTTTCCTTACTTACATAGTTCTAAATATAGTAATCTTGTAGGTAAATTGAATATTTTGGATTGAGGTCTCTTCTTTGTTTTGAGGCTTAGTTGGGGTTGATCGTTAGTGGCTTATACTTTTTGCAATTGTAATTTCATTTAATTAATGAAATGATATCTTTTTTGTAAAAAAAATATTAAAACAACAATCAAACATAATTGACTAAACGTTTCACGCTGTTGCGATCCAATTTGTGTTGCCTTGTAAGGTGATAATCGTCGGTTTATATAGTGATACTTTTTAGAGACTTAATTGGGTTAAGATTGTTTTTTTCCTATACAAATTCTTATATTCTTTATTTTTTTTAAATTGAGTTTTAGGTGGAGTAAGATTTTTTTTTCATATACAATTTTTATATTATTTATTAACTTAAAAAAATATATTAAACAATTTGGACCAATCAAATCGCTCGAAAAGTTCCTTCTAGATCTAATTCTATTAGGATAATTTTGTCATAAATTGTTTAAAGAAAAATAAATATATCTACTTATATTTGGATAATATTAGGATAAATATTTATATTTCAGCGTTTTATAAAAGTTGGAGACTACCACGTCGCTCGAGAAAAGTTTCAATTATATATTTATTTATGATTTTTTGTATATGTACACACCTTAAAACGTCAAATACAAAGGGTATTTTTTTAGTCACAAATTCTCATGTGAGACGGTCTCACGATACGATTATTGTGAGACCTATCACATGGAGGAAGTTACTAAAATAATAAACTACTCCTATGTGAGAGGTCTCACAATAAACTTATTGTGAGACATTCTCACATGAGACTAACTATTTTTTAGTAATAATCCCTCTTTTTCTTTATGATATATTCACCATAACAAATATAATAAAAATATATACTTTGTAATCATAGAGTTGAAACCCTGTAAACAAAGAATAATCATTAATTCCGAAAAAAAAATCTCTCCGGTCACTATTTTTTGTCCCATTCTATTAAAATAATCTCACAAATATTCAAGAAATGAGACGAAAAATAATGACCGGAAGAAGTATAAAAAATGGATATTAGTTATCAAAATATTAATATAGTTTTTATCTAATCGATCGTATTTTATAGTGAATAAGACTCCATGTGAATTGAAATTGGATGCTACAACTCTACAAGACTACTAGCCTACAACATATTTTACATGTTACACGATTACAGTAAGGAAAATGAGATGGCGCCACCGGGTGGCGCCGAATTTGTGCGCCACTGAGGACATTTTAGTAATTGGCTAGAATTATTTTATTTCTCTTCTTTAAAAATTGATTTCAAAATGATTTAGATGTAAAGGGTAAATTCAGCATTCCACTTATAAAATAAATTATAATTATATAATTTAAAAAAAGATAAAAAATCAAAGAATAATTGAAGGAATATTATAAAAAAAATCTAGCTTAATTGTAGGGATTAGTTATACATATACTAAAAAAATATAATCCATTTATATTATATATACAATTTAATCACATTGTAAGCATAGAAATACACTTAGTAGATTGGTCTTTAGAAGTGAATAATTGATACGGGTATAGTTTGTGCTTGGATTCGAGTCATAGTAGAGCCATTTTACCAATTTCAATTTTATTTTAACGTTTTAATATCCCTCACTTTTTTTTTCCTTAAAAACTTTAATATTTTTGTTACGATCACTCTTATGTTTATATATAAAAAAAATATGCAGATAATATATAAATTGCTTACCCAAACATTGTCTCTTTTAATAATCTAAACCAACATTTTTATCGTATTAATTTTTTTGTTATTGACAAATCTAACTAATTTTAATCGTGAAAGTTAATTCTTTTACTTATTCATATAAAAATTTTACCACAACAATCTATCCTTTATAATATCAATTATTTAGATATGTCAGCTTGATGATAATCATAAAATGTTACGGAGTATATTGTTGATATAAAATCCATTTCGAAATATACATAATATTCTGCTATTATATTTTAAAAACAATATTTAGCGGGTAAGACTTAAGAGCATTTTATCTATAAAAGAAGTAATTTGTTTTTTGCATTAGGATCCGGCCAAAGTTAACTATAATTAGTTTGGAGGCGAAAATCATGTACTACCCGACACGAAAACACGGGTACACGGCGCGAACTGGCACAAAATTATATATTACTCTACGCTTTCTCTTAGGTTCGTATGTAGGGGTATCAGGAGTCGATTTGTGGATGAACTCTCGTACGGGGTAATAAAAGTAAGAACGAGTTAGATTATCGAAAGTCCGTATTGTATAGAATCAGGTTCCTGTGAAACCAACTAGTTAGACTTTTAAGGACCCCAGTTACACTTCTATATACCCATTTGCACTTTTACATAAGTGAAAAATACACCGGACTGGCCGGCCAGTTTCGGACATGGAGAGTATTAAAATTACATATATACATATATATATATATATATATATATATATATATATGAGAGAGAGAGAGAAGGGATCAAATAAGTCCCATATCTCTTTGGGGCCGTTTGGTTCGCACAAAGGTATCGGTATGGAATGAGGAATCATATCAGGGTGGTATAGGTTTGAAACTTCATTCCTGATATCCGGTGTTTGGTTCATTTCTGGTATGAGTAATTTTCGAGATAAAAATGTTTATAATCTTAAAATAAAGTTTTTAATTAAAAAATCTATTATTATTGTTGATTGGGGTCGGCAGCCTGTCACTAACAGCCTGCAAGGCAGGCCTCCAGAGGATCGCCTATGAAGCCCAAAAACCGGCCCCTGGCAAGCAGCCAAAGTAACGGAACATAAAAGCCAAGGAAAACAGCCGACCGCCGGGCCAGCAGGACAATGCAGCCTGCTGGAGCCCAGTGCCCACAGTTCGAAATCCGCCTACCCTGGGGACATCCCCGCTGACAGGGCCAAGATCCCCAGGGGCCCTCTCGTCATTTCGCCTAAGGTAATTGGGAATGGGTGGATAAGAGGACGCCACTTGTCATCTCCATATCCACCCATTCTCCTCCTACTTCCCTTTCTTGTGGGAAGGTATAAATAATCTTTCATTTCCCACAAGAGAGGGGTTGGATTTTCTCTCTCTAGAACTCTTACTCTAAAATTGCCACCCAGATCCTCACGAGCTGGGTTTTCTTAAGGCATTCACGGACTGACTTAGGCATCGGAGAGGGTTTCCTCGGACAACCTCCGAGGCCCTGTGCGTTCTCTGTGCAGGGATCCTGCCTGATCCGCTGGGAAGGTCCGACTGAAGGAGTAGGAAGAAGGAGAGTGTCAAGATTAATCGGTGAAACGCTCAGAACAACACAGAACAATTCAAGCCCGAATTCCACGTCGGGTTAATTGATTCCGACAACCGGAACAATTTGGCGCCGTCTGTGGGGAAGATCTGGTTGTATCCACGAATTACCCACAAAAAATCAACCATTCCCAATTACAAAAACTAAACCAATCAAAGTAATCATGCCGGAAATCGTTGACGCCAGTATAGGGGCGGGTCCGACGGTCCCACCGGTGACTCCCCTGTACGGCATGCCACAGCCAGAGAGGGCTCCTCCTGCCACGATCCTGGGGATGGGAGGAACCAGTCTCCTAGGCATGCCAAACGCTGCTGTAGCGCCAGAGTTGGGGGCACACCCAGGGCACACTCTGAACCTGACCCCAACTCAGATGGTACAAACAGCTGCCTTCTTCTCTGCAATGCTAAACCAAGAATTCACTCCTGAAGACCTGGTAGGCAGGGTCCCAACGACCCCCAGGCAGCCACCCTCAATGAGCAGGGATGGAGCTGGGGGCACGAAGCGAACCGCCGCCAGAAACGCGCAGAGGAAAGCAAGAAGGACGGCTCAAGTATACGCGCAGGTGCAGAGGCGTATCACAACAGGCAGCCAAGAGCCACCTTCCCAGCAGCAGGCGTTCTCCATTCACACAACAGAATCCGCGTCTGGAGAGCAGAGAGGTTTATCCCAGGGATTGCAGGAGCGGATGAGGCACAAGGAACCCGTATCTAAGCGCCTGGGAGAAAAGCAGGGCGGGGTCTTCTCCAGGTTAACACCGGCAGTCAAGGGACAGCCAGCCCCAGGTTTGTCCCAAAGCCTGCAGTCTAGGCTTAACCGGGGGCAACCGCTTGAATCCAGATACCACCAGGACGACAACCTCTGCCACTCTCAGAGAAAGAGACCCAGACAAATCTCCCCTGAGGCAGAGGACGAAGCAGCAAGCAGGCCGCCACCGAGGCACCGCTCCCCCAGTACGAGGAAACCGATCCATAGACAATGGGATATCCACGGTAACCAGTCTGGGGAAAGCAGGTCACGAATGGTAGGCAGGCCCACAAAACCCCTCTTCATCCTGATGTACAAGAATACCCCATCCCGAAAATTAAAATGCCCACCATTAAGTTTGACGGGACAACAGATCCAGAGGACCATCTGGCGGCATTCGAGAGTCACATGGGCATGTACGACGTGGATGACGCAATCTGGGGCAAAATCTTCCCAACCACCCTGGTAGGGCTCGCACAAGGGTGGTTCAGGGACCTTCGCCAGGGATCGATCATTTTCTTCATAGAGTTGGCCGAGGCTTTCCTCGAACAATATGCAGGGAACAAAAGGAGACGTCTCACTCGCTTCGATCTTATGACCCTAAAGCAGAAAAAGGGTGAAAGTGTAAGGGAGTACCTAAGGAGGTTTGACTTATCCTATCAGCAAGTCAGGGAGATCGATGACTCCACCGCGGCTTACGTCCTGACAATCTCCCTGCTCCCAGGGGAAATGAAGAATCAGATGATCAGGGCCCAGCCAGAAACCTTGGCCAAGGCCAGGAAAATCGCTGAAGGGTTTATTCTGCAGGAAGATTTTCACAACCTGCCGGACACCCCTGCAGGCCAAACAAAGCCGCAAGGGGGACCGCAGGGTGGACGTAGCAGAAACGAGCCAGACAAACAGAAGGAAGAGGGAGACACCCCCAGGAAAGAACGCACAGCATACCAGCCAAGATTTGACAGCTACACGGCCCTCAATAGGCCAAGAGCAGAAATCTTCGAGTTAGAGAAGGAGACAGCAAAATGGACTCGTCCAAATAAGCCACGCATCCCAAAAGGAGATCCCAAAAAATTCTGTACTTTCCACGATTGCATAGGCCATACCACGGAGGAATGCCGACACTTAAAAGACGAAATAGAGAAACTTATAAGAAACGGCTGGATGAGTAACTATGCAGCAAGGAGCAAATCCCAAAAAGAGGCGGCGGACAAACCTGAAGGCTCAGCCCAAAATTGCATGGTCATCCATGTAGTATCAGGAGATGCAGAAGGGCGGACCAGCAGACGAGGCCGGAAAAGGCAGATCCGCGAATTGCGGAACCAAATTTGCTACGCCGAGAGGGCAGGGAGTCCAAGAGGCACTACCCTATGCATCACCCCTGAGGATGCAGGGAGAGTCGTGTACCCGCACAGTGACCCTCTGGTCTTAACCCTTGAAATTAGCAATCACATTGTCAAGAGATGTATGGTGGACACTGGCGCCTACACAAACCTCTTATACAAAGACGCTTTTGAGAAAATGAATCTAGAAAAAAGACATTTGAAACCGGCTCCTGGATCTTTGTATGGGTTCAATGGGGCAGGCATGCTACCCATGGGAGTTATCGACCTGCCGGTGACGTTTGGGGAGGGGGCCTCGGCCAGAAATGTCAGGGCGTCATTTGTTGTGGTGGATGCCAAGTCTGCGTACAACGCCCTGATAGGTCGAGCCACCCTAGATGAAATAGAAGCTGCAGTGTCAATCAGGGCCCTCACCATAGCCTATGTGACAGACTTTGGCATGGAAGGGAAGGTCCACGGGGATCAGGAGTCGGCCAGACACTGTTACTCCGTGGCCCTGCAAGCCCATGAGACAGAAAGAAAAGGAAAGCGAAAAGCCGAAAGCTCTCACAGCAGGGAAGGTGAAATCCCGACTGCTCAGCAAGAATCAGTCCACCTAGAGCTTGAAGGGGAGAGCATGCTAGTGGACTTAGAACCAGGAAGGCAGGTCCTCATAGGGGCCGACCTGGAGGAGTCCTACCAAAGGGAGTTAATTGCAGTCCTGAGAGAAAATAAGGACGTATTTGCTTACTCTACAGATGAGATGCCAGGGGTCGACCCGGCTTTTATTGTTCACAAGCTGAACATTAATCCGGAGGCTCGCCCTGTGAAGCAGAAGAAAAGGAACATGTCCGTGGAAAAGGATGCGGCGATAAAAGAAGAAATAGACAAACTCCTAAAGGCAGATTTCATCGAAGTCTGTGACTACCCTGAGTGGTTGGCAAACGTTGTGATGGTAAAAAAGTCGTCAGGTGCATGGAGAATGTGCGTAGACTTTACAAATCTTAACAAAGCCTGCCCAAAGGACTGCTACCCTCTACCCAGGATAGATCAACTAGTGGATGCCACTAGTGGATACACCACGCTAAGTTTTCTGGATGCATTTTCAGGGTACCATCAAGTGTACCTCTGGCAGCCAGACAGAGTGAGGTGCGCCTTCATAACCAGCCATGGCACCTACATGTATAAGATGATGCCATTCGGGCTGAAGAATGCAGGCGCCACCTATCAGCGGTTGGTGGACAAAGTCTTTGAAAATCAAAAAGGGAGAAACTTGGAAGCCTATGTCGATGATGCGATTGTTAAGAGCAAGGGAGACAAGGAGCACCTAGCAGACCTTCAGGAAACATTCTCCTCCCTGCGATCATACAAGATGAAGCTGAATCCAAAGAAATGCACATTCGGGGTCCGATCCGGGAAATTCTTGGGATTCTTAGTCAGCTCCAGGGGGATAGACGCCAATCCCGAAAAGGTTCAGGCGGTCCTAGATCTCCCAGAGCCTAAAACCATCAGGGACATTCAACGGCTTACAGGCAGGATGGCCGCCCTGGCCCGGTTTATCGCCAGGTCGGCAGACAAGTCCACCCCCTTCTTCAAAGTATTAAAGGGCAACAAGCAATTCAAATGGGAGGATGAGCAAAAGAAAGCCTTCGAGCAATTGAAGGAACACCTAAAGAAACTCCCTACCTTGGCAAGACCAGTGGCCGGAGAAAAATTGTATCTATACCTTGCAGTCACCAACACAACAGTAAGTGTCGTCATCCTAAGGGAGGAAGCAAACTCACAGCAACCCATCTACTTTGTGAGTCACGCCCTGGGAACAGCTGAAAGAAATTACCCTTTGATAGAAAAGGCCGCCTATGCAGTCATCATCGCAGCCAGAAAACTCAGACCCTACTTTGACGCACATCCCGTCGTGGTCCTCACTGACCAACCACTGGAAAAAGTGTTGGAAAAGTTTCAGGAAGACTGCTGAAATGCGCGATCGAGTTGAGTGGGCTGGGGATATCATACCAGCCAAGAACAGCCATCAAGGCACAAGCCTTGGCTGATTTCTGGCCGAATGCTCCCATTCAGGGGAAAAGGAGCCCCCCGCCGAAGAGTGGATCGTACACACTGATGGATCCTCAACAGCCAATGGTGCAGGTGCAGGCGTCGTACTAACCAGCCCAGAAGGAGTGGATTTTGAGCATGCGCTCAGATTCACCTTCCCTGCATCAAACAACGAGGCAGAATACGAGGCTGTACTCACAGGGATAAAACTGGCCAAAGCCGCAGGGGCAGAGCGAGTTATACTAGCAACTGACTCTCAGCTCATTGCTAATCAAATTAACGGAGAGTATGAGGCCAGAGATCAGACCATGGCCACATACCTTGAAAAAGGGAAGCAAGAGTTGTCAAGCCTGAAGTCCTACAAAATCCAGCAAATACCTCGATCACAGAATAATCGAGCCGACGCTCTGTCGAAACTAGCCAGCTCCAGCCTACAAGACATAAGGAGGTCGGTGTGGGTTGATGTTCTGCATGAAAAGTCCACCAGCGCCTATCAGGAAATCAGCACCATCGAGGATGGACCAGAAAATTGGATGACCCCCCTCATCCAGTTCAAAAAGCATGGCATCCTGCCACCAGATCCGGTACAAAAAAGGAGAATACAGGCCAAAGCAGCCTGGTTCATAATCATTGACGGGGAACTCTATAATAAATCTTTCACCTACCCCCTGCTCAGATGCCTAGAGGCAGAGCAGGCTGCCGAAGTCCTAGAAGACATCCACTCAGGAATCTGTGGACATCACGTCGGGGGAAGATCGTTGGCCCACAAGGCCCTGAGGGCAGGCTACTACTGGCCTACCATGCTAGCAGATGTCAGAAGCCTAACCCAGAGGTGCAGAAAATGCCAACTTTTCGCTCCATCGATCCATGTCCCGGCCCAAGAGCTCAGACCGATTCTATCTCCCATTCCTTTCGCCCAGTGGGGGATGGACATACTGGGTCCCTTTACCACAGCAACAGGAGGGCGAAAATTTCTGATCGTAGGGATAGACTACTTCACAAAATGGGTTGAGGCTGAAGCAGTCCCAAACATCACCGAGCCGGCGGTCAGGAAAGTCATTTGGAGGAACATTATAACAAGATTTGGCATCCCAAAAATATTAGTATTTGATCATGGGAGACAATTTGATAATGACCCCCTAAGAGCCTGGCTGGAGGGGCATGGGATAGTCGTCGCTTATTCTGCCGTCTGTCACCCCCAGACCAACGGACAGGCTGAGGCCGCAAACAAACAGATCTTGAATGGACTCAGAAAAATGGTAGATGACCTCAAAGGAAGATGGGCAGACGAGCTGCCAAGTATCCTCTGGTCAATAAGGAGCACCCGAAAAGAGTCAACAGGCCAGACACCATTTGGTTTGGTATATGGAGCCGAGGCTTTGCTACCCATCGAAGTGCGAATTCCTACCCTGCGATCTCAGCAATACAACCAGGCTGACAATCACGGAGCAATGGCCGAAGCTCTTGGTCTGGTCCAAGAAATCAGGGAAGAAGCCGGCATCAACATAGCAGCCTACCAGCAAAGGATGAGGAAGGCATACAACAAGAGGGTGCACGAAAGAAGATTTCAGGTAGGCGACCTGGTTTTAAGGAAAACACAGGCTGTGGGAAAATCTAAGGAGCATGGCAAACTAAGCGCCAACTGGGAAGGCCCATATCTAGTAACCCAGATTTTGGGAACAGGAACGTACAAAATCGCCAATCTGACTGGCCAAGAGCTGAACGCACACTGGAATGTCGACACCCTAAAAAAGTACTATGTGTAACTAGGCCTTAAAAATCGCATCTGTAGGAAAAGGTACTGGCGGAGAACGATCAAAAAAGAAAAAAATGTCGACGGCTCCGACCAATCTTATATTTTTCTATAATACTCAAGGATTTATACTCGTTGTCTGTACAAGCTTGCGCTCACACACACAAACGAGCAGGGGGCAATAGGGGGAGGCCTCCTGTTGCCAGAACCAAGAAAAATGGCCCCCCTAACAAAAAACGCAAAACTAACAAGGACTGTGGGCAATTCCCCCAACCTTGTATAAAAAACACAGAAAGCCCTCCCTGCCTACCTCTGGGCAGGCAGGGGGCGAGCCCCCTGGATTCCAAGCAGAAACCAGGGACAGGCTAGGCTACGCACAACCGACAAGGACTGGGGGCAATTCCCCCAACCTTGTATAAAAAACGCAGAAAGCCCTCCCTGCCTACCTCTGGGCAGGCAGGGGGAAAGCCCCCTGGATTCCAAGCAGAAACCAGGGACAGGCTGGGCTACGCACAACCGACAAGGACTGGGGGCAATTCCCCCAACCTTGTATAAAACGCGGAGAGCCCTCCCTGCCTACCTCTGGGCAGACAGGGGGCAAACCCCCTGGACTCCGGGCAGAGGCCAACAGCAGGCCAAGAAATCCACAACTAAACAAAAATTAGGGAAAGACCCCCCGAGTCCAAGATCAGGCATAAAGAAAAAGAAGAAAAATAAAACCAGAAAAAGTATTCCATAACAAAACCCATGAAGGGTAGGAAGTCTTTACAAAATAAGCTAAGGCAAGAATCCAAAAGAGCAAATATTACAGACAGCTGGCCATGACAAAGGCTCAGCGCAGAAAGTAAGACTATTACAAGAAAGAGCATCATGGAGCATCCTGGCTGGGGCCGGCGGCTGCCTCAGGTGGTCTGGCCGCCCGAGCCTCATTCTTAGCAGAGTAGAGACTCCGGAAGGCATCTTCATCAAAAGCGGGGAACATTTCCCCAATCACCTCCATCACCAACTCCAGGGAAGAGTTGGCACCACTCACGAAGCTGGCATCCACCGCAGCCTCGGTCTCCTCTGCAAGGATCTCTTTCTCCTTCTTCCACTCTCCCTTGGCCTGTTCAAAGGCCGAGTCAGCTCTGGACAATCGCTCCTCCAAGTCAGCTACCTTTCCTTTTAGATGCCCTATCTCAGCCAGAGAGAGGGTAGCCCGCTCCATTGACAAACGGCTCTCCTTCAGATCAGCCTCCAGCTTGGCTATTTCCTTCACAGCCCTCTCTCCCTGAAGTCTCCACTGACCAGCCTGGTTCTTTACCTCCTCCAGCTCACCCTCCTGCCTTGCCAGCTTATCCTTCAAATTGTTTATCAAGGTAATATCCCTCTCAACCATAGCTAGGCGGTCAGGAGGAGGAGCCCCTGGTGTGACCGCCAATTCTTCGTCACTCAGGCGGCTGAGGGCCGCCAGCTCGGCAGACGCCAGCAAAACCTTAGAGGTACGCTGGATATACTAAAGCACCTGGTGAGAAGTTGAGGTCACAGACTTTGTGAGGCGGTCAGCCAAGACGGCACCAGAATCGGAAAACAGACCTGATACGTCCACACTATCACCAGCAGTGTAGTGGAACTCCGCATTTTCCTCCGGAAAGGGAGTACTCTGAAGCTCGCGGGCAGGACGCTTCGCCTCAGGGGTGGCAACATCCGCCTCCAAATCCACCACATCAGCTCCAGAGGGTTCCCTATCCCTCTTTCTCCTCGGCTCCAAAGGAACACTCTCCCCGGTTCCCTCAGAGTTCACAGGGTGCGCTCCCTGAGAAGTTCGGAGCCCAGCTGGGGAAGCACCCTGCTTCTGACCAGGGGAGGGAGTGGCCCCTGAGGTAACCTCAGCCTCCCCCTCATGGGTGCTGGGAGTAGGGGTCGCCGGCTTCGACGACGGCAGCCGGGGAGGGAGAGGCAGTCTTCGACCAGCAGCAAAGTCCTTTACAAGTTTCATTAGGCCTTTGCTCCCTTTCCTGAAATTCGCAGAGAGGGAAGGACGCTTCGAGAGAACAACAAGTTCCTCACTCAAGCCCAATCTCCTAACCTGCTTCTTTGTCCAGCGCCAAGTGATGGAATTTGCAGAAAGGGAAGGGCAGTCAGCTAAAAAGCAAAGAGAAATAAAATCTCTGAAAAACCGTGACAGTAAAAACCCCCTAGAACTACCTTCAAGGCCAGGAATCAGGCCCAAGGGGAGCAAGTACTCGTCTGTCGCTATAAGCTCCGCGTGAGGGAGCCAGAAAGCAGGGCCAAAGACGCCATGTTTGTCCGCGACGATTTCAAACTTTTTAATCAAAATCTCCTCCTTCGGACTCAACTTAACCTCCAGGGCCTTCCCCCCGACACTTGGGTGGTACTCCTCGCGTGTTTCCATACGGGTGTGGACATGGTTCCTAAAATGCCTAGGAATCTTCCACCCTGACGCGCTATGGACGTACAAAAAATTATTTTTCCAGTCCTTCAGGCTGCTCAAAGCCGGCCAGACCAGGGCGTATTTCTTTTGTCTCTGCAGAGACCAATAGCCAGGGGAGCCGTCCCCCCCCCCTGACGAGGACACCATTTGAAAACCGACCATGAAGCGAAGGGCATCAATGTAAGGCCCCTCGCCGTGAAAAAGGCAGGTCCAAGTGTAAGCTACCAAAGACCTAATAGTTGTAGCTGTCAGCTGAGCAATGGCGACATTCATCCTCCTGAAGGTTTCCTCCAGGAAAGGATGAAGAGGGAATCGCAGGCCAAATTCTAAGTCTTTGTGGTAGACGGCCACGCAACCCTCCGGGGGACAGCACACTGCGTCCTTTTCCCCCGGAACTACGACTGTGTACCCTTCCCCAAAGTTATAGAACTGTTCGATTGCCTTAGCAGCGTTGCTTTCCAGAATCAATTCCATGTTCTTGGCCTCAGGGTAAGTCTTTAAGGGGATCAAATACTTCTTCTTATCCAAGTAATAAGTCCTCCCCCTCTCCCTACAGATGAGGGGGCCGACAACCCTGGAGGGATCCACCTCCAGGGCCTCGTCATCAGAATCGACTACATCGAAGGGAGCAGGTTCGGGTGATTAAGCACCCTCCTCCCTGTAATGATCATCCTCTCCCCGGGGGCCGACCCCGGAGGAAGAGGCTAGGTCACGCCTACCACCGTCGCCATCCCCAGTTCCCCCAAGCAAAGAATTAAAAGAAAGGGGGCGAACTCGCGACATACTGGCTATGAAGGGAAATACCTATGAAAGGGAAAAGAGGGGGAAAGGTTTAAAGAAGAGCTTCTAACCTAGAACGCCGATAGTCGCCGGAAAAAGTGACAGAGGGTACTTCTTGTTCCTCGCGTAATTTTCAGCAACAAAAGCGATTTGGGAGTGTGAGAGGAGTTAAGAATCTCAGAGAAGGTAAAAAGAAAGAATGGAGGAGGGGAAGGGCTTATATAAAGCCCAAGAAACCCAAGAGGCGACCTCTCTGACAAGACGCCCCCAACAACCTCCCACGTGTCGCACACTGAACACAAGCTGTTCACTCCTTCCCAAGAAGGGCCTCGAAAAACTAAAATGTCCGAGGGAAAATCGACTGATGACGTCATCCCCACATTAAAATATATATATATATATATATATATATATATATATATATATATATATATATATATATATATATATATATATATATAGCCAAAGTTGCTTAGATTCCTGTTCATTAGCCTTAAAAGGAAAAAGGGCAAATTACATATCGTGCCGAGCAAGAAAAAGAAAATACACAAGGCCTAAACTTCTGACCCGACGCACCCGCACCCTGCTAAGCAGGCCTAATCGTCATCTAAATCTGGAGAGTGGTCTCCAGGGCTACCTTGGCTCCCAAAATCCGATCCCCAATCCCAGTCTGGGGAGTCCTTGAAAGGATCATCAGGGAGTCCATCCCCATCCTTGTCGCTCAAGCAACCCCCTCCCTGAGGACAGCGCCTAAATCTAGGGACAGCAGGGGGCGAAGATCTCTTAAGACGCTTGCTCGACCTGATGGAAGCTTTCCTACCACTCCGATGAGAATAAGGCCGTGAACGACGGCTGCGACGAAGGGCTCGGTGAGCAGCTCGAGCGTACCGGAGTCTCCAAAATCCTTTGAAAAGAAAAGTGACAGTGCGAACTCCACGACGAATCACGAATTTTTTGATCCAAACCATGATTAAACAAAGAAAGTGGAGAGAGTGAGGATGGGTTAAGCAAAATGACGAAGAAAACTGGGATTTATACTAGTGAAGGCGCAGCATTAACAACATCCCAACCACCCTGGAAGGGAAAACCACCAATCACGAACTCTTCACGGTTCCCAAAAATCCATCAAGAAGAGAAGTGTAATCATTACAAAGAAACTCTCAACCCTTTGTATACCTGACACAAACTGTGCTTCATTCCTTGGGAAGACACAAAGCATTAAAAGCGGTAGCAAAAATGAAAATAAGTCAACCTCCCTCCAAGCAAGAGTCGCCAGCAGAAGGAAAGCCTTGCTTTCCTCCCAGCTGGCGAGGGCCAATTGATTGGGGTCGGCAGCCTGTCACTAACAGCCTGCAAGGCAGGCCTCCAGAGGATCGCCTATGAAGCCCAAAAACCGGCCCCTGGCAAGCAGCCAAAGTAACGGAACATAAAAGCCAAGGAAAACAGCCGACCGCCGGGCCAGCAGGACAATGCAGCCTGCTGGAGCCCAGTGCCCACAGTTCGAAATCCGCCTACCCTGGGGACATCCCCGCTGACAGGGCCAAGATCCCCAGGGGCCCTCTCGTCATTTCGCCTAAGGTAATTGGGAATGGGTGGATAAGAGGACGCCACTTGTCATCTCCATATCCACCCATTCTCCTCCTACTTCCCTTTCTTGTGGGAAGGTATAAATAATCTTCCATTTCCCACAAGAGAGGGGTTGGATTTTCTCTCTCTAGAACTCTTACTCTAAAATTGCCACCCAGATCCTCACGAGCTGGGTTTTCTTAAGGCATTCACGGACTGACTTAGGCATCGGAGAGGGTTTCCTCGGACAACCTTCGAGGCCCTGTGCGTTCTCTGTGCAGGGATCCTGCCTGATCCGCCGGGAAGGTCCGACTAAAGGAGTAGGAAGAAAGAGAGTGTCAAGATTAATCGGTGAAACGCTCAGAACAACATAGAACAATTCAAGCCCGAATTCCACGTCGGGTTAATTGATTCCGACAACCGGAACAATTGTGATAGAATATTATTTTACACATTTTTATTTGATTGAACAATAATGTTTTTTTAATGTTTGTCATCTTAGAAAAAAAATACTTTAACCAAAAATCAATACTCCATATTATTAGAATTATTTTATGCACATTTTCATCATTGAAAAAATAAGTGTTATTTGAATAACAATAAAAACGCACAAAATAATTACAATAAATATCTTCTCGAAACAAAAAAGAACTTTTGTTGATTTGATACCAAGGTATCAGCTCTCATACCCACCCCCACCCTTGGGTATGAGAAACCCATACCTCACGGGTTTGAGGTATGGGTATGAAAACAAAAAAAGACACAAACAAACACATGTATGGGGTTTGGTCATTCCAAACCCATACCTCATACCCATACACGGTGAACCAAACAGCCCCAATTTATAAGTTCATAAGTTTTATTCTCATCCCTTGGATCAAATAGATTGAATGGCTAAGATGTGATGCTTTTTATTTATTTTTAAAACAAAAATTAATGATGTGTTAGTGTGTTACGTATTCCAAGCCAAACACATATTTTTTCTCACCCTCAATATTCTCACCATTTCATTTCTCTCACCACTATATTCATTTCTCTCTCCACTCTTCATTACTTGTTCTCACCACTTCCGAGTTCCCAATTCCCTCAATATTTCTCACCCTCAATATTTCCACCGTTTCCCTTGTTCACTAATGATCGAAAAAAAACTCAGTTTTGATATTTGTCACGCGAACTCGCTTCCCTCTGTTGAGTAATTTCCAGGTAATTTTTTTTTTTTCTGATATTTTATATAATTGGAGATGTTCTTGGTTTAATATCACTAACTGATATGTTTTTGGTGGTATTTAGTACTGTATATTTTAGTATAAAATTCATGATTTTTTTGGGGTTATTATGTTTGTAATTTGTAATTAGGGTTTAGAGGAATCTAAATTAGTTAGTGGGCACAATTAGTCAACAATTTACATGTTCTGATCAATTATATAGTTTTGCTATTTTTATGCATTTGATTAATTATTCAATTCGATTTGTTAGGTTTTTCGATTCAACATAGTTGGTTAAATCAGGAGTTCGATTCAACTACATCAAACATAGCTGGTGAAATTTCATTGCATTTCGATTTGTTAGGGTTTATGAGTTATTTTTGATGTTGCTAACGATATTTATTTAATTTTTTTATTGAGGATAATATTTTAATTATTTTTGAAAATAAAACAAACCCAAAATCTGATTTAACCAACTAGAGTTAAAAGGAATTTTGCGTAAAAACAAACCTAGAATGACGATGTTGTACGTTTTTTTACAAACAACCAATTTTCAATGTATTTTGTACTTTCAATTGGGTTCGTCTTAAAAGTTGATTGTTGTCCGTTTTGTTTGTCTTTTTTATAAGCTGATTGTTGTCCATTCTGTTGTGCGTTTTATTTGTCATTTTTATGATGTTTATGTGATATTGTGTTTTCTGTTCTTCATTGCATATGTGTCAGCCGAGATGTCGTCCAAAGGTTAAATTGTTGGAGTTGCAGAAAATGAGGGAGTACCGGAGGAAGATGTCAATTTCCTTGTCAAACGTAGGGGACAAAGGCTTGAGAAGTCGATTTCGAAGCTCAATGAAGCTTAACGTCACTTTGATTGATCAATATATATGAAACTTCAGCTGACAACAAATGTAACTTCAACAATATTTAATTGGAACGAGGATAGATTATAGTTGACTTAGAGATAGTAATTAATGGTGGACAAACAATAGTATAACTTTAACTGCTAAATTTGTAACTTCATCTCTATTACAACATAATTTTAATAAACATTTGTTTTCGTATTGGTGTAAACATTCAATTGTATATATTGAAACTTCAATACATTTGTTTCATAACTTCAACTCAATTGTTTTGAAACTTCAGCATCCGTAACTCTAGGTGTATGTAGAGAAACTTCAACTATATTGATCTGTCACTTCAATTGTTTCAGTTTGTAACTTCACTTTAATTGGTCAATATGCAACTTCAATTACTTTATAACGTCACGTTAACTGATAAATTTGTAACTTCATCTCCATAACAACATAAGTTTAATAAACATTTGTAACTTCACATATTTCGTAACTTCAGTTCATATGTTTTGTAACTTCAGTTCATATGTTTGGTAACTTCAGATCAATAAAATTATATTGTAGCAATAACGAAAAAATACAATAAATTACATATTAAAAATAAAAAGGAAAGAGATAAAATAAAATTATTTATTACGTTTATTCGAAGGTATACTGTATGCACTTGAAATCATGCAAAAAAAATACTCCTACTAAGAAACAAAATGAACGGTGATGAAGATGATAAAACGAAAACAAAACAAGAAGGGAGGAAATTAGAGAAATTAAAGAATTCTGATTTTTTTAAAATTATGAGTGTATGGAAGAAGAGAGAAGATGAATATTGGTAAAAGAATTAATTAGTGTGTAGGAGTTATTGGTAGAAAAGTTAATAGGGGTTAATTAGTGTGGTGGAAGGAGAGAGAAAGGATTAGAGATGGTAGTAATTGCTGCATGGGGAGTGTGAATTAGGGTGGAAATTTGTGTTTTTAAATCAAATCTCAACCTCCTCACCTCATTCTATGGCCCAAAATAAGACTTATGTACTTATAGGGAGGGGTCTTCTTATGAGAACCTCTCTCTCACACACACACACATATATATATAAAAAGCTAAAAACGAGTGCAAACGATCTTCCGGAGCCTAACATTGTTGAGCTCGGGATCTCTTGAGATTATTAACTGAGCTCAGTCCCGACTTTTGACCGAATCGATTTTGTAGCTCTACGAGTTAGCTCTTATTGTTACACACCTATTCGTATGTTAAGAATAGATTCATTTCATTATTTTGTCGAAACAATTCAGTTTTGTCATATTTAATTATTTAAGTAGTCCAAACAATTTACTTACTTCCTACCATTACTAATTTAAATTTTCATGCAGGCAGTACGATTAATGTAAGACTCTCATTTATATCCATGAGCTTGAATTAGATGTTCTCAAATAATCAAAAATAAATAAATAAATTTGTCACACATTCAAATTGAGGTCCCGAAAATTGACCATAAATATATTAAAACGTAATAATTATAGTATAATAATAAAATATCAAAGTAACCTATAGTTTAGAATTATTAGAATTTATAATTACGAAGTACTAAAACAACATATATATATATATAATGCTAAAAACGAGTCCAAACGATCTTCCCGGGCCTAAAACAAGTCCAAACGATCTAATAATTTAAAAAAAATTAAATTAATTTGTCACCCAATCAAATTGAGGTCCCGTAAATTGACCATAAAAAATCGACAACACAGCCTTAATTCAAAAGGTCGACCTGTTCGAGTTGGGTTTCAACTCTAAATTAACAGCTCATTTCGTATCGTATTATTTTATCGTTTTAATGGTGAAAAAAAATAATGGTAAATAAACCTAACTAGTAATACTACTTATATACCAAAAATTTAAAAGATAAATAAGAGTATTAATTTATTTAAAGGGTTATTTAACGATAATAATATCAACTATAGGGCGTCTTCCTAAAATAATACCAATTTCAATAAATCTGAGAATAATACGCATTATTGGAGTAGTTAAACAAGAATAGTATAAGTGACTTTATAACTTGCTACATCAGGTCACCTAATTAATATTTAAACTGCTACTTATCCTCCATCCTCCTACTTATACCTGGATAACGGGTGAATCGTGTCGGGTCACCTTCGGGTCGGGCCACTTACGAGTTATAATAATTGGGTTGACTTCGGGTCGGGTCGGATAATTTCGGATTCGAGTCATTCTCGGGTTTGTCATTTCCAACTTTTTTAGGGATATCGACTCGTTTTCTATAATAATAGTCGGGTCAGTTTCTAGTTAGCTCGAGTCAATTCGAATTACGGGTAAAAATCAAGTCTTCAATTCGGGTGTCGGGTCGGGTTGAGTTTGACTTATTCGGGCCGGGTCATTTTTGTCAGGTGTACTCCTCCTTACTTCTCTCCTTCATCCTCTCTCTCCATTACCCTTCATCTTTCTTCTGTTTTTTACTATATGTTTCGTTTAGATTAACGTGTTGATTTTGGTGTGAGATTGTGTTGTTAGCAAGATTTGGTGAGGTTGAAGACTTGAAGGAAGAGGAAGACGGAGAACATGAATGACGTTTAATGCCCCGTACACTTGAGTAATTGAAAATGAGCAAAGTAATATGAAATAAATAAAAGGGAAAAAGGAAGGTGAACGGGTTCTACCGCCAACTAATCATCTATACTACTCTGGTTTTACTACTCCAAAAATACGTATTATTCTCCGATTTATTAAAATTGGAATTATTTTCGGAAGACGCTCTATAGTTGATATTATTACCGTTAAATAAAATTAAAGGTGAAAAAGAAAGGTTGAAGGGTTCTACAGGTAGCCGGTCACCTATACTACTCTTGTTTAACTACTCCAATAATACGTATTATTCTCAGATTTATTAAAATTGATATTATTTTGGGAAGACAACCTATAGTTCGTATTATTATTGTTAAATAATCCTATTTAAAATATCATCTTAATTGAATTAGTTATACTCCAATAAATAACAAATTACATGTATACCCTTTTGTATTTGGCGCAAAATCAAAATAAAATCTTTCAATTTCCAACTTTTCTTATTTATTAATTAGAGTGGCGCTCAGATTCGGCGCCACCCGGTAGTGCCCTATCATTGTCCTTAAAGTAATACTTCCTCCGTCCCTAAACGATTGTCCCATTTTTCTATTACATGTGAGAAGTATTTTAATGAAACGTGACAATCTTAGTGGGACGGAGGAAGTATTACTTCGTACATGAGAGTAATAATTATTGGACCAAAAGTTTTTAATTTTCTTTTTTTATGAAATTCAATCACACTTATATTTTAAATGTTACACTTTGATTTTAATGAGGCGGTTACAATTTTAACTTAACAAATACTCCGCAATTGAATAAATGTACGAGATACGAGTGTAAACATTATGTACTAGATACAGGCCGAACATGTAAATCGACCCGAAACTGACCCATATGTTATCATAGAAAACGGGTTGATATCACTAGAAAAAAAGTTGAAAATAACAAACTCGAAAATGATCCGATCCAACCAGAAGTCAACTCGATTTGAATAACCCGGAAATGTATCGACCCGAATCCGACCCAATTGACCCGTTTGGGAGGCGTAGGAGGGAGTTATATATATATAGAGAAGGAGAAGGATACGGATTGACAAAGTAAGAAGCAACCCGTAGAATTCCCAAAAATTGATGTCATGTTCGATGAATTCTGGGATTCCTATTTCCACACTCTTGATTTGTATCCTTCTTTCTTCTTTCCCAGGTCAGCTTCGTTTACCTTTTATTTTTTGTTTTTCACGATTTCTATTGATTTCCAACTTCTTAATTTTTGTGGTAGAAATTGCGAATGATCTTCCTGAAATTCGATTACATTGTGGACGATCGCTCGCTTCTCATTTTGACCATACTGTTTCAAGAACAAGTTCCAATCATAGGGAACAAGGGACTACGATTAGTTTAAGGTTCAAGCTTTGGATGAGGGAATTTGCTCAACTTATAACTCACTCATAACATAAAAACTTAAAACAGAATTTGCCCAACTGGGGCTATAATGCCATCTTTAGGAATTGAATTCCGTAATTAAGACATTTCAAGTGTATGGGAAATGAGCATTTTATTTCTACCATGGAAATCACGAGAATGTGATCAACTCCGCATTTCCATGGGTCTTGCAGGAATGCCTTTAGCTGAGTCTATATGTACTCCATTTCTCGGTATGTTCCAACTTCAATATGGGGTACTTATAAGCTCAAAAATGAAGGAGAAAGAGATAAAAATGAATGAATGAATGAATGTGAGCCCACAATTTCAAGAATAACGTTAACTATCTTAACCACTGCACCAATGTACCACTTTTGTTAATTTAGACCCTTCACCTGCTTTGGACCCCAGTTTCTAGAACCGAATAGATCACCCTATGAACCGGTTCGGCCCTGATTTCTAGTTTATTGATTGATCTTTTTACTGACCGTATTCTCAATTAGAATTCTATTTCTTCGTTTTCTCTCAGTGTTGGGGGTATTCGTGAGTGTAAGAAGGGATTGGTTGTGCGAGGGCAAGGCGGGGTAGAGAAGGAGGCAGTTTCAAACCTAGGGGTCGTGTAGGTTTTGAGGGTGTGGCGTCATTGTCTGGCTCTCATCAGGAAAGGTAATGGAGTGATTGGTTTGGATGTGGCTCCCATGGCTGGATTTAGTGAAGTGGTATTCTATCTCTGGGTTAGTAGTGAATGGACGCAGGTGTCTCATCGACTGGTTGGGATTGATAGTTGTGGTTGATTACGAAGGAAGGTTAATTAGTTGGTTTGCCAGGTATTATCACTTTGACATGTAATTGCAATGGTTTTAATGATATTTTGCACCTTGAAAATTGCCAAAACAGGAATAGAGGAATGTCCAAGAATAGATGGAAACTGGAGGATTTTCATAGTCTACGAGGATGTAATGGAAACTTAAAAGATTGGGGGCTGTGGGGGGACTTATGTGGAACTTTGAGAGACTAAGCCTGAAGCGAAACGATCAGGAATCTTGAGAGATTTAGTGAATTAACCCTTACTTTTAACGAAAATTATGGCTTGTATGACAAACTTGTATTTTCTGTCTTTGTAAGATTTAGCTTACTTTTTATCCTTCAACCATTTGGAAAACAAAAGCTAAATTTTAGAGTTCCAAACTACTATCCCTGTCTTTTGATTGCAGCAATCCTTTGCTACTGACTTACATATAGGTCATATTCTTACACTTGAACAAATTATATACTCCGTAATATTCATAAGCTAAGCAAGAGTGACGCCGTCGCTTTCCTTGCTTAGCCCATCGTTGTCTTTACAATGACATTTATGCATTCCTGGGCAAAACTCTTAAATGCGTTTGGGATTCGTGTAATGAGTTAGTCCAATGTTGCTATGAGTTAAGCTAATCAATAATTATCTTAATGATTTCAGCTAACCATCTCCGCATCTCTAAGTTGCCTCTTTCACTCTAAATGATTCATGATTCATATGTATTCAATATGCATAAATGTTATGTTATCCCTATCTGCAGGAAATGTGCTAGCTGCAGCTATAATACTTAAGTCTATCCATCTATATACAACCCATGACTTGATAGGTAAACCAACAGTATATTTTCAGTGCAAAGGAGAGAACAAAACTGTATTGCCGGATGTGAAGAAAGCCAATGTTGACTTTACTTTTCAAGGGGAGGAATCATGGCAGGTTTTCCCTAACTTTACTTGGTTACAAGTCCATGATTGTCCATTCACTTTTATTTATAGGTATCCTGGCCTGTTTGTTTGGTTGCTCATATATACTAGAATAGACCTCATGCATGTATGCACAGACGCATTATATATATGGGGATTTACTTTATTGCATACTTTTTTTAAATATTTCCAATTAGAGTTTTATTGATTTTTACTTCTCTCAACTTTGTAACTTTGATTTGAGAAATAATCTGAAACTACAAGACATTCAAGATAATTACGCAAGGGCAATAAATGCATACTTAATGAAAATATTACCTTGTTATTTATTACTTAATTGTACTCTTACATTTGTCATTATGATGTTGTAGCCTTTGACAGAATTTTCCAGTAAGAAATGCAAGAGATGTGGACTTTATGAGGAGGATAAGTTTCTCTGGACTCATGCTGACGTCTTCGATGAATGGGAGCTTTGTCCATCGGATTTCACATCTTCTGATGCATTATATATTCTCGTCAAGGAAAAACAATTTAATGCCACTTTCTCATGTGCAACATGTATGGATCTTGGTGCAGGTAAAGTCTCTTAAAACTATACTAACTTAGTCGCATCGTGCATTCAGAGCCCCACTGAGACTCCGGGAACTAGTAGGTTCTGTGCTTATAAATCTCAGCCCAATCTTTGAATAGTCCATTAACTGATCAAGGCCTTTCATTTTGAGTTTCACAAATTCATGCAAAGCGGTCTTAAGCATTTTTGTATTTTCTCATTCTTAGTAATTGGTATCAGCCTCAATTATGGCAGTATGACCAAGATCAGACTGCGGTGTTCAAGTCTAGATCAAGCTGTAATCGATTTTAATTTGTATCATTATTCTTAGTAATCTATTTTCCATGTATGGCTACAGATCATCATGTGGCCCCTCCAATCAGCGGAAGAAGAGGACTAAGTGTCGGTGTAGTGATACTCATCAGTGCTACTGTCACTGTTAGTGTTTTAGTTGGTCTCATTGGAGCATACAAGTACTGGCGAAGGCGGAAGAGGCAGCAAGAACAGTTACGGTTTATAAGGCTCTTTGAAGAGCATGATAATTTGGATGATGAGTTAGGACTTGGAGATGATCTGTAACATTTAATGTTCGGTCACTTATAACTTTGTATAGATGACCTCAAGGAACGGGTATGGTTTTCGTTAGTATGATTAAAAAAATTCTTGTCATTTGTAGTAGACCATGAAAGATTGAAAGAGCAGGTGTAATTTAAAGCTATGATACTCAGAAACTCCGACATGTGAGTGCGGACACATGTCCAAGTAGTGTCTGAAATGTAATTCCGAAAATTTTAGGTTGAGTTGAGACAGTCAATGGAGTGTTTTGGCCAACTAAGTAGACACGATACAATGTGACAATCGTAAAATAATTTAATCTTAGTCATAAATGTAAACATTTTACTCATGTTTATACAATTTAAGATCTATGTTTCCAAAGCAACATTGCCTACTCTTAGGGTTCGCTTAGGATGAGGGTAATTATTCCGGGGTAATAGAGCAAAAATAAACTAGAAATGGATGGGCTTGTTACTTATTTGTAACATTTTATAGTGTAAAAGGGATATGAGGGGAATAATTATCTCATTGGGGGTAATGCATTACTTGGGGGAGAGGGGAGTAATAATTTCTCCTCAAATAAGCTAGATTTCCTTAATTTTCTCCATTTCCGCTTAACATCATCACTACTTTCCGTCATTTTTTAGTTCATTTTTCCTCTATTACCCCGGAATAATTACCCTCATCCCAAGCGAGCCCTTAGTCTCCTTAAAGCAGAGGGCAGGCTCAATATTGGTAATGTTAGCTGCTTTAATCAAGTCATCTCTGACACGGACTCTTTTATTAGCAAAACTTTCAGTGCCAAATACAAATGCAATGCGACCAACATCAATGATATCAGAAAACATCACAATAGAGCCTCATATGGCTGGACGGGTATTACATGGGGTCTTGAACTCATTAAGAAAGAGACGGCTTGGTCTTTGGGAAAACACAACGAACTTTCGATCTAGAACATAAGATGGATCCATGGAATGATACCAGTTCCAGTTCCGTGTGCTGGTATTGACACAACAAATGATCACTTCCAGTATCTAAAGGTTAAAGACATCATCGCTAGTCGCAACTCTTGGAATGTGGATCTCCTCAGTTCCATCCACGGCTCTCACTTGTCCTCAGGTCCATCACGACTCTCACTGGACTAATCTTATTATGTCAATCCATATCCTTGTTTCGGCACAACATAATACAATTTACTGGACCAAAACAATCACGGGGTATTTATGATGTGTAGAGTGGTCATAGAACGACTTTTGATGATCTTCGAGCTTTGACTTTTAATCTTAGAGATTTAGAAGGTTTTGGTCCTCAGATGCAAACCTTCTTCAACCTTCGACTACGGCGTATCCCAGGGCCATACAAGTAGAAAACTCTGCTTTGGAAAATCATGAACGACGCTTTACCTCAAGGTACTGAATTCAAATGATGAAATAAACGTCCCTGCCCATGGACGGTGTCATCTTTGCGAAGCTCCTGATGCGGAGGAAACCATTGACCACCTCTTCATAAATTGCCCTCTGGTTGCCATGGTTTGGGGGTCAGACCCCCTAGGTATTAACTGCCATTCAGATAATCATTTAGATGCCAAGCTTTGGATCATCAACTGGTTGACCTTCTTCCACAAACAAGAAGATGCTTATTGGCAGCTTTCATCCCATTTCATGGCTACAATTTGGTTTATATGGGTCCTTCGCCATTGTGCCGTATTTGAAGGGGTCGGGTGTTCCGTTGATGCTGCATTGTCTTTGATCACTTCTCACGCCACTTTCCAGGACAGTGCCCACATTCCCGTTAAAAAGCCCCATTCTTAAGGAGTTACTGATCAAAAATTAAAATTGGGAAGTCATTTCTCTATCATAGGCGATACTAGTACGTGCTCCCATTATCAGTCTGTGTGGATGGGTCATGGACCAAGGACTTCACCGCTTCCACTGGTTGGGTCCTGTGGACATGACTTAGGTCCACGCCGATGCGGTCAGGCGTGAGTTTTGGTAGGCGGATGTTCTTGTGTGAGGTTGATCTCGAATTGAAATTTAAATTATATTGGAGTCGACACCGAATTTTATGGGAGTCCGGACCCATTCGAATCCACTATGTGCTTAGACGTACTGCTCACCAAGCACGATTTTCCTTAGTATTAGAGCTTGTAGGGTTCGTCCCTTTGCACCACGATATCAATATCGAATATATCGAATATCGTGTATGGAAGGACTCTTGTGACCAATGGTTTCGGGCATCCGAAAATCGTAGATTCTGAGAAAGGGGTGAAGGTATGTGTTGGTAAGTCCATGAAGGACACCCAACCCCGCCCGCACATAGCGACCTCTACTGACATCGATTGGTGTTCTTGTATGCGTGTTAGTAAGATGGTGAAATGTTATGACAGACACTGTTTTATGCTAGACATGCGAATTGTATGTTTATTACGTCGTTTAATGCATCTCGATTTGTATTTGTCAAAGTTATTTTAGCATGCGATGTTCATTTGAAAACACGGATTTCACAATACGACAAACAATTGAAGTATCTAACTAGAAACGGTGAACGCAAACTATAAATGAACTCATAAATAGAAACGTAAACTGGAAATCGAATACCATATACTGGACAGACTCTAATCGACTACGTATTGCATTATCACGTACTGATCAGAGGACAGGATTCGAGCGCATGGCACCGTGCGCCCTGAAAGTCAGGCGCGGGACCTGGTGCACCTAGGCTGATAAGGCTAAAGTAGTATAACCTAATCATAATAATCCTAATGAACAGCTAACAAGTAGCTAGCGGTAGTAAATAAGGGTCGAATCCACATAGAGACATACAAATGAATATTGCTAATTATCTAAATTCGACTAATTTATTTAATTCCAATTTATTTGATTTTTAACTAAAATAATGCGATTACGTAAATAAAAGGGTTCTAACAATATTAAAGGATCTAGGGCTTTCCGGTTCACTATGCAATTAAATTAAATTGGGTAAAGTTAATTAATCATTCAATCAATCAATCACAGTTATTTAAGGCAAAGACACTGTCTTTCAGATCTTATGTCAACCTTAGGATAGATTCTGACGGGCTCTTGCAACTTACCAGATTATCCTACCCACTTATTTGTAAGTCTACCCTTACCAGGCTTTCGATCTTAGGTTTGGGTTCCTAAACATTCAACTAGTTCAACATCTCAAACTAATCAAACAATTAATTAAACTAACATCCCCAATTCAATTAATATAGATCCCCTTCAACCTAAAAGAATAAATTAGCTACTCATAACGAAAGATAAAACAACAAAAGAATTAAGCATAATAGAAATCAATATAAAAATAAGGGAAAGAGGAAAAGTACCAATTACAAAGAATTGAAGGATTGAATAACTAAGAAGTATGGTTACAAACTTGAAGAATTCCGAAACTAATAATAAGTCTAAACTAAAGTTCTGAATATGAAAGTGTGATTAAAATCTAATCCTAAGTGTATATATACTAATAATGATAAGGAGTCTCATTACTCCTACTTTCCTAAGGACTAGAAGAAACTAATTAGGAAATAATATCCCGTAAAATAAGAGTTACGGTAAGTTAAGGAGTCTAAAACCTAAAAATACCGCAAAACAGCTTCAAACCGGTCGGTTTAGATTTGTCTCGACCGATTCAATGCTGTCCCGACAGGTTTGGGTCCATCCCGACCGGTTCGGATTTTCCTGCACTGCGCGAAGAATTTGAAATGCTTCCTGTTTCTTGGTTACTTCTCGGATTTGAACGTGTGATATACAGTTGGAAAGCTAAGAGAAAGAGATTTTTAATGCCACCTAAATCACCTCTATCGGAGTTGTAGAACTCAAGATATTCACGTTTGAATTTAACCCTTGTTTTAGCGACCGTTCTTTATTCTTGAGTTGCATTCGTTCGAGCTTTCCAACTTATTTCTTTATCGATTCTTATTGTTTATTCACTTCACATTCTTCTTCAAGTATTCATTTAGTATCCTCTAACTTTAATCACTTCTTCCTTGTAGATTTCATGGCACGATTCTCGTCATTGCCCAAAATGTAGCTTCATCGCCTTCATTTGTCTCGTTTCCTACAAAACGTAAACAAAATATTCGGCATAACAAAGAAGAACAAAAGCTAGAAAAGCGACTTCTAGGACACATAAAACAAACCAAAATAAAGGAAAAGTTGGGGTTAAATATATATACAAAATGAGTTCATCATAGGCCTACGATGTTCGGGACCAAAGCGTGATTCTAGCTCGATCCCGAGCCCTTGGGAGGTCTTGTCCCAACTCATCCTATCTAGGCCCTATATACGACGAACACCGTTTCCAACTAGTAAGTCTTTACTGTTAACCTCTCAAGGTAATTAGCTCAAAGTTGGGAAATGGAATAAAAGAAAATGTGATTAGAAGTAGTTATTTAATGGAACGTTCCTTAAAGAATACATCATGACTTAGACGTATCGACTTGCATCGCGAGCATGATTCCCTAAGCGAAACATATATCATTATTTGACCATTTTAATAGTCTACGATGTTTTGTTTTAGCCTCAACGGGTACTCGTCTTTTAGACCGTCTTGCTTTATGATTTGGATCGGTGTGTCGACCTAATACGAATATCGGGACCTTTCGCATCGCGGCACCGTTGTTTGGCTATGTGACCCATACAGTGCTCGGATTGACGTCATTAGGTTTCGTATTCAGTCGACCCTCGATGACCCTTTGTATTTGACGGCCGGTTATATAACCGGTATCAAATAATCAAAAGGAGTGTGCACGATTATCAAGAATAGGCGGGAAACGAATCTACGACCATGTCACAACCATGAAATCAGACGCACGCCATGAGGCGCATTGATGTTCGAGCACAGGGGGTCGCGCGCCTCAATTATGAGGGGCCATAACCCTCGCGTTCTGGCTATCCATTATGCGGACTTTTGACAGATTCGAGTGTCGAAAGCTAATGACTTGGAAAACCGATTCCTAAAGCAGTCTACAAATCCCTAGCCTTACCGACATCGTAGTTGGACCAAAGGTCCTTGATGACGAAGTTGGCTTCCTTGGGATGCGTGCCTAAAACGAACTACGATCCATCCTTGCAAACTTTAAGTCCCCGTCTTTCGATTTCGTGATTTCGCTACTGTGGACGTGACATAGGTCCACCTCGACGCGGCCACGCGCGGGTTTTGGTAGGTGAACGAATCTCATGTGAGATGATTCTCGGGTTGAAATTTAAATCGAAATGGAGTTGCCACCGAACTTTGCGGGAGTTCGGGCCCATTCGAACCCACTCTATATTTTGTGTGGACCGTGCACAAAGTACGGCCCACTTCGATACTAGAGCGTGTGGGGTTCATCCCTTTGCATTACGATACCGATGACGATATTATCGGGTATCGTACATCAAACGACTCTCGTGCGCCAACGGTTTCGGACATCCGAAAACCGAGGTTCTGAGTAAGAGGTGGAGGTACGTGTTGGGAAGCCCACAAAGGACACCCAATCTCACCCGCACTTTAGCGGCCTCTACTAAGATACCGTTAGATTTTAGAATACGCGCGCTAGTAGTTCGGTTGAATGTTATGCAAATAGCGTTTTTGACTAAACATGCGAGTTATGTTCAACTACGTCGTTTAATGCATCTAAACTAACGTCGAAGTTACTTTAGCATGCGAGGTTCGTTTTAGTACAATAAAACAAACAACGAAAATAAAAGCGCGAAAAAAAATAGATTACAAGAACACGAGCGGAATACAACCCGGAAATACAATACAACAAGCGCAAAAATCAAAATAATTGAAATAGTAACGATGATAATAATGAACTAGACGACGTAAATAACGATAGAACAATGCATGATTTTGAAAATTTAGGCACGTGATAGTCTTTACACGTGATGACCGAGGTCTTAAAAATATTTGATAAGGCTTATTGAAGGTAGAAAGTTCACGGTTTTGACGTGACAAAGGCCACTCGATCAAGTCATGGGGAAGACTCGACCGAGTGCCCTGTTAAAAACCCTCCTGCCTGTTTTTTGGGGTGCCACCGATCGAGTGGGCTATGGCACTCGATCGAGTGCCCCCTGTACGAACAACAATTCGTTAGAAAAATGCGTCGATCTTGAATTTGCTTTAGTTTTAAATCGATAATCTATTAAGCCGCGTATAAAAATATGGTATAATCTATACTTGGCTTAATTTTTGATACTCGCGATATGTATGCTATTATTACGAGATCGATTATCGGGAATTTTAGAAAAGATGTTTATAAGTTGTTTTAAATTGAACTAGGACGAAATAATTCCCTCCGCGTCGTAATGTCGTTAATCAGTACTTTCGGACCATGTGACAATTATTCGGCGTCAACGGGTTCGTGCTAGTACGGTTTATTGATTAATTCTTTTAGACATAATATTCGACTACGGAGTCGGTATCGCATCTTAAGAATAATCGTTTTTATTTGTTTGATTAGAGCGAAAGTCAATTCCCTCCGCATAACGACATCGTTATTAATGCTTTCGGATTATGTGATGTTCGATTTGCATCAAAAAGTTTCGTTCTAACCTTAAAAGAAGAAATCGAATATGTTTAAGGAGGAATATTCGCGATCCCATCATGCCCTTGAGTGTTTAGGGTGGGGCTCCTCGAAAGGGCTCTACCACTGTTACAACTCGTAAAGGGGTTAGAAGGGTCTTATGCGAAATTCATCTTTAAACCTATTCGATTCGAGATTGTTTTTATAAATTGATGTATGTGCGATGTTTTAATGTTAATTCGATAATAATAATAATGATACTAGAATCGAAAAAATAAAAGAGATAAAAAACGACGAAAACGATGACGAGAAAGACGAAAGAGATGAGAGAGACGAGAGAGACGAGATAAGGGAAGAGAGAAAAGGGAGAAGTCGGGATTGAATTTTGCGCCCTCAACCTACATGCTTTGTCTTTTCGGAATAGGGCTCGTCTAGTTGTGGCTTAGGCACGGGAGCGTCGAGACGATATAGGTGAGTTATGGTGGTTTAAGGTAGAAGAAGGGTTATGAGAATCGTATGAAGAATTGTGTGTGTAAAGTTGTTGCAAAGGGTTGTATTTATAAGAAAAACCCAACCCCCTCGACCTAGGGTTACTCGATCGAGTGCCCCCATGGACTCGATCGAGTGGCCATTAAACGGTGACAAGTGGGCCTTTTGAAGGCCCACTCGATCGAGTGAGCTGATACTCGATTGAGTGGGTCAGGCGGATGAGATATTTTGGATTTTTTGACTTCGAGTTGAACTCTCGAAGCTTGCATGGCTGTTTTTGTGTCTCGGAAATGACTTTCACCGGAGTTTGACTCGGTCGCTAAAAGATGGTTTTATTTCCGGTGTCAGTTTTGACCCAAATTAGTCTTCTTTGATTGGAAATGACCTACTGGGCCTGAATTTGATGTTGGGTTTGTGAGATTTGTACTCCGTAAAGAGCCCAAGCCAAGTACTAATGGTTTTGAGCCCATATTCAAGCGCGTTAAAGCATGTTCACGTCCGATCATCATCGGGTGTTTGTTAGAAACTGCTATAGACACCTAGCAGCCAAATGTGGGTGTCTTTAGAGCCCCCACTCTGACTGAGGCTTGAACAAGGCGAAAGTCAGAGTAGCTACCAGGCCAATCGAGGATTAAAACCTGGCAGACTTCCGGTCGGGTCGTTTATTGTCCATTAGACTCGCGTGAAGGGCTCGCCCGTCATAAGATAGAAATCATACCAGAGTTGATGCTGATAGCTCCGTGGGGAGTCGAACTTGCCTTAGGAGTTCCGGCCTTCCGGGGTGCGCCTGTATGTAGGCATATCCCGTGCTGTCTCAGGAGAAATGCCACCTCGGGCTTTCCGCTGGGGAGTTTAGTGAGTTGCGCGGGCTTGCATTTGAAGCCTTGAGCGTACCTGTGTACAGTTACATAGAATTTTGCATGTAACATCTAGGTAAAACACAACTCGCGCTGGGGAATAAAAATTTTGAATTTTGGAAATTTTGAGATTTTTAAATTTTTTTGAAACTTAGGAAATTTTTGAAAATTTTGACTTTTTGAAAATTGGGAATGCTCGGGACGACTGTGCTACTATTTAGGAAACTGAGATCGGGCCTGTATGCCAAGGCCCACCCGGGCTAAGGAATCATGCATAATGGTAGGAGGATTGTCAGGGCTTGGTGTTATAAATACACATCCCCTGTTTTAGTTTTTCTGCATCCTCACAACTCTTCTTTCCTGAAAACAGAACTCTCATCCTTTTCAAGAAATTTAGCTATGAGTGTTGAACGTTTGACCGCGATGCTGCAAGATTGCTCCCGACGCTTTAGGGACACGGACATGGTATCTTTAACTCAGACGGGTGTTTCTCAGCTGTTCACAATCCTTCAGATACAGGTGGATAATTATTTCCTTGATGCTTGTTTGTCCTATTGGGACGACGCATACCATGTTTTTTCCCTCCCTCGGGGCGAGATCTGTCCTATACCCGAGGAAATTGCTACTGTAGGAGGATGGAATCCTTTGTCCCGTCCTGCTGTCCCGTTTTCAATTCATGATCCTAGGAGGAAACTGCGGGAATTTTTGGGAGTTTCTCACATGGAGGTATCCCGTATGACAGACGGGGACAATATTTCTTTGCTTGACTTGGCCGAGAAATTTATGAACCCGCACGATGTCCGGGTTATGCCGGTCCACAGCCGTCGGGCCTTTGCTTTTTGTATGCTCCATATCTATTATTTCGAAAGTCACATGGATTTGCTGTCGTGTATGGGCAACGTTCAACTTTTTACTGTGGTCGACCTGATGGAGACGGAGCACAGTCCCGCATGGCTGATTACTAGGGAAATTATCCAGGGTTTGGATAATCGCAAAAGGGATTCGTCAGTTCGTCTGTTCGGGAGCACCCGTCTGCTGCACGCATATCGCTTCGGTTTTTTTTGCGATACTCTGCTACACTGGCACTCGATCGAGTCACCCTGGCACTCGATCGAGTGCCCTCGTCAAAAACTTGCTGTCTGTTTTCAGGGGTGCCACTCGATCGAGTGACCCCTAGGCATTCGATCGAGTGCCCCCAGGTGGACATGAATTATATTTTGCTTTGAGAACTTATAATTTTTGTTTCTTTTTCAGCTTTGGCTATTTGAGAGGCTATCGATCATAGAACATCCCCTTGACCCAAGTCGGTACTGGCCTAATTAGGTGATGACAAGGAGACGAACCATCGATTTTTCTCGCCATATCAATCAGAAATACTGGGATGAAGATCTGTCTTTTCATAGCGGTCCGTTGATCCGATGGGTGGTGTCGTGGTGGTCTATTTATGTTTTGACAGGTTTGGCACCGAGGGATAAGGCTCTAGGCAGACAATTCACCTCTACCCCGACCGCATAGTTAGGCAGTATGGTTGGTCTCAGAGGATCCTGGAGAACGAAGCAGTTGTGAGCGACCCTACCTAGCTAACTGACGTAATGTGCGACACCTGGATACAACGACAGTATACTTGGCCCACTTGGCCCGTTCCTGAGTCTCCTCACTCAATTTGGGTATCAGACTTCTATGAAAAATGGACCAAAGCAGATTCTGCCAAGGCCCGAGCGGCTTTGAAAGTCGACGAAGCTTTTGACCTGCTTCGACGAGAACAAGCTAAAGACAACCGGGGTTTCTTTGATGAAGGATAGACTCCGGCCACCTTAGTTCGCCTAAGGTCAAGTCAAAGAGGAAAGTCTAAGACTCGAGCTGAGGGGTCTAGTGCTAATGGTGCTCGGGGGGAAGTGAGTCCCCAGACAGACTTTGAGAGGAGACTTGGGTGCCGATTATCAGTGCAAGACCGACTTGGTCCTCGGGATAGGCTACCTGAGCATGTACAGGCTCGACTCGGACCGGTTACAATAGCAGAAGACCCATTATCGAAGAAACGGGTTTGAGCTAAAGAGGTTATCTTGTGATCCGAGAACACTCGCCCCCGCCCCGGCGACATCGGGCTCCACGTGACCCAAAAGACAAAGGCAAGGGCAAGATGCCCTAAATACTAGTCTCCTTCTTTATTATTTAAATATTACTATTATTTTTGTGGTGTGCTTTTTTGTTGTTGTTTTTTTTTGTTTTTTGTGTGATGTAACTTTGAAATTCCCGAGTTTATCGGGTTAAAGACATATTTATTAGTGAATACCGTTTCTGTCTTTTTTCGTCATTGCAGTGGTTTCGCCATTTTGAGGGGCTCCCTACGTATACACAATAGTGGAATCAAACCAAATGTAGTTCGTGTTTAGAATTTTGCAATTACGAAATACACCAAGACTATTAGTTCGAGGCGTGCGCGACAGATAAATAATCCTAACTTATTGATTTGCTTATAATTTTGAAAAATTATTTGTAAAAAAGATAAACTTTCATAAAACCTTTGCAAATGACATTGAAATAAGGTTTAAGGGTAGTAGCGCTTCAACTGGTCTAGGTTGGTCGGGTTAGTTGGTGAATTCATTCCCGTCCAAATCCGTCAGCATCAGTGCTCCTCCTGACAAAACCTTCTTCACTAAATACGGCCCAACCCAATTAGGTTTGAATTTTCCTCTTGGGTCAACTGGTAGCAAAGCTCGAACGGACTTGAGGACCAAACCCGTTCTTTGATATTTCTGGGCCTAACTCTTTTGTTGAAGGCCCGTTGTATTCTTTTTTGGTTTATTTGGATAATGTTGAGGGCCCGTGACTGTCGTTCGTCCAAAAAAACTAGCGAGTCGTATCGAGGTTGGACCTAGTCTGCCTCAGGCACTTGGCTTTCAAGTAAAATCCAGAGAGACGGTACTTCTAATTCGACTGGCTGGACTGCTTCCATTCCGTACGTCAAATAATACGGAGTTGCCCCGGTTGCGGTGCGGATGTTTGGTACCCCCATAGGGCAAAAGGTATTTTGTCGGACCAGTCCCGGTAATTATCAGCCATTTTTTTAAGTACGGTGACAATTGTTTTGTTAGCTGCCTCTACCGCTCCATTTGTTTGGGGACGGTAAGGCGAAGATGTATGCCTCTGGATTTTATATTTGGCTAGCAAAGTAGCGGTTTCGGCTTGAAAATGCGTCCCGTGATCACTGATGAGCTCGTGCGGGATCCCGTACCGGCATATAATCTTGTTTTGGATGAACTTAGCAACATGTTTGGCATTCAAGATTCGGTATGACTCGGCTTCGACCCATTTGGTGAAATAGTCGATAACCACCAAAATGAAACAATGACCTCCCGTCCCGGAAGGATTTACCTTTCCAATTATATTGATCCCCCAAGTCGAAAATGACCATGGTGACGTCATGGTGTATAATAGGGATGACGACATATGCTGCACGTTGGCAAAAATCTGGCAGTTATGACAGTGTTTGACATATAACTGGCAGTCGGTTTCCATACTGTTCCAGTAGTATCCAAGTCTCATGATTTTCTGGACTAGCATCTGGGCGTTCTTATGGGGACCATTTTGACCGTCGTGTACTTCAGCCATAACCTTCTCGGCTTTTATTTTGTCGACACATAGGAGGAGAGCCCCTTGTGACGTCTTTTTGAATAACTGTCCGTCGTCCGTACGAATAAATTGGGTAGCCAACCTTCGTAGGTGTTCTTGGTCCGGTTTTCAGTTCACGAAGAATATTCTCCTGTTGTCATGTAGGTTAGAACAGCCTGATACCAAGGTTCCGGGTGGGTTACCTTGATATCTTGAATGGAGTGGATATATGCCGGCTCGGACCATCTTTCAACACAAATCGGCATGCTGGTTAGGTGATCTGGGATATTTAATAAGGATGCTAATTTGGATAGTGCATCCGCAAATTGATTTTCTTCCCGGGGTAAATAAATGTATTCCACCTTTTGGAATTGTTTTTCGAGAACCCTTAATCGCGCCTGATAGGCCACGAGGTTGGCGTTCCGAGTTTTCCATTTTTGGAGAGCTTGATTGATGACTAGCGACGAGTCTCCGTGGACCCGAAAGTTCGTGGCCCCTAAGTCAGCGGCGACTCGCAACCCGTGAATGCATGCTTCATAATCGGCTGCGTTATTAGTCACGTCGAAATCTAGTTTAATGGATAGCGGAGTATGCTCCCCTTTCGGTGAGATAATCAGAATTCCGATCCCGAACCCTCGGCAATTGGATGCCCCGTCGAAATACAAATCCCATGCCTCTGTGTCGGTATGGAATATGTCTTCGTTTAGAAAGGACCAAGTATCGAGGTGCCCTTCTTCGGACACGGGACTATCGGTGAGAAATTCGTCCACTACCCGTCCTTTAATGGCTTTTAATGGCACAAATTTGAGGTCAAACTCTCCCAGAATTAATGTCCATCTGGATATCTTGCCATTGAGGATGAGCTTTTCGAACAGGTACTTGATAGGATTCATTTTGGATAAAACATGCACCTCGTGACTGAGCATATAGTGCCGGAGTTTTTTGGTGACCCAGCCTAGGGCGAGGCACGTCTTCTCGAGCATGGTGTATTTGCATTCATACTCCAAGGATTTTTTGTTGATGTAGTAAATTGCTCGTTCTTCTGAGTCAACTGTCTGGGCCAGCATAGCCCCCATGGCTGTCTCGGTCGTTGTTAGGTATAACGACAAAGGCAAGCCAGGTTGAGGTGACATTAATGCCGGCGGAGCAGACATGATCTCCTTGATTTTGTCGAAAGCTGCTTTGCATTTTTCATCCCACAGAGTTCGTTACCCTCTTTTTTGTTTTTTGAAAATAGGTTCACACACCATGGTTAGCTTGGATATGAACCGGCTGATATATTGAACCTTCCCGAGAAATCCCCTTATCTCCTTTTCGGTTTTAGGAGGTTGCATCTCAGTAATGGCTTTGATTTTAGCTGGGTCGACCTCGATACCGCGTTGGCTAACGATATGACCCAGTAATTTGCCAGATGTTACCCCGAAACTGCACTTTTGAGGGTTTAGCCTCATGTTGTATTTGCGCAGTCGGATGAAGAATTTCCTTAGCGCAGCAATATGCCCATCCCGATCTTTAGACTAGACGATCATGTCGTCTACATAAAGTTCCACCTCCTTATGCATCATATCATGTAATAAGGTCGTGGCGGTTCGTTGATAAGTGGCCCTGGAATTGATAAGACCAAATGACATGACGGTGTAACAGTAAGTCCCCAAAGGCGTAGTGAAGGTGGTCTTACTCATATCCTCTTCTGCCATTTTGATCTGATTGTATCCGGCATACCCGTCCATGAACGATAAAAGGGCATGATTGGCTGTGTTATCCACGAAGATGTCGATATGTGGCAATGGAAAATTGTCTTTCGGGCTTGCCTTGTTAAGATCCCGAAAGTCTACACATACCCGAACCTTACCGTCCCTTTTAGGTACCGGTACGATGTTCGCAACCAGTCCGGATATGCGAACACTTGTATGAAGTCTGCTTTGAATTGTTTGTCGACCTCTTCTTTGACCTTAAGAGACCATTCGGGCCTCATTCTGCGGAGCTTCTGTTTTACCCGATTACACCCATCTTTGATGGGTATACGGTGTTCAGCTATTTCCCGATCTAATCTCGGCATGTCCTTGTAGGACCATGCGAAGACATCCTTGAATTCTTGAAGGAGGTTCGTGAATTGTTATTTCTCCTCGGGATCTAAAGATAACCCTATCTTAAGCATCTAGGCCGGGGCTCTAAAGTGGTTCCCACATTGATGGACTCAGTTTCTTCGATTACCGGGTCTCGGGATTCCCTTTGTTCTAGTTGCTCGATCATTGGTCAGAGGCAAGATTGGAAGTGCCCTCGGGACAGACCCCGAGGCTCAAGTGGAAGTGACTACAGGGAGAGGGGTTACAGACTCGACTCTAGCACCAGACCCCCCAGACTCGGACTCAGACTCAGACTTAGACTCAAACTCAAACTCAGTATCAGTGTCCGGCATGTGTCCTTCACCGGTGGTCAGCTTGTAGACTCGGCCTTGGCTGTCGGTCCACTTGATGATCTTCCTCCATGCCCTTTTACCCGGTATCAGAGCCAACTTCAGAGATCAGCTTCGTGGGATCGAACCTGTTGCTTCGGAGGATCAGGTTAACCAAGTCTTCTTTAAGGGTCGGTACAACCTTGTCTTCCCCAAATAGGAGCCCCAGCACGGGTTCGGCATTGTCAGCACCCTCCTTAGATTCAGATTGGACGAGGGCGAATATGTCATCTGGGATGTAGTTGCATTCCCGAGCCAATTTGGTCTCGAGATATGTAATGGTGGGTTGGTATAGACCAACTTGGACAGCTCCGAATACCGGAGTAACAAAGTAGTCAGTTAGTCTCGGGGCTATAAGCGCCTAGGTAGGTACCCTTAATGATGTCGCTGGCCTTCTCAATTTCTGTCTGGACCACATTTCCCGGGGTAGCAGCGTACCCTAGACCGAAGCGTGATTCTCCATCGTTCAAGACTTCAATAATCTTCCCAGCTGGAAGATATGGCCTCGAAATAGCCCCCGATAAATATCCCAAATTTTGTAGCATCGTATTGATGCTAGTGGTGAAGTAAGGCCTGAAGAGATATTCCTCTTCGATCATCCCTACAAAGTCGAATCCTCGGAGGTCCGTACGGCCCGTGGCGTTGCAGCTAGCCACGGTTATGGGGGTTGCCTCCAAAGTAATAATGACACCATCTTGAGGAGAAGCTTCACCTTTCAGTGGAGAGTTGAGGACACTGCCTTAACGGCGTGGATCCACGGCCTTCCGAGGAGCAGGTTAAAAGAAGAGGTGACATCAATCACCTGGACTCCAACTTCTTTTCAATTGGGCCCGTTATAAGTGTCAGCTTAACGACCCCAACAACCGATTTCGGGCTTCCATCAAAAGCCTGGATAGTCTGCGCGGTCGCAAGGTAATCGGCCTCGGTAATGCCGAGGGCCTTAGCGGTTCTTAGAGGAAGGACGTTCATTGCAGACCCATTGTCAATTAGAGTCATCGGGAGATAGTTCCCTCGGCAGATTACCGTGATGTATAGGGCCAAGTTATGGGTGGCCCCGAATGGTGGTAGGTCGGACTCAGAGAAGGTGGTTATCGGGCCTTCTTCTTTGGACTTGCCCTTGAGATGGGGCATGATGGTGGCTACTAGAATAATAATAATAATAATAATAACAATACTAGAATCGAAAAAAGAAAAGAGATAAAAAAAATGACGAAAACGATGAAAAAAATGACGAGAAAGACGAAAGAGACGAGAGAGACGAGAGAGACGAGATAAGGGAAGAGAGAGAAGGGAGAAGTCGGGATTGAATTTTGCACCCTCAACCTACATGCTTTATCTTCTCGGAATAGGGCTCGTCTAGTTGTGGCTTAGGCACGGGAGCGTCGAGACGATATAGGTGAGTTATGGTGGTTTAAGGTAGAAGAAGGGTTATGAGAATTGTATGAAGAATTGTGTGTGCAAAGTTGTTGCAAAGGGTTGTATTTATAAGAAAAACCCAACCCCCCCAACCTAGGGTTACTCGATCGAGTGCCCCCACGGACTCGATCGAGTGGCCCATTAAATGGTGACCAGCGGGCCTTTTGAAGGCCCACTCGATCGAGTGGGTCAGGCGGATGAGATATTTTGGAGTTTTTGACTTCGAGTTGAACTCTCGAAGCTTGCATGGCTGTTTTTGTGTCTCGGAAACGACTTTGACCGGGGTTTGACTCGGTCGCTAAAAGACGGTTTTATTTTCGGTGTCGATTTTGACCCAAATTAGTCTTATTTGATTGGAAATGACCCACTGGGCCTGAATTTGAGGTTGGTTTTGTGAGATTTGTACTCCATAAAGAGCCCAAGCCAAATACTAACGATTTTGAGCCCATATTCGAGCGCGTTAAAGCACGTTCACGTCCGATCACCATCGGATGTTTGTTGGAAACTCCTATAGACACCTAGCAGCAAAATATGGGTGTCTACAACTACATGAGTGTACGATACTCGATTAGCGTCATAGGACGTTCACTAGAATCGTTTTAGAAAATAGTTCTCATTATTAGTATACGATGATATTAAGAATGATAGAACGAATACGATAATTAAAGTTAGATGTTAGTGTACCGAATGTAAAAGTTAGTATACAAGAAATTAAATGTTAGCAGTTAAATGGGATAAATAAACCTTAGCAATGTTAGATGCGAAATAGTAAAGAGAAGCAAGTATTAGTGTATGAGATTGAACACCCTCAACCTACATGTCAAATGTCTCGAAGTATGGCTCGACGGAGTATTGATATGGACAAAGGGAGCCTCTCGGATGTGGGAATAGTTCGGGCTTTTTTAGAGTTTTTGTGAAGCGTATTATGCAAAAATGCAAATAGACCGAAAAAAGAATATTCCTTAATGATGAGTCGGGGTCATTTATTTATAGGAAATGTCAAGTTTTGAAATGCATTTGAGCTTTATCTCAACATAAAAGGCGCATAATAGTTGGCGCCTTGATCCTGGAGCGCGAAAATTCTCCGGCGCGCCTCAATTCTTAGGCGCAGGACTTCGTGCGATTGAATTTGCCAGGATCGGAAGTTGCTCGAAATACGAGGTTGACATCCGTGTAATCCGAGGTAAGATTGTATTCTGTTTTGGCTTTACTTGATTGTGTATTTAGACGTCATTTGGTCCCTCTGATTTGTTACGGGGTTTCGATTTTGATCAGGTTTAATTGGGTCGATAAAAGATGATTTTGCCCCCAATGGCGGTTTTGGTTTTAAGTAACTTTATTTGATTTGAAACGACTCACTAAGCATGAATTTGAGGTCAATTTTGAGAGATTTTTACTCCGCTATGTGTCCGAGTCAGATACTATTGATTCCGAGCCCATACTTGAGCGTATTGATGCATGTTGACATCTGATCATCATCGGGTGTTTTGTTGGAGATTGTTGCAGACACGAGCAGGCAAAATGTGGGTGTCTACAGAGCCCCCACTCTGACTGAGGCTTGGACAAAGCGATAGTCAGAGTAGCCCCCAGGTCAATCGATGATTACAACCTGGTGGCCTTCCGATCGGCTTGTTTATAGTCCAATAGACTGCGTGAAGGGCTTGCCTGTAACAACCCAGATTTTCAATGAATTTATTTAATAGATAATGCGGAAAGTTATCTAAGTCATTTAATTAAAATTATATCAGAATATGATTTAAAAATCTGGATCACTACAAATCCATAACCAAAAGCGACTATTACATAGTCTATATTTCTTATTACAAAATATAAATTGCCAATTTACACTATTTATTTATATTACACTCTTTGCTCAACTTTCCCCCGTACGTCTAAATACCTGCAAAAATATAAAACAGAGTTCGCTGAGCGAAACAGCAACCAAACCGTTCTTCTAACATCACCTCACAGACATAAGACAATCATGCATGTGAATAACCAACAATATGCTCGCAAAAATATTAAAGGATATCACTTAACAGATAGTTTCCTTTAATTCAATTAACCAATATGTGAGGGATGAAATCGTAAAGTTTAGAAGATGGGACATTGACGGCTATTTGATTTAAAAAAAATTCTATTTTCACATAAACAGATAATAAACACACGAGTCGTGGATCCTAGTACCACCGCCACACCCTATTGGCTTGTATCTCATCAATAGATGTAACTGTGTTACCGATTCGTAGACCGAACCGATCTTATGAGGTTTACATCTCACCCGTAAGGCTCAATTGGACCGGACTTTTAATATATTTATACGTTTATTTAGACGGGGCTCTGGGCGAAATGAAAGTTGATGATTACATTCTCTGCATCAACAAAAGGGTACTCGCAGTTTTCAGAATCATGTTCTTCCCTCGTTACCTAGGTAGTAATACTGATCAAGTACTTGTCTATATATGCGCACATATCCTACGCAGACTCTTGAACCGCAATCCTCACCACCGTAGAACGACTATCTTAAAAACTAGGTCAACTCTCGGCCGCAACCTTTGAGTCTGCTTTTCATTACATGTGCAGTCGAAACTCCACGTATGGTAGAATGCAACACAAGCTATTCGTCCCAGACTCGTATCGTAAACATTATATAAAAGTCGTCCGTGAACAAGTAATATTTTATTTGGTGACCTTTAATAGTTGGTCAGACTCATTTGAAACAGACAATTCTTCAAATTCTTACTTTTGGCGTGACAACGTTATACTTTAATCCTCACGTGTCATCTGAAATATTATAGTACAAATATTGTTATTTTAAACTTATTTAAAAAATAGGAATTTCTTTAAATAAAGATTTACATTAAAACAAAACTAAGGTATAATAAAATAAATACTCCCTCCGAGTTCCTATTATTGTCCCACTTTTCTTTTTGGGCTGAGTTTGATTTTTGTTCCACTTTTCTTTTTAGGCCATCAATGTGTGGTTCACAATTACTTTCTCATTTCTCTCTCTTCCTCTCCTTTTTTCAACCACTCATTTCTCCTTCCTTATTTTTCATCCCAAAACCTTTTGGGACAATAATAGGAACTCGGAGGGAGTATTATTTTAAAATTTAAAGTTTCTGAAAAATATAAAAGTTTCTGAAAAATATAAATTAAGTTGTACTTAATTGATTTACAAAATTTGATGTGGTATCACTTTAATACTTATGATTGTTGTATAAAAGTTTCAAAATAAAATAAATTTATTTATTATAGAAAATATATTTATAAGTTTATGCTTTTATATAAAAAATATAAGCGGAGTAAAAATTGAATCCATAAATAAACAGTAAAAATACTAAAACCAATTTAAACTTGAACATACCATAAGTAAGTAAAAATCAACAAGAGGAACAAATAATATAAAATGGAGTTTATAAGTATAAGAACATAAATAACACATAAAAGTACAAATAACATGAATTTAAAATAACGTAAGTAAATTTTACTCTCTTTAGGTTCTTTTAACCATTTTATCAGTTTCTCAAATAAACAGAAATGTAAAGGTGATAAGTAAATTTAACAGGTGATAATTTAGTTAAGTTGAATTTAGTCGTAAATAAATATATAACATAAATAAAATATCACGTAACATTTTTATATACATAAGTAATTTACTCATAAAAATAAGTTTAAATTTTTAATTTAGCAAATCATCAAATTAGTAACATAAATATACTTATACATATAAAATGGTGTTAAAAGAAAAGTTTGGTTACATTAATAGCTACTATATATTAACGTTATTAAAGGTTGTCAGGGTTGATGATATAGTATACGTTGGGAAAATCGTCTCCTCCTTCTTCTAGAATGACAAATTCCACATACAAAATAAAATAAAAATAGTTAGGTTCCAACCTTACTAGAAATAAAAAGAGTAAGATAATAAGTATAATAAGTGAAATGGAGTAATAGGATAAAAGGCTTAAGAAGTAGTATAGAGTAGTAGTAGTACGTAAGATTTAATTAAAGTGGTGGTTGAATATATGCTTGCGTACTAAAGTGATCAGAGTGATGGTGTATGAATATATGATTCATATATATATATAGAGGTGGGTTCCGGTGAGACAGGGTAACTCATTGAGACCGCTAAGACACAATCTGAACCATTAGATTAGGATCTCATCAAACGGTCAAGATTAAAAGTCTCTCCACCTTCTTAAACACAAGCTACTCATCTCCACCTTCTAAAACCCTGTCATTGGAATGCTACTACTTTCTCTCTCTAGTCTGAAAACCTCTGAAATTTATCTGAAACTGCAATGACGAGTAATTCTACACCTTCAATGGCGAGTAATTCTGCAACCTCAATGGCGACTGATTCTTCATCAAAGCGTCGAAAATTAGATACGAATGAAGATCCTCCAATTTCATCTCCAACAACTTTAGATTTAGGTCAGAAATTCAATTAAAATGCAATTTATTCAAAAATTCTATTTCAGATGTAGGTCTGATTAATAATTTATTACGCCATGATTCATTTTTTTATTGTTCTAAAACGCAGTTAATAATCAAGAAACAACAGCAACATGTTCGATGATGCACGATTCTAATATTTTGGGTAAAATATTTCATCAATTCATCTACTTTTCTATTTTACTTTATATTACTTCAATCAATTCAATTGCTTCAGGTTTAAATGGAAACGTATATTATATTGTATAGTTCATAGTTAAATAACTGTATGTTTTGATGTACATAAGTTACAACTTATTGTATATAACTCATACAACAGATACACATAGTCAAAACAGCTTCTGTTTTGATGTATATAAGTTACTATGTGTTGGACATGTTGAAAATTGTTCATAGTTAAAGCAGTGTCTGTTTTGATGTACATAAGTTAATATCTGTTGTACATGTTGAAAATTTTAAATAGTTAAAGCAATTTCTGTTTTGATGTAGATAAGTTAGTATGTGTTCGACATGTTGAAATTTTTACATAGTTAAAACAGTGTCTGTTTTGATGTACATAAGTTAATATCTGTTATACATGTCGAAATTTTTACATAATTAGAGCAGTTTCTGTTTTGATGTAGATAAGTTAGTATGTGTTCGACATGTTGAAATTTTTACATTGTTAAAGCAGTGTCTGTTTTGATGAAGATAAGTTAATACTTGTTGTACATGTTGAAATTGTTCATAATTAAAGCATTTCTGTTTTGATGTAGATAAGTTAATATTTGTTGTACATGTTGAAATTGTTCATAGTTAAAGCAGTTTCTGTTTTGATGTAAATAAGTTAATTTATGTTGTACATGTTGAAATTTGTACATTGTTAAAGCAGTTTCTGTTTTGATGTAGATAAATTAATAACTGTTGTACATGTTGAAAATTGTTCATAGTTAAAGCAGTTTCTGTTTTGATGTACATAAGTTAATATGTTTTGTACATGTTGAAAATTGTTAATCGTTAAAGCAATTTCTGTTTTGATGTACATAAATTAATATCTGTTGTACATGTTGAAAATTGTTCATAGTTAAAGCAGTGTCTATTATGATGTAGATAAGTTAATATCTGCTGTACATGTTGAAAATTGTTATTACTTAAAGCAGTGTCTGTTTTGATGTATATTAGTTACTATGTGTTGCACATGAATTTATTATTATGTGTTAAATGTACATAGGTACTCCCGAAGCTAATTCTGACAATGATTTGAAAATACCAAGTTGTTCTAAAGAAATGAAACCTTATGTGGGTCAAATTTTTCCGGGATTGGAAGAAATTGGACTGAAACAAACATTTGATTTTTATTCCAAGCATGCAATTGCTGGTGGCTTCATTGCTAGAAAGAGCACTAGTCGCACTAAAAGAAGTACATTGTGTGCAATAAAGAAGGTGCATATGCACATAAGGGACAAAAGCAAAGAAGGGAGATAACAAGGATTGGCTGTATGGCTAAAATCATCTTAGAAAGAAGATCTGATAGGCGATATGAATTCAAAGAATTTCATGAAGGACATAACCATTTTTTGAATACACCTTCCACAATGATGCACCTTAAAAAGGCAAGGAAACTAAACATTTTGCACAAAAAGATGATCATTGACAACTCGGTGGTGAACCAAGGTGCTGTGAAAATTTTCAGGATGTTCAAGCAGTTCCTAAAGGGTTATAAATATGTAGGTGCATCAAAGGTTGATTTTAAATATTTTGGTAGAGACATAAGGAAGTTTATCAAGAACTCTGATGGACAGATGTTCATTGACATCCTTGTGAAAAAGAAATCCATCTGTGACTCTTTTTATTTTGACTTTGATGTTGATGATAAGCAAATGATCACTCGTTTATTTTAGGATGATCCTATAATGATAAAGAACTATAAGCTTTTTTGGTGATATGGTGTCTTTTGACACTACATATAACATGAATAAGTAGAAGATGATCTTTGCTCCCTTCACGGGTATTGATCATCACAAGAAATGTGTCACATTTGCTGCTGGCCTTGTTGGGAGAGAGAGTGGTAAGAGCTTTTCTTATTGCTATCTTTGTCATTATTTGTGTTCTAAAGATAATACGTGTTGCACATGAGGAATTTTATTATACTGTCTCCTCAATGCGTGATGCAGGTAACGGGTTTGCTTGGTTGTTTAAAAACTTTATAAAGGCAATGGGAGGTACTTTTCCTTCCTTCATTATCAGTGATCAGGATCTTGGAATCAAAGCTGGGTGGAGGAGGTTTTTGGAAGCCACACATTTCACAGATTGTGCATGTGACACATCATGAAGAAAGTAACAGATAAAGTGGGTTCTACGATATGCAATGAAACAAATTATCTTAAGAACCTGAATGCTGGTGTTTGGGGTGAAGATGTAAACCCGACTCAGTTTGAACTGATGTGGCAGGATCTTATCACTAAGTATAATCTTGAGGATGACGAGTGGCTTCAGTAGATATTTGAGATGCGTGAGAAGTGGATACCAGCTTACCACCGTGACCTGTTTCTTTCAGGGTTGATGAGAACAACTTCAAGGTCTGAGTTTGAGAATAACTTCTTCAGCAACTTTACGAACCCTCATCTGACACTTGTTGAGTTTTACATGAGGTTCGACAGTGCCATTGATGCTAAAAGGTGGGAGCAGTCCAAGCCGATTGCTGACTCTAAGAGCACTTCCGCTTCATTGATCAGTCTATTTTCTCTTGAAAAACATGCTTCTGAAATCTATACACGAACTGTCTTCTATGAGTTGCAGGAAGAGTTAAAGGCATCCATGTACAATTGTGGTGTTGATGAGATTAAAAAGGAGGATGGTGTTGAATATATATCTATACAGGACAACTTCAGAAACAGGGTATACGTAGTTGACTATACACGTGCAGAAGAGAAAATTGTCTGTGCCTGCAAGATGTTCCAGCAGCGTGGACTGTTGTGTCGTCATGCTCTTTGGGTCCTGAAAGAAAGAGGTGCCAAGAAGATACCTAATTCATATCTATTTCCTCGTTGGAACAAGTTTGCAACATCCAGGGAAATGTTTGATGCAAATGGCACACTTCTTTCTGATTGTCGGTCATCTGAGGAATAAAAACAAAGGTTGCAGAATTATGGTCTAAAATTTTTGATTGTATGACTGTGGTTGAGAACAAGGAAGGGAAGGTGGATGAGCTCTTAGAAGTAGTGAGAGCATTCAAGGAGAAGGTTGTGGAAGAAGGAACAAACATGAGAAATGACAAGAGGTCTGAGATCGAGTTTTTGATGGGTGCCACCATTCCCACTAAAATTAAGATCTTGCACCAAACCAGTCTAAAACTAAAGGCTCTAGAAGGCGACTTATTTCGTCTAAAGAAAAAGCCACGAAAGAACTTAAGAAGCCACCTTGGAAGTGCAATGCTTGTGGAGAGATGGGATAGCATGATTCAAGGAATTGTCCTGACAAAGTTTAATCATCATACATTCTCTTAATTTTATTTAATTTTAATATATTTTAAATATAATAAATTATCTAGGGATACATTAAGTACATTATACTTTTATCAAGTACACTTGATTTTCAATTGAAAATTATTCATATGAACATCTCTATTTAATTTTATGTGCAATAATTCTACTTATTTCCTCTTTTGATGTAGATAATTTAGTATATATTGTACATGTGTGAAGATTGTACATAGTTAAAGCAGTGTCGTACTTATGTAGATAACTTACAACTTATTATATATAACTCATACAACAGATATACATAGTTAAAATAGTGTTTGTTTTGATGTACATAATATATTATCTTTTGCACATGTTCAAAATTTGTATATAGTTAAAACAGTGTCTGTTTTGATTTACATAAGTTAATATCTGTTGTACATGTTGATATTTTTTACATATTCAAAACACTGTTTATTTTGATGTACATTAGTTACTATGTGTTGAACATGTTCAAATTTTTACATAGTTAAAATAATGTCTATTTTGATGTACATAAGTTAATAACTGTTGTACATGTCGAATTTTTTATATATTTAAAGCACTGTCTGTTTTGATGTACAAAAGTTACTATGTGTTGAACATGTTCAAGATTTGTACATAGTTAAAATAGTGTCTGTTTTGATGTACATAAGTTAATATCTGTTGCACATTTTCAAAATTTGTACATAGTTAAAACAATGTCTGTTTTGATGTACATAAGTTAATATCTGTTGTACCTGTCGATGTTTTTACATATTTTAAACACTGTCTATTTTGATGTACTGAAGTTACTATGTGTTGCACATGTTCAAATTTTTACATTGTTAAAATAGTGTCTATTTTGATGTACATAAGTTAATACCTGTTTTACATGTCGAAATTTTTGCATATTTAAAGCACTGTCTGTTTTGATGTACATAAGTTACTATGTATTGAACATGTTCAAAATTTGTACATAGTTAAAATAGTGTCCGTTTGGATGTAAATAAGTTAAAATCAGTTGTACATGTTCAAAATTTGTACATAGTTAAAACAGTGTCTGTTTTGATGTACATAAGTTAATATCTATTGTACATGTTGATATTTTTTACATATTCAAAACACTGTTTATTTTGATGTACATTAGTTACTATGTGTTGCACATGTTCAAATTTTTACATAGTTAAAATAATGTCTAATTTGATGTACATAAGTTAATATCTGTTGTACATGTCAAAATTTTTACATATTTAAAGCACTGTCTGTTTTGATGTACATAAGTTACTATGTGTTGCACATGTTCAAATTTTTACATAGTTAAAACAGTGTCTACTTTGATTACATAAGTTAATATCTGTTGTACATCTCGATATTATTACATATTTAAAGCACTGTCTATTTTGATGTACATAAGTTACTATGTGTTGCACATGTTCAAATTTTTATATAGTTAAAATATTGTCTATTTTAATGTACATAAGTTAATATCTGTTGTACATGTTCAAAATTTTTACATAATTAAAACAGTGTCTGTTTTGATGTACATAAGTTAATATCTGTTGTACACGTCGATATTTTTACATATTTAAAGCATTGTCTATTTTGATGTACATAAGTTACTATGTGTTGCACATGTTCAAATTTTTACATAGTTAAAACAATGTCTATTTTGATGTACATAAGTTAATACATGTTGTACATGTTCAAAATATGTACATTGTCAAAGAACTATCTGTTTTGATGTACACAAGTTACTATGTGTTGCGCATGTTCAAAATTTTTACATAGTTAAAACAATGTCTATTTTAATGTACATAAGTTAATATTCGTTGCACATGTTCAAAATTTGTACACTATCAAAGCACCGTTTGTTTTACACGTGTCTGATTTACTTGAATTGAAGAGTAAATAAATGAGTAGAATAAATGAAGTAGTTGAATTTAACATGCATATCTACTTATTCCCTTCCATCTCACATCATCTACTTACTCTCATCTTATTCACATCATCTACTTATTCACATCATCTCACAATATCTACTTATTTTCACATCCATCTTACTCAATCTATTTTCTTTTTGTTAATTAAATTTACATTATGAAAATTTTATGCAAGGGGTGGTTGATAAATAATGAGGTTGAAGATAGGTTAACAACTATAAACAACTCAGACAGCATAAGATGCATAATCTTTCCTTCAGTTTCAATCAGTCTCATCAGTCTTATATGATAAACGATCTTCGTCAACAACTGAGTGCAACAAAGATTGCATGGGGAATGTTGTTGAAAAACTTCCATTTTATGTTGATAAGGCTAACACAGCGATTGTCTGTAAAAGATGGGCGCAGATATTTCTATTACACTCCGATGCACCTCGTTGGATTGTGGATTAAAATAGAAGCTTGATAACATTGATCCATGATGGAATGAATATCGTACTTAGGGGTGGAATTATTGTTTCAAAGAGATGCAGATGCAATCTGACAGATAATATACATGCAAAAACAGTATTGCACAATTATCATTTGGAAACTATTAATTGTAAGGAAAATAAACACTTGAAGACTATTGACTGTACTAAAGAAGAAAGTGATGTATATATAAAGATTGAAATTAATTACATTAGAAGAGTGGAAAGAGGTGGATGAATTATATAAAATGTTGCGCAGTGGAAATGAATTTTAATGGAAATAAAATTTTAATTATGATGTATATTAATTACCTTATTTTGTTTATTAATATGTCTGTTTTGGTATACATAAGTTACTTTGTAATGAACATAAGGCATGCATATAAGTTAATAAACGGGTGTATATAAGCTTCTTTATAGAGTACACAGAAGCCATAGTTCAAATAAACGGGTGTAGATAATAAAGATTTTTAGTGAATATATTACTTCGTAGAATAAATCATTCAATCATGAAAATTTTGTCTTGGTTGTAGAGCATTTTACATAATCTACATCCTTTTAAGTAATCTTCTAATGAAACATGTGGTCTGTAATCTTCCTCTTCCGTAGTTTCAATAATCTTCAAATGTTTATTTTCTTCAGATCCAAGTTGAAAGATGTGCAATAATCTTCTAGCATGCATATTGTTCGTCAAATAATATCTGTATCTCTTGGAAACTTCAATTCCATCCCTATGAGTAGTCATTCCTTGAATATGAGTTGTTCCCAATCTTCTATTATAATATATATTCCATCTAGGTGCATCATACTGTAATAGAAACATTTGGGACCACCTCTTGCATACAATAGCCATGTTAGCCTTGTCATAATCAGAGGAAAGCTTTTGAAAGATTTTTTTTCCATACAATCTTCATTGCACATTACTTTGTTTGTTGATGAAAATCGTCTTCCATATATTTCAACTTCATGAGGATGTAACACAAATACGAGTTATAAAGAATATCTTTTTGATTACCAGTTGCACAACATCAAGCTCCATTTCACTTGTAGGAACCTGAAACATTATAATAATTGTTTAGAAGAGATTCATGAGTGAAAACATTTTTACTCATATGTGAATGAAATACATAACATTAACTCATATTCTTCATAGGGAGACATATAAACACGTTTGATAGATGATGTAGATGATAGCTTTTCCAAATCATTCATCAATAGGCACTAAAAATTTAAAATCGGCCCATTGATTCTACTATCAGACTGTGTCACCATCGACAGTTCCCCCCTTGAAAGCTGAATGTTTTCAAACTTAAACAGAGGATCACTTTAAAATTAAACTATTTAGTGTATTAGTTTTGGTATAGCAATCACTGATATGAAACTGGTTTAAAAGATTAGTAACTTACCTCAAACACATATCTGATGCAAATTCATAGTCTGACACATATTTCTGCTCAGGTTTGAGAGAGGTCAAGCAGCTGATGTTCCGATTAATAAAAGAAGATTCGAAAATTGGTACAATTCCTTGTTTTCTCCTGTACTGTGCTTCAATTTTTTTTCTTCAAGTATGTCAACTTTCTTGTTTTGCTTTGTAAGAGTGTCTGAAAGTGTGTTTTCTACAATGGAAGGAGTTTCCAAATGCAAATTTCCAATATCAACAGAACTTTCCAAATCCACATTTTCAATAGGGATAGGAGTATCTTGATTGACATTCTTGACAGTAGTAGAAGTATCTGGATTGACATTCTCAGGAGAAATAGGAGCATCTATATTGATGTTTTCTGCAGCATCGACATTTTCAAGAAGTAGTAGATTATTTTCCACATCAACATTTTCCACAGAGTGCACATTCAACACATCTTAATTTTCCACAGAAATAATTTGACTAACATTCTTGACAGGTTTAACACCCGCCATTTTTCCTAGCGTTTTATTCTTTCCGTTATGACTTCGTCATAACTCTGTCAAATTTTGGCCTTATGTTTCTCCATTTTTTCCAAGCTTTATTTTTTTTGAGTTTAATGATATTTATTTCATGGACTCGTTAATATTTTTTTTGGGAAATTTTTGTCCCAAATAATTTGTAAAATCGTTAATAGTTTGTCCACGCTTGATACCTGATACCCAGTGACATTCTACTATATTTCATGGACTCGTGATCGTGATGTTACTACTTTGTACTATAACTCGACCTACTGACATTGAACCATATGTGCTGACACAACGAATTCACGTATAAACCTTGGACCCCTTACTATAGGTTATTCCAGATCCTCGTATAATCATTGTACCGATTATTCTTCTTTAATGAATCTTAATATCGTGACTTTCTTTTCTTCCTGTTGGTTTATTACTCTTATTGATACCGTTAGACTCATTAACCACCATTATTGCAACTTTATAACAAGTGATTTAAACGACACTGTATCCTCATGACATCTCTTCATTATATCTCCCGACTCAGTTTTATCACTAAGGCACGTACTCCAAATCTATATTATGATAACTCGTTGAAACAGTTGTATCTTTAACAGATTCGGACACACATGCACACATATATACGGAGACAACGCATAAGCAGACAATATTACGTGAGATTTCTACTCCGTAAAAAGCCCAAGCCAGAAACTAATGGTTTCGAGCCCATATCCGAGCGCGTAGAAGCATGTTTGCGTCCGATCATCATCGGGTGTTTTTTGGAAACTGCAATAGACACCTAACGGCCAAATGTGGGTGTCTACATACGGTTATTAAATGCAACCGTAGCCTTTTCCACTAGCCAAATATATAGTTTGTACTAGTGCTTGCACCCGCAACGATGGACTTTTGTCTTCTTTTTAAGCGCGTCCACAACAACTCCTTCCCCAGCTGCATCGTTAACAATTTTCACAGCCGCAGGTGTATCGTTAACAACTTTAACAGATTTCATAAAACCCTGTCTGTTGCAGACTAAGAGTTTCGACTTTATCTCACCATCGTACCATCGCTTTGTGGTACACTTTCTCACATCAAATCCGCAAGCCAGCGCGTAGATTTTGTAAAATTTCACTGCCTCATCAATTGTTCCGAATACTTGCTTCATGTACGGAGTGAAAGCCTCACCCACATCTCTGCACCATTCCTGTGCATTCAGTTCTTTTCCAATGATTCCTGCAAGAAATTAAAAAACGTTACGCCTATGGACATACGTGTTACTTCAACTCATAAGTTGTGTTACTTTAACTCTTAAAGGAAGTTACTTCAACGTCAGCGCCAAAAACCCTTTTCAATGTTACGTGTTTGTGTTACTCTAATTAGACTTAGGTATTACTGTAATTCATAACGTGTGTTACTTCAATGTCATGTCTGCTTCAACATAAAACGAAACCATAATATCAGTGAAACAATAATATCAATGAACCATTGTTATTAATCCATGATTAATCAAATGAATAAAATTCCACATTTTCCAGTGTTGTCCAGTGTGTTCGCTTCTTTGCCAATACCACCAGCACAAAATTGAACAGCGTTACAACCATGCAAATTAAATAATGTGTTACTTCAATTCCTAAGTTGTGTTACTCAAACGAGTACAATACGTTACTTTAACATCATCATCAAAACCCTTTTCTCAACGTTCATTTGTGTTACTGTAATTGCAATTAAGTGTTACTTTAACTTAGAAGGTATGTTACTTCAACGACGTTTCTGCGTTAATAAAATCAAAACAATAGTATCAGTGGATATCATGAAAAATCTAAAAAAAACATAAAACCCTGGAATCTATAAAGATGGAGAGAGCAATTAACCATTGATACGAAACTATGATGAATGAAATGACAATGAAAGAAATATCAACATGAAAATTGACGTAAAAAAAGTACGCAAATTGACGCACAATGTATTCATGAATAAAAACTGAATCAAAACGTGAAAGAAATATTGAAACCCACCATTGTTATACTTGATCAATTGCTTATCAACAGTTGAAGAAGATGACGCGGTCATTGAATCCATTGTAACGGGATTTCGAGCACAGAATTGATTGAATGAATGAATGAACGTGATAAAGAAAGGGTTTTTTTTCAGGTTTGAATGAACGTGATCAAGGGAGTTATTGTTTCCTAAATTTATGGGAGCTATTTTAGGAACGTAAATCATTTTTTTAATGCAAATACTAGGATGCATCTTGTCCATCCATCCTCATCCCATCCAAGGACTCATATTGTGTGTGTGTGTAACACCCGCAAATTTCCTAGCTCTGCTATCTGTTCCGTCACGATTATGTCGTAACTCTGTAATATTTCGTCTATTACAATTTTTCCATTTCAAGGTCTCCTTCATTATCGAGCCTAAAATTATTTATTTTTGTGAAATGATTTTAATTATTCTATTTTTATTCGAAAATCCATTTAATTCTTTTCATCGCAAGAATATTTAATTATTTTTGAAGGATCATATTTTCAGTGAACAATAGTTTTAAAATCGAGTTTGAATTATTTATTTTTCTTTTTCTAAAAATGCTCGATTATATTAATAATTAATTTCTAGCTCGAAAATATTTTATTTCTGAAAAATGGTTGTTTAATTATTTTACTACGCGATTTCATAAATAATTTTTTTCTAACGCGTTTTAATCTGATTTCTCCGTAAACATTTATATTATTTTACGAACCTTCTTTTATCAACACTACATGTTATTTTTATCCTACTTATTTTAAAGTATTTGTTTTAACCGAAAACTTATCACATCGATTTGTGTTTGTTCTTTCCATCTCAACCATCTCGTCTCCTAGTTGAGTCAAGAGTCCTTGTAACTCAATTATTTCTATCTTTTTGTAGACACCCGCATTTTGCCTGCTAGTGTCTATAGCAGTTCCCGACAAATACCCGATGATGATCGGACGCAAACGTGACTTAGTATACTCGGATTTGGACCCGAAATCAATAATATCTGACATGGACTTTTAGCGGAGTAATAATCTCACAAAACAGACCTCAAATTCAGGCCCAGTGGGTCGTTCCGAGCAAAATAAGACTAATTTGGGCCAAAACCGACACCAAAAATAAATCCCGTCTTTTGGCGACCGGGTCAAAACCCGGTCAAAGACGAACCCGTCACAAAATCAGCCCAAGTACACCTTCTAGAAGCTGGCGCCCTTTCCTAAATTCAAAAAAGATCACACAATCAAACCAAGTCAACCCTTTCCTCTTTTATCTCGGTTTACCTTATCCACTCGATCGAGTGGATTGACCCACTCGGTCGAGTGGAGCGTCAAAAACCGGATCAGGCCCATTTTCTAGGGCACTCGACCGAGTGCACTAGGGCCACTCGATCGAGTGACCCTAGGTCGTGGGGTAAACTCTATAAATACCCCATGACCCTCACTCATTTTACAGGTTTTACCCAATGCAAAATTACACTAAACTTTGATCAACTTTTACCCACACCTTCTACCCTACAACCCTAAGTAAACACCACACAAACCGAGTCCCTTGTCCCTCAATAAACCGACAATTCATCCACACACACAAACATACACCATAACTCACATACATCCTCGATACTCCATAGTCCCGTCACTATTCGCGAGTCCATTTCCGAGGTCCCTACTAAGCATGTATGTTGAGGGTGTCCTAAACCCCATTTCGATCTTTGTCCTCTTTATTTACGTTTTTTTTGTATTGTTAATATTATACTTATGCTAGTATTGTAATTCTAACACTCTAACTCTAACATCCTAACTTTTACATTTTCACGTTCCTAACATTACTATCATACCGCGTATATATACATATTAGTATCAAATTTCGGTTTCGGATACGTTTGACTATAATTGTCGCCCAAAATCCGTCTAATCCCTTTACGAGTAACGACGGAGGTGGAGCCCTTTCGAGGAGCCCCGCCCCAATGTGCTCAAGGGCGTGACGTGATCGCGACTAATCATAGTTGAATATATTCGATCCCATTTTAATTAGTGCGGAACCCGTTGACACGAAAACCGACATCACATAACCCGAAAGGGTTAGTTTTGATGTCGTGACGTAGAGGGAGGCATTCCGTCGCTAATTCGAATTTTCTAACGTAAACGTTTCATAAAATCCCGACAACGGTATTATAATCGTACATGTACACGATTATAGTACCGGAGGTCGAGTTAAATTCAAATCGTGCGATATTTGTATTTAACTCGACCGACCGTCGTTTTCAACCTCAAAAACGAGACGAGTTGACACTCGTACAGGGGCTACTCGACCGAGTGCATAGGCCACTCGATCGAGTAGCGTCCATCAGACTGGACAGAACCCTCTTCGAGGGGCTACTCGACCGAGTGCATAGGCCACTCGATCGAGTAGCGTCCATAAAATTGGGCAGAAACTTTTTTGAGGACGCACTCGACCGAGTCAGACCATGACTCGACCGAGTGGGTCCTGTAACCCAGAAAACCGAGGGCCTTGACACACACTTTCAAGCCTCGTCCTTTTATCGACATTAGTCATCACGTGTAAAGACTATCACGTGACTATCCTATTTTCAAAACTCACGTTCACCACAACACCATAACGACTTTGATCGATTTTTCGACGTGATAAGTCGGGACAAGGCATCGAGGCATAGGATCGGGCTAGCATCACGCTTAGGCCCTATGTCTCCGTCCTTCGTTTGATGTGCAACATGATGTGCATTTAAACGGGGTTAGTCCAATTACACATTTCGCGATCAAGCTTACATATGGGTCCGTTCCTAACTTTTATTTATTTATTTATTGTACCATTTCCATATCGTTTATGTAATTTCCGTATTGGCCGGGTTGTATTTCCGCCCGTGTAACTTGTACGTTATTTACGTTTGAGTTTCATTTATTTACTTGCTTATCGCTTTATAAATGAACCTCGCATGCTAAATAATTTCGACTATAATCAAGATGCATTAAATGACGTAGTTAACCAATAACTCACATGCTTAGCCCGAAAACGCTGTTTGCATATCATTTAATCGTTTTACTAGCGCGCGCACACGAACACGAACGATGTCTTAGTAGAGGCCGCCATGTGCGGGCGGGGTTGGGTGTCCTTAGTGGGCTTCCCAACACGTACCCTCACCCCTTACTCAGAACCTTTGGTTTCCGGATGTCCGAAACCCTTGGCGCACGAGAGTCATTCTATATACGAAAGCCGGTTTATACGGTATCGATATTGCAATGCAAAGGGACGAGCCCAATGAACTCTGAAATCGAAGTGGGCTTACTTTGTGTATAGCCCATGACGACATAGAGCGGGCTCGTATGGTTCCGAATAACCACAAAATTCGGTGGCGACTCCATTTTGACTTAAATTTCGAACCCGAGAGCAATCTCACCACGAGATTCATTCGCCTACCCAAACCCGCGCGTGGCCGCGTCGGGGTGGACCTACGTCATGTCCACAATTTGGCGACTCCGCTGGGGATACCTGATGTACCACATGTCATCGGGGTTCCTAGGGTGAGACTCGAAGAGAAATCGTTCGAATATTAGTGTGCGCGCATTAGTTTAATGGTTCATGCATAACCCAAATTTTGCCCGGGCCGGTTACTTGTGACCGACGTCCCACTATACCACGGTGTATTCCTACATGGGTGCACTAAAGACTTCGATGGCGGAACTCACCGGGGTTTTACGGCAGGTCCTAGTTCCAAATCGGCTAGGAAGTCCGTCCCGTATCGTGAGAATGCTATTGTTGTTGGTATAGACCCTACTTTGACCGACCGAGACTTAGTGTAAAGCATACATAAGCGTCGTTATAATGCTTGTTTGACTACGTGCTACTTGGTTTCCGTGTCATTTTCCAAAAAACCGTCATTTCAAAAAATGCATCTTTCCAAAAAACATACCAAATTTTGAAAAACCCGAAATACTGTCCGTTTCGGGACCCGTCTTTTCAAAATATCCAATTTTCAAAGCTCGGAATGCCGCCGAAATTTAGGATCAAATGATTTGACTCAAAACATCCTTTTTCTCTAGTCGGCATGCTGCCCGTTTTAATTCATGAATTTCCAACACCATCTCGATTTTCTGAATCTTCAAAATTCTAATCTTGGTTTTCGAAATTCCGTTTTTAATTTCCAAACTCTCGGAAATCCACTCATTTTATATTCAAAATTCAAACATCCAACTTTCCTAGTAAACCTTCCTTATTATAGGACCTACCGTCTAGCCGTGTGTCGGGTCTTTGCATAGTATGTCGAAGGTCTATAGCGTCGAAACTCCACTGATCCTATATCACGAGTTTCCCCCCCGTTCCCGAGTCCGCCTTATCCGTCAAGGCACGACCGACCCGCGTAGGGCATACCCCTACAAAGGAAAGTCCGTCCATACACTCGAGTCAAAAGTCTGGGGAAAAAGTCTCACGTGGACCTTCCTTCGAACGGGATTAGGCCCACAAAGCCAAAATCCTAAGGAATTTATACCACCCATCGAGTCATCCGTCTAGATGTCTTTCTCGAGTCTCTAGTCTTCTTTCCCAGTGTCGCTCGGGATATACTTTTCCTTTCTTTTTTCCAAGATCTGGGTTCAGTTTCTGATTACGCGGTGTTCTTACAGACAGGCCGCCAGCAACTAGACACGCTTGAAGGATGGCTACTTTGAACAGCCTACAAACCTCTTTGGACACCATGGTCGCGAAGCAGACCGATATCGAAGCCCAACTGACTGAAATGAGGGCTGGCCAAGTGGCCATTGTTGCTCGCCTAGCTACGGTGGAGCAAAGGGCTCCCAATGTCGAGGCTAATGAGCCTCTAGCTGAACTAGTCAGCGTGGTGCGCCGGCTAGAGGAACAAGTCCATTTGGCTTGAAGCAACAACATTCATCGGAAGAATAGTCGAGAATACAACCCGCTGAGTGACAAGCTGCCCGCAAACCTGAACCTCACAGGTTTGCCCATGTTTGAGGGAACTGAGGACCCGTTACTACATGTGCGGGCCTTCAAGGAATTCATGGCCATCAAGGGAGTGGATTCTACCATGTTCAAGAATCTCTTTGCTGCATCCCTTGAGAAGCACCCACGGGCCTGGTACTATAGGCTAGACCCGAAAAAATACCTTACATGGGATGATGTGGCTACCGAGTTCGCTCGGAACTATGCTGACAACACCGAGATCCAAACCACAATGCGATCTCTGAAGGTCATGGCCCAAGAGCCAAAGGAAGGTTTCACTAAATACCTTCAACGCTGGAGGGCCGAGAGCGTGAAATTGGTCGATAAGCCCAATGAGAAGACTTTGGTGGAGGCTTTTGTCAAGAACCTCCTCCCCTCCTACCGGGTTCACCTCCGGTACGCTGTCATACCCAATTTCACCACCCTTACTGAAATGGGTATGAGGATCGAAGACGACCTGAGACTAGAGAGCCTCACCAAGGCCGCTAGCAAAGGGTACCAAGGGGCCTCTTCCTCCACCACTAAACCCCAGGCTGCAGCTCGCAGCATTTTTGACGCGGTTAATCTACTAGATGCCCCGTCCAAGAAGAACACCCCACCTCGGGTCTTCACTGATATAGGTACTACCTATACCTATGCCTTACAAAGGCTATCCTCCAAAGGCCTAATCCAACCGATAGGCCCAACTCCTGAAGTTCCGGTCGAGCAGCGCTCCAAGAACTACAATGCTCAGGCCTATTGCCAATACCACCGGGGCAATGGGCATGACACCAAAAAATGTTGGAAGCTGAAGCACTTGATTCAGGACCTGATTGAAAGCGGTAAAATCCCGCTACCCGGAGATAAGCCCAGCAACAAGGAGAACCCTTTCAGCTCCCATGCCATCTCTGCTGGGGAGGTGATTGACTGCTCTCACCTTATCTCTCCCTTCATCCCGCAAGTGAACGGGATCTGGTTTGACGACGAGGATGATATCTACCTCGCCAAAGGGGAAACCGTTCCCATCACCCCTGAACAGATCCGAGAGGCCAAAACTCGGGTCCTAGCCAGCAACAACCTTGGTCGTCCCTATTTAGCCACAAGCACTAGGGACACCCCTATCCCGGCAACCATCACCGATCCACTCGGGATGGAAGTCGCCCCTGAAGAGCCGACCGCCGAAACGGCCATCGTGAAGCAATTGAAGAGAACCCGAGTTGACCTCACTATATGGCAACTCCTTGTTAGCTCACAAGAACATCGAGAAGCACTTACAAAGGCTCTCGATCAAGTCAAGATCGACTCTTTGGCTACCCCTGCTGAAATGGTAGCCACGGTCCTACCCCACATAAAGGGTAAGGCCAAAGAAAGAGGCCCAGTGATCACATTTTCCGAAGCCGATCTGCCGCCATTCGGGACCTCCCACAACCTGGCCCTTTACATCACGGTGATTTGCCGGGGAAAATACCTCCCGATGACCCTAGTCGATGACGGGTCAGCCGTGAATGTCCTTCCTCTAAGGACCGCCAAAGCCCTCGGCATTACCGAGGCTGACTATATCCCGACTGCTCAAACCATCCAAGCCTTTGATGGGAGTCCGAAGTCGGTAGCTGGGGCCATGAAGCTGACCATCATCACGGGCCCGATAGAAAAGGAGCTTGAATTCCAGGTGATTGATGTCACCTCATCATTCAACTTGCTCCTAGGAAGGCCGTGGATTCACGCGGTGAAAGCTGTGTCCTCCACCCTCCACCGTAAGATCAAGATGCCTCTACTCGACAGTGTTGTTACTTTAGAGGCAACCCCAATGACCGTGGCTAGCTGTAACGCCACGGGCCGCACGGACCTCTGGGGGTTCGACTTTGTGGGGATGATCGAGGAAGAGTACCTTTTTAGGCCTTACTTCACCACGAGCATTGACACAATGCTCCAGAACCTAGGGTACCTTCCGGGGGCTACCTCTCGACCCGACCTTCCAGCTGGGAAGATCATCGAGGTTCTCAAGGACGAAGACTCTCACTTCGGCCTTGGCTATGCCATCACTCCGGACAACGTTGTCCGAGCAGGAATCGTAAAGGCCTGCAACATCATGAAGGGTATCTACTTGAGCCCTTATAGCCCACGGTTGTCTGACTACTTTGTCACACCCGTATTCGGGGCTGTCCAGGTTGGGCTATACCAACCCAATGCTACGCACCTCGGGACCCACTTGGCCCGGGATTGCAACTACATCCCGGATGAGGTGTTCGCCCTCATCCAGTCCGATAGAGCGGACGATGCTGAGCCCGCACTGGGGCTACTCTTCGGGGAAGACACCGTAGCCCCGACTCCAAAGGAAGACCTGGTCAACCTGATTCTCCGCAGCAACAGGTTTGACCCGACCAAGCTGATCTCGGATGTTGATTCTGAGACGGGAAAAAGGGCCTGGAGGAAGACTGTCAAGTGGACTGACAGTCAAGGAAGGATCTACAAGCTGGTCACCGGAGAGGGAGACATGCCTGAGTGTGAGTCCGAGTCTGAGTCGGAGTCTGAGTCAGAGTCTGAGGTCGAGTCTAGAGAAGTCGGTGCTAGAGTCACTCCTGTAACCCCCCTCCCTTCTATCATTCCTGCTGCTAGCACTTCGGGGTCTGTCCCGAGTGCTTTACCAATTCCGCCACTGACCAATGATCAGATGGCTGCTCTCTTTGAGCTGTTTTCCAAGTTTTCAATCAATAATAACAACCGTTCTGCTTACGACTTGTCTCTTTTAAATCCTGCTTTCAAAAATATTTTATGCTATGACATTGAGAAATCCGACGAACAGGTACCCTTACCTCCACATCTGATCGAGCAACTAGAGCAAAGGGAATCCCGGAATCCGGTAATTGAAGAGACCGAGTCCATAAACGTGGGAACAACCTTAGAGCCTCAGATACTTAAGATAGGGTCATCCTTAGATCCCGAGGAGAAACAACAGTTTATAAACCTTCTCCAAGAGTTCAAAGACGTCTTCGCGTGGTCCTACAAGGACATGCCGGGGATAGACCGGGAAATAGCCGAGCACCGCATACCTATCAAAGACGGGTGCAAACCGGTAAAACAGAAGCTTCGTCGAATGAGGCCCGAGTGGTCTCTCAAAGTAAAGGAAGAAGTCGACAAACAGTTCAAAGCCGGCTTCATACAAGTGTCCGAGTATCCGGACTGGGTTGCAAACATCGTACCGGTTCCTAAAAAGGACGGTAAGGTGCGGGTGTGCGTAGATTTTCGGGATCTTAACAAAGCAAGCCCGAAGGATGATTTTCCGTTACCACACATCGATATACTGGTGGATAACACGGCCGATCATGCCCTTCTGTCATTCATGGACGGGTATGCTGGATACAATCAAATCAAGATGGCGGAAGAAGACATGAGTAAGACTACCTTCACTACACCTTGGGGTACTTACTGCTACACCGTCATGCCATTTGGTCTCATTAATGCCGGGGCCACATACCAAAGGACCACTACCACCTTACTACACGACATGATGCATAAAGAGGTAGAGGTCTATGTAGACGACATGATCGTCAAATCCAAAGAACGGGACGGTCACATCACCGCCCTAAGGAAATTTTTCACCCGATTGCGCAAATACAACATGAGGCTAAACCCTCAAAAGTGCAGTTTCGGGGTAACGTCAGGCAAATTACTGGGTCATATCGTTAGCCAACGAGGTATCGAGGTTGACCCAGCTAAAATCAAAGCCATTACCGAGATGCAAGCTCCTAAAACCGAAAAAGAAATAAGGGGATTTCTCGGGAAAGTCCAGTACATTAGTCGATTCATTTCCAAGTTAACCATGGTGTGTGAACCAATTTTCAAGAAACTGAAAATAGGGGAACGAATACTATGGGATGACAAGTGCCAAGCTGCTTTCGACAAAATCAAAGAAATTCTGTCTGCTCCGCCAGTTTTGATGCCACCTCAACCCGGTTTGCCTCTGTCGTTATACCTAACAACGACCGAGACAACCATGGGGGCTATGTTGGCTCAGACAGTTGACTCTGAAGAACGAGCCATTTATTATATCAGCAAGAAGTTTTTAGAGTATGAGTGCAAATATACCATGCTCGAAAAGACGTGCTTGGCTCTAGTCTGGGCCACTAAGAAGCTTCGACACTATATGCTTAGCTATGAGGTTCATGTCCTATCCAAGATGGACCCGATCAAGTACCTCTTCGAAAAACCCATCCTCAACGGCCGGATTTCAAGATGGACCCTAATGTTGGCAGAGTTCGACCTGAAATTTGTACCGTTAAAAGCTATTAAGGGGCGAATAGTAGCTGAATTCCTCGCTGACAGCCCGGTAACCGAGGAAGGACACACCGACACTTGGTCCTTCCCAGACGAAGATATTTTCCATACCGATGCCGAAACATGGGATTTATACTTCGATGGAGCATCTAATTTTTGAGGGTTCGGAGTCGGGATCCTTCTAATTTCACCAAGGGGGGAGCATACTCCCGTCTCCATCAAGCTGGACTTTGACGTTACCAATAATGCAGCAGAGTACGAAGCATGCATTTATGGGCTACAAGCCGCCGCCAACCTAGGGATCACAAATCTCCGGGTACATGGCGACTCATCCTTGGTCATTAACTAAGCACTTCAAAAATGGAAGACTCGGAATGCTAATCTCGTAGCCTACCAGGCACGAGTAAGGGATCTCGAGAAACAATTCCAGAAGGTAGAGTACATATACCTGCCTCGGGAAGAAAATCAGTTTGCAGATGCACTCTCAAAATTGGCCTCTTTACTGAACATTCCCGATCACGTGACCAGTATGCCAATTTGTGTCGAAAGACGGTCTGAGCCGGCGTACATCCATGACATTGAAGACATCGAGATCACTGATCCCGAACCATGGTACCAGGCTGTGTTAACATACCTGACCAACGGAGAGTATCCTCCCGGGACCGAGGGTCGAGCCAAGAAAGCCTTACGGAGGCTAGCCACCCAGTTCATCCGTACTGATGACGGGCAACTGTACAAAAAGACGGCACAGGGGGCTCTTCTCCTTTGTGTTGAGAAATATAAGGCCGAGAAAGTAATGGCCGAAGTACATGATGGCGAAAACGACCCACACATGAATGCTCACATGTTGGCCCGAAAAATCATGAGGCTCGGGTATTATTGGAACACCATGGAGGCCGACTGCCAGTTATATGTCAAACATTGCCATAACTGTCAAATCTTTGGCAATGTGCAACATATGCCGCCATCTCTGCTCTATACCATGACGTCACCTTGGCCGTTCTCAACGTGGGGTATCGACATAATCGGGAAAGTGAATCCTTCCGGTACTGGCGGGCACTGCTTCATTTTAGTAGCTATCGACTATTTCACCAAATGGGTCGAAGCTGAATCATATCGCATCCTCAATGCCAAACATGTCGCCAAATTTATCCAAAATAAGATAATATGTCGGTATGGAATCCCACATGAATTTATCAGTGATCATGGAACTCATTTCCAAGCTGAGACAGCAGCCTTACTGGCTAAATACAAAATTCAAAGGCACACGTCCTCGCCATACCGTCCCCAAACGAACGGAGCAGTAGAGGCGGCCAATAAAACAATTGTCACCATACTCAAAAAGATGGCTGATAATTATCGGGACTGGCCCGACAAAATACCTTTCGCCCTATGGGGGTACCGGACATCAATTCGCACCGCAACCGGGGCGACTCCATACTACCTAACCTATGGGATGGAGGCAGTCCAACCAGTGGAGCTAGACGTACCGTCCCTCAGAATTCTGCTAGAAAGTCAAGTACCCGAAGCTGACTGGGTTCGAGCACGGTACGATTCGTTGGTTCTACTAGACGAACAACGATCCCGCGCTCTCAACAACATCCAAATTTACTAGAAACGGATCCAACGGGCCTTCAACAAGCGAGTAAGGCCCAGAAACATTAAAGAAGGGGACCTAGTCCTTAAGTCTGTTCGAGCCTTACTACCAGTTGACCCAAGGGGAAAATTCAAACCCAACTGGGCTGGGCCATACCTAGTGAAGAAGATCCTATCAGGGGGAGCAGTAATGCTGACGGACCTGGACGGGAATGAGTTTGTCAACCCAACCAACCTGGACCAGCTGAAGCGTTACTACCCTTAGCCATTTCTCAATGTCATTAGCAATTTTTATCAAAATCGTTTATTTTACAAAAAGCAAGTCAATGAGCTAGAATTATTTATTCTACTGTCGCAAAACATCTTGAACCATTAGTCTTGGTGTAATTCAAGATTGCAAATTTCCTAAGCTTGAACTACGTTTGGTTTGATTCTGCTAATCGCGGATACGTAGGCAGCCCCTCAAAAGGGCACAACCAATGCAATCGAGAAAAGACAGGAACGGTTTAAATAATAAACTTCCTTTATTAATTATCACAAAAAAGAGGCCCCAATGAACTTGGAAAAATTACAAGTGCAGGAATTCAAAAAAAAAAACTACAAAAAAAAAAAACACACGACAAAATAATAATAATACTCAAATAATAAATAACTAAGGACTTGGTATTTAGGGCATCTTGCCCTTCCCCTTGTCCTTGGCCTCCTTGGCCGTCCACTGACGACAACGCGGAGGAGAGCGTTCCCGAATCACCACAGGAACCTCTTTAGCCCGGACTCGTTTCTTGGAACTCGAGTCCTCATCCACCTCGATAGGCCCAAGCCGGGCCCTCACGGGCTCAGGGAGCCGGTCACGCGGACCTAATCGGTCCCGGGCCGCCAGCCTCGGCCCAAGTCGCCGCTCCAAGTCAGTCTGGGGGCTTTGCCGCCCCCGCGGGCCACTAGCACCGGCGTCTTTAACTCGAGTCTTAGTATGTGACTTAAGACCCGACTCTAATCGGACTAAGGTAGCAGGGGTCTCTCCCTCATCGTAGAATCCCCTATTGTCCTTTGCCGTCTCCCGACGGACCAGTTCGAAGGCCTCATCGACCTTCAGAGCTTTGCGAGCCTCCTCGGACTCCTCGGACTCCTCAGAAGTCCATTTCTCGTAAGCTCGGGAAACCCAAGCGGATTGGCAAGGGTTGGGAATAGTCCATGTAGGACGAGTAAACCATCTCTGCAACCAGGTGTCGCACATAGCGTCCGTCAGTTGGAGCGAGACGCTAATAATGGCTTCAGTCTCAGGAATGCGCTGAGACGAACCGAACTGCCTCAGGATGCGGTCCGGGTAGATGTGAATTGTCCAGTCAAGGGACAGGATCACAAGGTAACGAGCTTGGTCCCTCTTGGCCAACCCCGTCAGCTTAGAAAGGAACCACCAAGCAACCGTCCACCTAATCAATGGGCCACCGTGGAACACCAATTCCTCGTCCCAGTAAGCTCGATTTATATGGTGATTCGAGCTTATCCGGCGCCCCCTTGAACTGATTTGGCTGCTACGGTAGTTGGGAACGCTCGGAGGAGGCTCTATGATCGATAAGCGCTCCGACAGCCAAACCTGCAAAAAGTATACACAGAATTTATGAGCAACGGAATGGTTCGCTACAGCCCACTCGATCGAGTACACCATCTGACTCGATCGAGTAAGGCTCCCTAAGACAACCAGAAACTCGTCAGGTGCGACACTCGATCGAGTAAAGCATCCCACTCGATCGAGTAGGCTCTTCACAGACCGGCAGAAACACTTTGCAGACATCACTCGATCGAGTGATAGGTCCACTCGATCGAGTGACTTACGGACTTCAAGAAACCGCGAAACAAAAAAAAGAGAGAAAAGAAAAATTGAAAAATCGCGAGACGTATACCTGCAGAATAAGGGTGCTCCCCGTCAGTTGCCGGGTTGGGTCAAGTCGCCTAGCATCCAGACCCATAATGAGTTCCCCAGTGGCTAGCCAAGCAGGGCTATGACCAGTCTCCATCTGGTCAACCACCCCAATCAACCTAATTTGACCCACGCATGAGTCAGCATCCATCAGCCCCTCGAAGACGTAACGATGCAGCATGCAGAACGCAAAAGCCCTACGCCTGTGAGAAGGCGTAGCCCTTACATCCTGGCTGTTCATGAACTTGTCAGCCAAGTCAAAGAGGGAGACAGTATCTCCCCGCACCATTCGATCTGTCTCAGCATGAGACAGACCTAGGAAGTCCCTCAGCCTTCTCCTCGGGTCCGGGTAGAACGGAGGGATGGCGGGACGAGCAACAGGGCTCCAACCCCCAATAGCTGCGATCTCCTCGGGAAGAGGGCATATTTCTCCCCGCGGGAAGGCAAAGACGTGGTGGGTAGTATCCCAAAGCGCCAAACAAGCATCCAAAAAGTGTGAATCAGGCACCAGACGCCGGAGAGGAAACAGGCTGACAATCCCCATTTGGATCAGCTGAATTTTGTCCTCGTCCCGAAAGTGTTGGGACCAGGCAAAAAGCATTGAAGTGAGATGCTCGATACCCATGGCAGGAACTTGATTTCTCTTGAAAGACTGAGAGATTTTTGTTAAGAGAAGAAGAGTTTTGATCTGAGGTGCACTAAACTGAAGCAGGGAAACCTGTATTTATAATAGGGAAGCCTGGCAGTAACCCTGACTAACCCTGCCTCCTCAGTAAACTGGGCCCCAACATGTGCAGGCCTGACTTCAACCCAGAATAGGAATCTAGTTATCCCGAGCTTTCCTAAAAATTTTTCTAAAAATTCCTTAAGTTCAAAAAAAAAAAAATCTTTTTCGAAAATTTCAACTTTTCAAAATCCAATACTTTTTCCCTAGCACAAGTCGGTGTTTTGCCTATGTGTTACATGCAACTTATCATGTGTCAGCATACAGGTACACCCCGAGACTTCAGAAGCAAGTCCCCGCGCCACTATTTCACTCCCTAACGTGAGCCCATATTTATCCCAGAATGCTACAGTCAAAGCCATGATGTATCAGCATACGGGTACCCCTACACCTCCAAAAGCAAGTTTTACTCCCCACGGAGCTATCACCGGCAGGACAGGTATGACCCTCTGCTTATGGCTGGCGAGCCCTTCACGCTAGTCTACTGGACTATAAACGACCCGACCGGAAGGCTGCCAGGTCGTAATCTGCGATTGGCCTGGTAGCTACTCTGACTTTCGCCTTGTCCAAGCCTCAGTCAGAGTGGGGGCTCTGTAGACACCCGCATTTTGCCTGCTAGTGTCTATAGCAGTTCCCAACAAACACCCGATGATGATCGAACGCAAACGTGACTTAGTATACTCGGATTTGGACCCGAAATCAATAATATCTGACATGAACTTTTAGCGGAGTAATAATCTCACAAAACAGACCTCAAATTCAGGCCCAGTGGGTCGTTCCGAGCAAAATAAGACTAATTTGGGCCAAAACCGACACCAAAAATAAATCCCGTCTTTTGGCGACCGGGTCAAAACCCGGCCAAAGACGAACCCGTCACAAAATCAGCCCAATTACACCTTCTAGAAGCTGGCGCCCTTTCCTAAATTCAAAAAAGATCACACAATCAAACCAAGTCAACTCTTTCCTCTTTTATCTCGGTTTACCTTATCCACTCGATCGAGTGGATTGACCCACTCGGTCGAGTGGAGCGTCAAAAACCGGATCAGACCCATTTTCTAGGGCACTCGACCGAGTGCACTAGGGCCACTCGATCGAGTGACCCTAGGTCGTGGGGTAAACTCTATAAATACCCCATGACCCTCACTCATTTTACAGGTTTTACCCAATGCAAAATTACACTAAACTTTGATCAACTTTTACCCACACCTTCTACCCTACAACCCTAAGCAAACACCACACAAACCGAGTCCCTTGTCCCTCGATAAACCGACAATTCATCCACACACACAAACATACACCATAACTCACATACATCCTCGATACTCCATAGTCCCGTCACTATTCGCGAGTCCATTTCCGAGGTCCCTACTAAGCATGTATGTTGAGGGTGTCCTAAACCCCATTTCGATCTTTGTCCTCTTTATTTACGTTTTTTTTGTATTGTTAATATTATACTTATGCTAGTATTGTAATTCTAACACTCTAACTCTAACATCCTAACTTTTACATTTTCACGTTCCTAACATTACTATCATACCGCGTATATATACATATTAGTATCAAATTTCGGTTTCGGATACGTTTGACTATAATTGTCGCCCAAAATCCGTCTAATCCCTTTACGAGTAACGACGGAGGTGGAGCCCTTTCGAGGAGCCCCGCCCCAATGTGCTCAAGGGCGTGACGTGATCGCGACTAATCATAGTTGAACATATTCGATCCCATTTTAATTAGTGCGGAACCCGTTGACACGAAAACCGACATCACATAACCCGAAAGGGTTAGTTTTGATGTCGTGACGTAGAGGGAGGCATTCCGTCGCTAATTCAAATTTTCTAACGTAAACGTTTCATAAAATCCCGACAACGGTATTATAATCGTACATGTACACGATTATAGTACCGGAGGTCGAGTTAAATTCAAATCGTGCGATATTTGTATTTAACTCGACCGACCGTCGTTTTCAACCTCAAAAACGAGACGAGTTGACACTCGTACAGGGGCTACTCGACCGAGTGCATAGGCCACTCGATCGAGTAGCGTCCATCAGACTGGACAGAACCCTCTTCGAGGGGCTACTCGACCGAGTGCATAGGCCACTCGATCGAGTAGCGTCCATAAAATTGGGCAGAAACTTTTTTGAGGACGCACTCGACCGAGTCAGACCATGACTCGACCGAGTGGGTCCTGTAACCCAGAAAACCGAGGGCCTTGAAACACACTTTCAAGCCTCGTCCTTTTATCGACATTAGTCATCACGTGTAAAGACTATCACGTGACTATCCTATTTTCAAAACTCACGTTCACCACGACACCATAACGACTTTGATCGATTTTTCGACGTGATAAGTCGGGACAAGGCATCGAGGCATAGGATCGGGCTAGCATCACGCTTAGGCCCTATGTCTTCGTCCTTCGTTTGATGTGCAACATGATGTACATTTAAACGGGGTTAGTCCAATTACACATTTCGCGATCAAGCTTACATATGGGTCCGTCCCTAACTTTTATTTATTTATTGTACCATTTCCATATCGTTTATGTAATTTCCGTATTGGCCGGGTTGTATTTCCGCCCGTGTAACTTGTACGTTATTTACGTTTGAGTTTCATTTATTTACTTGCTTATCGCTTTATAAATGAACCTCACATGCTAAATCATTTTGACTATAATCAAGATGCATTAAATGACGTAGTTAACCAATAACTCACATGCTTAGCCCGAAAACGCTGTTTGCATATCATTTAATCGTTTTACTAGCGCGCGCACACGAACACGAACGATGTCTTAGTAGAGGCCGCCATGTGCGGGCGGGGTTGGGTGTCCTTAATGGGCTTCCCAACACGTACCCTCACCCCTTACTCAGAACCTTTGGTTTCCGGATGTCCGAAACCCTTGGCGCACGAGAGTCATTCTATATACGAAAGCCGGTTTATACGGTATCGATATTGCAATGCAAAGGGACGAGCCCAATGAACTCTGAAATCGAAGTGGGCTTACTTTGTGTATAGCCCATGACGACATAGAGTGGACTCGTATGGTTCCGAATAACCACAAAATTCGGTGGCGACTCCATTTTGACTTAAATTTCGAACCCGAGAGCAATCTCACCACGAGATTCATTCGCCTACCCAAACCCGCGCGTGGCCGCGTCGGGGTGGACCTACGTCATGTCCACACTTTTAGTTTCCTAATTTCTCTTTATATTCTCACTCATTCTAGTCTATTTTATTCACAACACAAGTCTCCTTTTCTCTTATTTCACGTTAGTTAAACTTTCTCTTTTTGCTCATCAATCCGAGCCTAATTCGTCTTTAATTCTTTCCGATCTCGAGGGTAATTTAATTACTCTTATTCGTTCTTCATCTCTTTTTCTCCTTTCTATTCACTTAATGTGGTTTTAACACCATATGTTTAATTATTTCGTAGGCTATCGTGCTAGATCCGACGAAGACAATTATTTAATTGATTCGGATCTCGATTAAGGTAACATTGACACGTTACTCGGTATTATGTGATGTTATTGTTGTAGTTGCATGTATAGAAATTAGATTTTTGTTAGACAATATATTTATGTCTCGTTTTTAATAACAAAGGCTTTAAAATCGTAAATCTTCACATGTTTTGTTATTTTAATCGTTTTTACGAGATTTGCGAATAAATCATTCTTTTGATTATTAAAAATGATTAAAAGGCCGAGACTAAAACATACAAATAATAAATTATTTCATAATTTTCGTGATTTTTGATATGAATTGTCAAATTGAAAGTTTTATTATTTTTAACAAAGTTACAGCATGTTTCAGAATCAGTTAGTGTTTTTGTGAGAGTTAATAATCGGTTTTAAAGACATTATTTCTGAAAAGTTTGAAAAGAGAATATTATTTATTTTAAGTCTAATTTATGTCTGTTTAATTTCATAAAATAATACCAATTCGTTTGGTCACAATAAAGTTTTTATGAACAGGTGTCAAATTAATCCGCGAAACTGTCTCTTGTGATAAGATCTGATTTGAAACATATGTTAAAATTTTTATTAATCTTGGTAATTTACGTACATAAACTATGAGGAGTTTAGTTAATATTTCCAATTGGATTTTATTTAAAATAAATTTTTAAACGTGTTTTATTAAATAAATACAAACGGGAGTCTAATTCTGACAGTTTGTAAACATACGAATAAAAACCCATGTTTTATTTGGAATTTGGAGTTTCTCCAGAAATAACAGTTGTAAATAAGTTTCTAAAGTTTTCATCCCCACTGATCTTACGTTGTTTTGATTTTTAATGAATTAATTATAGTTTTTATAGTAAGACAGTGCAGTTCTGAAAAATCTGGCTATTTGTTATTTAAATATTTTTAATTACTTAAACTTCAATCTTTTGATAAACAATTATAATTTTGACTTTAGTTGACTTTTAATCATGAATTACACAATTATATAATAAATATAATGTTTACGTCTCGAGGCCTAATATTAACTATTTTATATAACTCTTATTTTAATCTATTTCTATTTATAATAGTACCTACTTTTGGAAAGTTATTATTTAAGAAAAGTTCTATATTTATAAAGTTTCCTCTTTTAAAAACAAATATATTCCTATTGAATTTTGATAATGACTTTGTTTTGGAGTTATGGAATAAGAGAAGTGTACGGGTAGAGTAATACAGTCTAGAGTATACGTTTTGCCATCAGCTATAAGGCTAGTGTATCCGAACGGGATGCATTGGTTGTTGAATTGGGCATGTTCTTGTCCAGGAGTGTATGTTCATTTTGACCTTAAGCTCGTACCTCGCATGTAAGACGCCTTCGGGTTGAACTGGGCACACTTGGTGTTCCAGGAGGGGTGTGCATATTTACTTAAGCTAGGACCTCGCATTGATAAGTCGCCGTCCTATTATGGTTGAGTAGCCTAGTTAGAGATCGAGGTTTGATTTGTTTGAACTAAGTTCTCGAAGCTAGTTTTTAGTATTCTCCTAGTGAAAGTCTATTCTGTTGCACTATTCATATCTATAACGCCGTTATTACTATTGGTTGATATTGACTTGCAGGTTGGCAATCATTTTGAATTATTTTACTATATCGTTTTAAAACGTTTTCCGTTTTCAACTATTTTGATATAATAGTAATTATACTTTAATGTCATGTAATATGGCTGGGAGAACGTCGTCGTTACTCCCCACTGAATTGGGGCTGTTATTTTTATAACATGACAGGTAATTTGCTACTGGGTTTTGGGTGTGAGCTAGCGAGTGGCATGGATCCTACTCTACTTCATTTATATTAATTTTTGGATTGTTAAACCCATTTGGAGAAATTTTTATTTTTAGCCCTTTTGTGAAAAGTGGCATTTGTATTGATTGACCGTTCTTTTTTGTAAAATTTAGAACATCAGTGTGTTTTAATCCCAAATCTACAGTGTTTCCGCCACTGTATTACGTTAGAATTTATAGGGGATTACAGTTGGTATCAGAGCATCGTTGCTCCCGACGCTTACACCTGATTTTATGAAAAACACCAGTAAATGATTTGAACATTAATAAAAGATTAGTGAGAGATGGGTAGAAACGTAAGTAAGGACTTAACTGTTAGGTTTTACCTGTTCTTGTAACTCAATGATTAGCATTGAATATTTGTTTTATATGTCCAAGAAGAAGATGAGTGGACAAGACTTGGATTTGATGCTGCTCTATATCGGGACAAGACCTACTTAGCAATCTCAACATGAAGTTCTATGATGGTGTAGTAGACTTAGATGCGACTTCACTTCACTTTGGATCCAGATGGAGCGACCAAGACTAGTGTGCTCATATCTCCACGAGAAGATGAAGAGATCCAGCGAGTTTCTTTGTGAACTCTTGAGGCCCGAAGATTCTCTTCTAGTTCAAGACCTTAGTAGTCTAGGATCATTGCTTCTTTTCTTCCAGTCTCAGCTCCCCAATTCTTCTCTTACAAATTTTCATTTCCATTCTTGTGGTAAAATCTTTGTTATATTCTCCTACTTTACCACCTTCCCTCTTGAGATTCTTTAGTAAGCTCGACTCTTGTCTTAGTAAACCTTGTTGGAAGTTAAAGATATTTGAGGATTAGTAACCCTTATTACCTACGATTGAGGATTGTGAGTTGTGCCTATTTTCTAACCCTGTAAGAACTTTTGAGGATTGATATTATGGTATTAAGATTGTACCTTTAGTGTTGGCCTTGGGTTATAGGTTACCTGATTATATGAAGTACATAGAGTTGAATCAGTTTTGGATGGTAAGACTATATTCTATTTGACGGATACCTAGTACCAAGCTAAGTGTAAATGATTATATTATTTTGGGATTTCTACCTAATGCGTACTTAATGGATGTGTTGTGGATGTTTAAGGTCATAGAACCTCTTTAGAGTTTTAACCTGAGTGTTGTGGTAGTATTTCAGGTCCTCGTTAATGTTTTTAATAATTTTGGTTGACATAGATTAAACCTTGGTTTTTATGGATTAGATCGTGAAGTGTGATAAGGTCATAACTTATGAACTTTTGAGTTGAGTGATCTAAACTTGTTTTGAGAAATACTTTAGTGCAAACCACGCACCTTAATGAAATTTACAATTAAGAACCCTTAGACCAACGAGATTGTGGCTTTGTTGGGATATTAATCAAATAGTGATTGCAGCCTTGTGATTAGAATTTTATTGGACTTCAAAGAAACTTTATCCCAATGATGTGTTCAAAAACATGTTGGTGTTATTATTTTTGAGGGCTTAGTTTTCTTGTTAATTGGTGCATTTTGTTTAGTGTGCCTTACTCGAAAATCATGGAATATACTTCGAGTTCAAACCTAGTGAGCTTTGGATTTAGGAGCCATATCGATTATGGGTTTAGGTGTGTTATGATGGGTGAGACTGGATTCTAAATCATTTGTGGATACTTACCGTGTTGATTGAATGATTGAATAAGTATGTAAGACTTTATATTGGAGGTTGTAGTAATTGATCATTTTTGAGGTTGTAAACCGTGTAGGACCACCTAGTGCCTGATATTAATGGACTTAGTATTGTTTGATGGAAATAGGAACCCGAATTTCGTGAGAGTCGTACTTGAAATCTCGATTTCCTTTCTGCCTTTTTCCAGTTTCGAGGACGAAAAATTTTTTTAGTAGGGAGGATTGTAACACCCGCAAATTTCCTAGCTCTGCTATCTGTTCCGTCACGATTATGTCGTAACTCTGTAATATTTTGTCTATTACAATTTTTCCATTTCAAGGTCTCTTTCATTATCGAGCCTAAAATTATTTATTTTTGTGAAATGATTTTAATTATTCTATTTTTATTCGAAAATCCATTTAATTCTTTTCATCGCAAGAATATTTAATTATTTTTGAAGGATCATATTTTCAGTGAACAATAGTTTTAAAATCGAGTTTGAATTATTTATTTTTCTTTTTCTAAAAATGCTCGATTATATTTATAATTAATTTCTAGCTCAAAAATATTTTATTTCTGAAAAATAGTTGTTTAATTATTTTACTACGCGATTTCATAAATAATTATTTTCTAACGCGTTTTAATCTGATTTCTCCGTAAACATTTATATTATTTTACGAACCTTCTTTTATCAACACTACATGTTATTTTTATCCTACTTATTTTAAAGTATTTGTTTTAATCGAAAACTTATCACATCGATTTGTGTTTGTTCTTTCCATCTCAACCATCTCGTCTCCTAGTTGAGTTAAGAGTCTTGTAACTCAATTATTTCTATCTTTTAGTTTCCTAATTTCTCTTTATATTGTCACTCATTCTAGTCTATTTTATTCACAACACAAGTCTCCTTTTCTCTTATTTCACGTTAGTTAAACTTTCTCTTTTTGTTCATCAATCCGAGCCTAATTCGTCTTTAATTCTTTCTGATCTCGAGGGTAATTTAATTACTCTTATTCGTTCTTCATCTCTTTTTCTCCTTTCTATTCACTTAATGTGGTTTTAACACCATATGTTTAATTATTTCGTAGGCTATCGTGCTAGATCCGACGAAGACAATTATTTAATTGATTCGGATCTCGATTAAGGTAACATTGACACGTTACTCGGTATTATGTGATGTTATTGTTGTAGTTGCATGTATAGAAATTAGATTTTTGTTAGACAATATATTTATGTCTCGCTTTTAATAACAAAGGCTTTAAAATCGTAAATCTTCACATGTTTTGTTATTTTAATCGTTTTTACGAGATTTGCGAATAAATCATTCTTTTGATTATTAAAAATGATTAAAAGGCCGAGACTAAAACATACAAATAATAAATTATTTCATAATTTTCGTGATTTTTGATATGAATTGTCAAATTGAAAGTTTTATTATTTTTAACAAAGTTACAGCATGTTTCAGAATCAGTTAGTGTTTTTGTGAGAGTTAATAATCGGTTTTAAAGACATTATTTCTGAAAAGTTTGAAAAGAGAATATTATTTATTTTAAGTCTAATTTATGTCTGTTTAATTTCATAAAATAATACCAATTTGTTTGGTCACAATAAATTGTTTATGAACAGGTGTCAAATTAATCCACGAAACTGTCTCTTGTGATAAGATCTGATTTGAAACATATGTTAAACATTTTATTAATCTTGGTAATTTACGTACATAAACTATGAGGAGTTTAGTTAATATTTCCAATTGGATTTTATTTAAAATAAATTTTTAAACGTGTTTTATTAAATAAATACAAACGGGAGTCTAATTCTGACAGTTTGTAAACATACGAATAAAAACCCATGTTTTATTTGGAATTTGGAGTTTCTCCAGAAATAATAGTTGTAAATAAGTTTCTAAAGTTTTCATCCCCACTGATCTTACGTTGTTTTGATTTTTAATGAATTAATTATAGTTTTTATAGTAAGACAGTGTAGTTCTGAAAAATCTGGCTATTTGTTATTTAAATATTTTTAATTACTTAAACTTCAATCTTTTGATAAACAATTATAATTTTGACTTTAGTTGACTTTTAATCATGAATTACACAATTATATAATAAATATAATGTTTACGTCTCGAGGCCTAATATTAACTATTTTATATAACTTCTATTTTAATCTATTTCTATTTATAATAGTACCTACTTTTGGAAAGTTATTATTTAAGAAAAGTTCTATATTTATAAAGTTTCCTCTTTTAAGAACAAAGATATTCCTATTGAATTTTGATAATGACTTTGTTTTGGAGTTATGGAATAAGAGAAGTGTACGGGTAGAGTAATACAGTCTAGAGTATACGTTTTGCCATCAGCTATAAGGCTAGTGTATCCGAGCGGGATGCATTGGTTGTTGAACTGGGCATGTTCTTGTCCAGGAGTGTATGTTCATTTTGACCTTAAGCTCGTACCTCGCATGTAAGACGCCGTCGGGTTGAACTGGGCACACTTGGTGTTCCAGGAGGGGTGTGCATATTTACTTAAGCTAGGACCTCGCATTGATAAGTCACCGTCCTATTATGGTTGAGTAGCCTAGTTAGAGATCGAGGTTTGATTTGTTTGAACTAAGTTCTCGAAGCTAGTTTTTAGTATTCTCCTAGTGAAAATCTATTCTGTTGCACTGATTCATATCTATAACGCCGTTATTACTATTGGTTGATATTGACTTGCAGGTTGGCAATCATTTTGAATTATTTTACTATATCGTTTTAAAACGTTTTCCGTTTTCAACTATTTTGATATAATAGTAATTATACTTTAATGTCATGTAATATGGCTGGGAGAACGTCGTCGTTACTCCCCACTGAATTGTGGCTGTTATTTTTATAACATGACAGGTAATTTGCTACTGGGTTTTGGGTGTGAGCTAGCGAGTGGCATGGATCCTACTCTACTTCATTTATATTAATTTTTGGATTGTCAAACCCATTTGGATAAATTTTTATTTTTAGCCCTTTTGTGAAAAGTGGCCTTTGTATTGATTGACCGTTCTTTTTTGTAAAATTTAGAACATCAGTGTGTTTTAATCCCAAATCTACAGTGTTTCCGCCACTGTATTGCGTTAGAATTTATAGGGGATTAAAGTGTGTGTGTGTGTGTGTGTCTATATATGAAAATTGGCAATATCTTCCCATGTCCTTGAACTTTACGCCAGGACGGGAAAGTTAAATGGAACATGATAGTTGAAGAGGGATGGAGTGTCGTGCTAAATTAAAATGTGGACGACTTCAATTTTCTTTTGATTGAAATTTTATTTTTGTAGATGAGATTCAATTATGTTTTGACATTTGATCTATACACTTCGTTCATTATAATATGAGATGTGAGTTTAGCTAAATTATGGATCAGGGAGGATGACATTTTATTTTATTTAAAAAAAAAAGAGAAATTAACCAATGAGAAAAGGGTGTCATGGCTTCCTCAAATACTCTCAAAATGAAATGAAGAAATGTGATGATTTTCTTTGAGTTTTAATAGTATATATAGATATAGAGATAGACTACATCTAGTACTACTAACAACAACAATAACAATACCACTGCTAATACTATTACTAATAACACAATACTAACACTAATATGTTTGGTCACATAGAAATAATAGCAGGCTAGAGGGTGGCATTGTAACTCCCTCTGTAGTGTGTCACAATATTCAGAGGGAGATTAGGAGTCGTTTTGATAGACTTATTATAGGAACTTATCCAGTCGAGATAGAGTTTGGATTGACGGTTTACTACTACGTATATTGGAGTGAATCATTGTAAGTTTGTAACTCATTTTTTTGAATTAATATACTTACATTTACACCAAAAACACACCAACACCCTACAACCACTACTTCTAAATCGTAACAACACCTACAACATCAACATGAACAACAAGAACTAGAACAAGAACATCCAAGAACATGAACAACAACAACAACAACAAAGGCATCTTCATCCCACAACAATAACAACTACAACAACAACAACAACAACAATAATTATAATAACAATAATAACAACAACAAAATCAACTTCCTTAACACAAATTAAACTAAACTAACAAAAACAACATACTTGATAGGAGCAACTAGAGAAAGGAAAGAGTAGATGTCGCCGGAGTGGAGGGCGCAACAGACAGCAGACAGGAGGAAGGACGACGGCTGGCAAAGTGAAGGAAAGAGGGGAGGGAAAAGGAAGGGTAAAGAATGTCGGTGGGGGGAAGGGGAAGGTCGCCGGAGGGATAGGTAGCCGGAGGGTGAAGGGGATTGGGCCGGGGTTAAGGTTTGCGAATTGGGAAAGGGAAAGAGGGGTTATGAATAAGAAAAAGGATGGTGGTGCTTATTACAGTTACGCGTTTTTATTTTATTTTTAATTCGACAATGTTTGCGACGGACTAGCCCACGCAAAATCCATCGCAAAGAGAATTTGTGTCGGATTTTGCGTGGGCTAGTCCGACACTAGATTTAAAAATATTAAATTAAATTGACCTGGGTCCGGATTAAATTAAATTTGCGTCGGTTTGCAACAACGTGCGTCAGCTGATCTGACGCAACCGTTTTCTCTTGCGTCGTCTCTACGACGACTAATCCGACGCAACCTCTAGCGCCAAATCATTTTCCCAGGCGCCATTGTCTCGCGATGGCTTGTGTCAGGTATTCCATAACAAATATGTTACGTTCGTCAGATTTTTGGTCCGCTGTGAGAGTTTCGCCGCATTTTTCGTTGTTTCTTGTAGTGATGGAGGACGGGAGGAGCAAGGTGGAGTTGGGGTTAATATTTTTCAAAATTTATGAGTTGAGTTCCGAAAGAGAAAATATCGAGTACTTGCTTAAAATGAAAATATCATTATTACGCACACGATGGATATTTACAACAATGCCTCATACACTTTTAATGAAACCTTTTTTTTTTGAAAACTTAATGGAACTTTTTATTAAATACAACTTGTCTAACTAAATTTTATTTTGAAGTTTGAAATTTTACTTAAATAAATATTAAATAAGCATACAAAGACAACGTTTACAACATTATCGATAGTTTGTATGCCGTAGTAAAAACAAATAAGAATTCATCTGATTTTTGTACACTCAATTGTCGATTGCATCAAATTCCCAATCAACAATTTCATCTTTAATATTTTCTTGAAAATAATTGGCAGACACTGTAGTAGGTGTTTCTTCATCATATTCTAATAAACTTAGAGTCTTTAGTACTTCACTTTTTTCACCTTGTTGTCTTGTGAAATCTATCATCTTTTCCTGGTTGATCCGTGTTTTCAAAGGGGTGTCTTTCCAAGATAAAATATCACCAATTTCCTTTTGAAGATTTGGTTTTTCCAAAGCTTCAAATTCATCTATTATTTTTCTGTAAGTTACAAACATTAATTCAATTTCTTCCTTGCGCCCCCTGTTCAAAGAACAAAACTTTTAAAATTTGTTTGAAAAAAACAGTAAATGAATGATTGTAAATCTAGATAATCAATTTTTTTTGTTTATAATCTTCCTTTATTCGAGAGATATATTCAAAGGTTTATGTTAATATAATGAATGAAACACAAATATATAGCGTAGAATTTTTTTTGCAATACAATTTTATTAAGTACATGCAATCTCATCAACCCATTATTAATAATACAACGGTTAAGTTGATCAAAATTCAAGACAATTGAAGATAGAATTTAAGAACTTGTTAATAAATTACTCCCTCCGTTACAAAATATAAGTAGTTTAAGATATTTGCACACTTATTAAGAAAGTGTTTTAAGTGAATATTAAGCTGCTCTGAAAATTGGAAAACCCTTCTTAACCAATTAAAGAAGTTTTACTGTATTGAAAAATGTACTTGCTTACAAGGGATTAAATAGCTACCGATCTATTTGAGTCTAATTAATTGAATCGATGATTAACCAGACTATATCATATATTGCATGTCTCGAACATTGTTAGGATTAATTACTTATTTATTGTTATGTTTTTATTTTTATTATTATTATTTTCAAACGTAACAAAACCCCCCTTTTATATATATTTATACTATTAAATAATAAATCGTCTTAGATAATAACGTCAGTCTCTGTGGGATCGACCTCTACTTATCCTATCTACCGTAGAGTTAGTATTGTTTATAAATTTAATTTTGAGTGTGGAAACGACACGCATCATTGTACTTGGCTATAATTTGTGTGAAGGTGATGATGTTACACCAAGCAAGGAAGAGGATGCTATTGAAGCGAAATTGTATGGTGAGGAAAGTCAATATGCCAAAAGTCTTAAGGTTAGTTGCTTGGAGGACATTCTTGGAACAAAGGTAAATGAATTTGAGCCCACCCCTCCTTTAACTACTTTGAGTTATGCTTCTTTAGATACCTACCTTATAGATACTTTCGTGAGTGAGGTTGAGAACACCTATTTGGAGAGTATATTGAGGTCGAAACGATTGTCTTTGATACCATTCTTGAGGAACACTCTTTAGAGAACATCAATGTTGAGACCGATTTCTCTAGACCCATTGTTCGGGAAGAACCATATACTACTATTGATTCTCTATGCTTTGAATCGCCTACACATGAATAATTTGTTGAGGAAGATGACACAATTGAAAGCCCTTTGAATGAAGAAGTTGAAGGTTATTTTGGTGATAGCTTTGAGATTGAAAGGGTAAAATCATTGATATCTTGGCATAACCCTTTGTATGAGGAACGACACTTTGATGAGATCACCATGTCTACCACTTCTATTGAGGATGAGTCTCTTATTTTCTTTGACCCCTTGTGTCTTGACACTAGCCCCTCCTATGAATCCATGATTGAGGATGATTAGAAAAATTCTTTCAATGGACTTCGTTTGATCCTTGATTTGTCTTTTGGAGGGAATCTGCTTAACAACAAAGAAGAGGAGGTTTAGAAGGGTGAGGTGTTGGTTGATGAGACTAACCAAGTCTCTTATGTTATTGCTAGTAACTCATCCCCTCCCACTAGAGAAGATATGAGCTTTATTGTTGAAATTGAGGATATAGTGAGCCTTGACTCTTCTCTTAGCCCACCTCCCACTATGGAGGTTAATGAGTATAGGAAACCTTTGGATACTCCCTACTATGACACGGTTGACGTAATGAGTGACCTTGGTTACCGGTTTTGGGATCCAGGTTAGATGATGATCTTGATTGTATTTTTGGCGGTCCTAAAAACTGCGCTTCTTGGGAGACACCCCAAGTCCTTTGTATATATTTACGCTTTTTGTGTGTTTGTTTGTGTGTTTTTGCTTGTAGGTACCTCCAACAAAACAATGATAATGAATCAAGAAGGATAAGAAGCACGAAATCGTTCAAGTGCGGGGGAAGACATATGCTTTAAAAGGTATTTTTCTTACCTTCCCTTATTTTCCCTCCCTAGTTTGGAACATTGAGGACAATGTTCGGTTCAAGTGTGGGAAAGGATTTTGGATTGACGACCTATCGTTGCTTGAGGATTGTGGTTTATATCGTTGTTGAAGGATACTTTGGTGGAGTATATTTGTTGTATATACGTGATTGTTGTGGATTGTAAATTTATGTTGATTGTTGTTTTAGTTTGTTGTTTTTGTGTGTTTCTTTTTGAAAAATCCTAAAATTTTGAAAATTGAAAAATTCATAAAAAGTGAAAAATGCAAAAAATTCAAAAAGAATTTTGTTTTCGTGTTTTCCTTGATAAAATCATTTTTCTAATTTTCAACTTCTTTAAAGAGTATGGATTTTTCTATTACTTGTTGGTTGATTTTAAATATTATATTTTGATTGTCCTCCAACAATAAGTCGCTCGTGTATGTATTTCACTTGTGTTCACCTTCCACCTCACGTGTTGTGATTTTGACATTGTATGTTTGTCTAGGTGACTATAACCCAAGTAACTTCTATCCCTTTACCATCCTTTATTCCACAAAAATATTCTGAACCACAAATAATAGTTTGGTTATGATTGATATTGAGTTTTGCATTCCTTTCTCTATAAAAAGAAACTCAACCATTAAATATATGCAAACAAAGAAAAGTTCTCAAAAAACTCAAAAAGAAAAGAATAAGGGGCAGAAGAAGAAAAGAAAGAAAGAAAATGAAAAAAATGAAAAAAAATGAAAAAAATGAAAAAAATGAAAAAAAAAATGAAAAAGATGAAAAAGAAAGACAATTTCTCCCCCGAGAATTTTTGATATTCTTATCTTACATTTTGGATCGGTTCTTATGTCAGTTGTGCGATTACTCCGATTAGAACAACCATAATCCTTGTTTTTGGAAGTGGGCCGAGACTTGTATGCATTTGTCGATAACTTCATGGGAGAACTCCTTCCATCTCCGCCACACATCCCGACATAGCATGGACCGAGGCCGAAAAATATGTAATAATTATTTTTGCAATGCAACCGATTTAGTAATTTTATTATTCATATTTATATTTTAGTTGGATTTTAGAATGACTTTTGATTTGCAAAACTTGTGAATTGTTGTGTTGTTTGTTTTCGTGCTCTTATACATTTCGTGTTTTCGTTTTTGCGTGTTACTCCCTCCATTCCAATGAATTGTTTGTCTTTCTTTTTGGCACCAAGGTTAAGGGAACCAATGAGGGAGTGACACGTAGAGGAAAACTCATGAGAATGATCAAATTGCATATAAAAAACATTCCTAAAATAGAAAGGCAAACAATTCATTGAGACGCCCCAATATGGAATAGGCAAACAATTCATTGGGACGGAGGGAGTATCTATTTATAGGTCATAGTTTGGTCTAATGAGTTACTCGAGAACGAGTAAAGCATAAGTGTGGGGGATTTGATAACACATATTTAGACCGTTTTAACCCTCATTTAGACTCGTATTTGACTCGATTTTGTGTGCTTAAACGTCAATATAACTCATTTTTATTTATATTTTGTTTTTTTAGTTATAGTTTAGTTTATTAGTAATTATCGTTATTTTCGTGGAATTTGGTACTGCTTTTGTTTGTTTTATCTTTGTAGGTACGTGTTCGTGAATAAAGAGATCGAGTCAAAGCGATCCGAGTCAAACCCGACATTGACCAACTCCATTTCTATAACTCATCTCCCATTCACCCTTTCACCATCCTAACTCAGTTCACATACTTAGCCTAATTCACCATCTCAACTAAGGATGGCAATTTCACCCGCATCCACCCCGCACCCGATCCACCCGAGAAAAAAAAAGGGTGAAAACCCGATTAAATGGATGAATAGCGGGTGATGGATGAAACGGGTGATGGATTGGGTCGGATGCGGGTGGAGCTTCATCCCATCCGTAATCCGTTAACCACCCGACATCCACCCATTTAAAAAATATATACGGAGTATATTATAAAAATTACCCGAGAATAAGAGAATGCCCCCTGTTTTCCTAATACCTTCTTCATTTTTTATTTCCTAGACTAGACATAACTCAAATAATACTACCATGGCGACTAAAGGTGTCAAGTCACAAGCTAGGTCTCGCAAGAAATTGTTTTTGATTTGATATTTATTTCACAAAATAATACTCCGTAGTACAAGTGAATCACTCGTTAAATCACCCGAACCACCTGTTTCACCCGTGGATGACGGGTGGATCGGATATGGACGACACTCCTAGTGGATGATAGATGGATCGGGTGGGCGAATAGAGACGAGTGATGAATGCGGGTGAGGCTTCACCCGATCCGAATCCGACCCATTGTAATCCCTAATCTCAACCCATTTCATCGCAACCCAATCAAGGTCAAACTTGACCTTGACCAGTTCATTTCAATTATCCTTCACACTTCATATTCCCTCCAACCTCCATCAACCTGACCCACCAGTTCATTTCAACACCATTCACCCCCATAACGGAACTCCGACAACCACAAACGGCGCCAGAATTCCGGTCTCACCACGTTTGACCTCCGTACGCTCGACCCAGTTCCTCCTCGTCGAAGCGCCACCTTCAACCCAATTCCGACGACTCTGCTCTCGTTTTATCCCAGATTCGGCGAGGCAACCTACAACCACCAGCACCAGCAAAGCAACCTAGAGCACACGCTCCCTTGCAACTCCGGCTTCTTGTCCGTCTTTCACCTCCGCCATGGCTAACCTAGTTCCGGCAAGCTGCCCAGAACTCTCCCCCCACCCCCCCTCTCCTCTAATTCTCTGTCACTCTCACCACGTCCATTAGCTCCTGAAGGAGTTATGTCCACTGTCCTACGGATTAACCCGCTTAAGTCTATGTATTCGATATGCCTTGCTAGAGGTCGATGTAGGATTGACATGTAAATGAGTTACGCGTCTGGTAGTCTTAAGTGGGCCCATTGGGTCACACACAATGTGTACGGGATATTATTAATATATATCGATATATTAAATATATCGGGTCAGTAGTAATACGGACCCAGTTGCGTTGACAGGTTATGGTAATTAGAGTTATACTAATAATCTAATTATGGAAATTAGGGTTATGGAAGTAACCTAATTCCACCTTCTCATCTCTCCTATATAAGGAGGTTCATATGATGAACCAATATATGGAATAAAAACCCTTATACTAGCATATACGTCGCAGTTCCGTACCCGTGTGGATACCAAAGGAGGCATCACGTTTGGGGTGCTATATTTTGTCCGTGGAGATTATTTATTTTGTCCGTGGAGATTATTTATTCTTGTCCGTGAAGATTATTTATTCTATCCGTGGAGATTATATATATTTCTGGGTTTATTATACTTCTTATTAATACGCTGTTCCGCTGCAAATAAGGTATAATTGTTATCCCTCTTCTTTTGTCTTTTCGGTTAATCATCATAACAGGTCCTTGGGTTTAAGGGTTGTAACCCTACAGTGGTATCAGAGCCTCTGTTACGTAGTATTAATCTAATAGACGTGAATATATGTCTCATAATTAGTTGTGAGAAATTCCTCCCGCGTATTAATTGATTATTGCGTACAATATTATTGTCTTGTTTTCGCTTGACTTGTGGCATATCAATGAACTTGCAACGTGTCTTTTGATTTGCATAAGAAAGTGGGCATATCAACTTGTGTCTTTTAATTTGCATAAGAAAGTCAGGTCACGATTATATACTTTGATTCATTATGAATGCATATCATCATGATTAAGTGGCAGATTCATATCAGTAATATGATTTTTTTTCATGCGAGGCTTGTTACGGTTACGTAATTGATTGTTTTGCTGCGAGTAATCGTCGTTTCTGTGTAGGGTGTGTTTTAATTTGTGAATTTAATTTGTTAAATTCTGAAATTGACTCGTAAAATTAATTTAAGATTTAATATTGATTATTTTAATTTATTTTTGCCCTAAATTGACCTATCATTATTATTATTCTCAATTTCTTTGTTGACGATGAGACTAATTAGATTAGTCAAGATTCGATTGAAATTGAGAACATTAAAATTACTAGAATTTTATTAACGATGAGTCCTAATATGATTAGGACAAGACTTGACTTTTGTAAGTCGGAACGAGTGTGACTCGGTTGGCACGAGTATGACTCGGTAGGCACGGGTGCGTTTCGGTTGGAATGGGACGACCCGACCGACAAAGGTTTGACCAAGATGACACAATATTTACTCGGACGACATGGTGTCGGGTCGGGTGACGCTTTTAAGAAAAGTCGTTTTCTTGCGTTTGTGTGTTGATTATGAATCAAACATGGATTATACTTTTATTTTCCGAATCAATGAAAAATTAGTTTTCTAAATCGGCTAAATAATTTTATGCATTTTAATTATCATGTTATCATAGATAGATCGGGAAAAGAGTTTCTCAAGTCTTATTTGATTTTGATGAATTGTTCATCTATTTGACAATTATAAGTTGCAGGTCGATTGTGAATCGAGTTTTGTATATCCGTAAAAAAAATTCCGGGTGAGAAATTGTTCCCCGTAGTTGGAAAAAATGAAAGATATTGGTGAAATTGTTCAAACCAAATAACAATTACGAATTGTGATATGATTTCGAATCAAAATATGGGATCTTTTAACTTGTTTTATGCACAATTCACTAATATAACAATTGAATAATTATGTCATATGATGCATCAATTTTATTGTTTAGACTTGTGACTTGTGTGCCTAGAAATGATAGGTCGCCTTGTAAGTTGACCTAGCAACATGTTTAGGACCCATAATGTATTAAATCCCTCGCACAAATATTAAGTATTGCCTTTCCAGAATTGACCACTACAACAATTTCATATCATTGGTTGAAGTGACTGCCTAAGCGGTGCTTTGCCGATGTGTGTGAACTGAGTAGGTGGGTAACGGTTACCCACAGGTTCAGTCTGGTTTGCTTAACATTGCTATCAAGTTGGACTTGGGCTTTGAGGCAAATAGTTGGTGTCATATGATGACTAATTCCGACGAACCAAGAATTACATATTGATGTAATTGACAATGTTGTTGTCTACCTTTACTTTTGGAGCTTGAGCAGTGAGCCCAAGTTCACTTGAGCGACAAAAGGTTTAGGATCTTGGAATATTATGCGAACTTGAGGGTAGTTTTCATAATTTTATCTTAAAATTGTTTAAGATTATTAATATTAATTATCGTTTTACTTAGCATTATAATTGTAGTTGGAAATTTGTCCCTTTATCACATTTATTAAAGATGAGTTTGAATTGTTCAACCTTCTCGATTGGTATCTTGAGAATTGTTTTCAAAATTGGAGATATGAATTTTGTCCTTGAGAAGGATAATTTCGACAAATTATAATCAGTGTCAATGTACAGTATGGACTGTATAATTAGAGTCATGGAGATGACTACTATAAGTACTAAAATCAATTGTTTCAATAAAGGGAATCGTTCTCATTAAGTGAGAAAATGTTAAAGATGGTCTAATTAATTCATGTCATACGATGACGTGATTATATTGATAATCAGGAAATTTTTGATGCTTCTTTCTAGAATTAGGAATTGAAATCGTTTCAATTAGTCCTAAGTTTAGGTCACTTTATTATGAATAAACATGTGACTTAATAAGGTTTCTCACCTTCTAGCATGAGATGTTAAAAGACGATTGAACATTGTATCAAGAAGGCAAATAATACTAATGTTCTAGGAGTTCATTAAGAAAATTGCTTGAGATAATGATTAATGAATCTAAGATGTTGGTTAAAGTAAGGGAAGGATAATTGTTATCATACCCAAACTTGTTGCCAAATTTAGATTAGGTACGATTTTATTTTAGTCATTAATGTAATGACAAATATATGACATTGGTAGATAGTTTCTAGAAATGTCTAGAAAATCTGCAAATCAATTATTGAAGTATGACTTCTGGTGTGTATGTTACTAGAGTAATTGTTACTTTCATTCTACTGTTTTGGTATAAGATATCAAATGCAACTATTACATTGTGAATGTGATGGCTCAAAGAGGGTAGAATAATGGTATATAAGTGAAGTGTTTTATGATGAAATGGACAAATGTTGTTGTTTCATATATAAAAGGAAAATCAATTAATTTTACCATAAAGCTGTATACTGGAATTGAATAACTGTTATTCTTGTACTAGCCATAAGTAAGAATATTGATTCTGTTTCATGTATGGGCATGAAAAGTTTTAATAAAATAAAGTAGAACAATTGTTGCTCTATACCTTGCAAGATTATGAGGTACAATAAGGCTAACATGATTGTTGGACTTTACATTCCTAGTAGTGAATGTTTTTATTTGTAACATAACAATCAAAAGGTTTCGTCCCTCGACAAGTTTTTTCTATTATGGCATTGTCCTTAATCCATGATACAAGAAACATTAGAATAAGTTTCATAATGATGAAATTATAAACCTTATTGATAAGGATCAACTGAGGTAAATGGATCTTGTTTAGATGGATAATGACATTAGAAGTGACTCCTATTAATTGTAGTAGCAGGGTACTTAGACTTGTTGGATCACACATATACAGATACATGTGAGTTTAACTAGTGATGTTGCAAAAATGGGTAACATGTACGGTTCTGTTCATTTAATGAAATTTGAAACTGAATGCTTTGAATTGTTCAAGGAAGTTCAGATGAAAATACAAGATCAACTTGATAAGTTGGTACGAGTCGTTCGATATGATTGAAACAGGGAGGAATTAAACTAAAAGATTGTGATCATCTTAGAAGTAGTGAAAAGTGTTTCAAACTACATCGAACCATATTTGATATGATTTGGTCTATGATGAGTCATATGCAGATTTCATTGACGCTTTAGAAAATTATGCACTATAAAAGTCTTTGTACAATATTGATAAGATTGTCCATGTATGTCGGAGAATAGACACCATATGAGATATGGATTGAAAATGTTCTAAAAAGTCTTCTCTTAATTATCAAGTCTTAAAGTTTAAAGAAAATTATTTTCTAGAACTTAAACTCAATTATGACATGTGTTTTATTAGGGGTATTATGTTAATTCTACAAACTATCCAAAGAACAAAATTGTTTTGTTGCATGAAGTGGTATGTTTCTTTTAAAGATATGTGATTTCTAATAGAAATAGTGGGTGTAGAATCGACCTTGAAAATGTTCAAGATTAACAGGTGTTCTCTACAACTGTTGAAGAGGATATTGATGCATCCATGAAAAATCATGATCATCTTCCCTGTAAAATATTACCCTACATAGGTTTGACCTATGATGAAACAATAATGGGCAAAGACTCCAAAAGCCACATAAAATCTAATAGATTCTATATACCATAACTACCAAGTATAGACTATGGTTAAATGGGTCTTATAGTGAAGAATAGTCTTCAATATAAAGACGATGTAGATTGATATAAGAGTATCTATGAAGCATAGTTGGTAGTTAAGGATTGATCTCATAGTAATGACTATGAAAAAAAACCTTCTTACAACATTATGCTTAAGTCTATCAAGATTGATTTAGCATTTTGAATGTCATCACTCATCATGATGAGTTTTGGACATATATATGTGAAATACATTTCTTGAAAGGGATGAAATATGATGTGTGTGCGACACATCGTTTGAATTTCATGTTATTAAAGTTGCTAGACAAATGTGAATGATCCAATTTGATTGGAGCAAGTATTATGGAGTAATATCTTCGTTCTTAATGTGGTAATTCAAAGATGTTTGTTTTCCTTTGAGACGAAGAAAGATAGTGTGTACAAGAGGCTAGTGGGAGTGCATTTATCGTTATGATTTGGTATGTAAGTGACATACTTCTCTAACTAAATGACATTTGGTTGCTTTAGTCTATGAGACTTTGCAAGAAATGTGTTTATTATGTGCTCGTGTGACGAGTGGATACTAATCTGGTGAGTGTCACTAGAATGCTATCTAAGAATTGTTCCTTTGCGCTTAAGAAGCAAAAGAGGAATTATTTAAGAGATGCGCATGATGTGATAAGTGAATTATTGTAAACAAGTTACAACGATTCATATTTCCAAATAGACAAAGATGACGTGAGATTGTAATCTCAGTAAATTTTGTTTCGGATAAGAAGTTGTGTGTTGGAACGGTTCCAAAGGACAACTTTATGACTAATATTATAACTAAAGTTAGTGTTCTATTGCTTTTGAAGCAAATAGACGTTTGATTACAAATTAAGCACACACTCAACTTTAAAGTTTATGAAGCAATTTGTTGCTTATGAAACTAAGAGTTTGCCTTAATTGAGAGAAGGTAGAATTGATCATATGCTTGTAAATAACCGATACAAATGTTGTATGTCCCGAAATCTCTTCTACATAAAGATCATATTGGTTATGATCGGTATAAGACGCATGGGCGAGTGGTCTTAGTACTTTTAAAGGTGTTTGGTTTAGTGGGAGTTATTATGATAATTAGTATATGTATGACATATTATCATTTGGTTAATGTAACCGAGTTTTGTCCCTAAATAATTTACATTAATGAAATTGATCACTAAGTACGTGACTTAGTCTTGGAACTCTATTTGGATGATGTAATTATTTTGTCTCTAGTCAGGGTATTATGCTGGGACAATTGAATACCCTTAAATGACTAGTGTGTGAGTTGATTGATGACTAAGTTCCTTGAGTCATAGGTATTGAGATACTAAATCAGGCACACGGGTGTATGTTAAGAACATGCATTAGACAGACCCGCCGAAAAGGATTTTACTAAGATTTCGCTTAGTGTCAGTAAAGTTCTTTGCAAGTTATGAACTTGTACGGTCTTTAGACCTGAGTCTTTGACTATTCTATACATGTGATGTGTATGCTTTGATACTATTCCTCGTCAGCTGTGAAAGGGGGCTATGGATGGTTATTAGGCATGCATGGATCATGTGATAGTATGTGGTTAGACAAGAGGGGATTTGCTCTTCCTTTATTGAAAGGAATTTATTGTTTCTTGGCCACTCGAAGAGTGTGACTTGTACAAATGCGTGGCCGCGCTCAGATAGGATGATTGTCATCTATCTGCTCTTTTAACAAGTCAACTCAAAAATTCGAGTAAAAGATTGAGATACGTGAGGATGACACTTCTTCTTACCTCATTCTCAATTGGAGACAATAGTAGCAAAGAGACTTAACGCCGTTCTTGAGAGGACATGTACAAGTGGGAGACTGAAGGAGTTATGTCCACTGTCCTACGGATTAACCCGCTTAAGTCTATGTATCCGATATGCCTTGCTAGAGGTCGATGTCGGATTGACATGTAAATGAGTTACGCGTCTGGTAGTCTTAAGTGGGCCCATTGGATCACACACAATGTGTACGGGATATTATTAATATATATCGATATATTAAATATATCGGGTCAGTAGTAATACGGACCCAGTTGCGTTGACAGGTTATGGTAATTAGAGTTATACTAATAATCTAATTATGGAAATTAGGGTTATGGAAGTAACCTAATTCCACCTTCTCATCTCTCCTATATAAGAAGGTTCATATGATGAACCAATATATGGAATAAAAACCCTTATACTAGCATATACGTCGCAGTTCCGTACCCGTGTGGATACCAAAGGAGGCATCACGTTTGGGGTGCTCTATTTTGTCCGTGGAGATTATTTATTTTGTCCGTGGAGATTATTTATTCTTGTCCGTGAAGATTATTTATTCTATCCGTGGAGATTATATATATTTCTGGGTTTATTATACTTCTTATTAATACGCTGTTCCGCTGCAAATAAGGTATAATTGTTATCCCTCTTCTTTTGTCTTTTCGGTTAATACTCATAACAGGTCCTTGGGTTTAAGGGTTGTAACCCTACAACTCCAACGTGCGCGCTGTCACCGGTCATCTTCCGCTCTGAGTTCGTCGGAGCACCACTACAAACACGAGTCACCTCTATTCCGGTTCAAGAATCGATGTTCAAGCTTAGGTTTTACAATTGAGTTTTTGATCGAGCGAAATCCAAAAAATCGTGGGGTGTAACTTTACCCGGTGGAGAGGAGTTGATGACGGACTGGCAAAACTCGAGAATCTGAGGGGCAAAGTTTTGCGGTGGTCAGATTATCGAATTCCGCGGGGCGATGTTTTGCCCTATGTGAAACCCTCGGGTGAAATGAGTAGTGTTGTGCGTATGGTGTGCGGATTGCTGGATGGCTTCTTTCCTCAAAACCCCCCTTAGATCCCAATCAATAGACTAGACTTAGACTCAACTCCCATGTGTTTCGTCTCTGTAGATCGATGCCCACTTACCGATACTACTTAGTAGTTAGTTAGAGTTATAAATTTTGTTTGATCGCGTTAGATAGGCGACAAATGACAATCGGACGTGCATCAGCTATCAGTTTAGTCTCCACCACCACAACAACAATAATGTCATCAAACTCAGAAAGATTAACTAGGGCGGCTTGACCAACTTTCTTCTGAGGCCGACATTTGTAGACTTTGCGACTTGCTTGTCCCGAGAAATAGCATACTAGGTTTGGTTTCTGGATATTTGGAATTGGTTTAGTGCTTTTTTCATGACTCGATTTATTACAAGCTTTATCTTTTCTCTTAGCTTGAACTTGACCCTGCCCCATCTTAGCTTTCCCATAACCCTTGAATTTTCCGTAAGACGTCTACTAGTTTCAAAAATGTTAGTATTAGTGGTGATAGAGGATATCAGAACTGAGTTATCTTTACGACGGTTTGCTTCCTCAGTCTTCGTGTCATCGTGTGTCCTACAAGGTCATGAAAAGACAAGTCTTTCTTCTTTTCTTTTAACTGGTTTCTATACTCGCTCCACGAGGAAGAAATATCCTTGCTAAGAGATTAGCCAAAAAAATCTTTTCTAATTTCTTGCCCTCATTAAAAACGTTAGCATTGCATGCAGGTTTTCATAATTATGATTTTGTTCCATAATTGGTTTCCCATCTCCCCTTTGCAACCCAAGTCACATGCCCACAACATATAGATATTTTTACGCACATCATATGCCCCATATTTTTCCTCTACGCCTTCCCAAATAATATTAGAAGATTTATGGATCATAAATAAGTCAAACAACGTATTAGTCATGTTGTTAAGGTGATGACATCTAGCAGTTTTGTTAACCTTACCATGTTTTTTTAATAGCTTTATCAGTTGACTTAACAATAGAAGTATGGGGTGGGGTAGTTTTAACAGTTGCAACAACAGTAATAACTACAACAAGAGGGTTAGAAGTTAGAAAATAATAAACAGTCAATTTATAATTGCTCGAAAAGCATCAGTAATTTCTGTGTCCAACGTTTATAGTTGTGACCATCCAACGGTTCGAATTTAGGCAAGTCATGGATCATCTTGCTTGATATTATAACCATTTTTACGACAATAAATATCTAGTTTTCAAATTGAAGCAATGATGGAGAAAGAAAGGAAAGAACTTATCGATATAGATAGAATTGTAAATGTAGTGTCGTGGTAAGGTAACCCTTGACTTGAAAAATATAGCAGCACGACCTCGGTGGTAATCGTCTACTTGCCATTAGTTCCCCAAGGTTAGCAGTGCAGTCGACTAACTTGACCCCTCGACTAAGTATACTTGGAACGAAAAATCGTTACTCGAGAAATCAAATAGTAGAACAAAAGAAGAGAGAAGAGAGTTTCTATGATAGAGAGGGAGAGAGATAGAAGAGAATGATATGATTGTTGATGTGGTTGAATGCTGAACATAGAGTCTATATATAGCAACAATTGATCAACATAGGAGCCAAAATGTGGCCCTAATAAGGAACAAACAAACCGTGAAAGTGGAAGAGATTATTGCCCCATGACTAGCCTCCAACAATCACTTTGATTGACTTATTCAAACACAAAATAGTGTAGCTACACACAAGCAGAAAAAAGGGTAAGATTTAGTCAAAGCCCACACCACACCACAAGTGATCTACCCGAGCCGGCATCGGGACAGACAGGGTTGGGCGGGCGCGCGTGTGGTTATTCCAAGTCCATTACTGTCAATAAAAGTCCTTGTTGTCTCACTTATTAATCAACCAAAGACGGAAGATCAATTTAAAGACGGGAGAACTACAAGCACATCCCACTGATGTGGGAGAGTACGAACAATGAAGCAAAAGCCTTATAAATTGAAAAGGAAACCAAGATTGCAAGAAACCACCGATGTGGGAGGAAGCAAAATCTAAACAAAACATTTCTCAAGCCATTATACCAATAGTAACCATATTACGAATGCAAGTCGTTATTAGAGGAGAAATCATAAACGAGAAAATGTGTATAGAAACATGACATGGTAGGGTAATGAAATTGGTTGGCTTGGAGTCGGGATAATGTCGGGTGGTTTATTAATATTTTTTCTTTTTTCTTTAAATATTTGAATGTTGCATGGGAATAATGAGATGGCGCCACCGGGTGGCACTGAATTTGTGCGTCACCGAGGATATATTAGTAATTTACTATACTTATTTTATTTATTTCCATTAAAATATGACTTTAAATTATGTTGGTTGTTAAGGGTAAATTCGGTAATTCACATATTTAAAATAACTTATAATATATAATTAAAAAAAATCAAAGAAAATAACAAAAGAATCCGAAGGTTGCGTTAGGAAGATTTGCGTGATGAAAAAAAATAAAAAATATTGCATATACATTATATATGATTTGAAATATGGAGTAGACGAAAATTTGTTTTTTTTTCACTGTACGGAATTTTTTAGAATAGAAGATTTTAGATCCGTTAAATTGCTAGGGTTACAATAAGGGTCGAGTCGGATTTCAATCTTAGATTAATAGATCTTTTTGGGTTCGAGTCAAATGGGTCGTGGAATTGAGTTTCGACATGTCTAGATTTTTTACATTGTATCGTAAAAACCATAAACCCGGACCTATGTGACAATATCGCCCACTTTGAAAAAGAAAATCTAAACCGACCAAAAATGCTAGGTAATTTATTTTACGAACATTAATTTCTAAGTAGTATCGCATCGATTAATTTTTTTTTACTCCGTAACAATTTGGAACCGATTACGTTTTTTACGAATTTGATTACTGAAATAAGAGCATTCACGTAAAAATAATTCGAACAAACTAAATACGATTACCAAACTGAAAAATTACGAGGATAAACACGTACATACTGAAATTTGAGAATAGTTTTCTAATCGTAACTAATTTCCGATCTTCTTTCAAGTTTTAAAGTGGTAACGGGGAATTTTTTTTCCAAAAACTAATGATGAGTCAGTAATACGTAAAATATTGGTGAAGAATCAATTAAAAGATACGGTAAACATTATTTTAAAATATTCTTAATTAAATCATTTATAATAAATAATAAATGGTAAAATTACATGTATGTCCTTTTGAATTTTACCCAAAATCAAAATAAAGATTTTCAAGAATTTTTTTTTTTATTATTATTTTATTCCGGTGGCACCCTATCACTGTCCTATGCAATAATAAGGCAACATTATTGTTTAAAATTTATTTCGGGTTCAATATATTTTATGTTTACACTTTCTACAATCCTTCTATTGAAGAGGATGTCTGTGTCTTTATGAGACGACCTCACAGTAATATTATTGTGAGACCTCTCTCCTATTTTGCGAGAGGTATCACACTAATCGTACTGGTATACCGTATCACACGAGAATTTGTGGCTATCGAATTGTATAGATCTTCCTCAGTAGTACTCATTTTTAATTTTACTAATCACGGAGAATATTTTAATTTTCATGACATATGTTTTAGTTATATTGATTAATTTTCTAATTATTTGTTATAATACGATATAAGGGATAACTATAGTATATCATTAGTGATAAAAAAAACATAAAAAAGATACCTGTAATAATTTCTATCCCGTATATACATTTGATGGATGATTTCTATGAGAGTGAATGCATTTGAGAGCTGCGAGACATATATTTATTCATTAAATGACATTTTGAATCCCACCATATCTATCAATCCATATATTATATTAAAACTAAAAACAATTGATTCATAACTATCACGTGTCATCTCTAGAGTAAATCTCATATATTTACTAAGGGGATAGTGAATTCTAGAAAAGTGATGAGGTGTCAACGGCCTCCTTCACCATTTTCGTCCAAAAAATTCACATCTAAATAAGGAAACTATTAAGTATAAATATTCTATTTAATATCAATAACATGTAGCCCGTTATAATTGCAATTAATTCGTAGAAGTATGATTTAGATGAAAACCACAAAAAATAAATTCTAAGGTTGATACTTTTATTTTAAATTTCAAATAATATAAATTTGGTATAAATACATTAGCTATTTATTGCAAAATTTTAAGTTATGTTATTATTCGAGAAGGAGAAAATATTTATAAAACGATCGTTCAATTTATTGTAATAAAACTGCTATAATTAGTTAACCTTTTTTTTAGTTTGTAATTTAATTTTTTGAAATCATTTTTTTAATATATTATCTAAAGTCTAAACGGATATTTCCCACGGTACCCCCGGACTTTGACAAATTACACATGGTATTCTTCATTTTAAGTTTGTTCCTGTGGTAACCTTGTGTTTCAGGTTTAGTGCCCGTGGTACCCCTAATAAAGTTGTTGTCATAACGGTGTATAAAATTAGGCTTGATTAGTAGTTAATTTATTTTGAAGAGAAAATCAATTAGAATAATTAATGAACTTCAAATTAAAATAGTTGAAAATTGGAGGGAAGACCCATGGTACCCGGCCCATATGTTTTAGAAGTTTTAACCATGCTACCCTTGTATTTTCAATATTTTCACCGTGGTACCCATGTACCATAGGCATTTCCTCTTTTGATTTGAAGTTCGTTAATTATTCTAACTAAACTTTCCGCCAATAAATTAACCACTAGTCAAGCCTAATTTGTAACACCGTCATGACAGAAATTTGATCAAGGGGTACCAAGGGCACTCAACACAGAACACAAGGTTACCACATGAAAAAATTTAAAATAAGGGGTATCATGTGTAATCTGTCAAAGTTGGAAGGTACCGTGGAAAATATCCCTTATCTAAAAGATAATTTATTTTAATCGAACATTTCCAAATAATATAAAGTATTAAGTAATTATTCTAAATATCCGTGCAGTATTACACAGGTCTATCACTACTAAAAAACATAAAAAATGTGAAGGATGCTTGGCGGCGGAACATAAATCCGACTCAAAATTTTAGGTTGCGTCGGACTGTCCAATGCAACGTAGTTGCGGCGGATTTATCGACGCGAAATCAACGCCGGTAAAGGCACCATGTTAATATTATTGGCGCTAAAGTATGCGTCAGATTAACCGACGCATGTTTTTTGACAAGGGTCCGAGTAGCCGACACAAATTTAAAAAAATCTACGCATGGCCGAATTGAATCACATTAATTTTTTAAAAATGTAAAAACTTGTTATCATCGGATTTTATGACGCAAGCTCGACGCAGGCATTTAAATGTGCATTGGATAAGTCGACGCAAAGTAAGAAAAATCGCCCTTCCCCCGACGTCCCACCACCAACCACTGGCGCTTTCCCCACTACGCAATTCCCCCCGGCGACTCCACCCTTCTCTCATCTTCTTTAATTTCTAGGTTTGTTAATTAGGTTTTTGTTATTCTTATACTTATTGTTCTTGTTTTTTATTGTTATTGATATTATTTTTATCGTTATTGCAGTTGTGGTAGTAGTAGTAGTTGTTGTTGTTGTTGATGATGTTGTTGGAATTGTTGGAGTTGTTGTTGTGGCTTGTTGTTGTTTGATGGGGTTGTTGGTGTTGTTGTGGCTTGTTGTTGTTTGATGGGATTGTTGGTATTGTTGTGGGTATTGTTGATGTTCAGTGTTGTTGTGGTTAGTGATTTAGTTGTTGTTGTTGTTGTTGTTGTGTTTTGATGGATATGGTGTTGTGGAAGTGGTGAATGGTATTCATGGATATGGTATTGATATGGTGTTGGATAATGGTATTGATGAATATGATGTTGTTATTATGGTTATTGATGTATTGATGGATATGGATAGTATGGATATGGTGTTTTGATGGATATGGTGTTGTGATTGGTGTTGGTGTTGTTGTCGTGGTATTAGTAGTAGTAGTAGAAAGCCATATTAACTTGTATTAGTAGTGATTTGGTGGCAGTGTAGTTGGTATTGGAGTAGTAGTAGGGGTAATGTATTTGGTGTTGGTGTTATTGTTGTTCTTGAGATGGTAGTAGTAGTAGTAATAGTAGTGATGGTGGTGGTAGAAGTAGCTACTAAATGATTAAGGAATGTAGTACAGGTGGTTAGTAGTTGTAGTCATATTAGTTGATGAATGTAGTAGTAGTTGTAGTTATATTAGTTAGTAGTACTAATACTAGTAACTATTTATTAATGTCTTAATAGAACTAAATTTCCAATGGGTTGTGGTGAAGATGATTGTTGTTGTTGGTTTTTGTTATGTATGGTTAAATAAGCATTTTATCTTCTCAAACCTACCTAGTAGCCGTTTAAGAATTACTCATAGTAATTCTTGAATAGTCCCCGTTTTGGGACTGTCCTTGTACTTTTCATGTCACTTAGGTGGTAAACGTGAATTTGTGTTGTGTTGATAAGAAAAAGTTTGGCTGCAATTCACTCATTGTTCTCCGAATGCAATGCGGAGTATTCATATATACCACAATGTGCATTTGGAGAACCGATGCGAATTGCTGCAGAATTTTTTTTCTGACAAAGCACAATTTTATCTTTATTAGTGACATGGAACATACAAAGATGAATTTTGGTTGGAGTGATAAGGTCTCAAGTTGGTGAATTTGTTCTGAAACTATTGGAATGATAGTCCAAACATAGGGACAAAGAGCATGTTTAAATGATTGTGCTCGTTTCACATATTTGTATCTTATTTAAATAATGTTCACACTATTTTAAAATCCGTGGTAAGTGTTTAAAAGATAAGTAATCAATTTAACTGGAGTGGAATATGTTAAATAAGTAACTCCGTCATGTTCTAACTTTATATTTTAAGGGGCCGAACGCAACCCCAATCCAGTTGATCGAGAAGACAAAGAAGGGAAAGGACAGGAAATGGATAGACCCCCGAGCGTCGGAGATCATTGTGAGTACTTCTATTGCACTTTCTGAACAAAACATGATGTCAAACTATGATGTTATATGTGATAACAATCATGTTTCTTACTTCTATCTTAGGAGAAGTTTGACCGTGCTATGGAGGAGAGAGATCGTCTGAGCAGACACCTGATCAGTAACGGATCTTTCACTATGTTTCGGACGGCTAGCTAAAACCCCAAGAGCCGAATGTGGGGGATAGGTAACGTCGTGAAAGAACTATTTTGCCCCTGTCGTTTGAGCTGCAGTAGAGCCTCGAACGATGATACTTACTTCCCCACCGCTGCCACCCAAGAACATATAAAGAACAACTGCTTTCAGGAAACTTGAAGAAAATAGAAGAGCGCCAAAATATGTTTGAACAAATAATCGAAGAACAACGGAAGGCGATGGAGGAACAACAGAAGGTCATAGATATGAGGAGGGAAAGGGTGGCCATGGAGAATGAAGGCTATGGTTCACAAAGGCACGACGACAACGCAGTCGATGGTCATGGGTTTCGGCCTTTGAAGATTGATCCCCTTGCTTAGGTAGTTGTCATCTCTTTCGTAATTTCATATCGATATGTAAATTCTTAATGGAATTGTAAACCCATTAATCTTTCTTTGTAATATAATTTCATTTCCTATTTTAGGGGCTGAGTTTTGTGAATTTTCATGATGGTTAAAAAATCCTCGATGTGAATTTTTTATGCGGCGGAGTTGGGATGCTGCTTATACTGCTGCTTTTTTTTTGGTTGTTTTGAAATTTCTAACATTTTGGGAGCTCTAAACAATGAAAATCTCACAAATATAAAAACTATTTGCGTCGGAATAAACAACGCAAAGGCAATGGGTGTGGCGAGTATTGCGTCGGATAAGCCGATGCAAAACAAAAGGGATGCGGCGGGTTGCGTCGAATTAGCCGATGCAACACATAAAGACTGCGACGGACCATGCGTCGGATTAGCCGACGCAAACTTCTTTTGCGTCGACGACAACGTTGGCTAATCCGATGCACCGCCCCTTTGACCGGGTCGTTGACTTTGAAGGTTGCGCCGAACGTGCCGACGCAACCCCGACGCAAATGGGCTTGCGCCGGATTAACCGACACAAAAATCCCGCCTTGCGACAAAAACATGCAGAGGAGGTTTTGCATCGGTAAGTCCGATGCAAGCCCTATTTTGCATCAGATTTGATGATTTTGCATCGGATTTGTCCACCGAAAACAGACCTTTATTTTTGTAGTGTATACTAGTTACCATTAATTACAAAATCGATTTTCTAACGTGTGCCGACTAAGCACATGTTAATATGATAATTAAAGCAAGAAACAAAACAAGATTTTCTATGACACTTTTTTTGTTATATGGATGTAATGTTTTTTATTTGAAAATGGACGATATTAAACAGGTAATAGGTAATGACAAAATATGCTTTTTATTTGAAAACAAAAATATATATTACTATATCTATAAAATTAGAAAGATTCTCTATCATGTTTTATATTAAAAATATATGTCACGATACTTTACTTGATTAAATTTAAATGATAATGAGAGGTAAATTGCTAGAGAGGTAAAGACCTCCTTCTTCAAGAAAAACCATTTACGTACTTATTATATTATTATTTGTATAATGGCGAAAAATAATAAAAAGAAAGTAAAATTCAAATAAAAAAATTGTTTCGATATACGTAATCTTACATGAAAACTAAAAGAGCGGAACAAGTATTTTGACATCTATCTTGTATGAAATCTACAAGATATTTGAGTGGGCATACAACATATCCATTTTGATGAATATGGAGTTAGGTCTAGAGTTAAATATTGGTCCAGTTGTTGTGGTTTTCGTTGTCTTAGGGGCAAATCCTCCCTGAGAGGTGTTAAAAGGTTATGCTAATGGAATTTGGTTAAAACTTACAATTGAGAAAGTTGATTTTCTTTTTACCGATATATACTCTTCAGCCACTTGAACCCTCTTGGATCACATCTAAACAAATAGAAGCGGGTCGGCGAGCAACGACACGAAATGCATGTCGCGGGGGGAAAATATGGGTATGTATTTGTTTTCTCCTCTCCATTCACTCGGATTTTTTCGTTTCATCCATTTTGTCCGGATCCTCCTTCTCTTCCGGAAAAAGGCGAATCCGTCTTCTTTATGTGTAGTCTCCTTCGTTTATGAGGTTTCTTTCAGTTTGAATTATCTCGGAATAGGAACAAAGGCTCATATTTGTTCTCTTATTTTACGGATTTAGCTGGACCAATACATGATTTTCTTTTAGTCTATCTGGAGTATTTTTTTGTCGATTTTGAAACTATGGAGTGTAGGAATCTTGTTCAAAAGAGTAGGTACTACACATTTGACGATAAAGATTTAATTGTCAAGCAATGGTCTGGGGAATTAAGACTTCAAAAATATGGGTTAAAAGGTACCTATATGGATACACTTTCATTGATTAGAATACAAACAATGGCCAAAAACCATCCCAAAAAAAGGGAATTTTTTGTGCTCATTGTTTATCGTTTCGACAAACCTATTTTCCGAGCTACGTTATGGAATGCTTTAAGATGATACTCCGTATGAGAATAGTAAAATGGGGCTTGGATTGTGCACGTGTTCTTAGTGTATGAGAGACTGGGTGCTGACATTACATTTGCTGAAGTTAAGCCTTTCCAATTAAGATTGTATTACAGACTGTTTGTTAGATGATCTAAAAAACAATTGGTTAACAATCCACTTGTAATAACTACCAAGAGCTTAGAAGTAGAGTGTATAGTAGAATTGATAGGGTATTATGTAATGTTTCCTAGTGGATCATCAGTTATTCTGAGCCCAATGCTAAAAAATATCATGTACAGTTATTTAATAATCATCCCCACATCATCAAGTTAGATAAGATAGTTAGCTCTCAGAAATATTCATTCAAATACTCATTCATGTTGCCTGAGGCCACTGATTACTAGCAAATTGTAGGAGTAGAATGGAGTAAAACAATTCAAGGAACACTCATGTTCCAGTTAGTGGAACATTCATGATGATATTAAAGAATGCATTTGAAGAGTATTTTATTAGCATTCTTGAGAGTATTAATGAGATTTATTCCATACATAGACAGACTTCGAAGAGACGAGCAATTATGACCACAAATCATATTAGCATCCTCCCGAGTCTTATTACTGATGAGGGTGATTAATAGGGCCATATTTAGTATCCCATGTGTTAGGAAATAAGTGCCTTGCAATTGTTCTTTTGGATATCGAATTGATTTCCGACCTGAATCTGTTTAATTAGGAAAGTTTTCTAATTAATATCTGATTGATTAGAGTTTCCTAATCAATATCTGAGTATCTGACCTAGGATTTCCTATTGCATAGGGTTTCCTAATCTGTTTAGGGTTTCTGTTTAGGTTGACAGTATTATATAAACTCTCATACCCTTACCCTAAGAATTATGATATCAGTCTGAAATCTGTAACCCTCTCCTCAAATTAATAAAATTATCTCCTCCTTCTGCCCGTGGACGTAGCTAACAGGTTGTTAGTGAACCAGGTAAATCTGTCTGTCTCTCGATTTTACGTTCTTATTTGTTTGTCTTTCTATTCCGTTATAACAAACTGGTATCAGAGCTAGGTTCATCCGATCTGTGAGAAAGATGTCTGGGCTGAGCGTTAAAATTGAGAGTTTTGATGGGAGGAATAGTTTTAGTCTGTGGCAGATCAAGATGCGGGCGTTGTTAAAGCAACAGAGACAGTGGGTGCCATTCGTGAAGAAAGACGACATAGTCACCGTTGAGATGGCCGTTCTGGAGGAGAGTTCAGTTTGTCTGATGATATCATCACTGAAATCGGAGGAAGGTAGAAGTAGTGGTAGTACTGATAAACAGGTGGAGCAGCAAGTAACTCTTGATGAGAGTGAAGCAAAGTCTGAATATCAACCACTACAGCCCGAGTCTGAATCTGAATCTGAATCTGAACCATCAGTTTCTTCATTACCAGTTCAGAAGCAGTAGTGTTTGGCCCGTGAGCGTTCAATCAAGCTTCGGAATAGGTATGGCTGTGAAGATGAAAGGATGGGTCTGTCTGATCTGGTTCCGAATAGCAAGTTCCAACATGGTTTGGATTTGCTAAATTCTGGAAATATCTGATTGCTCTTTGTTGGGCAATATCTGAGGCAGAAGAAGGAGAGGAGTTTTATTTCTGGTACATCTGGCATTCGTTGGAGTGCATCTGGTACATCTGTCTGATTGAGGAGATTTCTGATACATCTGATCTGACATTATTTGGAGTGCATCTGGTAATCTGATATGGCATTCGTTGGAGTGCATCTGTCTAATCTGATTGTAAGACAATTCAAGTCAAAGTGGAGATTGTTAGGAAATAAGTGGCTTGCAATTGCCCTTTTGGATCTCGAATTGATTTCCGACCTGAATCTGTTTAATTATGAAAGTTTCCTAATTAATATCGGATTGATTAGGTAGATTAGAGTTTCCTAATCAATATCTGAGTATTTGACCTAGGATTTTCTATTGCATAAGGTTTCCTAATCTGTTTAGGATTTCTGTTTAGGTTGAGAGTATTATATAAAATCTCATACCTTTACCCTAAGAATTTATGATATCAGTCTGAAATCTGTAACCCTCTCCTCAAATTAATAAAACTATCCCCTTCTTCTGCTCGTGGACGTAGCTAACAGGTTGTTAGTGAACCACGTAAATCTGTTTGTCTCTCGATTTTACGTTCTTATTTGTTTGTCTTTCTCTTTCGTTATAACACCATGTAGTAAAGCCCCAAGACTTATGAGTTTACTAGTCAGTTCGTCAAAGATTCTTGGCTGATAACATGTCCTGGTGTGTCGTTAAAGTTGTGAAAAACTTATTTAAATAAGAAAATCTCCTTTAGTAAGTGAGTAATACCACTCTAAATCTTATTCCTAAAATTCAAAATCATGAGGGTGTTGGTCATTCCATACCAATAGCATGTTGCACACACAATTTACAAATCTATTGCTAAAGTTCTTTTTAAGAAAATGACAGGCCCGTCTAACTACCTGTACACCCTGTTCTAGGAACAGGGGCCCAATAAAAACAGGGGCCCAAATGACTTGTTTTAAGTTTTTTTTTTTTAAAAAAAAAATCAGTATGTTGGAACTTGGAACCAGCACAGCAGCAGATGACTCTTCTTCTCCCCATCTCCGTAACTCCACTACTCCATAGAATTCACATTCAATCTTTCATTCAATGGATTTTTGGAGATTGAATTTCTCTTGAAAATTGGTAAGTTCCTCTTGGAAACTGGTAGAATTATTTTCCTGTTAATCTCCCTCCTTCCATCAGATTATTTATATGAATCCTTTCATAATCACATTCAATCATTCAGTCAAATTTCTCCTCTATCTCTCCACCCTTTCTCCTTCTTCCCTCTTTCGATTCCATGATCTTCATCGCACCTCAAAAATTTTGATTCGGTTGATTTTTCATCGGACTCGATCATTGAAGAATCAGTGTAATTGAACTGAAATCCGTAACCTAGATGTTTCCTGATTCAACTCAATCGATTCGATTAATCGCTGATTTTCGTTGTATGTGATTATTTATTTGTTCATGCTTTTTTTTTGCGGAAACTTAATTCAGGAAATCGGCAGAAGTCTGTACTGATTTTTTTTACATAAGATTTCTATTTAATTTTTCATATATCATTTTATTGAATATTTATTATCTAATTGGGTCTGATTTTGATTTTTTTTTAGGCGGATCGTTTTCGGACATTTATCGGAAGATTTTTACAATTTGATTTTCCTTTGTAACGAGGGCCTCATCTTGAATTCTAGAACAGGGCCACTTAAAACCATTAGACGGGCCTGAGAAAATCAGAGTACTTATTATCCTTCTTGATATTATTAACCACGGTCAAGGTGCCTTTGTTATGGGTAAAGGCTTAACGGAGAACATCCTTATCTATCAACATCTCATAAGATTCTAAAAATCAATGGATGCATGTGGGTTGGTAAGAAAAAACGAGATTCACTTGGCAACATTGAGAGAAGTAAGACAAGACTCGTTGCAAAATGGTTCACTCAAAGAGAAAGAATCGAGTACAAAAAGTATTTTTCTTCTAATATTCTCTCCAGGTAGTTATGTATTAGTAGCTCATTTTATTGACGACGATGCACATCAATGGATGTGAAAACGACATTTATCAATGGTGATTTAGAAGAAGAGGTTATATGAAACAAACTGAAAGATTCTCATCTAAGGATGGAGAGGATTTGGTTTGTAAGCTTAATAAGTTCATATAGTTTAAAATAAGCTTCTTGCCAAGGGTATAAAAAAATCCACTATGTGATTAGTTCAGTTGGTTTCAAAAAAAAAAAATCATGGATCAATGTATATATCTTAAGGTTAGTTGGCGTAATGGTTTTTTCATGTGTTGCATGTGGATGATATTTTGATAACAAATAACGATAAATGGTTGTTGCGCAAGGCAAATTATTTCTTTCATGTAACTTTGATATGAAAAATACGGTTTGGTAATCTTATGCTATTGTCTTAAAGATTCATAGAGATCAGATAGATCTCTAGGCATTTTGAATTTATTTTAAGAGGTCTATATCAGCAAAGTACTTGAAAGGTTTCGGATGAAAGTTGGTTGATCAAGTTTAGTGTCAATTGTGCAAGTTGATTGGTTTAGCTTGGACTATTGCTTAAAGGCTGGCATGGATAGGGAACGAATGAAAATTGTTCCTTATGCTTACTAATTGGTAGGATTGAGTATACTTAGGTTTGTACAAGACCTTACATCGCATATAAGGCTTTAGCTAGTATTGGGAATGTATCATAGTAATCCTGACTTAGATCACTAGAAGGGTGTAAAGAAGATGTTGATAAACTTTCAGGGTACCAATGCAGGGATTACATGCTTATGTAAAAAAGGATTAAAATTTTAAAGTGGTAAGCTAGTCATACTTCAATCACCCTAGCTGCATAGATTCACAAAAATCCACATAAGATGTGTTCATGTTAGCTCATGGAGCTATATTTTGAATAAGTGTAAAGTAAATCGTGAAGGACACTTATAATTTAGAGCCGGAGATCGTATCTTGTTTTGTTGCAACCTCACATGGTGTTTGGTTGAAAAGTTTGATTTCTTGGCTTAGATTTGTTTAGTAGTGTAGTTGTCGGCCCTTAAGAATCTACTACGACAATGTCGCTGCTATGTTTATGGCTAAGAACAATAAGAGTGGAAGTCAAAGTAAACACATCAAAATTAAGTATCATGCCATTACAGAGCGGGTACATGAAAAGAAAGTGATCATTGAACACATTAGCAAAAAGTTGATGATGGCACATCTCTTGACTAAAGACACACTAATTAAAGATTCCAAGAATTTAGAGAAGATTATCTTCATTTTTTTGTTGAAACTTTTATTATATTCAATGTTTTCTCAATTTTTTTTTTATTTTTTTTTATTTATTTATTTGCTGAACGAGGCTCAAGTTGTTTATGCGCATATTTGAAATTTATGATGAGAAGTATCATTTGTAATTGAACTTAGAGCAAACATAGGGTTTGCTCATTAACTTATTTGTGTGTAGTTTAAGGGACTATTATGACGCATAGAAGATTAATTCTTTTTTTTTGAGCGAATAGATCATTTCATTAATAAAAAGTCATACGACATCTACAACTTTTATCGAAATTGAACGGATACAATACTATAGAATTTGAGTAAAATAAATTCTCGTTAAAACACAGATCTCTCACTAAGATTTTGATCTCCGCTTCTGCACATCCTCTTTCAACACATAGCTGTTTAATGATACAGCTTTTCACAAGAGGGTCTTCGGATCTTCCAAGGTTTTGACGAGAATCAATTTCATCTAACCTAATAGATTGTAGCCGCCAATCTGACATAAATTGAGATACCACATGAAGAACGATTATGGTATTGATGATCTTCCGCGTCTTCTCCACTATAATAGATTTAACATTATCTCTCCTTAAAGAGAGAGCGAAACCCATCAATTGATGGGGACGAAACTCTCCAAAAGGAGAGGACTTATTATAACTAAAATACTAATAATACTAATATTAAAACGATATGATTAATTAAAATTAATTAAAATTGGGGGCTTACCACCATTAATGGTGGTAGCCCCAAGGTTCTTTTTTTTCTTGGAGGCTAGGTTTTTCTTGGGAGAAGGGAGAGAGGCTAGGGTTTCAAAAATATTATATGACTTAGAAGATTAATTCTTGTTCGAAGAGAATTCGTCAAAAAGGACCACGTGGGAGAATGTAAAAAAAATCCGTTAAAGGAAATATTAGCATAATTATTAATGTAAGATAATAAATGGAAACTTTATTTGGTCTATCTTGTAGTGGACTTTATTAATTGTTTCTCTTCTTAATTCTTCACCCCATAAACACGGACTTTAATTATGCAAGGAGGGACTTTCATTTTTAGTCCTATGATAATTAATTAGTATTACTATTATATGTCCATGGCTAGAAGAAAGTTTACCTTAATATGATTTAGTTGATTCAAGATAATTGCAAGTAAAGATTTTGTTATATTTTACTAACAATTATGGAAAAATCTACTGATAATTCCAAAGACCCTCCTACCAGCAATGTCTTAGTTAAAAGTGATAAAAATAACTAGACTAATGAGTAAATTATATTGCACGTCAAAAAACAAACTCATACGTAGTATTACTTAATAATAAATATTAGTATTTACACATCAAAATATGTGATATTATTACTTCCTTCATTAAACACGACTTGTCAATTATGTTTTTTCGACACTATTAATAACTAAAGAGAATATTCAATTTTCTCGACAATCTATAAGAGAAAATATAGTCATGTGAGATATTGGTTGATTCATCTTTATCAATACATAAGAATATCAATTTTACTATAAGTTTTGCTAATGTAAAATGAAAAATATCAAAGATGTAAAATACGTATTAACAAATGTGCTAAGAACATACTAAATGATAAGTGAAGTTGAAAGAAGGGAGTAAGAGCTACGGAGTAATTAAAATGAGGGGTATGCAATGTAATTGTCATTATAACGTTGCTTACCCGAGCTTCACATTGCATGTAGTATTCTTCAAGACATTTCCTCGTTATAGCAACTACAAAGTTGTCATCATCAAGGTCCAACGTCTTGTGTGACCTAGGCAACAAACTTAGAACATGAGAATTAATACGTATTAATTAGATGAACATAAGATGAAATATATGGAGTATTAATTAAATGAGTGCAATGCAAGTATAGTAATCTAATAGGTGAACATACTCTTCACTTAATTTTAATCTTCGTGCAAGTACTTTAAATTGTCCCACCATATCTCTGAACACATTCTTAGGAAACACATAAGAATAACCAAATTAGGCATGTCATAGGTTAAAAAAATTCAATTATTGATTACCCAGTATATATTTTGAGGTACCTCATAGGTTTCTAGAGTGTTTCCAATCATCTCATCATGAAGTTTTCCATATTTCTTGAGTTCATCGCTTCATCGTGTGTAACAATTAATCACATGTAACAAATTATTAATACGGTGAATAAGAATTGTAAGATTAACTTTATGAAACGAAATGAGTTGAATTTTTCTAAACATGACAAAGTCATATCCTCTTATCCAAATGATTATATCCACTTGTTTTTTTAGGTCAAAAATTTGGAAAATTGTGACCATAATTACGTAAATTAAATACTTTGTATTCAATCTGAAACATTAATTTTATATATTTAGCTTTGCCATATAAAACTCTATAATATTAAAAATATGTCAACGACACTGAAACTGGCACTCAAAAATAACCCTAAATCAATTAATTTTAATTTCAAAATGACGTTTAATTAAAACTTTATACAAGGAGTATAAAATCGGGGATGATTTGAAACCGTTTCTAATATGAAATAGGGTTCATGTTATATTAACTAAAAAATTTATTCCTTTCAAAAAAATTGTAAATGAAATAGACTCTTCTTTTCTTCTTAGTTTCCTCTTACTTACTTACCCTCCACAGCCACCAATGAAGCAGCCAACGACAACGGAATTTCACTCACCTATCCCAACAACCCTTGATCATCTCCATTTCCTTACACCTTCCCCTCTGTTCTAAATCAACCTTAAACCTGAAAAAAAAAATACAGACTACCACCACAGACGAGCACACTTGTTCGACGCCGATAGGGAGAATCCGACTCGCGATGAGGCCACTTCGAATTTGTTAGAAATATTGACTAACAAGTTTCCGTTTTCGATAATCGGATCGAATGTCGGATTAGGTGCGGAAAAAAAGAAGATGTCTTTTGTTAGAGTGTAGTCTGTCTCACATCTAAATAATATGGGAGGGGAGTCATTGGGCGTCTCCGTAATAACTGTAATCGAGAAATCCCTCATAGTTTACACCTCCGCTGACAAACCTGAGGAATTCCTTGTCTCAGAATGGTTTGACAACATTCTCGCCTTATCCCTCGCATGCGCCAAGATCAATCTCCACGTACCGCTCCCTTTCTGCGTCCTCGAAGGCCCTTCTTTCCTTCTACGGCTACCACTCTGTTTCCACCCTCACCCTTGTTATCAACGAGCTGACTATAAGATATACGTTATGATTCGATAATGAAATCAGTCCCATGATCATTATAGATTCAATTTAATTCAACCCAAAACAATCGATTAACGGAATAAAGACTAACCTTGGTTCATGTCTTACAGACGCACTCAATAATAAGAATAAATGAAGATTGATTCTCCTCCTTAACCCTTCCTTAATGTTCTCAATTGATGAAGAAGAGAACTATCTGCCTTTCAATTTTATGTAAATACAAACTGTTTGCTTTTTGAGAAGATGAAGATGTTACGTTCTTTGTTATTGATATGTATATGTATATATAAACGTCAAGGGATACGTATTTGTTCATAACTCAAACCGTTCATATCTCTTCGTGAAAAGGCATCTCGTGATATTGGGTAAGGTCGGAAGGAATAGTAATTCCCGACTTTAAGTACATTAACCGAAACCGATCCATCACAGTGTCGTCTTTTATATTAAAGTCCCGTAATATTTAATATGAACTTAATTTATATTAAACCCGGAACACTTAGGCCACACGAATATTATAAATATTCTAACATTCTCCCACTTGGCCTTTGTGTTAACTTAATGGTCAAATAACTATAATGTGCACTTTGATAATAAGTTCATTAACTCCATATCCTTAATCAAGTTAGAACTGATCGAATCATGGCGGTCACATGTCATTGTGCGACTTGATTCCTTCCATGTATCACAAATCAATCATAACTCTTAATTATCTTTAATTTGAGAAAATACAATAACTCTCAAAACGATTACATGTAATCTCCAATCATAAATGTATACATATATCATAATGATCACATGTTCTTTATACAGAAACATAACAATAAATGATATCAAAATGTCATAAACATAATATGATCGAGCACACTACTTTACATTAGCAAGGCTTTATCTACAACACCCATGCGCTCTACGTGGCCAATAAACGCTTTAGGTGGTAATCCCTTAGTTAACGGATCGGCTACCATTATATCCGTCCTAATATGCTCAATTGACACTCTACGTTTCTGCACATCCTCTTTAACTGATAAGTATTTCAATTCAATATGCTTTGCACCCTTAGAGTACTTATCATTTTTAGCGAAGAATATGGCTGCTTCATTATCACAATAAATCCTTAGCGGCTTGGCTATACTATCGATTATTCCAAGTCCCGAGATAAAGTTCCGCATCCACAATGCATGAATAGTGGCTTTAAAGCACGCCACAAATTCAGCTTCCATAGTGGAGGTAGCAAAGATTGATTGTTTTCCACATTTCCATGATACTGCTCCTTCAGCTAATAGGAAGACATAACTAAATGTTGATTTCCTAGTATCTTTACATCCGGCGTGGTCTGAATCTGAATATCCAATAACCTCTAGATCATTATCAGATCTCCTAAATGTAAGCGTGAACTTCTTGGTTCCTTGCAAGTACCTGAGCACTTTCTTTGCAGCTCTCCAGTGGTCCATCCCGGGATCACTTTGATATCGACCCAACATTCTAACAGCAAAGCTGATGTCTGGTCGAGTACATGTTTGAACATAGTTCAAGCTCCCAACCACTGATGCATAAGGAATTCTTTCCATTTCTTTTCGTTCTAGCTCATTCTGGGGACATTGCATTTTACTGAACTTATTCCCTTTCTGTATAGGAACGATTCCGAGCGAGCAACTCTCCATTCTGTATCTCTCTAAAATTTTATTGGTGTAAGTTTTCTGAGACAGTCCTAACAATCCTTGTGACCTATTACGGATTATTTCAATCCCAATCACATAGGATGCCTCACCCATATCTTTCATCTCAAAATTTTTAGAGAGGTACTTCTTTACATCATGTAACATACCCATATTATTCGCAACAAGAAAACTGTCGTCAACATAAAGAACTAAAATTACAAACTTTCTCCCACTGATCTTCATATAGATGCACCGATCAACGATGACCTCTATGAAACCGAATGATGTGATAGTATCATTAAACTTTAAGTACCACTGTCGGGAAGCTTGTTTTAGTCCATATATCGACTTTCTCAGCCTACAAACCTTGTCCTCATTACCTGGAGCTAAAAAGCCCTCAGGTTGCTTTATATATACTTCCTTCTCAAGTTCACCATTTAGAAAAGCGGTTTTCACATCCATTTGGTGAAGCTCAAGATCACAATGAGCCACCATTGCCAACACAATTCTTAAGAAATCCTTCTTAGATACTGGAGAGAAGGTTTCCTTATAGTCAATACCGTCTTTCTGAGTAAAACCTTTGGTAACAAGTCGGGCTTTGTATTTTTCTATGTTCCCCTTAGAATCCTTTTTGATCTTATAGACCCATTTCGACCCAACGGTCTTGAACCCTTCAGGTAACACAACTAATTCTCACACTTTATTATCATCCATTGATTTCATCTCTTCTTTCATAGCAATTAACCACTTTTCAGAATCGTTACTTTCTATGGCGGCTTTTTGGAATGAGTCTGGATCTTGACTAATACTTAAGTCACATCCACTTTCCACATGATAACACACATAATCATCTGAAATAGCAGGTCTTTTTTCTCTTAAAGACCGCCTTGGTTGTTCATGTGGTGTATCATTTCCTCATTGAATTGTGATTTCTGATTCAATGTTATTGTCATTTTGTGGGTGTTGGACATCATTATGTTGCTCCACTGTGTCATTTGACTGTATAGATACAATGGGTACAACTACTTTAGGTGCAACTTCATGAGAGTGAATATCTTCCTGAATTTAATGAATATCCACATTTCGTGGTTTATCACTCCCACTAGTTTGACCATTCTCAATGAATCTAGCATTACCAGTCTAACTATTCTCGTACTGTGGTTAGGACAGTAAAATACATACCCCTTTGACTTTTCAGGACAGTCAATGAAAAAACCACTGATTGTCCTAGAATCTAGCTTCTTTTCATGAGGGTTATACAACCTCACTTCAGTTTGGCAACCCCATACTCTAAGATGTCTTAAGCTCGGTTTCCTTCTCGTCCACAGTTCATAAGGAGTCTTAGGAACTGACTTACTAGGAACCCGATTTAAAACATAGGTTGCGGTTTTTAATGAATGGATCTATAAAGAAAGAGGTAAAGATCAATTACTTAACATGCTCCTAACCATTTCAATTAGAGTACGATTCCGCCTTTCAGCTACACCGTTCTGCTGAGGTGTACCTGGCATAGTATATTGAGCACAAATGCCTCTATTTTCAAGAAGCTTTGCAAACGGACCAGGACACTGACTATTTTTAGTGAACCTCCCATAATATTCACCACCTCTATCCGATCTCACAATTTTTACCTTCTTTTCTAGCTGCCTTTCCACCTCATTCAAGAATATCTCGAGGACATTCACAGAATGGGCCTTTTCATGCAGTAGATAATTATAAGTGTATCCATACCGTGAGTAGTCATCAATAAAGGTGATAAAATACTTTTCACCACTCTAAGAAGGAGCGTCAAAAGGTCCACAAATATCAGTGTGTATAATTTCGAGTAGCTGAGAACTTCTCGTGGCTGGTTTCTTTATTGTGTGTTTAGTATGCTTACCCTTAATGCATTCTATATACACATCTAAGTCACTAAAATTTAATTGAGGAAGAATTTCATTCTTTACCAACCTCAATAACCTTTCTTTAGATATGTGACCTAGTCTTTGATGCCACAAGTGCGCCGAACTTTCATAGATGCACTACGTTTAATGCCTATACTTTCAACATGATACAAAGATTCAGAAAAATTAACATCAAGATTGAACTTATAAAGAGAATCGCATAAAGTACCACTACCACGATAGTAACCATTCTGGTACAAAGAAAACATTCCAAGTTCAAACTTAACTTTAAAACCTACATCATCCAACTTACTTAAAGATACAAGATTTCTAGCACATTCAGGTACATAAAGACAATTTACAAGATCTATTTGACAACCAGTGTCTAAGATCAAACGATAGGTCCCAATGCTCTCAATTCGTGCCTTCATCCTGTTTCTCATGGATAAATATTCATTTGGTTCTCTTATGGATCGGATCGAACTAAATCCCTATTTAGGATGAGAAACGTGAGTAGTAGCACCAGAATCTAACCACCAGGTATTATTATGCAATTCAATAAGGTTTGATTCAAAGCATACAGAACAATAATGCATACCTCTCTTTTCGAACCAATCTTTCATTTTTGGACATTCTTTCTTGAAATGTCCCTTTTTCTTACAAAAGAAACACTTCAAATCCTTTTTCATTTTACTGTCGGGATCTTTAAAGTAAGATTTGTCCTTGTTATTGCCTTTCCTACCCGGTGTGCTCTTACTGCTGCTGGCTCCTTCATGACCTACATGATGGACAACTTCGCTTTTTGCCTTCTTTAATCTCCCTTCCTCCTGAATGAGCATAGCCTTTAACTCTTGAAGTTTCCATTTAACCGTTAATGTGTTGTAATTCACTTGAAACTGGCTAAACTCATTAGGTAGGGAGTTAATAACAAATTGCACCAAGAAGGAATCATTTACTTCCATCTCTAGCTTCTTTAGCTTAGCTACCAGATTTGACATTTCTGTCACATGAGTGTGCATTGATACCGAGTCATGCAAGTCATATTTCTTAGTAGTCAGCTCACTCATAAGACTACCCGTTATTGACTTGTCCGCCAGCTCGGATTGGGAGCACTCCTTAATCTTTTTCATGAATTCCCTCGCTTTCTCTGTTTTAGGCATTGATGGCTTAATACTTTCTGCCATTGTCGATCTCATGAGGGTTAAACTTAGTCTGTTAGAGCGTTCCCATGACACATACAAGGAAATTTCTTCCTTGGTGCTCTTGTCAGTTATGGCTGAGGGTTCCTCTTCAGAAATTATAGCTAGGTCGAGGGCCATAATACCCAGTGTGAATCGGATTTTTTCAGACCATTCATCATAATTAAGTTCATTAAACTTAACAACAGAGTTAGCGTATGCAGGTAAATTAGATGAAACTGCAAAATTTTACACATGCTTAACCTATTAGTGCTTTGAAAACTTAATACAGATTCAGAAACATTACATACACATTTAAGTAACCTTTGGGCAATACTAAAATGCATATACTACAATCGATGTTATAAATACTTTAATAGTCAATTATCAGCATACCAAAATTTTAAATGAATGACATCTTTGGTCATACATAACATTCAAATTTCGTACACATAATAATTTAACTCTTTCATGTTATTATCTATATTTCATGTTCCTTCTTTGGGTGGTCACATAAACATACATAATAAAATATAGGACTTTAATATATAGCATCTCCATAATATGGTCTAAACAACCACTAATACTTTTTATATGTTTAAGTGTATCATAACAAGATCACTTTGGTGACTAACATGTACATACTATATAAGCATTAAACCTTAATGGATAATACATAATATATGTTTGATTTCTAATGATAAAACCAACTTTAAATGTATTCTAATAAACAATAATGCATACACACATACTTAGTATTTATCACTGTAGATACTATGAAAAATGTCCTGATATTTATTACTGTTTTCAACTTCAATCAACAGTACACAGTGGAATATTGTGACTTTAGAAAACATGATCAAATAAAGGACAATCACTAAATAATACATGACCGTAGATACATAAAAAGAGTAGCTTTGCTATACACTACAAATTTCACACATGAACTAGAAAGGTGTGAAATAGGTCATGACACATACTGGTGCATAAAGATGATGGTTATCTGACATCATGAACATGATTCACAGCCATGTAAGCAAATACCTATCATATAATTTATCATCATTCTATTATTGATCTCTTGACATGTGGAAACAAGATTATATACTTTCATAAATCCAATGAGATAAGCAACATGATACTGATCACTATAGTATGAAGAGAATTACACCCATAATTACCCCAACGGTTAGAAAAGCATACTTTGACAATTACGTTATTGTTATTGTTATCAAATGATTTCAATTACGTTACTGTTATCAAAATACTTTGACAATTATCATGCTTTCTTCTTCATATCAAATGAAAATAAAAAAGAATGACAAATTATAATATCAGACAGTCAAAAATAAACGGAAGCATTATAAAGATATTATACAGATGCCCATCAATCAACGCTTATAATCATTAATCTATTGCATATACTTTTCCGGGTAAACTAATCAAAACTAAATCGCTCTGATACCAACTATAAGATATACGTTATGATTCGATAATGAAATCTGTCCCATGATCATTATAGATTCGATTTAATTCAACCCAAAACAATCGATTAACAGAATAAAGACTAACCTTGGTCCATGTCTTACAAACGCACTCAATAATAAGAATAAATGAAGATTGATTCTCCTCCTTAACCCTTCCTTAATGTTCTCAATTGATGAAGAAGAGAACTCTCTGCCTTTCACTTTTATGTAAATACAAACTGTTTGCTTTTTGAGAAGATGAAGATGTTACGTTCTTTGTTATTGATATGTATATGTATATATACACGTCAAGGGATATTTATTTGTTCATAACTCAAATCGTTCATATCTCTTCGTGAAAAGGCATCTCGTGATATTGGGTAAGGTCGGAAGGAATAGTAATTCCCGACATTAAGAACATTAACCGAACCCGATCCATCATGGTGTCGTCTTTTATATTAATGTCCCGTAATATTTAATATGAACTTAATTTATATTAAACCCGAAACACTTAGGCCACACGAATATTATAAATATTCTAACACTGAGTCCACACCCGATCACCTCGTTCCACGAGCCTTCTTATAGACTCAATAGACTTCTCGATCTAGGAGGCCAACCAAATCAAGTAGGTGGAGGCAGGTGATGAGGGAGGTGAAGGTAGGGTTAGGTGGCATATGTGGAGATAAATAAGGGTGGGCATGTACATAAGGTCAGTTGGGAATTTGTTTCACTATGTTTTTTAGATTGATTATATAAAATTCTCCTTAATAATAATAATAATAATCGTGTGTCTTTGATCGAGCGTTTTGGGTGTTGTTAATGCAATGGCTGACTCTCCTGGTGATCTTTTATGATTGGCAAAATTGCTTATTTTGACTCTTTGTGTACTTGAGACCTTTTCCCGAGCAGTAATCTTGAGTGTAGGACTATGGTCAAGCATCAGTATCAGGAAGAGAGTATTCCCAGTGTCATTCATACTTGGGCTGGGCCTGGTGGTAATGTATAGCTTCGTTGATAGACCTTAGTTGAGGAGAGTCCTTTAAGTTTGGATGAGGACCTCAACTTGAGTGAGCTTATTCTGCAGTGTCAGCGAAAAATTTGTGATGGGCATTACACTGGTGATGTTTGTGTGCTTTCTTCTTCTGGTGTTGTTGGTGTGCTTTCTTCTTCCGGTGCTGCTCCTTATACTTTTTGTACTCTTGAGGCTTTGAAGGATAAACACCCTATTGTTCTGTCTCCATCTTTGCCATCTTTTCCCGCTTCTCATCACCCCTCGTTGCATCCTCGGTCGTTATGTTGGATATGATTAGGATTTTTCCGCGTGGCACGTCATTTTTTGTGGCTAACATTTTTTGGATTGTTTGAGCGGAGCCGTTGTTTCTACCTCAGATGATCTGATCACCTCTACTACTCGGGTGGTTAATCTTTTTCTTGAGGGAAGATGTCCGAAGTCTCTAAGTAAGTACATAGCTAGTGCTCCGCTCACTCCATTTGTTAAAGTAGGTGATGAGATTCGTTCTATTGTTGTTAGCACGATCTGAAGGAGCCTTATTTCTAAATTTGGTGCCATTTCGATTGGCCCGTCATTGTGTGGTTATTTTGATGGTCTCCAATGCGGATTCGGGGTTTTCGTTGGAGGAGAGGCTATTTTGAATGCCTTGAATCGGTTTATCGAAGATCGTGGTGACGATGTGGGCTTTTCCATGCTTTTAGTGGACTTCCAAAATGCTTTTAAGGTGTCGACCGTGAGATCATGTTACGAGAGGTCCGTCGCCATTGCCCTGTTCTTTCACGTTGGGTCGAGTTTTTGTTATTCTGGGCCTGCCAAGCTATATCACGGGGAGCACAACTTATTGTCTTGTCAGGGGCTCCAGCAGGGTGACCCTTTGGGTCATCTTTTTTTCGCTTTGGTCTTGAATCCTTAATTTGAAAGATCCGAGACTCTTTTGACTTGAGTTTTCAGGCTTGGTACTTAGATGATGACATTATTGTTGGTGATACCTTCATTTTAGGGAACATTTTGAAGATGATTAGGAAGAATGATCCTCGATTGGGCCTTTATCTTTTATGTCAATAAAACTGAGGTTTTTTTGCCTAAGGAAGATCCCATAAGCAAACTTCTTGGTGCCCCCCGCCCCCAATATTGCTAGGCCACTACGTGGTGTCAAAATTCATGGTCGCTCTGTCAGTGTGTGCCAAATTTTCAGTAGTGAGCTTCTGGTGAGGCGAGTGACAAAGACCATTGAGCTTATGGATTTCGTTCCTAGGATTGATGATCCACAATGCGAGTTGTTAAAGCCCCGTGCTTGTATTGGTATTTCTAAGCTTTATTTTGCTTTACGTACCTGCTCTCCTAATGTTTTTGAGTCGACTAAGCAATCCATTGACACAACATTTTATTCAAGCTTGAAACACATTGTCACGTGCCCAGACTTGGTTTTCGTAACTGGAAATGGCGGCTTGCCATGTAACACCCGCTATTTTTTTCTAGCGTTTTTGTCTTTACCGTTATGACGCTGTCATAACTCTGTCACATTTCGGCCTTGCATTTCATCTTTTTCCAAGCTCTATTTTCATTTTTGAGTTTAATGATAATATTTATTTATATTTTAAAAAGATTTTTAATTCTTTTAAATCCATTTATTTGATTTTCCTCGTAAACTATTTATTTTTCGCGAGGAATTCTATTTCTCTACGAATTAACGTTTTTAAGCTCGGATTTAAGTTATTCCTTTTCCTAAAAATGTTTAAATACATTTATATAATATTTTAGGCTAAGAAATGTTTTTATTTACGAAAATTTAGCCATTAATGATTTTATTACGAACTTTCGTAAATAATTATTTTCTATCGCGAGGTTTACTCGAATTGCTTTGAAATGTCGTTAACTATTTTACGATTCTTCTTTTTATCAACTTATAAATTATTTGAGACCATTTCCACACATTTTGGACCGACAAATCTTCTTGTCACAATTTTACTACGTATTATTTATACGTTTCGTTTTATCACGTTAAACCGTAAACGTAAGATTATTTTCTTCCATTTATTCCATGTTTTATTACTCAAACTTTTCAATCTCCCTCACCTTCATTATTTTGGCTGGTTTCCTCACACATTTCACATAGTTTTCATCACCCTTATTATTACTTTCATTTATGCATAAACCATCCTTCTTCTTTCATTCATTCTTTTCATAAAAAAATATTACAACATCTTTTTCCTTCTTCATTTCTGGCCGTGACACTCCTCTCCCCTCCTAGGCTGACTTTTGCTTAATTCGAGCCTTGATCGCATCATTTTTATCGTCAAATTAATCCTCTTTTCGATTCCTTCGTTAAGGTAATAATCGACGTCGTTTTCGATCAATATTTACCTTGATTTTTATTAGTTTTCTCATGGTATTTTTCTGCCATGATTTTCGTGTTTGGTAGGATTTGTGGATGATCCCGAGGCCGACGAATATATAATCGATTCAGACTTGGAGTAGAGGTAACGTCGATGTTACTCGGTATTGCATGATTTTATTTGTGTAATTGCATGTATATAATTATAATTTTATTTTGACAATATATGTATGTCATATAATCTGAAAAATTTTTAAAAGTTGAAAATTTGCATGTTTCGATATTTTTATCGCTTTTACGAGATTAATGATTAAATCGTCATATTAATTTGTAAAATCATAATATTCGGCCTAAACATGTAATATATGTTTATATTCTGTAAAAATGTTGTTTTTGATGATTTTTAATAATTTAGTATTTTTCTGATATTTTAGTTATCAATTATTGAATTATTACCGTTTACGGACAAAACGATTAAAAGTTGATTTTTAGTTCTAGTACCTAAACATTTTATTTTAATCTGATTTTTGACATGGTGAACCTATTGGATGAAATAGAATTTTCTGAATTTTTTTCATAATTTTTCGGAATTGTTAAGTGGATGAATTAATTAATCACTTTAAATCATCGTTTATCGTTAAAACCGTGTTTGTCGTTTAAATTCTCAATTTCTGGTCTTTGGTTTAAATCTTAAGAAAAATATGATTCTGATGATTTCATAATAAATTGTAATTCTATGATTTTTAGTGCTTTAATAAAATGTTAGGAACGATAAGTTTTATTAATGGAATCGCTAATTGTAAAAACGGGCTTAAAAGACGGTTTTACCTAATTTTGTGAAATCTGGAATTTTGACACCTTGGGAAAATTTTAATTTTCTGGAAAATCATAATTTTTAAGTTTAATTATAATTTTTGGATATTAATACGTAAATCGTTTTGTAATTACTATTTTTAATAATCGTTATTGTCGCGATTAGACGATTAACGAGAAAACCCTTTAAAAACCGAGTCGAAGTATTCTGGAAAATTTTCTTTTCTGGACAGAATGTCTATAAATACATTTTAACTATTTTAAGTAATTTTTGTACTATTTATTAAAGTCTTTAATTAATAAGTATTGATTTTCGGACAAATTGTGATTTATCGTTAAAATGCTTCGTCTTACCTGAAAGATTTATTTTTCCAGCTATTTTGAAAGTATTTAAATCTGAAACTTTAAGAGTTAAATCATCCCTTAACATACTCTAAATATATTCAATGGTTTAATTAAATAAAAGACGTTAAAAGGTTTAATTTGACATTTGCCGTAAGATCTATTTATAATCGTATTGTCGAAACTAATAATAATTAGGGAATTTTAGTTTTGTAAATTTTGGAAACACCCTAATTAGTAGTAATAAAATGTTTAAGACATTTTTAATCATTTTATAAACACTCGTATTATGTTTCAATAATTTCATAAACCTAAATGTTCTTACTTTATCAATTAATATCGTTATGGCCAAGAGTATTAGTTTTATAAATCTATATCGTTTACTAAATATGTTGTATTAGTATAAACTAATATTTTCGCTATTTTGATATGATGCTATTTTTAGTAAAGTTTCCTAAAATAGAAGTTTCCTAAAATAGAAAGTTTCCTCTTTTGGAAAGTGGTCATTTTTCCTTTTGTTCTCTTATTATTTATAATGATTATATCTCTTGAATATCGATAATGGCTTTGTTTTGGAGTTATGGAATAAGGATAAGTGTGGGGTTAGAGTAATACAGTCTGGGAATTGGTACGTTTTTGCCATCAACTGTAAAGCCGGTGTGCCCATTTGGGGCACATTTGGTCGTTGAACTGGGCGTAGTTTCGCCCAGAAGAGTGTGCATTGTGCCCTTAAGCTAGATATCGCATCGTGTTAGTCGCCGTCAGTTGTACTGGATACATTTGGTATCCAGGAGGGGTGTATACTACTTAAACCAGGACCTCGCTGCACGCAGTCCTGTTATAGTTGAGTTGCCTAGTTAGAGACTGGATTCTGTTATGAGTTAAGTCTACAGTTCTCGAAGCTAGTTTCCAGTATTATTCCTAGTGAAAGTCTAGCCTTGTGCACACTAACCAAATATCCATAACGCCATTTTGATTATTTTATTTATTATCGATATAAATAGGTTTGCAGGTTGGCAAATATTTTTATGTTTCTTCGGAAACCCTTTTGATTATTTTGTTTTACGCTAAAGCTTATTTTAATATGATGTTTTACTATTTTTCTATAATAGTAATTACAGTTTTAAAATCCTGTTATACGGCTGGGAGAATGTTGGCGTTGCTCCCACTGATTGTGGCTGTTATGTTTTAACATGGCAGGTATACGTGTTCCGGGTGTGGGCTAGTGAGCAGTGTGGATCCTGCTTATTTATTTTTATAATTATGTTCTATGGATTGTTCAAACCCTTTTGTGGATTGTTTTAAATTTTGGCCATTTTATTTAAGGCCTATTGTTTGACTTTACCATTTTAATTTTACTAAGTCATAGTTACAGTGTGTTTTAATCCCGACTCTACAGTGTTTCCGCCACTGTATCGCGTTAGATTTTCTAGAGGATTACATGCCACTTTACCCTTTACCTTCGACGGGCTTGGTGTTTATGTTGCTACGAATGTTATGCACTACACTTTTTTGGCCTCTCATTTGCAGTCTTCTAAGTGGCATGCTAAGCTCCGATGACCCTCTAGTATCATTATTGTTGGCCCTACTTTTGATGATGCTTTGAATCTTTTTAATGAGGTCACGGGTTCTGATATTCTACGCAATCCTATTAAAATCGATGCCCTTAAACTTATGAAGAAATTAGCTAATATATATTTCACAAAGGTTGTTACTACACCAAACTCTGTTTTCTCTTTGACTCCGTGACAAGTAACATTATGGAAGTCTCAACAGGGTGCTCACGCCTCTGATTGGTTACTTGTAAGACTTATTTTTAGATTGGGGCAAACTATGAATGGTAGGACTTACCATAGTGTGCTTAGCTATCGAATGGGTGTTCCGTTGTTCACGATGTCTAGGCTCTTTGATGGTGATGTTTATGGTGATCATGATGTCTCATGTGCTGATATTGTGGGCATCAAGCATCGACATAACCTCATTGGCGACACCATATTGGGTATCTGCTTCAGGTCTAGGATTTATGCCAGTAATGAGGTTGATATCGGTTTGGTTGATTGGCATAACAAGTCCATTCGTCCAGCGGATTTTTTGCTTTATTCGTGGGACAAGGGGCAGGATATGTGTGTTGATCTGACGGGGTCTTCCCCTTGACTCATTCTGAATTGTCCGATTTTGTGTCCGGTTGTGCTGTCGTTAATATTGCTCAGCGTAAGTGTGCCAAGTACCGAGATTTGTGCATGGTTGCTGGTTATGGTTTCCTATCATTTTCTTTCTCTTCATTAGGGGAGCTAGATACGGATACGATTCTCTTGCTCAAGTGTATTCAAAAAGTTTCAGTGTCTCAGGATGCCAGGGCTTGTGGTGTCGCTTACATTTAACTAGACTTAGATTTGCTATCACTAAGGGAGTGGGCGCCTAAATTGTATCTCGGCTGCCCACCAATTTTGTGTAACCATTGATTTTATCTTACTAAAAGTTGCATTTATTACAAAAAAAAGAATAATAACCATAAGAAGAGGAAGAATAATCATAATAATAAAAATAAGAATAATAAGATGAAGAATAATAAGATGAAGAATAAGAATAAGAATAATTGAGAGTGTATTGTTTAGTGTTTAATAATAATAATAATAATTTTTGTAAAGTACGTTTTTACTAGACTTAGTTTTGCTATAGTTAAGGGGGTGGGGGCCCTGATTGTATCTCAGTTGTTCACCAATTTTTGGTAAACTGCGTTTGATTCATCAATAAAATTCTCTCATTATACTAAAATAATAATAAGTATTATTTCATGGGTATAATCCAAACTATTACCCACCTTCTTAGAATAATCTCAAGTACATGCAATCTCATGATAATCCCAATTTTAATCGTCATATTACCAAATTATACTCATTGAAAATTTACCTATTATAAAAGGCTAAAAGTAACATTATGTTTCTCTAATTCTCTCTCTTCTTTCGTCTCCTGTTCCAGGTCCCTTTATAACCGATCCAGTCTCCATGTTTGTATTTTTGGATTGTGCGGTCATCGGGTCTATCCGGTTTGATCTGGGTTTGGATAGGTGAACACATCTCTAAGAGAGCCTAAGGGATGTTTACGGGAAATATTAGTGTTAATTTTAGAGATTGGTAAATGGTAAAACAAATAGCCAGTCATTTTGACTGTTATGAGAGAGAAATACCCAAAGTTCGTATTATTATGAGAATACATATAATTGAGATTATTTTAAGAATGTGGGTAATAGTTTGGATTATTCACAGGAATAGTTTGGATTATTCCATTCTTTCGACAGTGTGCTTCGATCTAGTTTGGAACGTATTATCACGACGTCCGGGCCTGGTTTTGGGGAGTGGCAGTGGCGGCTGGCCACCCTCTCTTTCACCTTTGAAGGACTCTTTGTTTTTGCTGCTACTGATGACCTACACTATGCCTTTCTTACTTCTTTCCTACAGTCCGCTGCGTTGCAAGCTAAGCTGCATCGTCCTTCCGGGATTGTCGCTCCTGGATTTGCTTTTGATTCTGCCCTGTGTGTGTTTAACGAGGCTACCAGTTCTGACTTCTTGAGTAACCCCACTGGAATCGCTGGCCCCAAACTCATGAAGAAATTGACAGACATATATATATATATATATATATATGTATATATATATATGTGTGTATATATATACATATATATATATATATATATATATATATATATATATTTCACGAAGGTCTCTACAGTAGTGGAATCTGTTTTCTCCTTAACTCCTCGACAGGTTGCCTTGTGGATATCTCAACAGGTGACCATGCTTCTGACTGGTTGAGGGTCGTGTCTATAACTGGGCTTGAGCAAACCATGAACGGTTGGACGTATTGCAGTGTGCTTAGTTATCACTTGAGAGTCCCTTTGTTTCCGCTTTCTAGACCTTGATTTTCCTGCTACAGGGTCTTCAGGGAGGATACTTTTGGTGATCACACTGTGTCATGTGCTGGTACAGTAGGGATTAAACACCGCCATAACCTTGTACGTGACACTTTATTGGATATTTGCTTCCGAACGGAGATCTCTGCGGGCAAAGAAGTGGAAATCGGCCTCCGCGACGATAACGACCAGCCCTTACGACTTGCCGACCTTTTACTGTACTCGTGGGACAAGGGGCGTGATTTTTGTGTTGATCTGACTGGGTCCTCTTCCTTAATCCAGCCCGACTTGACTGATTTTGAGCCTGGACGGGTCATTGTTGATGCTGCTCGTCGTAAGTGTGCTAAGTATCAGGCACGCTGCACGGTCATTGGGTATGGTTTCCTACCCTTCTCTTTCTCCTTTCTCGGTGAGCTCGACACGGATGTTGTTTCTTTACTCCAGCGGATTCGTGAATTCGCTATATCACAGGATGCTGGAACGTGTGCCGCAGTTCACATTTTCACTAGGATTAGTTTTGCGATCACTAAGGGAGTGGGGGCCTAGATAGTATCTCGGATTCCCACTAACTTCTTGTAATTTGTTTTGATGTTAATACATGTTCCGCGTTTATAATAATAATAATAATAATGTGATGCTTAGGGTTTAGGGTGGTGGTGGTGGAGATGGGCACGCATAGGGAGGGTTATCTGTTGTCGTCATCATCGGGGAAGGTTAGGTGCGTCGCTTGCATCTACGCGCGACTAGAGGGTGGGAGAGGGAAGTGGTACATAGATGAGAGGAAGGGAGAGAGTAGCCAACGACGTGCGTGGAGGGTAGTGGGACACATTTTCGTCAAAGGCGGTAGGGGGAGTGGTGACACGGCCAGAGGGGAGAAGAAGCGATGATGGTGTTTGTGTAACACTCCGACCCAAACTAGGACTGGAAATGTTAGTCACGGTAGCTCGCCAGGCTCTGTACTGTTCCCACAGACCAACACGAGTCCTGTTCAGTGCATTTTAACCTCACTCATGCGCATCTTGAAAACCTTCCTAAGAGGTCACCCATCCTTAGACTACTCCCAGCCAAGCACGCTTAACTGCGGAGTTCTTTTGCATGGATGACTAGAAAAGAAAGTGCACTTTGTTGATATGAGTAGTACTTTCAATTCTTTTTAGTATTAGTCATTTAAGCTCATAAATAGGACATCTTCAATCAATGTGGGGTGTTTCAATCACTCCCACTTGAAGAATGCAACGTCATCGTTGCGCCAGGCAGCATAACCGCTGACCCAGAATCCACCCCCACTAGGTACCAAATACACGGTCGCAGGGTTGCTCTGATACCATTCGTAACACCCTGGCCCAAAGTAGGATTAGAAATATTAGCCGTGGTACCTCGCCAGGCTCTGTACTGCTCCCACAGACCACACGAGTCCTTTCCAACGCATTTTGACCTCAGTCATGCGCATCCTGGAAAGCTTTCCTGGAGGTCAACTATCTTTAAACTACTCTCAGCCAAACATGCTTAACTGCGGAGTTCTTTTGCATGGATGACCATAAAAGAAAGTGCACTTTGTTGATATGAGCATTACTTTCAATCTTTTTAAGCACTAGTCATTTAAGGTCATAAATAGGACATCTTCAATCAATATGGAGTGTTTCACTTTGGCGGAAACACTGATGATTAGGGATTTTTTTTAAACAATAATTAGTTGAGATGGTGATGAAATGAGGAGGGCAAAATGGTCAATGTATGTACATTATGATTAAGTAAAATGACATGATGAAAAAGTTCAATCTTGGAAAAAGGTGGTTTAAAACACATAGAATATTAGAATTATTATTGCTTACAGAGATGCTTATAAGAAAAAAGAAGTTTATTTCCTTAAAAAAGAAAAAAAATCATCAGATAATTACATGAAACATTTTTTTTGTAAATAGTTTAAATCAGCCATAATTTTTAAAATAGTTCGACTTTAAACTCTAAGTGGTTTGAATCATTTAGATAAAGGGAGTAATATGCATGTATATGTTTTAGTTGAAATGTGTGCATTATGTCGCGGGTAATGTTAATAAATTCTCCCTCTTTTTTGTCATTTGTTTACTTTTATATTATTAGTGAGAAGTAGTTACGAATGGTTATAACGAATGATTGTGTATTTGTATAACAGCTTCGGATCAGAAATGATTAAATATGCAGGGTCGTGCAGTCATACATGATTTGTTTCTCATTTTCCTTGAAAAATGCATGTTGAACGTCCCATGTAAGCTTCATAAACTTGTTCCATGCTACTATAATGTGAGCTTCTATCTCGCAGGAAGCTACATACGCTAGTAGTTCTTCTTCCTAAAAAAAAGTTTATTAACATAATTTGAAAGATATATCTGTATAAACTATGAATTCAGAATCATTAAAGATAAAACATAAAAATAATACGGAATATTGAAGATACCTTCTTTTGCAAGTGTCGAATAATTATATTGTTTGCTTCATTAAATTGGAGTCTCTCTTCTTTAGCATTATCAAGACGAGTTATGGCCATATCTAGTGAATCATTGACCTAAATATTACAATATATTAGTTCATATCTTAACTCAAAGATATGTCAGATAAGCCGATAAGGTGTAAATGTGTAACATCTAAAATATCTAACATGTGCTCACTGGGCACATGTTAACACATTAATGAAGGTAAATTTATCAAATATATTCTCTAAGTATGATAATTATAAGTTAATCTTTCAACTTCTCATGATAATTTGGTTGATAAATCTACCTTAATTAAGGTATTAACATGTGCCCAGTGAACACATGTTAGAAAATCCGTTTAACAAATAATATTCTAGTTCACTTATAAAAAACTTATGTTATCCCGTTATATATGTTATCCCATTATAGAGAGGGGGAGGGGGTAGGATAAGTCCATCACATATTTTGAATCCATAAGTCTAATCCTAGCCACACAGCCTTGAAATTACGCAGGATATGTTTAAAATTATACAGGATGGGTCTAAATTAACACATTATCACTTGAGGTGGTACAGTGCTAAAGGTCTTCTTGTATATATCAAATTTGGAACTGATGTAACTTTATCATATATCCCATCTAACTTTAATTGTTGAATGTGTAACTTTATACAAAAAAACTCAAAACTTCATACCCCATTCCTCCACCAACCAATTGAAATTTAAATTTATGTAACTTTATCATATATCCATGTAACGTCAATCCTTCACTGTGTAACTTTATAATAAAACCCAAAAATTACTTGGGATGGAAGGTGGATGCTGATGTGTGCCGAATTTGGCCCACTTTTCCACTCATTTAGACCCGTTTTCCTATCACTTTTGTGAGATTTGTGTGCGATTATCGCCTAATTTGAGTCTTTCTCACTCTAGCGACCTCTCTTGTGCATTTTACGTGTTTTTGGATAGTTTTCCTTCTATTTTGATAGGAATCCATTGTTCGGGAGCATGTTCGAGCTTACATGGGCACAAGGGAGCGGGATATTGATAAGTAATATTTTAGTAGTGATTTACTCCGACTTTAACCCGTTATTTAGTTCGATTTTGTGTTCTATAATTATTATATAGCTCATTTTATATTATTAAGCGTTAATTAGAATTAATTAGTTGTTTTAGCTATAACTATCGTAATAATTGTTATTTTCCTAGAATTTGATACTGCTTTGTCTCGTTTCTACTCTTTGTAGGTACCATTTTGGGAATAACCGACGAGACGGGAAAAGAAGTTAAACATGGGACGTTCAGTTGAATTGCATCAATTGACCCGAATATAATTGCAAGTGGGCTGTGTATATTTTGGACGAGAGGAGGTTGCTTGGTTGGGGGACTTAATTACCCTTCTTCAAAGTAACAACGGAGGTACACCTCCACTAACCCAATCATTTGATCATGGGTGGGAATTTCCATATAAAATCATACGAAGAGGAGGTGGTCTAGGCATTGACTTATTGGGAATAAGAGCAGCACTAGGTTAGAACGGAAGAAAAGCGTGCCCTGTAATTCCACTCTTTAGCTCTATCTTATTTTTAGATTATTTTTTTTTAGATTCAATACTCAATTCTTATGCTATTAGACCTATTTCTCTGTTCATCGTTCCAATCTTTTTCTTTTGGTAAAATTTTCTCTCCTTTTTGTCTCTTCTAATATTGTCTTTATTTCTAATTCACATTGGTTGATTTCAGTTATTAATTTTATTAAAGTTTGTATCTTTATCATTTAATTAGATTTATTTTGATGTTATTAGTATTGGGAAATTTAGTTTCAATCATGACAGAGTAGAAATTTCTAGGGTTAGAGTTAGCTCGGTTCGTCTTAATTGAGGTTTTGTCTCGCGTTAGTTTAATTGTGGATGAATTGTCCGTAATCTCTTTTTGAAAGTTATAATTGTATGGTTCACTCTGGCCAGATTAGTTAATTAATTTTGTTGACCTGAACTTAAGATCGAGAGTCGAGTTTAGGTTAGACTTGCGTTCATTGGAGTAGGTGGACCTAGTAAGTAGCGAGAGCCCGCTAGGACCGTCCTATGGTAGATAGAGACTCGAGAGAGCCTATTTTATGTTTATTACTGACTGACCTTAATCAACTATTTTATGAGTTCGACAACTCCCCTGAGACTACCTTGTTGACCTTGACCCTAGTCCCTTTTATTATATTTGTTATCGTTTTCATTTTTTGTTAGTTTAAACTTATTCAACCCAAACCAAATTTCTCCGACTAAAACTTTAACTAGACCGAGACTTTTCATTTAGCTCACCGTCCTTGTGGATTCGATACCTGACTTACCCTAGCTACCCAGTTAGTAGAGTTAGGTTCTTGTTTTATTGTGGGGATCCGCAACAAATCCCTACGTCAGATATCGTCCAAAGCAGGCCATAAAGGGCAAAACTATAGTCCATTGGGCATCTTCACCGGCAAAGTCGAACTTCAAATGAATATATCTAGAGTTCCAGATCTCAAATTGATGTGATTTCAGTTGGAGGTAAAAGCTTATCTTCTTAACTTTCCAACGACAAATCACACACCTCAATCGGAGATTAAATGAGAGAGTTATGGCCCTCTGAAGTCACAGGGTGAAGTTTCACCCGATTAGATCTGATCAGGCAAAATTTCACCCTACGTGATTTTTGAGTTTTATGTCAGATTTTTCATTGGGCGAAACTTTGCCCGATGAGATTTTGACCGGGCAAAACTTCGCCCAACGGTGTTTCCTCCCCAGATTGCCATTTTGGACAAAATAGGTCATCGGGCGAAACTTCGCTCGACGGTATTTCGGCCATATTGGAGAGAATCCGCGGGGCAAAACTTCACCCTATGAAGATCCAAAGGGCAGGTTTCATTTCAAGGGCAAAGATTAGAATTGAGCTTTATTTTAAGTGATCCATTAAGGAGTTTTGTATATATAGTTAACCTTAGAATTATGGCTCATGCAATTTCATTGTGAAATAACTCATCTCATAGAGCAACTACATATATTAGATCTCTAGATTAATTACTCCATCTTTTTATGTTTAAGTAGTGTAGTTTTAGATCTAACTAGGAAGATTGAAGAGTTTTTGCAAGGATTAGTGACAACTTCTTGTATTTTCTTCTTCAAGCTTCATTCTTTTTTATATTAATCTTCATCTTCTTCATTGAGTTTTTTTCCTCCATTGTTGGTACTTTCTTCTCCCCTCTCTTCTCTCTAATTAGTTTATTTTCTAATTTTTCCTCTAGTTTATTGTTTTTTTTTGCTTTGTTATTGTCTTTCCTAGTAGAGTTTGTTCTTGGTTTTATTTTTCTCTCACTTGTGTTAGATTAATTTTCCCTCTTTTTGTTAGTATGAATTGTTTTTCCCTAATTTCTTTGTGAGTTGTTCTTGTTAGTTTGACCATGATTAGTGAGTAGATCTTTGTTAGGGGGTTAAGGGAGGATGAATTTGGGTAACATGGATTAAGGATTCTGGTAATTGAATGCACTTAGGTTGATTTGTCTATTTTGGAATTCTTGTATGCTTGTCGACTTTACTTGATCAATTTAGTTGACCCGTATTCACCCTCGTCAATATGAGAAAACTCGAGGCTTGGGTAATTCCGACTTAGTGACCTATCTTCTTCGTCGCGAAAGCGAGTCTTAGTGAGGAGATCATTGATCAATATAATCACGTCTTCGTATGACATGGATTAATTAGATCATCTTCAACATTTTCTCACTTAATGGGAACGGTTCTCTTTATTGAAACAATTGATTTTGATACTTATAATCATCTTCATGACTCTAATTATACAGTCCATACTGTACATTAACATTGGTGATAATTTGTCGGAATTATCCTTCACAAGGACAAAATCCGTACCTCTAATTTTGAGAACAATTCTCAAGATACCAACTGACGAGGTTGAACAATTTAAACTCATCTTTAATAATAAAGGTGACTAACTTACAACTACAACTATATGCAAAGTAAAACGATAATAAATATTAATTAAAAAAATCTTAAACAATTTTAAGATAAAATCATGAAAATACCCTTAAGTTCGCATAATATTTCAAGATCCTAAACCTTTTCTCGCTCAAGTGAACTTGGGCTCACTGCTCAAACTCCAAAAGTAAAGGTAGACAAAGACATTGTCAATTACATCAATATGTAATTCTTGGTTTGTCGGAACTAGTCATTATATGGCACCAACTATTTGCCTCAAAGCCCAAGTCCGACTTGATAGCATTGTTAAGAAAACCAGATTGAACATGTGAGTAACCGTTACCCACCTACTCAGTCCACACACATTGGCAAAGCACCGCTTAGGTAGTCACTTCAACCAATGATATGAAATTGTTGTAGTGGTCAATTCTAGAAAGGCAATACTTAATATTTGTGCGAGGGATTAAATGCATATGGGTCTTAACCATGCCACTAGGTCAACTTACAAGGCGACCTATTAGTTTTAAGCACACAAGTCACAAGTCTAAAACAATAAAATTTATGCATCGTATGACTTAATAATTCAATTGTTACTAGTGATTTTTGCATAAAACAAGTTAAAAGATCCCATATTTTGATTCATAATCATATTACAATTCATAATTGCTATTTGGTTTGAACAATTTCACCAATATTTTTCATTTTTCCAACTACGAGGAACAATTCCCCACCCGGAAAAATTGAACGGATATACAAAACTCGATTCGTAATCGATCTGCAACTTATAAATGTCATATAGATGAACAATTCATCAAAATCAAATAAGACCCGGGAAACTCTTTTCCCAATCTATTTATGATAATATGATAATTAAAATGCATAATATTATTTACCGATTTAGAAAACTAATTTTCATTGATTCGGAAAAATAAAAGTATAATCCATGTTTGATTCATAATCAACACACAAACGCAAAAAAACGACTTTTCTTAAAAGCGTCACCCGAGCCAACACCATGTCGACCGATTAAATATTGTGTCGTCTTGGTCAAACCTTTGCCGCCCGAGTCATCCCGTTCCGACCAGGACAACTCGTGCCTACCGAGTCATACTCGTGCCTACCGAGTCATACTCGTGCCAACCGAGTCACACCCGTTCCGACCGAGTTACACTCGTGTCGCCCAAGTTGACCTTGTTTCGTTCCGTCTCCACCATAATTAAAATGAGCTTTGTCCTAATCTTATTAGGACTCATCGTCAACATTAAATTCTAGTAATTTTACGTTCTCAATTTCAATCGAGTCTTGACTAATCTAATTAGTCTCATCGTCAACCAGGAAATTTGAGATTATAGTGGGCTCAATTTAGGGTAAAATTAAATTAAAACATAATCAATATTAGATCTTAAATTAATTTAATAATCAATTTCAGAATTTAACAATTTAAATTCGCAAATTAAGATAAACCCTAAACTTGAACGATAATCTCATATGCTCAATATATAATATATATGTGTCCTTGCTAAAGATAGAACGATCACTTCAAACATGGAGCATATAAACATGCTTCAAATTACAGCTATACACGTGCAAAGAAATCAATAGGCAAAACAAGAGGAAATCCATATTTTATCAATGAGTAAGCCATTAAACATATAAACCTATATCCTTTTGCACATGCAATAAGAAGTTACAAAAATTAGGTAAGTCAAACGATGACTAAGCGGCATACAATTATCAATTCACTGAGAGATAAACAACGAGAACAATTCTCACAGGCGGATCATATAATCAAATAAATACGCGGGTGAATCCCTCACAACCAATTATGAGACATAGATTCACGTCTATTAGATTAATACTACGTAATAGAGGCTTTGATACCACTGTTGGGTTACAACTCTTAAACCCAAGGACCTGTTACGAGTATTAACCGAAAAGACAAAAGTAGAGGGATAACAGTTATACCTTATTTACAGTGGAACAACGTATTAATTAGAAGTATAATAAACCCAGAAATATATATAATCTCCACGGATAGAATAAATAATCTCCACGGACAAAATAAATAATCTCCACGGACAGAATAAATAATTCCCACGGACAAAATAAAGCACCCCAAACGTGATGCCTCCTTTGGTATCCACACGGGTACGGAACTGCGACGTATATGCTAGTATAAGGGTTTGTGAGACCGTCTCACAACTTCTCTCTAGATCTCTCTTATAACTCTTTATAAGAAAAATACTTCGTATATATATATATTATGAGTCAATACTCTTAATTCCATATATTGGTTCATCGTATGAACCTCCTTATATAGGAGATGAGAAACTAGAATTAGGTTATTACTATAACTCTAATTACCATAACCCAACAACGGAGCTGAGTCCTTATTACTACTGACCCGATATATTTAATATATCGATATATATTAATAATATCCCATTCACATTGTGTGTGACCCAATGGGCCTACTTAAGACTAACAGACACGTAACTCATTTACATGTCAATCCGACATCGACCTCTAGCAAGGCATATCGAATACATAGACTTAAGCGGGTTAATCCATATAGGACAGTGGATATAAATCCTTCAGCCCCTTCGTGTATATACGGGGGAGGGGGTTGTTGGTCGTTGCCCCTACGTGTATACACATGAGGTTGTTGGTTGTGGCCCCTACGTGTATACACAGGGGGTTCTTAGGCGTTGCCCCCTGCATGTGAAAACACACAAGGGGACTTGTGGAGTGTCGATGCCCCTACGTTTATACATAGGGGGTTGTTTGCCGTTGCGTTGTGTTGGGGTATCCTTTTTTCCTCTTTAGTCGAATAGGGGCTCCCCCCTTATTTCCCCTCTACTTGTTGATTGAGAACGTAGTGAGCAAACGCCAAGTAAAAAGAATAAAAAGCAAGCCCTTATCATTCATAAAATTGTTTCAGTAGGGCTAACAATAGGCTTGATCGTTCCCTGGTGCAAAAGAAAAAATAAATATGTTGTCCTACACATAATATCTCCTAATGGCATCTAAATTCCAGTGCAAGGGACGCTCTCTTCTTTCGCCATCCTTCAGCCAAAATGTACTCGACCCCATGATTTTTTTATCTCATACGGGCCTTCCCAAATGGTACTCAGTTTTCCATGCTCGTTGGTCTTTCCAACGACTATGAGTTTTCTTAGGACCAACTTGCCGACTTGGAACTTTCTATTATTCACCCTCTAATTGTATGCCTTCTTCCTGCGCTGCTGGTAGGCCTCCAAGTTTCTCCTTGTTTCTTCCCTTGCCTCCTCTATCACATTCAAAGATCCAGACAATCAAAGGTGCCAGCCTTGTATGGTCGACGTTCTTCTCTTCACCTCATGTAGGCTAGTCGGTCTTGACTCTTGCACAGGGAGCAAACAAGGGCATCGAAGGGTGTTCGAGGTTGCCTTTGTGATGCCTAAGTCAGTGAGAGTCTTAGTGAGTTAGGAAGCCTAGAGAGCTAGACTTTACCTTAGTTTTACCGAGATGTTATTGTGATGAGTTTGATCCCATGAATTGGGCAAATAGTGCCCTATTTAGAGAGGGAGCCAATGGGTGGACTTCCTTAACACTGGCCCAAAAGGGGATTTACCGTGCGGTGGTATGGGCAGCTGGCAGGACCGGCCGGGCCGACAACTTGCCCCCATCAAGTTGATTCAAATTTTGTGTTAAATTATATTATTTCTTTTAATCTTCTTCTATAAACAAATTTTAATTTGCAACAACATTTTACGTTATATTACTCGCATTTTAAAAGATTGATGAATCTAGGGTGGTTGTTAAGATACTTTTATCTTTATAAGTTTAATGATTCTGTAGCACCCCAACCCAATTATTGGACCATACATCATAGTCTGGGTAGTACAAAGACTAACACGCATCCTTACCAGTTCAATTTTTTCTTACTCATCCTCATCTTTTAAACCTTGCAAGGAGATCATTAATCCTAAGGCTACTTTAATCGAAGAATGCTTAAATGTCGAGTTCTTATCATGGGAAACAAGTTTTATTGATATAAGTAGTACTTTCACTCCCTTAAAGAAGTAGTCATTTGAGTAAATAAATGTGACATCTTTGGTTAATCTATAATGTTACATAATCACTGTCACTTAAAAAACGCACCATCCTTATTGCGCCTGATAGTATACCGCATATAGAATCCATCCCCACAAGGTGCAAACCACATGGTTGTCGGGTTATTCTGATACAACTTATCAAACCATGGCTTAAATCTAGAAAATAAAACGTTATTCAGGTTAGCTCTGTATATGGCCCGCATACAAAAACATGTCCTTTCCAACATATTTTATCTCACTCAAGCGCATACTAGAAACCTTCTCAAGAAATCACACATCCAAAAAAAGTTTCATCTAAGCTAACTTAACTATGGAGTTGTTACCAAAAGAAACTAGAAAATAAGGTACACTTTGTTGATATGAGTAGTACTTCCAATCTCTTTAAACATTAGTCATTTAAGCTCATAAATGTGACATCTCAATTAATATGTGGTGTTAAGGATTTCATGTTAATTATACCAGTATGACATTTCTTAATGTTATGATTTGAAGACCTATATATTTAAAAGGATTATTTAATGAGAATAATCTGAACTATCTCCTCTTTTCTCAAATTAATCCATCTATTGTTTAACTCATAAAAATTAGAACTATTGTCTCATTTTTCTTAAATTACACAATCAGAAGGGATACTTGTATAGTCGGTTCCCTTTTATTTATTTCATGTGAAAACTTATTCCATGTACGGATCCAACTTGTCCTATTTGTCTTTGCGAGGTGGAGACTTGTCTTCACCTTGTAAAGGGGTGTGGGTGGGGGTTTGGGATTTGGGATATGTTAGATTAGGAGATAAAGAAGGCGAATGGGCATGAGCGGGTGAGGGAGTGAGTGGAAGATGAGTGAAGACAGATGGGGGAAGAGGAGCGAGGGAGGATGATGATGAGATGTTGGGCCATTTGGGAAGCTAGAAATAAGTGGGTCTTTGAGGAGAGGAATGTGAGGGCCGAGAAGGTGATTACCCTGGTTCTTGATTTGGAAGAGGAGACTGGGAGAACGGTTGGCGAGGTGCAAGGAGAACGGGGTCATAATGGGCAAGCGGGGCAGCGAGGAGTGAAGAAGTGGCAGGCGCCGCGTGCAGGAACTGCAAAAGTGAACTACGATGCGTGCATTGGGGGAGGAGGTTGGTCAGTAAGGGTCATCAGGTGAGGGGCAGAAGGGGAGATGTTGTGGGCTATGAATGCGAGGCAAAGAAGAGAGGAGGAGGTAAGCGAAGCTGAAGCTGAAGCCATTCTTATCGGTCTGAAGGAAGCTTGGAGGCGGAGCCTCCGGAAAGTTGTGTTGGAGAGTGATTGCGAAATGGTGATTGATCATCTGTGGAAAGCTAGTAAAGGGCGTAGCAATTTGTTTTCTATTCTAGAGGATATTGTTGATTTGTGTTGTCATTTTGATTGCATTGTTTGGTCTTATGTCCCACGTGACTGCAACCGAGTTGCTTATGCACTTGTGTATGTCTCTCGTGTCAGCTTTGGAAAGCGTGTCTGGGAGGGAACGGGTTCGACCATTGCGAACTCTATTATTGTTGCTGATTTAGTTTCTATGAGATAGTCCTGAGCAATGGGATTTAAAAAAAAATTCAAAACCCCTTTTTACTCCTTAAATCAGAGAGTCAAAGACATATTTCCTCCTAAAAATTAATCTCCTCTTAAATTTATTTTCTCCTAAAATTAAGTTAGATGAAGATAAAGAAAGGACTAATAATTGTACTCCCTAATAGTTTGCAGTAAATCTGGGGATTTGTGGGCGATGTGCATTTATAAACTCAGAAATCAGCCAAAACCACAAGAACAAATCACGATCAAAATCAGCAAAATCGAATCAAGAAGAAGAAAAAGAAGAAGAAGAAGAAGAAGAGGAAGAGAGAAAATGAAGGTGAACGATGATGAAATAGGCAATTTTACTGATTAGAATCCATGTTGATAAGCTTTTGTGGATAATCTTTTGATATATAGAGAACAAAGAGGTGAATGTGTATATTTTTGAGATAGATAAAAAATTTTAGATAAGATGAAGTTGAGAGAGAGAGATGAAGATGATGAAGTTCTGTGTCATTACAAAAATAAGATGTAGTTTTTAGATTTGTTCAAGTCTTGATAAAGAAAATTTTGGAGGATGACACTGAAGAAGGAAGAATAAAATTAACATAAAGAAAAGAAGATACTCAGTAGAACAAAGAAGATAAAGAAAAAATTGGACCATCACTTAAGGTTACCAGCAAACAAAGGTAAAAATTTGGTTGAGATCAGTGTAAGAAAAATGAGGTAATAGTTCGGATTTATCTGAGTTAAACAATAGTATGAATTAATATTAAAAGGGAGGACGTAGTTTGGATTATTATCATTAAATAATCCAATTTAAAATATGGAAATGTGTAAATAGATGTCATTTAATTTAGCAAGGTGATTTAAGAAAAACATGAAAATAATGCATGCATAAATGTTCATAAGATAGTTATCCTTATAAAGGAAGTACCTTTTCTAGTTCAAGTTCAAGTTTACGCTTTTCCTCTTCAAGAATTTCGATTTCAACAGTCAACTCCTACCATCATTTTAACAATACATCAGATCTTGAGATCACATCGATGTCTGTATCATCACAAATAACTTCAATAACACAAAAGAACAAATGATATTTTTTTTGTTTTTGGTATTATTAAATGGAAAATTTGGGTAATATATATGAGTATTATATTGAAATGAAATAATCATTTAAAATCAGATGGAGTATAATTTATCTTCATATGTATAATTACATATTTTTATTATTAACAGAGTAAGTAATATATATACACACATATGTTAAAAGCCTAATTAAGGAATTGTTTACATAGTGAGTTATCATATACGTATAATTTATCTCCATATTTAATTTTTTTTTTTATAATTAACTGATTGAATAATATATACGGAATATAATATATGATTAAAATATGCATGGTATAGAAAAAAATAAGATTAAAATTTGTTGTTGTGTATTGTTTTTGGTCGTTTGAAAATTAAGGAGTAATTAATAAATTTTCAATTTCAAAACTATTCTATCTTTAAATTAAAATTAATAAGAATAAAAATGATTAATAATAGAAGAGTATTTAATTATGATAGGTTTAGCATGAGCATGACGTGTGACAATGGAATATGGCAATTGATTTCTGCTTTAATATAATATATATGAATATATGATTGTGTGATCCGATTTCATACCATACAACGATCCTTTTGTATAAAAAATTCATTCATTTATTAATAATTAATTAATCTTTTTTTTTGTAGAAGTGGATCGTTTCACACATGAAATCGTCTTCCGATATAAATCGCAGATTTCAAAGTTGTAGACTGATAAAAAGTTATGATGTTGGAGAAATTAAATAACCTTTTCCACGAGGCTTACTTCAAAAGCTTTGATAGAGCAGAAATGTTGGGCTTCTTTTTTATGATTCCTGGATAAAGTATTCAAAGCATTGTAATGAAAACATGTTAGATAAATAAATAACATACACAAATTATAATACACAAATTATAGAATAAGAGGGTCTCACGCGTTAGAAGATCTCACGCGTCAAAGAGTCCTAGGATGTAAAAGAACAATTTATGTATTATTGATAAACTAGTATAGAATCCGCAAAACTTTGCGGCTTATATATTTAACTTATCATTTATAAGAAAATTGTTTTGCTTGATAATAATATCGAAATAATAATATTTTTAGAATTTTTTATAAAATATATTCGCTACGTCCCTTAAAATTTGTCCCGTATTCCTTTTTCGACAAGTTCTTAAAGATTGTCCCGTTTCTCCACTTTCCTTTTCAATCTACCCCTTTTACAATTTCCTCTTTACCAAGTTAAAGTATTTACCCATTTTGCGCCTATTTACTCAGTAATCTTGATGAGTCACCCCTATAAAAGGGTCATAATTGCACATTTTCAATCATAATTTCATTTCCTTAATTTGCGTATTAAAGGCTATGAGACAATCTTTAAAGGTTAGAGCGAGGGAGTACTTAGGTTTAATATTACACTAGTGTAATGACCCGTGAAAAATCACGGGGTTGTTTGTATTTTTTGGTTTTTTGATTTTTGTATGTTTCACGGTTGATGTGATAGTGTCGTCACGATGCTTTAATATACGGAGTATATGTTAAAGTTGGTAGGGCAGTAATATTGGTTTTGTGAAGTGGTAGTTCGTGAAAAATCATAACTTCATTTGTTGAAGGCTAAAAATGTTTAAAAACAAACTTTGTTACTTTCGTGTCGGCTATTAAATATTACAGAGTATAAGGTATATCGATTTCGATATTTAACGTCTACGAACCATCTACGAATAATGTTTATGATTATAATAAATTTTTATTTTGTAAATGGTTTGTAAAGCCCGATCCTTTCCTTTAATCCTTTCCTTCAATACATTGATTCCATGCAGTAGTTGCCTAAATGATCTTGGATGAATGTGGGTGAAGTATTTCAGAATACTGAATTATGTTGCTGCCACATCAGTGCTGTTGGTCCTTGCTTTAATAAATAAATTGTTTTGCTTGATAATAATATCGAAATAATAATATTTTTAGAATTTTTTATAAAATATATTCGCTACGTCCCTTAAAATTTGTCCTGTATTCCTTTTTCGACAAGTTCTTAAAGATTGTCCCGTTTCTCCACTTTCCTTTTCAATCTACCCCTTTTACAATTTCCTCTTTACCAAGTTATGTTAAATATAAATAATCATTATGTGGGTCTACATGTATGGTCATATGATTGTATTTAGTCATCTTATAAGTAGTCTACTTAAGTGATCAACTATTGTATATAAGGCTTATGATATCTAAATTATAATATGGGTTAATATGTGTAGATACCTTATATTATTTCTACCTTATTATTTGATGGGCCTAATAGGGTAGAACTTCTATAAATAGGAAGTTGGTCCCCAACTCATTCCTCTCACCACTTAACTAAGCAAACCCATCAACTTAGTGAGAATATTAGTGAGAGGTTTAGAGTAGGAAGACCCTCCCTTCCACCTTAATTAAGAAATCAATCATGGATCAAGGTAAACATTTCCATATCCATTATCTTCAATTCTTGATAATACACATGATAATTTAATAACTAAATAAAGACTAACAATTGGTATCAGAGCCAATCATGTAAGTATTATCGAGAATTGATGAGTTTATCTCGGTTTTGGGGTCTTCAATTATGCCATTTTTATCATGCATGTCAAGTTAATTGATCACACTAATAAGAACATGATCAAGATTGTGCATGCATGTTGTGTTGGCATGTCTACCGATTTTGTAGAGATTCTTCATTACATGTTTTTCTTTGTTTCATTTTATATTATTGTATAAAATGATTAGTTATGACAAAGATCAAGTTAATAAGTATTAAAATTACTCATGCATGTCATTTTTTTGTTGATTTTTCAACTTTCTTTTGCATGCATGTGTTTGATGTGGTCTTGATGATCCATGTGTATATTTGCATGCAACTAGTTTTGTGATTTTGTTTAATTGATGATCAAAGTATTTGCATGCAACTACTTTTATGATGTTTTTTTTTATTTTGATGATCAAAACTTTTGCATGTGATTTTGTTTATTTTGATGATCAAAATATTTGCATGCATGTGATTTTGTTTAATTGATGATCAAAATATTTGCATGCATGTGATTTTGTTTATTTGATGATCAAAATATTTGCATGCATGTGATTTTGTTTATTTGATGATCAAAATATTTGCATGCATGTGATTTTGTTTATTTGATGATCAAATTTTTTTGCATGCAACTAGTTTTGTGATTTTTGTTTATTTGATGATCAAAATTTTTGCATGCAACTAGTTTTGTGATTTTTGTTTATTTGATGATCAAAATATTTGCATGCATGTGATTTTGTTTATTTGATGATCAAAAATTTTGCATGCAACAAGTTTTATGATATTTTGTATTTGATGATCAAGATTTTAGCATACATTATGTTGAACATTATTTTTGGCATACATGCATGCTAGTTTCATTGTTTAATCATATCGTAAATCATTGTTGCATGTTAAGTATTCCGCATGAATTGATCATAAAATGTGAAGTTTTGGGTTGAGCTTCACAATTTTGGGATAAATTGTTAATATATAAGTTCAGACAAATATAGTATATATGTCTAATATTTGATACGATTTAATTGAAGTAAGTAAAGTTCGCCAAAGCGGATTCTCTTACATAGATTTTATTGTAATGAATATTGGATGATTGTGTATATATATTTCATGCGAATATTAACCGTCCCAAAGGACGATCAATATTTGGCCGAATTATGTATACATGGGTGGTAACAAATATGTGACGATTTTCAGTTTTCCATGTGAATGATAAATTAGTCCAAAGATTATTTTATTATTTGACAGGATTTTATTGTCAATATTTGATTATCTACCACTAAAGGAAGTACTAACTTACAAGTTGATATTTTGTCCAAAGATTAAATATTAATGTTGTACTCGGTACTTTGTGATGGGCCTTAACATTGTCTGAATCTTTATAATAAAGATCTAATATGAGCTTGTTTTGTTTTCAGTTACTAATGCCGCATCATTAATATCTGCTAGCATCAACTCCATTCCGTTACTGAATGGCACTAATTTTAAGGAATGGAAAGAAAATGTAAGCATTGTCCTCGGTTGCATGGATCTAGACCTCGCGTTAAGAACAACAAAACCTGCTTCTCCTACGGATGCGAGTACCGCGGAGCAAAAGCGGGAATATGAGAAGTGGGAACGTTTTAATCGCATGTGTCTTATGATCATAAAGCGAGGAATTCCAGAATCGTTTAGGGCTTCTGTGTCTGATCAGGTCGATGCTAAGGAGTTTCTTGAGGAAATTGAGAAACGTTTTGCTAAAAATGATAAGGCGGAAATAAGTACAACTTTGTTGAACCTAATTTCCCTAAGGTATAAGGGTAATAAAGCAAATATAAGGGAGTACATAATGACCATGTCTCATCTTGCCTCAAAACTAAAGGCACTAAAGTTAGAGCTATCTGATGATTTGCTCGTGCATTTGGTCTTAATTTCTCTTCCTGGACAGTTTAATCAGTTCAAAATTAGTTATAACTGTCAAAAGGAGAAGTGGACTCTCAATGAGCTCATTTCTCATTGTGTACAAGAGGAAGAGAGGTTGAGGCAAAAAAAGACAGAAAGTGCTCACTTAGCTGGTACATCAAAGGACAGACACAGAAAGAGGAAAAATAATGAGGTTGCTGCAGTTGGTCCTTCACAAAAGAAACAACAACCTGATAAAGTTGAGGAGGTTATTAAATGTTTCTTTTGTAAGAAGGATGGACATGTAAAGAAAGATTGCTCCAATTATCATAATTGGCGTGCAAAGAAAGGTATACTTCTCAGTTTAGTTTGTTCTGAGGTTAACTTAGCTTCATTGCCTATTCATACTTGGTGGGTAGACTCCGGTGCTACTACTCACATAAGTGTGTCTATGCAGGGTTGCCTGCACTACCGAACGCCAAGTGATGATGAAAGACGCATCTTTGTGGGCGATGGGAAGTCGGTTGAAGTGGAAGCAATAGGGACTTTTAGATTACTACTAAAGACCGGTTCTTTTTTGGATTTAGATGAAACTTTTGTCGTACCGTCTTTCAGACGAAATCTAGTTTCTGTTTCTGTTTTGGACAAATCAGGGTACTCTTGTTCATTCGGAAATAATAAGTTTAGTCTTTCTCTAAATACAAATGTAATAGGAACCGGTACTTTGTCGTATTATGATAAGCTTTATATGCTAGATACTATTGCTTCATATAATGAAACCCTACATACGACTACTAGAGGTACAAAGCGAAAGTTAGCAGATGAGAATTCTGCTTCGTTATGGCATAAGCGCTTAGGACACATTTCGAGACAAAGAATTGAAAAGCTTCTGTCAAATGGAATTCTCGATTCTCTTGATTTTTCGGATTTTCAACTTTGTGTTGATTGTATCAAGGGAAAACAGACAAACAAAAGGAGATTAGATGCCAATAGAGCTACAGACGTCTTAGAACTAATTCATACGGATATTTGTGGACCATTTCCTAATCCCGCTTGGAATGGTCAACAATATTTTATCACGTTCATAGACGATTTTTCTCGGTATGGCTATCTATTTCTTATTCATGAGAAGTCTCAAGCATTAGACGTTTTCAAATCATTTAAAGCTGAAGTTGAAAACCAGCTTGAGAAAAAGATTAAAGCCGTTATGTCTGACCGTGGTGGGGAATACTATGGTAGATACGACGGATCAGGTGAACAACGTCCAGGTCCATTTGCCAAATTCCTAGATGAGTGTGGAATTGTCCCGCAGTACACTATACCGGGGTCACCTAGCATGAATGGTGTAGCCGAAAGGCGTAATAGGACACTTAAGGATATGGTAAGAAGTATGATTAGTCATACTAATTTACCTGAATCACTCTGGGGAGAGGCAATTAAGACTGCAGCATATATCCTTAACAGAGTTCCAACTAAAGCTACTAATAAAACCCCATATGAGTTATGGACTGGAAAGAAACCCAGTATAAGGCATTTGCACATTTGGGGTTGTCCAGCGGAAGCAAGGCCTTATAAGCCGAATGAAAAGAAGTTGGAATCCAGAACAATTAGTAGCTATTTTGTTGGATATTCTGAAAGATCTCGGGGGTATAAGTTTTACAATCCCACTAACAGGACATTTTTTGAGACGGGTAATGCCCGGTTCTTTGAGGATATTGAGTTTGGGGGAGAAGATAAGATTAGAGACATTGTCTTTGAAGAGGAAGCAATTTCTCTTCCTATGGCTATCATGAATAATGATGAAGTCGAAGACATTGCTGTGAATGTCCCTATTCAGGATCAGTCGGTCATTCAGGAAGACCAAACTCAATTACAAACTCAAACACCTCAAGAACCTACGCCATTAAGAAGATCCGCTAGAGAAAACAAAAGTGCAATTCCAGATGACTACGTTTTGTATCTTCTGGAGCACGAGGATTACGATGGAATATTAGAAGATAGTGATCCTATCAACTTCCATCAGGCCATGGAAAGTCCTAATTTTCAAAAGTGGATTGATGCCATGAACGAGGAAATTAAGTCCATGAAAGACAATGATGTTTGGGATCTTGTTACACTACCCGAAGGTGCAAAACCTATTGGCTCTAAATGGGTATTTAGAATCAAACGGGACACAAAGGGAAGTGTAGAAAGATATAAGGCACGTCTTGTCGCAAAGGGCTTTACTCAAAAGAAAGGCATTGACTATAAAGAGACTTTCTCTCCGGTTTCTTCGAAAGACTCTTTTAGAATCATAATGGCATTAGTGGCATATTTTGATCTTGAACTTCATCAAATGGATGTTAAGACTGCGTTTCTTAATGGTGACATTAATGAGACAATTTATATGGTGCAACCTGAAAACTTTGTATTAGGAGATTCAAAGAGAATGGTCTGCAAATTAAAGAAATCCATTTATGGTCTCAAGCAAGCGTCTCGACAGTGGTATTTCAAATTCCACGAAATTATACTCTCATTTGGTTTTGAGATGAGTAAAGTGGAAGATTGTATTTACCATAAGTTCAGTGGGAGCAAGCATATCTTTCTGGTTTTATATGTGGATGACATACTGCTTGCCAGCAACGATATAGGTTTGTTATGCGAAACCAAGAGATTTCTATCAACCAAGTTTGAGATGAAAGATCTTGGTGAAGTATCCTTTGTATTAGGAATTGAGATCCACCGAGATCGTTCTCAGTGTATCCTTGGGTTATCACAAAGGAACTATATCGATAAGGTCCTAAATAGGTTTGGCATGCAGAATTGTAAACCAGGAGATAACCCCGTTTCGAAAGGAGATAAATTTTGTCTCGACCAGTGCCCTAAAAATGATTTTGAGAGGAAGGAAATGCTTAGTATTCCATATGCGTCGGCAGTTGGAAGTCTCATGTATGCCCAAGTTTGTACGCGTCCAGATATAGCGTTCATTGTTGGAATGCTAGGCAGATTCTTAAGTGATCCGGGAATGGATCATTGGAAGGCGGTTAAAAGGGTCTTAAGGTACCTACAAAGAACAAAACATTATATGCTCACATACAAAAGGTCGGATCATTTAGAGATCGTTGGGTACTCCGACTCTGATCACAACGGATGCTTAGATAGTAGTCGATCCACTTCAGGTTATGTTTATCTGCTAGCAGGAGGGGCAATTTCATGGAGAAGTGCCAAACAAGAGATCATTGCCACTTCTACTATGGAGGCAGAACTCATAGCATGTTTTGAAGCATCCAATCATGCCATATGGTTACGAAACTTTGTTACAGGGTTACGAGTTGTGGATACAATTCAAAGACCACTAAAGATATTTTGTGATAATAGAGCAGCGGTGTTGTATTCCAATAACAACACTAGTGCGACAAAGTCTAAGCATATTTTGCTCAAGTTTCGTGCCATAAAGGAAAGAATTCAAAGGGGAGAAGTGTGTGTAGAACATATTGGAACAAACTCCATGATTGCGGTTCCGCTCACTAAAAGATTACCACCCAAAATGTTTCATGAGCATGTTGCTCATATGGGTGTTATTTTGTTTAAGGATATAAAGATTTAGTGGGAGTTTGTAATATGATTTTCTACAAAGTAGACACAAAATTACAGTTCAGGATGACGTCAACTTTGATTTCAGGTATTTTTCGGAAAGGTTTGCAGCTTCCCCTTATATATATATTTTTAGTGTGATCTCGCTAAAAATTAAAGTTGGACCAAGTTGGAAATAGACATGTTACGATCACATTTCATGAAATTTCCATGCTACACATCCATATTGATCTATGTCATTTGATTTTGTTTAATGTTTGTAATCATTGAGGATTTAGTCATTATTTATGACAAAAGTCGCTTTGGTTCTACGTTGACAAGGTCAATGGACGAGATTGTTAAGAGATATCATTTGAAAAGATGACAATTTTTGGAGCTCATAAGGTTTTACATATCATATGTGATGAACATGTGACCCAAGTGGGAGATTGTTAAATATAAATAATCATTATGTGGGTCTACATGTATGGTCATATGATTGTATTTAGTCATCTTATAAGTAGTCTACTTAAGTGATCAACTATTGTATATAAGGCTTATGATATCTAAATTATAATATGTGTTAATATGTGTAGATACCTTATATTATTTCTACCTTATTATTTGATGGGCCTAATAGGGTAGAACTTCTATAAATAGGAAGTTGGTCCCCAACTCATTCCTCTCACCACTTAACTAAGCAAACCCATCAACTTAGTGAGAATATTAGTGAGAGGTTTAGAGTAGGAAGACCCTCCCTTCCACCTTAATTAAGAAATCAATCATGGATCAAGGTAAACATTTCCACATCCATTATCTTCAATTCTTGATAATACACATGATAATTTAGTAACTAAATAAAGACTAACAAGTTAAAGTATTTACCCATTTTGCGCCTATTTACTCAGTAATCTTGATGAGTCACCCCTATAAAAGGGTCATAATTGCACATTTTCAATCATAATTTCATTTCCTTAATTTGTGTATTAAAGGCTATGAGACAATCTTTAAAGGTTAGAGCGAGGGAGTACTTAGGTTTAATATTACACTAGTGTAATGACCCGTGAAAAATCACGGGGTTGTTTGTATTTTTTGGTTTTTTGATTTTTGTATGTTTCACGGTTGATGTGATAGTGTCATCACGATGCTTTAATATACGGAGTATATGTTAAAGTTGGTAGGGCAGTAATATTGGTTTTGTGAAGCGGTAGTTCGTGAAAAATCATAACTTCATTTGTTGAAGGCTAAAAATGTTTAAAAACAAACTTTGTTACTTTCGTGTCGGCTATTAAATATTACAGAGTATAAGGTATATCGATTTCGATATTTAACGTCTACGAACCATCTACGAATAATGTTTATGATTATAATAAATTTTTATTTTGTAAATGGTTTGTAAAGCCCGATCCTTTCCTTTAATCCTTTCCTTCAATACATTGATTCCATGCAGTAGTTGCCTAAATGATCTTGGATGAATGTGGGTGAAGTATTTCAGAATACTGAATTATGTTGCTGCCACATCAGTGCTGTTGGTCCTTGCTTTAATAAATAAAGGATTGTTACTCCTTCCGTTCCAATGAATTGTTTGCCTTTACTTTTGCCACCAAGGGCAACAGATCCAATGAATAATTGACATGTGGAGTCAAGCTCATGAAAAAGTTCAAATTACATATAAAAATATCCTTAAAATAGAAAGACAAACAATTCATTGAGACGGCCCAATATGGAATAGGCAAACAATTCATTGGAACGGGGGAGTATAAGATGTTACTCCCTCCGTCTGACTAAGAGGGTCACCCATATCTTTTACAAAAATAAGGTGGATGGGTGGAAATGTGTGGTTGAAATTGAAAGATGATAAAATAAGTGGGGTCACAACTAATGGTAGCCAACCAAATCAGATAAAAGAGAAATAAAGCAAAAGGTGGGTCTTTAAGAGAGACAGCTCAAAAAGAAAAGGACGACTCTTCTACAGAGACAGAGGAAGTACATGAATATTGTGGTCACACGTGAAAACTTTTATACGGGATACGGTTGAAAAAAAACACTCGGATGTATAAATAACTTTTTTGTAAGAATCCTTGTATATTTTTATTAATGTTCAAATGTTTAAAAATGAAAAATTAATGTTCAAATGTTTGAGGCAAAAATCAAAATGAGTGGATCACAAAGAGAGGGCAAATATACCACAAACAAAGGCTATTGATGGTTACAGCTTAATGATACTACTGTGGACTGGTGTTATATGGTATAGAATTTGTGCATCATTCCAAAGCATAGTGTGATTGCTTGGTTGTTCCATCATAAAATACTTTAGCTAGGGTCTATAATCTGGGTAGCAGGGAATGCTGCATTTATGAACACAATGAAGAAAACTTGGAGCACTTTATTTTTAGTTGTTCATACAGCAGGAAGGTTCTACAACTGGTTGGGTAGTGGACTTGCATAACCATCCCATACTCCAACTCCCACCATTGGAGACTGACTGGACGATTTACTAGGCTTAAAAGAGGGATCATGAATAACATCATTAATGCAAGTATTTAACTATTCACTATATATGGTAGCAGAGAAACACAAGTTGTATGGAAGGAAGACTATTGAGACCCGAATGGCGCTTCAAAAAGCTCGAGAACGAGATTAAGATCAGAGTTCAACAACAAATTAAGGGCACGTTATCCATTAGAGACAATATATGGATTGATAAGATAATGTAAGTGTGTTATCAACGTTAGGATGTATTTCATTTTAGTGTAAGGCTAAACAATGTTGATGTAGTTGTTTATTTATTTCATTCTTAATAATATTTACATTTATTGCACCAAAAAATATATTTACATTTACAAAAAAAGATAATTTTTGGGAAAAATGTTTAGCTAATAAAAGCTTTCTAACAAATTATTTTTTTCAAAGGTTATTTAACAAGAATAATATCAATTATAAGACGTCTTCTCAAAATAATATCAATTTCATTTAATCTGAGAATAGTACGTATCATTGGACTAGTTAACCCTGAACAGTATTGGTCCTGGTGAACCCATCCAACTTTCATTTTTGTCAGTGTACGGAGCACTTAATCTTATAGTCAATGTACAATTTAATTTCATATTCCATCAGTCTGTTCATTATTGTCAATGTACGGAGCACTTAATCTTCATCTTCAATTAATGTCTTCCTCCTCTTTCTTCATCTTAATCTTCAACCAATCACTTTCAGACTGTTAATTCATCGAATCGGTTAAACATGAGTAAGGTTACCTAATGTAGCCGGTTAAAAAAATCACCAATACTGTTATGGGTTAATTAGTCCAATGATACATATTATTTTTAGATTAAATGAAATTGATATTAGTTTGAGAAGAGGCCCTATAGTTGGATTTATTTTCGTTAAATAACTTTTTTTTCAATACACCGCATTGTTAGAAGTTAAAGTTTTCCGTTAGACAATTTTTTTGAAAGAAAATAAATAGTTGTTGAAATATATACGTTACTTCGATTTGTAAAAAAATATGAAACTTTATATACTAATTGGTTCACGACATCTTGAACAAATATTCCAATACAAAAAAATTATATCGATTAATTTATTTGGTTATTTCATGGGAATAATCGACTATGCGTGTGCTTCTTAAATTAATTCAAACTATACGTAATCTCATTTTAATATGAACTACGCTTTCATTAACCCCGCTTTGCTATGGGTGACCGACTACCTGTTGAACATCTCTTATTCAACTCTTCCTCTAACTTTTCTTCTTCTGATTTACATTGATTTCGTGCTCATTTTCGGTCATTGATAAAAAAAAATCCAAAAATTAATCTTCCATTTCTTTTTCAATTAGTCTTATAGAAGCTATGAAAAAAAATGTTTTTATTGTAATTTTGGTTTTCACGATGACTGCAATGGACCTAATAAAACCCTAGAAAGTTACAACAAGTCACTGCTGTGACCGGTAATAGCAAGTCATAAATTCATACATAGCAAAGCGAGATTAATGAAAGCGTAGTTCATATTAAAATAAGATTACATATAGTTTGGATTATTTTAAGAAGCACACGCATAGTTGACATTATTTCCATGAAATAACTCTAATTTATTTCATAAATTAAATATTCAACGACAAAATTAGATCAAAATTTTCTAAGTAAAACTCAGACTCATTTTTTAAAATATTCAGTCTAAAAAAGAAACGACATGTTTTGGTGAATTTTTTTAAGGTTAGGTTTAGCAAAGAGATGATTTTTTCTCTTTAACATGTAATTAGGCTCACCGTGACAATATAATGTATATAACAAAATTCACGATGAAGCAGGCCAAATTGAGTGAGGGTGGTAGGCGAAAATATTATAGAATGAGTTATTCTCTTAATAAATGGAGGAGAGGATAAATAGAGAATTCAGAACTTAATCAAGATAATTAAACTGATAAATAAATGGGTTATTTCTTGAGAATAATACCAACTATGTGTGTGCTTTTTAAATTAATACAAACTATACGTAATCTCATTTTAATACGAACTATGTCTTCATCAACCTCGCTTTGCTATGAGTGACTGGCTACTTGTTGAACCTCCCTTATTCAACTCTTTCTCTAACTCTTCTTCTTCTTCTGATCTACATTTCGTGTTCATTTTCGGCCATTGAAAAAAAAATAAAAAATTTCCGAAAATTCATCTTCCATTTCTTTTTCATTTAGTCTTATAGAAGCTATAAAAAAAATATGTTTCTATTGTTATTTTGACTTTCATGATGACTGCAACGGATCTAATAAAACCTTAGAAAGTTACAACAAGTCACTATGACCTGTAATAACAAGTCATAACTTAATACATAACAAAACGAGATTAATGAATGCGTAGTTCATTTTAAAATGAGATTACGTATAGTTAAGATTATTTTAAGAAGCACACACATAGTTGATATTATTTCCATGAAATTTTTGGGATTTTATACATGGTACTCCTCACTTTTAGTGTATTATATTTTTATACCCTTAATGATGTTTTCCGTCTTCTTTGACTTCCTCCTTCCGTTAGGTTGGAAGGAAATTGGGAAAGTAGGTGAAGATAAAAAGAAAGACTAGCATAAACAACCCAAATAAGCATAGTTAAAGCAACATAACTAACGGAAAAAAGTAGTCAAAGAAGACGGAAAACATCATTAAGGGTATGAAGATCTAATACACTAAAAGTGAGGGGTATCATGTATGATTTTAAAAGTGCAGGGATACCATATAGAAAAGTTAAAAACATGGGGTACCATGTACAGAATCCCATAAGTTTTCCATAAATGCATATATATATATATATATATATATATATATATATATATATATATATATATATATATATATATATATATATATATATATTGAAGAATCCAAATGGGTTAGTTACTATTATTCAAATTAGATTAAACAACATTCGCGATAGAGTCCGGAAAACCACTATCCTTAGTTTCGTTCGACAAACTACATAACCCCTGAGCCACTAACTCATGAGTAATCCTATTCGAATTTCTATGGACAAACGACCATTATACCGAATTAAAATTCTGCGCCATATGGAGTATTTCCGCAACCAGAAGATGAAATTCAAGCCTTCAGTCCTGTCTTTCCCTCAACGCTTGGATCATGGTTTGAGAGTCGTTTTCCATGACCACGTGTTGAATCCCTTTCCTTAATGTCATCCTTAACCCTAACAACATAGCCTCCCCTTCAACCATCTGTACTTCTGTTGTCCCCCTTCGATCCGTCTCTGGCTCGCTGCTCCTGAGATCACCATTCCCAGGGTGTTCTGACAAACAACACCTAACTCCACTCCTCCTGGGCCCGGGGGCGAACTCCAATGTCACAGTTGATCTTTTCCACCCCGTCGGTAGGATTGTTCCACCCCATATTTCTAGTATTGCCTATGATAATTTTGTCGCGTTCACTCTCCAGCTCGTCAAGATCCTTCTTCATGTCTCAAACTCTGCGCATAACCGCTTCGTCCCAAACTCTTTTTTTAAAAACATCGCCTTGTTATGAGCTTCTCAAATTTCCCAACATCCGATCATGGATATATCACGTTCCGCAGTACCCATATTCCTTCCATACCTCCTCGACCCAATCCCTCGTATTTTCGAATCCTCACTCCGACTTCACTCTTAGCTCCAAGTTATCCTATGCTCCTTAAACTAATTGGAACGACGGACAACATGGAGCCCCATATGCACAGACCTATGACACTATGGGTACCCAGATTCGACCTCTTGTATACGCCTTGCAACATTGCCTTTTGCTACTATGGACTCATGACAAAATTGCCAAAAGCAAATCTTAATACGGGGTAGAACCCGAGACTTCCATATTTGTTTCCATAGGTACTCCACTTTGTTCTATCTGAACCCTCCTCCTTAATCCATGCTCCTTCCGTGAGTACCTTATAGATGGATTTCACATACCACCGACCATTCTTCTCCAAATCCCAACACCAATTAATCATCGTCCAAATTTCTCATGCCAGTTCGTATGCTTAGGATCCATTCTTGATCGAATGACAGGAATAATTGCCTGATCTTGTGCTCATCCCACCTTCCTCCACCCTCGGTCCTTAACTCTGCTACTACCATATTCTAGTCTCCCTCCCCCAGTGGTGACAAAACAAATCGTGTTCGGTTCATGGGTATCTAAGGATTCTTACAAACGTAAGTGCTCAACTTATGCCTTAACCTCCGTCGCACACCCATTTTTAGTATCTCTTTAGCTTCCCAAATTCCTCTTCATGTGTAACGTGGATTATGTCCAAGTGCCATGATCATATGTCGTACTATCTTATCTAGTCCTTATGAATGCTTTTGTTGTTTTGTGATCGATTCTTACTGTGTTTGGAAGTAGAATCGCGATCAATATTCACAAAATTCCACCCTCATGCCCTAGGAAGTTGTTTCACTAGGATACAATTTTTTTTTCGTTTTCAATCAATTGCTAATAAGTGATTAGTTCCAAATAAACAAGAGGCTTCGCCGTTGTGCATGGTTGTCTAGCATACTGAAAGCCAACTGATGGTGAAAGATACATTTATGTGGGTGATGGCAAGTCGGTTCAAGTGGATGAAACAGGAAACATTTCGATTATTATTAACACTGATTTTTTATTTGGGTTTGAATTACACTTTTGTGGTATCGTCTTTTAGATGGAATTTGATTTTTATCTCTCTTTTGGACAAATCAGGATATTATTGTTCTTTTGAAAAACGAAATTTCACTTTGTCTTTGAATTCAAGTGAAGTTGGTATTGGTTCTTTATGCGGCTTTGATAATCTTTATTTGCTAGATAATATTGCATCATATAATGAAAACCTGCATATGGAAACACGTGGTACTAAGCATAAATTTAAGAAAGAAAATGAGCTGTCATTATGGCACAAGAGATTAGTTCATGTCTCGAAATAGAGAATTCAAAGGCTTGTGTCTGTTGGCATTTTGGATTCATTAGAGTTAACAAACTTCGACGTTTGTGTAAGTTGCATTAAAGGAAAACAAACCAAACAAAAGAGGTTAGGAGCCAATAGAGCTACAAACGTCTTAGAATTGATACATCCGTAGGCCATTCCCTACAGCTTTTTGGAATGGTCAACGGTATTTTACACCATTCATAGACGATTATTCTTGTTTTGGCTACCTCTTATCTAATTCATGAAAACTCAGTCTCTGGACATGTTCAAGGCTTTTAAAGTTGGGGTTGAGCTTCAATTCAACAAAAGAATTAAGGTTGTTAGGTCTGACCGTGGTGGTGAATACTACGACAGATCTAATGATTCAAGTAAAAAACGTCAAGGACCATTCTCTAAATTCCTACAGGAATGTGGTATTGTCCCATAATATACCATGCCAGGGTCACCTAGCATGAATTGTGTTGCTGAAATACGAAACTGAACTCTTAAGGACATGGTTAGGAGCATGATTAGTCACACTACCTTACATATGTCACGCTGGGGAGAGGCTCTAAACACTGCAGCCTATATTCTAAACAGAATTCCAACTAAAGTTGCTCCTAAAACACTGTATGAACTTTGGAAAGGTCGAAAGCCTAGTCTAAAGAATTTTCATATTTGGGGATGTCCAAATGAGGCACGACCTTATATGCCGAATGAAGGAAAAATTAGACTCCAAGATAGTTACCAGCTACTTTATTGGCTATGCAGAGAGATCATGGAACTAAAAGTTCTAAGATCCCACACTAAGTAATATTTTTTAGATGAGAACTACAACATTCTTTGAGGATGTTGAGTTTGGGGGGACATTACATTTAAGGAGTCGGATTTGATTCTTAAAATTACTTCAAATGATGTTCAGGTTAATTTACATGTCATTGTTGTAGGAGAATATGAGGAACCTCGTGAGGGTAATGTCGTCATAGATCTCAATCAAAATAATGAGGAATTCTTATAGAACAACCTTTAATTGATAATAATATACCAGAAATTCAAACTCAACAACCTTAAGTATTAGGGAGACCCACTCGAGAGAGGAGAAGTGACATTCCAGATGATTATGAGCAACATCTCTTAGAATGTGAGGGTTCTAGTGGAATGTTTGAAGATGACCAGTCAACTTCAAACATGCCATTAGTATTTAACTCTCAAATGTGGATCGTTGCCATGAATGAGGAATTTAAACCTATGCAAGACAATAAAGTTTGGGATCTAACCTTATTACCAGAAGGTACGAAACTCATTGGTTGTAAATGGATATTCAAAACAAAGAGGGATTCAAAGCGTAATGTGGAAAGACATAAAGCTCGTCTTGTAGTTAAGGGATTCACTCAAAAGCAGGAGGGAATTGGTTATAAAGAAACCTTTTTTTCCAGTTTTTACAAAGGACTCATTCCGAGTAATCGTGACCCTTGTTGCTCATATTCATCTTCAACAACATTAAATGGATGTAAAGACGACGTTTCTTAACGGCGATATTTATGAAACCATTTATATATGGTGAAACCAGAAACCTTTGTGTCAGGAGACCCAAAGCAAATGGTTTGCAAATTAAAGAAATCAATCCTATCTACGGGCTCAAGCAGGCATCTCGTAAGTGATATCACAAATTTCATAAAGTAATTATCTCGTTCGGTTTTGAGGTTAATGTGGCTGATAAATGTGTATATCAGTGGGAGTAAGTTTATATTCTTGGTTTTATATGTCGATGACATCTTTCTTGCCACCAATGATATAGTTTTGTTGCAAGACACCAAGATATTTCTATCAAATCATTTTGAAATGAAAGCTCTTGGAGATGCCTCTTTTGTATTAGGGACCTAGATTCGTCGAGATTGTTCTTGAGGTATTCTTATATTATCACAGAAGAGCTATATAGATAAGGGACTAAAGGTTTGCCAGGCAAGACCGTAAACTAGGATGTACCCCTATCATTAAGGGAGACAAATTTAGTCTAAAATAATGCCTTAAGACCAGTCTTGATATTAAGAAAATGCAGAAGATCCTTTATGCATCCGTTGTAGGGAGTATGATGTATGCTCAGGTTTTCGCCAGGTCGGATATAGCATTTGTAGTTTGAGTACTAAGTTGATACTTAACTAACCCGGGAATGGACCATTGGAAATCAGCCAAACGGGTTATAAGGTACACATTCACTTATCGGAGATATGATATTATAGAGATCATCGGATATTCAGACTCTGATTTTGATGGATGCATGGACACTAGATGTTCCACTTACGGTTGTGTCTTTTTAATGGTCGTAGGAGCTATTCTTTGGAAGAGTGTTAAGCAGTCACTCATTGCAGACTCCACTATGGAGGCTAAGTTTATAGCTTGGCACCAGGCAACAGTTCAAGGAATTTGGTTGCGTAATTTTGTTGCTAGCTTACAAGTTGTGAGGGGTATAGAAAGACCACTAAAGATTTTCTGTGATGATAGAGTTGTTGTGTTGTTCTCTAACAACAATAGAAGTTCTACGAACTCTAGGCATATTGAAAGAAAGTTCCTTATTGTAAAGGAACTGATTCAGAGTAGTACTATTTCTATAGCACATACAGGGATAAACCCAACATTGCGGATCCGCTCACTAAAGGTATACCCCCAAACAAGTTCATTGAACATACTGTTGATATGGGGGTGGTTCCACGCATGTGAGGAAATTATGGTTTAGTGGAAGTTTGTGCTATATATACGTATTTCATTTACCCGTTTGTATTTGGATATTCTAATTAGAAATAAAGTATTCAATTTCAGTATCTGTTTATGGTATTAATCTCACTAAACCTAAACTAGGGCAGTTGGAAATAGGCATGTGTGGATCAGATTGCTTGTAATTTCCATCTTACACATCCACAATTGACCTATGTCGTTTAGTCGTATTTGGTGTACGTGACCATTGATCGGTCTAGTCACGATGATGTGTGTGGAAGATCTCTTTGATCCTATACTGGTATGATTAATGGATGATATTGTTTGGAAATGCCCGCCTTTATAATAGTGCACTAAAGGAACTCACTAAAGTTATGCACAATATTAATTACATGTGTGGCCCGGCAGGATATTGTTAGAATATACGGAGTATTTAATATATTTGTAAAGTTATTGGGCCACTAATGTACTAATAATGTGTCACACTATTTTACAATTACCGATAAATAAAGTGATCTAATAAAATTTATATCGGTTACGGATATTAAAGAGGTCGTGGGCTAAATATGTAAAATCAGTTTAATATTACTTATCGATGAGGGTAGATTATGAATATTATTGGAGTACCTAATTGAGCTATTTTGTAGATAAGGGTTTGGTCCCCAGTTGTACACATCATCATATATACAACCTAAAATTAAGGTTTTGTGAATCCCTTTGCCTCCCATCAACAATGAGAATACAGATTGTGTGTATCAACTGGAAGACCAAAATCCATCTTGATGCACCATGAATTCATGTACGCTTCCGCATTCAGTTTACGGTTCTTATCGATTCACATGATACGATTAAATTATACATCAAAAAATGATAATACTATACTCAACTCACTTACTTGAATTAAGTTGTATACGTTTCTTTAGGCAAGCACATTATCATGAGAGAGTTTTTCTTTTGAAAGACTTACTACCGAATCTATTTTTCTAATGAGGTACACCAACTTTTAAAAATAAAACATGTTAAATAATGGAAAGAACATAAATTAGAATACTCGTTCACTAAAACATGAAGATATCACCTTATAGAAACTTCTACAATTGTAAGTTATCTATAAATCTACTTCTATGTTTCATGGACATGTAAATTATATTAATTCTTATAGGAATTTTTTTCGTTAACACATGTAAATGATGTTATTTTCTATTTTAATGGATGTAAAATATTTTTAAAAAAAAAGATAAAGAAAAGTAGAGTAGATACTAACTTGTGATCAAATATACGCTTTTCTCCTTTTATGGTTGTGTTCTCAAGTGATCGTAACAAAATCCTTAACTTGTTAACCTATTACATAAAAAACAAAAAGTATTAGTAATTAAATTAAAAATAATTCAATTTTTAACATAAATAAACTTTATCTACAAGACATAACATAGCAAAAAAAAAATCCATTATTTTATGATTAAAAAAAGGTTGAAAATGTAATCAAAGTGCCTTCATTATGTATGTTTTATGTTATGACCATTATATATAGTAAATGATTATTAATATCTTTTTCAAATCAATTAGAGATGCAAGTGTTTCCTTTTCATCTTAAGTGATCAATTATTTTACAGATGAATATTCTTATAACAAAAAAACGAAAATTTTGTGAGGAAGCGTTGATATCCCATATATATTAGTCGTGTGTTGCGCATGTATCCACTATTCATGATAGTAGGATATTGTACTCTTCAACTCCTTTTAAAAAGGCATTTAACTACTGCCTCCGAGTTCCTATTTTTGTTCTACTTTCCTTTTTGAGTTGAGTTTGATATTTGTTCACTTTCATTTTTAGGTCATCAATGTGTGATACACAATTACTCTCACATTTCTCTCTCTTCCTCATTTTTTGCCACTCATTTCTCCTTCCTTAAATTTCATCTCAAAGCAAATGAGACAATAATAGGAACTCGGAGGGAGTATTATAGTTGGTGAACACATAAATATGCTCTTCCATATTTACACCACAGACGTGAGACATTTGTTTCCACCATAACAATAACCCTTTCCTCAAACCAGAGACTATCATCATGATTCGAGCCTTGACCACCATCAAGAAGTCCCGACACCATGCAACCTCAAATATTAGTCACCCTAAATATAAGCAAGCCTTTAGAAATCCCTTTAATCGAGACATCATGCTCACATGTCATGGTCGGGTCAAGTTCATCGATCTACATGTCCATGTGTCCCGCAGGAGACTTGGGCAACATTTGTGTCCAAATACTTCTACCTCTAGTATATTCTAGATACAGTTCACATCTATTTCCATGGTTGCGTCACGTTGAACCATGGTTGGATATATCATATATAGGCAACTTTTAATGCCTCCATCAAGCCTCAACATGCCTTACGTCTCGACTCCTAGGCTTACCTAAGATGAATTTAACTCATCGTAGTGAAGCCATACTAGCTCTCTGTATCGCTTAGTATGGATGATCAGAAAAATACGATATTGTATTATTATATGGTATACGGTTTCAATTACACGCATATCTGGATATCCGATACGAATTGTCGTAAAACCGTATCGGATGCGTATGAGCAAAAATGCAAACCAGATATTCGATTTTCCATCCTTTTTTAAAAATAAATAATTTAAATTAGTAAATAACCCGAATGAGTCAGAAACCTAAATAGGCTACATTTTCCATATAACTCGCCCATTAAGCCCACTTTTTTTTTGTAAAGCCCTGTACTCTTATTCATAGACACTCACTCAATAGTCAACATTTACTCTCATGATCTCATCCTCTCAATTTTTAGGTCTAAAAATTAAACCCTAAACACATCAACTCAAAAAAGAAAAGTACGACGTTCGACGCTCGTGGGAACGACAATGCACAACCTCCTCAGCTACGACGGTCAACGAAGCAACGCCTCATCTAAGGTAACATTACTTTCCTTGTTTGTTTTTTATTTTATGAAGTTTACTTTGACGTTCAGCGCTCGTGGGGACGACGACTCATAACCTCCTCAGCTACGATGATCGGCGAAGCGACGACTCATCTTAGGTAGCCTTGTTTATTTTTTCGTTTTTTAAACTGTTGGGATATTTGGAGATATCATAATTGTTGAAATAGTTGCTTCAAAAGAAGCATTTTCTAGGGAAAGATGTAGTAGGTAGTTGCCTTCGTTTTGGTTGGTTGGTCTAGTGGTTGGTACGACCTACCACACTACTTTGTTTTTGGTTGGTCATATAGTGGTTGCTACTACCTACCACACCACCTCTTTTTGGTTGGTACTATCTACTACACGTCTATATATACCACCTCTCTCACAATCATTTTTCACAACAACAAAAATGATCTGCTTCCTCTTCTCTTCTCTATTCTTATTTCTTGAAAAATATTGACAACGATCTTGGCGTTATTCATCTGTTTCTCCAACTACACTGGAGTAACAACGGTTGTGTAATCTTGGGAGTTGAATGTCATTGAGGCCGTGTGTAGCAGATGGGGTATAAATCAACTTTAGGACAGTGACAATTTTGTCGCGCCACAACACTTCTTCTCGTTCCAGATAAGATCCTACTTTTCTAAGCTACTACCGTGATAACAATCTAAAGTTGATTTATTTTTATTTACATCATGGTTGGTAGTCCTGTTAGTGCTGTTTTTTCTGCTCCTCCTCCTGTTATTTCTACTGCTGTTGTTCACAATCCTTTCATACCCGACATGTCCAGACTAGAACTTTTTGATGGAAAAAATTATCGTATGTGGTCTGATAAAATGGAATTTTTTCTGAGTCAATTAGTGGTTGATTATGCTCTCACTAAATCTAATGCTTCTGCAAACTCGGGTAGAGATTTCGATAAGGATAATATTACTTGTAGGGGGATGCTACTGCATTACACGACGTCTTCTTTATACTTGATTTACAGTAAATTTAGAAAGGCTACTGAAATTTTGGATGCTCTTAAGACCAAGTATGGTTGTAGACACCCACAGTTGGCCGCAAGGTGTCTATAGTTGTTTCCAAAAAACACCCGACGATGATCGAACGCAAACGTGCTTTCACGCGCTCGAATATGGGCTCGGAATTAGTAATGTCTGGCATGGGCTTTTAGCAGAGTACAAATCTCACAAAACCGACCTCAAATTCAGGCCCAATGGGTCGTTTCCAATAAAATGAGACTAATTTGGGTCGAAACCGGCACCAGAAATAAAACCGTCTTTTAGCGACCGGGTCAAAACCCGGTCAAAGACGAATCCGGTACATAAACCAGCCAAAAGGGGCTTCTAGAAGCAGCCCAACAACCAAATCTCATTCAAAAAGGCAACAAATCATTCCCTATTTACACTTCCTCCTTTCCGACCCACTCGATAGAGTGTTTCACACCCACTCGGTCGAGTAAGGCCATAAACCGGCCAAACCGGACCCATACCGGGACTTCGATCGAGTGCACCCGCGCCACTCGATCGAGTGACCCTAAACCGGGGTATTTTCCTATAAATACCCCATCACCCCAACACATCACACAACTTTTTTTCAATCATCAATCACCCTTCAACTTTACACATTACCAAACTATACCACCTTTTCAAACTCATTCAACCTTTACACAATACACCACTTTGAACTTGGCTTCAAAGTCATACACATACATATGTTGTGTGCTAAATTTAGACCGTTTTTCCCCTCATTTAGACCCGTTTTTCCCTCATTTTGCGAGTTTATGGTGCAATTATCGCTATATTTTGTGTACTTCTCGCATTAGCGTCCCTCTTGTGCTTTTTACGTGTTTTGGGTAGTTTTTCGATCAATTTTGATAGGATTTGGCACCGAAATCACAATCGAGCTTCCACGAGCACAAGAGAAGGGAATACCGTCCTAAGAGTAAAGCACACAACTTAAGGTTTAAAGTCTTCCAATCAATCAACGAAGAATGAGACAAGAAAAGAGGCCAGCAGAATGACCAGGCGAAATTTCACCTGGTGAGACACCACTGGGCGAAATTTCACCCGACGGTAAAAACGCCTCCTCGAAGATTTTCCGAGACTTCCTACCAGGCGAAACTGACCGGGCGAAATTTCGCCCACCTGGTAAAATTTCGCCCGATGGAAAGATGTGCTGGAAATCGCAAAAAGTGAAGAAAATCTCACCGGGCGAAAATTTCACCCGGTGGGATTAATCGTCATGACCGCAGGGCGAAGTTTCACCCCATGAAGATGCTAAGGGTGATTGTCTCACTAATGGAGCATAAAGTGAATTTGGGCTTTAGGTTAAATACCCATTAAGAGATTACTATATATATGTTACCCTGGTTTGTTGCCCAAGGCAACCCTCCATTAGAGTAGTATTAGCATCCATCATCCACCATTAGTTTAGGGTAGTTACACATCCATTTAGTACTAGTAATATTCTTAGTAATTCTCTAAAAATCTAGTAGTTTACATAGTAATTAGTAGTAGATCTACTTAGTTTACATCAACAATTCTCTAGATTTCAAGTTTGTAGAAGATTATTTCAAGTTTTTATTGAAGATTTGTTGGGATTATTGATGGATTAGTGACAAGTTCTTCATTCTCTCCATCAAAGATTCAACCTTTATTCATGCAATCTTCTTATTTCTTCTAGATCTTCATAGTTGGTACATTTCTTTCCACTCTCTAATCTTTAGTTTAGATTTAATTTAGTTTTCTCATTATTGTTTTGTTTAGATCATCATAGTGTAGTTAGTTTCTCTATATCTTGTTCATGTTGTTCTAGATTATTCCCTAGATTAATTTGGTAGTTTCATAGTTTAGTGGGTAATTGCTAGATCGTAGCTTTCTCATCATATTGTTGTTAGTTTCCTTAGATCTAGTTGTTATGCATGTTGTAGTTAGTTTCTCCCTAGTTAATGTTTTGTTTTCTTCCCTTATGAATAGTGAGTAGATTTCTTGTTGGGGGGTTTAGGGATGAAGACTTGGATTATTTGAATTTAGGGGTATTGGTGGGTTGCTTGCATGTTGGTTTATCTTACTTGTGGTTGTTGTGTCATTGTTGTTTTAGTCCGGCCAACTAGACCGACTTTGACTCGTTTCTATCAATATGGGGAAACTCGGGGTAGAAATTACCACAACAAGAGACTTACCCTTCTTCGCCGCGAAAGCGGGTTTTTAGGTGGATTGGTTGAAGAAACCGAAAGGTGGCTTTCTCCTTTAATCAACGTTGCGACAAAAACTCGATCCCGACCTTCTTAGACCCCATGTTCCGAATCCCGGCTTCCCCCAAACGCCTTTCCCTAGATTTATCACCCCTAGCTATTCTCGTAGTTATTTCTCTAGCGTAGACTCGACCCATAGACTCGACCATTAGAAATCCCCCTCTAGATATCAAACACGCCGCTTTAAACATTGTTTACACACTCCGTTCCCTGTGGACCGACCTCGACTTACCACGAATACTTGTTTGTTTTTGTGTGATCTCGAGTCTTATAAATATCGTTTGATCCCTCGTCCTATGTTAACGATCGATCCGATTGGGAGGTGATCAAAATGGCGCCGTTGCCGGGGAACGGCGAGTAATTGTATTATTTTTAGTTGCTGTGTTTGATTCTTTTCCCTTCTCTCTTTTCCCTAGTGTCGTAAGGTGCTAGAGTCTTACCGTTTAATTGAGTTTTATGCCCAGGAACACGTCATCGCCATTGTGGTTCGATCCGGAGCCGGAAAGGACTTTTAGAGCATTGCGTTTTTGGGGAAATAACTCAACCACTATCATTCCACATCCTTCATTATCACCTCCTAACCTTAATCCCATCCTACCACATACACCCTCTACACCTTCTACATCACATAATCCCACTCCAAATAATCCTTCCATACCTTCCACTTCACAAAATTCACCACCATCACCACCATCACCGAAAACTCCACCACGAAATCAAAATCCATCCCCTCCAAATCATCCAAATTCAAATCCACCATCACCACCAATCCAACAAATGACAACTTTAGGATCTCATTCCCAACTCACACACGAAGAAACACCTTCTCCCGTCGATTTCGGAGAGATTCCCGAGAACTATGAATTAAAAGCCTCTTTGACTAATGCGGTTCAACAAGATACTTTTCACGATTTTTTCTCAAGAAGATGATCAAGAGCACATTGCTTCATTTAAAGAAAAATTAGTAGGAGCCCGTCTCAATGGATTAACTTCATGCCAATTGCATCGTTTATTATTTAGAAAGACCTTGAGAGATGGAGCTCGTAGATGGCTTCAAGGCCATGCCGCTAATACATTTACAACATGGACTCAATTATCTAATGCCTTCTTGGAGAAATATTTCCCGCCGTCAACGACTAACCAATATCGTATGGAGATACAAACATTCAAACAAGATGAATTTGAAAGCCTAAGTGAGGCTTGGGAAAGATTTAGAGATTTGTTACGCAAATGTCCACACCATGGAATACCCGATTGGCAAACTACCCAAACACTCAACAACACCCTTTCATCGAGAACTAAAGAAAACCTCAATTCGGCCGCCGGAGGAGATTTCTCTTCTCTCACCGATGAGGCATCTAAGAGTCTTATTGAGAAGATGGCAAGGAGTGACTCTAGAATGGGTCAATCGAGAGATTCTAGAAAGAAAGTTGAAGTGAACTCATCTACGAGTTCTAATGAATTGAAACTTCAAGCGGAAGTTGAAGAATTAAAAAAGAGAATGGATGCCATGAGTTCAAGGCTTACTCCTAGAGGTATGTACCAAATTCAAGGGAGTGTTCCACCAAGGCAACCATCTCCTCCAAAGCAATTAATATGGGAAGTTCAATGTGATCATTGTGGCAATTATGGCCATGATTCTAGCTCTTGCATTCCTAATGAAGAAGTTTATGTTGAAGAGCCAAATGAAGTCCAAGCTATACAAGTGTATGGGCAAAGACCCCAATTTGATCCTTTTTCCAATACTTACAATTCCGGCACAAGATTTCATCCTAATTTTTCTTATGGAAATCAAAATGTCCAAAATCCGATGCCACGTGCCCAAGGGAGTCAATTGAGGCCATTCAATCAAAGTCAACAAAGTCCCTTTAACCAAGGTCCTCCAAGGATGCCCCCATATATGCCTCCTCATCAAAGGAGTAACTTCAATCAACAAGGTAGCAACTTCCATGTTCCTAACAATTGAAACAATTACCAAAATCAACATGGTAATCATTTCAATCATGGATACAATCAAGGGTCCCAAGGCAATTTTCAAGGAAACCAAGGTTACAATCAACAACCATTTAATCAACCCTCTCAATGTTATGGCCAACCAAGCAATTTTCAATTTGGTCAAGGAGGAGTCCCATGGGATAACTATAATGATTCGCAAAGAACCGTTGGGCAACTATGAAATGAACATAAAGACACCAAGGCAAGGCTAAAGGTTTGGGAATCACAAAAAGCAACAATAGCCTTAGCCGCCCCAATTCATCGACCTCATGGTTGGCCCGGACAACCCCAAAACCCAAGAGACCCTTCACACCAAGCAAACACCGTCATTTTGAGAGGTGGCAAGGAACTTGAGGACCCATACAAGAATTTGAACTTGAACACCAAAAGCACTCCGTCCAAAGTCAATCAACCAAGTGCATCACAAGAATCATCTCCCACTTCCCCCAAACAAAACCGGGGAATACAAGCGGAGTTTGATATCCTTAAAAATGCGGAGAGTAAACAAAGAAAGAAGAAAGAGCGAATGGAAGCGGAAGAAGCAAGAAGGAAAGAGGCAGAGCGATTAGCCGAAGAAGAAGAAGAATCCAATGTTCCACCGCCTCCAACTTTTGTCCCACCATTGCCTTTTCCCGAACGAGCTAAGCCACACAATAAAAATGCCCAATTTAGCCGTTTCGTAGATATGTTGAAGAAGGTGGAGGTAGCTTTACCCTTCACCGAGGTAATTACTCAAATGCCCCTCTATTCTAAGTTTTTGAAAGATGTCCTGACTAAAAAGAGAACAATAGAGGATGAAGAATGTATTTCTCTCACGGAACAATGTAGTGCCATTCTTATGAACCAAATGCCAAAGAAACTAGAGGATCCCGGTAGTTTTTCCATCCCTTATCGGGTTTGAAATGTTGTTGTTAATCAAGCTTTATGTGACCTAGGGGCTAGTGTTAGTTTGTTACACTATTCTATTGCCAAGAGACTTAGTGTGGGGGAGATGAGACCCACTAGCATGTCGATTCAACTTGCGGATAGGTCCGTTAAGTACCCACTTGGGATACTTGAGGATGTACCTATTCAAGTTGGTAAGTTTTTCATCCCCTCCGATTTTGTTGTCATGGATATGCTCGAAGACACTATTACTCCCATTATTCTAGGTCGACCTTTTATGGCTACCGGAGGTACTATAGTTGATGTCAAGAATGGTAAATTGTCTTTTAACATAGGGAACGAATCGGTAGAGTTTTCCCTTTCTCAAGCTCTTAAACAACCAATGATTGAACAAATGCATTCCATTGAAGTTATTGACAGTTTGGTTGAGTATAGCTTGATAGATGATGATAAGCAAGAAGATGAGCCATTTGACTCTCCACCCCTTGAAGAAGAATGTTTGCATGAAGATAAGGTAGAACCACTACCGGTGGGTAAGAGTATGGTATCTTCTCCTACTAATCTTGAAATTAAACCACTCCCCTCTTCCCTCAAATATGCTTTTCTTGAAGGAACCAATTATCCCGTTATCGTCAATGCTACCCTTGATGGACCTCAATTAGAAAAACTTTTGATTGTTTTGAGAAAGCACAAAAAGACCATCGAGTATAGCATTGCCGACCTCCAAGGCATAAGTCCAAATGTTTGTATGCATAGGATCATCCTTGATGATGACCACCGTCCTTCGGTTGAGGGTCAACGTAGGTTGAACCCCACCATGAAAGAGGTTGTCATGAAGGAAGTCCTCAAGTTGTATGAGGCTAACATTATATACCCAATAACCGGAAGTAAATGGGTTAGCCCCGTACAAGTTGTGCCGAAAAAATGAGGAATGACGGTAGTTAAAGGAGAAAAGGGTGAGTCAATTTCTACTAGGACCATTAACGGTTGGCGCATGTGTATAGACAATCGAAAATTGAACACGACCACCATAAAAGACCGTTTCCCCCTTCCCTTTATTGATCAAATGCTTGAAAGATTGGTGCATCATTCTCATTTTTGTTTCCTTGATGGTCATTCCGGATTTCTTCAATTTTCCATTCATCCCGATGACTAAGAGAAAACCACTTTCACATGTCCCTATGGCACCTAGACTTATAGAAGGATACCATTCGGATTGTTTAATGCGCCGGGAACGTTTCAAAGATGTATGATGGCTATTTTCTCCGATTTTATTGAAAAATCTATGGAAGTTTTTATGGATGACTTTAGTGTTCGTGGTACATCTTTTGATTCTTACCTTGAAAATCTAGATCAAGTGTTAGCTTGATGTGAAGAGTATAAACTTGTTTTAAATTGGGAAAAGTGTCATTTTACGGTTGAACAAGGTGTTGTCCTAGGTCATATTGTTTCTAACAGAGGAGTTGAAGTCGATAAAGCGAAAGTCTCCGTGATTGAGAACTTGCCACCACCTACAAACGTAAAAGGGGTGAGGAATTTTCTAGGTCTCGCCGGTTTTTATAGACGATTTATTAAAGACTTTTCCAAGATTTCTAAGCCTTTGACTTCTTTGCTTATGAAAGATGCACCTTTTGTTTTCGATGACTCGTGTCTTGAGGCCTTTTGCAGGATAAAGACCGCTCTCACCACCACTCCAATTATCAAAGCTCCCGATTGGAATCTTCCATTTGAGATCATGTGCGATGCTTCCGATTTCGCCGTTGGTGCCGTTCTAGGACAACGGATTGACAAGAAGCTACATGTGATATATTATGCAAGCAAAACATTAGATGAAGCTCAATCGAGGTATACAACAACCGAGAAAGAAATGCTTGCCGTTGTCTACGCCATGGAGAAATTCCAAAATTATGTTACCGGTTCCAAAGTCATAATTCATACCGATCATGCGGCAATTCGATACATCATGTCTAAAAAGGAGACCAAGTCCCGACTCTTTCGGTGGCTCCTCCTTCTACAAGAATTTGATATTGAGATTAAAGACAAAGCCGGATCGGAGAACTTGGTAGCGGATCATCTTAGCAGACTAACGGTTGGTAAAGAAAGCAATGAAGAAGATGGTATACCCATCAATGAAGCTATCAGAGATGAGGCCTTGATGGCCATTGATACTATTACACCTTGGTATGCCGATATCGTCAATTTCTTAGTATCTCATTTTATTCCGGGCGATTATTCCAAGCAAGAGAGGAAGAAACTACGTTATGAAGCCCGACGCTATTTTTGGGATGAGCCATATTTATTCCGCCGTTGTGTAGATGGAATTTACCAACGATGTGTCACGGCCGATGAAGGTTATAATATTGTGAAGCACCTTCACTCGACATCTTATGGTGGACACTTGGCCAACCAAAAGACAATTGCCAAGGTTCTCCAAAGCGGGTTTTGGTGGCCTTCCATGTTCAAGGACATTCGAGCTTTCATTCTCACGTGCGATGCTTGTCCAAGAAGTGGAAATATTACAAGAAGAAATGAGATGCCCCTTCAACCCATCTTAGAGATTGAATTGTTCAATGTTTGGGGCATTGATATCATGGGTCCGTTCACATCTTCTTTTGGTAACAAGTATATCTTAGTAGCGGTTGATTATGTCTCAAAATGGATCGAGGCCGTAGCTTCCCCCACCAATGACTCCAAGGTTGTAATCAAGCTTTTCGAGAATGTAATTTTCCCGAGATTCGGTATGCCTAGAGCCATAATTAGTGATGGAGGCTCTCATTTTAGAAAAGATACCTTTGAGCACCTTCTTAGGAAATATGGTATCACTCACAAGATGTCCCTAGCCTACCACCCTCAATCAAATGGGCAAGCTGAGACCTCCAACCGTCAAATCAAGGGAATTCTAGAGAAAGTTGTAAATACACACCGAAAGGATTGGTCATTGAAATTAAATGACGCCCTTTGGGCATTAAGGACGGCTTACAAAGCGCCGATTGGAACCATTCCTTATCGTCTTGTGTATGGCAAAGCTTGTCATTTACCGGTGGAATTAGAAAACAACGCCGAATGGGCAATCAAAGAGATAAACTTCGAAAAGAGTGTTGTAGGAGATAACCGCCTTCTCCAACTACAAGAATTGGAAGAACTAAGACTTGAAGCCTAAGAAAACTCAAAGATTTACAAGGAACGAACTCGCCAATGGCACGATTCTCGAATACTTCGTAAGGACTTCTCCGTTGGTGATAAGGTATTGCTCTTCAACTCTTGCTCTAAGCTCTTCCCCGGTAAGTTGAAATCAAAATGGTCGGGGCCATTCGAAGTGACCAAGGTGCAACCATATGGATCAATAGAGATATCAAGCCCGAAAACCGGGAAGTTTATAGTTAATGAACAACGTATAAAGATTTATCACCCCTGTCACATTCGTGAGACCTTCGCTACCATGAAGTTTGGTGAGCTCCTATTGGGGAGCGATGTTTAGCCCCCTCTCAAAATTGAAGTAGGTTTGGTGGTATCCTCAACAACCACCTTGTACATATGTATTATATTTCTTTGTGTTGTTGGTTTGTTGGCTTGAGAAGAATGGTTGAACTTGGATTTCGCCTGGAGCACTTAAGTTGGATAAAGATCAAGCTTTTGGAGAAGTTATGGAGCCAAATTGAAGACCACAACCATGTTTGTGGGAGATATTGATTATGTAATGTGAGTCGAGTCAATATTTGAATCCTTAGGTGACTATTAGAAGAGCCATGAAATGGCAAGGCGGAAAAACGAAGAAAACAAGACTGCCGGGGGAAATTTCGCCCGGTGAGACCTGACCGGGCGAAACTTCGCCCTACGAAAAGTTGCCAGAATTGCCGAAATTGAAGAAGATACCATCGGGCGAAATTTCGCCCGGTGAGATTTTGACCGGGTGAAATTTCACCCGGTGGAAAAAATGGCAGAAAACGATTTTCACGACGAAAAGTCCATCGGGTGAAATTTCACCCGATGGTGCTTGACCGGGTGAAATTTCACCCGGCGGCATGAGCTTGAATGAATCACCTATAACACACCTCCTCACTACAATTTCAATTCCCTCCTTCATATTTACCACATATAACTTTCTCTCCAAAAATTTTTACACCAAATTTTACCACCAACTTTAAAACTTTCACTTTCCCTCTCAACCACCCTTATTTATATCACCCCTTTTTACCTCACAATTCACTCCACATTTTCACCCATCATAAACTCATCAAACCACCCTCCATACCCATTCACATTCAAACCTCCACTCCATTTCAACTTGGTGATTATATTCTTGGGATTTTGAAGAAGGAAAAGCTAAAGTTTCGGGATTTTTCTTGCAATTATTATTATGGAGACAAGAGCCCAACGAGCCGTGCGTAAACAAGGTATGACTTCGACCTCTAATACTTCTAAACGTTCTACTTCTTGTAAGCCTAAACTTTCACCTTGTCCTAATACACCCTTAGCTCAAACCTTCTCCGAAAAGACCTTTCGGAGCACAAGGTGGCCTTGTCCTTTCACAATGGAAATTCTAGGAATAGAGGACGATATTAGAGAGTTATCGTCTAGGACCGGAACAAGCGGACTCCTTAATTTTGCGCCTTTCACAAATAAAGGCTTGACATGTGAGTTCTTAGGTACCTTTACTATCGATAACCCGACATCACCAAGAGAGTTTAAATTTAGATTGTTCGGTAGAACTCATTGTTTAACTTTTCTGAATTCGGCCTAGCCTTAGGTCTACCCTCATCGGGTACAGGAATTAGTAAACCTTTGAGTGATGTACAAGCTAGTGCTTCTAGAAGAGACCTTTGGTGGTGCATAGCACGTGGTCAACGATATTTTGAACCTGATTCAAACTTTACCGCCGAAATCCGTACCCTGTCATCCGTTATTTCGCTGAAATTCTTTCCCACTGTCTTTTGCCATCTACTGACAATATTATCAACCTCAATGTGTGTGTCCTACAATTGATTTCTAACTCTTTGCTCGGTAACCCTAACCCCTTGACCTACCTATTGTCGTGGCGTTACACTTTCATCAAATCATAGTTGCCCAACACCCCTCTGTCGACTGTGGTGGTCTTGTGACTTTAATAGCAAGAAATTTGGGTTACGCGATTGACCATCTTATCCCACATGATAACCGTGTCTGGGTTGACGAGGCCTACTTCCCTACCTGGATTTTTCATGTGTCTGACCATCGCCTCGTCTCTATTTGCCATGACCGTGCTTTAATAGTCCCCAACGTAACCCGAACCAATATTTATGACTGTCACAATTGGGACCTACCTCTAGGCCCCAATGAATTCCGACTGACCGAATCGGGGGAAATAGGAGTTTGGGAGTATGCCGGTGAGGGAACTCTAACGGCTTCTTTTGCGTCAAATGACTATTCGAATCAGACACCCCTACAAGAGTCGGTAGACAATATGGTTTGTATGTGTTGTGGGTATTTGTGTGGATTGTGTCGGTGAGTCTCTAATCATCTACAATTGTATGTCTTTGAATTAATATTGTTCCTTGTTCCTTGTCCCATCATTATAATCATTGTGATTGTTTTATCTTGAACCAAATTTGTAAGCTGTCCCACTGTCCTATCGGTATTTTTGCGGCCGTAGCGGCCTTGGTTTTGCTCCCGGTCTTTAGGCGATGTGATTACGCCATTGACCCTTTTGAAAAAACCAAATTTTAATCAATTTTTTTCAATTTTTCTTAATCCGGGCTAGGTGACGTGACTACACCTATGCCCAATTTTTCACCCCTTAGTTTTAATTTCTTTTCTTCTCTTTTATTTCTTTTTCAATTTCTTAGCCACTTGGCTAGGGTCTAGGTGATATGATTACACCTAGGCCCGCCACTATTTTATCGCTTTCTTCATATTCTTTTTCTTTTTCTTTTCTCAAAAATTTTGAAAAAATTCAAAAACATTTGAAAAATTAAAAAAAAATCCAAAAAGATTTTTCTTTTCCGTCTTTTTCATTCTTCCCCTACTTGTCCATTGAGGACAATGTACAGTTTTAGTGTGGGGGAGGAGTCTACTATCTTTTATTCTGCTAAAAATCTTTTCAAAATCCATAAAAATTTGAAAAATTCGAAAAATCAAACACATTTTTTCCTTTTTCTTTCTTGTTTCTCGTTATGTTTTCGTGTTCCGTGTACGGTCTTGTTCTCCACTCTTACAGGTAACCACGACCTTGAAGCGTGAATTGAAGAGATTATGAAAGCATCCGCTTGGTAACTTTCTTCCATCTTTCTTTAATTTTGTAGAGGAGTTAAGTTGTTGCTATTGGAGGCTCTCGAAGTTGAGCATTTTGGGTGTTGTGGTTGATTGTGTGCTTATATGTCGATGGAGTATGGAGTACATGACCTTACTTGTGTTTTCTTCTATTTGCCTTTTTCTTTTTCGTGTGTTCCTTTTTGCTTTTGTATAGCGTGTCTAGGACTAAATGTGTTTGAAAAGCCGATTACAAACCTTTTACAAGATTTTACATTCCATTTTAGATAACCCATTGTGGATTTTGGACCTTAATCTAGTAGAATGACTCTTAATCAGTGAATTTGTTGATCCTTTAGCTTGAGTCCACCTTTTCTACTAGAGGTTTACTTTGGGGTTTGCATTTGACCACCCATGGAGGAGTTAGGCCTTGGTTCCCGCATCCCGTTTTCTAGGTGACCTTGCTCGAATGACCATTGCACCTTTAGTCCAAATTCTTTCCGCCTTTTTGTGGGTTATCCGGGAATGGCGCGTGTTCTCATTTACCTATTTTCCTCCACCTATACATCACCACAATAAGTTTACACAAAAATAACCTCCAAGCTTGGTTTCGAACCAAATCAAAATCAAAAAGCCAAAAAAGGGCAAACCAAAGCAAGAGAAAAGAGCACAAAAACATGAAAAATAAGGAGTGAAAAGGAGCTTCAAATGAAATCATATCATCAAAAACATCTGCTAGTGAAAAAAAAGCCCTTTGATCGATTTGTTGCCGTAAAGTGCCTACTAGAGGACCGAGTCCCGAGGTAGGAAGATAGCGGTGATTAGTCGATCCACCCCAATAACTCTAAACACTCCACCTTTTTGTTTGGGCTAATTTAGGAAATTCGAGTTTGGAACGACCCTCTTGGCCTAGCCAAAGAGAGCGGGACTGCACCTACCTACAGTGTCGAACGAATCCATGGTTCACTTTTTCCACTCCGTTATACGCCCCGTCGTACCCCTTTAGAAGACTAGGAGGACCTAGGCTAAGTTATCAACATTTATATTGCTTAATTGTCATAATATTAGGCTTTGGTCCTTATTTATATGGGTCATGTATGTTGGAAGTTTATTGTTGTTTTAGGTAAGTAATCGGTGTCTTCCCCGCCGTCTCGATGAGGGATTTGGTGTTTTATTTTTGCATTGGATGCGTCTATTCTTTCGTGTTATATGTTTTTGTGTGTTTAGTCGCATCCACCATTTTGAGCAAGCCCCAACTTGCCTTGCATGGAAGTACCTTACCTCATGGGTATTTCAATGTGAGTTGAAGGGACGGAGCGGGCCCGTTAATTGCCCCGTATCGGCTTAGCATATTCTAGCTAGTAGTAGTAGTTGTAATTTCTTTTTGGGTCTTTGCTCGAGGACGAGCAACGGTTTAGTGTGGGGGAATTGTTGTGTGCTAAATTTAAACCGTTTTTCCCCTCATTTAGACCCGTTTTCCCTCGTTTTGCGAGTTTAGGGTGCGATTATCGCTATATTTTCCGTACTTCCCGCATTAGCGTCCCTCTTGTGCTTTTTACGTGTTTTTGGTAGTTTTTTGATCAATGTTGATAGGATTTGGCACGGAAATCACGATCAAGCTTCCACGAGCACAAGAGAAGGGAATACCGTCCTAAGAGTAAAGCACACAACTTAAGGTTTAAAGCCATCCAATCAATCAATGAAGAATGAGACAAGAAATGAGGCCAACAGAATGACCGGGCGAAATTTCACCCGATGAGACACCACCGGGCGAAATTTCACCCGACGGTAAAAACGCCTCCACGAAGATTTTCCGAGACTTCCCACCGGGCGAAACTGACCGGGCGAAATTTCGCCCACTGGGTGAAATTTTGCCCGATGGAAATATGTGCCAGAAATCGCAAAAAGTGAAGAAAATCTCACCGGGCGAAAATTTCACCCGGTGGGATTAATCGTCACGACTGCAGGGCGAAGTTTCACCCCATGAAGATGCTAAGGGTGATTGTCTCACTAATGGAGCATAAAGTGAATTTGGGTTTTAGGTTAAATACCCATTAAGAGATTACTATATATATGTTATCCTAATTTGTTGCCCAAGGCAACCCTCCATTAGAGTAGTATTAGCATCCATCATCCACCATTAGTTTAGGGTAGTTACACATCCATTTAGTAGAACAATCTAGTAATATTCTTAGTAATTCTCTAAAAATCTAGTAGTTTACATAGTAATTGGTAGTAGATCTACTTAGTTTACATCAACAATTCTCTAGATTTCAAGTTTGTAGAAGATTATTTCAAGTTTTTATTGAAGATTTGTTGGGTTTATTGAAGGAGTAGTGACAAGTTCTTCATTCTCTCCATCAAAGATTCAACCTTTATTCATGCAATCTTCTTATTTCTTCTAGATCTTCATAGTTGGTACATTTCTTTCCACTCTCTAATCTTTAGTTTAGATTTAATTTAGTTTTCTCATTATTGTTTTGTTTAGATCATCTTAGTGTAGTTAGTTTCTCTAGATCTTGTTCATGTTGTTCTAGATTATTCCCTAGATTAATTTGGTAGTTTCATAGTTTAGTGGGTAATTGCTAGATCGTAGCTTTCTCATCATATTGTTGTTAGTTTCCTTAGATCTAGTTGTTATGCATGTTGTAGTTAGTTTCTCCTTAGTTAATGTTTTGTTTTCTTCCATTATGATTAGTGAGTAGATTTCTTGTTGTGGGTTTAGGGATGAAGACTTGGATTATTTGAATTTTGGGGTATTGGTGGGTTCCTTGCATGTTGGTTTATCTTGCTTGTGGTTGTTGTGTCATTGTTGTTTTAGTCCGGCCAACTAGACCGACCTTGACTCGTTTCTATCAATATGGGGAAACTCGGGGTAGAAATTACCACAACAAGAGACTTACCCTTCTTCGCCGTGAAAGCGGGTTTTTAGGTGGGTTGGTTAAAGAAACCGAAAGTTGGCTCTCTCCCTTAATCAACGTTGCGACAAAAACTCGATCCCGACCTTCTTAGACCCATGTTCCGAATCCCGACTTCCCTCTAACTCCTTTCCCCAGATTTATCACCCCTAGCTATTCTCGTAGTTATTTCTCTAGCGTAGACTCGACCCTTAGAAACCCCCCTCTAGACATCAAACACGTCGCTTTAAACATTGTTTACACACTCCGTTCCCTGTGGACCGACCTCGACTTACCACGAATACTTGTTTGTTTTTGTGTGATCTCGAGTCTTATAATATCGTTTGATCCCCCGTCATTCGTTAACGACCGATCCGATTGGGAGGCGATCAACATACATAATCCATCCCGAGATCAAAACTCGTCAAAGACCGAGAGCAAAACTCATTAAAATCCATCTCTACAAACCAAACACACCATAACTCTCTTACGTATCTCGACGCTCCCGTGACTTTGCCACCATTTGACGAGCCCTTTTCCGAGAAGCAAAAGCACGTAGGTTGAGGGTGTAACATTCAATCCCGACATTCCTTCTTCTCCCTTCTTTTTCGTCTTTTTCTATACACATATTATTTATATTAATTATACTAACACTAACATTTTAATTCCGTTAATAACTTTTAATTTTATGTATACTAACATTTGATTTTATGTCAACTAACATCTAATATTTTCATTATTCGAATACTAACCAATCTAACAATCTAACATTTAATAAATAGTTATTTATATTCCGTCTTATATAATACCGTGTATACTTACCAACAAAACTATTTTCAAAACGATCCGAGCAACGTCCGTTGAGGCTAAATTAATGATCGTAGGCCTTAGGGCTAAATTACGATATTAAAATGCCGAGGACTTAAGTTTGCGACGACGGTCGAATTTTTGGGTCGAATGTGTTTAATTATGAATTCCGCCTAAAGTCTATTTAATCCCTTTACAAGTTGCATTGGAGGTGGCGCCCTTCGAGGTGCGCCGCCCTAAACACTTAAGGGCGTAATAGATCGTGGAGACTCGCAGTTAAATATGTCCGACCACACTTCTTTCAAAATATTATTCTAAAAGAATCATGGACAAATCGGATTAGGATGAAACCCGTTGACGCCGAATTAATTGTCACAAGATCCGAAAGGATTGATTACGGCATTATGACGCGGAGGGAATCAATATTTGTTCTAGTCCGATCAAACTCGATTTTGCAAATTCGCTCTAAATACTAGATGTCGGTTCTATAACCGAATGTCGAGTATGACGAGCCATCGAGATTTAAACTAATATAAATTGGACAATATTTATATTTAGTGTAATTGCATCTCGATTCAAAAACATAAAAGCTACAAAATGGGTCGTTTTAAAGCACAAATTAAACACCCGTACAGAGGGCACTCGATCGAGTGCAAAAGACCACTCGCTCGAGTGACCCTTAAAAAAAACAGGCAGAGGGTCCTCACGAAGGGCACTCGATTGAGTCTCTCCCATGACTCGGTCGAGTGGCCTTTATCATGCCTAAACCGTGAGCCTTCTAAATATCATAAGCCTAGTCAAATCCTTTTTACGACTCTTAGTCGTCACGTGTCAAGTCCATCACGTGCCTACATTTTCAAAAACCATGCATCACATTTTATTCTAATCCGTTATCATTACCGTTACTATATTGCGATTTCGACTTGGCTCGTTATTTTGTTTTATCCGGGTTGTATTTCCGCCCGTGTAACTTGTAACCTATTTATCATTTTGCTTTGCTTTCATTTATTTGCGTTTTACCGTTTATAAATGAACATCGCATGATAAATCACTTTGACGTGAAACGATATGCATTAAAATGACGTAGCAACCCATTCGATATTTATATCTTGTAAAATGTTTTTTGCATAACATTTTTACCGGATTACTAGCGCGCGTATTATAAACTCGAACGATGTCTTAGTAGAGGCCGCTAAGTGTGGGCGGGGTTGGGTGTCCTTCGTGGGCTTCCCAACACGTACCCTCACCCCTTACTCAGAACCTCGGTTTCCGGATGCCTGAAACCGTTGGCGCATGAGAGTCATTCAATACACGATAACCGGTAGTGACGGCATCAGTATCGCAATGCAAAGGGACGAGCCCAATAAACTCTGAAACCGAAATGGGCCATACTTTGTGTACGGTCCATAGCGATATAGAGTGGGCTCGAATGGGCCCGAACTTCCACAAAGTTTGGTGGCGACTCCTAATTCGACTTAAATTTCAACCTGAGAACTATCTCACATGGGAAACATTTCGCCGCCCAAAGCCGCGCGTGGCCGCGTCGGGGTGGACTTATGTCATGTCCACAATGGTACTGATGATTATGAAACGAAAAAGTATGCCTGCAGTCGTTGGCTAAATTTCAAATTGGTTGATGAGAAACCCATTAGATCAAGTTCATGAATACAAAAACTTGTGTGCAGAGGTAATGGCAGAAGGTATGAAAATTTGTGAGATTTTTCAGGCTAATTGTTTACTAGATAAACTTCTGGCTTCTTCCGTAATATGAAACACAAACAAAAGGATTTTACTCTTTTAGAATTGGTGTCTCACATAAAAATTGAGGAGCAAAACCAGATTAAGACTCTAGGTAAACAAGTCGAACATTCTTCCTCCATGGCAAACTTGACCGAGTCTAAAAACCATCACAAGAGTAAAAAACGGGGTAAGGTCTTCTAATCAAGTTCATGGGACTAGAAACTAGAATACCTTCAAACGCGATGGCAAGGGGGAATCTAAAGGCAAAGGGAAACGGGAATTTAAGGGAACCTGTTATACATTTGGTAAGCCGGGTCACTCGGCTAGATTTTGTCCCAAAGGATTTTCTCCAGTTGGTAAACGGAATTCCAATAAACTGCATGTTAATCTTACTGAACAAGATGACGATATTATTGCTGTTGTTCGTTGTATCAGAGGTTAATTTAGTAAGCAATTTTTCCGAATGGGTCCTCGATACCAGCGCTACAAGACACATCTGCTCCAATCGGCCGGATGTTTTCACGGATTACTCTCAAGTACCGAGTGGAGAATGCGTATTTATGGGAAATTCCAGCACTGTAAAAGTTGTAGGTAAGGAGAAATCTTTTTGAAACTCACTTTCGGTAAGACTCTTGAACTGAATAACGTGTTGCATGTCCCGAAGAAATCTTATTTCTGGAGATTTACTAAACAAAGCAGGTATCAAATTAACTTTTGAATCTGATAAACTTGTGTTCACCAGAAATGGTAATTTTGTTGGTAAGGGCTTTTGTAATGGTGGATTATTTGTACTCGACATAGAAACTATTTATAAGAATTCATCCACTTATGTTTATATTGTTGAGTCTGTTTCTTTGTGGCATGCGAGATTAGGACACGTAAATGTGACCTCCATTGAAAATATGAAAAAGCATAATCTTATTCCTGTTTTTAGCGACACAAATTTTGATAAATGTGAAATATGTGTCGAGGCTAAGCATGCTAAAACACCCTTCATAAATGTGTGGAACGTTCTACTATGCTTCTTGAGTTGATTCACTCAGATTTAGCTGGCTTTAAGAACACCACAAGTAGAGGTGGGAAACATTACCATATCACATTTGTGGATGACTTTTCTAGATATACTAGGATCTATTTATTGACAACGAAAGACGAGGCTGAAGAAAAATTCATCAATTTTAAAGCCGAGGTTGAAAATCAATTAGACCTTAAGATAAAACGAGTAAGATCTGACAAGGGAGGTGAATACGATGGTAATCCACTTAGTGACTTTTGTAAGACCCATAGGATTATACATGAAAGGATTGCCCCCTATTCACCCCAACAAAACGGCGTTTCCGAACGCAAAAATTGATCTCTTAAGAATATGATGAATGCAATGTTGTTAAGTTCTGGAATGCCTTCTAATATGTGGGGTGAAGCTATTCTTTATGTATGTCATGTTCTGAATCATGTACCTCATAAGAAAATAGGTAAGACTCCTTATGAGCTATGGAAAGGATACAAGCCCAATCTTAATTACCTTAGAGTGTGGGGGTGCCTGGCAAAAATTGGGATTCCAACGCTTCAAAGGAACAAAATTGGACCTAAAACTGTAGACGGTATTTTTATCGGGCATGTTATGAATAGTGCTGCTTATAATTTTATTCTTAAAGATTCATCCCGTTTTGGGACCATAATGGAATCTAGGGATGCAAAAAAAATTGTGCATATTTTTCCTATAAAAACTAACTTATTAGCACCTGTTGTTACAACGGGTTCTTCTCCTCCTGCAATTATTCCCGAGGAACCTCGAAGGAGCAAACGCGCCAGAACTGAAACCAATTTTGGTCCAGATTTTGTGACCACTTTTCTTGCCGAAACTAGTTTTGTTGATGAGTATGTTGTAAATGTTTTTATGCTCGAATCAGATCCTAGGACTTATAAAGAGGCTATGAGCTCCATTGATTCCACTTCTTGGCTAAAAGCCATTAATAATGAAACCAAATCTATTATGAGTACTAACACTTGGGCGTTAACAGATTTACCTAGCAAGTTGTAAACCTCTAAGTAATAAGTGGGTATTTAAAAAGAAACTCAAACCTGATGACTCAGTTGATAAATATAAAGATAAACTTATTATATGTAGCAATCGCTAAACGAATGGTTTTTTTGGATTTCTTTGATACGTACTCACCTGTTACTAATGTATCAACTATTAGAGCTCTTGCACTTGCCTCTATAGATGATTTAGTCCTTCATAAGATGGATGTAAAGACTGCCTTTTTAAATGGTGATCTTGATGAAGAGATCTACCTGAAACAACCAGAAGGATATTTGGCTCCCTGTCAAGAGAACAAGGTATGCAAGCTTATCAGGTCCTTATACGGTCTGAAACATGCACCAAAGCAATGGTATGACAAATTTGACAAAACTATCTGATCTAATGGATTTACGGTAAACGATTCTGATGCATGTGTGTATTCTAAATATGATGATTCTGGTTGTGTGATAATATGTTTGCATGTGGATGATATGCTCATATGTGGAACCAACATGCATGTGGTAGACGCTACCAAAAATTTCTTGAATTCGTGTTTTGACATGAAAGACTTAGGGGAGGCCGATGTCATTCTTGGGGTGAAAATCACTAGAACTAAAACAGGATTATGTTTGAGTCAATCTCATTACACGGAAAAAATTCTGAAAAGGTTCAACCAGTTTGACAGTTCACCCATTTCCTCACCCTATGACTCTAGTATACATCTGGCTAAAAACCTTGGGAATAGTATGGGTCAAGAGGAGTATGCCAAGATTATTGGTAGTGTCATGTACCTCATGAATTATAACATACCTGAGATTGCCTACGCAGTAAGCAGACTAAGTAGGTACACTCACAACCCTGGACAAGACCATTGGACAACCCTTTATTCGCCTGTTGAGATATTTAAGCGGAACTATGGATTGGGGTTTACATTTTGATAGAACACCTGCTGTTCTAGAAGGATATACTGATGCTAATTGGGTAGCCGATTCTTATGACATTTTATCCACTATTGGTTATGTGTTTACACTTGCTAGTGTTATTTAATGGAAATCGTCTAAACAGACTTGCATTGCTGAATCTACAATGGAATCTGAATTTTTTCTCTAGAATTGGCAGGACAAGAAGTAGAGTGGCTTAGGAACCTGTTGCCCGACATTCCATTGTGGGGGAAGCCGACTTCATCCGTCTCCAAGCATTTTGATAATCAAGCTGCAATTGGAGTAGCTAACAATCAAGCATATAATGGAAAAAGGGGACACATTCGCTTAAGGCATGGAATCGTGAGGAATCTGATCAGAGAAAATGTGATTTCAATTGAATATGTAAGATCCGAGAGGAATATAGCGGATCCTTTCACCAAAGGCCTTGGTAGAAAGATGGTGGTGGAGACAGCACAAGAAATGGGATTAAAGCCTATTAAGGAGTAAACTGTGATTGATACCCAACTTAGTCCAGCTAAGGTCAAATGCGGTCAAACGAAGTCACAGTGAACTTGAGTTATAATGTCACAACCATTTCCTTTGTAACATGTTTATGTGACATATGTTTTATTTTCATTTTGAGATATACTGTCTTGTGTTTTCAAGGCTGAGCTTTGACTTTTAATAAATTCATAGTCCTAACGGATGGTTTGTGACAGTCAAACCTGATAAATTTACCTATGTGAATGTAGGAAATTATTGCTCTAAACCACAAGAGATCTTTAAGGCTTTAGGATCTCCAGAGGCATTAATGAATTACCAGGATTCATTTGGAGGGCACTTGGGAAGTCCTAGTAAAACACTTGCGACATACAATTGACGTTCATGATGAGTTCATGGATGGTGTGAGTACTAGCCCTGATTTGAGATTGGTAAGAGCGCAATCGACCTTATACCAACTCCATTAGAAGGTTAAAAGCTATAATCCACCTCAAATGGCGGTCTTAGGTCTTTTGTATGCACTGGGTGTTAGTTAATTAAAGTCCACAAGACACTAAACATCTAAAACACCGAGTCTCCATTGCCATTTTTTTCAACCTTTCTTCTTTTGAATCATGTGGGGGATTGTTGGAATAGTTGCTTCAAAAGAAGCATCTGCTAGGTAAAGAGGTGGTAGGTAGTTGCCTTGGTTTTGGTTGGTTGGTCTAGTGGTTGGTACTACCTACCACACTACCTTGTTTTTGGTTGGTCATGTAGTGGTTGGTACTACCTACCACACCACCTCTTTTTGGTTGGTACTATCTACCACACCACTATATATACCACCTCTCTCACAATCATTTTTCACAACAACAAAAATCATATTCTTCCTCTTCTCTTCTCTATTCTTATTTCTTTGAAAAATATTGACAACGTTTTTGGCAGTATTCATCTGTTTCTCCACCTACACTAGAGTAATAGCGGTTGTGTAATCCTGGGAGTTGAATGTCATTCAGGCCGTGTATAGCAGACGGGACATTAATTAACTTTTGATCAGTGACAATTCTGTCGCGCCACAACACTTCTTCTCGTTCCAGATAGGATCCTACTTTTCTAAGCTACTACCGTAATAACAATAATTAGGGAGTACGGTATATTTCAATAAACAGTAGAGATTAGGTTGAAATTGATCAAGTCTTATCTATGACGAAAAATCATGAAATCGTGATATTTTAGGCATCATTTTTTATTTATTTTTGCGTTTATCTTATAGGTTCATTGAGTTAATATGAGTTCGCACTATTCTGAGTTCTACTCCTGAATGGTTGTTTGATTCAGTGCCAATATATTCCGGCCTTTTTGTTAGAAAGACAGGTTTTATGAGACTATGAGGTATGCATCCCGATCTTCATACATATAAAATTATGGTCCATTTGTGATGTAGGATGGGCTGCCAGGCTTGTAGAAGAAGGTTGTGAAAGATTGATGATGATGATGATTGAGGGCTATTGTTGTTGTTAGCTCGTAGAAAATTTTTGGTTCTTCATATTGGTTGCTGACTTCTCAATTCTCATGGCATCAATTAGTTTGTAATATTTGGGAAGAAAGTAATAAATTTATTATTTTGGATTTTTTTTTCTACTTATATCTTGTACGTAGTACTATTTTTGTATAAAAGTTAAAGCAACTTTAATACTTTAAATTTGAAAATCGGATTATGTGCACTTAATGAAAATTTGAAAAAAAAAATTAAAAAAACTCAAAACCGACTACCAGAATATTCAAAAATCGAACATCCGGGTGAATTTGCATCAGATACGGATCACAAAAATTCAGATTGTCAAAAAACAGATATCTGATCCGACTTTGCTAAACCCTACTTAATTGCTCCACGTATAACAATATAAGCCACCTTAAATTCTTCAGCTCGTATGCTCATTGTGTCTTTAGCCTATATCCACCTTGGCTCTGAAACTAGTAGTCGTAAGGGAGGAAACCCATTGCCCATGGTTAATTGATTATGTGTGAGGAAAAAATTGTTGATCACGGTAAATAATTTTTTCACTAGATTTACGTATGTAGTTGACCAACAACTTCACTGCCTACATCTACACCGACTAGGAGAAAAAAGTCATCATTGTGGAAATAAAAATACAACACCATATATGTAGCAAATGCGCTTGATATCTAACACGTACAGCCAAAAGTACTACTAATTCTACCAACAACATAGTAATCTCAAAAAAATCGTGACTATTAAAACTAAGTTCAACCTCTGCCGAACTCACCAACGAGATGAAGGGTAGATGATCATGAGGCCACACAAGATTGAACTTTTGTAACGGAGGCGTCCCGTTACCAACAATTTCTTGACTACGCGAGAAGAACAAAATAATGAACAACCAATATTTAAATTGAGGCACGGAATTACGTGGTTCACCAGCAAAATCACTGGTTACGTCCACACCGACAAGGAGTACAATATTCACTACTGTGGAGATAATAGTACAACTCCGATGAACTCTCTCTAAGACGATGCTTAAGAGATTCCAATTTTGGGTTTTTATTACTAAGGTGAAAGGGTGATCTCGATGCACCAACTTAGACCCAAGAGAGCCAAACGAACGACTACTCGATGCACCAACGGTCAACACAGTACCACGAAGGACATAAAATGCTCTTTCCCTGACACCTCTCTAAGTAGCCAACGAACCTCTACCCACACACAAAGTTCCACTATCACCTTGAAAACTGTAGCCCTGATCGACTAGCATCCCAACTTTGGAACATGCCTGACACCCTCTAGGAAGACAACAACACCATCATGTGTTTTAACCCGAATAGTCCCAACTCCCACAATCTCACAAATGGACCCGTCACCCATGGTAACACTATCCCCATGTGAAGCTTCGTAAGAATCGAACCATTCCCTAACAGGACACATATGGAAAACGCACCCCGTGTCTAGAATCCAACTATCCAAAGGACGTGGAACAACGACATCAACAACGAGAACATAATCTTCCTCAGAGTCGTACTTGGCACCTTTATGTGCAACAGCAGAAACACCAGCATCCTTCAACCTAGGACACTTGTCTTTCCAATGACCAGGTTCCTTACAGTATTTGCAGACATCTTTCCGAGATTTCCTAGACTTGGTTTTACCCTTACTAGATCCCACTGACTTCACAACAAGCCCCATAGGACTACTATATACAACACTACGCGATGCTACTCGGCGCAAAAACCTAGTGTGAAGTGCTGACCTCACTTCCTCCAGGATCAAAGTATCTTTACCAATCACAAATGACTCAACAAAAGTCTCAAACGAATTTGGCAAAGAAACTAACAAAATCAAGGCAGCATCCTCATCATCTATCTTAACATCTATATTGCGCAAATCAAGTAAAGTAGAGTTAAGTCGGTCTAGATGTTCCTTCAGAGACGTACCTTCCTGCATACGAAGACCGAACAAACGTTGTTTTAGAAGCAACTTGTTGGTTAGAGTCTTTATCATGTACAAAGAGTCCAACTTCAACCACAAACCAGCAACAGTTTCTTCATCCGCAACCTCAATAATCACATCATCAGATAAACACAACAAAATTAAAGAATGCGTCTTCTCCTCCAAGGCCACCTCTGCTTCTGTCATCGCCTTATCTTGTGATTTTTCTTTTGCCTTTAACAAAACAGACCAGACGCCTTGCTGTCTCAGCAAAGCTCTCATCTTCAATTGCCATAACCCAAAACTATTACTCCCGGTGAACTTATCAACGTTTAATATTGTTGCTCCGGACATCTTCTCGCCAAAAAATCAACTGATCCAAATAACGCCTAACTCAGCGGAAGCAGAACCTGGAGCTCTGATACTAGTTTGTTGTAACGGAGGCGTCCCGTTACCAACGGTTTATGACTACGCGAGAAGAACAAAATAACGAACAAACAATATTTAAACTGAGGCACGGAATTACGTGGTTCACCAGCAAAATCACTGGTTACGTCCACACCGACAAGGAGAACAATATTCACTACTGTGGAGATAATAGTACAACTCCGATGAACTCTCTCTAAGACGATGCTTAAGAGATTCCAATTTTGGGTTTTTATTACTAAGGTGGAAGAGGGATCTCTATTTATACAAAAAGAATCACCCCCACTTAGTTAATCTATCGATGTGGGACAACTTTTCTATTTATACATAGAAAAACTATCACTTCCCACTATTCTTTAGATGTGGGACAAACCACATTCTAACAAAGTACATCATCTTATTTCCGCATCTAGTTCAACATTCAACCCGAGTCTCGAATATCACAATTGCTAGTCATTAATCCTAACATGAACAATTTTCGATTATCCTCAATAAAGGTAATAGTAGAAGCAACAAAATAATAAAGATCCAGAATAAATTTATTTTTATTTTGAAGAAACTCACAAGTCGACCCTATATTCATGAAAGAATAAAGTTGGTCATTAAGTATTATTCAACCTAAAACAAATATTCCCTCCGATTGCCTATTTTCTTCCCCATTCTTTTTGGGGAGGAAAATAAGGAGGGAGTATTATATTAATAGAATATGGAAGGTGAAATGAAAAAATAGAAGAGAGAAATATTATACTCCATATTAATTAAATGAGAAAAAGTGGGGTGGAAAAGTAGGAGAGATGAATATTATATTAATGAATGAATAGTGGAAAACTTTCCTTAAATGAAAAAAGGGAAGAAAATCAAACTCAGCCCAATAAGTAAGGAGGGAAGAAAATAGGCAATCGGAGGGAGTAATCTAATTGTCAAGAGAGCATAAAACCCACGTGAAAGTTAAACCACAAAAGTAACAAGACGTTAGATATGATCAAGACGTGTAATCCAAAACCCACCAATTTATGAAATCGAATACGGAGTAAACAATATGAATTGAGCACGTGAGTCGCTCAACTGTCTACCATTGGCATTACCCAAATAGATAATCACTAGTGAAGTGAAGTAATATTTCCAACAATCTCCACCTGAAGTAACCTAAGGTTCATCTTCTATCTCACTTTTTCACATACATGGAGTCACACTATTATACCCATTACACACCCTTTTTCAACTGTGACATACTATGCTAAAATTACCTTATATTAACCAAGAAGAACCAACACTCACTCGCCAAATTTCTAATGGTTACGCGGAGGCATGAACGCTCCCTCCCGCGCAGGGGCTCTCTTCTCATGTACATAAGGCTCGAAATAACCAAACCTAATATATCCTAGCATTCCGTAATTGAAATAACCTTTATTGGTCTTCTTCTATCACCATCATTTTTCTCAACCTAAGCTACCTTTTAGGAGTATCACCTAACTCCAACTTTCCTTTGACATGGTCATACTCGTACTCATACTCAACTCTAGACAACTAACCACTTCAATTTGGTCATTAAATTCACATTAAATTAGGTTACCCAGATCTGTCGACTACAAGAGTTTGAACAAGTTGAACCTCATTCTCGGCTACATCAACTATCAACCTAGAAGCAAACTCCAATTTCTCAAGCCCATGACCATGAGGCATAGTACCTATGATTCACCTCTCCATCACTAGGACATGCATGTAGACGGTAACTACTTCCCCTAGGCATTGGATTATCCTATAATTGATAAAAGTTATCTACACTTGACCTCTCATCATGACATAACTATAATGAGCCGTTGTACACACACAATGTTATGTGCAAATAAGGAAAGTAATGAAAAACCAACACCGAATCGACTTTACGCTTTCCTAATAGAACAATTCGACCCTTATTTCAGTGCAGGGTGATACCAAATTTACTACTGAGATAAGACGGTGTTCCTCTAAATTTTGCACAGAAAACGAAGATATAACTGTGAAGTATTCTTGTGCAGATTTTTGTTCTATTTTCGGATTTTGATCAAAACTCTATTATATAGAGTTTCAAGGAGCAGAGATACGAGTTGAAGAGTTACGATTCTTCATGAATGCCCACCAAAATTTGTTCATACAGATTAAATCCGTTTGAACAAATTTGGCGCCAAAATTTCGGCTCGGGGGCACAGCCCCCCAACCCCCGTAACAAGGGCGCTTCGCCCCTGGAATCCAGACTCACTGACCGGACAGCGAAACCCCCGTCATAGTGTACCGTATGAACTTGGTACCGTGAATTCACAATTAATTATATATAAGCGTACACTCCGTACTTCTCTCGAACTTATATTATATTATATTGAATTCACGCATCCGTAAAACCAAACCCGAGTATTTACACTTAAATCACCAACACACAAGGCGGATCCTCCTAGCTTGCTTTATGATTCCGGCAGAGTTATATTACCGTTTGCTCTTTCTAGGGCTAATCCGGCAGAGTTTTGTTACTACGTGCTAGTTCTGCGGCTAATTTGGCATAACTTCGTTACTAGACTCGGAGTAGCTAGTCAAACACAGGCACCTCGGGATCGAGTGGAGTGCTCGAAGGTGAGAAGTAGCGTCGATTTCGCTTATCGGGACTACGATCGAGTGGATCATTTGCTTTAGGTGTCGGAGTGCGAGCCCAAGCGTGAGAAACTCCTGATGAGTAAAGGGAGAAGGGAATGAAAAGTTGATGTTGTGTCGAATGAATGGGGTGGAGGGGGTATTTATAGTTTTTTTCGGCTCACGTCGCCTAGACGGACGCCTGAGTCCAGGTGCACCAGAACTCAGGCGCCTGGGTTCGTGCGTGTGAGGGCTAGGACGCTTGGTGTGAGGCGTTTGGGATTTTGAAGATACGATTTTGATACTTTCCCAAACCAAGAGTGTGCGTATCATTTGTAAGCCTGGAGATTAAGTTTTCTCCTTGGCCTAGCGCGCTATTGCGCCGAGTGGGCCTCGGGTGTGCATCCCAAGGTTCGCTTGGCCCGGTGTTGACTCGGGTTTGATTTTACGTATTTCGGGACCGATTCGGAGTCCCGGTGTCGGAATTGACTCTAATTAGTGACTATGTGACCGTAATGACACGACTAAGGCTGCCTTGATGTTAATTTAATCTTTCCGAGTAATTATTTGATCCTTTCTATAGAAAAAAAACTATCTAAAACACCGCAAACTCGCGTCGCATTGCAGTCCGATCGTTATCGGGTGTTTGCTGGGCACTCCTGCAGCCATCAGGTCCAAATATGGGTGTCTACAGGGGTCTTTATAATACTCCTACTTACAATGGTTATAAATACTTTCTTACTATAGTTGATGACTTTAGTAAATGCATTTGGACATATCGCTTGTTTTGTAAAAGCAATGCATTCAATGTTTTTAAAAGTTTCCTGAAATTGGTTTATACTCAGTTTGATAAGGAAGTTAAGGTTATAAGATATGATAATGGATTTGAGTTGGGTTCGAGTAATTTTACTTCTCAGTTCCTTATTGATCATGGAATTGTTCATCAAACTTCTTGCTTTCATACACCCCAGTAAAATGGTATAGTTGAACAGAAGCATAAATATTTCCTTGAGACAGCAAGGGCCTTAAGGTTTCAGTCTAGTCTCCAACTTAAATATTGGGGAGATTGTGTCTTAACAGCCACTTATATAATTAACAGATTTCCATCCAAGGTTCTTTATTTTGTTTCTCCTTTTCAAGTTCTTTTTGTTAGAGAACCTGATATTTCACATATGCGTTCTTATGGTTGTCTTGTATATGCTACAACCTCCAAGCCTGGGGGAGACAAATTTTCTCCTAGGGTTTTTGCTTGTGTATTGCTGGGGTACTCACAGGGAAAGAAAGCATATAAACTGTTGAGCCTTGATAATCATGCTGTTATTGATTCACGTGATGTTGTTTTCCATGAGAATACTTTCCCATATGCTAATAAAGTTCAAACTGGAAATGACAGTACTTTTCTCCCTACTTCCTTTAATGATGTTATTGCACCTGTTAATGCCGATAATGTTGTTGCTGAAACTGATCACAGCAATGTTGAATCTGCTGTTAATATTGATGTTTCACCTCCTGTTAATGTTCCACCTGTTAGACAATCTGCTAGGATGTCTATTCCTCCAACATAACTTGAATGATTATGTTTGTCCTTTGAACTCTTCTTCTAACTGTTGTCATACACTGACCTGCTTATGTGAAAATCAAGTTGTTACTTCTACTGCTTCTTCCATTGTTGCTTCTATTGTTTTGTGTTCCTCCGCTCTGCCTGTTCAAGAGTCTAAGAGCTACAAAGAAGCTTCAATCTTTCCTGAATGGCATGAGGCTATCCAAGCTGAATTCAAAGCTCTTGAAGCTAACAACACTTGGAGAATTGTTCCTCTTCTTCCTGGTAAGAAATCAATCTTATGTCGGTGGTCTTTAAGGTAAAACAGAAGTCAGATGGCTCGATTGAGAGATATAAGGCTAGGTTGGTGTTAAAGGTTTATACACAGACATAAGGGATCGATTACACAGAAACCTTCTTTCCAGTTGTCAAAATGACAACAGTCTGGAGTTTGTTCGCAGTTGCAGTAAAAAGGGGATGGTCTATGACTCAACACTAGATGCCAATAATGCTTTTTTTCATGGAGATCTCCATGAAAAAGTCTATATGTCCTTGCCTCCTGGACTGAAAGTCGAAGGTCAGAACAAGGTTTGCAGGTTGCTGAAGTTGATTTATGGGTTGAAACAAGCTAGAAAACAGTGGAATGCCAAGTTGAGTTTTGCTCTAAATTCCAAGGGTTATATGCATTCACTCAATGACTACTCCTTATTTCACAAGAAATCAGGGGATAAAGTAGTGTTCCTTGCTGTTTATGTTGATGACATTCTAGTGGTTGGCAATGATCAATCAGAGATAGTCTCTCCCAAGGAGTACTTGAACACAGTTTTTAAAATCAAAGATTTGGGTAATGTCAATTATTTCCTTGGTATGGAGTTTACCAATACTAACAAAGGCATGGTTATTACACAAAGGAAATTTACCAAGGATCTACTCTCTGAATTCAATTCTACTCATGTCAAGTCAGCAAATAGTCCATTAGATAGTTTGGTAAAGTTGAATGCAAGCACTAGACTCCTATTTGATAAGCCTGCAGATTATAGGAAGCTAGTTGGTAAATTGAATTATTTAACCAATACAAGGCCGGATATTTCCTTTGCAGTCCAGCTTTCAAGCCAGTTTATGGTATTTCCCAGAGTGCAGCATTGGACTGCAGCCTTTCGTGTTCTTCATTACATCTCCAAAGATCCTAACCAAGGTCTACTCCTCAACAATAGCAACTCAGACTTTTTTCTTGAAGGGTTTTGTGATGCAGATTGGGCAGCCTGCCCAGAAACAAGACGTTCTGTAGTGGCTACATTGGGTTTTTTGGTGGAAACTTATTGCTTGGAAATCAAAGAAGCAGCAGACTGTGTCTCTTTCATCAGCAGAGGCGAAGTATAGATCTCTTCGTCGCATTACTGCAGAGTTGTCTTCACTTAGGAGATGACTTACTGAACTAGGTGTCTCCAATATCAGTCATACTCCAATAAAGTGTGATAACCAAGCGGCTATTCACATAGCTAAAAATCTCGTTTTTCATGAAAGAACTAAACACATCGATTTGGACTGTCACTTTGTCAGGGAAAAACTCCTGGAAGTTCTCATAATTTTATCCTACATTCCAACGAAACAACAACATGCTGAGCTTTTTACCAAAGCTTTAAATGGGCCGCAGCATCAACTCTTATCTAGCAAGTTAGGATTGTGTAATACACCCTCCAACTTGAGGGGAAGTTAAGAGTAGTTATAAGTTTGTTATGGTTTGTATAGTTAGTTACAAGTTCTAACCAACTCCTCTATATTATAGAGGACTCCGTACATTGTATTACTTGACTCAATTAATTCTAATGCAACTTTCACTCCTTTCATTCTTCAATTCTCTCTAAGTTTTACACATTCTTTATCTTTCGATTAATTTTGTAGTAATGTTATATGTCATACATTTCAAGATGGTCGAATAAGCCCTCTCCTCAATTGAACAAAAAAATTATCTTCGGTCTTAATCACCTTAGCTTGGGTTCACCCCATGCATTTGCCGTTACGGTCTTTGTCACCTTCGCCATAAAAAAATCTATCAAGGGTTTCATTATTACGTCAACAAAGACCCCATCTTTATCTTCACCAGTCCAAAATTATTACCTCTTCAAAACGTACGGATCTTGATACCTGCCACCTGCCTACCAAAGTCTTCCCAATAAGTTAGCTCCTTGGTCGTGATAGCACTTCTTCTGAGGAAGAGTTGATATCCTTTGTTAGTCCTTTGTTACGCAGGTTTCCATAATTCAAAATTGTACAATATTGATTGCTTGGGTCATGCGTCACTTAATTGGTTAATCCTTGTCTCCTATAGACACTAAAATTTTATATATTTTGGTATCCATTTATATATAATATATTTAGTATTTAAAGATAATTATTAATAAGTATTGTGATAATATCTTATGATACTCTAGAATATACTTAGTTTATTTGCTCTCTATTGCCAGCGAAATGGTAAAAGATAGTAGGAAAATTAATAACAAGAACTTAAGAAATTTACGTGGTTTACTATAAACACAATGCGTAACTACCTCCATGAGTCTAGGGAATAAATTTCACTATGTACAAAGAGAATTACGGATTATAAAAGATGGACCTTAGGGGACATTTGGTTCATCAAAGGAAAAGAGAATGTAATCAACAAAGGGAAACAGAAGGAAAGGAATGGGATTACCCCAAATTTAGGTTGTTTCGTTTCAATGAAAAAGAACAAATTTCACCCAACTTTCACTCAAACCTCAACATTAGCGGTGTGCCATCATATTATTTATAGTTATGTAAAATAAAAAATTATAAATTAAATAAATTAATATCTAAATTATAAAAATAATAGAAAATAAATTCTGTAGTATCTTTTAATAATAAAATACCTGTAATATAAGGAGTATTATTTTTACACTTTTTTTATTGTAAATACGGTAATTATACGAAGTACTCTCTCCGAGTTCCTATTATTGTCCTAAAAGATTTTTGGGTGAAAAATAAGGAAGGGAAAATGAGCGGTGGAAAAAAGAAGAAGGAAGAGAGAGAAATGAGAGAGCAATTGTGAACCACACATTGATGTCTTAAAAAGGAAAGTGAGACAAAAATCAAACTCAGCCCAAAAAGGAAAGTGGGACAATAATAGGAAATCGGAGGGAGTAATAATTACTACAATACGATAAATTTTAAAAAAATGCGTTTTCTTTTTAATTGATGAATTAAGGCATAAAAAGTTATTTTGACCCAACTTCGACTCATATCTGACTTGACCCGAAAGTGTGGTGGTGTTCGTAATGGTGGTAGGTGGGCCTTGGTGGTGGTGGTGGTGATGGTGGCGGTTGTTGGTGATGGGGATGCTGATGACTAGGTTAGTGGGTGGGGAAAGGGAATCCCATTACTTGGGGGGTGGGGGTAAGAAATTTGAGGAGTTTGGGGGAAAAGAAGGGAGAAAGGGAATGATTGAATAGGCTAAACAAACACAAACAAAGGGAATTACCAACTTTGATTCTTTTTCCCTTTCCTGAATAACTCAAACCAAACGGCCCTTTATTAGCTTTGCCTCCCAATAACACTTTCTTAATTAACTGAGAATAAATTTTTGGTCTTAATTAATACTCATTCCTTCTTCTTTAATTAGCCATGTGGGCCCACTTTTTCCCTCACAAAAATTTGGAAATAAGGCTAATTCAAGAAGATAGAGCAAATATTATTCTACTTGAAACTAAATTCATAGACTAATTGTAACACCCGCGATTTTCTTAAATTAAACTCGTATTTATATTTTTATTTTGTTTGCGATTTAACTTTTTTTTTCAAATTTATTTTTACTTTCATCTTTTTTTCTTAAAACTTTATTTTAACTCGAAAGCTCATTTGATTCACCAAGACAATTTCTAGCTCAAAGTTCATTTTAAGTTAATTTCCGTGAAAATATTAATTATTACTTTTCACGAGAAACCCGTTTAATTCTTTATCAGCAGAGGCGGAGGCGATTCTCGAAGGTATCAAGAAAGCGTGGAGACGAGGGTACCGAAGGGTGATTGTTGAAAGCAATTGTAAGACGGTCATTGATTACTTGCGTTCTGCGAGGAAGGGACGCAGCGATCTATATCTCATTTTTGATGATATTCATGTTTTTGCTTGTAACTTTGATTGTATTAGCTGGTCTTTTGTAGCGTGTTTTTGTAACCGAGCGGCCCATGAGTCTGTGCATGTTGTGTCATTTTCTGTAGGAAAGCGCGTTTGGGAGCATTCTGGTCCAGCGAACGTGGAAGTTGTTATTTTTGATGATTTTTTTTGCAATTATCTAAGCCCTTTTGTTGGGTTTTTAAAAAAAAAAAGAATATTTGTTTTAGGTTCGAGAAATATTTTATTTGCACGTTACTTTGTACAATATATTTATTTATTTTTCCAACTCTGGTTAATTTAAATTCTTACTTGGATCAACTTTTTACTCGACGACTATTCGTATTGTAACGCTTTATTCATTTAAAATCGTTCGTCTAGACCGTTATTTTTAGCCTATTTCACCAAACCCTTATTTTGTCTTTCTCTTAATTTTGTGATAGGCACTTACTCACTCCTCACCTCCTCATTTTCGATTTCTTCTTCGTTGTTCTCCACCATCAGTGTAACATCACCATCACCGCTCTTTATTCAATCGTCATCACCCACATCAGCCAACCCTCCATTATCGGTTAACCGTCCCCTTTCGCGCCTGCTTCCTCTGTGTTCTCCATCATCGTTGATGCCCATGTTTTTCATCCTCGCTTCCCTGTAGTTCCTCCGATGACTGCTCAGCCTCCCATCAAATCAGATCGGCACGACTTCTGCCATGTCAACCCATATTGACGTCACTTGCTTCTGTTTGGGCCGCGAAACAAGTCAGCCAATGCCAACTCTACTTTACCTTGTTTTAAGGTCGTGATCGTACGCTATCTCGCCACTGCTGAACACCTGAGGACAACGTTGTCATCGATGTTCGTCGCTAGGAATCAACGAAGGTATTCCCTTTCTTCTTCTTCTTCCTCCTCATTCGTTCTGTTTTGCCGTCTCTTAGTGCGTCATTATTACCGTTGTCTCGTTATTGTTTGCAATTGTTTCCCATGTTGCTTCTATCTACGTTGTTGTTGTTCACGTTGTTGATGTTGGTAAGTAAAACCGTAACAATGAAAGATAGGGACAGAAACGTGAACCGAATTGTTGTAGCACCGTGGTATGGGAGCCACTGCCTTGAAAAATATTTGGGCACAACCGTGGTGGCGATCAATAGTTGCCGATAGTTCCCCAAGGTTTAACACTACAGTACCCGGAATCGTCCACTCAAAACCCGGCACTTTGGAACGAACAGTAACCAATATACTTTACTTAAAACTTTGAGAGAGAAGAGGAAGACAGGAGTGGAGATGTTATGTTGAACTGATTGCCAATACAGTCCTTTCATAGTACAAAACCGAGACAAAGAATCAGAGTAGTCAATTCTGACATTAATCACCATTAATACAGAATCGAGGTGATTATTGCTCATTACACCAGAATCAACGAATTAAGGCACTTGTTTAATTCGTTTGACTGGAGGCTAAGGATGAACTTGGACACCACATTCAAAACCGCTCCTATTTGGCCCAAAAGCCTGGCAGGGCCCGCCGCAGGCGATTTACCAATCCCGCTGGTTTATGCTTTATAGCAACATATAGGAAAACCCTCTTTGGATTTGCCTAAGATTTTTGGAATTAATTTATTTCTTTTCGGATTGGTTTGTTTTGGTTTTGGCGCATTTCATGTAATAGGCTTGTATGGTCCCGGAATCTGGTTATCCGACCCCTATGGACTAACTGGAAAAGTACAACCTATATGTCCACTCGATCACGATCCCGATCCCAACCCGAGTCGAGATGGGGCGGATCGGTTCGGGCACGCGTGTGGGAGCTGAATTAAGCACCTCGCAAGCCCATATAAAAGGCCTCCTTCACCCACTAGTTTGAGAAGGAAAGAATAGTGAGGTATATAAACATCAATATACTTCACTAATTCTTCTATATGGGACAGTGGAAAAATACTTGATCTAAAAACAAGCCCCTATTTCCAACAATCCCCCACTAGGGGCGACAGAGAAGACAAAGGACAAAAAAAAATCCTGAGTAAAGGAAGGGTTGGACACTTGGGTATCAATATCTTTCGATTTGAATTGACACATTAGTGAAGTGAGGTAACAGCTTACTTACAGCAAGATAAATGTCTTGCAATTTGAATTTTCTTACTGAGCTTCGGCTGATACACCCCACAACACATGCCATACCTTCAAGATTATGGTCGTTCCGCGATCTAAGTGCAACACACTCTTTAAAGCCATGCGTTTCCTTGGTTTTGATAAGTGGGAATAAGACTTCTCTTAGTCTCGTGGCCTCCACACTTACCTAGGTGGCTTAAGTACTTCTCAATAGTAATTCTGTCACAAGCCATTAAGGACATAAGTTCAACCTATGATTTATCAAGTGCGTCTCAAAGAACCACTATAAAGGCTATGAATCAGTAGACATCTTGGAGATAAAGACTTTAGACTCAATCAAGTGTTACACTCTTTACATGACTTTAGAGTCTTAAGTCCCATTTCCCTTGAAGTCTCAATGACTAGTCTCCTAGTCAGCCTTTTTGTTAAGGGATCAACGATGTTGCTTTCCGGACTTCACATAGTCTATAGCAATTACTCCGTTTTTCAGAAGTTGTCTCACTGCGGCGTGTCTAATTCTCATGTGTCGTTTCTTCGCATTATAGACACTGTTCTTAGCCACGCCTATGGCAGCTTGCGAATACAATGTAGGGAGATTGAGGCTGACCAACCTCCTCAAATTGGTATATCCGCTAGTAGGTTTCTCAACTAATCTGCCTCATATCCTGCTAACTCAAGAGCAATGAACTCAGACACCATGGTAGAGCGAGCCATACAAGTCTGATTCGAAGACTTCCATGATATATCTCCTCCACCCATTGTAAACACATAACCACTCGTAGAATAAATTTCATCGTTACCAGCAACTTAGTTTGCATCACAGTACCCTTCCCACATAGCGCAGTACTTACTGTAATGCAAACATAGGTCTGCAGTTCCTTTCAGATACTTTAGTAATTAACAACAATCCAATGTTCGTTACTTGGGTTATGGGTATATCGACTTAATCTGCTAATAGCATATGCAATATCAGGTCGAGTACAGTTCATTAAAAACACGACACTTCCTATGATCTTAGCATACTCTTCTTAGGATACACTCTTATCAAAATTCTTACTTAGAGGTGTACTAGCATCATAGGAAGTACTAGCAGGTCCAACATCTGTGTAGTTAAACTTTTCTAACACTTTGCGCACATAATGAGATTAACTTAGGCAAATTCCACTAGAGTTTCGGATAACCTTAACTCCTAGGAAAACATCAGCTTCTCCTAAGTCCTTCATCTTAAATTGTGAGGACATAAATGCTTTGGTTTTTAATTACAACATCCAAATTATTACCAAGTATCAACATGTCATCAACATATAGGCAAATGATCACACAACCGAATTCTAATACTTTTGAATACACACAAGAATCAGATTATTAACCATATAGCCATTTTGTACTTAAGTGTTGTTAAACTTCTCATACCACTGTTTAGGTGCTTGTTTCAAACCATATAATGACTTGTTGAGTTTACAAACCTTATCCTCTTGACCTTTAACCATAAAACCCTCTAGTTGCGATATATAAACTTATTCTCTTAGTTCTCCATTCAAGAAAGCAGTTTTAACATCCATCTGATGTACAACCAGGTTATGAATGGCAGCTAAAGGGATAAGATTTCTAATAGTCGATATTTTAGTCACAGGAGAATAAGTATCAAAATAACCGATAGCTTTCTTTTTGTGTAAATCCTCTAACAACAAGTCTGGCTTTGAACCTTTCTATTGTGCCATCAGGTCTCATTTTCTTTTTGTAGCCCCATTTACTACTAATAGGTTTACTCCCTTTAGGTAAATCAGTCAACTCCTAAGTCTGGTTAGCTACAATAGAGTCAAGTTCACTTTTAATAGCATCTTTCCAAAAATTAGCGTAAATAGATCACAATGCTTCATTATAGGTTTTTGAATCTTCTTCTATTAAAAAGGCTGAAACAAATTCTTCACTAGCACAAACAGCGTAACAATTCACATATAGGAATATTGTAACAAAATTATTACCAAAAGACAACTCTAAGTCTTTTACTCCTTCTAGGTTCAATACTATGACCAACAGAAGTACTAGTGCTAGCATGCATAGAATTTTGAACAGAAGCAACAGGCAAATCGGGCAAATCAGGTAACGCCACAACATTCTTCTTGAGAGGAAAAACATGCTCAAAAAGCTCAAACATCTCTAGCTTCAAATATAGAATGATCATTCAATGACATAAATCTATAAGAGCATACCCAATAAGCACACAATCATAAGTTTTTGGTCCAACTGTGTAGGTCTCCTAAAGTTAGGTAAACCCACCTTAGCCAAACAACCCCATACTCTAAGGAAACTTAGGTTAGGAGGATAGCCCTTCCATATTTCGTAGGGTGTCTTGTCAATTTTCTTATGTGGTACATGATTAAGAAAATAACAAGCAGAAAGCAACACTTCCCCCCACATATCGTCAGATAGACCAGAACTTAAAAGCATTACATTCATCATTTCCTTTAACGTTCTATTTTTTCGTTCAGCTACTCCATTTGATTGTGGTTGATAAGATAGACTCGACTCATGGATGAGTCCATTCTTCTCACAGAATTCGATTAAATAGTTAGAGCCATATTCGCCTCCTCTATCGGACCTAACCCTTTTAATCTTCCTATCGAGTTGATTTTCGACCTCATTCTTGAATTTTATAAACAATTGTCTTGCTTCATCCTTATTCCTAAGCAGGTATACTCTAGTATACTAGAACAATCATTAATAAAAGAGACATAATAATATTTACCACCTCGACTCATAGTACTTTTGAAATCAGCTAGGTCGGTTCGAATCAATTCAAGAGTACTCGTTTCCCTATTTTTAAATGGTTTACTAGGGTTTTTTTCGTAAACTTAGCCTCAACATAGCTAGCACATTTAGAGAATTATTTATTGGTCAAACTTGGAATTAGTGACATCGTTCTAAGTTTGTTAATGGATTCAACATTCACAGACCTTGTCTACCATGCCAAACATCAATAGACTCGGCAATATAAGCAGAAGTAGAAGCATCAATAAATAGGCCCCCAGACAGATAACCCATGCCCACAAATTCCCCATTATGCGACATTAAAACCTTGACAACTTCAAAAACAAGCTTGACACCAGCTTTGTTCAATAAAGCACCAGACACGAGGTTTCGACGTAATGAGGGTACATACAAAACATTGTTAAGAGCAAGGGTTTTCCCTGAGGTGAGTTTGAGAAAGACCTTGCATTTTCCTGTGATCACAACAAATGAAGAATTACCCATGTAAACACATTCTCCATCAGCAAGCTCTTCGAACTCCACAAATAACCTCTTGTTGGCACAGAGGTATCTTGAAGCTCCAGTGTCCAGAACCCATTCATCAACATTTTCCACCAGATTAGCCTCCACCAACACAGCAACAACAATGTCTTCAGTCACAGCCACATTTGCTTCAGTAGTCTTCTTTTCAGTGCACTGGTATGCTTTGTGTCCACCCTTTACACAGACATAGCAGACCAGAGGCTTCTGGGTCTTGGGAACAGGTTTGCCAGGACCATTCTTCTTAGCTGGATTCTGACCATTCTTGTTTTCCCCTTATTCTTATTTTTGCCCTTAAACTTTTTAGCATTAAAGGGACCACCAGACTCAACCAGATTAACCTTAGCAACACCAACAAAATTGATAACGGGGTGACTAACAAGTTTATCTTTGAGGCGATTTGCCTCCTCGGTTCTCATATGCCCTACAAGTTCTTTTAGGGACAAGTCTTTTTTCTTATGCTTAAGAGGGTTACGATATTCAGACCATGAAGGAGGAAAACGTTCTAAGAAAATGTTAGCTAAGAAGACATCATCCAATTCATTCCCTCATTTACGACATCAACATATAAGTTTTCATATTCATGCACTTGTTCCATGATATATTTCCCATCCTCCATATGAAATTCAAGTCATTTCCCAACAACATACTTTTTCTTTCCAGGATCATCAGACCCATATTTCGATTCTAAAGACTCCCAAATGACTTTAGCAGATTTATTAACCATAAATAAATCAAATAGGGTATTAGTCATGTGGTTTAGGATATGAAAGCGAACGGTTTTGTTATATTTTTTGAATTTCATAATCGACTCAACATTCGAATTTATAATAGAAGCAATAGGAGGAGTAGCATCAAAACCGGACGACGCAGAAACCGGAACCGAAGGCTCCTCAGACAGTACATAATCAATTTCGAGTTGTTAAAAAAACATCAGTAATTTTTTAGACCAACGTTTATAAATGTTACCGTCAAGTGGTACGAGTTTAGACAAATCAGGAACAAGTTTAGACATCATCAACATTGTTACAGCAAACAAAATAGTTTTCAAATTATTAGTAAGTGATAAGTGTGTTTTGTAGTGCTTATTTGTTGTGTTTGGTCCCGGTTTCTCTTGTGGAATCGCTCTTTGGAGCGGTTTCTAGGCTACTTACGCTTCTTCTAGTTTGTTTTAGGCTTCTAAGACTAATATTAGAGAAATGGAACGATTCCGACTCATTTCCGACACATTTGGAGCCATCGAAGAGAAGCGACGATCACTCAGTGGCTTAGACTCGATCCCGAGACCTTGGGACCCATTCCCGAGCACCGAGAATCGATGGGAAGCCTATGAAGAGCAAATAGGGACCTTTATGATCATCTTGGAGGCCTACAAGACCCTTCCCGGGTGGGAAGAGTAGCCTTCCCGGTCGGGAAGGAGTGCAAGAAAGAAGCGCGTTCTGATGGACCATCCCGGTCGGGACCACCACCTTCCCAACCGGGAGGAGCATAACACCGCCCGGTGTTATGTATAACACCGCCCGGTGTTATGCATAACACCGCCCGGTGTTATTCATCCCGGTCGGGACCAAGAGTCTTCCCGATCGGGACCATCTTGTCCCGGTCGGGACCACCACCTTCCCGGCCGGGAAAGAGCAGCTGTAGCCGTGACTCTTTCTTTTCTTCTCCTTCACTCTTGAACCCTTATAAATACCCTCCCTTTGTATTGTTTAAGGACCATACACTATCTTATGAAACACTAGACATTCTTTAGCCTAGATTAGTGTAGATTAGTCTTTAATTACTCCTTAATCATAGTTTAATCCTTGTTGAATCTTTGTATTATTAAAGACCTATTGGGGGATTTCTCTATTGACAACATTGAATTCCATTTCTTTGGGTTGGATTTAATCAAAGCTCTCATCTTTTCCTTTCATCTAGTGTTGGTATAAATCATCTTCTCTCTAATCTCTTCTATTTAGTTTTCATTTATGTTTATGTTTAGTAATCTTCAATAATCCATTATGAATGTTCATGTTTATGTATGTTTCATTATGGGTGTTGGATTTATTATCTTGAACATGAGTGAGTTGTACTCTTGCTAGGATTAGTAGGGGAATTGGGTGTCTTAATGGGTGATTAAGGGTTTGTTTAAGATGTTGGTGGAAGTTTTGGTTGCTTCTTGGTTATATGCATAGAACATGTTTGATGAAATGCTTGAATGGCTTGTAGCTGCAAATACATGTTTTCTTGCATTCCTCTTGCGGTCTTGTATGTTGCTAGGTTGGTTTCTTGCGCGAGAGCGAGGAGCCTCTAGGTCGGTTTAAGTAGCGAGAGCCCGGACCATGCCTAGATAGCTTGACTACCCATTCATTCTTGCTTCCCCTTGATCATTTCATCACCCTTGAACCCGACCTAATCCTAGTTCTTTTCTTATTTGATTTTTTTCTTCCTCTTAGCTATTATTTCTCTAGTTAGTTGAATCTTTTAGCTTTAGTAGTTACACTTAGCTTGTCCTTAGTCTTAGTTTTCTCCCCCTTTCATCGTTTTAGGTTGTTTAGCTTAGCTCGTTGATCTAGTCAAGTCTTTAGGTGGAACTTAGCCTAAACCCTCCTTACCGTCCCCGTGGACTCGACCCGACTTGCCCTATCTACGTGTTAGGATAGGATTAGTTGGTTATTATTTGATCGGTGGGACCCACGGCAAATCCCTACCATCAATTTGGCGCCGTTGCCGGGGACGGTGCTAGTTTAGACTTTGTTTGCCTTTTTACTTGACTTTGTCTTCGTTTTTTGTAGTTTTTTGTTTTCTTTTGCTTCTTGTGTGTGTGAAGTTTATTTCTTTCTTGTCTAGTGCTCAAAAAGCACTAGACTTCTCACGTTTGCTCCTAGTCTACAATTTTTTCCTAGAGGTGGTGACCATCCTCTTCCTTACGACTCAGAGCCGCATAAACGGACGGTTGCTAGATTGAGAGGTTTCCAACCGGGTACAAGCCTAGTTTTCGAGCAAAGCGTGAGGATTGATCTAAACTCCCCACCCATAGAAGCCACCATGAGCTACTCCTCTCCCTCTATGAATCAAGAACATGACATGATGTCTCCCTACTACTATCAAGCTTCATCGGGTAATCAAGAAACCCGTGGGTATGAGCTTCAAGGATATGGAAACGGCTTCCATCAAGTGAGTGTTTATCAACCTTGTGATGGTGGTGGTTATTACTCAAATTACCATCATGAACCCACCACATCTCATCCCATTTCTCCTTATGGAAGCCAATTTCTCCAAAATCCACCATATTACCAATCACCTCACCTTTACTATCAACAATATGATGCCCCACCCCTTGGGCATCATCAAGATTTTCAAGGAGCGTTACAAGATCCCAATGACCACCAATTGTCCAACTTGGAGTTATATCAATCGATTCTTCAATTGCAAAAGAGCCAAAAAGAAGTGGCCATCCAAATGTAGAAGGTACAAGATGAATTCATGGCCCAATATCGAAGGGAAAATGAGGCGATGGATGCTCGATTAAATGCGTTAGCGGTCAAAAGCGTAATGTTTTTAACCCGAACGTCACAACTCGACGAAGGGTGCTCACTTAAGCAAGGGGAGCAACCCAATCATGAAGCCGCCAATGAAGTGCCTTTGGGAAGCGAGACTTACTATGAAGAACCTCAATTGTCTACCCAAGAAGAGACGAATGAGGAGACTACCCTTGATGAAGGCATTTTTGGTGAAGAATTGGAGGAGGTTAGTGAGTTGAATGAAGTGGTATAAGTTGTGAAGTCGTTGGGTGAAAATGATGAGCCCAAGTTTCCCTTGTGCGAAAATGTGGAAGAACATCAAGAGCCTCTTGCAAGTGAGCGAAGCAACGGTTTGGAAGAGATTGAAACCGCCGGTAGAAGTTTCAATTCCTTCCTCCAAGATGATGTGAGGCCAAGTGATGTTTTGGGACTTGAAGATGGGGAACCACAACTTGATGAAGATATGAGGATGTGCAATAAGGAAGCGGGACCAAAACCGTTTTTTATGCGTCATGTTAAATATATGAAGCTTGCTTGTGTTTGGAGGCGATGCTTAGGAAGGAAGAGGTCGTTAAAGCTCGTAGGATGGAAAGACCCCGGAGACAACATGAAAGATGACGTTGGGTCTTTTGGTGACTAATTCTTGCTTCCGACTTGGAGGCTTTGGAGGATAGCTTGGCTCGGGTACTCATTGAGCCTTCATTACAATGTGGCTCGAGCATTTGACTTGCTCCTCCGAGCCCTTGATGGCTATGGCTAGGAATGAAGAGTCAACCATCCTAGGTTTGACGGAGTTCCTTAAGAACCGTCATGTTGTATATTCCCTTTTCTCTCTTCTTTTTAGTTTTTGTGTTTGTAATGGTGTTTATTGTGATTTTGTTTCTAGGATATTTGTGTGTTTGTGGATTTCTTGTCGTTTGGTTATTTGATGAGCGATGTGAGGGAGGGATTTTGATGGATGTCTTGAGCTTATTTGATAGGTGTGAAGTGAAAATGAAGTTTTGAGAGGAGTGGTCGTTGATAGAAGCTTGGATCTTGAGCATGGGAGTCGGTTTTTGAAGCTTTTGACAAGCTTTTGGGGACGAGATTTTAGATCTCGATGTATTGGTGGCCTTGTGGGTGAAGCTATCAAGGGAATGAAGGGCTAGAAGACTCACCCCGACCGGGAAGGATGTCATCCCGATCGGGATGAGTGTGCTGAAAAATAGGTTCTCTGGAGTGTGATCTCGACCGGGACCAAGTTCGTCCCGACCGGGAAGGAGCCTTCCCGATCGGGAAGAAGTCCATCCCGACCGGGATGGTGCCCAGCTCCTTCTTTTGCCTCTACTTCGACATTTGGGCCCACCCAACCACTTTATACCCCCTCCCAACCTCCCTACCTACCCTTGCAACTATCTATGACCCATATACTTCATATATACATCCCCACCTCATCTTCTCTTCACTACACACCGAGTTTCACATCAAATCCCACCTCATTATACCATTGAAAGCCTAGTACTTCAAACATGCGACCTTATTGAGAACGAAGAGGAATAACAATGAATAAGACAAGTAATGTGCCGATATCGAACATTGAGACGATGAAGACTTTTGAGTTGCTAACCGTGTGGTAAGGCGACTCTCTTTTCTTTTCCGCCTTTTATTGCTTGTCTCCCTTTGTTTGTTCCCCTTCCCCTTATCATTCTCGTGTCATGACGGCCCACGGGGTCTTGGTAGTCATTGCTCCTGATTCTCGATGATGTGACTACATCGGGAGTCATTTCAAAATCCAAATTTACAAGTATTTTCACTTTTTCTTTGATTTCTCTTTCTTTTGTTAGGATTTAGTCGGATTCGGGCGAAATCCGGGCTAGGTGACTTGATTACACCTAGTCCTCCCCTCATGTTTCCTTTCATTTTCTTTTCATTTCTTCCCCCATCCCTATCTTTTCTCGTCTCGGCCCATGGTGACTTGATTACACCCCGGCCGGACACATTCTACCTTTTCTCTGCTTTTCTTTTTGATTTTTAGCTTTATTTTCGTAGTTTCTTTTCTTTTTAATGTCTCCGCACATTACCGATCGAGCATGAGGACATTGCTCAGTTTAAGTGTGGGGGAACGATATCCTAGCTTAGTTAGTTTTATTTTCGTACTTTTTCCCGAATAATCTTAAAAACCCCTAAAAATTTGAAAATTTTCATAAAAATCAAAAAATATTTTCTTTTGTGTCTTTTCCTTTTGTGTCGTTGTGTCGTATACTTGTTGTGTTGTGTGTGTTTTGCCTCCCTTTTCCTTGTAGGTAGCTTAATCACCGCTAACTTTGCAGGGCTTTCAAGACATCCGGTAACATCTTTGTATCCCTTTTTCCTCTTTGTCTCTTGTGGAGCTTGGAGGAGATGAGTGATGACGTGTGCTCGGGTGGAGCTTTGTAGAGGTTGTGGTTGATTTGGTTGCTTATGTGGATGTTTCGGGGTGGTGTTTGTTTTCCTTGTGTGTTTTCTTTCCTTTCTTTCATTTTGTTCTGTTTTGTCTTGTTTCGTTTCATTTTCTTTTGTCCTTGTTTTGTGTTGTGTGGTTTGTGTCTAGTGTAGGAAAAAGGTTTTCGAAAACCCGGTTTTGAGGCTAGTGAGCAAGTGTTTACTTTCCCTTTCTATTGATATGAGTCGAGTCTTGGACTTTAGTCTAGTAGAATGACTTTAAATCAATGATTTCGTTGGTTTCTTACCTTGAGTCCACCTAGTCTACTAGGGATTTACTACGGGATTTGCATTTTGACCATTATGACCACCCACGGAGTGAAAAGGCCTTGGTTGTCGGGTCCCGTCTCTCAGGTGACCTTGTTCGAAATTGTTTGATTAGTCCAAGTTCTCCACCTTTTTGTGGGTTTGAAGGGAAAGCGCACCCAACTCACCCATTTCCCCTACCTCATACACATTTCCACAAATAAGTTGCAAATTTCATAAGTTGCTACTTTGTTGCAAGAAATGCCTACAAAATCAAGCCAAAAGGGCAAGCCAAGAAAAGAAAGAAAAAGAAAGGAAAATGAAAAGAAAAAGGAAAAGAAAGAAAGAAAAGAAAGAAGAAAAAGAAAAAGGCACAACAAAAGAAAAACAAAATACAAAAGAAGAAAAAGAAGTGGCATAGCAACTCAAAAGCCAAATGCAAAAGAAAAGGATGCCAAAGAAAATCCCCTCACAAAAAGAATACTCACCCCTCAAAAAATAAGCCATTTTCCGGCTATTACCGTGAAGAGCATACAAAAGGACCGAGTCCCTAGGAAGGATGATAGCGGTAAATAGTCGGTCTTCCCTCACTTTGCAACCTTATCCATCTTTTTACTTGGACTAGTTGGGCGACTTTGGACATGGGATGACCCTCTTGGCTTATCGCTAAAGGGGGCGGGGCTTCACTTACCTACAATGTCGACTAACTCCGTGGTTCATCCTTTTTCCATCCCGCCTATCGTCCCGTGGTACGTTCTTAGAAGGTTAGGAGGAACCTAGGTAAGTTACCAACGTTTTTGTTGCTTTGTCGTCATACTATTAGGGTTTTGTTCATTTCGGTTTGTGTTATTAGTTTGGGAACATTGTCACTTGCCTTGAGTCCTTAACCGGTGTCTATTTCACCGCTTTATTGAGGGAAGCGGTATTTGTTTGTGTGTTTGGTTGTTTGTGTGTTTGTTTATTTACGTGTTTTCGTGTTCGGTTGTATCCACAGTTTTGTCGCAAGACCTCGCTTGCCTTGCGGAGAACACTTTTCCTCTAAGTGTTCTTGCGTGAGTTGAAAGGGCGTAGGGTGCGCAAATACCCGCTCGGTTAGTAGTCTAGTTTCTTTTGGTTTTTAGTTAGTAGGTGTTTACGCGAGGGCGAGTAAGGGTTAAGTGTGGGGAAGTTGATAAGTGTGTTTTGTAGTGCTTGTTTGTTGTGTTTGGTCCCGGTTTTTCTTGTGGAATCGCTCTTTGGAGCGGTTTCTAGGATACTTACGCTACTTCTAGTTTGTTTTAGGCACCTCAGACTAATATTGGAGAAATGGAACGATTCCGACTCGTTTTCGACACATTTGGAGCCATCGAAGAGAAGCGACGATCACTCGGTGGCTTAGACTCGATCCCGAGACCTTGGGACCCATTCCCGAGCACTGAGAATCGATGAGAAGCCTATGAAGAGCAAATAGGAACCTTTATGATCATCTTGGAGGCCTACAAGACCCTTCCCGGGCGGTAAGAGTAGCCTTCCCGGTCGGGAAGGAGTGCAAGAAAGAAGCGCGTTCTGATGGACCATCCTGGTCGGGACCACCACCTTCCCGACCGGGAAGAGCATAACACCGCCAGGTGTTATGCACAACACCGCCCGGTGTTATTCATCCCGGTCGGGACCAAGAGTCTTCCCGATCGGGACCATCTCGTCCCGGTCAGGACCACCACCTTCCCGGCCGGGAAGGAGCAGCTGTAGCCGTGACTCTTTCTTTTCTTCTCCTTCACTCTTGAACCCTTATAAATACCCTCCCTTTGTATTGTTTAAGGAGCATACACTATCTTATGAAACCCTAGACATTCTTTAGCCTAGATTAGCTTAGATTAGTGTATATTAGTCTTTAGTTACTCCTTAATCTTAGTTTAATCCTTGTTGAATCTTTGTATTATTGAAAACCTATTGGGGGATTTCTCTATTGACAACATTGAATTCCATTTCTTTGGGTTGGATTTAATCAAAGCTCTCATCTTTTCCTTTCATCTAGTGTTGGTATAAATCATCTTCTCTCTAATCTCTTCTATTTAGTTTTCATTTATGTTTATGTTTAGTAATCTTCAATAATCCATTATGAATGTTCATGTTTATGTATGTTTCATTGTGGGTGTTGGGTTTATAATTTTGAACATGAGTGAGTAGTACTCTTGCTAGGATTAGTAGGGGAATTGGGTGTTTTAATGGGTGATTAAGGGTTTGTTTAAGATGTTGGTGGAAGTTTTGGTTGCTTCTTGGTTATATGCATAGAACATGTTTGATGAAATGCTTGAATGACTTGTAGTTACAAATGCATGTTTTCTTGCATTCCTCTTGCGGTCTTGTATGTTGCTAGGTTGGGTTCTTGCGCGAGAGCGAGGAGCCTCTAGGTCGGTTTAAGTAGCGAGAGCCCGGACCATGCCTAGATAGCTTGACTACCCATTCATTCTCGCCTCCCCTTGATCATTTCATCACCCTTGAACCCGACCTAATCCTAGTTCTTTTCTTATTTGATTTTTTTCTTCCTCTTAGCTATTATTTCTCTAGTTAGTTGAATCTTTTAGCTTTAGTTGTTACATTTAGCTTGTCCTTAGTCTTAGTTTTCTCCCCCTTTCATCGTTTTAGGTTGTTTAGCCTAGCTCGTTGACCTAGTCAAGTCTTTAGGTGGAACCTAGCATAAACCTTCCTTACCATCCCCGTGGACTCGACCCGACTTGCCCTATCTACGTGTTAGGATTAGTTGGTTATTATTTGATCGGTGGGACCCATGGCAAATCCCTACCATCAGTAAGTAAAACTGTAACAATAAAAGAATGGGACAGAAATGTGAACTGAATTGTTGTAGCGCCGTGGTATGGGAGCCACTGCCCCCGATCCAGACCCAAGTCAAGACGGGACGGGGAGGGTCAGGCCAGGTGCATGTGTGCGAGTTAATGTAAGCACCTCGCAAGCCCATATAAAAGGCCCCCTTCACCCACTAGTCTGAGAAGGAAAGAATAGTGAGGTATATAAACATCAATATACTTCACTAATTTTCCTATGTGGGATAGTGGAAAAATACTTGATCTAAAAAGAAGCCATTATTTCCAACAGTTGAGGCTATCATCGCTGTGTTCTGTCGTCTATGCTGCTACTGTGCGTGAGATGTGTGGGTGATACCGTCTCGTTCTTGTTATTGCTATTAGCACCTGCTGCTCGCTGTTGTTGCGAATGTTGTACATTCTTGTTATTGCTCTTGCTATCGAGTCCGTGTTCTCGCATCGTTCCTCTGCTATTGTCACTGTTGTTGTTGCCTTGTTTTTGTTTTACGTCATTATTGTTGTTGTTGTCACTACTACTCCTGCTCGATTTTAGTGGTGTTCTGTTCGTGTTACTGCTCCTGCTCGTTTTTAGTGATGTTCTGTTCGTGTTATTGCTACTGCTCGCTGCCAATGTTGTTGATATTTGTACGTGTTGTGTTGTTGTTGTTCGTTATTGTTGTTGTTCTCGTCTTGTTGTTCGTCGTTCTGTTTCTGCTCGTCATTCTCCGCTCTGTTATGTTCTTGCTCACTACCTGAGTTGTATGCGTTGTTCATTGTTGCTGCTATTGATTTTCGAGTCCAGTATCGTTCCTCCCATTCTTCTAAATTTCTCGATAAATCTTGCTCATTTCTTGCCTCTAATCTTTCAGTTCATTATCTCTTAATTTTATGGGTAGTTCGGTTACCCATTTCTCCTCTTTCGTTCTACTCATTTTATAAGTTATTTTATGCCGTATGTTCGTGTTTTAATAAGAGATATGGTCAAGGATTCAAGGGTACTAGCCGTTACTTTCAATCATCAAAGAAAGGCAACATAATATTTGCCATATCACATAATATTTTATAGTTGCATATATTTTCCGTAAATAGTTTGTATGGTTAGTATATATATTTCTGTATGATTTCTGTGTAAGTAGTAGAATACAATTGAATCAATAATATAAATATTATATTCTCGTATCAAATTCCATTATGCTATCAGAGCTCTAGGGCTTTCGAATACTTTCAAATAATTTTTTTCTCTATCTCTCCAATTCTTCTCGGCAGTCATGACAAGCAATGACTCCGCTTAACCCAATTCCTTGAAAAACTTGAAAAATTCCACAAATCCCTCATTCTCGATCAATAATCCCGGTGCTAGCATTTCTCAAGTTCATTTCGATGGCACAAACTTTGAGGCGTGGGCTCAAGCGTTCCGTCTTGCTCTTCGTGCCAAAAGCAAACTAGGTTACATTGATGGAACCATCTTGAAACCGACCACTTCCGCTACCGACATCGAATCGTGGTATGCCTCTCACGCCATGGTGGGTTCATGGCTTTTTAACCCAATTTCTAACAATCTCTGTTCCCCTATCTCGGTCCGTGAAGAAGCAAAGCAAATATGGGACAATATAACACAACGGTATTTAAGCGGAAATTATGCTCGGATTTATCAATTGAAAGCCGACATCATAGCCTGCAAGCAAGGTTCCAACAAGAACGTCTCAGCGTATTACGGGCATCTCAAGAAACTTTGGGACGATCTTAATGATTACGATGCTCTGTCTTTTGGTAAGTGTAAATCTGATTCTTGTGAGTTAGTTGATCTTTATGCATCTCGTCGTGCGAAGGATCAAGTTCGTGACTTTCTTATGGGATTGGATTCTCGTTTCGCTATTGCTTGGTCTCAAATTCTTGGTACAGACCCTTTACCCTCTCTTAATATATTCTATAAACCGATTCAGGAAGAAGGGGTTCATACTTTTACGAATAACAAACCCGACACTCGTCCTGAACCAATGATCTTTGTTACCCGTGCTCACAGTGCTATTCGAGGGGGCTCGTAACACTATCTTCGAAAACAGACCACCACCTTCTAATAAGAATGACATATCCGACAAACCTCGTCCTTTTTGTACTGCCTGTACTCGTTCTGGCCACACCCTCAAGACTTGTTTTTTGGGTGACGAGTGACTTTCCCGATGGTGGGGGGACAGACCGAGGGACCGTATTTATATAAGCAATAATGACAATAGTAAACATGTGATTGTTCCCGATTCTCGACGTCACACTAGTGAGTCTGATCAGCGCCTTCCTAATGCTCGTGCCTACATGGTCGATCGCAGTGGGCGTCGTCATCGCGCCAACTCTCATCTTCTCTTGATAAAGTGGATTTAAATGCACTTAGCGCAACTGATTCTCAAATTTATTAAAATCGATATTATTTTGGGAAGACGTCATACAGTTGGAATTATTGCCGTTAAATAATCCTTATATTTATTGTAATGAATATTTTAATCAAAGACAAACAAATGAACGAGAAGAAGGGAGTATGTAGTAGTAGTAGTAGTAGTAATAATAATAATAGTAATAGTAATAGTAATAACAACAACAACAACAACAACAACAACAACAATAATAAAAATAATAAGAGAGTTGGGGCTCAAATAGTATATCGGCTCCCCTCTAACTTCTTGTAATTTGTTCTGGTGTTAATGCAAGTTCCATTTTTTTTAAAAAAAATTAAAATAATAATAGTAGTAGTAGTAGTAGTTGTTGTTGTTGTAGTAGTAGTAGTATTAATATTAATAAAAGAATATGTAATATGTAAAAAAAATGTAAATGTCACAAAGATCAAAACATGATTGTAATATATATCAGTTCAAAATAATAAAGATAAGTAGCAAAGTAAAGTGAAATAATACCTTACAAACATGGTCATCTTGAGTTTCCTTATTCTGTAAGTTCATCTTCTTTAACATCAGATATCTGAACTTTGAGCACATTTTAATTTTAAAATGTGCCTCATTTAGCGCCTAAAAAAGAACAAACAGGTTAACGTACTAATAAAAAAAATGGAATGTGTTTGATACAAAACTAGGTTAATACTCGTGCAAAGTTGCACGGGTATATATAAAAGACTTATGTAGGTAATCATGTTTGGATATCAACCTTTAACAAAATAATTTATCATATGAAAAAAAACATACGCTTAAAACCAACTTGAATTATACACACATGAAAAATTTATGTCAAGATACATGCTTAAGCTGTAACTGTTATCATAATATACACGTATCTCATATGTTTGAAACGATTATTCGTTGAATAATTAATCTTAAATTAAGTTTTATAAAATAATGGAAAATTTACTTTTAGTAGAATTAAACTTGATAAGAAAATCATAACCCAAAACATTTTAAGAAATTGCGAATAAAAAATAGACTTCTAATTGAAACCATCTCAAGGAATCAAAGTGTAATATTAAAAAGATAAGTGTGATTATTATCATAAATACGTATGTACAGATTAATATCATAGCAGTCGTGTAATACGCTCCAATTTCAATATTCCAAATAAGACTTATTCAGTAGTAAGTATACTATCAATAGATGTCTCTAAAAAAAGACCATCAATAGATGAAATATACATTAAAATCTTCATAACTTATATCTTTTTTTTTATAAATTCTTATTGGTATACCCGTCTAATATTATTTTAATCTACATAGTTATTTTATTTATACCCATCCAATTTTGCACGGCTATTAACCTAGCTACTAAATTTTTAAAAAAAAACATTTTTGACAATGTTTAATCTATGTTAGATTATTACTCCCTCCGATTCATTTGATTCTTTACATTTGCTTTATCACACTTGCCGATGCACGTTTTGTTTTGTTTATATCGTTATTTACACATTATTAAAAATCGTAAAAATTTGATATTCTTAATGTACTCATTAAGATGATTAAAACAAGATCCCACATGATTATATTTTAAGTTATACACTTGAAGTTATAATAGAGATTCTCTCAATCCATGAATAGTGCCAAAAAGTAAACGTAAAGAAACAAATGAATCGGAGGGAGTAGTATAAAAATAATTTAAATCGCAGTTAATATAATAAGTTGTTTTGTCAACATATTTATATCTATTGTGTTTTCAAATGTTTTAACCCGTGATAAATTATATTACCATCAAAATATTATAAACTTGTGTCTTTGACATTTTAACAAATGTACATACCAAAAATATTTTATTAATATGAAACTTTTGATTAATACGAAGTATTATATTAGATTAATGGTTATTATAAATTTTATAATATTTATATTATATAGATTAATATGGAAAGTGAGATGATTTAGGAATGTGCGTTTTGGCGCCAAAAAACCATGCTTTGGTTGCTGTTTTATTATATAGTATAGATAGATGCTTAGAAAAAAGTTGGTCATTGTTTTTGTACAACACACTTTACTATTTCTTCCATTCAACTTCACTTGTGACTTATGCTTTTTCAATACTATATTACTATTCTTAACTAAAGAGTATCTTGAATATTCTCGACAATCTATAAGAGAACATATAGTTATGTGAGATCTTGTTTGATTCATCTTCATGAGTATATTAAAAATAACAATTTTTTATAATTTTAACTAATGTAAAATGAAAGATATTGATCGTAACATGTGTCTCGACAAATGTGGCAAAACCATAGGTGACAAGTTGATTTGAAAGGAGGAAGTATTTCATGTACGCTTTTCAAATTATATCTTTTTTTTGGGTAAAAATGTAAATATATTACTGTAATCAAATCACCAATTACAAGGACAATTTCTATACACCACCTTACATTAGTTTAATATCGTAGGAATACTATGTATACGTCTCCTAATACGACTCTCAATAGACTCTTTTATCTCATGCATCAGTCTTTGTGGTAATTTCAAACTCCCTTCCTTCCAACATCGGTTTCTCTCCAACCAAATCGCATAAATAGTGGCCAAAATAGCTGCAAACACCCATTGCTTTCGACAAACAGATCTATGCCTCAACCTCGAACAACCCACCAAAATATTCTGCCTATCAAGCCGAACCTGTACCCAATCCTGCAGCATCTCAAACACACGCCTAGTGTATATACATTCAAAATATAAATGCTTATGATTCTCTTCTTCCCTCCCGCAAAAGTAACAGACATTAGTATTTGTAAAACTAAATCTCATTAAACGATCCTGCGTGAGCAAACGTTCCCAAGCATATAACCAAGCAATGAAGCTGTGCTTGGGTAACGCCATACGACACCAAACCACACTCCACCATTCCCGCTTCTATCCAGAATTACATAGCCATTGGTACCCACTACTCACGGAATACCCTTTCGAGCTTGCAATCCAATTACTTCCTACATAGCCATCATTCATTTCAGTTTTAATACTACATATCTTCCTCCATGACCAACTAGAAGCCATTGTGGGTTGATACGTAGCCCAATCCTTCCCTTTTATATATATAGCATTCACCCATTTAATCGATAAGTGATCCGCTTTAGAGTAAATCCACCACACATACTTTCCCATTAAGGCCTTATTCCATTGCTTACTGTCTTTTATTCCTAATCCCCCACACTTAGTCTCCTTACAGCAATCATCCCAATTGACAGCTGTTGTTTTGCTACTGTCAGTTTGCCCTCGCCATAAATATTCTCTACAAATTCGCTCAATTCGTCTAATTACTGTGTTTGGGAGCAAAAAAATCCTACTCCAATATTGATGCAAATTATATCATTATCTTGTTTTTGCATTATTTTCTCTACCTTTTACCTAAAACATACTAAAAAGCACCACTCACCACACATCTCCTACTATGATCACCACAACCATTACTCACCGCCATCCCTTACTTATTAGTCAACATTACATCTACATACATTATCGCCAAATACCATACCACCTCACAGCGACCAGCGTCCCCCAATATATACTAAACCCAGCTCACAACCACCACCTTCCTTCCACAGGCAACCTAATACTTTCACCTACCATTCTCCGACCTAGCACAATCACAGACCACACAGTTATCACCACCCCTACCTTGAAACCCTTAACTTCATGAATTAAATTTAAAAAAAAAACTTAATAAAATACTCCCTCCATTTCAATGAAAGTTTCCACCTAAAAAATGACACATTTTTTGAGGACAATACTTAAATATTCAAAAGTAGAGAGGGTGTAAAGTAGTTGGGTCATTTAGATAAGAGAGAAAACTGATACCAAAAAAGAAAGTGGAAGCTATCAAAGAAATTTACGAAAAAGAAAAAGTGGAAACTTTCATTGAAATGGAGGGAGTAGTAACTAAATTAGTTGCATACTACTTGCATCTTCGTTTGTAATAGTTTTGTTAATTGTAATAGAAGTGGAATACATGATGATGAGGGAGGGTGTATTATGTAAGATTTTGGAAAAGTTTGATTGTATTCAATGATAAATATGATATAAATAGAAGAAGCAACCTTCAGAAGCAGGAAATCAATCTAATCTTGAAAAATATTTTTATCTAAGATAAGGAAAAACTAAGCTAAGAATAATACTAAAACTAGGAAACTAAAAGATCAATGAGAAGATTATACAACCAGTTGTACATAGCTCTATGTACAACTGGTTTATGATTTTGAGTTTTATTACAAAGGTTTCGAGTTTTGCTATAAACTTTCTGAGCTTTAGTATAAAGTTGTCGAGTTAAATCACATAAATGTTCAAGCTCAAAAACTTATAACTCAGCTCAGAAACTTGTATAAGCTCAGAAAATATATACAAAAGCTCAACAACTTTGTCTTGGTTGTACAATGCTACTGTACAACCAGGTATATAATCCTATTTTCCTGTTTAGGTCACCTAAGGACTAGGAAACTAAAAGATTAGAATATCTTAGTTACAAGATAAGGAAAGATTTATAAAAGATAACAAGATTATAATTTTTTTTTGTGAAAATGTAATATTATTGATAATCATTAAGCATTACACCAAGACGTATATCATATTGTTCACTACAGTATTATAACCATAAGCTATCTAGCCACATCTTGTCAACATTGCTCACAATCAATCGGTTGTTACTCCTGCAGCGAATGTTCAGTGGGGCTTGCACTTGTTTCAGAATCATCTGCGGACAAATGAGGGTCTGCTCTAATCTGCACTTGTTCCTAGCATACCATAGCATGTAATTAAGGGCCACAATATCAGCAACAATGATCTACACCTCCACCTACTCAAGCACTCCAGTGTAACAGGCACATCAGTTCTAATTCCCAGCCATTAAACCAACAATTTTAGACACACTACATTATACTCACAATTGTAGAAAAGGTGCTCTTAGGTTTCGATTTCTATTTCGCACATCGGACAAACAATATTAGTAGTAATACATAGCCCTGCTAGACGATGATTAGTAAGATGGCGATTCCGCACAATAAGCCGATTAATAAAAGAACGCTTTGGTATATTCAGACTACTCCAACTCAATTGGGCTCCAATAGGAGCAAGTGTTTTGTTCCCCCAGCAGCCACTCATATGCAATAGTGATAGAATATCCATGCGCCAACTATTACTCATAAACGTGGAGTTCATGGTATCCTTAACTTTTCATATTTGTCGCCTAGTCCAACAAGTGTACTCAGGTAGTTTATACTCAAGCCAATTAGTGCCCTTCATATATACTGATTGATCCATTTAATCCAAAGGTGGTCTTCTTTGGTAGCTAGCCACCAAACATACTTACCCAACAATGCTTTGTTCCAATTCTTTGGTTCCCTAAAACCCAAACCCTCTGCTTAATGTCTTTACAACATGACTTCAAAGCTACCAGGGTCATACACTTGCCACATTCATCCTCGATCCATAAATAGGAACTACAGATACCTTCCACTTTCTTTAAAAACTGTAACAGGGATCAAGAAGATCCTAGCCCAGAAGTTATGCAATTTCGTTAGTATTGTACTGCCTTCACCAAAACCATTCGACCCGCATAGCTAAGCTTCATAGTACCCCATCCATTTATTCTAGTTGTCATTTTCTCAACAAGGATATTACAATCTTATATCGACAACCTTTTATAGGATATAAGAATTCCCAAATACTTGAAGGCAAAATGTGCCTTGTTGAAAGCCAGAAATCTCCATAATCCTTTGTTTCTCCTGTTCACTTACCCTATTCATATAAAGTTATGATTTTATCATTATTGACCCAGTGAGAGGCTACGTAAAAAGTATTCAGTGTTTTTAAGAACACGGTAACAGACTGTCTATCTCCTCTAAAAAAGAGGAGAAGATCATCGACAAAACATAAGTGGTAGAGTTTCATGCCCTTACACATAGGATGAAATTTGAACCCATTACCTTGCACCACCACATCCAGAGTTCGAGTCAAGTACTCCATACACTAGGTAAAGAGTAGAGGGGACATTGTGTCCTCTTATCGTAGACCTCCATTTCCCTTAAAAAAGCCAAATTGAGACCCATTTACCATCAAGGAGTAAGAGGGAGTCGTGACACATCCCACAATCCATGTTATCATCTTCTCAAGGAACTTGAATGCATAAATCATATCTTCAATAAATGACACTAAATCGAGTCATACTCCTTCTTGAGATCAATCTTCAGCATGCATCTAGGAGAGAAGCTCTTCCTATTATAAAGCCTTACTCGGTCTTGACATATTAGGATGTTATCTACAACTTCCTTCCGCACTTACAGTAGAGGGAAGAACTTCATTCAACCGGTTACACAGAATCTTGGAAATTCATTTGTAAACCACGTTACAATAAGCAATTGGTCTAAATTCAAGAACAGAAGACAACTTCTCCTTTTTAGGGATAAGACTCAGAATTGTAGCATTGATTTGTGTTAAGTATCTTCCCATTCACACAAAAATCTACAATGGCTTTAATAAGGTCAGGGCCAACAATATGAAATGCATCGTTAAATAATTGACTGGAGTATGCATCCAGTCTAGGAGATTTATCAGCTAGTATAGAGTTAAGAGCACTCATGATTTTATCTCCAGTCACTTGCCTGATCATTCTGCCACTGTCTTCAAGGGTAACCAGTTGTCCTTATTGAACAACAGTTGCACACACTAGTACTAAATTGGAGCTTTCTCTCAGGCAATGTTTATAATAATCTAGAAAAGCATTTTAATGTCTTTCATGCTATCACAATCAGCAACAAACTGATCCTTAATTGCCAAGATTGTATTAGTGTTCCTTCTTGTTTTAACAGTGCAGTGAGTAATGAGTGTTGTCATCCGCATGTTTGAGCCAATTTGCTTTAGCTTTTTGAGCTAGGAATCTACGTTTAGCTTCCTTGAGTTGAACGAATGTAGTAGCAACCGCCTTTTCTTCCTCTTGTAATTTCTTATTTAGCGGGGACTTATGCAAATGTACTTGGACATCATATAGCAGCAGCTCCGCAACCTTTGTCGCTTGCTCCACCTTTGCACAAACTCATCAATATTCAATTGATTAAGTTTGCTCTTAAGTAGTTCCAGCTTCCTTAAAACCTGGAACATAGCAATTCTAGGAATGGGTTTAAGTGTTTAGGAATTAGAGTTTAAGTAGTGGACGTTACGTAGATTGAACGATTTGGTCAATGGGGTCTAGTTGGACATGCACTCCGACTAGGACCGGACATGAGCAAGGTGTATACACCATACCACCATACCTGGGATGGGAACTGCATGTGTACGTGTCGATTTCGGTAGATTATGAATTCGTTGGTCTACAAAAACCATAATGCATATTTGAATTAGTTGGATTATGAACCCTTTTAATTCGACCCTGATTTAAAGGAAAAAGGTAAAATAACTAGATCGTGGAACAACCTTGTGACGATTCGACTTGAATGGATGAACGTGTGAATTCATTTAGGTTAAGAACCATTTTAATTCAACCTTTTGTCTTGATTTAATTAAGTTTAAGTTAATAACTCGGATTTTGCGAATTAATTCCGGATTAATAATTAGACTATGAAGAATTTACTAAATTAACAAACACAAAGAATATGATACATGAAAAAGAAAGAAAGAAACCCCTAGAGATATTGAAGAGGCGATGAACTAACGGAGTAGCGGCGGCAATTCGGAAACCGTTGGCCGGAGCCATGGCCAGAAATTCTTCAAGCAAAACAAAACGAAGACAACGTAGTAAACCGGATCTTCTTAAAGATAGGATGAATAGCAGAGAATCGAGTTCACCCACGAAAAAAGGACCAACAGAAAATGATGTAATACGCACAAAATCCATGCACGAAATTGTTGGTATTCCAGGACTTGATTTTGATGATGATGACTTGCTCGATGATGTCCCGTGGATAACATAGAGGGGCAAAAAGAAATCTGGAGGGAATAATCAGAGAACCAACAGTATGCAGAATAGTCCAAATAATGAAACACAAAGCCCTAGAGTAGAGGCCAAGGAATCTCCACAGCATGAGATAGACAAGGATATACTACAATTCTCCATGGAGGATGTGCAAGATGAAATTCAGTACTGGCATAACGCTATCTATGGTTATGTTTTGGGAGCAAATCCTCCATGGGAGGTCCTCCATGGATATATTCACAGGGTGTGGGGAAAATTGGGAATAGATAACGTTTCGTTCATGCCAAACGGAATTTTTCTAGTACGATTTAAGGAGGTGAAAGCGAAGGACGAGGTGTTATCTATTCAATACCACATGTTCGATAACAAACCCTTGGTGGTCAAAGCTTGGACGCCTGAAACTAACCTGCAAAAGGAGGACATTCAAGTGGCTCCCGCTTGGATTAGACTTCATGACCTGCCCCTCCTCTACTGGGGTAAATGCATGTCCTCAATTGCAGGCCTGGTCGGGAAGTTTGTAAGAGCTGATCAACCCACACAGGAGAAGAAAAGATTGGGATTTGCTAGGGTCCTAGTTGAGTTGAAAGTTGGACAGCAGTACAAAGAAAAGGTGCAGTTCAAAGATCACTTAGGTAATGTCATATCTGTGAAAGTAGAATATGAATGGAAGCCAAGCAAATGCCAGAAATGTCAAGGTTTGGGCCATGAAACATCGAAATGTAGAAAGACATCACAGGTGAGAAATGTTGTTCCTGCCAAGAAAGTGGTGACACAGGCCTGGAGGGTGATTCCTAAACCTCCTCAGATTGAGGAAGGTGTTTTGAGGATAAATATGCATCGAACCAATACTGACAACAACACCACTAACCAGGTCACAAGTCTGTCCCCGAAATCCTTCGCAAAGGTGGCTGCAGAAGCTCCTCTGGCAAGTACTCAATTGGTAACTAATCCCCCGAAATCTAATAATGATGCAGTCTAATATTGGATTTTGGAACGTGCGAGGGATGAATAAGGTAAGTAGGCAGTCTCTTATTAACGGATTTCTGCATAATAGGGATGTTGGGTTGTTTGGCCTGTTGGAAACAAAAATAAAAGGTAATAAAGTATCTGATGTCGTTCGAAATGTGTGTCCCAACTGGAGTTTGGTCACTAACCAAAGTCACCATAGAGGAGGGAGGATTTGGCTGATATGGAAGCCCCAATTATTTACTGTATGGGTGCTGAAGACTACAGACCAGCTTATACATACTAAAATTGAACCCATAAGTAGTGGAGAGCCGTTCATGTTTACTATTATTTATGCGTACAATGATGGTCGTGATAGGAAGGATTTATGGACCCATCTTAGTCAGATCAAGACTAACTCCTTCCCGTGGGCCATTGCGGGAGATTTCAATACTGTTCTTCACCCATCCGAACGATTGGGTGGTTCCACAAAAATGGAGGATATGGAGGATTTCCAAGATTGTATCACTGACTGTGATTTAGTGGATCTGCCTGCCTCAGGGGCATATTATACCTGGAATAATAAACAATTTGCCCCACACCGAATCTATAGCCGTCTTGATAGAATCATGGGAAATGAAGCTTGGCATAAGAAATTTTCTCAATTGAAGGCCCATTTCTATCCAGATGGACTTCTAGACCATACCCCGTGTGTAGTTTCAAACGCAAATGAAAGTAATAGAAAAAATCGAAGCTTCAAATTTTTTGATATGTGGGTGAACTACCCTCAGTACAAAGAGCTTGTGAAGTCAGGATGGGCGAAAGAGATGGACGGGATAGCTATGTTTCAGACTGTTAAGAAATTAAAAGAACTGAAGAAAGACCTTAAAATGATGAATGCTACCAGTTACTTGGATATCGAAGTCCGAACTGCTGCAGCAACAAAGGAACTCGAAAGAATTTCATATACAATTGATTCATGACAATACGAATGCTACGCTGATAAAAGAGGAAGTGAAAGCAGCGGAAAACCTCAGAATGCTGTCTCAGGCACAGCACGATTATCTCAGGCAAAAAGCCAAATCTAGTGGGCTGAGGATGGAGATGCCAGCACAAGGCTGTTTCATAACAGCATTCGGAAGAACCAGGCCAGAAATAGAATTACCCAAATTATGGATGAGAATGGCGAAATGCATACTGATCAACATCAAATCCAGAAGGAATTCCTGGACTACTATCAATCGGTTCTGGGCTCTCAAACTTCAACTGAAAGGGTTAGACCAGTGGTTATACAACAAGGGAAGATATGTACAGAAACGCACCAGACAATATTGAATGCTCCTGTGGATGATGATGAAATTAAGAAAGCCTTATTCTCGATTCCTAATGATTGCAGTCCTGGACCTGATGGATATTCAAGCGGCTTTTTTAAAAGCTCTTGGGATATTGTCGGTCCTCTCATATGTTGTGCAGTTAAGGATTGCTTCGCAACCGGAAAAATCCTGAAGCAGCTGAATGCAACGAACATAACTCTGATCCCCAAATTGAACAGACCTGAAACTGTCAAGCATTTTAGGCCGATAGCCTGCTGCAACGTCTTGTACAAGATCATCTCCAAGCTGATATGTAATAGAATCGCAATGGTTCTACCAGATCTGGTCCATGAGACACAAGGAGCATTTGTCCAAGGGAGGTCCATAATGGAAAACATCCTAATTAGCCAAGACATTCTTCAACAGTACAATAGAAAGAAGTGCAGCCCCAGATGTCTTATGAAAATCGACCTCCAAAAAGCATACGACTCGGTCGAGTGGAGATTTGTGGATGACCTACTAACGCAATTAAACTTCCCGGAAAATCTGAGAAGGCTTATAATGAACTGTATAACTACACCCCACTATACCCTAGTGCTTAATGGACACAACTTTGGGTACTTTCGAGGTAAGAGGGGCCTTCGTCAAGGGGACCCGATGTCTCCCCTGGTGTTTACTCTATGTATGGAGTACCTCACACGCATGATCAAGTATGCTATACAAAACTGGCTCTTTCAATTCCATCCAAAGTGCGGGCAAATGAAGTTCACCCATCTTATATTTGCGGATGACCTTATGCTATTTTGCAAGGGTAATGGGCAGTCTATTATGCTACTTGTCCGTGCTCTTTCCTCTTTCTCAAAGGCTTCAGGTCTCACCCTTAACAGCAGCAAGTCGGCGATCTATTTTAATGGAATTTCTCGTCGCTTAAAAGACGATATCCTCTATGCCACGAATTTCTCTGAAGAGGTATTGCCCTTTACCTATTTGGGAGTCCCTATGCAAACTAAGAAGATTAATAAACTGGATAGCCAAATGCTCATAGAAAAAATTGTGGAGAAAATTAGAGGGGTTCGGGCTAAACACCTTTCGTATGCAGGTAGAGTTGTTATTATTAACTCAGTCCTTAACACCATGCATAACTATTGGGCATCGATGTTTCTTCTCCCAAGAGATGTGATTGATCGAATGGAAGCCATTTGCCGTAACTTCTTATGGGACGGAGAAGCTGAGTATAGAAGAGTGCCGATGGTCTCCTGGGACAAAATAACCAGACCACGAAAAGAGGGGGGCCTTAATATCAAAAAACCGGGAATCTGGAATGCTACAGCGGTTGGTAAGTTGAGCAGTTGGATTTATGCCAGGGAGGACAGAATTTGGGTGCGTTGGGTGGAGGCAAATTACCTCCGAGGTCAGGAATGGCATAATTATAATCCCCCAAAAGACTCTTCCTGGACCTGGCGGTCTATCTGTAAGGTCAAGGAGAAGCTTAAAACAGGTTACCAAAACAATGTCTGGCTATCTGATCCGCGCGAATACTCGATTCGGGATGGATACAGGTGGCTTATGGGTGAAGAACCTGAGAAAACCTGGTATAGAAAGGTTTGGAACGGTCTCAATATCCCGAAGCATGCTATGACCCTTTGGATGTTGATGAATGATGGGCTGAGAACAAGAGACAAGTTAAACAGCTATGGGATTTGCTCTATTGAAGACTGCTGTCTGTGTGGTCGGCAGAAGGAAAATTTGGACCACCTCTTCATGACTTGTGAATGTAGTACTCATATAAGGAAGGATTTGGAGCTATGGATGAAACAAAAGATATCAATCTATGACATCCAAAATCAGCAGCAGCACGACGCTAAACAACAAATTAACACTATGTTGTTAGCTGCTTACTGTCACTGGATATGGAGAACAAGAAACCAAGCCTTGTTTGAAGGGTACGTTGGCCGGCCAATAAAGATTCTGAAAGATATAAAGGTCGAGGTCAAGAGGCACATTCAAGCGAAACTGAATACCAAAGACATGGACAATGATTTGATAAAGGAGCTAGATATCCTAAGATAGACCTCGATTTAGTTATGAGTGTTGTGGGCCTTCGATTTTTGTATATGCTTGTACATTGAACAGTTTGCAATAATATAACCCTCACATTTCACCAAAAAAAAGAAAAGAATTTACTAACTTCTTAAGGTTCGATTTGATCAATTTTTTATTCTTGATCCTTGTTAATCTCGACAAATTAAGAATTCTAGAGAGAGTGAAGGAAGCGAATTTTTGTTCTAATAGTCGAGGGAAAAGGGTATTTATAGGTTTTTTTAGGTCAGATTTGACCCCTCAGGCGAGGGCCTTCGTGTGAATTGGTTTGGGACGGATGGGTTCGTGTTTCCTAGTTCTGGGACGCATGGGTTCGTGTGGCCTAGTTTTGGGACGCACGGTGTTGGGCGATTGAATGGCTGAGCGCTGCGTTTGGAAAACTTTCCTAAACGAAATGATACAAGATCTTCAGATATTTTTTTATGGTTTCTTGTGAGTCAAGACTCCCTTATTCCGTGTTTTTGTTGTTTTGGGCTTCGCGTTTGACTTTTGAGGTTCGACTCGGTTTGACCTATTCACTCGGGTTTGGCTTTGCATTTTGAGACTGATTCGAGGCTCTGGAGTTGGAATGGACCCTAATTAGTGTTGACGCGGCCGTAACAATTCGAACAAGACCGTTTAGATGTTGAGTTGATTTTTCTCAGAAGTAAATTGATCTGATCTATATAAAAACTATCTGAAACATCTTAAAATCATATCGTGTTGTCGTCCGATCATTATTGGGTGTTGGCCGGAAGTTCAAGTAGCCACCATGTAGAAATTCAGGTCTCTACAACTGGCTAATAATATCAGCTATCACAGAGCAATCCTTTAAAGTCGCCCTCGCAAAGAGAAAACATTCATCAGCAAAAAAGATGATGGGGTATTCGGTGGGTCATGGGACGAATCCTAAGCTCATTAAAAAGGATGTTCTCCATAAATGTCTTAAATAAATAGAAGAATGCATCAGCACATAATTAGAAGAGGTATGGCGATATCAAGTCACTTGACGCAACCCTCGACTCGATTTAATCTCCCTTAATCACAACTGAGTGGGTAACAAATGAAATACAATACGCTCCTCTTCATAGCATACAATAATCTCAAAAGCAACGATAGAGTTATCCGTAATTAATCTTCCGGGAGTGAAGGCAATTTGTTTTTCCATAATAATCTCAATTATAAAGTGTTTAAGTCTATTAGCAAGTGTCATGCTCCTTCGAGACCAAGGCATATCCTTTTATAAATTGTGATCACATCTCCTTGCATGAGACATGTGAAAATCATAAATCAAAAGTTATGTTTCCTCCTAAAATTCTCTCATTTGAGCTAAAATTTTTCTATACTTATCGAATTGCGATTGTAATTCAGGCTGAAAAGTTGGGCCAGTCTTTAGTGAGGTAATATGAGACCTAAACATATAATTGTTTATCCTATTTTCATTTTACTATTCAAGGTTTATGTTCACGTTACTTTTGCAAAAATAAACCTTTTAATTAACTATTCACATGAACAGTACATAGGTACTGCTTAGGCACGCCAAAACCGATTCGTCATTCGTTGTTTGCATGCGCAAGTGTATCATATTTACAGGTAATTTTGATAAATATTTATAAAAATTTAAAAGTTGAATATAATTCTTGGGATATTGTCTCACATCACTAACTTATTTTTTATTCTTATACTTCAAAAGAAACTCATTTGCCCTTTGCCTCACATAGAGAAAAAAAGCTGCTTGGGGGTTTATCCCACGTTGACAAAATAAGCTTTCATTTTGTTTTCCTTAGGTTTGTTATCCCACATTGGAAAAATATAAGCAAGGCATTACGTTTATAAGCTTTCTCTTCCTTTGGTTGAGTAGTTGTAGTAAGTACGGTTTTCATGGAAGTGTGTGAGTTTGACCACAAACCTCACACGCGCTTGCTCACCTTTGTACATAAACTGTACACTGTTTTCTTGTTTATGGAACTTGTTGGGACAAGTCTTGGAGACTAAAGATTCTTTGCACTTTGCATCTCATTTTTTTGCTACACCAATTATCGTCAACTTCGTTTTCTCAACCTAATATTCTATATATACCACACCTCGAACCATTCCAACACACAAAAATCTAATCTCCATCTCTCTTTCTCTCCATATATCTCATACTCTCTTGTTCTCTGAAGTTACTTGGCAACATTCTTAGTGGGGTTCAATTTGTTGTTCCGTCTACACTGAAGCTGCAAAGTTTGTGTACTCATGGTGGTCGATTATCCTGAAATTCGTGTGTAGAGAACGTGGCAAATTCGACTTTAGGAGAGTGACAAGTCACACCATAACGAGATAACCTTGTTCCTTATTTTTCTACTAGTCTATTACTATCAATTTAAAGTCAGTTTTTTGTTCTATTTTCGGTTTAAGCAATATGGCTGGTATTCTTGTTTCCTTTACCACTCATTCTACTATTACGATGTTTGCCCCTCATGTCTTGGATATGTAAAAAAAATGGATCCTTGTAATGGAAAAATTTACCGTGTGTAAGTGTATGGAATTTTTTCAAAGTCAGGTTGTGTTGATTAAAGTTTAATGTCTAATGAAGCACCACTAGAATTGGGCAGGATAATAAACATGTAGAGGAATGCTTTTATACTACATGACATCCGCTCTGTTTTCTATTTACTGCAAATATAAGACTGCATAAGAATTGTGGGATACCTTACAAAACAAGTATGGAACGAATGATTTTGGTACTATGAAAAATACATGTAATGATAGTAAACCTATTTTATCAAGTGCATGAATATGAGAATCTATGTGCTGAAATTCTTGTCGAAGGAGTGAATATTTGTCAAGTTTTCAAGCAAACAGTCTCATTATTAAATTTTCTCCTTGCTTGCAAAACTATGTTCACTCTATGAAACATAAATGTAAGGTCTCTACCCTTAAGGGCTTGCTTAGGATGGGAGTAATATGTTAAGGGGTAATGGTGCTCAAAATGGGAAGGAAATAGAGGAGAGTGGTGGTGAGTGGTGGTGTTTTATGGTGTAAAAAAGTGGTGAGGGAGGAGCAATTACCCCCATATGGGGGTAATACATTACCTAGGGGTAGAGTGGAGTAATATATTACCCGCATATGGAGGTAATTGTTTCTCCCCAACCTCCTCTTTACACAACAAAACACCACCACTCACCAACATTTCCTTCTCATTTTGAACACCATTATCCCTTAAAATATTACTCTGATCCCAAGCAAGCACTAAAGACTTAGTATCCTACAGTAAGGTTGAGGGGCAAAATCGTATTCAGACCAAGATCGAACATGTTGATCATTCGTCTTCTAATGCTAACCTGGTTGAGTCAAGAAACATCAATATAAGAGTCCTAAACAGAATGTCAAGGGACAAAATTAACTTCATAGGGTTAGAATTCATGATATCAACAAGAGTGAACGCTATTCCTGTGGAAAGTATAGTCATACATCCAGAAATTGTCCTACTGGTGCCTCTCCATACAATAACAAACAGAGAAATAAAAAATCTCACAAACCACAAGCTCACCTAACTAAACCTAATGATGATAGTTAAGGAGGTTATTGTTGCAGTTGTGTCTAAGACAAATCTGGTGAGTAATCTGCCCGAGTGGTTGCTTGATACGAGTGCTACAAGGCACATCTGCTCTAAGAAAGAGATGTTCAACGATTATGAATCAATGAATAATGGTGATTCTGTGTTCATGGAAAATTCAAGCACTGTTTTGTTGAGGGGAAAGGTAAGATCGTACTTAAACACAGTGCAGGTAAAACTCTAGAACTTAATAATTTTCTTCATGTACCTGAAATCAGTCGAAATCTTATCTTTGGCGGTCTACTGAACAAGGCGAGTATTAAACTCAATTTTAAAGCAAACAAGCTTATTCATACTATTAATGTAATTTTGATGGAAAAGACTTTTGTAACAATGGATTGTTAAAAGTTGTAATAAACTCACTTTTGAAAGACTCTTGATTCACTCCAACTTGGGATATTTTAAAAGTTGTACAAGTAGAGGAAGTAAGCATTATTATAGTACTTTCGTAGATGATTTTTTCGCTTCACTAATTTTTATCTTTTTAGTTCTAAAGATGAAGCTGAAGAAAATTTTGTGGAGCATAAAGCTGAAGTTGAGAACCATTTAGATCTCGAAAGAAAACACATCAAATTTTATAGAGGATGAGACTACGATGTTGGGTCCTCACACAAAATCCCTAAGGAAAAAGGCATAATTTACGACTTCACCGCTCCATATACCCCTCAACAAGATGGTATTACTGAGTGGAAAAATTGAACACTGAAGAATTTGATGAATATCATGCTAATCTATTCAGCTATGCCATATAATATCTGGAGTGAAACCAATTGTCTCCTTGTTATGTTCTTAATCTTGATCTTCATAAAAGTTTAGACTAGACACCATTGAACTTTGGAGGGGTTTACCTCCAATTTTGGGTTACCTAAAAGTGTGGGGTTGTTTGTTAAAATTATCCTTCCCGATCATCTTAGACCTAAAATTGAAACTAAGACTATTGATGCAATTTATATAGGCTATGCGTCTAATAGTGCGACTTACCGTTTAATCATAAAAGTTGCATCTGGTTTTTGTCATATAAAAGAGTGTAGAGATGTTGAGTTCTTTGAACATATTTTTCATATGAAAAGGATATCCAGTCATTCCTGACACCTATACCCTCATTGGCAACTCCATCTAACAACAATTCACGTGACGAAATTGTAGAAATTAGGAGTAAAAGAGCTGGCAGAAACTAGTTTCGGACATGATTTTGTAAAGACCTTGTTAAGTGAAGTCGATTGGTAAAATGGGAAACTTTGTATGCTTTTATTCTAAAAGAAGACCCGTAGAAATTTTAATAAACCTATGAGACCATTTATTCTAGCTTTTTGCTAGAAGCGGTCAATAGTAAAATTGAGTCTATTATGGATAATAATACAAAGATTCTGATGGATCCTGCCCAAAGCATGTAAACCTCTAAGTAATAAATACATCTTTAAAAAGAAACTAAAACCTGACAGTGCAATTGGTAAATATAAAGCTATACTTGTGGTGTGTTGGAATCGACAAACCTATTGTTTGGATTTTCTCGATACTTACTCTCTTGTCACGAGAATAACTTTTATCAAGGCTCTCATTGCTTTAGCATCTATACATAATCTCTTGGTGCTTCAAATGGATATTAAGATAACTTTTTTGAATGAGCACCTGAGGGATGTGTAATCACAGGTCAAGAAGACAAGGTATGTAAGTTTGTTGGATCTTTGTATAGACTGCATCAAGCTCCAAAGCAATGGTATGAGAAATTTAACCAGACTATCGTTTCTCGTGGTTCTTAATTTTTATGAAAATGATTCAGATGCACGTGTTTACTCAAAAGACAATAACGATGAGTGTGATTATATGTCTCTAAGTATAGAAATAACTAAACATAAATAAACTAGTAAAGTAACGCTAAAAAAATCCGAAAGTGAAGGTTGAAAAATATGTATAATTTATGAAATAGACAAATAGATTTGTATATTACGTTTTTATGTTCATTTTTAAAATCTATCTATATAGGTGAAATACTTCTTCGCATACTGAAAGACGATTTCATTAAATTTAAACTACACATACCTTTGTAGTTAAGAAGCACTTTGGTTGGAATAGTTTGTAATCATCCGTTGTATACAAATCCTTAATTGCATTAGAATGAATCCGTGATTTCAAATTATTTGCTTGCACATCTACCCTGGAAGAATTAAAAAGAGACTAATAATCATGGGTGAATTGATAAAACAGTACCAAATTAAACACACAACTTCATAATCAGAAGCAAGTTAGTTTATGAAAAGGTTGGGATACATTGCGTGAATGAGGGCTCTCATACACCACCAATAAAAATGGTGCATTCGTCATGCATGATGAATCTTAAAGTATCCATAATTCTTAGGATTTCTTATTTATTACTGACTAGTAAATGCTCCTTTAGTGAATTATTAATTGATTTAAATATTATTTTCAGTATTTACGCCCTATTACTTTTCGATATTATACCGTACATTTATACGAATACGGATAATTTATTTATTTTGTATATTTTTACAATATTAGTTGTATATACTTTTCTATACCATACATATACTCCTAGCATGGATACAATTTGTATTTCGTATATTTGTACATTATTATACATTTGGTATATTTCGATTAATCCATTGTGACTGATACATTTTTTATTTACAATTATTTGTTATATCATGTATTTTTTACGATATTATTAACTCCAATATGATTTTAATATTTTATGTATACATTTCTTATACCGTACATTTTTACTTAGACATCTTACAGATACAATTCGTAAATCATATATTTTTACCTGCGCTTATACGATATTAATTACATCTTGTACATTATTTATATCGTACCAATTTACTCAGACCAAGGGTCGGATACATTAATTCGTTTGTATATTTATTATACATCATCTTATTCGATATTCCTTACACCGTTATATATATTTTGCAATTTAATTTGTAGTCCTACACTCTTATATTCCTTATATCCGTAAGGTGCGGGTTAGGGTAGGCGGATATTCTTGCGATGTGATTGATCTCGAATTGAAATAAAATCGAAGTGGAGTCGCCACCGAACTTTGTGGGTGTTTGGACCCGTATGAACCTACTCAGTACTTAGACCATACCAAGCAGAAAGCATGGTTTGCCTAATAGTACTATAGCATAGAGGTTCGTCTTGTAAGCACATAGAATAAGGATTTCGAGTGACTTTCATGACCAATGATTTCAGACATTCTGAACCCTAGGATCAGAGTAAAGGGTGAGAGTACGTGTTGGAAAGTCCCTTTGTAGGACACCCAACCCCGCCCGCACGTAGCGGCCTCTACTAAGATATCGATTGATGTTTGAGTGCGCACGTTAGTAAGACGATTATGCATGACAATCGTTGTTTTAAATCTAGATAATGTGAATTATTGTACTACGTCGTTTAATGCATCTTGTATTTCTTGAAGTTGTGTTTAGCATGTGAGGTTTATTTGGAAAGAGGTAAATTGCCACACAAGTAAAGTAAAGAACTTGAAATGTAAATAACAAGTTACACGGGCGGAATATAACCCAAAATTCATAATACTGCGTATAATTGAATAGCAATATTAGATTTAGAAAAGCTACGTGAACGATTACCAAGTTAAAAGTTTGAGTCGACAAAATAGTGATCGGAAAGACCCTAATCAGCTACGCAGTGCGTTGCGTATTGATCAGAGGATGAGGACTTAGACACCTGGCATCAGGTGCCCTGTAAGATAGGCGCATACCAACATGCGCCCCAGACTTAGAGCAATGGTTACCGGACGTTCCAGGTAGTCGAAGTCAGGACCGGAGCGTTAGTGCTAGCTCGATCCAAGCGTTCTAGAATGTCTCGTCCTGACTTGCCATTACGCATTGCATCCTTTCTGTTATCGACGTTGTGGTTTGATTATTAGAGTCTACGATGTCCGAATTAGCTTCATAAGGCATTCATTCTGAGTCGCAAAGAACAAGATAGTCGATAATGTAAGGCGATAATAGCAAAAGCTACGAAGAAATGTGTGATTGATCAGCAGACATCATCTTGCTATTGCGAACATTAGACCCTCAGCATTTCTGACATCGTGGCTTGACTATTAGATTCTACAATGCTCAATTTAGCGTCAACGGGTGCTTGTTCAAAATCTTAAAGGAAAATGGTTTACGACTTATCGTTGCAAACGTTGGATCCTTGCTTGACTGCCAAGGTCCGTGATGTTCAAATTGGCGTCATGGGGTATTCACTCTAGGTCGTATTGACTTATCAATGTCAACGTTAAGTACTTCACGTATTGATATCATTGTTCGACGATTGAAGTCTACGATGTTCGATTGAGCGTCATTGGACATCCACTCTAAGTCGTGTTTTGAAAGTCTTTGGCATAATATATAATGGTATTTAATAGTTAGATTAGAACTAAACTATAGAATTGCATGATTTGCTTTGTATGTTGTCAACTTGTCATCGATGTGTTTGCATGAGTTCGACACGAGAGTTGACTCGTTTTTAACGAATAAAACGTAGTTCAATTAATCCTAACATTCGACTCTGAATTACTGAATCGATATCTAATATTTAGAAGGTTAATTAAACCATGCGTCGAAGAGAAACGATAATTCATTCTGAGATCGGGAACATGCACAGGCAGAGGCGGGCGCCCGTAGGCGCCCTAGGGCTTGAGCGCGCTGGACCAGATGCTTCAACAGTGAAGCACCTCAATCTGACGCCTGGACTGGTGCCTAATTCGACTTTGGACATAATCGATTATTGAGTATTGATTGTTTTGCAAATCGTTTGCCGAGAGAATTGTGGTCGTGAAAAGTATATGCATTAATTTGATTTAGGAGAATGTTTAGGGTTTGTTTTAGAAGTACACTCACTTCTTTCACATCGGACATACAACACAAGGAAATGAGTGACCGGCGACGCAGGTGAAGTACCCTTGTGTTCATATTTCTCGTTTCGCCACCCCGTACATCTAAGGTAATCGAATTGAGTATTTTATGGTTACAACGGCCTAATTAGGTACCGGTATAATTCAATTAAACATGTCGAGTTGAAGTGATTAATTCATTTAGATAAGTAAATGACGATAAGTAAAGAGTTAGAAATGTTAGGAACGATGAATATAATGTTAGATGTTAGAAGCGAAAAGTAAAGTGCAATAAAAACTAGACGAGAAGGAGAAAGAATAGAAATGGGGTTTGGGACACCCTCAACCTACATGTTCAATGCTTCGAAGTTGGGCTCGTAATGGTATCAACGCGAACACAGAGAGCCCTTTGGGATGTAGATGAGTTAAGGTGTCTTTGTAGGAGGTGTGAATGGTGTGAATGTGCTTAAAGCTCTCGAGTTCATGATCCCTTGAAATGATGGGGTACCTCGATATTTGTAGGGTTGTGATATTTTGAATTTGTATTTGGGTGTCGAAACCTAGATTCTGAAATCAGAACAAAGACACGAAACGCCATATGACCTGGAACTCTGGCGCACACAGTGGGGCAACCCAGCAGTGAGGCACAAGGTTGCGCGGAGTCAAGTGCGTGTTGTTTAGAAGTTACTTGATTTAAGGAATTGATTATACGTGTATTAGATGTTTTGATTGCGCGGGATTATGTATGTAGTCTTGATTTTTTATTACGAGATGTCTCGGTTTTTTGGCTTTGAACGGGTTTGACTTGTTTGGTAAAAGACGGTTTTACTCCTAGAGATGATTTTGGTTTAGGATAACTTTGCTTTACTAGAAATTGCCAATGAGTTTGATTTTTTGGTTGGAGTTTGGTACTTCGTAACGTGTCCAAGTCAAATATCATTGACTACAGTACTTATTTGAGTGTTCAGAAGCATGTTATTGTTCGATCATCATCGGATGTTTGACGGGAAACTGCTACAGACAGAATAACAAATGCGGATGTCTACAGATATTAAATACGCCTTATACATTATTTGTACTGTACTGATTTACTCAGACAAACAGTCGGGTCCATTACTTCATTTGTATATTTATAAATCAGCTTATTCGATATTAGTTACACTATTATACGTATTTTTCCTTCTAATTTGTAGTTGTACGATTATTTACTATGATAATTTGTTATACGATATTAAGTAGTTATTATACGTATTTATTACGAGATTATTATTTCCAATATTATTTTAAGTATTTATGTATGTATGTTTATCCCATATATTTTTACTTAGACGTTGTATGGATAAAATTTGCAATTCGTATATTTGTACCTAAGCTTATACGATAATATACCATACAATTATACCAATACGTTAATCTATGTATTTCGTATATTTGTACAATATTAATTATGTATATTTTTCTATATAATACATATATACTTTCAGTACGAATGCAACTTGTATTTTGCATATTTGTACATTATCATACATTTGGTATATTTTTATTAATCCATTGTGTCGGTTACATTTTGTATTTACGATTATTTGTTATACGATGTATTTTTTACGATATTATTAATTCCAATATGATTTTAATATTTTATATATACATTCATTATACCGTACATTTTACTTAGACATCGTACAGATACAATTCGTAAATCATATATGTCGTCAATCATATACTCCCTTCGTTCCATTTAATTCTTTGCATTACTTTTTCACATTTGTCAATGCACGTTTTCGTTTGTCTATATCTTTAATTACGTATTTCTAAAAGTTAGAAAATTTTGATATTTATAACGTACTCGATTAGACAATTTAAACAAGATTTCACATGACTATATTTTATCTTATATATCAGAAGTTACATTGAGGATTTCACTCAACTATGAATAGTGCCCAAAAAGCAAATGCAAAGAATCAAATGGAACGGAGGAAGTAATTTTTACTTAGACAATGTACCAGATTTTGCATTTGGTGGACTTTTTTTTTTGAGCTTTTGTTATTCCTAAGGTTGTGTCCAAGGTATAAATAGGTCATTTCTTTGGTTTCGAACTCATTTATCCTTGGAGGAGAATTCTTGAAAAAGAATTCATCTTTCCTTAGGGATCTAGCTTTGGTTTAATTTTCATTTTATGTTTGGGAAGAACTTATGTAATTGGGTGATTATGAAGAGTTACCTTTCATCTTTTGGTGTAATTCTCTTACTATCTCAATTGCCACTTTGTAAGAATATTTCTCTTTTCTATCTTAAATCTTTAGATTCTCCTACTTTGTATGTGAAGAGTTAACCTTCATGTTTTGGTGTAATTCTCTTACTATCTCAATTCTCACTTTGTAAGAATGTTTCTCTTTTCTATCTTAAATCTTTAGATTCTCCTACTATGTATGTTATAATGTTGTTTAATATTCATTGAGTAGGGCCATGAATTCTTATTCTAGTTGTTAATCATCACTTGCTTGCGTGTTAGAGAAGTTGTCTATCTATCTATCTATCTATCTATCTATCTAAATTCCTTGTAGAACTCTTGGTCAAGTTGATTTGGATCTTGAGATTTGACCCAGATTAAGGAGATATCTAGTTGTAGGAATTAGTTCATGTTATTGGCGGGTTCTTATTCCCTTATTCCTTGCTAAATTTCATATGCATATTGACCGTTTGCTTGATATGTGTGGACGAATGAATCATTCTATGTGTAATGTTATTGAGCATAGAGTTGTTTGGATGAGAAGATGATAGAAATTAGTATATTATCTTGCAATGTTATCGCTTGAGTTTATTAGTGGATTCATACCATTTTACTCTCTTATCATTTTATCATACCATGTGTTTGTGTAAGTTAGTTTATCAACCAACCACCAAAACCTCACATTATGTGTTTAGTTTAGTTGTTTTCTTAATTTCCTTTTATGTTAGTTTTTGGGTGACATTTCTCTTAGACAGCTGATTCCGTCTAGATCTTAGGCTTGTCTGTTTGGCTTGATTTTTGGTTTGTGGTTGTTTTAGGGCGTCTGGACTTGTCTGTCAAAATTTTGTGTCATTCCATTGTGTTTAGGTTAGCTTTGGATTTTCGTGTCTAGTTTGGCACTCTTCTAGCTTGATTAGGCTTTGTTAACTCATTCTTGCATTATTTAGTAGTGTGTTTCATCTCTGTGGTTCGACCCATTTCCTTGTGTTATACTCCCTCCCTTCAACTCCAATTTACCCATTTGGATTTTTGACATTATTTCTAAACCAAAAGAATCTTTAAAATTCTACCAAATCTATAAGTCAAAATATTATCATGTGGGGTCTTGTTTGATTTGTCTTGACGAGTACAATAAGAATATCAAAAAAATTATAATATTTATTAATACGTAGTGAAAGATATTAACGATTTAAAATGCGTCTCGACAAATGTGTATAAAGAAATGGGTAAATTGGAGTTAAAGGGAGGGAATGCTACGTTATTGTTGCAAACTAGTTTTGGGTATTATAAATGTTTTTGCGTAATTAGGTTTGTCTAATACGACATAGGCAAAACTCTAGTTATCAAATGACGTTATTGTTGCCGGGGATAATGGCTACTATTAGATTTTGTTTGTTTGAGTGAACTCTTTGTTTACTTTTGTTAGATTTGTGTAGTTTTGTGTGCTTTGTTTTCTGTTTTTCATGATTTGTGTTTTTCTTGTGTTTTTGTTTTTGTGTTTAGTTGGTATGTTTCTTCACTCTTGTCTCTTGTTGATATAACTACTCTAAACTTTCCCCAATTTCATGGTGAAATGTTTTACATGTATTTTGATAGATTGGAGGAATTTCTTTCTAATTGTCCTTATTCTTTTGATCTTTGGAACTTTGTCGTGTGCTTTATAATGGTTTGAATGGTGAGACTCGCGAGCGAGTAAATCTATTGAACGGTGGAATTTTTGTTAATGGGTTTAGCTATGCAAGGAAGTTGTCCTTCTTTATTGATTTAGCTAAAGAAACCGATCGATTGGAGTTGCAAAATCCCCCTTTTAGTGATATTGATCAACCCTCTAGTTCACCCATGACACTTACTTGAAAGAATGATGAGAACGTTCCTAGACAACCAAGATAAGGAGTGAGAAGATAGAGCAAGAGCCAAAGAAAAGAGATCTAAAGAGGAAGAGGAGAGATTACAAGAGGAGAAAGAGAAGAAAGAGAAGAAGGCTAGGATTGATAAGCTTGAGGTGATGTTGGCACAATTGAAAGGGACCGTGACTCATCGTGAGACTATTGTTGAGGCTAATCCAAGTGTTGAGGAACCCCCAGTTGATTGTGTTATTTAGGTGGAAGATTTTCCTCCCATAGAACCCATTATGAGACGCGTGTTGGAAGAGTGTGACATGGTCTTTAGCAATGATAGTTTTGATGATAGTGAGAACGAGTGTTGTGAGATAATCCAATTCCACTCTCCTTTCTTTTTGTCAACCACAATTCATTCCACCATTAGTGATGCCTTGCCGATTTTTAGTCACATGATTGAGGATTCCATTTCCCATGATGTTTTTGATGAAAGTGATGAGGAGATGGATTATGAAGGTATATTTGATGTGGAAACCGAGGAGGAAGGTAATGTTGAGGACGTGACCTTAGGTGGAGAGCCACTTGTTACGAGTGATGAGTGTGTTGATGAGGGAGTTGACGATTTCCTTCTTGACATTTCGCTACCCCTAGTACCTTTAGTGAACAAACTTTTACCTAATCCTTGTGTTACCTTTGAATCCCTTCATCCTCGTTTGATTGTCAACATGCATATTCCTTCATGCTTTGAGCCTTGCATTAGCATTACGTATATGTTTAAGCCAACTTCTACTTGCTTATCACATGTTCATAATATCATCTTACTTGAATGGTGTGCATTAATGTTGATTTCTTATCCCCATTCATCCCATATGTGAAATAGCGTGCATGATAGGTTACCTCATGCTTTGTCTAGTTCCGATGTTAGTGTAAATACCCTACAATAATTTGTCTTGGGCATCAAGCTAACGACGTTAAATTAGTATCTTTAGTTTTATTTTCATTTATTTATTTTACTTTTATTTTTGAATTTCGGGAAGTTCTAACTTGTTTGTCAAGTGATTTCTTATAGGGAGTAGTAGAAAGACGGCTTCCATAATTGGAGATCGAGAGAGTTGAGGAATCAAGTTTATAATGGGATTGATGAAAGCTTATGATAGATTTGAAGAGTAAAAAGAAAGAAAGAGGAGAAAAGAAGAGGAAGGGCGGAAGATTTGAAGAAGAATTGTAAAGCTGAACAGGGTCCGCGATGCAGACTGCACATTTTCACCACGGTCTACGCGCAAATTGTGCCAATCCTGCGCAAATTGCGTCGGTTCTCAAATTCTTTATATATATACCCATATATTAATTCATTTTCGTGATTCTCCCTCTGATTTTGTCGGCTGCCTTGCTTCTCCCTCTCAAAATACTCCCTCAAACTCACTCAAATCTTCATCAAGCTTCATCAAATCAACCACAAATCATTCCCTACAACATCTGCAACAACCTTAATCAAATATTCAACAACCCAAATCAATCCTAAACCCTAAAAACCAAATTTGAGTTAATTTTCCAAATTTGTCAAGTTTGATTTTTTGGTCTTTTGGAACGGCCAAGGAGAACTTTTATTCATCATTCTCCACATCTTTAAGGTTGCATGCTCAAGTTTGTCAGTGATTTCTTCTCATTATCAATTTGTGCTTGATTTTTGCTTGAGTTCATTGATTTTGATTGTTTCCTTGTCAAATTCAATTAAGTCTAGTTCCTTATAGTGTGTAGCTTGTTGTTTATTAGTAAAAATTGGTTGTTGTTTTGACTTTTTCTCTAGTTCCTGATTCAGCTTAGTTGTATTGTCATAAGTTGTTTGTATTGGTGAATTTGTCTCTTTGAGTTGTAGTAGTTGTTGCTTTTGCTCACTTTGTGGTATCCTTGTGTGGTGGTGTTGTGTTGCCAATTTTTTGCATATTCTTTCTAGGTAATCCATGGCATCTTTAAGTGCTCCAACTAGGCAAAGGAGGGCTAAGAGAGTTATGGTCGATGAGTATGATGCTAGTGTGGGACTGGAGGGGAGTGAGCTCTCCCTTTACCAGCACCTTTACAAGAGGAGCGTTGTACCAACCAAGTTCCTTCATGCTCCAACCCTTCGAGCATTAGGACTTTGGGATGCGTGCGAGGTTATTCTGGGGAAGCTTGGTCTGGAGAGGTACCTTGATTTGTCTCTTCTCACCTACCGTACTTTGACACATGAATTCTTGGTCACTCTAGAGCATGTGACAAAGACTGATGCAGAACTTGAGCTCATCAAATTCCAACTTAAAGGGGAGCTCCATCAGTTTTTCATTTCGGAGATTAGAGCCACCTTTAGGATTACCCAATATCCTAACGATCAGGAGGTTGCGAGAGAACCGTTGGATGAGCTTTGGAGGTCCTTGACCAGCCAGATCCTTACTCACGATGATAAGCTCTCGAGGATCACCCATTATGTGCTTTGAGTCCTTACGATGTACCTTATCTCGTTGTTCGTGCCTGTCGGGGAACCGACTAAAGTGAATGATGAGGCTCATTCGTGGATCTGGGTCATGTTCCCTAAAGTGGGTGGGTATCTGATTGGGCATCTATCTTTGTCCAAGCCATGCTAGACTACAAGCAGAAGCCGACCGAGGTTTTCATTCATTTGGGAGGTCTGGTTACTATGATCCTACATCTACCAATGCGGTCGACGCGATCATGCAGAAGACCCGGAGGAACTCACCAGGGTGTTGTGGAGATCAGTTTATGATGTCAACGGGCTTAGGGAGGTGAAGATGGTTTTGCATAGATCGCAATCACCACCTTTCGGTCTTTTTGCTTGACCACACAACGAGGCCATACTTAATACTCTTTTGTCCTCATGGTTACCACTTGCCTTACGGCAACAACCCGAGTGATTTCTTCTGTCCTCCGCATTCAGCTGCAATTTTGGTTGTTGTACCACCTTGGGTAGAGAGAGTTGACTTTCAACCTAGGGGTCAGTCATCCCACCGAGAGGTCGGCCAGGAACACCACTTGCATCGCCGCTAGAATGATGTTTTGATGGCTGATGCTGGTGCAGGGTCTAGTGTTGGTGGTGGGTCAATTTGGCAGGACCGGATGCCAGGGTTTTTGGACCGAGCTACGGGGTGGATGGATCTCTCATATTCCCGAACTCAAGACTACTATACCTTTCTTGACAACCATCACATGATATTTACCGAGCAGTTTACATTTCAGTAGGCTTTGAGTAATGAGATTTTACTGCGCCAGCTCCAGCAAGTTATATGGCACCAGGATGACACTGCCTTCCATGGTGACTCCAGGTACTTCTACTCTTCATCGGAGCGGAGGAACCAGGACTTAGTCACTCGTATGTACGAGTTAACACTTAGGCAGAGTGCTTATAAGGTGTTTCAAGATGATCACTACTACGAGTACACCAGGGACTCGTATAAGGATGCATCAGCGCAGGAATCCCTTTTTTGGATGACTACGACATTCCAGCTGATGTAAATGAACCATAATTTTGGTATTGTCTCTTCTTTTTCGCATGAGCGGATAGAGACCGAATAAACCGAGGGGTGGAGAGTTCGGAGATCGAGGGAAGAGAGGATAAGAAGGCTTAAGGAGCGGCGCAGTGGAGCATTTAGCTCCCATTACTGAGTTTGCATTTCTACTGTATCCTTGTATATATTGTTTCACTTGACATTATGTTAGCTTTTTCCCATTTTTCTTTTTTTGTGTGTATATTTGAGTATTCATATACAGGTAGCTAGATTGAATGACAGGCTTTGATAACCACCGAGCCGCTGTTTGATGTTTCACAAGTTTAAGGAGAATCTAATGGAGGTACACCATCACACTTTTTCTCTTTTTGTTTTATGTTTGTAGCTCAACGGTTTGCTTGGGAACTCTCACGGGATACTTGGGTTTTATATTTACCATAAAATCATCGCTTCTTTTAACCCTATTTGTGAGGATTTCACGGGATTGATCAACCTTTCTTATTCACACAAATATGCCTTTCTCAAACACCTAGCCTACTACCCACATAAAAAGAATCTTTCACATAATCATAGGGGAAGTGAGTGTGTGTTAATAGCAAGTGTGGGGTTGTGAAAGTGGTCTTTTAGACCCATATATATTTTCGTGAGTTGTGAGTGGAGGTAGGTTCTTACCCCCTTGTCCTAGAGAGTGGAGTTTGGGCGTAGGTTGGATTTGACTCATTACACCACCCCCTATTTCGTCTCTAGGCCTCGTTTTATTGATTAAGACCACCTATCATCACCTATTCATTCAATTTTCTCTGTTTTAGCTACTTCTCACACAGAATGAGAACATTGTGAAATTTCAAGTGTGGGGTGGACATTCTTTGTATCATATACTCCTTTATACACCTTTGTGTGTACTTATTTTGTTAAAAAAATCGGTGGTCGAGTATGGAGTGAAAATCCGAAAGGGCATTCTGGACAAAATAAAGAAACGAGTTGCGAGCCACCACAAAAAAAACAACTAAAAAATTAGAAAACAAAAAATATCAAAAATATGAGCTAATTTTTCCCGTATCGTTCGCTTGGGAGCTTTAAGAAAGGAGATATAAGGAGGAATTAGTTGGGTAGGATAGATTTTGTTTTTGATTGGAAATTTTTTTATTTTATTTTAATTTTCGGGATCTTCTTGCATGATCATGTGGTATGTGGTTGTTGTTGCATTTTGGTGACCTCATGATCATGTGCATTATGGAGCAATAAGGAGGGAGAAATAAGAAGATCGATGTTGTTGATTGAGTTTAGGTCACCTCGTTAGGCTTTGGGATAAGGCTAAGGTGAACACAAACGCTACTTATGAGAGTCATAAGGGGAATGTATTTTGGTTTGTGTTTTGATAGGAGAACGAGGAAATCGAGTCTTCATGTCGAGGGAGGAATAAAGAGGTTTGATGAGTAAGAGTTTTCACATTCATTTTGATCCTTATTTTTTCTCTTGTTTATTTTGGTGTAGTTGTTTCCTCGAGGGAGTCTTTAATGAAGGAAGGGGTGTGAGAGAAGAGTGATCGATATCCCATGCTCTTTTTGGATTATAGTTTTCATGTTTAGTTCTCGAGTTTACTCAGGACAAGTAAAGTTCAAGTGTGAGGTATTTGATTGGCATGAATTATAATCTTCTTCTTAGGCTTATTTATGTCCATAAGGGTTGGTTAAAATGCTTATTTCCACATTTAGAGTGTTGTGCACTTTTGTACCCATTTGGTGTTTTGTGTTAGTTTTAGCTTATTGTATACTTCCTCCATCCATATTTAAACTTCATGGGTAGATTGGAGCAAATATATATTAAGAAGAGAATGATATATGTGGTGGAAAATGAAAGTTAAGAAAATATGTGGGGTACCATAAAAATTAACCAAAAAGGGAAAAATTGTAGGTAGGAAGTTTAAAGATGGACAACCAGTTAAGAAAAGTAGGAAGAATAAAAATGGATAGATGTAATATGTTTTATTGGTTTGAACACACATCTTTAGTAGTCACAGGAGTGAAGCTATCGAAGTGGACTCGGCCCTCGAACCAAGCAGTAAGTGAGTCATTTTGGTCGAGGTAGTATCTCTCCCAAGTAGCAAGATCGTGTAGGATCGAACAAAGAAAACCAAAAAGCATTGAAGAATACACAAAGAAAAGCTGGAAACTAACAAGGTTGGGGAAGTGGAGCTGGCGTAGAGAGTGAAGAATCTGTGCAGTCGGCGCAGTCTGCACCATTTTCTTGCGCATACTGCGAAAATTCACTTAATGTACTAGATTTTGCATTTTGCGGACTGTTTTTTATTTTGGGTCATCGTTATTCTTAAGGTTTTGTGCCCAAGGTATAAATAGGTCATTTGTAGGGTTTTGAACTCATTTGTCCTTGGAAGAGAATTCTTGAGAAAGAATCCGTCTTTCCTTGGGGATCTAACTTAGGTTTTAATTTTCATTTTGTGTTTGGGAAGAACTTATTAATTGGGTGATTATGAAGAGTTAACCTTCCTCTTTTAACGTAATTCTCTTATTATCTCATAGATACTGAATAATAAAATACTACCTCCGTCTCTTAAAGATTATCTCATTTCATTAAAATATTCGGTCACCTATAATGAGGGAATAAGAAGATCATTAAGGGGCGGAGGGAGTATAAATTAAATTAGATAATAAAATGATTAAGCAACGAATAATTTCAGATAATTTATTCATTTTCTTATGTAAGTGAAAATATTAAAATTTATGGTTAAGTCGTTTTACATGTCTAATTTGAGGTTTTCAAGGTTTCTAGGTTACAATTACGATAGATATAACCGTGATTGGGTGAAGATGTAATTATAGCTATATAATTCCCGATCTACTAGGTTGGAGGAATCATATTAGAGTACGTTCTATACAGGTTTTAATATGATCGGAACGTAAGCCTTGCGGTTGAGATGTAATTAAAGTAATGGTTGAAATTATTGATAGTTCATTACTATAATAAGTTAATTCACCTGATCAACTAGGTTCTACAAATCATATCAACTTATGATCATTACGATCGAGTTTAGCATATGGTCGTGACGTAAGACTTAAGGGTAAGATGTAATTTCACTATTGGTATAAATTGTTGTCGATCGTTGATTGCTATAATGTGTTGTAGACACCCACATTTTGACCGCCAGGTGTCTATAGTAGTTCCCGCCAAACACCCGATGATGATTGGACGTAAACGTGCTTTGATAGACTCGGATATGGGCTTGTTATTATGGACATTTGGTTTAGACGTTTTAAGGAGTACAAATCTCACAAAACCAACCTCAAATCCAGGCCCAATGGGTCGTTTCGAGTCAAATGACACTAATTTGGGTCGAAACCGTCACTAGGGGTAAAATCGTCTTTTAGCGACCGAGTCAAAACCCGGTCAAAGATATTTTCCGAGGCATAAAATCTGCCGTGTCACCCCTACCAATCCGTTTTAAACTCGAATACTACGAAAATCAGCCATACAAAATAATAAACAATTCCGTTTAAGGTAGAATTCGATCTCAAGTAGGAATTCTATCCGGAAACCGATTCAGACATTGACCGAGTACCAAATACCCGGCCAATACACCCTCAAACCAGCCGGTTTTCCTCTTTTTCTTCCCTCACAAGAAAACGGAATTCTCTTCTCCTCAGCTTCTTACTCAAGCGCTAATTCAAGCTCGAACAGGAATCCTATCCAAAAACCGATTCAAGTACCCGACCGAGTGTAAAACACTCGGCCAATTCACCTTCAAGTCAGCCGAAATCCCTTTATTCTTGGCCAAGAAAGCGGAATTCTTATTTCCCTTAAACTCCTACGTTTCCTATCCTAAGCGGTACTCAAACTCTCCTAAGCCAGGGTCGGAAACTCCCTATAAATAGGACCTCCCGTCCAACACAAAGGAGACATCAATTCCATCACTTTTCCAGCCAATACACACGGTTTTTACACCCCTCACACCGAAAAAACAGCCTCCACACACGGTTCATACACAAATCCAATAGTTAGCAAATCCCGACACTTTTCCCGAAGCCTCGGAGCCTTGACCGCACGTCCAAACCCGGCGTCCCAAACCTCCAAAAACCGACACCTTAACTCACCCGCATCATCTCGACACTCCCGTGCCTAAGCCACTGTCCGACGAGCCTTATACCGAGAACACAAAGCATGTAGGTTGAGGGTGTAAATCAAACCCGATTCTTCTTTCTTTCTCCCTCTTTCTCACGTTTTTCTTTCTTTTCGTCGGTCGTTTCATATTTTAATATGGGTCGTTCATCGCATATATTTTTCTAATATCGATACTACTAAAAACTATTTTCCTATATTCTTAAAATATGATACCGATTTTATATAATCGAATATCGTATCAAAAAGAATTATATTAAGATTTCGACGATTTCATTTTATTTTTGTTCGTTCAAAATTCCTTTTTCTTATTTTTCGTTCAAAAACAAACTTTTTCAAAACCTTTTCTAAAGTCATTCCGAATATTCGATATCGATTTCATAATCGAATATCGGATACGACGAATATCGAAAATATAGACCGAGTATAAATTAATTCATGTTTGTACGCGATTAACGATTTTCGAAACAAAAAAAAATAAAAAATCATACCCGTACGCGAGTCGCGCCCGGTCCAGGCGACTCGCGCACGAGTCTGTGATCCGGTTCTAATTTTTAGTTTTTCGTTCGTTTATTTTTCATTATTTTACGAAACGATTTCTAAATTTATATCTTTTCCAAAACTATTCCAAATATTTGATATTGATCTCATAGTCGACTATCGAATATAACGAATATCGAGAATATTAAGTCGAGTACGAATTATGCGATATTCGTACGCGATTTAATCAAAATTTTCCGAAAACCATTGTCGAAATCAGGCCGCCACGCGACCCGCATGAGTCTCGGGCGAGTCGCGTGGCTCTCGGCCCAAACGTGTCTTTTTTTCGTTTTTTTTATTCTTTCTCGAACATCGTTTTTTTTTTATACAAAACAACGTTTTAAACAATATTTTTCAGATTTCGATTAATTTTTTTATTTTCTCGATTTCATATATTTATTTGCTTTATTATTATTATTCAATCGTTACTAACCCGTTTTCTCGTGTTTTTAGCAAATTATTCTCATATTTTCTTTTTATCGTTTTATTAGATTAAAACGAACCCACATGCTAAAATAACTTTGACGTTAGTAGTTTAATATGCATTAAACGACTTAGCAACCCATTTATTTATTTTTCCTCACATGTCTTAGGAAAATGATCTCTGCATATCATTTCATCGTCGAACTAACGCGTGTACACAAAACCGAACGATATCTTAGTAAAGGCCGCTAAGTGCGGGCGGGGTTGGGTGTTCTCGCTGAACTTCCCAACACGTACCCTCACCCCTTACTCAGAACTGTGGTTTCCGGATGTCCGAAACCATTGGCAACGAGAGTCATTCAATATACGATTAACCGCCCAGTCGGCATCGGTATCGATATGCTAAGGGACGAACCCGATAAACTCTCACATCGGAAATGGGCCAGGCTTTAAGTATGGCCCACTACGACATAGAGTGGGTTCGAATGGTTCCGAATAACCATAAAATTCGGTGGCGACTCCTACTTCGATTTAAAATTCTATTCGATCCATCTCATATGGAAATTCTATCGCCTCCCCAAAACCCGCGCTTCGCCGCGTCGGGGTGGACCTATGTCATGTCCACAATTTGGCGACTCCGCTGGGGATTAACTGATGTGTCACTTACCATCGGCATCCTCAGGGTGAGACTCGAAAAGAAATCGTTCGATTAGTAATGTACACGTTTTAGTTCAATGGTTCATGCATAACCCCGTTCTATCCCGGGCCGGTTACTTGTGACCGACGTCCCACTATACCACGGTGCATTCCCACTTGGATGCACTAAAGACTTCGATCGCGGAACTCGCATGGGTTTTACGGCAGGTTCTAAGACCAACTCGGCTTAGGAAGTCCGTCCTGATTTGCGAGAATGCGATCGTTGTTGGTATAGACCCTATTCGACCGACCGAGACTTAGACTAAGAGCATACATGGCGTCGTTATACTGATTCTATGACTACATGCTACTTGATCTTCTTTGGTCTTTTTCAAAAAACCGTCATTTTTTTTTTCTCAAAAAACTTACATCTTTTCAAATCCATTCTTTTTCAAAACCCGGAAAGCTGCCGAATTTAGGACTTATGATTTTGACTCGAAATAGCCTATTTTTAGCCGGTATGCTGTCCAAACCTTTTCAAAAAAAAAGCCCGAAATCTCGACCCGATAACCCCTCTCTCGGTTTTCAAAAAAAATCGGGTCTTCCAATCCGACTTTGCTCGGTTTTCAAATTCAAATTCACTTTTCAAAACCCTCTTCTTCTTAGGACTTCCCGTATTTAGCAGTGTCGGTCTTGTCATAGGTTGTAAGAGTCTATAGCGTCGAAACTCCGTCGATCCTACATCACGGGTTTCCACCCCATCCTAGTCCGCCTTATTTGTCCTACAAAGGGAAGCCCGTTTACACACTGGAGTCCAAAGTCTGGGAAATTCTCACGTAGACCTTCCTTTGAACGGGACTAGGCCCACTTGGCCGAATCCCAAGGAAGGCCCACCGTCTACGGGTCATCCATCTAGAAGTCAGTCTCCGGTCTTTTTCTAGTCTAGTCTTTTCCTCACTCAGGGGGTTACCCTTCAGCGGAGCGATCAATCACGGTTGCTCTAAGGGTCTTGTCTTACACGTGTCTCACGTACCCCACTTTCGAGTAACTTAGATGTCACACCATCTGAGTCCTATCTGAGTCCTTAGTCTCACTTGGGGGCTATTCTCCGATAGGGCGATTAATCACAGTCACTCCGAGAATCGTACCATACACATTTGTCTTAGGAGAGTCTAACCCGAGTCAAACTGGAGTCGTCTCTCCTCCCACGCTATTTCCTATGCCTTGGTGTATTCGAGTTCCGAAGCAAATTTACTGATTACGCGGTGCCCTTACAGACAGGCCACCCCACACTCGAGCCATGACACAAAAAGCCATAGATGAGTTGACCACCTCGTTGGCCCAAATCCAAGACCAATTGAGGAAGATGCGGGAAGACCAGATCGCCATCCTCACCCGGGTAAGTGCCGTGGAGCAAGGAACTCCTAGTGGCAGTGTCGATACTACTGGGCCTTTAGCTGAATTGGCCATCGCAGTCCACAAACTGCAGGAACAGGTCCATCTAACAACCCAAAGCTCCATCCATACGGAGAATGCTCGGACCTACACCCCACTAACCGATGAACTACCCGCCAATCTCAACCTGACGAGTCTACCAATGTTCGAGGGTACTGAAGACCCGGTCCACCACATCCGGGCTTTCAAGGAGTTTATGGCCCTTAAGGGGGTTAAGTCCAGCATGTTCAAGCATCTCTTTGCTTCTTCCCTTGAGAAGCATCCAAAAGCCTGGTATTACAGGCTCGATTCCAATAAGTACAAGACTTGGGACGACGTCGCAACAGAGTTCGCTCGGAATTATGCAGATAATACCGAGATCCAGACCACAATGCGCACCCTGGAGGTCATGGCCCAAGAGCCCAAGGAAGGTTTCACCAAGTACCTTCAAAGGTGGAGGGCCGAAAGTGTGAAGTTGGTAGACAAGCCCAACGAGAAGACACTAGTGGAGGCATTCATCAACAACCTCCTACCTCCCTACCGCGTCCATCTTAGGTATGCCGACATTTCAAACTTGGCGGTGCTTACCGAAATGGGCATTAGGATTGAAGACGATCTTTGACATAATGAAGATCTGGGTGAAGCTTCTACCGAAGGCCATACTGGACATCCACTTGAGTCCTTAGAAGCCGAAGACTGCTGACAACCTCATCCAAGAGTCTAGATTTGGTTCAAGTCCGAGTCTGAGTCCGAGTCTAGGATGTACTATTTCTTTCAATTTCAAAGTCAAAGTCAGAGTCAGAGTCAGCGGTATTCTGTCCTCTTTTCACATTTCAATAAAATCAGCTCATACATACTTTCCTTATGTGTTTCCGAGAACATGATGAACACCATCATACACTGTGAGCACACGCACGTGACTATTATAGGCACATCTATAATGACTGCAGGAAACCGAGCCCGTGTTTTCCTTTTACCTATTCCATGTCTGGTATAGAAAGCCACATAACTACCCGTAGCAGGAGCATATCGAATCCTATGACAAATCTGGGTAGCCTTCTAGTTTGGGTTCAAGACGGGAGGCAAGCCCATTTCCCACAATAAACACCCATCCAATAAGACTAGCCAGTCCCTACCTTAGGTGTTAGTCTGACCGACAAAAAAAAACTGGACAAAAAAGTCAAAAGTCCAAGAGAAAAAAGCAAAAGGCCAAAACAAAAAAGCTGGCCATGATCAAAAAAGAATTATCAACATCTCTCGACCAGACACGGTCAACTCAAATGAAGAATCCCATGACCGGGGCTAAGAGGTCAACCCAAAGAATTCAAAAACCCATGACCGTGAAACGGTCAATTCAAAAATTATCAATACCCATACCATCCAATAGGGGAGAGACAGTCAAGCTGGTCAGCTAACACCACATCTAGCCTTCCCACATTACAACCCTCAAGACCTTCTCGAGACCTAGGCTAGAGACAGCCCAGAATTTTGAGGATTCAAGCTCCATAGGATACACCCTAACCTTTAGGGCCAGACATGGAAACCAGATCCCGCATTATCAACCTGCCCGATCGAAGTCCGAGTCATTTTTTACTCGACTTCCCCTTTACATAACAGAATTCACAATCACCATATGCAAATCCGAGAGCAAAACTCATCAAATCCCCGAGAGCAAAACTCATCAAATCCCCGAGAGCAGAACTCGTTAAAATCCCCGAGAGCAGAACTCGTTAAAATCCCATCCCAATTCTTCTCATTCAAACCAGTTACCAGCCCCAAACACGGGAACTCAAATTGCAGTCGGCATAGAACATGCCCAAATAGTTCACACCACCTCTGGGGGCTATCCCGGAGAACGCTCACAGTCACAGGATCAACATCCTAACTATTCTAGCCCTTTGATCAAGACATCACTGGGAATGCACCTAGCCTACACCATCGCTGTGGCTAGTTACACAGAAAGCCCTAGTAAACTAGGCACCATTATATATCTTTCAATCCACTGAACTACGGCTTGGTTTGATTTCACCACACGTGAATACGTAGGCAGCCTTTCAACAAGGGCACAACCACCCACATTGACACACATTCAAAAAGCGCCATCATTCCGGTCACGACACCATCATGTTCTCAACAGCTAGCTTTGTCATCCTGGGGGCTTCTCCTAGGCAGAAGTTCTCCATCCACTCACAAAATCCAGATAAATTCAAGGAATAAAGATCTAGCCTCCTTTCTATAGTGTGTCCTAGTATTCGGCTTAGTCAAAGACGAGAATCTGTCAGGACTCGGAGCAATACCCACTTTGGAAATGTCCCAAAAATCAAAAATTCCAAAATAACACCAGTCTACGACATTGCTACCACAAAGCCCTGTCGTACGGAAACAGTCCCATTCCGAGGATTCCACCGTATTGCCACTCGCCTAGGCTACGGAATAGCGCAACTTAAGAGTCTTGTCGTATTAGGTGGCCCATCCCCTACCGAGTCACGGTCCAACCCTTAGAGAGTCCAGTCGTGTCTGTCAACTCGTCTTGTCGCGTCCAGAGTCGAGTCTGTCGGTATATCTCTCTCTCTTCAAATTCTCATTTTAAAATTCGCAAAACTTAGCCATTTGAGAAAATCCCTTTCCTAGTCACCACGGGAATAGGAATTTTTATCACACTTCATCTAGGCATACAGGTCTAACCAGGAAGTTCCAGGAATCCGTGTCAGAATCCGATTAGGAATCAAAGTCATCCCAGGCATCCTTATTTCCAAACCTACCAAAAATTCAGGATTTCCTCTTTTCAAAATTTTCAAAAAAAAATCATCCTTTTCTTCCCCAGCATGAGTCAGTGTTTCACCTAAATGTTACATGCAATGTGTTATGTGTCAGCATACAGGTACACCCATGACTCCCAGAAGTTCTAAGTTCCCCAGTGGAAAAGCTCAAGCAACTTTTTTCAGGATATATCTGCAAACAGATATGCCCATAGCTTCCAAGGCAAGCTCCCGCGCAATTCTAAGACAGGATACATCTGCAAACAGGTATACCCATAGCTTCTTAGGCAAGTTCCCGCGACATTATCAGCATCAACCCAGGTATGATTTCTATTCTATGGCTGGCGAGCCCTTCACGCAGGTCTAATGGACCCTAAACGACCCGATCGGAAGGCTGCCAGGTTTTAATCCTTGATTGACCTGGTAGCTACTCCGACTTTTGCCTTGTCCAAGCCTCAGTCAGAGTGGGGGCTCTGTAGACACCCACATTTTGACCGCCAGGTGTCTATAGTAGTTCCCGCCAAACACCCGATGATGATTGGACGTAAACGTGCTTTGATAGACTCGGATATGGGCTTGTTATTATGGACATTTGGTTTAGACGTTTTAAGGAGTACAAATCTCACAAAACCAACCTCAAATCCAGGCCCAGTGGGTCGTTTCGAGTCAAATGACACTAATTTGGGTCGAAACCGTCACCAGGGGTAAAATCGTCTTTTAGCGACCGAGTCAAAACCCGGTCAAAGATATTTTCCGAGGCATAAAATCTGCCGTGTCACCCCTACCAATCCGTTTTAAACTCGAATACTACGAAAATCAGCCATACAAAATAATAAACAAATCCGTTTAAGGTAGAATTCGATCTCAAGTAGGAATTCTATCCGGAAACCGATTCAGACATTGACCGAGTACCAAATACCCAGCCAATACACCCTCAAACCAGCCGGTTTTCCTCTTTTTCTTCCCTCACAAGAAAACGGAATTCTCTTCTCCTCAGCTTCTTACTCAAGCGCTAATTCAAGCTCGAACAGGAATCCTATCCAAAAACCGATTCAAGTACCCGACCGAGTGTAAAACACTCGGCCAATTCACCTTCAAGTCAGCCGAAATCCCTTTCTTCTTGGCCAAGAAAGCGGAATTCTTATTTCCCTTAAACTCCTACGTTTCCTATCCTAAGCGGTACTCAAACTCTCCTAAGCCAGGGTCGGAAACTCCCTATAAATAGGACCTCCCGTCCAACACAAAGGAGACATCAATTCCATCACTTTTCCAGCCAATACGCACGGTTTTTACACCCCTCACACCGAAAAAACAGCCTCTACACACGGTTCATACACAAATCCAATAGTTAGCAAATCCCGACACTTTTCCCGAAGCCTCGGAGCCTTGACCGCACGTCCAAACCCGGCGTCCCAAACCTCCAAAAACCGACACCTTAACTCAGCCGCATCATCTCGACGCTCCCGTGCCTAAGCCACTGTCCGACGAGCCTTATACTGAGAACACAAAGCATGTAGGTTGAGGGTGTAAATCAAACCCGATTCTTCTTTCTTTCTCCCTCTTTCTCACGTTTTTCTTTCTTTTCGTCGGTCGTTTCATATTTTAATATAGGTCGTTCATCGCATATATTTTTCTAATATCGATACTACTAAAAACTATTTTCCTATATTCTTAAAATATGATACCGATTTTATATAATCGAATATCGTATCAAAAAGAATTATATTAAGATTTCGACGATTTCATTTTTATTTTTGTTCGTTCAAAATTCCTTTTTCTTATTTTTCGTTCAAAAACAAACTTTTTCAAAACCTTTTCTAAAGTCATTCCGAATATTCGATATCGATTTCATAATCGAATATCGGATACGACGAATATCGAAAATATAGACCGAGTATAAATTAATTCATGTTTGTACGCGATTAACGATTTTCGAAACAAAAAAAAATATAAAATCAGACCCGTACGCGAGTCGCGCCCGGTCCAGGCGACTCGCGCACGAGTCTGTGATCCGGTTCTATTTTTTAGTTTTTCGTTCGTTTATTTTTCATTATTTTACGAAACGATTTCTAAATTTATATCTTTTCCAAAACTATTCCAAATATTTGATATTGATCTCGTAGTCGACTATCGAATATAACGAATATCGAGAATATTAAGTCGAGTACGAATTATGCGATATTCGTACGCGATTTAATCAAAATTTTCCGAAAACCATTGTCGAAATCAGGCCGCCACGCGACCCGCATGAGTCTCGGGCGAGTCGCGCGGCTCTCGGCCCAAACGTGTCTTTTTTTCGTTTTTTTTATTCTTTCTCGAACATCGTTTTTTTTATACAAAACAACGTTTTAAACAATATTTTTCAGATTTCGATTAATTTTTTTATTTTCTCGATTTCATATATTTATTTGCTTTATTATTATTATTCAATCGTTACTAACCCGTTTTCTCGTGTTTTTAGCAAATTATTCTCATATTTTCTTTTTATCGTTTTATTAGACTAAAACGAACCCACGTGCTAAAATAACTTTGACGTTAGTAGTTTAATATGCATTAAACGACTTAGCAACCCATTTATTTATTTTTCCTCACATGTCTTAGGAAAATGATCTCTGCATATCATTTCATCGTCGAACTAACGCGTGTACACAAAACCGAACGATATCTTAGTAAAGGCCGCTAAGTGCGGGCGGGGTTGGGTGTTCTCGCTGAACTTCCCAACACGTACTCTCACCCCTTACTCAGAACCGTGGTTTCCGGATGTCCGAAACCATTGGCAACGAGAGTCATTCAATATACGATTAACCGCCCAGTCGGCATCGGTATCGATATGCTAAGGGACGAACCCGATAAACTCTCACATCGGAAATGGGCCAGGCTTTAAGTATGGCCCACTACGACATAGAGTGGGTTCGAATGGTTCCGAATAACCATAAAATTCTGTGGCGACTTCTACTTCGATTTAAAATTCTATTCGATCCATCTCATATGGAAATTCTATCGCCTCCCCAAAACCCGCGCTTCGCCGCGTCGGGGTGGACCTATGTCATGTCCACATGTGTCGATTGTCCCGATCAACTACGTTTGACAAATCATGTCAACGAATGAACTATACGGATTTTGTGTATGATCAGAACGTAAGACTTTAAGGTTAATATGTAATTTCACAATGGTTGAAGTTGCTATCGATCATACATTGCTATGATAAGTTAAATGAACCGATCAAATGGGTTCGACAAATCATATTAAAGTACGTTCTATACCGTTTTTGCATGCATATTGTTGGAGTAAAGGCTTGAAAGCCAAAAGATCGAGAAAGTCACTCTCCCACATCGGTGGTGGGGAGCGATTTCTAGTAACTTTTATACTCCCTCCTCCCTTTAGCCTTCAATAAATTGATGAACGAGTATTTTGTGGAGATTGTTGGACTTGGGCTTCTGTTGTGTGTTGACCCGACTTGGGGTCGGGTTTGACTTTTACTTTTTGGACTACATTCGGTTAGTGGACTGTCCAAATTCATTGTCCATATTCATCTCCTTTGTACAGTCATTTGACTGTTACACTCATTTACTCCATTTTATTGTTGCGTAATATTGGTGTTTAAGAGGGCCATAAATTCTTTTTTGGCTCCTCTGCTGCCTGCTTTCCCTATAAATTGAGCATTACTGCTCATCTTTTCGGAATACACTCACAATCAACTTTATCTCCTCTTCCCTTCTTCTTCTCTGATTTCTGGGTTTTAGTTCATATTGTTCCAAGTATATAGCCCCGAGTGGACGGGTCTTTATACTGCTGTGTATACCTTGGAAGCTGACGGAGTTATACGATTACCACCGCGGTCGTTCCGAAACAGTTTTCAACTCAGTGGCGGTCGGCCACGGCACAACTTCCTTATTCGACGTTCGTACTGTTGCCTTGTCTCGACTTTCGTCGCCTCGGTTACTGTCCGCTCTGTTCTTCCTGTTGCCTCGTGTTACTGCATGTTCGGTATTTGCTGCCTCGGATTTCTGCCCACCTCGGTTTTATTTGTTGCCTCTCACCTCAGTCCGTCGGTGTTATATCTGTTGTTTCCTTCCTGTTCGTCTTGCTTGGTTTTCTATTTTCCATACCGTCGTTTTGTTTCAGTCCTGTTTCTGTTTTACTCCAATTTTGGTCAAGGTTTTTTGTCTAGGTTTGGTCTCTTCCTCATTGTTACGCTCATTTTAATCTAACAATTTAACAACTGTTTTTATTTGGTGTAACAATGTCGTCGTTTTTATCAAAAACCATTCCCGACCTGTCGAAGTTGGAGCCCCTTGATGGCAACAATTATAGACGGTGGTCGCAAAAATTATTGATGTTTTTTGAGCAATTAGAGGTCGATTACGTTCTGTTTAACGAACCTCCTATCCCTATGTCGATTAACAATGCTGCCGAGGCCACTCCACCTTTAATTTCTTTCATAAACAAAAATGAGGAGTTAGTCAAAAAATATGAGAAAGATAATAAAACAGCTAGGTGTCATTTACTCAATCATATGACTAATACTTTGTTTGACCTGTTTATGGTCCATAAGTCAGCTAAATTTATTTGGGAGTCATTGGAGAAAAAATATGGGGCTGACGATGCTGGAAAAAAGAAATATGTGGTGGGTCAATGGCTAAATTTCAAATGGTTGACGATAAACCAATTATAGATCAAGTCCATGTCTACGAAAATTTATGTGGCAATGTTGTTAAGGAAGGAATGAAGTTAGATGAAGTTTTCCTTGCTAATGTTTTGTTGGAAAAATTCCCCCGTTCTTGGAGCGATTATAGAAATCAGCTGAAACACAAAAAGAAAGATTTGTCACTCCAAGAGCTAGTTATCCACATGAGAACTGAGGAGGCCAATCGTCTAAAAGATAAAACTCTTAGTTTGTCCCTCAATCCCGTTAAAGATAATCTCGTTGAAACCGGTGGGTCTTCTAAGGGAGAGAACAAGAAGGGAAATAAGGGAAATAAGGGGAACAAGGGGAACACTAAGGGTGGTGAAGGCAAGGATCAGGGGAACAAAAACAAACAAAATCAAGGAAAATACACCAAGGTCGTTCCAAAAATTCAGAAACCAAATACTAATCTGGTGTGCTTTGTATGTGGTCAACCAGGTCACAAAGCTTATCAATGCCCTCAGAAAAAAGGTGGTTATGCTGGTCAAGCTAATCTTGCTGAAACAGACGACATCATTGCTGCTGTCGTGGTTGAGGCAAATCTGGTGGCAAATGCTAGTGACTGGATTCTGGACACTGGAGCTTCAAGGCATCTCTGTGCTAACAAGGAGCTGTTTGCCGAGTTTGAAGTTGTAGATGATGGTGAATGCGTCTACATGGGTAACTCATCCTCCGCTGTTATCACAGGAAAAGGCAAGGTGTTCCTTAAACTCACCTCAGGGAAGACTCTTGCCCTTAGTAATGTTTTGTATGTTCCTTCGTTGCGTAGAAACCTAGTGTCTGGTGCCTTACTTAACAAAGTTGGTGTGAAACTTGTTTTTGAGGCTGACAAGGTTGTAATGTCTCGCAATGGAGACTTCGTGGGCAAGGGCTATCTTAGTGGGGGTCTGTTTGTGTTGAACGTTGATATTTCTACCATTAATAATAAATCTTCTCCTTCTGCTTATATTGTTAAGTCTATTGATGTGTGGCATGGTAGACTAGGTCATGTGAATGTTGAGTCTATTAAAAAACTCAAATCAATGTCGCTTATCCCGTCACTATCCTCAGAAGTGTTTAATAAATGTCCTAGTTGTGTAGAGGCTAAATTTGCTAAAAAGCCAAATAAACCTGTTAAAACTAGACATACAGACCTTCTAGAGCTAATTCACACCGACCTGCCAGATTTTAAAAGCACTATGAGTAGAGGAGGCAAACATTACTATGTCACTTTTATAGATGATTGTTCGAGGTACACTAAAGTGTATTTACTAACACATAAAAGTGAAGCTGAGGATATATTTGTAAAGTTTAAAAACGAGGTAGAAAATCAACTTGATAAGAAGATTAAAAGAGTTAGGTCCGATAGGGGTGGTGAATATGGCTCTAATTATTTAATAGACTTTTGTGAGAAATATGGTCTAATACATGAGAAAAGTCCACCTTACACACCCCAATCAAATGGAATAGCTGAACGTAAAAACAGAACTTTAAAGGAAATGATGAATGCCATGCTTTTAAGTTCTGGGCTTTCCGATGACATGTGGGGGGAAGCGGTTTTGTCTGCCTGTCATATTCTTAATAGGGTACCTCATAAGAAACTAGACAATACACCCTACGAGTTGTGGAAGGGTTATGCTCCCAACCTTAGTTTTCTGAAAGTGTGGGGGTGTTTAGCTAAAGTGGGTTTACCTAATTTTAGGAGGCCAACTATAGGACCTAAAACCTATGATTGTGTTTTCATTGGATATGCTCAAAATAGTGCTGCATATAGATTTATGTCTTTAAGTGATCGATCTATTTCTGAAGCCAGAGATGCTGAATTTTTTGAGCATGTTTTCCCATTAAAGAAAGATGTTGCATCATTGCCTAATTTATTTGAGTTGCCTGTTAAACCTGCTGATAGTTCCATGCATGCTAGGAGTAGTACCTCTGTTGATCATGATGTTGAACCTAGAAGGAGTAAAAGGCCTAGAATTGAGAAAGATTTCGGCAATGATTTTATTACAACTTTCTTAACTGAAAATGCATGTGATTTTTGCACAAGTGATGAGTTTGTTTCTGCCTTTTTAATGGAAGAAGATCCAAAAACTTATGATGAGGCTATGAGGTCTATTGATGCTAACTTTTGGAAAGATGCCATTAAAAGTGAACTAGACTCTATTGTTTCAAATCAGACATGGGAGTTAACTGATTTACCTAAAGGGTGTAAGCCGATTTTCAGTAAATGGTTATTTAAAAAGAAACTTAGACCCGATGGTACGATAGAAAGGTTCAAGGCTAGACTTGTGGTAAGAGGGTTTACACAAAATAAAGATATTGATTACTTTGATACTTACTCACCTGTGACCAAAATTTCCAGCATTAGAACTCTAATCGCTTTAGCTGCTATTCATAATCTTGTGATACATCAGATGGATGTAAAAACAGCTTTTTTGAATGGAGACTTAAAGGAAGAGATCTACATGTCACAACCCGAGGGGTTTGTGGTTAAAGGTCAAGAGAGTAAAGTGTGTAAACTAAGAAAATCACTATATGGTCTGAAACAAGCACCCAAACAGTGGTATGAAAAATTTCACAACACCTTGATTAAAGATGGCTACATTACCAATAATTCTGATTCATGTGTGTATTCAAAGATGTTTGGATCAGATTGTGTGATTATTTGCCTGTATGTTGATGACATGTTAATAATTGGTAAGAATTTATTTGTCGTAAATAAAACCAAACAGTTCCTGTCGTCACAATTTGAGATGGAAGATTTAGGGAAAGCTGACGTTATCCTAGGAGTTAAGATTATCCGAAACTCGAATGGAACCGCCCTAAGTCAGTCTCATTATGTGGAAAAGGTGTTGAGAAAATTTGACCACTTTGATGTTGAGCCTGCTAAAACTCCCTATGATCCTAGTGTTCACTTGTGTAAAAACTTGGGCGAAAGTGTCTCCCAAGAAGAATATGCTAAAATCATAGGAAGTGTGATGTTTCTCATGAACTGCACTCGGCCTGATATTGCTTATGTTGTGAGTAGGCTAAGTAGATATACTCATAACCCTAATAGTGAACATTGGACTGCATTGAGTCGTTTGCTACGATATCTGAAAGGTACTTGCGATCTATGTCTGCATTACGGTACGTACCCTGCTGTGTTAGAAGGCTACAGTGATGCTAACTGGATCAACAGTAATCCAGAGACCAGTTCAACTAGTGGTTATGTGTTTACTATATGTGGAGGTGCTATCTCGTGGAAGTTTTCAAAGCAGACTTGCATAGCAACCTCCACTATGGAATCTGAGTTTATTGCTCTTGAGTTGGCAAGACAAGAGGCAGATTGGCTGAGAAACTTGCTAGCAGACATGCCGTTGTGGGGGAGACAGGTAGCACCAGTCTCCTTGCACTGTGATTCACAAGCAGCAATTGGTGTTGCTAAGAATGATGTCTACAATGGCAAGAAAAGACATATTCGAATCAGGCATGGTGTGGTTAAACAATTCCTGAAAAATGGAGTAATTGCTGTGGACTATGTGAGGTCCGAAGGCAACCTTGCCGATCTCTTTACAAAAGGATTGCCACGGAGAGTAGTCCGTGAATTGTCGAGGGGAATGGGACTTAGGTTCTTAAGTCAAAACAGTGTATGATTTGACAAGAACCAAAGAACCATTCCTATGACATTTAATCCATAGCCTTCATGGTGGTGCTATTTGTGAAGCACTTGATGGATTTGTGACTCTGTCTTAAAGATGGACTTCTATGTCCTGAATGGTTCTAATGAGAAGTGCTAATGAGAAGCACTCAAACCGCCTATAAGGTAAGATGGTTTGGCCGCCGTCAATACCAAGGTAAACGCACGGCCATAAAAGCGTTGCACAATGAAATCGCGGAACAAATATGATTAGAAGGTATGATATGTGTTATGAGGGTCTCAACCGAATATCAGTAAGGAATTCAAATCGAAAGATATTCTCTTATTTGAAAGTAAGTTGTTGCCTCATTTTCACTAATGTGTCAATTCAAGTCGAAAGACATTGATACCTACGTATCCTAGCCTTCCTTAACCCATAAATTCTTCCTTTCTTCGCCTTTGTGGGGGATTGTTGGAGTAAAGGCTTGAAAGCCAAAAGATCGAGAAAGTCACTCTCCTACATCGGTGGTGGGGAGCGATTTCTAGTAACTTTTATACTCCCTCCTCCCTTTAGCCTTCAATAAAATGATGAACGAGTATTTTGTGGAGATTGTTGGACTTGGGCCTCTGCTGTGTGTTGACCTGACTTGGGCTTGGGTTTGACTTTTACTTTTTGGACTATATTCGGTTAGTGGACTGTCCAAATTCATTGTCCACATTCATCTCCTTTGTACAGTCAAATATGACTGTTACACTCATTTACTCCATTTTATTGCTGCGTAATATTGGTGTTTAAGAGGGCCATAAATTCTTTTTGGCTCCTCTGCTGCCTGCTTTCCCTATAAATTGAGCATTACTGCTCATCTTTTCGGAATACACTCACAATCAACTTTATCTCCTCTTCCCTTCTTCTTCTCTGATTTCTGGGTTTTAGTTCATATTGTTCCAAGTATATAGCCCCGAGTGGACGGGTCTTTATACTGCTGTTTATACCTTGGAAGCTGACGGAGTTATACGATTACCACCGCGGTCGTTCCGAAACAGTTTTCAACTCAGTGGCGGTCGGCCACGGCACAGCTTCCTTATTCGACGTCCGTACTGTTGCCTTGTCTCGACTTTTGTCGCCTCGGTTACTGTCCGCTCTGTTCTTCCTGTTGCCTCGTGTTACTGCCTGTTCGGTATTTGCTGCCTCGGATTTCTGCCCACCTCGGTTTTATTTGTTGCTTCTCACCTTAGTCCGTTGGTGTTATATCTGTTGTTTCCTGCCTGTTCGTCTTGCTTGGTTTTCTATTTTCCATACCGTCGGTTTGTTTCAGTCCTGTTTCTGTTTTGCTCCAATTTTGGTCAAGGTTTTTTGTCTAGGTTTGCTCTCTTCCTCATTGTTACGCTCATTTTAATCTAACACATATGATCAAAACGTAAGAGTTAAGGTGGAGATGTTATTCCACTATTGATTAAGTTCATATCTATCTTTCGTTACTATAATATGTCAATTGTCCCGGTCAAATAGATTCGAAAAATCCTATTGTCTGAGTTCTTGTTGATCGTTCATTGATATAATATGTCAATTGTCCAAATCAACTATGCTCGATAAACCATGTCAATGTCTGATCTATACGGGTTTTTGCATATGATCGGAACGTAAGATTTAAGAATGCAACAACACGAAGAGGGAGGCATTTTGAAATTAAAGTGAATCATGGTGATTCATTTGTAAATAAATTACTTCCTCCATTTTTATTTTATCTTCCCAGGACATTTGGAACAATGGTTTTATATTGAATATATAAAATGATAAATATAAGAAATATTGGGGTAGAATGGTAAGTGTGTGTAAATAGAAAAGAATATAGGTTTTATTTTGTAAGGGTATCCGTCAATTTTATTAACTGTTGTTAGATTATACTAACCCCGTCCCACTAAAATTGTCACGTTTCTTTAAAATATTTAACACATATAATTGGAAAATGAGTCAATCTGACGGAGAGAATAGTTAGCGTGAAAGTAAGAGGCATCAAAGATTTTAATAAATCACTTGAGGATCGAATACGATCCTTTCATAATGTCTATGAAAGGGCATTTGATTTCAGGAAGGACTTGGAGATTTGGAGAGGGAGATAGCCACCTTAGGTTCTATATTGTCTTTATTATCTTAGACGATGCTGCAATTTTTTTTATAGATGATGTAAGATGAATATTATTTTAAGATTAAATTAACAATTATTACTCCCTTAAAAAACATACAAATTAAAATTTACGTCCTTTTGAAAATTCTACTCCATATTTAACACCCAAAAATATATCTTAGTTAAAAAATTGCTTCCATATAATTATTAAGTTTTCAAGTTTTTCAGTTTTATTTATCATGTGCTTCTTGCTTACTCTCTCTCCCGTCCATTCAATTCTTTACCTAGGTCCATCATCATTTCCCTCACAAAAACGGTCCTCACGTAAAGAATTGAATGGATGGGTGGGAGTATATATTTTTGACCTCAGTAAAGAGGATCACTTGAAAATATGCATGTTTGGATCACATTCGGTTGTTGTTTACATGCTACACTCATACTAGATTTATGTCGTTAGTCATTATAGAATATGTGATCATTAATGGGTCCTATTACGACAAATTGTAACAAAGGTCTTTTTTGTCTTATGTTATGATTGATGGACCGAATTGCATAAGATAGTTAAAACATTTTATAGCACTATTGATCTCAAAAAGTTATAAGAAATACAATTTCAACTGTAACGCATATACTAGTATTTGATCTAAGTGAGAGATTGTTAGAATTATGGATCTAATATAATATATATGTTGACAATATAATTTGGAGTTATTTTATTTATTTGATATCATTAAACTTAGCTCAATTATGTGATCCGTCACTATAGATATAATACGGGCTCATTTAGGTCATATAAATTATGTGTCGAATAATATAATAGTGTAGAGACTCATTAGGGCTTTATGCGATACATAATGGGCGTATAATACTGTGGCTAATATAGGCTTAGAGTTTGATATCTCTCCCTATATATTATCAGAGTTAAGGTTTCTAACAACAAACATTTTAACGTAACCTCTTCACATTCCATTAGTAGAGAAAATATCAGGTGGGTGTTCCTGTTAGAAGACTATAATTTGGTGATTCATGTTCCACCTACTTTTGTAAAGGATTAGAGCAAGTCAAATAGCAAGCTACAAAAACTTGTAGTTCGCATTGTCACATCAATTTTTCTAGCTACTTCGTTTTTCGGCCACGTACCGCTCCAATTGAATCGTAAAGTCTTGTAACTTGTTTGAACCCACATAATTAATTTCAACCAATTAAAAATTTTCTTTTATTTTTTAAATACAAGTCATTGTAGCTCAAGCTACATTGGCTTATAAGCTAGAAACAAAAAATCATTTCCAATAGTAAGCTACAAACAAAAAATCATCTCCAATAGTAAGCTACGTGCTTAACATTTTGCAAATATTGCAAGCAAGTGCCTAAAACCTACTATTCGACTTGCTCTTAAGGTATACTTCCGATATTCGATATACCAAATAATTTAGTGTGAAGTCATGGTTAATAAGGATTAAATCTAACATAAGTTTTCCGTAAAAAAAATATTCTCCATTTATTAATGTTCTACCCATTTTCCATTTTGGGTCTTTTTTTAATGTTCTACCCATTTTTATTTTTTCCATATTAGTATCTCACATCTTCATTTTTTGATAGGTGTACTTTCTACTTGTATCAACTTTTTTCTCTTTTTCATTCTTTATTCATTTTCGAATTTTGCCTAAAGCAAATGAGTAGAATATTGGATAAGTATCCCACGTCGCCATTTAGTGGCTCAGTTATATATGATTCAAAAGAAGTTTCCTTACTTGTTGTCCCACATTGAGAAAATAAGGAAAAATGAGGCTTGTCCCACATTGACAAAGTTTGGTTGTTTTTTTAGCTTCCATTGTGGTGTTATCCCCCATTGGAAAAATAGGAGGAAGACTTGATGTTTATAAGTTTCCTCTTTCCTAGTGTTATCACTTGTAGTAAAGTGAGCCTTTTATGGAGATGTGTGAGTTTGGCCTTGAACCACACACATGCTCACTGGCCTTGGGTTTAGTTTTGGGCTTTGGTAAAGCACCTGCGAGGCTTTAGCCCACTTTTACGTTTCAAGGATAATTTTTAGCTTGCTACAGGAATTGATGCATCTGATTTGTTTCATGCACCTACCCTTCTCGTTTTTTGCTGCCACCATTAACACAAGTTTTGGTTTCTCCGCCAAGTTTGCTATATAAACCCCCCTCTACATTCAGTCACATCACACAACAATCATCTCTTCTCTTCTCTCTTCAATATTTCTACTTTAAAATATTTTCAAAGTTATTACTTGGCAACGTTCTTCGTAGTGTTCAGTTTGCAGTTTCGTCTACACCGAGGCTGCAAAGGTTGTGTGCTACTGGGGGTCGATTGTCGTGAAAAGCCGTGTGTAGTGTACGGGGCAAATTCGACTTTAGGAGAGTGACTTTGTCACGCCACAACCAAATAAGCTCGTTCCTTCTTTATACTATTATATTGCTAACATAGAACATATATAAATCCAGAGAGTACAATATTTACAATGCTTAAGAAGTGGTATAGCCCATGAACATGCATTTCAGGCGAAGTACTAGAACTATCACAAATTTGGTTGTATGCGAAAAATAGAATTCTACAAGAACCGCCACTTACGCATTCCTCCATTTTAGAGGAAGCGAAACTCATGGAATTATCGATTTCTTTTGTTTTTTTATTTATCAAACAAGACATCATATTAGTAGACTACATGAATTATAATTCTATGTGATTTATATAGGTAATTAAACAAGAAACAAGCTAATAACTTTAGTGTTAATATTTTTCACGGATTCTCATATGGGATAGTCTGACAATAATTTCATTATGAAACATCACATATCATAGATGGTTTTATTTTTATTTTTAGTGTGTTATAATAGACTTTATACTTATGTGATGCCATTTAACAAAAGCCTAATGTATAGTTGACATGATTTTGGAGGAATCAATATTTATTAACATGTACATTTCACAAATTCTCACGTGAGACCGTGTCAAAATATATTTATTGTAGGACCTGAAGTTACTAAAGTAATAACCTCATACGTGAGACCGTCTCACATGAGACTAATTGTATTTACTATTGTAAATAGGGGCTTGGTTTTCGGCCAAGTATTTTTTCCACTATCCCACATTGGTGAGTAAATGTAGTATATTGATGTTTATATACTTCAATACTCTTTATTTCTCAAACTAGTGGGTGAAGAGAGTCTCTTATATGGGATTGCGAGGTGTTTAATTCAGCTTGCACACACACGCGCGCACTCTCGACCTGAATTGTCTCGATCTGAGAGTCTAGTTGGGTTCAGAATTTGGGATTCGGCAAATCGCCCTGCTCACCTGCTCGGCTATAAAAGGGCGTCCCTTCATACAATTTAGAACACACACCATCGTATATCATAGGTAATGTAGTGTTAGCCTTACCTTGAGGAACTACCGGCAACTGCTGATCGCCACCACGGTGGTGGCGAAATAGTTTTCAATGCAGTGGCTCTCATACCACGGCGCTACGATTCTCATTCGGTTCTGTTTGTGTTCCTTTTCATTGTTACTGTTTTATCAAACCAACAATTTGAATACTATTTATTTGCTGTAACAATGTCGACAATTTATAAACTTGTTCCTGATTTGTCTAAACTCCAACCACTCGACAGACAATTATAAACGTTGGTTTCAAAAATTGCTGATGTTTTTTTTAATAACTCGACATTGATTATGTATTGTTTGAGGAGCCTTCGATTCCTGTTTGTGCATCCTCTAGTTTTGTCGTTGCTACTCCTATTGCTTCTATTATCAAAACGAATGTTGATGTTATTGAGAAACTTGAAAAAGATAAGGAAACTGCTCTCTTTCATATCCTAAACCACATGACTAATATCCTTTTCGCTCTGTTTATGGTTCATAAATCTGCTAAAGTAATTTGGGAGTCTTTAGAGTCGAAATATGGGTTTGATGATGCTGGAAAGAAAAAGTATGTTGTTGGGAAATGACTTGGGTTTCATATGAAGGAAGTGAAATCTATTATGGAACAAGTGCACGAATATGAGAATTTGTGTGATGATGTCGTTAACGAGGGAATGAAACTGGATGGTGACTTCTTATCTAATATTTTGTTAAAACGTTCTCCTTCTTCTTGGTCTGATTATCGTAATCATCTTATGCTTAAGAAAAAAGACATATCCCAAAAACAAGTTGTAGTGCATTAGAGGACTGAGGAGGCCAATTGCCTAAAAGACAAACTTGTTAGTCACCCAGATAGTAATTCTATTGGTATTGCTAAAGTTAATTTGGTTGAGTCTGGTGGTCCATCTAATACTCAAAAGTCTAAGGGTAAGAATAAGAATAAGGGGAAAATAAGAATGATCCAGGTAAGAAGAATGGTCCTGAGAAACCTGTTCCCAAGATCCAGAAGCCTCTAGTCTTCTATGTCTGTGAAAAGGGTGGACACAAAGCTTACCAATGCACTAAAAAGAATGCCATTGAAGCAAATATGACTGTGACTGAAGATATTATTACTGTTGTGGTTGTGGAGGCTAATCTCGTGGGAAATGATGATGAATGGATTCTGAAAACTGGAGCTTCAAGACACCTCTATGCTAACAAGGGGTTATTTGTTGAGTTCGAGGAGCTTGCTGATGGAGAATGCATTCGCATGGATAATTCTTCATCTGCTATGATCACAGGAAAAGGCAATGTCTTTCTGAAACTCACCTCAAAGAAAACTCTTACTTCGAACAATGTTTTGTTTGTACCCTCGTTACGTTGAAACCTCGTGTCTGGTGCTTTATTGAACAAAGCTGGTGTGAAGCTTGTTTTTGAAGCTGAGAATGTTGTAATGTCGCGTAATAGGGAATTTTCGAGCAAGGGTTATCTGCCAGGGGGTTTGTTTATTTTGAACTCCATTGCTGATATTAATAATAATAATGCTTCTACTTCTGCTTATAATGTTGAGTCTATTGATGTTTGACATGGTAGACAAGGTCTGTGAATGTTGAATCCATTAAAAAACTTAGAACGATGTCACTAATTCCAAGTTTGACCAATAAATATTCTCTAAATGTAACACCCTTGATTTTTATATATTAAATTTTATTAATATTTTATATTGTTTACGATTTAACTCGTATTTCTTAAATAATTATAAAACAGATTCATTTTTTTTAAATCATTTGAACTAGTAAATTCCTATTTACCTCGAAAAGTCATTTTTATGCTTAAAATGTATCTTACTTTCGTTTCATTCAATTTACTCATTTTATTTCAATTCGAGTTTCCGTTTCGACGGTTTATATTCCTGAGTTCATCTTTATATAAACTTGAGTTCTTATTTTAAACTCGAAACTCATTTTAATTACCTCGTTCACAATCATTTTTATTAATATCGAGAAATTGCTATTTAATCTTTTTCTACGCGATTTCGTACATAATTATTTTTGAAACGTGATTTTAATACTACTTACTCGTAAACACGTTCTTATACGAGTTCCGTCTAGTTATTATAATAATAATAATAATAATTATTATTATTATTTTATTATTTTAAGTGATCCATTTACGAGTTTAAGCGCGAGTCGGGCTCAGATTGTAGCAGACCCGACCGTTTCCCTCATCGGAGTGAGACATTTTCGTGGTTCAGTTGAGAGAGTAAAAAACCGACTCGATATTCTCTCCTATCTTCGCTCCACTTCCCCTCTTTTTGGCTATCTGTTTGAGTAAGTAGTTACTGACTCTCCAAACTTCTCTTCAACCCCCAACACAATTTCCTTATTCAGTCATAACATTGTACGTATCCCTCTTCTCCTCTTCTCGACAAAAAAAAATTGAATTGAACGTACAACAATAGTAATTTATTCTCAACTTTCTAATTACCAGTCCTATTCCAATCTTGAGGGTAATTTAATTACTCCTATTCTCCGTCTAATTTCCCTCTTTTATTAATTTATAATATGGTTTAATACCATATGTTAATTTATTTTGTAGGTTATCATATCAATTCTGACAAAGATGATTATCATAATTGACCCGGATCTCGCTTAAGGTAACACATGATGGCATGACTCGGTATTGCATGATATATATGTTGTAGTTGCTTGTAGTATCGTTTTAAAATCGAATTCTTATACTAGTAAAGGTGTTTGAACTATATTATGATAATATGTTTCGGATCTTCTAAAAGTATTATAAGGCCGAGACTAAAACATACAAATAAGACTTTATTTCTAAATTTTCGTGATTTTAATATAAAGTAGCAAAGTGAAAGTTTTTATTATTTTTAACATAATTACTGCATGTTTCAGAATCGATTAGTTTCCTTGAATGATTTATTCCTCCTGTTTAAAGACTTTATTTTCGGAAAGTTTGAAAAGAGACTACTGTTCATTTTAAGTCTATTATATGTATGTAAATTTTTGTAAATTAATTCCAAGTATTTTTGTCACAATAAAATGTTTACGAACAGATGTCGAAATAGTCCGTGATCTGTCAGTTGTTGTAAAACTAATTTATAACCTTTGATCCACTTTGAATTTAATTTGGGTAATTTACCTACATAAACTTTGAAGAGTTTGGTTAATGTATCCAATTGATTTTGATTTAAAATAAATAATTAAACGTATTTTATTAATGAGATACCATCGGGTGTCGAATTCTGTCAGTTTGTGAAAATACAAATAAAAACCCATGTTTTATTTGAAATTTGGATTTTCTCCAGAAATAAAAGTTGTAACTAAGTTTCTAAGATTTTCAACCCCACTGGTCTTACGTTGTTTTGATTTTAATGATTTAATTACGAATTTTATAGTAAGACAGTGCTGTTCCGGAGAATCTGTAAATTTGTAATTTAATACTTTTAATTACTTATCTTTCAACCTTTTGAGAAATAATTATGATTTTGACTTTCGTTAACTTTTAATCGTTAAATATATATTTATAAAATAAGTATAATGTTTATGTCTCGAGGCCTAATATTAACTATTTTATATAACTCAAATGTTGAACGATTTCTAATTATAATAATACCTATTTTGGAAAGTTAATATTTGAATAAAGTTTCCCAAATTAGAAAGTTTCCTTTTAAGAACGTTTTGATAATCCTATCGAATTACGACAACGACTTTGTTTTGGAGTTATGGAATAAGAACAAGTGTACGGGTAGAGTAATACAGTCTAGGGTATACGTTTTGCCATCAACTATAAAGCTGGTGTGTCTATGTTGAGACACATTGGTCGTTGAACTGAGCATGGTTTGTGTTATGAAGTGTGTATATTTTGACCTTAAACTTAGATATCGCATCGTGTAAGTCGCCGTCGGGTTGAACTGGATTACGGTTGGGGTCCAGGAGGGGTGTACATTACTTAAGCCAGGACCTCGCTGCACGCAGTCCTGTTATAGTTGAGTTGCCTAGTTAGAGACTGAAGTCTAATCTGTTTTGACTGAATTCTCGAACCTAGTTTAGCATGATCCTAGTGAAAGTCTATTCCGTTACACTGATTGATTTCCATAACGCCGTTATTATTATGGATTGACATTGATTTGCAGGTTGGCAATCACTTTGAAGCATTTTACCGTATCATTTTAAATGTTTTCCATTTTCAACTATTTTGATATAATAGTAATTATGCTTTAATATTATGTAATATGGCTGGGAGAACTTCCTGAGTTGCTCCCCACTGAATTGTGGTTTTTATGTTTATAACATGGCAGGTATTATTTTTTCCGGGGGTTTGGTGTGGGCGAGCGAGTGGCGTGGATCCTGCTCCGCTTGATTTATGTTTATTTATGGATTCTTATTCCCATTTGGAGAATTTTTATTTTTAGCTCTTTTGTAAAAAGTGGCCTTTGTATTGAATGACCGTTCTTTTTCTAAAATATAGAACATCAGTGTGTTTTAATCCCAAATCTACAGTGTTTCTGCCACTGTATTGCATTAGATTTATAGGGGATTACAGTTGGTATCAGAGCATCGTTGCTCCCGAAGCCCATACCTGATTTTAGGAAAATACCCGTAAACGATTTGAATATTAATAGAATAATAGTGAGTGATGGGTAGAAACCAAATTAAGGACTTAATTGTTAGGTTACATGTTCTTGTAACTCAATGATTAGCATTGAATGTTTATTTTATTTGTCCAAGAAGAAGATGAGTGGACAAGATGCTTACGTGATGCTACTCCAGATCGAGACAAGGCCTAGTTAGCATTTCTAAGACTTGATGACTCGAGTGGACGACTTGGCGCTACAAGGAAGATACAATGGTGACTTTCCAGCCAGGATTCAGTTTGCTCAAGCTACAGGCCAGATGATCAAGAGTAGATTCCAGTCCGCGATGGTGCAGTAGAACCAGATGTGATTTCACTGTACCCAGATGCAACTTCATTTCAGTTTGGATCCAGATGGAGCGACCGAAGAAGACTGGTGTGCTCATTTCTCTACAAGAGATGAAGAGATCCAACGAGTTCCCTTGTGAACTCCGGAGACACGAAGACTCCTCTCTGGTTACGTTCAAGACCTTAGTAGTCTATGATCCTTGTTCTCTTCTCCTAGTCTCTTCTTCTTCTTCTTCTTCTTCTTCTTCCTCTTCTTTCATTATTCTTCTTCGTTTACTTCTTTTCTTATTCTTCTTCTCCTTATCGATGTTGTTGTGTTGCTGTACTGCTACGGCCTAATGTTGTTCGGCTCTACACTGTCACGTGTTGTTATTCCTGCTGGCCATGGGCTGCCACTGCTCTCCCTGTCAGTTTCTCTTTTCTTCTTCCAATCCTTCTCATATAAATGGTCATCTTCATTCTCGTGGCGAATCCTTGTTTTATTCTCTCATTTTACCCTCTATCCTCTTGAGATTCCTTGGTTAGACTCCTGTCTTAGTGAACCCCGCGATAGTTAAAGATGTTTGAGGTTTAGTAAACCCCTTGTTACATGGTTTCAGAATTGCGAGCTCTACCCTATTTCTAAGCAAGTAAGAACTTTTTGAGGATTAATTTCGATGGTATTAATTGATTGATGGAATTAGGATTGTACCTTAATTAAGTGTTGAGCTTGGATTATAATTTACTTGATTATATAAAGTACTTAAAGAGAATAAGCTTTTGGATAGTACGGTTATATTTTATTTTGATGGATACCTAGTAACTAACTTAGAACCGAAGAAAGTGTAGCTGGTAATATTGCTTGTGGTTTCCTACCTAATACTTAGTGGATGTGTCGTGAATGATTGGGATCATAGATAATTGTTTAAAGGGGTTAACCTAAGTGTTGTTGTACCATTTCAGGTTCTCGTTAAGGTTTTCAATAATTTTGGTTGGCATAGATTAAACCGTGGATCTTATGGATTAGATCATTGAGTCTGAGAAGGTTTTAACCTATAAGTTCTGGAGTTGAGTGATCTAAACTTGGATGAATTGTTGTTAACCTTGAGAAAGAGGAATATCTTGCAGAATCACAGTTTGAACTTATTGTGTCATTTTGAGGAATACTTTAGTGCCAATCATCCTAATGGAATTTTCGATACCTGTGCACCAACGAGATTGTGGCTTCGTTGGGTGATTAAACATATTGTGGTTGCACCATTGCGATTAGAAATTGATGGATTTCTGAGAGACCTTATTTAGATGACGTGCTTGAAAATGTGAGTGACTGTCATTACATTTGAGGTCGAGTGTGCCTAGGTTTGGCTTACTTTCATACCTTTTGTGAAGTGGTGATGTTAAACATGTTGGTATAATCATTTTTGCGGACTTAGTACCCGAGCTTTGTTAAATTGGTATATTTTGTTTAGTGTCCTTTACTCGAGTACCATGGAGTGTACCTCGAGTATAATCTGGTGAATCTTGAATAATTTTAGAGCATTATTGGTTGGTTGGTTTGATCGTGTTGTGGTTTATGGAATTTCGGTAGCATGTTTTGGTTCTGAGTCATTTGAGGATTCTTACCCTGTTGATTGAATGATTGAATAAGTATGTGAGACTTCATATAGGGAATTGTGGTATTTGATAATTTTGGAGGTTGTAGATTGTGTAAGACAACCCAGCTTTCTGATATTAATGGACTTACTATTATTTGGTGGAAATAGAACCGTGAGTAGTGGGAGTCGTACTAGAAGTCTCGAGAATCTTAAACTCCTCTATAATCTTTGAGAGTTCTGTTTGACTCTCGATTTCGTCCTCACCTCCACCTCTCTCGAATTCTACTCCTCCAACGGCTGTTGGTATCCCTTCTCCCCTTTATCGAGCTTGGAAATTTTTGTTTCGATTTAATCCTTAAAATTTTACCCAAACTCCACGTTTTGAAAAATATTTGACTAATTTAAACTTTTGAGTTATCTTTTTTTTAAGTTTCAATTTTAAGCTTTAAAAATTTTGCTTTGTCGTTTTTGGTTGAAGTTATATTTAGTTATTTTTAAAATATCTTAAAAACCTGTTTGAAATTAATTCAAAATTATTTCAAATCTTTAATTTTCGGATGATAAGAGTTTTATGAATATTTTCGTTAAGTACAAATACTTGTGTTTCTGCGACAATTGGATTGTCTGAGTAAATTTAACTTTTGAAAATAATTTCATAAATTCGAGCTTTCATTTTATCTTTGTTGGTGGACTTTAGGATCTGTTATTGGAAGCATTTAATGACTGGTTCGAGATTTCCCAACGCTAAGTTCAATTTCTCAAATTTTGATTTTGTTTTGTCTTAAATCGATTTGCCGAATTTCTTAAACCAATTTTTTTACTGTTGTTTTGAAAATGTTTTGGGTACTCTTTTTCCCTCGAGTTCGTTTAAAAATGTTATTTAAACATCGTTATTTTATCAAATAACTCTACCTTGCATTTTTAATAATTTGAAAAGTTTTCAAGTTTCAGGTAGCTTAACCCAGTTAATCTTGAGATAAATTTGTGGATTCGACTTCATATCTCATTTGAAGTTTTAAAATTTTCTTTTTAAATAAAATTTTTGATGCGAGTTAAGCATTCTCATTTTGTTCAAGTGAAATAACTTTGTTTTGTGTTATATTTTCGTGCTCCTGTAAGTTTCGGGGACGAAACTTTTTTTTAGTGTGGAAGGTTGTAACACCCCTGATTTTTATATATTAAATTTTATTAATATTTTATTTTTTTACGATTTAACTCGTATTTCTTAAATAATTATAAAATAGATTCATTTTTTTTAAACCGTTTGAACTCGTAAAATCCTATTTACCTCGAAAAGTCATTTTTATGCTTAAAATGTATCTTACTTTCGTTTCATTCGATTTACTCATTTTATTTCTATTCGAGTTTCTGTTTTGACGGTTTATATTCCTGAGTTCATCTTTATATAAACTTGAGTTCTTATTTTAAACTCGAAACTCATTTTAACTACCTCGTTCGCAATAATTTTTATTAATATCGAGAAATTGCTATTTAATCTTTTTCTACGCGATTTCGTACATAATTATTTTTGAAACGTGATTTTAATACTACTTTCTCGTAAACACGTTCTTATACGAATTCCGTCTAGTTATTATTATTATTATTATTATTATTATTATTATTATATTTTTTTTAAGTGATCCATTTATGATTTTAAGCGCGAGTCGGGCTCAGATTGTAGCAGACCGACCGTTTCTCTCATCGGACTGAGAGATTTTCGTGGTTCAGTTGAAAGAGTCAAAAACCGACTCGATATTCTCTCCTATCTTCGCTCCACTTCCCCTCTTTTTGGCTATCTGTTTGAGTAAGTAGTTACTGACTCTCCAAACTTCTCTTAAACCCCCCAACACAATTTTCTTATTCAGTCATAACATTGTACGTATCCCTCTTCTCTACAAAAAAAATTGAATTGAACGTACAACAATAGTAATTTATTCTCAACTTTCTAATTACCGATCCTATTCCAATCTTGAGGGTAATTTAATTACTCCTATTCTCTGTCTCATTTCCCTCTTTTATTAATTTATAATATGGTTTAATACCATATGTTAATTTATTTTGTAGGTTATCATATCAATTCCGACAAAGATGATTATCTTAATTGACCCGGATCTCGCTTAAGGTAACACATGATGGCATGACTCGGTATTGCATGATATATATGTTGTAGTCGCTTGTAGTATCGTTTTAAAATCGAATTCTTATACTAGTAAAGGTGTTTGACCTATATTATGATAATATGTTTCGGATCTTCTAAAAGTATTATAAGGCCGAGACTAAAACATACAAATAAGACTTTATTTCTTAATTTTCATGATTTTAATATAAAGTAGCAAAGTGAAAGTTTTTATTATTTTTAACATAATTACTGCATGTTTCAGAATCGATTAGTGTTTTTGAACGATTTATTACTCCTGTTTAGAGACTTTATTTTCGGAAAGTTTGAAAAACGTCTACTGTTTATTTTGAGTCTATTATATGTATGTAAGTTGTCGTAAATTAATTCCAAGTATTTTTGTCACAATAAAATGTTTACGAACAGATGTCGAAATAGTCCGCGAATCTGTCAGTCGTTTTAAAACTAATTTATAACCTTTGATCCACTTTGAATTTAATTTGGGTAATTTACCTACATAAACTTTGAAGAGTTTGGTTAATGTTTCCAATTGATTTTGCTTTAAAATAAATTATTAAACGTATTTTATTAATGAGATACCATCGGGTGTCGAATTCTGTCAGTTTGTGAAAATACAAATAAAAACCCATGTTTTATTTGAAATTTGGATTTTCTCCAGAAATAAAAGTTGTAACTAAGTTTCTAAAGTTTTCAATCCCACTGGTCTTACGTTGTTTTTATTTTAATGATTTAATTACGAATTTTATAGTAAGACAGTGCTGTTCCGGAGAATCTGTAAATTTGTAATTTAATACTTTTAATTACTTATCTTTCAACCTTTTGTGAAATAATTATGATTTTGACTTTCTTTGACTTTTAATCGTTAAATATATATTTATAAAATAAGTATAAGGTTTATGTCTCGAGGCCTAATATTAACTATTTTATATAACTCAATCGTTGAACGATTTCTAATTATAAATGATACCATGAGCGCTTTAGGGCGTCCCCAAGATATGTTTTCAGATACCGCGATACAATTACAACCCGTCTTCGCTCAATGGATACAAAACATCCATGCTGTTGCGCATAGCGCAACGGCTCCAGGCGCAACAGCGAGCACCAGTTCGACTTGGGGAGGTGGTGGTTTAGTAGCAGTGGGTGGCAAAGTCGCTTTGTTACCCATTCCTTTAGGGACCGCGGATTTTTTGATCCACCATATTCATGCTTTTACAATTCATGTAACGGTCCTGATACTTTTAAAGGGTGTTCTATGTGCTCGTAGCTCTAATTTGATACCAGATAAAGCTAATCTTGGTCTTGGGTTTCGTTTCCCTTGTGATGGGCCTGGAAGAGGGGGAACATGTCAAGTATTAGCGTGGGATCATGTATTCTTAGGGCTGTTCTGGATGTACAACGCAATTTCAGTAGTAATATTCCATTTTAGTTGGAAAATGCAGTCAGACGTTCGGGGTAGTTTAAGTGATCAAGGGGTGGTAACTCATATCACGGGAGGAAAAACCTGTTTTGTAAAGTTAATATTTGAATAAAGTTTCCCAAATTAGAAAGTTTCCTTTTAAGAACGTTTTGATAATTTTATCGAATTACGACAACGACTTTGTTTTGGAGTTATGGAATAAGGACAAGTGTACGGGTAGAGTAATACAGTCTAGGGTCTACGTTTTGCCATCAACTATAAAGCTGGTGTGTCTATGTTGAGACACATTGGTCGTTGAACTGAGCATGGTTTGTGTTCAGGAGTGTGTATATTTTGATCTTAAACTTAGATATCGCATTGTGTAAGTCGCCGTCGGGTTGAACTGGATTACGGTTGGGGTCCAGGAGGGGTGTACATTACTTAAGTCAGGACCTCGCTGCACGCAGTCCTGTTATAGTTGAGTTGCCTAGTTAGAGACTGAAGTCTAATTTGTTTTGACTGAATTCTCGAACCTAGTTTAGTATGATCCTAGTGAAAGTCTATTCCGTTACACTGAGTGATTTCCATAACGCCGTTATTATTATGGATTGACATTGATTTGCAGGTTGGCAATCACTTTGAAGTATTTTACCGTATCATTTTAAATGTTTTCCATTTTCAACTATTTTGATATAATAGTAATTATGCTTTAATATTATGTAATATGGCTGGGAGAACTGCCTGAGTTGCTCCCCACTGAATTGTGGCTGTTATGTTTATAACATGGCAGGTATTATTTGTTTCGGGGTTTGGTGTGGGCTAGCAAGTGGCGTGGATCCTACTCCGCTTGATTTATGTTTATTTATGGATTCTTATTCCCATTTGGAGAATTTTTATTTTTAGCTCTTTTGTAAAAAGTGGCCTTTGTATTGACTGACCGTTCTTTTTCTAAAATATAGAACATCAGTGTGTTTTAATCCCAAATCTACATTGTTTCCGCCACTGTATTGCGTTAGAATTTATAGGGGATTACACTAAATGTGCTAGCTATGTTGAGGCTAAGTTTACGAAAAAAACCTAGTAAACTAGTTAAAAATAGGGAAACGGGTATTCTTGAATTGATTCTAACCGACCGAGCTGATTTCAAAAGTACTATGAGTCGAAGTGGTAAATATTATTATGTCTCTTTTATTGATGACTGTTATAGATATACTAGAGTATACCTGCTTAGGAATAAGGATGAAGCAAGACAATTGTTTATAAAATTCAAGAATGAGGTCGAAAATCAACTCGGTTGGAATATTAAAAGGGTTAGGTCCGATAGAGAGGCGAATATGGCTCTGACTATTTAATCGACTTCTGTGAGAAGAATGGACTAATCCATGAGTCGAGTTCATTCTATCAACCACAATCAAATAGAGTAGCTGAACGAAAAAATAGAACGTTAAAGGAAATGATGAATTTTATGCTTTTAAGTTCTGGTCTATCTAACGATATGTGGGGGAAGTGGTGCTTTCTGCTTGTTATATTCTTAATCATGTACCACATAAAAAAATTGTCAAGACACCCTACGAAATCTGGAAGGGCTATCCTCCTAACCTAAGTTTCCTTAGAGTATGGGGTTGTTTGGCTAAGGTGGGTTACCCAACTTTAGGAGACCTACACATTTGGACCAAAAACTTATGATTGTGTGCTTATTGGGTATGCTCTTATAGATTTATCTCATTGAATGATCATTCTATATCTGAAGCTAGAGACGCTGAATTTTTTTAGCATGTTTTTCCTCTCAAGAAGAATGTTGTGGCATTGCCTGATTTGTCTGATTTACCTGTTGCTTATGTCCGAAACTCTCTGCATGCTAGTACTAGTACTTCCGTTGGTCACAATGTTGAACCTAGAAGGAGTAAAAGACCTAGAGTTGAAAAGTCTTTTCGTAATGATTTTGTGACAATGTTCCTATCTGAGCATGGATACGCAGTTTGTGCTAGGGAAGAATTGTTTCAGCCTTTTTAATATAAGAAAATCCAAAACGTATAATGCAGCAATGAAATCCATTGACGCTAATTTTTGGAAAGATGCTATTAAAAGTGAACTTGATTCTATTATGGCTAACCATACTTGGGAGTTAACTGATGGCACAATCGAAAGGTTCAAAGCAAGACTTTTTGTTGAAGGGTTTACACAAAAGAAAGATATTGATTATTTTGATACTTATTCTCCTATGACTAAAATATCGACTACTAGAACTCTTATCGCTTTTGCTGTCATTCATAATCTAGTTGTACATCAGATGGATGTTAAAACTGCTTTCCTGAAAGGTGAACTAAGGGAAGAAATTTTTATGTCGCAACCAGAGGGTTTTGTAGTTAATGGTCAAGAGGATAAGATGTGTAAACTTAACAACTCATTATATGGTTTGAAACAAGCACCTAAATAGAGGTATGAGAAGTTTAGCAACACTTTGGTACAAAATGGTTATTTGGTTGATAATTCTAATTCTTGTGTGTATTCGAAAGTGCTAGAATCTGATTGTGTGATCATTTGCCTATATGTTCATGATGTTGATACTTGGTAATAATTTGGATGTTGTTATTAAAACCAAATAATTTTTGTCATTACAATTTGAGATGAAGGACGTAGGAGAAGATGATGTTATCCTAGAAGTTAAGGTTATCCGAAACTCAAGTGGAATTTGCTTAAGTCAATCTCACTATTGTACAAAGTGTTAGAAAAGTTTAACTACACAGACGTTGTCCCTGCTAGAAATCCATATGATGCTAGTATACCTCTATGTAAGAATTTGGGTAAGAGTGTATCCCAAGAAGAGTATGTTAAAATCAGATGAAGTATTATGTTTTAATGAATTGTGCTCGACCTGATATTGCATATGCTGTTAGTAGATTAAGTTGATATACCCATAACCCAAGTTATGAAAATTGGAATGTTGTTAATCATTTAGTAAAGTATCTAAAAGGAACTGCAGACGTGTTTGCATTACAGTAAATTCCCCGCCGTGTTGGAAGGGTACTGTGATGCAAATTGGGTCGATGGTAACCATGAAATTAATTCTACTTGTGGTTATGTGTTTACCATGGGTAGAGGAGCTATATCACGGAAGTCTTCAAAAAAGACTTGTATGATTCACTCTACCATGGAATCTAAGTTCATTGCTCTTGAGTTAGCAGGACAAGGGGCAGATTGGTTAAGAAACCTACTAGCGGACATACCAATTTGGGGAGGACGGTTGGCATCGGTCTCTCTTCGTTGTGATTCGCAAGCTGCCATATGCGTGACTAAGAATAATGTCTACAATGCGAAAAAATGACATATACGAATTAGACACGCCACAGTTAGACAACTTCCGAAAAACAGAGTGATTGCTATAGACTATGTGAAGTCCGAAAGCAACATTGTTGATCCCTTGACAATAGGATTGACTAGGAGACTAGTAATTAAGACTTCAAGGGAAATGGGCCTTAAGACTGTAAGTCAAGTAAAGAGTGTGACACTTGATTAAGTTTAAGGTCCTCATTCCTAAGATGTTTACTGATTCATAGCCTTTATGATGGTGCTTTGAGACGCACTTGATGAATCACATGTTGGACTTATGTCCTTAATATGGCTTGTGACAGAATTACTATTGAGAAGTGCTTAAGCCACCTACGTAAGTGTGGAGACCACGAGATTAAGAGAAGTCTTATTCCTACTTATAAGGACCAAGGAAGATGCATGGCTTAAAGAGTGTGTTGCACTTAGATCGCGGAACGACCATAATCTTTAAGGTATGACATGTGTTGCGAGGGATATAGCCGAAGCTCAATAAGAAAATTCAAATCGCAAGATATTTATCTTGTTGTAAGTAAGTTGTTACCGCACTTCACTAATGTGTCAATTCAAATTAAAAGATATTGATACCTAAGTGTTCAATCCTTCCTTTACCCAGAATTTTTCCTCTTCTGTCTTCTCTGTCACCTCTAGTGGGAGATTATTGGAAATATTGGCTTGATTTTTAGTGAAATATTTTTCCACTATCCCACATTAGTGAGTAAATGAAGTATATTGATGTTTATGTACTTCACTACTCTTTCCTTCTCTAACTTGTGGGTGAAGGGGGCCTTTTATATAGGCTTGCAAGGTGCTTAACTCAACTTGAAGGGGGCCTTTTATATAGGTCTGACCGGGGGCGGGTGGGGTTCGGGGTTTGGCAAATCATTCCAAAGTGTTGGGTTTCGAGTGGGGTGATTCCGGGAACTGTAGTGTTTGTTAGAGGAAAAGGCGTAACAAAGGAGAAGAGGAAAACTAAAATCAAACCGATGCGAGAACAAAACCGAAGGCAACAGAGGAGACCGAGATAGGCAGCAGGCAACTAAAGACCAAGAAAGGCAGCAGGCAACCGAACAAGACTGGTATAAAACTGAGGTGGACACGAGACCGAGGCAACAGGCAGCAAACGGAATGACAGTGACTCAGAATTACTGTAGACCGAGAAGCAGGCAGGAGAGAAACCCAATTGAAGGTGCTGTGTCGTGGTACACGCCACTGACTTGAAAACTATTACGGCTCGACCGTGGTGGTTATCGACTCGTACCGATAGTTCCCCAAGGTGAACACAACAGCTACCTGACCCGACCACTCGAGGCAGGGAGCTTTGGAAAAACACAATCTTAACCTAGAAATTAGAGAGGAGAGATAGGAGTGTAGAGAATGCTTTTGTTTGTGTTGTGTGATTGTTGTATTGTTACTGTTGGTTTCTTATACCACGAGGCAGAAGAAGTGCACTATTTATACACCAATTTGTGCACACAAGAGGAGCCAAAAAATGAATTAAGAGGGGTCTTAATTCAGGTCATCAATGGGCGATAAACAGCATTGAAGAAGATGGATACTATAACAGTCATATTTGACTGGATGAATCGGGACATGCTCCTGAATCTGGACGTTCCAACACACACAAAAAAGAAAGAACCCAAACCCGAGCCAAGTCGGGTCGACGTACGGGGTAAAGGCCCAATCCACAACTCTTCACAAAATATCCAATACCGATGTGGGAGAGGCAAAAGATCAAGTTGGCTTTTCAAGCCTTTACTACCAACAATCCCCCACAAAGGCGAAGAAAAGACGAGACAATTCTGGGTTAAGGAAGGATTGGATACTTAGGTATCAATGTATTTCGACTTGAATTGACACATTAGTGAAAATGAGGCAACAACTTACTTTCAAATAAGAGAATATCTTTCGATTTGAATTCCTTACTGATTTTCGGTTGAGACCCTCACAACACATATCATACCTTCAAATTGTGTTTGTTCCGCTATTTCAATGTGCAACGCTTTTACAAGGCCATGCGTTTACCTTGGTATAACAAGTGTTTTAGTAAGACTTTTCATAGTCAAACATAGACGGCGGCCAAACCATCTCACCCGTATAGGTGGTTCAAGTACTTCTCAACAGTACTTCTCACTAGAACCATTAAGGACGTAAGAGTCCATCCTGTAAAACAAAGTCGCAAATCCATCAAGTGCTTCTCAAACAGCACCACCATGAAGGCTATGGATTAAATGCCATAGGAATAGTTCTTTGGTTCATGTCAAATCATGCACTGTTTTGACTTAAGAACCTAAGTCCCATTCCCCTCGACAATTCACGGACTACTCTCCGTGACAATCCTTTTGTAAAGAGATCGGCAAGGTTGCTTTCAAACCTCACATAGTCCACAGCAATTACTCCATTTTTCAGGAATTGTTTAACCACTCCATGTCTGATTCGAATATGTCTTTTCTTGCCATTGTAGACATCATTCTTAGCAACACCAATCGCTGCTTGTGAATCACAATGCAAGGAGACTGGTGCAACCCGTCCCCCCCACAACGGCATGTCTGCTAGCAAGTTTCTCAGCCACTCTGCCTCTTGTCCTGCCAACTCAAGAGCAATAAACTCAGATTCCATAGTGGAGGTTGCTATGCAAGTCTGCTTTGAAGACTTTCACGAGATAGCACCTCCACCTATGGTAAACACATAACCACTAGTTGAACTGATTTTGGGATTAATGTTGATCTAGTTAGCATCACTGTAACCTTCTAACACTGCAGGGTACATACCATAATGCAGGCATAGATCGCTAGTACCTTTCAGATATCGTAGTAAACGGCTCAAAGCAGTCCAGTGTTCACTACTAGGGTTATGAGTATATCTACTGAGCCTACTCACAGCATAAGCAATATCAGGCCGAGTGCAGTTCATGAGAAACATTACACTTCCTATGATTTTAGCATATTCTTCTTGGGAGACACTTTCGCCCAAGTTTTTACATAGATGAACACTAGGATCATAGGGAGTTCTAGCAGGCTCAACATCAAAGTGGTCAAATTTTCTCAAACACCTTTTCCACATAATGAGACTGACTTAGGGCGATTCCATTAGAGTTTTGGATGATCTTATCTCTTAGGATAACGTCAGCTTTCCCTAAATCTTTCATCTCAAACTGTGATGACAAGAACTGTTTGATTTTATTTACGACAAATAAATTCTTACCAATTATTAACATGTCATCAACATACAGGCAAATAATCACACAATCTGATCCAAACATCTTTGAATACACACATGAATCAGAATTATTGGTAATGTAGCCATCTTTAATCAAGGTATTGTGAAATTTTTCATACCACTGTTTGGGTGCTTGTTTCAGACCGTATAGTGATTTTCTTAGTTTACACACTTTACTCTCTTGACCTTTAACCACAAACCCCTCGGGTTGTGAGATGTAGATCTCTTCCTTTAAGTCTCCATTCAAAAAAGTTGTTTTTACATCCATCTGATGTATCACAAGATTATGAATAGCAGCTAAAGCGATTAGAGTTCTAATGGTGGAAATTTTGGTCACTGGTGAGTAAGTATCAAAGTAATCAATATCTTTCTTTTGTGTAAACCCTCTTACCACAAGTCTAGCCTTGAACCTTTCTATCATACCGTCGGGTCTAAGTTTCTTTTTAAATAACCATTTACTGGAAATCGGTTTACACCCTTTAGGTAAATCAGTTAACTCCCATGTCTGATTTGAAACAATAAAGTCTAGTTCACTTTTAATGGCATCTTTCCAAAAGTTAGCATCAATAGACCTCATAGCCTCATTATAGGTTTTTGGATCTTCTTCCATTAAAAAGGCAGAAACAAACTCATCACTTGTGCAAAAATCACATGCGTTTTCAGTTAAGAAAGTTGGAATAAAATCATTGCCAAAATCCTTCTCAATTCTAGGCCTTTTACTCCTTCTAGGTTCAATATCATGATCAACAGAGGTACTACTCCTAGCATGCAAGGAACTATCAGCAGGATTAACATGCAATTCAGGCAATGATGCAACATCTTTCTTTAATGGGAAAACATGCTCAAAAAATTCAGCGTCTCTAGCTTCAGAAATAGATCGATCACTTAAAGACATAAATCTATATGCAGCACTATTTTGAGCATATCCAATGAAAACACAATCATAGGTTTTAGGTCCTATAGTAGGCCTCCTAAAATTAGGTAAACCCACTTTAGCTAAACACCCCCACACTCTCAGGAAACTAAGGTTGGGAGCATAACCCTTCCACAACTCGTAGGGTGTCTTGTCTAGTTTCTTATGAGGTACCCTATTAAGAATATGACAGGCAGACAAAACCGCTTCCCCCCACATGTCATCAGAAAGGCCAGAACTTAAAAGCATGACATTCATCATTTCCTTTAAAGTTCTGCTTTTACGTTCAGCTACTCCATTTGATTGGGGTGTGTAAGGTGGACTTTTCTCATGTATTAGACCATATTTCTCACAAAGGTCTATTAAATAATTAGAGCCATATTCACCACCCCTATCGGACCTAACTCTTTTAATCTTCTTATCAAGTTGATTTTCTACCTCGTTTTTAAACTTTACAAACATATCCTCAGCTTCACTTTTATATGTAAGTAAATACACTTTAGTGTACCTAGAACAATCATCTATAAAAGTGACATAATAATGTTTGCCTCCTTTGCTCATAGTGCTTTTAAAATCTTCTAGGTCGGTGTGAATTAACTCTAGAAGGTCTGTATGTCTAGTTTTAACAGGTTTATTTGGCTTTTTAGCAAATTTAGCCTCTACACAACTAGGACATTTATTAAACCCTTATGAGGATAGTGACGGGATAAGCGACATTGATTTGAGTTTTTTAATAGACTCAACATTCACATGACCTAGTCTACCATGCCACACACCAATAGACTCAGCAATATAAGCAGAAGAAGAAGATTTATTATTAATGGTAGAAATATCAACATTCAACACAAACAGACCCCCACTAAGATAGCCCTTGCCCACAAAGTCTCCATTGCGAGACATTACAACCTTGTCAGCCTCAAAAACAAGTTTCACACCAACTTTGTTAAGTAAGGCACCAGACACTAGGTTTCTACGCAACGAAGGAACATACAAAACATTACTAAGGGCAAGAGTCTTCCCTAAGGTAAGTTTTAGAAACACCTTGCCTTTTCCTGTGATAATAGCGGAGGAGGAATTACCCATGTAGACGCATTCACCATCATCTACAGCTTCAAACTCGGCAAACAACTCCTTGTTAGCACAGAGATGCCTTGAAGCTCCAGTATCCATAATCCAGTCACTAGCATTTGCCACCAGATTTGCCTCAACCACGACAGCAGCAATGACGTCGTCTGTTTCAGCAAGGTAAGCTTGACCAGCATGACCACCTTTTTTCTGAGGGCATTGATAAGCTTTGTGTCCTGGTTGACCACATACAAAGCACACCAGATTAGTATTTGGTTTCTGAATTTTTGGAACGGCCTTGGTGTATTTTCCTTGATTTTGTTTGTTTTTGTTCCCCTGATCCTTTCCTTCACCACCCTTAGTGTTTCCCTTGTTCCCCTTATTTCCCTTATTTCCCTTCTTGTTCTCTCCCTTAGAAGACCCACCGGTTTCAACGAGATTAGCTTTAACGGGATTGAGGGACAAACTAAGAGTTTTATCTTTTAGACGATTGGCCTCCTCAGTTCTCATGTGTATAACTAGCTCTTGGAGTGACAAATCTTTCTTTTTGTGTTTCAGCTGATTTCTATAATCGCTCCAAGAGCGGGGAAATTTTTCCAACAAAACATTAGCAAGGAAAACTTCATCTAACTTCATTCCTTCATTAACAACATCGCTACATAAATTTTCGTAAACATGAACTTGATCCATAATAGGTTTATCGTCAACCATTTGAAAATTTAGCCATTGACCCACCACATATTTCTTTTTTCCAGCATCGTCAGCCGCCCCATATTTTTTCTCCAACGACTCCCAAATAAATTTGGCTGACTTATGAACCATAAATAAGTTAAACAGAGTATTAGTCATATGATTGAGTATGTGACACCTAGCCGTTTTATTATCCTTCTCATATTTCTTGACTAACTCCTCATTTTTATTTATGAAAGAAATCAAAGGTGGAGTAGCCTCGGTGGCGTTGTAAATGGACATAGGAATAGGAGGATCGTTAAACAAAACGTAGTCGACCTCTAACCGTTAAAAAACATTAATAATTTTTGCGACCACCGTCTATAATTGTTGCCATCAAGGGGCTCCAACTTTGACAGGTCAGGAATAGTTTTTGATAAAAACGACGACATTGTTACACCCAAAAAAAGTAATAGTTTTCAACTTGTTAGAGGAAAAGGCGTAACAAAGGAGAAGAGGAAAACTAAAATCAAACCGATGCGAGAACAAAACCGAAGGCAACAGAGGAGACCGAGATAGGCAGCAGGCAACTAAAGACCAAAAAAGGCAGCAGGCAACAGAAAAGGGACAGGCAACCGAACAGGACTGGTATAAAACCGAGGTGGACACGAGACCGAGGCAACAGGCAGCAAACGGAATGACAGTGACTCAGAATTACTGTAGACCGAGAAGCAGGCAGGAGAGAAACCAAATTGAAGGTGCTGTGTCGTGGTACGCGCCACTGACTTGAAAACTATTACGGCTCGACCGTGGTGGTTATCGACTTGTACCGATAGTTCCCCAAGGTTAACACAGCAGCTACCTGACCCGACCACTCGAGGCAGGGAGCTTTGGAAAAACACAATCTTAACCTAGAAATTAGAGAGGAGAGATAGGAGTGTAGAGAATGCTTTTGTTTGTGTTGTGTGATTGCTGTATTGTTACTGTTGGTTTCTTATACCACGAGGCAGAAGAAGTGCACTATTTATACACCAATTTGTGCACACAGGAGGAGCCAAAAAATGAATTAAGAGGGGTCTTAATTCAGGTCATCAATGGGCAATAAACAGCATTGAAGAAGATGGATACTATAACAGTCATATTTAACTGGATGAATCGGGACATGCTCCTGAATCTGGACGTTCCAACACACACAAAAAAGAAAGAACCCAAACCCGAGCCAAGTCGGGTCGACGTACGGGGTAAAGGCCCAATCCACAACTCTTCACAAAATATCCAATACCGATGTGGGAGTGGCAAAAGATCAAGTTGGCTTTTCAAGCCTTTACTACCAACAGTATTAACCTTGGGGAACTACCGACAACTTGTTTCTTTTCATTGTTATTGTTTTATCAAACCAACAATTACTAACGTACCTTTCAATATCAATATTCTTTTTAAGTCCAGATACCGCAACTTGAGCATATTGAAGCAATTCTGCCCGTTTCATCTAAGAGAATAAGGAAAAATTAAAGACAGTTAGAAAGAGGTTCTTACCACTATTAAGTATACATTATAAACTATAATAGTGCGTAATTTTTTTTTAAAAAACAAGCGAAATAATAAATAATAGTGGTCACTTGGTCACTCAAATTAAAACATGCAAATATTTTTTCCTGAAAAAATAAAATGCAGATCTTTAATTGTTCTACGTCATTCACACGTGTTGATTAGAGAAAAATATATGCTAGTATACGAAGTATATTTAAGGGTTAATTTCGTAGTATAAATAACATCATGTATTTATTATTTCCTGATGATTACGAAGTGATTAATCCATTAGTTTTTTCGTCTAAATTGTTTAATGACGATGGAACCACAACGTTTGTTTTAAGTGTGTTTCGGGTAATCACTAGATATTCGTGATTGTTTGTAAAATGCATATACACCAATTAAGTTAACAACCCTGGCCTTTTTTATGTTAGACTGGACCCGAAATTAAGAAAGCCCAGCCTCATACACACATTGTATAACTCTCGCAACATTGTTTTTATTAGAAGGATTTGAACATGAGACCCAATGATTTTAATTCACCCAATTTTAATCACTAAACGTACTTAATGTCATTTTCTTTGAACCAACATCATTCCTACAAAGTAGGAAGTCCAAAGACATTAACTTCAATTCTACTCAGTAGGTTACATACAAATATACAAATAATCATTTCATCATGTACTTGTACTTACGAGTATTTCTTCATGGTAAGCTGAGAATGCTTTTGCTAAATCCTTTATCCAATACACAACAGAAATATGAATATCATTTTCTGGTATAAGTGTAATTCTGCCAGTAATTCACAAACGTCGTTATTATTATCTTTTAATTTGCTGTAGGCTTTAATAAACAAACTACAACACCGTTCGTTGAGTGAAAATTGTTAAAGGCTCACCTGAAAATCTCTCCAAGAGGGTTAAATTCTTCATCACTAGGTGCTTCAAGTATCTAATAAAAATAATTCACATTTATTTTCATTCGTCTCATATGAGTGTTTTGTAACATCATTTAAGCAATCATAAGATTATACGAATACAATAAGTTCAAAATTTACCATGGAGAGTAGTATCCTTTCAATAACTTGACTTCGAAAAAATATCTCATACAAATTATGTTCTCCATCATCGTAATTAATGTGTTTCAAGTTATAATATGGAACCTGAAAAAAAAAATATGATAAAAGATAATTGTAAAAGATCTAAGAAGTCAAGTAGCTAGTGGTACCCTAAATTTTAGTTAAACCTAAATTAACAAATTAACTTTAGTCTAATGCATCAACATATGTAGTCAATTTTGTAATATGATCACAATGTATAAATAAACTTAGGCCGATGTAAAATCGCATTTTACAAAATTTAGCTCTAAATACTTTTTAAAAAACTTAAAGAGTCAATGTACTTTGTTGTTGCTAGTTCAATGTAATTTTCTTAATCTATATTTAGTATATGGAGTATCAACTTTACAAAGTTGCGCCTTATATATGTTATCAATTTCTTACTATGTACTCCCTCTTATTCATACGAACCGCTACAATTACTTTTCACACAAGCGATAACATTGTGAGTGTGGATGGTGGGTCACACTACTCACATCAATAATGAAATAGAGGGACTATTAAGTAACCTGAAATAATCTATCAAAGGTTGAATTTTTCTAATTAAAGGGACATATATAGATTATCTATAATAAAACAATTGTTATAAAATGAGAGAGAAAGGAAAAGTAGAGAGAAAATAGAGCGAGAAAGATGTGAGAGAGTTATCTTATTTATGTCATTGAGAGGTATATATATATAGTACATCAGTAATGATAAGGGAGTTTACATATGGGTCAAAAGCCCAATGAACATTCACCTAATATGATTTCATAACACTCCCCCTTGAATGTACATTACGGAATAATATGTCTCATAAAAACCTCACTCGAAAAAAAAACCTCGTGGGAAAAAAACTAGTGTAGAATAGAGTACATTATTCCTCAAACACGCATATGATGCTGCCTCATCAAAACCTTTCCATGGAAAACCCAGTGGACAAAACCATAGATAAGGAAAAAGAGTACAGCGCGTGCATATATACTCCCCCTGATAGTTACATCACTCGGAAAATAACTATATTATCCATGATGTGATTATAAATCTCGATTTTGAAATAACAATCATCAAACTTGATAAACTCCATAGATGTCTTCGATAATTAGAAATCTATCATTGATCTTCAAATAGTTATACGGATAATATGAAGATAGTCTTTGATTGTTGCGTCTTCATCCAAATATCACTTCAACATTTCAAAGTATAGTCAGATTATCAATAATTTGCATGAATATAATATGTGACTAAATTTAAACTATATGAATATGAAATGATGCAACGATGTGATAAGAAAACTAATATGAAATGATATACTTAGTTTTTATATGATGACTCGATATGCAAACTGTATTGAATACTTTTCAATATCATCAATAAATTTGATGAATTTCAGGATTATGAGCTCATTGATACCAATAAATATGTCGACGGCCATACGGATTTATAAAATCCTTATTCAATAGGCCACTTGATATTGCGCACAAATGTATAGCCATTTCATGTCGATGTAATTTCGTAGAATCCTCATTCTACTTATATATTACTGTACACGATAAATACGCGTAATTTGATATGATAAAACTTCTTTCGTTTTACCAACTTGTCACTCACTTTCTCCCCCTAAGGTGGTAAAAAAATATTCAAGATAGATTGCAATCATTTACTTAACCACCTTAGAATGCGTTTATTATATCATATGCAAATAAGATTTCATTGATGGGTATTTTTGCAAGATTATGATATATTTTGGGGAGTACGTAGTTCATAAAATAATTGACTTTTAATGGCTGATTCTAAATGCAAAATTTAAGAGATCAATTTATTCACATGATAACGATCAAATTGTGAATTCTAATAGCACAAATTACTCGTATTTGATATGTGGTCTCCAAGCCACTTAAAACAATATCGATCAATTCGTAGAATTGAACTTAAAATATGTTTATTCAACCTCGAGTAATGTGCAATTGGATCTCCAAATATCATCATTCATAGTCAATTTTAATTAACAATTCTTAAACCCATACTTTTAAGCACTTGTTGATCATATATGCTTAATCAGTTCATGTCAACTGTTGATATTTGTTCGCAATTAATTGCAATAATGCATATGCGAAGTTAGCTGGTCTTAATATGTAGAATTTGCAATTGCATGCCAAACTATTGAATGCTAAACTTACTCAATATGACATAAATTTTATATTCTTCTCACAAAATGGAACACTTTTAGTGTCTCATGTAAATTTGCAAGATCAGTCATATATTAATATCCTTTTGGGAAATATAACGATATATTTTGTTTGAGTAATTACTCAAATGATGAATATTTAAGTGTTATGGAGTAAGATATTTTAGACTTCCAGATCGAGTAAAGAGTTGGAGAATAATTATGAGTAAGATTACTCCATAAAGAAATTAGTCTCACATTAAACTCATGAGAGACTTGACTGAACTTATACCGATCGAAGATCGTAAATTTACAGAAATCATCTCCCATTATACTGATAAAATACCGTCTCACATTAATGTGATAGGAGACTTACTCACATTGTAATGACAAAAAAATTGTCTAGCCTTAATTTGATAGGAGATTGTCTTGCATTAAATTGATAGAAGGCAATCTCACATTAAATCATTGCCAAACAACTTACAATGAAATGCAAGTTATGCATGACAAATATAACTTAAAAAATAATGAACATGATTATGAAAATTTTAACATTCTAAATTGCTAATAGCAAGTATATCACGTAATTACGTATTTGTAATACCGTCATCACTATTTCACACAATATAATATGTAGCAAAGTAGAAAGATTGTTACCGTAATTACGAAAATTTTACTACCATAACTACATAGCTATAATAAGGTAGAGAATATATTATTATAGAAATTAAATATTTATGATATCAAAATCTATGACTTTAGGAAATGTGTATTTCAGATAATCATCCAAATTAACATCTAAATTATATTGTTGAAATAAAATAAAGTTGCCAAATTTTTCGTTTAAAATATATTGACAAAAAGAGACAAATTAAACAAAATATTAGAATTGTAGTAACTTAACTATTATGCTTTAACGTATGTCTCAATCGTTAAAACGACTACGTTAATATATATAATTCTTTGTCATAAAAATACAAAGATGGAGATGAATTGAAAATACTCCGTATATATAATGATCTCCTTATAGTCATAAGGAGATAATAAATCGTATGTATATCTTCAAAAGATATGAATTAACCCCTTGATGTAGTGATACAATGATTGAGAAAAATAATAACGATTTCTTCGCTATAAAGATGAGAGACATAAAATTATGTTCATATTAATCTTATTGTTATAGAGATACAAGAATTGAGAGAAAAAAATAACGATCTCCTTGCTTGAGAGATGCAAGGTGATAAGGGTCGGCAGCCTGCTCCGGACTGCCTGCTAAGCAGGCCCCCAGAAGACTCCACCCAAGGAGCCCGGGAACCAACCCGGCGGATAATCAGAGCAAAGTCACTAAAAAGAGAGCCCACTGGGAACAACTTCAAACGACCGCCTGCCCAGCAGGGCGATGCGGCCTGCTGAAACCCAGCATTCACAACCCCTACCCGCCTGTCCTCTGGGGGAAATCTCCACAGGCAGGGCAGGGACCATCAAGGGACCTCCTCGTCATTTCGCCTAAGGTAAATGAGAATGGGTGGATGAGGTGAAGCCACTTGTCACCTCCTCATCCACCCATCCTCTTTCTACTTCCCTCTCTTATGGGAAGGTATAAATACTCTTCCGTTTCCCACAAGAAGGGGGTTGGATTTTCTCTCTCTAGACTCTCACTCTAAAAAACGCCATCTAGTTCCTCACGAGCTAGGTTCATTAAGGCGTTCACGGACTGACTTAGGCATCGGAGAGGGTTTCCTCGGACAACCTCCGAGGCCCTGTGCGTTCTGTGTGCAGGGAGCAGGCCCATTCCGCCGAGAAGGTCCGATTAGTGGAGTAAGAAGAAGGAGAGGCGGACAAGATTGTCCGATCATCAATCAAAGTAACATTGAACTTCACAGACCCGAATTCCAAGTCGGGTTAATTGATTCCAATACCGGAACAATTTGGCGCCGTCTGTGGGAAAGATCTGGTTGTATCCACGAATTACCCACAAAAAATCAACCATTCCTAAATACAAAAAACTAACCCACTGAAGCAATCATGCCTGAGATTGTTGATACTAGTGTAGGGGTAGGTCCGACGGTCCCACTGGTGACTCCCCTATACGGCATGCCGCAGCCGGAGAGAGCTCCTGCCGCCACGATCCCGAGAGTGGGGGGAGCCAGTCTCCTGGGCATGCCAAATACAGCTGTGGCACCAGGGCAGGGGGCACATCCAGGTCACACCCTGAACTTAACCCCAGCTCAGATGGTACAGACAGCAGCCTTCTTCTTCGCAATGCTCAACCAGAAATTCACCCCCGAAGACCTAGTAGGCAGGGTCGCAACAACCCCCAAACAACCCCGCTCAGTAAGCAGAGAGGGGGCTGGGGGTACGAAGCGAACCGCCGCCAGAAACGCCCAGAGGAAGGCAAGGAGAACAGCTTAAGTATACGCACAGGTACAGAGGCGTATCACAACAGGCAGCCAGGAACCGCCAGCTCAACAACAGGCGTTCTCTATACACACTACGGAGTCCACGTCCAGGGAGAAAAGGGGTCTGTCTCAGGGATTGCAGGATCGAATGAGGCACAGGGAGCCTGCGTCTAAACGCCTGGGAGAAAAGCAGGGCAGAGTCTTCTCCAGGTTAACGTCAGCGGTGAAGGGACAACCAGCTCCAGGGCTGTCCCAGAGCCTGCAATCTAGGCTTAACCGGGGGCAGCCGCTCGAATCAAGGTATCACCAGGGTGATAATCTCGGTCAGTCCCGGAGAAAGCGGTCCAGGCAACCCTCCCCTGACACGGAGGACGAGGCAACGAGCAGGCAACCACCAAAGCACCGCTCCCCCAGTACGAGGAAACCGACCCCTAGACAATGGGATGTTCACGGTAACCAGTCTGGGGAAAGCAGGTCACGGATGGTAGGCAGGCCCACGAAGACTCCTCTCCATCCTGACGTACAAGAGTATCCCATTTCGAAGATCAAAATGCCCACCGTCAAGTTTGATGGGACTACAGATCCAGAGGACCATCTGGCGGCATTTGAAAGCCACATGGGCATGTATGATGTGGATGATGCAATATGGTGCAAAATTTTCCCAACCACCCTTGTAGGACTTGCACAGGGATGGTTCAGGGACCTCCGCCAGGGGTCGATCAGCTTCTTTATAGAGTTAGCCGAGGCATTCCTTGAACAATACGCAGGGAACAAAAGGAGATGGCTCACTCGCTTTGACCTTATGACCCTGAAGCAGAACAAGGGCGAGAGCGTCAGGGAGTACCTAAAGAGATTCGACTTGTCCTACCAACAAGTCAGGGAGATTGATGATTCAACCGCTGCCTACGCCCTGACAATCTCCCTACTCCCAGGGGAGATGAAGAACCAGATGATCAGGGCCCAGCCAGAAACCTTGGCAAAAGCCAGAAAAATTGCCGAAGGGTTCATTCTGCAGGAAGAGTTTCACAGCCTGCCGGACACCCCTGCAGGCCAAGCAAGGCCACACGGGGGACCGCAGGGTGGACGTAGCAGAAACGAGCCAGGCAAGCAGAAAGAGGAGGGGGATACCCCCAAGAAAGAGCGCACAGCTTACCAGCCAAGGTTTGACAGCTACACGGCCCTCAACAGGCCGAGGGCAGAGATCTTTGAGCTGGAGAAGGAAACAGCAAAATGGAATCGCCCAAATAAGCCGCGCAGCCCAAAGGGGGACCCTAAAAAATTCTGCACGTTCCATGATTGCATAGGCCACACCACTGAAGAATGCCGACACTTAAAAGACGAGATAGAAAAACTCATAAGAAACGGCTGGCTGGGTAACTATGCAGCGAGGAACAAATCCCAAAAGGAGGCGGCAGACAAGCTTGGAGGTTCAGCCCAAAATCGCATGATAATTCATGTAGTGTCAGGGATGCAGAGGGACGAACAAGCAGACAAAGCCAGAAAAGGCAGATCCACGAATTACGAAATCAGATTTGCTACGCCGAGAAGGCAGGAAGCCTGAGGGGCACGACCCTGAGCATCACCCCTGAGGACGCAGGGAGAGTAATATACCCACACAGTGATCCTTTAGTCCTAACTCTTGAGATTAGCAATCACATTGTCAAGAGGTGCATGGTGGACACTGGCGCCTACACAAACCTCTTGTACAAGGACGCCTTTGAAAGAATGAACTTAGAAAAAAGACACCTTAAGCCGGCTCCTTGATCTTTGTATGGGTTCAGCGGGGCAGGCGTACTTCCCATGGGGATTATCGATTTACCGGTAACATTCGGGGAAGGGGCTTCTGCCAGAAATGTCAGGGCGTCATTTGTTGTGGTGGATGCCAAGTCTGCATACAACGCCCTGATAGGGCGGGCCACCCTGGACGAAATCGAAGCCGCCGTATCAATCAGGGCCCTCACCATAGCCTATGTGACAGACTTTGGCATGGAAGGAAAGGTTCACGGGGATCAGGAGTCAGCCAGACATTGCTATTTCGTGGCCCTGCAAGCCCATGAAACAAAAAGAAAGGGAAAGCGAAAAGCCGAAAGTTCCCCCAGCAGGGAGGGTGAAATCCCGGCTGTTCAGCAAACAGCAGCCCACCTTGAACCTGAAGGGGAAAGCATGCTGGTAGACTTAGAACCAGGGAGGCAGGTCCCCATAGGGGCCGACCTGGAGGAGTCCTACCAGAAGGAGTTGATCGCAGTCTTGAGAGAAAACAGGGACGTATTTGCCTACTCAGCAGATGAGATGCCAGGGGTCGACCCGACTTTTATTGTCTACAAGCTGAACGTTAATCCGGAGGCCCGCCCTGTAAAGCAGAAAAAAAGAAATATGTCCGCAGAAAAAGACGCGGCGATAAAAGAAGAGATAGAAAAACTCTTGAAAGCAGATTTCATCGAAGTCTGTGATTACCCTGAATGGTTGGCGAACGTTGTGATGGTGAAGAAGTCATCAGGCGCATGGAGAATGTGTGTAGACTTCACAAATCTTAACAAAGCCTGCCCAAAAGACTGCTACCCCCTGCCTAGGATAGACCAACTGGTAGATGCCACTAGAGGATATACCACGTTGAGTTTTCTGGATGCATTCTCAGAGTACCATCAAGTGTACCTCTAGCAGCCTGACAGGGTGAGGTGTGCCTTCATAACCAGCCACGGAACGTACATGTATAAAATGATGCCGTTTGGACTGAAGAATGCAGGCGCCACCTATCAGCGATTGGTAGACAAGGTCTTTGAAAATCAAAAGGGGAGAAACTTGGAAGCCTATGTCGATGATGCAATTGTCAAAAGCAAAGGAGACAGGGAGCACCTGGCGGACCTGCAAGAAACATTCTCCTCCCTGCGCTCATACAAAATGAAGTTGAATCCAAAAAAGTGCACGTTCGGAGTCCGATCTGGCAATTTCTTAGGATTCTTAGTCAGCTTCAGGGGGATAGACGCCAATCCCGAAAAGATTCAGGCGGTCCTGGACCTCCCAGAGCCTAAGACCATAAGAGACATTCAACGGCTCACAGGCAGGATGGCTGCTCTGGCTCGCTTCATCGCCAGATCAGCAGACAAGTCGACCCCTTTCTTCAAAATATTGAAAGGCAATAAACAATTCAAATGGGAGGATGAGCAAAAGAAAGCCTTCGAACAATTGAAAGAACATCTGAAAAAGCTCCCTACCCTGGCAAGACCAGTATCCGGAGAAAAACTATACCTATACATTGTTGTCACCAATTCAACGGTAAGTGCAGTCATCCTGAAAGAAGAAGCAGGCTCACAGCAGCCCATCTACTTTGTAAGCCACGCCCTGGGGGCAGCTGAAAGAAACTACCCTTTGGTTGAAAAAGCCGCCTACGCACTCGTCATAGCAGCCAGAAAACTCAGGCCCTACTTCGACGCACACTCTGTTGTGGTCCTCACCGACCAGCCACTAGAAAAGATATTGGAAAAATTTGAAAAATCAGGGAGGCTGCTAAAATGGGCAATTGAGTTAAGCGGACTGGGGATATCATACCAACCCAGGACAGCCATCAAGGCACAGGCCCTGGCGGACTTCCTGGCTGAATGTTCTCATTCAGGGGAAAAGGAACCCCCCGCCGAAGAATGGATAGTATACACTGACGGGTCCTCAACGGCCAATGGTGCAGGGGCGGGTGTCGTGCTGACCAGCCCTGAGGGAGTGGATTTTGAGCATGCCCTCAGATTCACCTTCCTTGCATCGAACAACGAGGCGGAATATGAGGCCGTACTTGCAGGGATAAATCTAGCTAAGGCAGCAGGAGCAGAGCGGATTATACTAGCGACTGACTCTCAGCTCATTGCCAATCAAATCAACGGAGAGTATGAAGCTAGGGATCAGGCCATGGCAGCCTACCTAGAAAAAGTGAAGCAGGGACTGTCAAACCTAAAATCCTACGAAGTCAGGCAAATACCCCGATCACAGAATAATCGAGCCGACGCCCTGTCAAAACTGGTCAGCTCCAGCCTACAGGACATAAGGAGGTCAGTTTGGGTTGATGTTGTGCAGGAGAAATCTACTGCTACCTGTCAGACAGTCAACATCATCGAAGAGGAACAGGAAAACTGGATGACCCCCCTCATTCAGTTCAAAAAATACGGCACCCTACCGTCTGATCCAGTGCAAAAAAGGAAAGTACAGACCAAAGCAGCATGGTTCGTAATAATTGATAAAGAGCTATACAAAAAATCCTTCACTTTCCCCCTGCTCAGATGCCTAAAGGCAGAGCAGGCCACTGAAGTTTTGGACGGCATCCACTCAGGAATCTGCGGGCATCACATTGGAGGAAGATCGTTGGCCCACAAAGCCCTAAGGGCAGGCTACTATTGGCCTACCATGTTGGCAGATACAAGGAACTTAACCCGGAAATGCAGAAAATGCCAACTCTTCGCCCCATCAATTCATGCCCCAGCCCAAGAGCTCAGGCCAATTCTGTCTCCCATTCCTTTCGCTCAATGGGGGATGGACATACTAGGTCCCTTTACTACAGCCACAGGGGGACAAAAGTTCCTGATCGTGGGGATTGACTACTTTACAAAGTGGGTTGAGGCCGAGGCAGTCCCAAACATCACTGAACCTGCAGTCAGGAAGGTCATCTGGAGAAACATCATAACCAGATTCGGCCTGCCAAAAATGCTAGTATTTGATCATGGGAGGCAGTTTGATAATGACCCCCTAAGAGCCTGGCTGGAAGGGCATGGAATAACAGTCGCCTATTCTGCCGTCTGCCACCCACAAACAAAAAGGCAGGCCGAGGCCGCCAACAAGCAGATTCTAAATGGGCTCAAAAAGATGGTGGATGATCTCAAAGGAAGGTGGGCAGACGAGCTACCAAGTATACTCTGGTCAATAAGGACCACCAGAAAGGAATCAACAGGTCAGACACCGTTTGGCCTGGTGTATGGAGCAGAAGCTTTATTACCCATCGAAATGCGAATTCCTACCCTACGGTCTCAGCAGTACAATAGAGCTGACAATGATACAGCAATGGCCGAAGCCCTAGACCTGGTCCATGAAGTCAGGGAAGAGGCCAGCATCAACATAGCCGCCTATCAGCAAAGGATAAGAAAGACATACAACAAAAGGGTACATGAGAGAAGGTTCCAAATAGGCGACCTAGTACTGAGGAAGACACAGGCTGTAGGAAAGTCCAGGGAGCATGGCAAACAAAGTGCCACCTGGGAAGGCCCATATAAGGTGACCCAGATTTTGCGAACAGGCACATACAAAATCGCCAACCCAGAAGGTCAGGAGCTGAGAGCACATTGGAACGCCGACACCCTGAAAAGATACTATGTTTAGCCAAGTCTTAGGAAAATCTCATCTTTAGAAAAGTACTGGCGGAGAACGATCAGAATGGAATGTCGACGGCTCCGACCACCCTTGTGTTTAAACAAGTTTTTATATATAAAACTCAAGAATTCATACTCGTTGTCTGTTTAAACTTGCGCTCTCACACACAAACGAGCAGGGGGCAATAGGGGGAGGCCCCCCTGTTGCCAGAACCAAGGAAAATGGACCCCCCAACAAAATTCTAAACCCTCTACCTGCCTCTGGGCAGGAGGGGAGCAGGCCTCACACGCCGAACTAACAAGGACAGGGGGCAACTCCCCCAACCTTGTATAAAAAACGCAAAAGCCCTCCCTACCTACCTCTGGGCAGGCAGGGGGCAGGCCCCCTGGACTCCGAGCAGAAGCCAGGGACAGGCCAGGCTACGCACAGCTAACAAGGACTGGGGGCAATTCCCCCAACCTTGTATAAAAAACGCAAAAGCCCTCCCTACCTACCTCTGGGCAGGCAGGGGGGCAGGCCCCCTGGACTCCGAGCAGAAGCCAGGGACAGGCCTGGCTACGCACAGCTAACAAGGACTGGAGGCAATTCCCCCAACCTTGTATAAAAAACGCAAAAGCCCTCCCTGCCTACCTCTGGGCAGGCAGGGGGCGGACCCCTGGACTCCGAGCGGAGGCCAGGGACAGGCCAGGCTACGCACAGCTAACAAGGACTGGGGACAATTCCCCCAACCTTGTATAAAAAACGCAAAACCCTCCCTGCCTACCTCTGGGCAGGCAGGGGGCAGGCCCCCTGGACTCCGAGCAGAGGCCAGGGACAGGCCAGGCTACGCACAGCTAACAAGGACTGGAGGCAATTCCCCCAACCTTGTATAAAAAATGCAAAAACCCTCCCTGCCTACCTCTGGGCAGGCAGGGGGCGGGCCCCCTAGACTCCGAGCAGAGGCCAGGGACAGGCCAGGCTACGCACAGCTAACAAGGACTGGGGGCAATTCCCCCAACCTTGTATAAAAAACGCAAAAACCCTCCCTGCCTACCTCTGGGCAGGCAGGGGGCAGGCCCCCTGGACTCCAAGCAGAGGCCAGGGACAGGCCAGGCTACGCGCAACTAGCAAGGACTGGGGGCAATTCCCCAACCTTGGATCAGGCCATACCTTAAGGAAGAAAGAAAAAAGCAGACCGAAACAAGAAAAAAGCATTCCATAACAAACCCATGAAGGGTAAAATGTTTTCACAAAGTAACAAGGCAAAGACCCGAAAAACTAAATATTACAAACAGCTGGCCATAGCAAGGCTCAGCCCAGAGAACAGAGCTATTTCAAGAAAAGTTAAACATTATGAAGCATCCTGGCTTGGGCCGGCAGCCGCCTCAGGAGGTTTGGCCGCCTGAGCCTCGTTTTTAGCAGAGTAAAGACTTCGGAAGGCCTCTTCATCAAACACAGGGAACATCTCCCCAATCACCTCCATCACCAGCTCCAGGGAAGAGTTGGCCCCGCACACAAAGCTTGCGTTCACCGCAGCATCGGTCTCCTCCATGAGGGCATCCTTTTCCTTCTTCCATTCACTCTTGGCCTGCTCAAAGATTGAATCAGCTTTAGATAGACGTTCCTCCAAATCAGCTGCCTTCCTTTTGAGGTGCTCCATCTCAGCCAGAGAAAGGGTAGCCCGCTCCATCGCCAGGCGACTCTCCTTCAGCTCAGCCTCAAACTTGGATGCTTCCCTCACGGCCTTCTCCCCTTGAAGATTCCACTGGCCTGCCTGATTCTTCGCCTCCTCTAGCTCGCTCTCCTGCTTCGCCAACTTGTCTTTCAAATTATTTATTAAAGCTGTATCCCTTTCCACCATAGCAAGACGGTCAGGAGGGGGAGCCCCGGGTGTGACAGTCAGCTCCTCATCGCTCAGGCGGCTAAGAGCCGCCAGCTCAGCAGATGCCAGCAACACCTTGAAGGTACGCTGGATATATTGAATTACTTGGTGAGAAGTTGAAGTTACAGACTTAGTAAGACGGTCGGCCAAAACGGCGCCAGAGTCGGAGAGCAGGCCCGACACGTCTACACTGTCGCCGACAGTATAGTGAAACTCCGTATTCTCCTCCTGAAAAAGGGTGCTCGGAATGTCACGAGCAGGGCGTTTTGCCTAAGGAGTACAAACGTCAGCCTCCAAGTCCACCACAGGAGTAGTCCCTGAGGGCTCCCTATCCCTTTTCCTTCTCAGCTCCAGGGGAGCGCTCTCCCCAGTCCCCTCAGAGTTCGCGGGACGCGATCCCTAGGGGATACGAGCCCCGGCTGGAGAGTCACCTTGCCTACGTCCAGGGGAAGGAGTGGCCCCTGAGGTAACCTCAGCCTCCCCATCCTGGATACTGGGAGAAGGAGTCGCCGGCTTTGACGACGGCAGTCGTGGGGGCAGAGGGAGCCTCCGGCCAGCAGAGAGATCCTTTACGAGCCTCATTAAACTTTTTTCCCCTTTCCTGAAATTTGAAGGAAGGGAAGGACGCTTCGAAACAATGACAAACTTTTCGCTCAAACTTAGCCTCTTGACTTGCTTCCTTGTCCAACGACGAGAAGCGGAATCTGCAGGGAAAAAAGGGGAGTCAGCTAAAAAAAGCAAAGAAAGGAAAGTCTCAGGAAAATTGCGCCAGCGAAAGCCCCCTAAAACTACCTTCGAGGCTAGGGATCAGGCCCAATGGAAGCAAGTATTCGTCTGTGGCTATGAGCTCCGCGTGAGGGAGCCAGAAAGCAGGGCCACAAACGCCTGATTTATCCACAACAATCTCGAACTTCCTAACCAGTATCTCTTCTTTCCCACTCAGCTTTACCTCCAAGGCCTTTCCTCCGACGCCTGGGTGATACTCTTCACGAGTCTCCATGCGAGTATGAACATGATTCCTAAAGTGCCTAGGAATCCGCCACCCGGAAGCACTATGTACATACAAAAAATTGTTCTTCCAGTCTTTCAGGCTGCTTAAAGTCGGCCAGACTAGAGCATATTTTTTTCTGTCTCTAAAGGGACCAGTACCCAGGGGAGCCATCCCCCCTGACGAAGACACCATTTGCAGCCCAACCATAAAACGAAGGGCATCAATGTAAGGCCCCTCACCATGGAAAAGACAGGTCCAAGTATAGGCTATTAGGGACCTAATGGCTGTGGCAGTCAGTTGGGCTATGGCCACATTCATCCTCCTGAAGGTCTCCTCCAGGAAGGGGTGAAGAGGGAATCGCAGGCCGAATTCCAGGCTTTTATGATAAACAGCCACACAGCCTTCAGGGGGATAACATGCCGTGTCCCTTTCCCCTGGAACTATGACCGTATATCCCTCCCCGAAATTATAAAACTTTTCAATCTCCCCAGCAGCATTACTTTCTAAAATCAAATCTCTGTTCTTGGCTTCGGGGTAGGTTTTCAGAGGAATCAAGTACTTTTTCTTGTCCAAATAATAAGTTTTCCCTTTTTCCCTGGGAATGAGGGGGCCGGCAATCGTGGAGGGGTCCACCTCCAGTGCCTCATCGTCAGAGTCGACGACGTCGAAGGGAGCAGGTTTGGGGGATTCAGCACCTTCCCCCCTTTCAAGGCGATCCTCCTCACTGGGCCCAACCCCAGAAGAGGAGGCTAGGTCGCGTCTACTCCCATCTCTACCCTCAATCCTCTCAGGCAATGGACCAAAAGAGAAAACACGAACGCGAGACATGCTGGTTTATGAAGAAAAAGTATTGAGGAAAAGGAAAGAAGGCGAGAATTTAAGGAGAGATTCTAACCTAGAACGATGGTCGTCGCCGGAAAATGGGATAGTAGGCGCTCCGTGATCTTATGAGATTCTCAGCAGCAAAGATAATTCAGGAGTATGAAAATAGATTCAAAATTCGAAAGAATGCGGAAAAAAGGAAATAAAGGGGGAAGAAAGGCCTATATAAAGCCCAAGAAGCCAAAAGGGCCGCCTCTCTGACAGGACGCCCCCAGCAAATTGCCCCACGTGTCGTGCTTTGAACACGAGCCACTCACCCCTTCCCAAGAAGGGCCTCGAAAAAAACAAAAGAGTGTTAGAAGGATAGTCACCCAACGACGTCATCCACGCATTCAAAAAAAAGAGAAAAAAGAAAAAGAAAAGGCACAACAAACAACAAGTAACAAAGCCGCTCGGATTTTTTCATTAACTTTGATGGAAAATGGACAAGTTACATGTCATAATTAGCAAAGAAAGAAAATACAAAAGGAGCCTGGATTTCCGGCTCAACACGCCTGCACCCTGCAAGCAGGCCTAGTCATCACCTAAGTTTGGAGAGTAGTCCCCAGGGCTGCCTTGGTCTCCAATGTCAGGTCCCCAATCCCAGTCAGAGGAATCCTTGAAGGGATCGTCAGGGAGTCCGTCCTCGTCTCTGCCACTCGAGCAGCCCAGACCCTCACTGTCTCCAGAGTCCCGGCTGCTGACGTCCTAGTCCCTGCCATAGGGAACTGTTTGGAGATCGTCACAAGTGTCGTAGCCCGTTTTCTTCACTGGAGAAGAAGGGCCTGACCCTAGAGAAGAGTCTGCGTCGGAACAGTCGGGGTCGAACTGTTCAGGGTGCAACCATGGGAAACACTCATGGCAACCCCGATTGAAACACCCTCCTCCTTGAAGGCAGCGCTTGAATCTGGGAGCTGCAGGGAGCGAGGATCTTCTAGGGCGCTTGCCTGCCCTAATAGGAGCCTTCTGGAAGTTCCGGCGGGGATGTGGCCGTGGACGACGGCTGCGGCGAAGGGCCCGAAAAGCCGCCCGAGCATACCTTAGCCTCCAAAAACCCTTAAAGAGGAAGGTAACAGTGCGAACTCCACGACGAGTAACAGATTTCTTGATCCAAGCCATGATTTAACAAAGAAAAGTGAAAGAGCTGAGGATGAATTGTCAAAATGGCAAAGAGAGCTGGAATTTATACAAGGGAAATGGAGCATTAAATGGCATCCCAGCCATCCTGGCAGGGAATGCCACCAATCATGAAGCCCTCACATTGCCTGAAAATCCACCAAGCATGAGGGGTAATCATTGCAAAAGACCTCTCAACTCTTTGCATACCTGATGCAATTAACACTTCCTTCCTCGGGAAAGTACAAACGCATTAAATACCGCAGTAAAGCCAAAAACAAGTCAACCTCCCCTCATCTGAGCAAAAGTCGCCAGCCAGAGGGAAGCCTTGTTCCCCCCCCCCCCAACTTGCGAGGGCCAATTGATGAGGGTCGGCAGCCTGCTCCGGACCGCCTGGTAAGCAGGCCCCCAGAAGACTCCACCCAAGGAGCCCGGGAACCAACCCGGCGGACAATCAGAGCAAAGTCACTAAAAAGAGAGCCCACTGGGAACAACTTCAAACGACCGCCTGCCTAGCAGGGCGATGCGGCCTGCTGAAACCCAGCCTTCACAACCCCTACCCACCTGTCCTCTGGGGGAAATCTCCACAGGCAGGGCAGGGACCATCAAGGGACCTTCTCGTCATTTCGCCTAAGGTAAATGAGAATGGGTGGATGAGGTGAAGCCACTTGTCACCTCCTCATCCACCCATCCTCTTTCTACTTCCCTCTCTTATGGGAAGGTATAAATACTCTTCCGTTTCCCACAAGAAGGGGGTTGGATTTTCTCTCTCTAGACTCTCACTCTAAAAAACGCCATCTAGTTCCTCACGAGCTAGGTTCATTCAGGCGTTCACGGACTGACTTAGGCATCGGAGAGGGTTTCCTCGGACAACCTCCAAGGCCCTGTGCGTTCTGTGTGCAGGGAGCAGGCCCATTCCGCCGGGAAGGTCCGATTAGTGGAGTAAGAAGAAGGAGAGGCGGACAAGATTGTCCAATCATCATTCAAAGTAACATTGAACTTCACAGACCCGAATTCCAAGTCGGGTTAATTGATTCCAATACCGGAACACAAGGGTTGAGAGAAAAATTTAAATAAGAATAAGATGATTTCATTGCTATAGAAATGCAATGATTATTAAAAAATATATATATAAAGAACTCCTCCTTATAAAGATACAAGGATTGAAAATTAACGAACTCTCCCTCAATTGTTCTCCGCTCAGTTATTAGAGTCTCGTGCTGATAACGTGTTATAAAACGAGAGAGAAAGGAAAAGTAGAGAGAAAATAGAGCGAGAAAGATGTGAGAGAGTTATATTATTCATGTCATTGAGAGGTATATATAGTACATCAGTAATGATAAGGGAGTTTACATATGGGTCAAAAGCCCAATGGACATTCACATAATATGATTTCATAACAACAATATGTTTGTTTAATATGCTCTTTTTGACCGTCATTTGTTAACCTTTAATTTAAATAGTTCCCATAAGTAATACTCCCTCCATTCAACTCCACTTTTCACATTTGCTTTTTTACATTTGTCAATACACATTTTGTACTGCTAATACTCCCTCACCCTCAGTTCTAGTCATTTATTATCCTATTCCTTTTTTGGGTGTCTCAGTCAATTGTTGTCCTTTCTATTTAAGAAATGAAATTGATAAACAATTTGATCTTTCACATCTAATTTGGTCCACATGTCATTTAATAATTGACCCCCTCCAATTTTCTTGGTCTTTGTGCCAAAAGCAAAGGACAACAAACTGACCGGGATAGAGGGACTATTGTAGACACCCGCATTTTGCCTGCTAGTGTCTATAGCAGTTCCCGACAAACACCCGATGATGATCGGACGCAAACGTGATTTAGTATACTCGGATTTGGGCCCGAAATCAATAATATCTGACATGGACTTTTAGCGGAGTAATAATCTTGCAAAACAGACATCAAATTCAGGCCCAGTGGGTCGTTCCGAGCAAAATAAGACTAATTTGGGCCAAAACCGACACCAAACATAAATCCCGTCTTTTGGCGACCGGGTCGAAACCCGGTCAAAGACGAAACCGTCTCATAAATCAGCCAGGTTCAGCTGGCGCACAAATCCAAATTCAAAAAATCAATCAAAACAACAATATCAATTCCTTCCTAAAATAGCTCGATTTGCTTGATCCACTCGATCGAGTGGATTGACCCACTCGGTCGAGTGGAGCGTCAAAAACCGGACCAGATTCATTTCTGAAGGCACTCGACCGAGTGCACTAGGGCACTCGATCGAGTGACCCTAGGTCGGGGGTGAAGCCTATAAATACCCCTTCAAACCCATTGCATGGGGAGAGATTGGAACTAATGCAAAATTACCCTAAGCTTCTACTCTAACCTATCTATACTCTCTACACTACAAGCCTTAGCAACCCTAAGCCCTATACACAAAAAACCGAGTCCCTTGTCCCTCGATAAACCGACAACACACACACACACACCATAACTTACATACATCCTCGATACTCCATAGTCCCGTCACTATTTGCGAGCCCATTTCCGAGGTCCCTACTAAGCATGTATGTTGAGGGTGTCCCAAACCCCGTTTCTATCTTTGTTATTTTCGCTTATGTTTTTTGTATCGTTTATTTTGTACTTTTACTAGTATCGTAATCCTAACACTCTAACATCTAACACTCTAACATTTTACTTCTTCTTGCATACTAACTTTTACATTTTCGTTGCTAACATTATAATCATACCGCGTATATATATATAACCAGTATCAAAATTTCGGTTTCGGATACGTTTGACTATAATTGTCGCCTAAAGTCCGTCTAATCCTTTTACGAGCAGCGACGGAGGTGGAGCCCTTTCGAGGAGCCCCGCCCCAATGTGCTCAAAGGCGTGACGTGATCGCGACTAATCATAGTTGAACGCATTCGATCCCATTTTAATTAGTGCGGAACCCATTGACACGAAAACCGACATCACATAACCCGAAAGGGTTAGTTTCGATGTCGTGACATAGAGGGAAGCATTTCGTTACTAATTCAAATTTTCTAACACAAACATTTCATAAAATCCCGACAACGGTATTATAATCGTATATGTACACGATTATAGTACCGGAGGTTGAGTTAAATTCGAATCAAGCGATATTTGTATTTAACTCGACCGACCGTCGTTTTCAACCACAAAAAATGAACGAGTTGATACTCGTACAGGGGCTACTCGACCGAGTACATAGGCCACTCGATCGAGTAGCGTCCATAAAACTGGGCAGATTACTTTTCGAGGGCACACTCGACCGAGTCAGACCATGACTCGACCGAGTGGGTCCTGTAACCCAGAAAACCGAGAGCTTAAATGCAACATTTAAGCCTCGTCTTTTTTTACGACTCTTAGTCGACACGTGTAAAGCCAATCACGTGAATCCATTTTCCAAAACCCACGTTTATCGTGGCAACTCCTTTTCCAAAAAACCGATAACGGTATTACAATCATATGAGACATGATTATATTATCGGCAAACCGAATTAAATTTGAATTCGTCCATATTTTAATTTAATTCGGCCAACTCTCGATTTAAAACACATAAAAACACGAGTCATAGCTCGTACAGGTGCTACTCGGCCGAGTACACCTACCACTCGACCGAGTAACACCCCAAACCGTGGGCAGAAGCTTCTTTTAGGACGCACTCGACCGAGTCAGACCATGACTCGACCGAGTGAGTCCTGTAGCCCCGTGACCGAGGGCCTTGACACACCTTTCAAGCCTCATCTCTTTTATCGACATTAGTCATCACGTGTAAAGACTATCACGTGACTCTCCTATTTTCAAAACCATGCACAACACGACACGCAGAACGACTTTGACCACCTTTTGACATGATAAGTCGGGACAAGACTACGGGATATGAGATCGGGCTAGCAATACGCCACAGTCTCATATTTCCGTCCTTCGTTTAGTACACGATATAATGTGTATTTAATCGGGGTTAGTCCATCTACACATTTCGCGGTCTAGCTTGCATACGGGTCCGTCCATATCTTTGTATCGCGTTATTTTTATTACTTTTACGTAATGTTGTATTGTGAATTCCGGGTTGTATTTCCGCCCGTGTAACTTGTACGTTACCTTTTTCATTTACTTTCGAGCTTTGTTTATTTACTTGCTTTTACGCTTTATAAACGAACCTCGCATGCTAAATCACTTTGACCAAAAATAAGATGCATTAAATGACGTAGTTCACATACTATTAATATGCTTAGCCCGAAAACGCTGTTTGCATATCATTTAATCGTTTTACTAGCGCGCACACACGAACACGAACGATGTCTTAGTAGAGGCCGCCATGTGCGGGCGGGGTTGGGTGTCCTTAGTGGGCTTCCCAACACGTACCCTCACCCCTTACTCAGAACCTTTGGTTTCCGGATGTCCGAAACCCTTGGCGCACGAGAGTCATTCTATATACGAAAGCCGGTTTATACGGTATCGGTATTGCAATGCAAAGGGACGAGCCCAATGAACTCTGAAATCGAAGTGGGCTTACTTTGTGTAAAGCCCATGACGACATAGAGTGGGCTCGTATGGTTCCGAATAACCACAAAATTCGGTGGCGACTCCATTTTGACTTAAATTTCGAACCCGAGAGCAATCTCACCACGAGATTCATTCGCCTACCCAAACCCGCGCGTGGCCGCGTCGGGGTGGACCTACGTCATGTCCACAATTTGGCGACTCCGCTGGGGATACCTGATGTACTACATGGCATCGGGGTTCCTAGGGTGAGACTCGAAGAGAAATCGTTCGAATATTAGTGTGTGTGCATTAGTTTAATGGTTCATGCATAACCCAAATTTTGCCCGGGCCGGTTACTTGTGACCGACGTCCCACTATACCACGGTGCATTCCTACATGGGTGCGCTAAAGACTTCGATGGCGGAACTCACCGGGGTTTTACGGCAGGTCCTAGTTCCAAATCGGCTAGGAAGTCCGTCCCGTTTCGTGAGAATGCGATCGTCGTTGGTATAGACCCTATTCGACCGACCGAGACTTAGTGTAAAGCATACATAAGCGTCGTTATAATGCTTGCTTGACTACGTGCTACTTGGTTTCTGTGTCATTTTTCAAAAACCGTCATTTCAAAAAAAAAAAAATGCATCTTTCCAAAAACACCCAAATTTTGAAAAACCCGAAATGCTGTCCGTTTCGGGACCCGTCTTTTCAAAACATCCAATTTTCAAAACTCGGAATGCCGCCGAAATTTAGGATCAACTGATTTTACTCAAAATATCCTTTTTCTCTAGTCGGCATGCTGCCCATTTTAATTCGTGAATCTCCAACACCATCTCGATTTTCTGAATTTTCAAAATTCTAATCTTGGTTTTCGGAATTCCGTTTTTTTCAAAACTCCCGGAAATTCATCCGCCCATTCAACATTCAAATTTCAAACATCCAACTATCCTAGTAAATCTTCCTTATTATAGGACCTACCGTCTAGTCGTGTGTCGGGTCTTTGCATAGTATGTCGAAGGTCTATAGCGTCGAAACTCCGCTGATCCTATATCACGAGTTTCCTCCCTTTCCCGAGTCCGCCTTATCAGTCAAGGCACGACCGACCCGCGTAGGGCATACCCCTACAAAGGAAAGTCCGTCCATACACTCGAGTCAAAAGTCTGGGGAAAAGTCTCACGTGGACCTTCCTTCGAACGGGACTAGGCCCACAAAGCCAAAATCCTAAGGAAGTTATACCACCCATCGAGTCACCCGTCTAGATGTCTTTCTCGAGTCTCTAGTCTCCTTTCCTAGGGTTGCTCGGGATGTACTTTTCCTTTCCTTTTCCGAGATCTGGGTTCAGTTTCTGATTACGCGGTGTTCTTACAGACAGGCCACCGGCAACCAGACACGCTCGAAGGATGGCTACTTTGAACAGTCTACAAACCGCTTTGGACGCCATGGTCGCAAAGCAAACCGACATCGAGGCCCAACTGACCGAAATGAGGGCTGGCCAAGTGGCCATTGTTGCTCGCCTAGCTACGGTGGAGCAAGGGACCCCTAATGTCGGGACTACTGGGCCCATAACTGAACTGGTCAGCGCAGTGCGCCGGCTAGAAGAACAAGTCCATTTGACTGGGAGTAACAATATCCACCGGGAGAATAGTCGAGAGTACTCCACGGTGAGTGACAAGCTGCCTGCAAACCTGAACCTCACGGGTTTGCCCATGTTCGAGGGAACTGAGGACCCGTTACTACATGTGCGGGCCTTCAAGGAATTCATGGCCATCAAGGGAGTGGATTCATCCATGTTCAAGAACCTCTTCGCTGCATCCCTTGAGAAGCACCCACGGGCCTGGTACTATAGGCTAGACCCGAAAAAATACCCTACATGGGATGATGTGGCTACCGAGTTCGCTCGGAACTATGCTGACAACACTGAGATCCAAACCACAATGCGATCTCTAGAGGTCATGGCCCAAGAGCCAAAAGAAGGTTTCACTAAATACCTTCAACGCTGGAGGGCCGAGAGTGTGAAATTGGTCGATAAGCCCAACGAGAAGACTCTGGTGGAGGCTTTTGTCAAGAACCTCCTCCCTTCCTACCGGGTTCACCTCCGGTACGCAGTCATACCCAATTTCACCACCCTTACTGAAATGGGTATGAGGATCGAGGACGACCTGAGACTAGAAAGCCTCACCAAGGCTACTAGCAAAGGATACCAAGGGGCCTCTTCCTCCACCACAAAGCCCCAAGCTGCAACCCGCAGCATTTTTGACGCGGTCAATCTACTAGATGCCCCGTCCAAGAAGAACACCCCACCTCGGATCTTCACTGATATAGGTACTACCTATACTTATGCCTTACAAAGGCTATCCTCCAAAGGCCTAATCCAACCGATAGGCCCAACTCCTGAAGTTCCGGTCGAGCGACGCTCCAAGAATTACAATGCCCAGGCCTATTGCCAATACCACCGGGGCAATGGGCACGATACCGAGAAGTGTTGGAAGCTGAAACACTTGATCCAGGACCTGATTGAAAGCGGAAAAATCCCGCTACCCGGAGATAAGCCCAGCAACAAGGAGAACCCTTTCAGCTCCCATGTCGTCTTTGCAGGGGAGGTGATCGACTGCTCTCACCTTATCTCCCCCTACATCCCGCAAGTGAACGGGATTTGGTTTGACGACGAGGATGATATCTACCTCGCTAAAGGGGAAGCCGTTCCCATCACCCCTGAACAGATTCGAGAGGTCAAAACTCGAGTCTTAGCCAGCAACAACCTTGGTCGTCCCTACTTAGCCACAAGCACTAGGGACACCCCTATCCAGACAACCATCACCGATCCACTCGGGATGGAAGTCGCCCCTGAAGAGCCGACCGCTGAAACAGCCGTCGTAAAGCAATTGAAGAGAACCCGAGTTGACCTCACTATATGGCAACTCCTGGTTAGCTCGCAGGAACATCGAGAGGCACTTACAAAGGCTCTCGATCAAGTCAAGATCGACTCTTTGGCTACCCCCGCTGAAATGGTAGCCACAGTCCTACCCCACCTAAAGGGTAAGGCTAAAGTAGGAGGCCCAATGATCACATTTTCCGAAGCCGATCTGCCGCCATTCGGGACCTCCCACAACCTGGCCCTTTACATCACGGTGATTTGCCGGGGGAAGTACCTCCCGATGACCCTAGTTGATGACGGGTCGGCCGTGAATGTCCTTCCTCTAAGGACCGCCAAAGCCCTCGGCATTACCGAGGCTGACTATATCCCGACTGCTCATACCATCCAAGCCTTTGACGGGAGCCCAAAGTCGGTAGCTGGGGCCATAAAACTGACCGTCATCACAGGCCCAGTAGAAAAGGAGCTTGAATTCCAGGTGATTGATGTCACCTCCTCATTCAACTTGCTCCTAGGAAGGCCGTGGATTCACGCGGTGAAAGCTGTGTCCTCCACCCTCCACCGCAAGATCAAGATGCCTCTACTCGACGGTATCATTACTCTAGAGGCAACCCCAATGACCGTGGCTAGCTGTAACGCCACGGGCCGCACGGACCTCTGGGGGTTCGACTTTGTGGGGACGATCGAGGAAGAGTACCTTTTCAGGCCTTACTTCACCACGAGCATTGACACGATGCTCCAAAACCTAGGGTACCTTCCGGGGGCTACCTCTCGACCCGACCTTCCAGCTGGGAAGATCATCGAGGTCCTTAAGGACGAAGACTCTCACTTCGGCCTTGGCTATGCCCTCACTCCGGACAACGTTGTCCGAGCAGGAATTGAAAAAGCCTGCAACATCATGAAGGGTACCTACTTGAGCCCTTATAGCCCACGGTTGTCTGACTACTTTGTCACACCCGTATTCGGGGCTGTCCAGGTTGGACTATACCAACCCAATGCAACGCACCTCGGGACCCACTTGGCCCGGGATTGCAACTACATCCCAGATGAGGTGTTCGCCCTCACCCAGTCCGACGGAGCGGACGATGCCGAGCCCGCGCTGGGGCTACTCTTCGGGGAAGACACCGTAGCCCCGACTCCAAAGGAAGACCTGGTCAACCTGATTCTCCGCAGCAACAGGTTTGACCCGACCAAGCTGATCTCGGACGTTGGCTCCGAGACGGGAAAAAGGGCCTGGAGGAAGACTGTCAAGTGGACTGACAGTCAAGGAAGGATCTACAAGCTGGTCGCCGGAGAGGGAGACATGCCTGAGTCTGAGTCCGAGTCTGAGTCGGAGTCTGAGTCAGAGTCTGAGGTCGAGTCTAGAGAAGTCGGTGCTAGAGTCACTCCTGTAACCCCCCTCCCTTCTATCATTCCTGCTGCTAGCACCTCGGGGTCTGTCCCGAGTGCTTTACCAATTCCGCCTCTGACCAATGATCAGATGGCTGCTCTCTTTGAGCTGTTTTCTAAATTTTCAATTAATAATAACAACCGTTCTGCTTACGACTTGTCTCTTTTAAATCCTGTTTTCAAAAATAATTTATGCTATGACATTGAGAAATCCGACGAACAGGTACCCTTACCTCCACATCTGATCGAGCAACTCGAGCAAAGGGAGTCCCGGAATCCGGTAATTGAAGAGACCGAGTCCATAAACGTGGGAACAACCTTAGAGCCTCAGATACTTAAGATAGGGTTATCCTTAGATGCCGAGGAGAAACAACAGTTCATAAACCTCCTCCAGGAGTTCAAAGATGTCTTCGCGTGGTCCTACAAGGACATGCCGGGGATAGACCGGGAAATAGCCGAGCACCACATACCTATCAAAGACGGGTGCAAACCGGTCAAACAAAAGCTTCGTCGAATGAGGCCCGAGTGGTCTCTCAAAGTAAAGGAAGAAGTCGACAAACAATTCAAAGCCGGCTTCATACAAGTGTCCGAATATCCGGACTGGGTCGCAAACATCGTGCCGGTTCCTAAAAAGGACGGTAAGGTGCGGGTATGCGTAGACTTTCGGGATCTTAACAAAGCAAGCCCGAAGGATGATTTTCTGTTACCACACATCGATATACTGGTGGATAACACGGCCGATCATGCCCTTCTGTCATTCATGGACGGGTATGCCGGGTATAATCAAATCAAGATGGCGGAAGAAGATATGAGTAAGACTACCTTCACTACACCTTGGGGTACTTACTGCTACACCGTCATGCCATTTGGTCTCATTAATGCCGGGGCCACATACCAAAGGACCGCTACCACTTTACTACACGACATGATGCATAAAGAGGTAGAGGTCTATGTAGACGACATGATCGTCAAATCCAAAGAACGGGACGGTCACATCACCGCCCTAAGAAAATTCTTCACCCGATTGCGCAAATACAACATGAGGCTAAACCCTCAGAAATGCAGTTTTGGGGTAACGTCAGGCAAATTACTGGGTCATATCGTTAGCCAACGAGGTATCGAAGTCGACCCAGCTAAAATCAAAGCCATTACCGAGATGCAAGCTCCTAAAACCGAAAAAGAGATAAGGGGATTTCTCGGGAAAGTCCAGTACATTAGTCGATTCATTTCCAAGCTAACCATGGTGTGTGAACCAATTTTCAAGAAACTGAAGATAGGGGAACGAGTACTATGGGATGACAAATGCCAAGCTGCTTTCGACAAAATCAAGGAAATTCTGTCTGCTCCGCCATTTTTAATGCCACCTCAACCCGGTTTGCCTCTGTCGTTATACCTAACAACGACCGAGACAGCCATGGGGGCTATGCTGGCTCAGACAGTCGACTCCGAAGAACGAGCCATCTATTACATCAGTAAGAAGTTTTTAGAGTATGAGTGCAAATATACCATGCTCGAAAAGACGTGCTTGGCTCTAGTCTGGGCCACTAAAAAGCTCTGACATTATATGCTCAGCTATGAGGTCCATGTGCTATCCAGGATGGACCCGATCAAGTACCTCTTCGAAAAGCCTATCCTTAACGGCCGGATTTCAAGATGGACTCTAATGTCGGCAGAGTTCGACCTAAAATTTGTACCTTTAAAAGCTATTAAGGGGCGAATAGTAGCAGAATTCCTCGCCGACAGCCCGGTAACCGAGGAAGGGCACACCGATACCTGGTCCTTCCCAGACGAAGATATTTTCCATACCGATGCCGAAACATGGGATTTATACTTCGACGGAGCATCTAATTTTCGAGGGTTCGGAGTCGGGATCCTCCTAATATCACCAAGAGGGGAGCATACTCCCGTCTCCATCAAACTGGACTTTGACGTCACTAACAATGCAGCAGAATACGAAGCATGCATTTATGGGCTACAAGCCGCCGCCAACCTAGGGATCACAAATCTCCGGGTACATGGCGATTCATCCTTGGTCATTAACCAAGCACTTCAAAAATGGAAGACTCGGAATGCTAATCTCGTGGCCTACCAGGCACGAGTAAGAGATCTCGAGAAACAATTCCAAAAGGTAGAATACATATACCTGCCTCGGGAAGAAAATCAGTTTGCAGATGCACTCTCGAAATTAGCATCTTTACTGAACATTCCCGACCACGTGACCAGTATGCCAATTTGCGTCGAAAGACGGTCCGAGCCGGCGTACGTCCATGACATCGAAGACATCGAGATAACCGATCCCCAACCATGGTACCAAGCCGTGTTAACATACCTGACCAACGGAGAGTATCCTCCCGGGACGGAAAGTCGAGCCAAGAAAGCCCTACGGAGGCTAGCCACCCAGTTCATCCGAACTGATGACGGACAACTGTACAAAAAGACGGCACAAGGGGCTCTTCTCCTTTGTGTTGACAAATATAAGGCCGAGAAGGTAATGGCCGAAGTACATGATGGCGAAAACGGTCCACGCATGAATGCTCACATGCTGGTCCGAAAAATCATGAGGCTCGGGTATTACTGGAACACCATGGAGGCCGACTGCCAGTTATATGTCAAACATTGCCATAACTGTCAAATCTTTGGCAATGTGCAGCATATGCCGCCATCTCTGCTCTATACCATGACGTCACCCTGGCCGTTCTCAACCTGGGGTATCGACATAATCGGGAAAGTGAATCCCTCCGGTAGTGGTGGACACTGCTTCATTTTGGTGGCTATCGACTATTTCACCAAATGGGTCGAAGCTGAATCATATCGCATCCTCAATGCTAAACATGTTGCCAAATTTATCCAGAACAAGATAATATGCCGGTATGGAATCCCGCATGAATTTATCAGTGATCATGGAACCCATTTCCAAGCTGAGACCGCGGCCCTGCTGGCCAAATATAAAATTCAAAGGCACACATCCTCGCCCTACCGTCCCCAAACCAATGGAGCGGTAGAGGCAGCCAATAAAACGATTGTCACCATACTCAAAAAGATGGCTGATAACTATCGGGACTGGCCCGACAAAATACCTTTTGCCCTATGGGGGTACCGGACGTCAATTCGCACCGCAACCGGAGCGACACCATACTACCTAACCTATGGGATGGAGGCCGTCCAACCAGTAGAGCTAGAGGTACCGTCCCTCAGAATTCTGCTAGAAAGTCAAGTACCCGAAGCTGACTGGGTTCGAGCACGGTACGATTCGTTGGTTCTACTAGACGAACGACGGTCCCGCGCTCTCAACAACATTCAAATTTACCAAAAACGAATCCAACGGGCCTTCAACAAGCGAGTAAGGCCCAGAAACATTAAGGAAGGGGATCTGGTCCTTAAATCTGTTCGAGCTTTACTACCAGTTGACCCAAGGGGAAAATTCAAACCCAACTGGGCTGGGCCATATCTGGTGAAGAAAATCCTATCAGGGGGAGCAGTAATGCTGACGGACCTGGACGGGAATGAGTTTGTCAACCCAACCAACCTAGACCAGCTGAAGCGTTACTACCCTTAGCCATTTCTCAATGTCATTAGCAATTTTTATCAAAATCATTTATTTTACAAAAAAGCAAGTCAATGAGCTAGAATTATTTATTCTACTGTCGCAAAACATCTTGAACCAATAGTCTTGGTGTAATTCGAGATTGCAATTTCCTAAGCCTGAACTACGTTTGGTTTGATTCTGCTAATTGCGGATACGTAGGCAGCCCCTCAAAAGGGCACAACCAATGCAATCGAGAAAGACAGGAACGGTTTTAATAATAAACTTCCCTTTATTTATCACAAAAAAAAATCCCAAAAGCTTGGGAAAATTACAAGCGCAGGAATTCAAAAAAAAACTACAAAAAAAAAACACGACAAAAATAATAGTAATATTTAAATAATAGAACTAAGGACTCGGTATCTAGGGCATCTTGCCCTTCCCTTTGTCCTTGGCCTCCTTGGCCGTCCACTGACGACGACGCGGAGGAGAGCGTTCCCGAATCACCACAGGAACCTCTTTAGCTCGGACTCGCTTCTTAGAACTCGAGTCCTCATCCACCTCGATTGGCCCCAGTCGGGCCCTTACGGGCTCAGGGAGCCGGTCGCGCGGACCTAGTCGGTCCCGGGCCGCCAGCCTTGGCCCAAGTCGCCGCTCCAAGTCAGTCTAGGGGCTTTGCCGCCCCCGCGTGCCACTAGCACCGGCATCTCTAGCTCGAGTCTTAGTATGTGACTTAAGACCCGACTCTAACCGGACCAAGGTAGCAGGGGTCTCTCCCTCATCGTAGAATCCCCTGTTGTCCTTTGCCGTCTCCCGGCGGACCAGTTCGAAGGCCTCATCGACCTTCAGAGCTTTACGAGCCTCCTCGGACTCCTCAGAAGTCCATTTCTCGTAGGCTCGAGAAACCCAAGCGGATTGGCAAGGGTTGGGAATAGTCCATGTAGGACGAGTAAACCACCTCTGCAACCAGGTGTCGCACATAGCGTCCGTCAGTTGGAGCGAGACGCTAATAATAGCTTCAGTCTCAGGAATGCGCTGAGACGAGCCGAACTGCCTCAGAATGCGGTCCGGATAGATATGAACTGTCCAGTCAAGGGACAAGATCACGAGGTAACGAGCTTGGTCCCTCTTGGCCAACCCCGTCAGCTTGGAAAGGAACCACCAAGCAACCGTCCACCTAATCAAGGGGCCACCGTGGAACACCAATTCCTCGTCCCAGTAAGCTCGATTTATATGGTGATTCGAGCTTATCCTGCGCCCCCTAGAACTGAGTTGGCTGCTACGGTAGTTTGGAACGCTTGGAGGAGGCTCTATGATCGATAAGCGCTCCGACAGCCAAACCTGCAAACGTATACACGGAATTCATGAGTAACGGAGTGATTCGCTACAGCCCACTCGATCGAGTGCACCCTCTGACTCGATCGAGTGAGGCTCTCTAAGACAACCAGAAGCTCGTCAGGTATGACACTCGATCGAGTACACCACCTGACTCGATCGAGTAAGACTCGCTAAAACAAACAGAAGACTACCAGGTATGACACTCGATCGAGTACACCCTCTGACTCGATCGAGTAAGCCCCTCACAGGCCGGCAGAAGCACGTTACGGACTCCACTCGACCGAGTGGTAGGTCCACTCGATCGAGTGACTTACGGACTTCAAGAAGCCGCGAAACAAAAAAAATCGCGCGAAGCAAAATTAAAAAAAATCGAAAGGCGTTTACCTGCAGAATAAGGGTGCTCCCCGTCAGTTGTCGGGTTGGGTCCAGTCGCCTAGCATCCAGACCCATGATGAGTTCTCCCGTGGTCAGCCAAGCGGGAACGCGAAGACGTGGTGGGTAGTATCCCAAAGCGCCAAACAAGCGTCCAGAAAATGCACATCAGGTACCAGACGCCTAAGAGGAAATAGGCTGGTAATCCCCATTTGGGTCAGCTGAATCCTGTCTTCGTCCCGAAAGTGTTGGGACCAGGCAAAAAGCATTGAAGTGAGATGCTCGATACCCATGGCAGGAACTTGATTTCTTGAAAGACTGAGAGAATCTTTTTAGAGAAAAGAAGGGTTTTTGATTTGAGGTGCAGAAAGCTGAAGCAGGAAACCTGTATTTATAATATGGAAGCCTGGCAATAACCTGACTAACCCTGCCTCCTCAGTAAATTGGGCCCCAACATGTGCAGGCCTGACTTGAACCCAGAATAGGAATCTAGTTATCCTGAGCTTTCCTGAATTCTTTCTAAAAATTCCTTCTTCGAAAATTTCAACTTTTTTCAAAATCCGGTGCTTTCTTCCCCAGCACAAGTCGGTGTTTTGCCTATGTGTTACATGCAATTTATCATGTGTCAGCATACAGGTACACCCCAAGACTTCAGAAGCAAGTCCCCGCGCAGCTACTTTACTCCCCAGCGTGAGTCGGTGTTCTCCTGGAACGCTACATCCAAAATGTGATGTATCAGCATACGGGTACTCCTACACCTCCAAGCGCAAGTTTTATTCCCCAACAGAGTCAACTTTCCCCCGGTATGCTACATCCAAGGCATAATGTGTCGGCATACGGGTACACCTACGCCCCGAAAGGCAAGTTTCACTCCCCACGGAGCATCATCATCAGGTCAGGTACGACTCAGGGCCTCAAAAGCAAGCCCGTACAGCTCACATATTTCCCCAGCGGAACGCCCGAGGCGGCATTTTCTCCAAAATGGTACAGGATGGGCCCACATATAGGCACGCCTAGGACTTATGCAACAAGTCTGACTCCCCGCGGAGCTATCATCGGCAGGACAGGTATGACCCTCTGCTTATGGCTGGCGAGCCCTTCACGCTAGTCTACTGGACTATAAACGACCCGACCGGAAGGCTGCCAGGTCGTAATCTGCGATTGGCCTGGTAGCTACTCTGATTTTCGCCTTGTCCAAGCCTCAGTCAGAGTGGGGGCTCTGTAGACACCCGCATTTTGCCTGCTAGTGTCTATAGCAGTTCCCGACAAACACCCGATGATGATCGGACGCAAACGTGATTTAGTATACTCGGATTTGGGCCCGAAATCAATAATATCTGACATGGACTTTTAGCGGAGTAATAATCTTGCAAAACAGACATCAAATTCAGGCCCAGTGGGTCGTTCCGAGCAAAATAAGACTAATTTGGGCCAAAACCGACACCAAACATAAATCCCGTCTTTTGGCGACCGGGTCGAAACCCGGTCAAAGACGAAACCGTCTCATAAATCAGCCAGGTTCAGCTGGCGCACAAATCCAAATTCAAAAAATCAATCAAAACAACAATATCAATTCCTTCCTAAAATAGCTCGATTTGCTTGATCCACTCGATCGAGTGGATTGACCCACTCGGTCGAGTGGAGCGTCAAAAACCGGACCAGATTCATTTCTGAAGGCACTCGACCGAGTGCACTAGGGCACTCGATCGAGTGACCCTAGGTCGGGGGTGAAGCCTATAAATACCCCTTCAAACCCATTGCATGGGGAGAGATTGGAACTAATGCAAAATTACCCTAAGCTTCTACTCTAACCTATCTATACTCTCTACACTACAAGCCTTAGCAACCCTAAGCCCTATACACAAAAAACCGAGTCCCTTGTCCCTCGATAAACCGACAACACACACACACACACCATAACTTACATACATCCTCGATACTCCATAGTCCCGTCACTATTTGCGAGCCCATTTCCGAGGTCCCTACTAAGCATGTATGTTGAGGGTGTCCCAAACCCCGTTTCTATCTTTGTTATTTTCGCTTATGTTTTTTGTATCGTTTATTTTGTACTTTTACTAGTATCGTAATCCTAACACTCTAACATTTTACTTTTTCTTGCATACTAACTTTTACATTTTCGTTGCTAACATTATAATCATACCGCGTATATATATATAACCAGTATCAAAATTTCGGTTTCGGATACGTTTGACTATAATTGTCGCCTAAAGTCCGTCTAATCCTTTTACGAGCAGCGACGGAGGTGGAGCCCTTTCGAGGAGCCCCGCCCCAATCATAGTTGAACGCATTCGATCCCATTTTAATTAGTGCGGAACCCATTGACACGAAAACCGACATCACATAACCCGAAAGGGTTAGTTTCGATGTCGTGACGTAGAGGGAAGCATTTCGTTACTAATTCAAATTTTCTAACACAAACATTTCATAAAATCCCGACAACGGTATTATAATCGTATATGTACACGATTATAGTACCGGAGGTTGAGTTAAATTCGAATCAAGCGATATTTGTATTTAACTCGACCGACCGTCGTTTTCAACCACAAAAAATGAACGAGTTGATACTCGTACAGGGGCTACTCGACCGAGTACATAGGCCACTCGATCGAGTAGCGTCCATAAAACTGGGCAGATTACTTTTCGAGGGCACACTCGACCGAGTCAGACCATGACTCGACCGAGTGGGTCCTGTAACCCAGAAAACCGAGAGCTTAAATGCAACATTTAAGCCTCGTCTTTTTTTACGACTCTTAGTCGACACGTGTAAAGCCAATCACGTGAATCCATTTTCCAAAACCCACGTTTATCGTGGCAACTCCTTTTCCAAAAAACCGATAACGGTATTACAATCATATGAGACATGATTATATTATCGGCAAACCGAATTAAATTTGAATTCGTCCATATTTTAATTTAATTCGGCCAACTCTCGATTTAAAACACATAAAAACACGAGTCATAGCTCGTACAGGTGCTACTCGGCCGAGTACACCTACCACTCGACCGAGTAACACCCCAAACCGTGGGCAGAAGCTTCTTTTGGGACGCACTCGACCGAGTCAGACCATGACTCGACCGAGTGAGTCCTGTAGCCCCGTGACCGAGGGCCTTGACACACCTTTCAAGCCTCATCTCTTTTATCGACATTAGTCATCACGTGTAAAGACTATCACGTGACTCTCCTATTTTCAAAACCATGCACAACACGACACGCAGAACGACTTTGACCACCTTTTGACATGATAAGTCGGGACAAGACTACGGGATATGAGATCGGGCTAGCAATACGCCACAGTCTCATATTTCCGTCCTTCGTTTAGTACACGATATAATGTGTATTTAATCGGGGTTAGTCCATCTACACATTTCGCGGTCTAGCTTGCATACGGGTCCGTCCATATCTTTGTATCGCGTTATTTTTATTACTTTTACGTAATGTTGTATTGTGAATTCCGGGTTGTATTTCCGCCCGTGTAACTTGTACGTTACCTTTTTCATTTACTTTCGAGCTTTGTTTATTTACTTGCTTTTACGCTTTATAAACGAACCTCGCATGCTAAATCACTTTGACCAAAAATAAGATGCATTAAATGACGTAGTTCACATACTATTAATATGCTTAGCCCGAAAACGCTGTTTGCATATCATTTAATCGTTTTACTAGCGCGCACACACGAACACGAACGATGTCTTAGTAGAGGCCGCCATGTGCGGGCGGGGTTGGGTGTCCTTAGTGGGCTTCCCAACACGTACCCTCACCCCTTACTCAGAACCTTTGGTTTCCGGATGTCCGAAACCCTTGGCGCACGAGAGTCATTCTATATACGAAAGCCGGTTTATACGGTATCGGTATTGCAATGCAAAGGGACGAGCCCAATGAACTCTGAAATCGAAGTGGGCTCACTTTGTGTAAAGCCCATGACGACATAGAGTGGGCTCGTATGGTTCCGAATAACCACAAAATTCGGTGGCGACTCAATTTTGACTTAAATTTCGAACCCGAGAGCAATCTCACCACGAGATTCATTCGCCTACCCAAACCCGCGCGTGGCCGCGTCGGGGTGGACCTACGTCATGTCCACAACTATCTTTCATTATATATTAGCAAAAAAAATATAGAATTTCGACATTAATAATGTATTCAGAAGGACGAATCAAACAATATCTCACATGGATATATTACTCCGTATCTCTTATATATAAATTGTCGTAAATATCGAAGATTTCCTCAAATGTGAATAGTGTTGAAAATAGAAATGTGAAGAGTGGAATTGAATGGATGGAGTAGTACGAATAAATAATAAACAAATGATTGAGACGAAAAAAATAGTAGTATAAAATATAAGGTTGTAGAATTTCTATGAATACATGTTTAATACTTCTAATTAGTTTACTACTCCACCCAAGATAGCATGATGAAATATAGTGATTATATGTAAAAAATATTATAGCGATTAACAGTTTTTTAATGTGTGTCCACTGGGTCCATAATTACCGTACTTAAATCATTTTAATCGTTTATTTAAACGTGTGTCCACTAGGTTGATGGGTTATAGGAAAGAGAAAGGAAATCAATTTCTTTCATTTCCTTAATAGTTGTTTGTTTTAACTTTTCTGCATTCTCCTTCCCCCTTTGCATTCCCTCACAAAATTCTATACTCCTTTATTTTCAAGGTCCAACCCTCTAGGATTTGGATTTTGTTTCCCCCACCCGCCCGCCCCCACTCATCACCCACCACCTTAAAACCACCACCACTCCGGCACCACCACCAATGTCACCACCACCGATTTCATCACTACCGCAGACCGTCACCCTGACACCGTCACCAACTCATCATCCTCACAAAAATCAAAACAAACAAAAAGGAAAATCTAAGGGATTTCCTTTGATTTCTTTTCCTTCATCTTTGTTTCCCATGTTTATTTTCTTTCCCTTTCCAATGTTCTAACCAAACGCCCCCTAAGATGCTAATTATAGCCTGAATCACAATGATGTTATTTAATTTCGATTTTTCTAAGATAAATTAATTATTTATCGTGGACACACGTTACAAAACCGATAAATTAATTGTTATAACTAAGATCGATCCTGAACTTTTGGAGAGCCCAGATAAAATATTACGACGGGGCACTTTATCATCATTTTAACCATTGTTTTCATTATTTCGTTGATATCGTCTTTACACTTTCATTTGGGGATGTAACATTAATTAAAAAATTTAAAAACAAATTTTTCAATAACATATTGTTATGATTTAATTAGAGTAATGTAGTTCTAGCAAAGTAGTAACAATATTTCATGAATGTATCAACTAAGCTGTCAAATGATATTTGGAGGTAAGGTAGTAATATTATTTGAAGGCACTAGGCCACTTTGAAGTTGTTACCAAAATTTCGATATTATGAGTGAAATAATGACTCATCGATATTGTAACTATCTACAACTCTTAGATTTACGTCCCATAAATATTGAGTTAGTACTCACTAAATTTGTTTAATAAAACGGATTCTCATCCTTAAAACCAAAAACAAAAATATAATCATTTGTATAATTAAAATATAGAAAATGATAAATACAGTCCTAAGAGCTGTATATAAGAAACTAAAATTAGAAATAAATACTTAATATATATGTATTAATTGTATTGATTTATGTGTAATTTGGACACCAATTCCTAAGTTAATACCATATTAAGAAGGTATTACATGGTTAAATACAACTCTAATGCAATCCCAATATCATATCAATCTAGTTACAAATCGAGAAAAATGAAAAGGGACAACAACACAAGGTTGATATAATGAAAGAGTACTTGGTGTTAAAGTCAAATAAAGAGTTCAAGTCATAAACGCACTCGAAAAAATATTGATCAAGGAAATAGATCAGAGTACACTAATAATTTAGTTTGTTATTAATTAGTTGTCAATAACTTGCTAGTTAGTTATTTATCTTTCTTTAAAGTTCCTAAATTTTATTTGTTACTTATCTTCTTAAGTTAGTTAGGATTTCCAAATTTAGTGCAAGTTAGTTAAAGATTCATAGTAAGATTTTAAAGGAAGGTTGTTTTCTAATTGTAATCTAAGTCGGTCTAGTTTCAAATCCTATAGGTAGGGGTCTTATGATTTGTATTATACTCCCTCTGAGTTTCTATTATTGTCCCATATGTTTTTGGATGAAAATTAAAAAAGGGGAAACGAGTGATTCACAAAAGAAGAGGAATCCTTTATTATATAAAGCAGGAGCATTTCCTCTTCCCACGTTGAGCCACGTAGGATGATGAGTAGGATGACTTATGTGGAGCATATGTGGCAGCTGACGTGGTCTTTGAAAATGTGTGAAAATTCAACCCAAAAGTGTCAGTTTTTTATCATAGGAGGAAGTTACTGGTAAAAATATCACAATTGTAGCCCATAATGCAACAACCGTCGACAACTTCCACATTTGACAGTTTTGTTGGAGTTTAGAAACTGACAACTACATGTAGCACCTTTCTTTCCCCATCTCACCCAATTACTTCACATACACCTTCTCTCTTCTTCTTCATCCTCGACAACACCACCACCCCTTTCCTCTAAATTTACAAACTTTTTTCGTACTGGGGATGCTAATATTGACCTACACCTAAAATTGAATGAACCCACCAAAATTAATGACCCAAAATCAGTTTGACAGCATTTTGGGATATAAAGTTTGGAACTTTTATGTGGGTTGAGGGTAATTGAGGGGAAATTGATGCAGTGATTGGAGAAGGTGGTGTTTTTGAGGATTTGAAGTGGGGATTGTTGTAAGAGAGATTGGAGAAATGAAGAAGAGAGGTAGTGTAAGCTGACAAAAATGCCATTTTAGAGGAATGGGAGATGACATGAACTATGTTGGGAAGGGGATGATGTCCATTGAGAGGCCACCGCGAACCGAACTCCGAGAGGCCACCAAGTTGACTGTCGGCAACTTGAAGCGCCTTATCTCTGCTATCAATCGCACTGGACACGCTCGCTTCCGCCGCGCTCCCTACCATCCAACTCCAAGCCACTGCTTGCCACTGTTCCTCCAAGCGTAGGTATGTATTGCCCTCTTTTTTTTAGTAGTAAGTATTGTTAGAGTTAATGCTTCAAAAGAAGCTCTTTTAAGTGTCATTATTATCCCACATGGATCATTTATGACTACTAAACTATGCTTATATATGACCCTCTTTAATGCTCTACTAGTTGTGTACAAGAGAGGACTATGTACACCACACACGCGCGCGCGCCGAGCCGAGCACGAGCCGGGCCGGGCTTCGGTCTTCGGTCTTCGGTCTTCGGTAGAGCGCCTGCGGCGCACCGCTTGCGGATATTTTTTTTGGTAGTCGAATTATTTGTTTTTATTCAGAAGCTTCCTTTTTCTCAGTCAGTCTTTGTTGCCTTTCCAAGACTGATTATTGTCATTCCCGAGACTGATTGCTGCAAGTCTCCACTTGCTCTTTATTGCTGTGCATTGAACCAATGCCACTGCTCCACTATATAATGCTCTCTTCTCTTCAGTTTTGAACACACAGAAAACATACATACACATATTCTCTCGTTCTTCATACTTTCATCTCTGTTCCGGTTAAGTTATTGGCAAGCGTTCTTGGCTGTATTCAACCGTACTTCACCTACACTGAAGTTACGGTATAGTTGTGGAATCCTGGGAGTTGAGTGCTATTGAGGCCGTGTGTAGCAGACGGGGCATAAATCAACTTTAGGACAGTGACGTTTGTCGCGACACAGCTTCTGTTCTTCGTCCAGATAAGATCTATCTCATTTCTTCCCTTACCTCTACTACTACCGTGATAACAAGTATTATCATTTCAATCATTATTTGTCTCCCAACTTATATATATATTCTCAATACAATCTTATTGTCCCATTTTGGTAACCATTTTTTAAATCTATGATGATATGTTAAATATTGATTTGAATCAATAATTTAGTTGTTAAATAATGGTTTAGTTGGTGAAGCTATGATGATACAATCTTATTGTCCCAGTTGGTGAGATTGACATATTTACCAACTGTTTTTTTATTTTAAGATTTTGTGAAAGTGAAAATTAAAATTCCGAATGAAATTATATGGGTCGGTTGATGCAGTATATTGGAGATGACAAATCTATGGTGGCTATAAAAAGGTTCATTAGTTCCAATCAATCATCACTTCCATACCACGATGACAACCTTTGTCATACCTTTCTCATTCTCAGGCGAACAATAACCATGAACCACCGTGAGGGACAAGTACAACGCACCACCTGCTCGCCGCCCCCAGCTCCGACCACCACGGGTCAATCTAGCAACCACTGTGCGTCCATCAAGCAACAATCTGTGCCTAGATTTCGACCGTCGTGAATCGTATTCCCCTCCGTCAATGCTCCGCCATGGATGACACACACCAGCAGGTCGTCGAACTTCCTCCTCTCCGGCAATCCGCCTGCCTCGAAGCACACCAAGCTCTTTTGATCGATTTGTTTTGGTTGATTGTCTTATATGGATTTGCAAATGACGTTACATCTCTTTCTACACTTTCTTTCCATTTCATTTAAGCGAGGGTCAAATAGTCTTTGAAGTGATTATTTTGTTAGTAAGTACTTATAAAATAAAACTTTGAGTCTAATTTTTGATAAATATCATTATAACGAAGTTTTAGAAGATTTTCTATCAAATAGTAAGTCTTTTCTTAGTTCGGGTGTAGTTCATATATACTTATAATGTGGTTTTTAGACATATTACTAAGTGTAGTGTTGAATACTAATGCAGTGATCTTTGTTCAAATAATATTGGTTGAGACTTGAGAGCTTTTGGGTATCGATGTTCGTTGGGTTAGAACGGTATGCTCGATAATTTTGCAATGGAGTAGTGTGGACATGACATAGGTCCACCCCGACGCGGCCACGCGCGGGTTTGGGTAGGCGAATGAATCTCCATATGAAACGGATCGAATTGAAATTTAGGTCTATGTGGAGTCGCCACCGAATTTTGTGGTTATTCAGAACCATTCGAGCCCACTCTATGTCGTAGTGGTCCGTATACAAAATACGGCCCATTTCCGATGTCAAAGTTTATTGGGCTCGTCCCTTTGCATTTGATACCAACACCAACATTATCGGATATTGTGTATTGAATGACTCTCGTGCGCCAACGGTTTCGGGCATCCGGAAACCGAGGTTCTGAGTAAGGGGTGAGGGTACGTGTTGTGAAGCCCACGAAGGACACCCAACCCCGCCCGCACATTAGCGGCCTCTACTAAGAATTCGAATGACTTTCCAATACGCGCGTTAGTTAAACGAGAAAATGATATGCAAAGATTGTTTTCCCTAAACATGTGAATGGAATTGAAAAGAGTTTCTAAGTCAATTTAATGCAATTAATTCTAACATCGAAGTTGAATCTTAGCATGTGGGTTCATTTTAGTGCGATAAAATAAACAACCAAAAATTGACAAGAGAAACAATAAATGCGTTAGTAACGATATAACGGTTTGTGCAAATATTGAATTGAATTGAAAGATGTAAACGAGAAGATGCATGGTTTTGAAAGAGGTGTTTCACGTGATAGATTAGGCACCTGTTGACTTAAGTCACGAAAATGATTAATGAGACTCGAATGTGATTTGTAGGACTCACGGTTTGACGTGATTAAGGGCCACTCGACCGAGTCATTGTGTGACTCGAACGAGTGGACCTCTGAAAAGCGGTCTGTCCAGATTTTATGACCCTACTCGACCGAGTTACTGACCAACTCGACCGAGTACATCGCCACTCGACCGAGTCACTGTGAAACTCGACCGAGTGGAGGTCATAGAGGCATTCTGTTTCGTATTACGGACCCTACTCGACCGAGCTATTGACCAACTCGATCGAGTATGTTGCCACTCGACCGAGTCACTGTGAGACTCGACCGAGTGGAGGTCGTAAGAGACGTTCTGTCTCGGTTTTTGTGATGTCACTCGATCGAGTGGTGTAGGCACTCGGTCGAGTGGCACCTGTACAAACCGTGTCGTTTGCAATTTTAAATATCAATTTTAAAATTGCTTTTGATTTTTGATGACTTGACGAATTGGGCATAAATATGACGGAATTTATACTCAATTCGGGACTTGAATACTCGTCGTACCCCATATTCGATTATCGAATCGATATGGAATACTAGAGTGAAAACAATAGAAGATTATTTTAAGTCGACTTAAATTAACTACCTCGATATGGTAGGTTTCCTCCGCGTTAAATAATGTCGTAATTCTATTGAATTGTGTTGACAATTATTTTAGCATCAACGGAAAATCGCATTAATTAACTTATGTGACTAGATCGTTAGATTCGACATCCAATTAAGGAATTGGTATCGAATTTAATAGATCGGCGCTTCGCTTAAATTGAAAGACGTGATTCCCTCCGCATCCCGACGTCATAATTAATTCTCGCGAATTGTTTGACGTCGGATCCGCATCAACGGGTTTCGACCCTTATTAAAATACAATGTTTTCTTTTGAAAATCGATTTGATTATGAATAATGATGATGACGAAATAAAAAAAAGATTAATGTTTAAGTTGACTTATCTCAATAATCAAATAGTCGGGGTACCGGAATAAAAGACCGTCAACGCTGTGTGCAGTACACTTGTATATTCGTGATTTCTTATTCCGATATCCCTCTTATTCGACACAAATTGATAAGTATTTTAGTGCTTTGATATTATTAGTATTATCGATATTATAATGCAAGGAACGAAATAACAAAAAAACGCGAAAAAGATGAAGATGACGTGAGGAAGAGAAGAAGGAGAGAAAGGGTTTTGACACCCTCAACCTACATGTTCTTGTCTCGGAACGGACTCGTAACCGTGGCTTTAACACAAGAGTCTTCGAGGTTTTATGGAGGTTAAGTTATGGTGGCTCGGGATTGATTCCTAAAACTAGGTTTAGGGTTTTTGCTAGTATAGAATTGCTAGGGTTTGATTAGGGTTGCATGTGTAAGATTAGGGTTCTTGAGGTTGTGAAAAGTTGTGTAATGTGTTGCATGGGGGTTGCTTATATAGGAAAAGTTAGGGCACCCGGTTTAGGGTTACTCGACCGAGTAGGTGGCTAACTCGGTCGAGTGGCCCATTATGCCAGCCGTCGGGCTCGAAACAGGCCCACTCGATCGAGTGGGTGGGTCACTCGATCGAGTGGCCCAGCTGGGTCGCGCAGGTCAGTCTTTTGGACCTTGACTTTGGGTGTTTGATGGGTTTTGTGTTTGATTTGGACTTTTTGATGATGTGAGGGGTTGTTTTGTGTGTCTCAGAAACGACTTTGACCGGGGTTGACCCAATCGCAAAAAGTCGGTTTTAATTCCGGTGTCGGTTTCGGCGCAAATTAGCCTTATTTGATTGGAAACGGCCCACTGGACCTGGATTCGAGGTTGATTTTGTGAAATTTGTACTCTGTAAGTGTGTTAGCCAGCGATTAACGGATTTGAGCCCGTATCCGAGCGCATAGAAGCATGTTAGCGTCCGATCATCATCGGGTGTTTTTTGGAAACTGCCATAGACACCTGGCAGTCAAAATGTGGGTGTCTACAAGTAGGATTCGATGTACTCCCTCCGAACACTATTTTTCGCCCCACTCCCTCAATATATGTGAGGAGTATTTTAATGAAATGGGGCAAAAAATAGTGTCCGGAGGGAGTAGGATATAGGTCTCAAAGTATGTCTGTAATGTCTTATAGTTGAGATTTTGTAAAGCTACGCAAATTTGACCTCTTATTGGTCATTTGCTTATATATCCCATGACTCATTCAAACAATATCACCCAAAAAAAACGAAATTACTTTTTCCTAACGAAGCATTACTCAATCCTAACAAATTTTCTCAAGATTTTCCCATTCTGCCCTTCACACAACCAATTCTTTTGATTACATTTAATCTCTACCCAAAAAATCATGATCAATCAATCGAACTTTTTAAATTCAGCCATGGAACCCCGTTCTCCGATTAATGATGAAGTAATATATCTCTTTAAGTTTAACTTTAGATTTTTTAAACAATTTATTGTGAAATTTATCAATTAGGGTTTCTCCTTGTGATTGATTTTTAGGGATTAATAATTCTAATTACATTTAAATCTCTACTAAACATATTCTGATCCATCAATCGAACTATTTTAATACAATTAAGGATCGTAGTTCTTCAATTAAGATTAAGTTATATTGATTTAAGTTTTAACTTTAGTCTTTTAATCAATTTATTGTAAAGTTTATTTATTAGGCTTTCTCTCGATGATTGATTTTTATGGATTCTTTTAGGGTTTATGAATCTAGTTTTTTACTATAAGATTGATTGATTGATCGATCGATTAAAGAAGTTTCTAAGGCTTATATTTCATTGCGAATGTCAAATGTAGCTTTGAAAATTAAGAAAAATTAAGAAAAAGTTGATTGTTCAATTTTTTTAGAGAGAGAAATTGTAAAATTTTTAGAATTGAGAGGAAGTGACAAGGATAATTTGGTAAAATGTCGTTAGAACTGAGTAAAAGCTCGTTAGGAAAAAGCACGACCCAAAAAAAATTATACTCCCTCCCTTTATTAATGTTAGTCATATTTGTTTTATGCACATTTCTTAAGGAAAACTATTAAAATGAAAAATGAAGATGAGAGAAACTAATATGGAAAGAATAAAATAGGATAAACAAAAATAAATGTACCAAAATATTAAGTGGTATTAACATTAATAAATGGAGGTATGATTGAAACAGGGAGGAATTGAACTAAAAGATTATGGTCATCTTAGAAGTAGTGAAAAGTGTTTCAAACTACATCGAACCATATTTGATATGATTTGGTCTATGATGAGTCATATGCAGATATTATTGACGCTTTAGAAGCTTATGCACTATAAAAATCTTTATACAATGTTGATGAGATTGGCCATCTAAGTCGGAGAATAGACACCATATGAGATATGGATTGAAAATGTTCTAAAGTAGTCTTTTCTTAATTATCAAGTCTTTAAGTTTAAAGAAAATCGTTTTCTAGAACTTAGACTCAATTATGACACGTGTTTTATTAGGGGGATTATGTTAGTTCTACAAATCATCCAAAGAACAAAACTGTTTTGTTGCATGGAGTGGTAGGTTTCTTTTAAAAATATGTGATTTCTAATAGAAACAGTGGGAATAGAATCAACCTTGAATTGTTCAAGATTAACAGGAATTCTCTACAACTGTTGAAGAGGATATTGATGCATCCATGAAAAGTCATGATCATCCTGTAAAATATTATCCCACATAGGTTTGACCTATGATGAAACAATAATGGGCAAGAACTCCAAAAGTCACATAAAATCTAATAGATTCTATATACCATAACTACCAAGTATAGACTTTGGTTAAATGGGTCTTATAGTGAAGAATAGTCTTCAATATAAAGACAATGTAGATTGATATAAGAGTATCTATGAAGCACAGTTGTTAGTTAAGGATTGATCTCATAGTAATTACTATGGAAAAACCTTTTTACAACATTATGCTTAAGTCTATTAAGATCGATTTAGCATTTTGATTGTCATCACTCATTTGATGAGTTTTGGACATATATATGTGAAATACATTTCTTGAAAGGGATGCAATATGATGTGTGTGCGTTACATCGTATGAATTTCATATTATTAAAATTGCTAGACAAATGTGAATGATCCAATTTGATTGGAGCAAGTATTATGGAGTAGTATCTTCGTTCTTAATGTGCTAATTCAAAGATGTTTGTTTTCCTTTGAGATGAAGAGAGACAGAGTGTGTACAAGAGGCTAGTGGGAGTGCATTTATCGTTATGATTTGGTATGTAAGTGACATACTTCTTTAACTAAACGACATTTGGTTGCTTTAGTCTATGAGACTTGGCAAGAAAGTTGTTTATTATGTGCTCGTGTGACGAGTAGATACTAATTTGGTGAGTGTCACTAGAAGGCCATCTAAGTATTGTTCCTTTGCGCTTAAGGAGAAAAAAGGAAATTATTTAAGAGATGCGCATGATGTGATAAACGAATTATTGTAAACAAGTTACAACGATTCATATTTCCAAATAGACAAAGATGACATGAGATTGTAATCTCAGTATATTTTGTTTTGGATGAGAAGTTGTGTGTTGGAACAGTTCCAAAGAACAACTTTGTGACTAGTATTATAACTAAAGTTAGTGTTCTATTACTTTTGAAGCAAATAGACGTTTGATTACGAATCAAGCACACACTCAACTTTAAAGTTTATGAAGCAATTTATTGCTTATGAAACTAACAGTTTGCTTTAATTGAGAGAAGGTAGATTGATCGTATGCTTGTAAATAACCGATACAAATGTTGTATGTCCCGAAACCTCCTCTACATAAAGATCATATTGTTATGATCGGTATAAGATGCATGGGCGAGTGGTCTTAGTACTTTTAGAGGTGTTTGGTTTAGTGGGAGTTATTTCGATAATTGATATATGTATGACATATTGTCATTTGGTTAATGTAACCAAGTTTTGTCCCTAAATAATCTACATTGATGAAATAGATCACTAAGTACGTGACTTAGTCTTGGAACTCTATTTGGATGATGTAATTATTTTGTCTCTAGTCAGGGTATTGTGTTGGGACATTTGAATACCTTTAGATGACTAGTGTGTGAGTTGGTTGATGACTAAGTTCCTTGAGTCATAGGTATTGAGATACTAAACCAGACACATGGGTGGATGTTGGGAACATGCATTAGACAGACCCACCGAAAAGGATTTTACTAAGATTTCGCTTAGTGTCAGTAAAGTTCTTTGCAAGTTATGAACTTGTACGGTCTTTAGACCTGAGTCTTTGACTATTCTGTACATGTGATGTGTATGCTTTGATACTATTCCTCGTCAGCTCTGAAAGGGGGCTATGGATGGTTATTGGGCATGCATGGATCATGTGATAGGATGTGGTTAGACAAGAGGTGATTTGATCTTCCTTTATTGAAGGGAATTTATTGTTTCTTGGCCACTCGAAGAGTGTGACTTGTGCAAATGCGTGGCCGCGCTCAGATAGAATGATTGTCATCTATCTGCTCTTTTAACAAGTCAACTCAAAGATTCGAGTAAAAGATTGAGACATCCGAGTATGACACTTCTTCTTACCTCATTCTCAATTGGAGACAATAGTAGCAAAGAGACTTAACGTCGTTCTTGAGAGGACATGTACAAGTGGGAGACTGAAGGAGTTATGTCCACTGTCCTACGGATTAACCCGCTTAAGTCTATGTATCCGATATGCCTTGCTAGAGGTCGATGTCGGATTGACATGTAAATGAGTTACGTGTCTGGTAGTCTTAAGTGGGCCCATTGAGTCACACACAATGTGTACGGGATATTATTAATATATATCGATATATTAAATATATCGGGTCATAGTAATACGGACCCAGCTACGTTGTCAGGTTATGGTAATTAGAGTTATACTAATAATCTAATTATGGTAATTGGAGTTATGAAAATAACCTAATTCTCCCTTCTTATCTCATATATAAGGAGGTTCATATGATGAACCAATATAGGGAAAAAGAGTATTGACTCATAATGTATATTCGTCTTATAAAGAGTTATAAGAGAGATATATATAGAGAGAAGTTGTGAGACGGTCTCACGTACCTTTATACTAGCATATACGTCGCAGTTTTGTACCCGTGTGGATACCAAAGGAGACATCACGTTTGAGGTGCTTTATTCTGTCTGTGAAAATTATTTATTCTGTCCGTGGAGATTATTTATTCTATCCGTGAAGATTATTTATTCTGTCCGTGAAAATTATATATATTTCTGGGTTTATTATACTTCTTATTAATATGCTGTTCCGTTGCAAATAAGGTATAATTTTTATCCCTCTACTTTTGTCTTTTCGGTTAATACTCGTAACAAGTCCTTGGGTTTAAGGGTTGTAACCCTACATACGCGACTTAGAAGTTTGGACGATACGTCATGGCACATCTAGTTTGGTTCATTCGGTGAACATCTGGATAATTTAGGTTTGGTAAACTTGTGTGAGAATGGTAGTGTTGAAGGTAAGGTGGATTCTTCACCTATTGTACGGGTCGAGCTACATGATTCTCAAGACAACCTATCGGCTTTTGTTTTTGTGCCTCAGTGAGCAGCGGTTTTCTCGCATGGTGGGGCGGTTTGGGGCTCTATGTGGAGCTATTTTGGGCTCTTGAAAGACACTCGTTGGGACCTCGAGTGAGGTCATTTGGAACTTTGACAGGAGTTCATTATTTTGTGTTCTTTAAAGTTGTTGGATTGGACTTGTTAGTCTAACAATTACACAGGATGATGAGGTGATTTGGCCTTGCTTACAACGTAGGTATTGTTCGGTTTCAACTTGAGTTGTTGTGCCTTTACGTGGGAAAACTTGTGGTGGTTATGACATCATCGTTGACTCAAGTGAGACGTTTTATTTATGGCTGTAGACACCCACATTTGACTGCCAGGTGTCTATAGCAGTTTCCGACAAACACCCGATGATGATCGGACGCTAACGTGCTTTAACGTACTCGGAAATGGGCTCGTAATTATGGACATTTGGTTTAGACTTTTTAAGGAGTACAAATCTCACAAAACCAATCTCAAATCCAGGCCCAGTGGGTCGTTTCGAGTCAAATAACACTAATTTGGGTCGAAACCGACATCAATTTCGTTTAAGGTAGAATTCGATCTCGAGTAGGAATCCTATCCGAAAACCGATTCAAACACTCAACCGAGTGCAAATACTCGGCCGAGTAATACACAACCAGCCGGTTTTCTTCTTTTCTTCCCTCACAAGAAAACGGAATTCTCGTTCTTCTCAGCTTCTTACCCAAGCGGTAATTCTAGCTCAAATGGGAATCCTATTCAAAAACCGATTCGAACACCCGACCGAGTGTAAAACACTCGGCCAAAACAGTAGAAAACCTGCCGTGTTCCCTTTCTTCCTTCACAAGAAAGCGGAATTCTTATTTCCCTCAAATTCCTACGTTTCCTATCCTAAGCGGTAGTCAAACTCTCCTAAGCCAAGGTCGGGAACTCCCTATAAATAGCCCCTTGCATCCAACATAAAATACAAGAATTTTTCATACAATTTTTACACCAATTATTAGGAACATACACATCAACTTTCTATCATCCCGACACACACACAATTCCTTTAGCATCGAGAAACCGATAATACATCCAAAAACCGAAGGAAACCGGTCCCGATACCCGACACCTTCACCCGTCAAACCGAGCCACCCCTAGCCGAACCAAAACTCGACGCTCCCGTGCCTAGCCACATTCCGACGAGCTCCGATCTGAGTCAACAAAAGCATGTAGGTTGAGGGTGTACCAAACCCGATTTCTCCTTTCTTCTCCTTCCTTCTCTTCGTCCGTTTTTTTATTATGGGTCAAGAGTCGTTTTTTTTTTTTTCTAATATCGTTATTAACGAAAAATTATTTTCATAACATATATTCTGAAAAATATAATATCGATTTTTCTATAATCGAATATTGTATCGAAAAGAATTATATTAAGATCTCGACGATACTAAAAATCGTTACATCTTTTTCGTTCAAAATTCTTTTCTTTTACTTTTCGTTCAAAACAAATAATTTTACAAAACCCCTTTTTTATTCATTCCGAATATTCGATATCGATTTCATAATCGAATATCGGATACGACGAATATCGAAAGCATAAATCAAATACAAATTAATTCATATTTTGTACGCGATTTGTCAAAATTAGCAATTTCGAACAAAAAATAAAAATCGGACAGACCCGCACGCGAGTCGCGCCACGCCCAGGCGGCTCGCGCACGGGCCTGAAACCCGGACCGTTTTTTTCAACTCTTCGGTCGTTTTATTATTTATTTTTCGAACAATTTCTAAAAATTTACATCTTTTCCAAAACTATTCCGAGTATTTGATATTGATTTCGTAGTCAACTATCGAATATAACGAATATCGATAATATTAAGTCGAGTACGAATCATGCAATATTCATACGCGATTTAATAAAAATATCGAGTTTTCAAAAAACCGTGTCAAAAACAGACCGGCGCGCGACCCGCCGACGTCCCGGGCGAGCCGCGCGGCCGGCTGTCCCGACGCACCCTTTTCGCTTTTTTTTTATTATTATTTTTCGAATTTCGTTTTTTATACAAAACAACGTCTTTTCAACAATATTTTTCAGATTTCGATTAATATTTATTTTCTCGATCTCGCATATTTATTTTTGCTATATTATTTTACAAATCGATACTAACTCGTTTGTTCATCTTGTAGCAAATTCATCCTTTTTCATCATTTGTTTTATTATACTAAAACGAATCTCACATGCTAAATTCAACTTTGACGTTAATTAATTTTTCATGCATTAAACCACTTAGCAACCCGTTCAATTCCTCACATGCTTAGGAAAACAATGTTTGCATATCATTCATCGTTCAACTAACGCGCGCATTAAAGCGTCATTCGATATCCTAGTAGAGGCCGCTAATGTGCGGGCGGGGTTGGGTGTTCTTAGTGAACTTCCCAACACGTACCCTCACCCCTTACACAGAACCGTGGTTTCCGGATGTCCGAAACCATTGGCAACGAGAGTCATTCAATATACGATTAACCGCTCAAGTCGGCATCTATATCGATATGCAAAGGGACGAGCCCAATAAACTCTGACATCCGAATGGGCTATACTTTGTGCATGCCTCACTAAGATATAGAGTGGGTTCGAACGGGCCCGAACTCCCACAAAGTTCGGTGGCGACTCCGACTTCGATTTAAATTTCCATTTGACCATCTCATGGAGATTCATTCGCCTCCCCAAACCCGCGCGTGGCCGCGTCGGGGTGGACCTATGTCATGTCCACAATTTGGCGACTCCGCTGGGGATTTACTGATGAGTTAATAACCTTCGGTATCCTCATGGTGAGACTCGAATAGAAATCGTTTGACTAGTACAATGCGCGTTTTAGTTTTACGGTTCATGAATAACCCCATTTTCCCGGGCCGGTACTCGTGACCGACGTCCCACTATACCGTTGATATAGTCCAAATTGGTTATGTCAAAGGTGTCCATTAGCCGATTCGTATGGGTTTTACGGCATGTCCTAATCTCAACTCGAGTTAGGGAGTCCGCCCCGATTCTCGATAAGCTATGTACACTGGTATAGACCCTTATAGACTGACCGAGACTTAGATTAAGAGCATACATGGCGTCATTATACTGTTTCCATGACTACGTGCTACTTGATCCACATCTTTTTTTTTTCAAAACCGTCATTTTTCAAAATTTGCATCCTTTTTCAAAATATCCAATTTTCAAAACCCGGGTCGTATACCGAATTCAGGATCAATGATTTTACTCAAAACAGCCTTTTTCTAGCCGGTATTATGCCCAATTCAAAACTCGAAAATATTTTCGAAACTTTCGAAACCCGTCATTCGGCCCACTCCTTTTTCCTTTTCGAAAAAGGGCCGAATTTCTTCACCCGATTCATTTCGGGCTTTTCAAAAAATTCGTATTTCAAAACTTCCTCTTCTTAGACTTCCCGTATTTAGCAGTGTCGGGTCGTGTCATAAGTCGTTAAAGTCTCTAGCGTCGAAACTCCGTTGATCTTACATCACGGGTTTCCCCCCATCCTAGTCCGCCTTATTTTACTAAGGCAAGGCCCACCTACGTAGGACATACTCCTACAAAGGTTGGCCCATTTACACAATCGAGTCTAAAAGTCTGGGAATGTCTCACGTGAACCTTCCTTTGGACAGGGTCCAACCCACAACGTTGGATCCTGAGGAAGGTCCACCTCTTCACAAGTCACCCGTCTAGGTGTCTTTTCCGGGTCATTTACCGTCTTTTTTAGTCTTCTTCATTTTTTTCCCTTGCTCGGGATGTACTTTCCTTAGGATTCGAGTTAAGTCGCTAATTACGTGGTGCTCTTACAGACAGGCCACCCTTCACTCGAACCATGACGCAAAAAGCCGTAGACGACTTGACCGCCTCGTTGACCCAAATCCAAGACCAATTAAGGAGAATGCGGGAGGACCAAATTGCCATCGTCACTCGGGTTAGTGCCGTGGAACGGGGAACCCCCAATGCTTCGATCGAAGATGACGGACCCTTGGCCGCTCTGGCCGGCGCGGTCCAAAAGCTGCAGGAACAGGTCCACTCGACCACTAGAAACACCATTCTCACGGAAAATGCCCGTACTTATTCACCCTTAACTGATGAACTGCCCGCTAACCTCAACCTAACGGGCTTACCAATGTTCGATGGGACTGAAGACCCGGTACTTCACATTCGGGCTTTCAAGGACTTTATGGCTGTCAAGGGGGTCAAATCGACCATGTTTAAGCATCTCTTTGCTTCCTCTCTGGAAAAACACCCAAAAGCCTGGTACTACAGGCTGGACCCCAAGAAATTCAAAACTTGGGACGATGTTGCAATGGAATTCGTGCGAAATTACGCGGATAATGCTGAAATCCAGACTACCATGCGTACTCTGGAAGTTATGGCCCAAGAGCCTAAAGAGGGTTTCACCAAATACCTTCAAAGGTGGCGAACCGAAAGTGTTAAGCTGGTTGACAAGCCCAGCGAAAAAGTGCTAGTGGAGGCCTTTGTCAAAAACCTCCTCCCCGCTTACCGAGTCCATCTCAGGTACGCCATCATACCCGACTTCGCCACCTTGACCGAAATGGGTACTAGAATCGAAGACGATCTAAGGTTAGAGAGCCTTACTAAGGCCTCTACCAAAGGGTATCAAGGAGCTAGTTCATCCTCCAGTAAGCCCGCAACCACAACGGCGGCCCGAAGCATCTTCGACGAGGTTAACTCACTTGACACCTCGACCAAAAAGAATACTCCAAATCGGGTATTCACCGACATAGGGACAACCTATGCTAATGCCTTACAAAGGCTGTCTTCGAAAGGCCTAATCCAACCGATAGGCCCAACTCCGGAAGTTCCCGTGGAAAAGCGGTCCAAAAGCTACAACATTCGGGCCTATTGCCATTATCACCAAGGCAATGGGCACGACACGGAGAAATGCTGGAAATTGAAGCATCTTATCCAAGATCTGATCGAAAATGGGAAGATACCGCTACCCAGTGACAAGCCAAGCAACAAAAATAATCCTCTTGCTACTCATGCCATTTTTACTGGAGAGGTAGTTGACTGTTCTCATCTCATTTCCCCTTTCATTTCCCAAATCAACGGGATATGGAACGACGATGAAGATGATGTTTGCCTGGCTAAGGGGGAGGCTGTCCCCGTCACTATCGAGGAAATCCGGAAGGCTAAAGCCAGAGCTCTGGCCGGTACACACACCATCACGGCCACCCCGGAAACCGTCACTGAACCCTCCAGGACGGAACTCGCTCCCGAAGAGCAAAACGCTGACACGGCCCTAGTCAGACAATTAAAGAGGGTCCGAACCGATATTACTATATGGCAGCTTTTGGTTAGTTCTCAGGAGCATCGGGCAGCACTTACTAAGGCCCTTGATGAAATCAAGGTTGACTCATCGGTTACCCCCACCGAAATGGTAGCCACGATCTTGCCATACCTCAAGGACAAGTCCAAAGGAGAAGGCCCACTTATCACTTTCTCCGAGTCCGACCTTCCACCATTCGGGACCACCCATAATTTGGCCCTATACATCACGGTGATCTGCCGCAACAAGTACCTCCCGATGACCCTGATTGATGACGGGTCCGCAGTTAACGTCCTTCCTTTAAGGACAGCCAAAGCCCTCGGCATAACCGAGGCTGACTACCTTCCGACTGCAAAAACTATCCAGGCTTTTGACGGGAGCCCAAAATCAGTTACTGGGGCCGTTAAACTAACCATCATAACGGGCCCGATCGAGAAGGAGTTAGAATTCCAAGTAATCGATGTTACTTCATCCTTCAATTTGCTACTTGGGAGACCATGGATCCACGCAGTCAAAGCCGTGTCATCCACTCTTCACAGAAAGGTCAAACTACCTTTACAGGATGGGATCATCACTCTCGAAGCCACTCCCATAACCATGTCAAGCTGCAACACGGCAAGCTCAGCCGACCCACGAGGATTCAACTTTGTGGGAATGATCGAAGAAGAGTACCTTTTCCAGCCCTACTTCACCGTTAGCATCGATACGATGCTACAGAACCTGGGCTGCTTACCGGGAGCACATCAAGGCCCTATCTTCCACCCGGGAAAATTATCGAAACCCTGAACAACGGGCAATCTCACCTCGGTCTAGGCTATACTATGACGTCCGGATGCACGAACCAAACCAAGGCGGTCACGTTCGTCACCCCGGTATTCGGAGCTATTCAAACGGGCCTCTATCAGCCCTCCATCTCATATCCCGGGACCCAACTGGCTCGGGAATGCAATTTCATCCCAGACGACATATTCGCCCTTATCCAGGACGAATCGAAGGAGGGCACAAGCAATACTGAGCCCATTCTAGGACTACTCTTTGGGGAAGACAAGGTCATCCCGACCCCTAAGCAAGAGCTAGTCAGCTTAATCCTCCGCAGCAACAGGTTTGATCCAACTAAGCTGATCTCCGAAGTTGGTGCCGACACTGGGAAGAGAGCTTGGAGGAAGACAACTAAGTGGACCGACAATCAGGGTCGAGTCTACAAGCTAACTACTGGCGAAGGAGATATGCATGCTGTCGAATCTGAGTCTGAGTCCGAGTCCGAGTCAGAGTCAGAATCGGAGTCTGAGTCAAAATCTAGAGGGTCCAGTACTAGGATCGAGTCTGTAACCCCTCTCCCTTCTTTAGCCGCACCATCGGGAGCCCCGGAGTCTGTCCCGAGGGCTCTCCCTATCCCGCCTCTGACCAACGATCAGATGGCAGCTCTCTTCGAGCTCTTTTCAAAATTTACTATCAATAATAACGATAACCGTTCTGCTTACGACTTGGCTTATTTTCAAAATGTTTTCAAAAATCTTACTTGCAATGACATTGAGAAACCCGACGAACAGGTACCATTGCCTCCGCATCTAATCGAGCAACTTGAACAAAGGGAATCCCGAGATCCGGTAATCGAAGAAATCGATTCCCTCAACGTAGGAACCCCTTTAGAACCTCAGATGCTTAGGTTGGGCCTATCTTTAGATCCTGAGGAGAAACAACAATTCACGGACCTTCTCCAGGAATTCAAAGACGTCTTTGCATGGTCCTACAAGGACATGCCGGGAATAGACCGGGAGATAGCTGAACACCGAATACGCATCAAAGACGGGTACAAACCGGTAAAACAGAAACTCCGAAGAATGAGGCCCGAATGGTCTCTCAAAGTCAAGGAAGAAGTTGATAAACAATTCAAAGCGGGCTTTATTCAAGTGTCTGAATATCCAGACTGGGTTGCAAACATAGTACCAGTACCCAAAAAGGATGGCAAAGTCCGAGTATGTGTAGATTTCCGGGACCTTAATAAGGCCAGTCCAAAAGACGATTTTCCGTTGCCACACATCGACATACTAGTGGATAACACGGCCGATCATGCCCTTCTATCATTTATGGACGGGTATGCCGGATACAATCAAATCAAAATGGCGGAAGAAGACATGAGTAAGACCACCTTCATCACACCTTGGGGGACCTACTGCTATACCGTAATGCCATTTGGGCTTATTAACGCTGGAGCCACTTATCAACGAACCGCTACTACTTTATTGCATGACATGATGCATAAGGAAGTGGAGGTCTACGTCGACAATATGATTGTCAAGTCCAAGGACCGAAACGGGCACATTGCAGCCCTAAGGAAGTTCTTCACCCGACTACGCAAGTACAACATGAGGTTAAACCCTCAAAATGCAGTTTCGGGGTAACATCGGGCAAGCTACTGGGCCACATTGTTAGCCAACGTGGCATCGAAGTTGACCCAGCAAAGATCAAGGCCATAACCGAGATGCAACCGCCTAAAACCGAAAAGGAGATAAGGGGGTTTCTCGGGAAAGTCCAATATATAAGCCGATTCATTTCAAAGCTAACCATGGTATGTGAACCCATTTTCAAGAAACTGGAGATAGGAGAACGAACACTATGGGACGACAAATATCAAATGGCTTTCGATAAGATCAAGGAAATTCTATCCTCTCCACCGGTGCTAATGCCACCTCAGCATGGTTTGCCTCTGTCACTATACTTAACAACGACCGAAACGGCCATGGGCGCTATGCTAGCCCAGACGGTCGATTCCGAAGAACGGGCTATTTACTACATCAGTAAGAAGTTCTTGGAATACGAATGCAAATACACCATGCTCGAGAAGACGTGTCTAGCTTTAGTATGGGCCACTAAAAAGCTCCGACACTACATGCTTAGTCACGAGGTACATGTACTATCCAAAATGGATCCAATCAAGTACCTATTCGAGAAGCCCATCCTTAACGGTCGTATATCCAGATGGACTTTAATGCTAGCTGAGTTCGACCTTAAATTTGTACCATTGAAAGCCATCAAGGGCCGGGTAGTAGCAGAATTCCTAGCCGATAGTCCGGTGTCCGAGGAAGATCACACCGACACTTGGGCCTTCCCAGATGAAGACATATTCCATACCGACACTGACACATGGGATTTGTATTTTGACGGAGCGTCCAACTTTCGAGGATTTGGTGTCGGGATTTTACTAATCTCACCACGAGGCGAACATACCCCGTTATCCATCAAGTTAGATTTTGACGTGACTAATAACGCAGCCGAGTACGAAGCATGCATTCACGGACTGCAAGCCGCCACTGATTTAGGAGTAACAAACCTCCGGGTCCACGGTGACTCATCTTTAGTCATAAATCAAACCCTACAAAAATGGAAAACTCGGAACGCAAATCTCGCGGCTTACCAAGCACGAGTAAGGGTTCTCGAAAAACAATTCCAAAAAGTAGAGTACATTTATCTGCCTCGGGAAGAAAACCAGTTTGCAGATGCTCTCTCAAAATTAGTATCTTTACTGAATATCCCAGCACATCTAACCAGCATGCCCATTTGCGTCGAAAGGCGGTCCGAGCCCGCATATATCCACGTTATCCAAGATATTGAAATAAATGATCCAGAACCTTGGTACCAGGCTGTTCTAACCTACTTAACGTCAGGGGAATATCCTCCGGGAGCTGAAAACCGGGCCAAGAAAGCTCTACGAAGATGGGCAACCCAGTTCATCCGCACAGACGATGGACAGTTGTATAAGAAGACAGCACAGGGGGCTTTACTCCTATGCATTGACAAAACTCGAGCCGAAAGAGTTATGGTCGAGGTACACGATGGCGAAAACGGACCACACATGAATGCCCATATGTTGGCCCGGAAAATCGCAAGACTCGGTTATTACTGGAATAGCATGGAAACTGACTGTCAGTTGTATGTCAAGCACTGCCATAACTGTCAGATTTTCGCCAATGTTCAGCATATGCCTTCATCCCTATTATATACAATGACATCACCATGGCCATTCTCAACATGGAGAATTGATATAATCGGGAAAGTAAACCCTTCCGGAACAGGAGTTCACTGTTTCATCTTAGTGGCTATCGACTATTTCACTAAATGGGTCAAAGCCGAATCATACCGGAACTTGAATGCCAAACATGTGGCTAAGTTTATCCAAAACAAAATTATATGTCGATACGGGATTCCGCACGAGTTCATCAGCGATCACGGGACCCATTTCCAAGCTGAAACCGCCACTTTGATGGAAAAGTACAAGATCCAAAGGCATACATCATCACCTTACCGTCCTCAAACAAATGGAGCGGTGGAGGCAGCCAATAAGACAATTGTCACCATTCTTAAAAAGATGGCTGAGAATTACCGGGATTGGCCCGACAAGATACCCTTTGCCTTATGGGGATATCGGACGTCAATTCGAACTGCAACCGGAGCAACTCCATACTATCTGACATATGGAATGGAAGCAGTCCAACCAGTCGAGCTAGAAGTACCATCCCTCAGAATTCTACTCGAAAGTCAAGTACCTGAAGTAGATTGGGTCCAAGCCCGATATGACTCACTAATCCTCTTAGACGAACGGCGGTCCCGGGCTCTGAATAATATTCAGATATATCAGAAAAGGATCCAACGGGCTTTTAACAAAAGGGTTAGGCCCAGGAACATCAAAGAGGGCGATCTAGTCCTAAAATCTGTTCGAGCTTTACTACCAGTTGACCCAAGGGGAAAATTCAAACCCAACTGGGCTGGACCGTATCTAGTAAAGAAAATTCTTTCGGGAGGAGCAGTGATGCTAACAGATTTGGATGGGAACGAATTCGTCAATCCAACAAACTTGGACCAACTGAAGCGTTATTACCCATAAACCCTATCTCAATGTCATTTGCAAAATTTATAAAAATTGTCTTTCATGAATTTTCAAATTTTTTAAGCAAGTCAGTAAGTTAGGATTATTTATCCTACCGTTGCACATCTTGAATTAATAATCTCGATGTATTCGAAAATTGCAAAAATACTTCTGAACTACGGAAGGTTTGATTCCATTAATTTTGGATACGTAGGCAACCCCTCAAAAAGGTACAACCATTGCAATAAACGAAAAGACGGGAACGGTATTCACTAATATGTCTTTTTATTATTATAGAAAAACCGATAAACTCGGGAATTTCAAACATACATCACCAACAAAAAGCAACAAAATCACACCACAAAAATAGTAATAATACTTAAATAATAAATTTAGGAGACTACTCGTACATTTTGCCCTTCCCCTTATCTTTCGGATCACGTGGAGCCCGAGGCCCGACGGGGCGGGGGCGAACGTTCCCTAATCACAAGGGGAACTTCCTTTGCTCGAACCCGTTTCTTCGATTTTGGGTTTTCCACCCTTTGCACCGGCCCAAGCCGAGCCCTGACCGGCTCGGGAAGCCTGTCTCGAGGACCAAGTCGGTCCTTAGCAGCCAGTCTTGGCCCTAGTCTCCTTTCTAAATCTGTCTGGGGGCTCACTTTCCCCCGTGCACCCTTAATGCTGGACCCTTCAGTCTGAGTCCTAGATCTCCCTTTCTGACCTGTCGAAGTAGGTTCTTAGGAAAGAAGCTTCTATTATCTTTAGCATGCTCCCGGCGTAACAGGTCGTAGGCCTCGTCAATTTTTAGGGCAGTCTGAGTCTTAGCTGAATCAGCTCGGGTCAATTCTCACACGAGCTACTTTGGGTTACCCAAATCGAATGAGAATTTTTGAGAACAGGCCAAGTAGCTCGTGTGTACCACCTTTGCATCCAGGTGTCACACATCACATCCGTCAGCTGAGTAGATTCACTCACAACGGCCTCAATTTCTGGGATTCTTTGCGCCCGACCATATTGCCTAAGTATGCGATCGGGAAAGAGGTGAATTGTCCGCCTAAAAGATAGGATTACCTGATATCTAGCCCTATCTCGAGACTCTAGACCAGTCCAAACGTAAATTGGCCACCATGGCACGGTCCAACGGATCAACAGGCCTCCATGGAAAGATAGCACTTCATCCCAATATTGTTGGGTATTGAAGCGAGAAAAGGCAATAGCTCGTCTCCTCGACATTACTTGCCTGGGTTGATACCGGCTCACATCTAAGGGAGGATCCAAGATTGACAACCTCTCAAACAGCCACAGCTGAAAAACCCGCAAAAAAATCAAAATCGCAAAAAAAAATCGTCAACATCACGTCAAAAAAAAAACGTGAAAAGACGCGAAAATCGAGAAAACCGCAGGAACCGGGAAAATCGGGAAAAATCGTGCAAACCGCAAAAAACCGGAAAATCGGGAAAAGCCGAAAAATCAAAAAAAACAGCATACCTGTAGAAGCCGAGTACTCCCAGTCAGCCGGACTGACGGATCCCTTTTACGATTATCCAAACCCTGGATAATCTCCCCTGTAATCAGCCAGGCCGGGCTATGCTCCGTTTCCATCAAGTCAGCCACAGTAAAAAGCCTAACGTGACCCATGCAAGATAGTAAGTCCATGTGTCCTTCGAAAGCGTAAACATGGAGCATAACAAAAGTGAAGGCCCTACGGCTATGAACCGGCCTGACCCGGACATCATCTGGGTTCATGAATTTTTCAGCTAAATCGATCAAGGAAACGGTATCTCCTTCTAGCATACGGGATACCTCCATATGAGAAAGCCCTAAAAATTCCCTTAACTTCCTTCTTGGGTCAGAAACTGAAAAAGGGATAGCAGGGCGAAGTATAGGATTCCATCCTCCTGCAGCAGCAATTTCCTCAGGAATAGGGCAAATCTCTCCTCGAGGAAAACCAAATACATGATAGGTATCGTCCCAATAGGACAGGCAAGCATCCAAGAAGTGGCAATCTACTTGCATCTGACGGATCACAGACAATTGGGAAACGCCATTCTGGTTTAGGATAGCCCTATCGGCATCTCTAAAATATTTGGACCATTCATGAAGCATCCCAACTAATCGGTCAATCCCCATAATTGATTTGCTAAAAGGAGGAATAAATTTTTCAGGGCTTATTCTTTTCTTTAAGAAGTTGTGGGAATTGTGAAAATTTATGAAGCAAGGAGAGGGTATTTGTAGCATAAAAATAAATTCTCCTCCTCACCTTAGGATTCCCAATCCTAGAGCATTTAGCATACAAGCCATTGTCCTAAGGCTTAGTTAAGTCATCCCGAGCATTCCTATTCCTTTTCAAAGTCACAAAAATTCTTTAATTTTTCAAAGACTTTTGCAAAACTCAAAAAAAATTCAAACCTTTTCTCAAAATTTTTATTTCCCAGCACGAGTCATTTTTCCTACAAGTATTATGTGAAAAACTTTGCTACTTTGCATAAATATGTACAGGACGACTCAAGCAAGACCATGCAATTTGCATAACTCCCCAGTGGCATTTAACAAGATGAGCCCACATACAGGCCCATTTTAAGTCTCATGCGACGAGTTCGATTCCCAACGGAGTTATCATCATCAGCTCAGGTACATTTCTAATCCATGGCCGGCGGGCCCTTCACGCAGGTGTAATGGACCTTAAACGACCCGACCGGAAGCTGCCAGGTTTTAATCCTTGATTAGCCTGGTAGCTACTCTGACTTTCGCCCTGTCCAAGCCTCAGTCAGAGTGGGGGCTCTGTAGACACCCACATTTGACTGCCAGGTGTCTATAGCAGTTTCCGACAAACACCCGATGATGATCGGACGCTAACGTGCTTTAACGTACTCGGAAATGGGCTCGTAATTATGGACATTTGGTTTAGACTTTTTAAGGAGTACAAATCTCACAAAACCAATCTCAAATCCAGGCCCAGTGGGTCGTTTCGAGTCAAATAACACTAATTTGGGTCGAAACCGACACCAGGGATAAAACCGTCTTTTAGCGACCGAGTCAAAACCCGGTCAAAGATATTTCCCAAAACTTGTGAGTCCACCGTGACACCTCACACGGTTGGTTCACACTCCAACTCTACAAAAATCAGCTACACAAAGCAATAAACAATTCCGTTTAAGGTAGAATTCGATCTCGAGTAGGAATCCTATCCGAAAACCGATTCAAACACTCAACCGAGTGCAAATACTCGGCCGAGTAATACACAACCAGCCGGTTTTCTTCTTTTCTTCCCTCACAAGAAAACGGAATTCTCGTTCTTCTCAGCTTCTTACCCAAGCGGTAATTCTAGCTCAAACGGGAATCCTATTCAAAAACCGATTCGAACACCCGACCGAGTGTAAAACACTCGGCCAAAACAGTAGCAAACCTGCCGTGTTCCCTTTCTTCCTTCACAAGAAAGCGGAATTCTTATTTCCCTCAAATTCCTACATTTCCTATCCTAAGCGGTAGTCAAACTCTCCTAAGCCAAGGTCGGGAACTCCCTATAAATAGCCCCTTGCATCCAACATAAAAAACAAGAATTTTTCATACAATTTTTATACCAATTATTAGGAACATACACATCAACTTTCTATCATCCCGACACACACACAATTCCTTTAGCATCGAGAAACCGATAATACATCCAAAACCCGAAGGAAACCGGTCCCGATACCCGACACCTTCACCCGTCAAGCCGAGCCACCCCTAGCCGAACCAAAACTCAACGCTCCCGTGCCTAGCCACATTCCGACGAGCTCTGATCCGAGTCAACAAAAACATGTAGGTTGAGGGTGTACCAAACCCGATTTCTCCTTTCTTCTCCTTCCTTCTCTTCGTCCGTTTTTTTATTATGGGTCAAGAGTCGTTTTTTTTTTTTTTCTAATATCGTTATTAACAAAAAATTATTTTCATAACATATATTCTGAAAAATATAATATCGATTTTTCTATAATCGAATATTGTATCGAAAAGAATTATATTAAGATCTCGACGATACTAAAAATCGTTACATCTTTTTCGTTCAAAATTCTTTTCTTTTACTTTTCGTTCAAAACAAATAATTTTACAAAACCCCTTTTTTATTCATTCCGAATATTCGATATCGATTTCATAATCGAATATCGGATACGACGAATATCGAAAGCATAAATCAAATACAAATTAATTCATAGTTTGTACGCGATTTGTCAAAATTAGCAATTTCGAACAAAAAATAAAAATCGGACAGACCCGCACGCGAGTCGCGCCACGCCCAGGCGGCTCGCGCACGGGCCTGAAACCCGGACCGTTTTTTTCAACTCTTCGGTCGTTTTATTATTTATTTTTCGAACAATTTCTAAAAATTTACATCTTTTCCAAAACTATTCCGAGTATTTGATATTGATTTCGTAGTCAACTATCGAATATAACGAATATCGATAATATTAAGTCGAGTACGAATCATGAAATATTCATACGCGATTTAATAAAAATATCGAGTTTTCAGAAAACCGTGTCAAAAACAGACTGGCGCGCGACCCGCCGGCGTCCCAGGCGAGCCGCGCGGCCGGCTGTCCCGACGCACCCTTTTCGCTTTTTTTTTATTATTTTTTGAATTTCGTTTTTTATACAAAACAACGTCTTTTCAACAATATTTTTCAGATTTCGATTAATATTTATTTTCTCGATCTCGCATATTTATTTTTGCTATATTATTTTACAAATCGATACTAACTCGTTTGTTCATCTTGTAGCAAATTCATCCTTTTTCATCATTTGTTTTATTATACTAAAACGAATCTCACATGCTAAATTCAACTTTGACGTTAATTAATTTTTCATGCATTAAACCACTTAGCAACCCGTTCAATTCCTCACATGCTTAGGAAAACAATGTTTGCATATCATTCATCGTTCAACTAACGCGCGCATTAAAACGTCATTCGATATCCTAGTAGAGGCCGCTAATGTGCGGGCGGGGTTGGGTGTTCTTAGTGAACTTCCCAACACGTACCCTTACCCCTTACTCAGAACCGTGGTTTCCGGATGTCCGAAACCATTGGCAACAAGAGTCATTCAATATACGATTAACCGCTCAAGTCGGCATCTATATCGATATGCAAAGGGACGAGCCCAATAAACTCTGACATCGGAAATGGGCCGTATTTTGTACACGGCCCACTCCGACATAGAGTGGGCTTGAACGGTTCCGAATAACCATAAAATTCGGTGGCGACTCCGACTTCGATTTAAATTTCCATTTGACCATCTCATGGAGATTCATTCGCCTCCCCAAACCCGCGCGTGGCCGCGTCGGGGTGGACCTATGTCATGTCCACAATGGCGTTGTGTCTTTTTTTGGAATTTGGTTCGACGGTAATCTGGCCATATTTTTTTTGAAGAAGAATTTGTTTGGGAGTGTTTGTGCATTTGTTTCGGAACATCATTCCATCATTAGTGAAGTTGGTATCTCATACATTTGTTTTGAATTGGCGTTTGGTAGTGATCTCGCTATGTTTCGCCATATTGGTATGTATGTTGCATGCCTGCCTAGTATGTTGGTAGTTTCAGCTTACTACATTTGGTACTTGGTACATTTTGGTCACGTTGGCACACTTGGTTCGTTTAACCATTTTGTTTGTTAAGTTCCAGTCAGTGTGAAGACTACTGTGACAAGTACTGAATTTAGAATTAAAAATTTGAAGATGACTAGTTAGAAAGCCCGTGCGATGCACGGGCCGCTTGTTAGTGACGTTGATAAGGATATTTGGATGCATAAATTGGTGAGACTCCACAACCGTAGAGATTTAGTTGAAGTTAAGAGTATGCCTAATAGTAGTTGATCATTATCCACGTATGTGAATGTGTTTTAAGGGATTAGAGATAATATACGCGGTAAACGTCAAATTAAATTAGGCCAAATTACCAAATAGGTAAAAAAAAAGTGCCTCCATTGTGCCAAATTGGTTAAAATATTTAAGTTGTGCCAAATTGTTAAAAAAAAAGTGGCATGTAAGTGACAAATTGGTCTAAAAAAACAATTCCTTTTACTTTTTAAGAATTTTGATGTTCGGCTCGATTTATTCCCGGCCCGCCGTTCGTATCGGTTTAGTATGAAAAAATCGACATTACTTTTGATTGATATTTTCTTAGATATTATTTTTAAAAGGTTGTTTGCCTACTTAATCCAGTTTAATCGGTCCTGTTCAAAGGTCAAAAAAATTTTAACCAGAATTTGAAGGTGGCTGAGTAGACCTATTAACACTCGATCCGACCCGCATACCTGACTGCCCGACTCATTTTTTTAAAGTCATAAACCCATTTATTTTAACCCGCGACCCGTTTAACCCAAACGAATAACCCGTTAATTTAGGGTCCAAACCGACATGACCCGTTCGAGCCGTAAGTCAATGACAAAATTATAAACTTTTAATATTCAAAATCAAAAATATAAACAAATATTCAATTTAATACAATTTTTTTTATCAATTATTATTAAAAAAAATTAAAAATGCTTTTTTAATATTTTTTAAAATATAAACATTATAATTAAAAAAATATAATAATAATAATAATAATACTATCAAAATAAATAAAATTTTAAATTAAAAATATTTTTTTGACTTAAAAAGCGGTAAAAAAAATTAGGTTTCAAAATTATTTCTGACCCGTGACCCGTATTTTAATATTTTTTTCGTATGTTAGTTTGTATGCTGACAATAAATATTTAGAAAGAAATGGAGTCGGTAAGGCCTGGTCAATACAGTCAAAGGTTAAATTTTGTCTTCAGTCAAGGTTTCGTGTCGGGCAGAACTCAGAACTGTGCACCGGCAAAAAATTGGAGCAAGATTGGAATTGATGAAAATCCGGAATTTGTCATTACTCACCCACCTTCAAATTTCGATCAAAAAATTTCGGCCTTTGAATCGGACCGATTAAACGGATTAAGTAGCCAAACAATATTTTTAAAAATACATTCAAAGAAAAAATCAATTAAAAATAATTTCAATTTTTTTAGACTAAACCTATACGGACGGGAAAAATAGAGTCGAACACCAAATTTTTTACAAATTATACTGGAATATTTTTTGACCAATTTGTCACTTACATGCCACTTTTTTGTACCAATTTGGCACAACTCAAACTTTTTTTTCACCAATTTGTCACATTGGTGCCATTTTTTTACCTATTTGGTAATTTGGCCAATTAAATTTATGGTTGATATCTAAGGACGAATTTCATCATCTTCTTACTATAGAATTTTTCGACGTGAGATTTAGTTGATATCCAAGGATGAATGATTATTCTTATTTATTATAATAAAATAAAGGAAAAAAAATTTACTTGCTTGTATTTAGGATAATAATAATAATAATAATAATAATAACAACAACAACAACAACAACAACAACAATAATAATAATATCAAGAGAACTTCTCAGATATTAAGGGGAGAATTGTAAATATCAAGGCTAGCCTGACAGACTATCAAAGACAATTGCAGGGTAATCCTTTCTCTCTGACACTAATTACTCAGGAAAAGGATCTCATGAATGCATATCTTGCAGTAACAGAAGCAGAACTGAGCATTTTGAGGCAACGAGCAAAGATGGAGAACATTATACAAGGTGATGAGTCCACTAAATTTTTTTACTCAAAAATCAAAGAAAGACAGCAGCAACAAATTATTGGGAGTATTACGGACTGTAATGGCAAGATTAGGGAGAGCCTAGATGATGTTGCAAAAGGCTTTGAAGAGTATCACGTTGGTTTACTGGGAACAGCCACTCATGTACTGCCAATTGACTCTACTATTTTTGCAAAAGGTAAGCGGGTGCAGGAGGAAGAATGGTAGGAAATGCTCCAACTCCCAACCGAGAAGGAGGTCAGGGATGTTGTCTTCTCGATAGGGGCTGATAAAAGCCCTGGGTATGATGGGTTTTCCTCAGAATTCTTTAAAGCTTCATGGAGCACCGTTAAAGGAGACAACTATGAGGTGGTTAGAGAATTCTTCCAAAAGGGGAAGATGTTAAAACAGGCAAACACTACCCTTATCACTCTAATTCCAAAGAAGGAGGTTTGTCATTCCGTTCTTGACTATAGACCTATCGCTTGCTGTACAGTGCTCTACAAAACTGTGAGCAAACTTTTAGTAAAGAAAATACAAGGGGTCTTGCAGGATCTTAAGGGGCATGAGCAGGCAGCATTCATTCAAGGACGAAGTATTCATGAGAACATTGCATTATCTCAAGCTCTTGTCAAAAGCTATGGGAGAAAATACCTTACCCCCTGTTGTCTAATGAAAATAGACTTGAGAAAAGCATTTGACTCAATCCAGTGGAGCTTCATAAAAGAGATGTTAGAGTGATTTAACTTTCCCCAAAGGCTTATAGGTTGGATTATGAATTGTTTGACAGGATCTTGGTTCACTTTGAAAGTGAATGGGAGTCCTTATGGGTTTTTCAAGGGAGGAAGTGGTGTGCGTCAAGGGGATCCGCTATCCCCTTACATCTTTGTTTTGAGCATGGAAGTCCTGTCTAGGAGGTTTAGACAAATTAACTTTTTGGCCCAAGTATCATATCACCCTAAATGCTGTCAATTGAGATTAAATCACATGATTTTTGCTGATGACTTAATGGTGTTCATGAGGGGGGACTGTCCCTTAGTGGCTGCTGTGGTAAATGTCTTAAAGATTTTTGCTAGTGAATCTGGCTTGCAGGCAAATAGTGAAAAAAACAAGCATCTTCTTTGGTGGTGTTCGGGATAGAATTAAAGATGAAATTCTCCACCAAACTGGATTTGCCCGAGGAGTATTTCCTTGTAGGTACTTGGGACTCCCTCTCAGTTGAGTAAATAATAAGCGAGATCAGTACCAAGTCCTCATCAACAAAATTCAAGCCAAAATCCTCAGTTGGTCTTCTAGGTATCTGACTTATGCAGGCCGAATGCAGTTGCTGTCTTCAGTTATCTTTGGTCTAACAAGTTACTAGAGTGCTAATGCACTCTTCCCTGTGAATGTGCACCATAGACTAGAATAGCTCAGTAGATGTTTTTTCTGGACAGGAGGATTGAATAGCAGGCGTATGATCTTCAAAGGTTGGTCTGCTATCTGCCTACCATGGAAAGAAGGTGGCCTAAATATCAAAAGTCTACAAAGTTGGAACAAAGCATTGATTGCTCATTGGTTATGGAAGCTAATTACAGGTAAACAATGCCTTTAGTATGAATGGCACAAGCGATATGTTTTAATGGGAAATAGCATTTGGAATATAGAGAAAAAGGACAGGCACACAGCAACTTTTAAAAGTATATTGGGAATTAGAGATGAAATAGTCCAGAAAGAGGGAATTGGAGCTGAGGGATTGGTACGGAGTTGGACTTATAAGGGTAATTTTGATGCAAAGTGTGCTTATGAATGGTTTAGGCAGCGGAGGCCTATTATCCCGTGGATGAGCAGACTTGATGGTAGATGTCTTATACCTAAGCATAGAGTGATACTGGCGATGTCTAGAGGATTGCCCACTGTTAATCGGTGTCCCCTTTGTGAATGTAATTTAGAGAATGCAGCGCATCTGTTTTTTGGATGTAAATTTTCCCGTCAAGTATGGCAACATCTTCTTAACTGGATGCAAATTACAGGTAGAAGCTGCAGCTTGAGGCTTGAATTGAATTGGTGCACAGCTAGAACTAAAAGACGACACTGGAAGAATTCTTGGTACTGCTCTTGTCTCGCGGCAGCAGTATACAGCATTTGGCAAGAAAGGAACTCGAGAATCTTTGAAGGCAGGAAAACCTCCGTCCAAAGCATAGTGGCGAAGATAAAATTTGAAACTTTTATTAGGCTAAAAAGTTGTAATATTCATATAGATAGAAGGTCGTAATAGAAGAGTAACACCAAGCATGATCATAGTGGATATTCTTTTGTAAGAGCTTAGTCTCATTTTAATAATATGAGGCATACCTTCTTGCAAATATATATATATATATATATATATATATATATATATATATATATATATATATATATATATATATATATATATAATATATATAATATATATATATAATATAATATATATATATATATATATAATATGGTGAATGGGGCTGCACATGGGTTTTTTAAGGGTCGAAGTGGCATAAGACAGGGGGATCCTCTTTCTCCCTCTCTCTTTGTGCTTAGTATGGAGGTTTTATCCAGAAGGCTTAGGCAAATCAATATAGTTCCATCTGTCTCATATCATCCCAAGTGATGTAAACTTGGGCTAAATCATATGATATTTGCTGATGATTTGGTTATCTTTACTAGGGGTGATAGTCCCTCTGTTGCTGCGGTGACTAATGCTATGGATAGGTTTGCAGATGAGTCAGGTTTGGAAGCTAACAAAGAAAAAACTCATATATTTTTTGGAGGGGTGCAGAGTACAGTTAAAGATCTTATATTACATCAAACAGGTTTTCAGCAAGGGAAATTCCCATGTAGATATCTTGGTTTACCATTGAATTCTGTGAATAATAGGAAGGAGCAGTACTCGGTATTGATTCATATAATTCAGACTAGGATTGATACCTGGTCTTCTCATCTATTAACGTATGCTGGCAGATTGCAACTTCTTAATGCTGTCATATTTGGGTTGCATAGCTACTGGTGTGCAAATGCTATTTTTCCTGTGAATATTCAGAAAAGGATTGATCAATTAAGCATGAGGTTCTTCTGGTCTGGAAGCGACAAGACCAGGATGGTATTCAAAAGTTGGGTAGATATTTGTAAGCCTGAAGGGGAAGGGGGATTTAATGTAAAGTGCTTGTTGAGTTGGAATAAGGTTATGATTAGCAATTGGTTATGGCTTCTTCTTACTAATGCAGGTGGTATTTGGGCTGAATGGCATAGAAAGTATGTTCTTAAGGAACAAAATATATGGTTGATGCAAAAAAGAGAGAGATTTCCTGCAACTTTTAATAGCATTTTGAAAGTTAGAGATGATATTCTTGCTGTCACAAAGGGGCACAGTGAAGCAAGCGAGCTAGTTCTTAGTTGGTCATCTAAGGGCAGATACAGTATTGCAAAGGCATACGAGTGGTTTAGGCCTAAAGGGCATAAGAATTCTTGGATGAAATACATAGGGAGGAGTATAATAACTCCCAAGCACTGGTTGATCGTGATTTGGCTGGACAGAATGCACTGGCAACTCAGAAGAAAATGCAACTGAGGGGAATTCCTATGGTGTCGAGATGCAGTCTATGCAGGGCAGAGCAGGAGTCAGCTGTACATCTCTTCTTTGGCTGTATATATTCAAGACAGGTATGGCAAAATCTTTTATGCTGGATGCAGATCACTGGTAGGAGTATGGATCTAACCACTTAATTACGATGGATTTCTACAAGAAGGTAGAGAAAGCATTGGAAGAGTGTGTGGTATACTAGCTGTCTAGCTGCTTCCGTTTACTGGCTGTGGAGTGACAGACGTATATTTCAGAATAGAAATAGCAGTATACACAGTATTACTGGTCAGATAAAGTTTACAGTCTTTGTAAGGCTTCAAAATAGAGGAATAGATATAAGGATAAAGAGGATGAGCACATAGGAGTTTTTTTAGATGGAATTTCATCTAGTAGGGGTTATACTTTTTTTTGTAAGATCCCGTCTTATTTTAATAAAATGAGACATACCCTTTTCTTGCAAAAAAAAAAATAATAATAATAATAATATACCTCTCTCTTCTCTCTCTCTCTAGGGGAAGCTTCCTCTCTGCGATTTGCGATGCAGATTTCGACTGCAGGTACGGGACGGGGAAGGGGGAGAGGGAGACCTCGAAAGCACAAAGAAACAAACACGAATGATCATGGAGATTCTGCAAGTACTGGTTCGATTAATACAGAGAATGGTGATGAGTTACAAGTTCAATCTCAGGAACTTCAGCAACCAGGTCCGAGAAATGTGAATGATCTGATTGATCTGGCGTTGCAATCAGTGTTGAATTCTGGTGGGGGAGACCATCTGGAGGCACGATTGATATGGAAAGCAATAAAGACGGGAAAGGTAATGAAACAATCCTGAACTCTGATTTGAATACTGGTACTATGAACTTGGATGTTGGTAATAAGTCTGAAATTGCTGGGAATGAAGAAGTTGTGCCAATTCCTGGTAAGGACCCTAGTCCGGTAATTGCTACTAGTCAGGTTTCTTGGGCGGGGAAGGTCAAGGAGCAGAAAAAATGAATGGGACTGTACTTCGATGAAGATAGTGTTACTTCGGAGGAAATTGAAATTGAAATTGGAATTACAGATTTTGAAGATGAATTGAAAATCTGGAAACATAAGCTCATGGGAAATGTTATAGAAGCCAAACCAACCTTGAAGCAGATGTCTGAATTCGTCAAGAAGTATTGGAATAATGTCTTTCCTGTAATTCAATATTTTAAAAAGGGGTGGTTCTCCTTCCGATTCAAAAGCAAAGAGGAATTAGACCAAGTACCTCGGGGAGGACCATGGCATATGGGGCGAAATACATTAGTATTGAAGCAATGGAGTCCTCTTTTCTCTCTTGAGATGGATAGAATCTCAATTGTACCTGTGTGGGTGATTTTTCCTGATCTTGACCCCTTCCTATGGTCGGAGCACGTCCTTAGCAAGATGTCAAGCAAGGTGGGTTCTCCACTTTATGCTGATATTACAACAACCTACAAGAAACGATTATCTTTTGCAAGAGTCATGGTTGAAGTAGATGTCTCGAAGGACTTACCTGAGTCAGTAACACTCAATATTCCATTATTGGGAAAGTCTGTTCAGAGGATAGACTATGAATGGGTGCCTTTTTACTGTAATGTATGTGGTAAATTGGGCCATGTTCAAAGCTCTTGTAAAAAAGAGAAAGCTAAGAAAACTGATGGAGGAGGAACCTCGTCTAAAATGAGGTATACTCCAAGAAGGGGGATTCCCAGGGGTTAGGTGGTACCTCAGAGCAACGGGTGCGAGATCATGTCGGCTCTGAAATGCATCAAGGACCCCCTGGGAATGGGATGGATGGAATCCTGGTTCACTTGGAGCAACGGGTGCAAGATCCCGCCGGCTTTGAATTGCATCAGGGATCCCCTGGAAAAGGGATGGAAGAAGGCCTGGTACATTCAGAGCAACGGGTGCAATGTCACGCCGGCTCTGAAAAGGACCGGGTAACCTCAGAGCAACGGGTGCAAGATCACGCCGGCTTTAAGGAAGGATTCTCACATGTTGTTAGGCGTGGAGAGGCAGGCCTTAAGATGAAACGGCCTGCTGCTGGCTATGGTTCGAACGAGGGCTTGGAGACATTACTTTTGCTGCAAACCCCGAATAGGTATACAATTTTGCAACCGGGTGAGGAGAACCCAGCTAGGAACATGAATGTGAAGGAGATTTTCTCTTCAGTTGGGGAAGGTGTACCACCAAATACATAATGATTATTAGCACTTGGAATATAAGAGGATGGAATGAGCCTTATAAGCATAATGAGGTTGTCAGACTTATGAAGGCTAGAGGTATAGATATATTGGGTTTGTTGGAAACTAGGATTAAGGAGTCTAAAGCTTTACATATCATTAATAATAAATTTAGAGATTATACCGTTCAATGTAATTATCAACATCATTATAATGGTCGGATCTGGGCAATTTGGAATCATAGCACGGTTCATGTTACTATTCTTTTGGAGCAGGCGCAGCTTATGCATTGTAGGGTGCTCTCTTACTCAACTGGTGTTGAATGCTTTGTTACTTTGGTATATGGTTTTAATGAGGCAAGTAGAAGGGAATCTCTTTGGAGTCAGTTGGCTCAAATTAAGAGTGGGGTTACTAATTGGATTATTCTTGGGGATTTTAACATCATTAGGAATGTTAAGGAAAAAATTGGCGGAACTTTACCTGATCATGCTGATATGGAGGCTTTCAATTCTTGGATCTTTGATTGTCGGCTGCAGGAGCTAAATGGACAAGGGTGTGAATTTACTTGGACTAATAACCAAGACCCTTCCTCAAGGGTTTACTCTAGACTGGATAGAGCCTTGGTCAATGAAGAATGGGTTGCTGATTTTCCGAATTCTAATGCTCAATACTTAACTGCGGGAGTATCTGATCACTCACCAATTTTGGTTAATATAATCTTGGAGGAAAAGGTAAGAAGGAGGTTTAGCTTCCTCAATTTTTGGGCTGCTCATCCACGTTTCCTTGACATTGTAAGGGAGGCTTGGAACAAGAGGGTTTATGGTACAACTGGTTTCTGCTTGTTTGCTAAACTAAAGAATGTTAAATAGTCTCTAAAGGAGCTGCATAGAACCAATTATTCAAGCATTAGGAAACGAATCATGGCACTTGACGCTGATTTGGAAGAATGTCAGTACAGGCTACAGCAGGACCCTATAAATGCTAGGCTGATTCATGAAGAAAGCATCCTACAAATGGATGGGAAAACTCTCAAGCAGGCTGAATTAAGTATCCTTAAACAGCGGGCTAAAATGGAGAGTATAACATTAGATGATGACTCAACTAAGTTCTTTTATACTAGAATGAAATAACGACGTCAACAGCAGATTGTGGGTGAAATTAAAGACAATCATGGTGCTCAGAGACGGGGTCTAAAGGAGGTTGCACTTGGTTTTTTAGAGTATTATTCTGAGTTATTGGGTAAGAGTACAGAAACTTCTGATTTAGGTGATCTAAAGGGTCCTAAAGTGAAGGTGGAGGATTGGGAGGCTCTTGTAGCCCTTCCCTCAGAAGAGGAAATTCGAAAAGCAGTGTTTTCAATTGGAACGAATAGGAGTCCGGGTCCAGATGGTTTCTCCTCGGGCTTCTTCAAGGCATCTTGGTCAGTAATTCAAAAGGATTTCATTGCAGCTGTTAAGGAGTTCTTCATGAAGGGTAAATTGATTAAACAAGCTAATGCAACAATGATTACCTTGATCCCTAAGAAAGCGACTTGCTCTTCGGTACTTGAATACAGACAAAATTTCCTGTTGTTCTGTCTTGTATAAAACAATATCCAAGATTCTCACACAAAGAATTCAGTTGGTTATACAAGAAATTGTCGGGCCTGAACAAGCAGCGTTTGTTCAGGGTCGTCATATCCATGAGAATATAGCTTTGTCACAGCTTCTAATCAAGGGTTATGGAAGAAAATACCTTACCCCTCGATGCCTAATGAAAATTGATTTACGTAAGGCGTTCGATTCTTTGCAATGGAATTTTATAGGGTCAATGTTACTGGAACTCAATTTCCCTCCACAACTAATTGAATGGATCAAGGGGTGTATCACAGGTTCTTGGTTCTTACTTAAGCTAAACGGCACTTCCCATGGTTTTTTCAAGGGCAAGAGCGGAATTCGTCAAGGGGACCCTTTATCTCCATATTTATTTGTCCTAAGCATGGAAGTCTTGTCGCGTTTTCTTAGAAGTACAATTGGGAAAACTCAGGTTTCGTTCCATCCTAAATGCAAGAGAATTGGGTTGAATCATCTAATTTTTTTGCGGATGATTTAATGATCTTTACTCGAGGAGATGTTCCATCTGTGAAAGTTGTCTTATTAGAACTGGACAGGTTTGCAGAAGTTTCAGGGTTACATGTCAATAGAGATAAGACTGACTTATTCTTTGGAGGAGTTCATCCTGAGGTACAGCAGGAAATTCTACAGGAAACCGGCTTCAAACAGGGCGATTTTCCATGTAGATATTTAGGTTTGCTTTTAAATGATGTCAATAGCAGGCTTATCCATTATAATGGGCTGATTAATGCAGTTCAAGGCGTCCTCAGTCATTGGTCTTCTAGGAGCCTGACTTATGCGGGTAGAGTACAAGTAATTAACTCTACTCATTTTGGTTTACTAAACTATTGGTGCTCCAATGCTATCTTGCCTGGCAATGTGCGCTTGAAGCTCATACAGTTATGTAGACGATATTTTTGGTCAGGTGGTCAGGAAGATAAGGGTATGTACTACAAAAGTTGGGATAGTATGTGTACTCCATGGGAGGAAGGTGGATTTAACATAAAAGATTTAGAAGCTTGGAATAAGGCGCTGATCAGTCATTCGCTTTGGAAGTTGTTGAATGGAGGCGGCGGAATCTGGGGAAAATGGGTTCAAAATTATATTATTGGTGGGCAAAACATATGGGATATCAAGAAAAAAGAGAGATACACATCAAACATTAACAGTATTTTAAGTGTTTGTGACGAAATAAGGGCAGTAGAAGGCACAGCTAAGGCGGCAGCAGCTCGAGTTCAAAGCTGGCACAATGTGCAGGGGTATCATATTGTTGCGGCTTATGAATGGTTCCGAAGGAAAAGTGCGGTATGTCGATGGTTGAGGGTACTTAAAGGACCACATATTATTCCTAAACAAGGAATAGTGGCTTCGATGGCGAGTTAGCGGAAGCTTGCAACACTTGACAAGATGCGGTTACGAGGCATATATATTGTTAATAGATGCGTTCTTTGCAAGGAGGACAATGAAACTCACGACCACCTGTTTTTTACTTGTAAATTTGCTTCTGGAATATGGTGTGACTTGAAGGCTTGGTTGGGTGTGAATAGCAGGACTAATGATCTTCAATCGGAGTTGATGTGGAGTGCTGCTAGGAAGAATCGAAAACATTGGAAGCATAATTGGTATTGCAGTTTGTTAGGAGCTACAGTCTACCGAGTTTGGATGGAGTGAAACATGAGGATTTTTAATGGCATTGAGAGAACTGGTAAATCCTTGGTACAGCAGATAAAGTTTGAAGTCTTAGTTCGACTTAAGAGGAGTAGATTGGATTTCAATTATACTATGTTGCATTGATTTTAGGGGTTATACTTTTGTAAGACTAGTCTCTTTTCTTACCCTTTATGGATGAATAAGAGTCATAACTTTTCTTGCAAAATAATAATAATAATAATAATAATAATAATAATAATAATAATAATTTATTTTTATTATTAATTATTTTAAAATTTTAAAATTTTAATTTTATATTTTTAGAATTTCTTAAAAAGTAAAAGATTTTTGGTTTATAGTCTTAAAAATTCTTTTTAAATTCATTTTATGACTCAAAAGACTTTTGGTTAATATCTAATAATGAATTATTACTTTTATTTATATAATACTCCGTAGAAATCTATGACCTCATTATCATTTTTCGATGTCAGATAATTTTATTAGTTAATACTCTTATTTATATACTCTCTCCGTTCAAGTCAAAGCTGCCTATATTTCTCTTTTGGACGTTCAAGTTCAAGCTTCCAATTTCCATTTTAATCATTGTTTTAACATTAAATAAATATTTTATACTCACTATTTACCCTACTTTTAATATTAAACAAATATTTAACAATAACACATTTGTACCTATTCTTTATCTTAGGAGTAATATAGAATTCATCATACTATTATAATTTTTCGATGAGAGAATTTTTTTTTACTTAAGTTTATAATCTTATGATCTTTTTTTAAGACTCGAAATATTATTGATTGATACTTTGTATCTAAAAACGAATGATTGCTATTATTTACATAGAATTTGAGAAAATTTGGGATAATTTTCAATTTTTTGTTGATATATAAGAACGGACGATTGATCCTATTAATATAGAATTTGCCACCTTATCATAATTTTTTGACGTGGATAATTTTTACTTAAGTTCATGATCTTAGGAGCTTTTTTAATATTCTAATAAAATATTTTTTGTCAATATCTATGAAAGAGTGATTGTTCTTATTTGTAATATAGAATTTCATTGCCCCATCATCATAATTTTTTTATGTAGGATAATTTTAACTAAAGTTTATAATCTTCGGAATTTTTTAAAGACTGAGCTGATAATCATTGGTTTATATAGTGATAGTTTTTTTAATCTTAAATAGAGTAGGATTGTTTTTTTTTCTATACAAATTCTTATATTCTTTATTTAGTGATCACGTTGATAATGCTCGTGCAATGCACGGGCCGATATTTAGTGATCACATTGATAATGACGTCAAGTTAGTATGAATAATAGTAAATGAATACTATCCACATAAATGTGTTTCTAGTAAGGTAGGTAATATCTGCGGTAAACGTTAAAATTAAATTATAGGCGTATATTGTAGTAAGAAACACTAATTAAATTATCTCGCACATAAGTACATCTTCAACTGCATATTGGTACCAATATTCATTTATATCTTCAATTACTCATATCGTTATTATAAATGTAATGCTCCGTAACTAATAAATAAAATGACAAATAATATTCACGTATCTATGTAAAGTAAGAGAACCAATTTGACATAGATATTTCTAACAAATTATACGTTGCCGTGAATATAACGATGTGAGTATTTCCATGATAGTATAAAGTTGATAAATGTCATTTTAGTGATTATTTTACCCACATTTATTTACTTATTCGGGTCGATTTTGTGTGCTTAATCGTTATTATAGCTCATTATAGCTTCTTATATGATAATAAGCGTTAATTAGTCGTTTTAGTTATAATTATCGTAATAAATATTATTTATCGTAGACTTTGGTAATGCTACTATCGTTGTATTTTGTAGGTACCGACTCAAGTGGATGGAGCAGGAATTAACGAGAGGAGACGGGTCAAAATCGTCAAGACGGGTCAAAATCGAATTGAGACAAGCGAATATTAAAGTCAAAAGATTGACCATGTTCTTACTCCCATATACTCCCCTGCTGCTCAACAGTTCAATTCATCAAGCAGCAATAATTAAACTCCACTCATCTTCACCATCCTCCAACATTCATTCAATTCCTCCATTAACCTCCTCCCTTAATCACTCACCAAGCTTCAATCAACCAGCATCGTCAAGATCCGCCACCGCGCGCCACCGTGACCACTGCCAGCCACTAGCAGCCGCGCCAACCTCCGTATCTTCCATTCAATCACCAGCCAATTGCCCAACTCCGGCGAACCACGAACCTCCGACCACCAGAGCCGCACACCACCAGCCTCAGTCGCGCCCCACTCCTCTGACCACGCTGCAGCCCCAAACGACTGCCGCACCTGCTCGACCCAGCCCCAAATTTGACCTCTGCCGGCAACTCCCAAGCAGCATACACGCGCCGACGACATCGCACGTCCTCGCGCCGAACTCCGGCAGCCCTAATCTCCATTAATCAAACATCACCTCCATTAATTGACCACCATGGATCGTCGTCGAGCTCCAACCTACCATTTCGGACCACCGTGCACCACCGTCAACACTGCCGGCTGACTCGCTCCAGTTCGTCCGACCACCTCGACGAACCAGCTCCGTCCACCATCCTCCCCTGCTCGTCATTCCTCGGACCACCACAGCTCCGGCGCGTCTCCGACCTCCGGCGAAGCATCACGCTTATGTGGGTTGATTTGAGTTGGATTCAATCGGTTAGTTGAGCTTAGGTCGATTTAGTTGATTGAAGATAGAAAAACGATAAAAGTTGATTCTACCCTTCATTAATGAGCTGGCAGCTTGAATTGGGCTTTTATGAAGAGGAGGCCGTAGTGTAGAGTGGGAGGGGAGGAAAGAAGAGCAGCACGCCGCACAACGGGGGGAATAGGCGAATAGCAGTAGGATTAGGAGCCGCAGTGGATAGTGAGATAGAGTCAAAAGATTTCCGTGACTAGTTTATGAATCCCAATCGACTAGTTTATGAATCCCGATAATTTTCGTGAGACTACCTCGTTGACCTTGACCCTAGTCCATTTTTATCGTATTTATTTCATTTGTTTGTTTGACTCGTTTAGCTCGCCAGTTTAGAACTCTCTTTAAACAAAAACCTTTTCTTTTCTCGACTAAAACCTTAGTTAGACCGAGACTCTTATTTTGACTAGATCGTCCCCGTGGATTCGACCCGACTTACCCTCGACTACCCAAGTTTAGGATTAGTTGGTTTTTACTTTGATCGACCGGGATTCACGAAAAATCCCCGTCCGTCAAGACACGTGTTTATTTCTTACATAATAAATGTATGAATAGTTGATCTAATAGGAGATTGGATAATAAATTACCACTCCTAAATTCGATTACTGTTGGATTAGTTTCATTTAAAAAATAATGCTGATTAACTAAGTACACGTAAGATTGTGCAACACTTTATAAAAAATTTCTATAAATTATCGAATATTATAGACACCCACATTTGGCCGCTAGGTGTCTATAGCGGTTCCCGAAAAACACCCGATGATGATCGGACGCAAACATGCTTTAACGTACTCGAATATGGGCTCGAAATCATTGGCATTTGGCTTGGGCTTTTTACGGAGTACAAACCTCACAAAACCAACCTCAAGTCAGGCCCAGTGGATCATTTCAAGTCAAATAAGACTAATTTGGGTCGAATCCGACACTAAGGACAAAATCGTCTTTTAGCGACCGAGTCAAAACCCGGTCAAAGATATTTTCCGAGGCATAGAAGCCAGCCGTGTCACCCCACGAATCCGGCTTGAACTCGAACACTACAAAAAATCAGCTACAAAAAATATTAAACAAATCCGTTAAAGGTAGAATTCGATCCCCAGTAGGAATCATACCTGAATACTCGACCGAGCACGAAGTATACTCGGCCGAGTACTCTTTGTCCAGCCGGGTTCCACGCCTTCCCCACCAAGAAACGGAATCCTCTTTCCTCTCAAATTGCTTACCTTTCCTATCTCAACCGGTATTTCTTGTCACCCAAGCAAGATTACCTCTCCTAGCTTCAATCGAGGACCTCTCCTATAAATAGGACCCTTTCATCATCAACAAGACAACAATTACAATTCCCGACATCACAACAACAATACACAACCAAAATTTCAGCAATCCTAGGCAGATTATACACATCCAATCCCGATTTTTCCTCTAGTAATCCTTTAGGAAACCCGAGATCAAAACTCGTCAAAGACCCGAGAGCAAAACTCGTCAAATCTCTTCCCAATTTTACACACCATAACTCTCCTATATACATCTTAACGCTCCCGCGCTTAGGCCGCTACTACGAGTCCGTTTTCGAGATAATTAAGCATGTAGGTTGAGGGTGTCACAAATCCCGCTTTCTTCTTTTCTCTCTTCCTTTTCTTCCATCTTTCACGTTTTCTTATTACTTTTTTATTTTTTATTTCTTTTCTTTCCTCGTTTCTAATACCGATATTATCGTAACAACTATCTAATTTTCATAAAAGAAACATTATTAAAATATGATATCGATTCTATAATCGAATATCGTATCTAAAAGAATTAAAATTTATCTCGTTGATGCTAAAAAATCGTCACATAAACAACATACGACGATTTCGACGCGGAGAGAGTTCATATTGTCTTAATTAGATTTTCAAAATGATTTACAAAACATCTTTTCTAAAATCACTTCGAACATTTGATATCGATTCCATAATCGAATATCGAATGTAACGAGTATCGAAAATTTAAGTCGAGTATGAATCGTATCACATTTTTACGCGACTTAACAAAATTATCGATTTTCTAAAAAAACAATTTTGAAAACAGTCCGCCACGCGAGTCGTATGCGCCTCATGCGAGTCGCGCACCCTCCGCGCGGGTCGCGTGGGTCCCTGAAAATCGTGAGTTTTCCGTATCATCCAAGTCCCGATAAAATATTTTAATGACTTTGGTCAACACGTGTCAAGTCAATCACGTGTCATAAACTTTTCAAAATCATGCATTACATCATATTCACATCGTTCATTCAATTTGCAAACCGTTACTAACCCGTTTGTTCTTTGCCTTTGTTTCTTATTATTTATTGTTTGTTTTATTATACTAAAACGAACCTCGCATGCTAAAACTACTTTGACGTTAAATTTAGATGCATTAAACCTACTTAGCAACTCATTCAAATTCTCGCATGTTTAGGCAAAACAATGTTTGCATATCATTCATCGTATTACTAACGCGCGTATTTCAAAATCAAACGATATCTTAGTAGAGGCCACTAATGTGCGGGCGGGGTTGGGTGTTCTTTGTGAACTTCCCAACACGTACCCTCACCCTTTACTCAGAACCATGGTTTCCGGATATCCGAATCCATTGGCAAATGAGAGTCATTCAATACACGGTATCCGATAATGTTGGTATCGGTATCAAATGCTAAGGGACGAACCCAATAAACTCTGACATCCGAATGGGCTATACTTTGTGCATGCCTCACTAAGATATAGAGTGGGTTCGAACGGGCCCGAACTCCCACAAAGTTCGGTGGCGACTCCACTTCGATTTAAATTTCAATTCGACCCATCTCATATGGAGATTCATTCGCCTCCCCAAACCCGCGCGTGGCCGCGTCGGGTGGACCTATGTCATGTCCACAATTTGGCGACTCCGCTGGGGATTAACTGATGCGTGACTTACCATCGGCATCCTCAGGGTGAAACTCGAATAGAAATCGTTTGACTTGTACAATACGCGTTTTAGTTTTACGGTTCATGCATAACCCCATTTTTTACCGGGCCGGTACTGGTGACCGACGTCCCACTATACTATTGATGTACTCCAACATGGATATGTCAAAGGTGTCCATGGCTAATTCGTATAGGTTTCGCGGCATGTTCTAAGCTCAACTCGACTTAGGAAGTCCGTCCCGATTCTCGGAAAGGCTGTGCACACTGGTATAGACCCCATTTAGACCAACCGAGACTTAGTGTAGAGCATACATGGCGTCGTTATAATGCTTGTCTGACTACTCGCTGCTTGGTTTCCGTGTCGTTTTCAAAAATCGTCATTCCAAAAATGCATCTTTTCAAAAAATATCCAATTTTAAAAAATTCGGAAAGCTGCCGAAATTTAGGACTTATGATTTTACTCAAAATAGCCTATTTTCTAGCCTGCATGCTGTCCATTTCAATATTCAAATTCTAGATCACTATTCGATTTTTTCGAACCTTCAAAATTCTATTTCAATTTTCAAATCTTCGGGATGCCATTCTCGATTTTCAAATCTCCGAGATGCCGTTTTCGATTTTCAAATCTTCGAGATCCCGTTTCCATTTTTTCAAATGATCGGAAATTCTTTTTTTCGATATTCAAATTTCAAAACTCCAATTATTCAACTTTTCAAAAACCGGAAAGCTACCGAATTTAGGACTTATGATTTTACTCAAAATAGCCTATTTCTAGCCGGTATGCTACCCGTTTCAAAACTCAAAATATTTTCGAAACTTCAAAACCGCGGCCCGATAACACTTTTCTGATTTTCGAAAAATCGGGCCATCCGCCGATTTTTCCGCATTTTCTAAAAAAAATTCTTTTCAAAACTTTCCTCTTCTTAGGACTTCCCGTATTTAGCAGTGTCGGGTCTTGTCGTAAGTCGTCGAAACTCCGTCGATCTTATATCACGGGTTTCCTCCCTATCCCAGTCCGCCTTATTTGACTAAGGCATGGCCCACCTACGTAGGACATACTCCTACAAAGGAAGGCCCGTTTACACACTCGAGTCTAAAGTCTGATGAATGTCACACATGGACCTTCCTTCGAACAGGACTCGGACCACATCCCGAATTCTAAGGGAGGCCCACCTTTCACAAGTCACCCGTCTAGTGTCTTTTCCGAGTCAACCTTTTATAAGGCATAGCCCTAATAACAAAAGGTTCGTGGTCCTTACGTCTAAGGGTCACTCGTCTAACACTCGAGTCTTAACACAACCTTCGATCCCACTCGGGGGCTACCCTTCAGCAGAGCGATCAACCGCGGTTGCTCTAAGGGTCGTGTCCTACACGTGGCATCTCACGTACCTCACTTTCGAGTCACTTAGATGTCACACCGTCTGAGTCCTACCAGAATCTTTAGTCTCACTCGAGGGTTGTCCTCCACTCGAGCAGTCAACCACGGTCACCTTAAGGGGTACCTTACGTCCATCCTGCACCAGCGTCCTTATGATGCTTTCTTCGAGTTGTACCTATGCTACGAATACTCGAGTCACCTGGGTTTAGGTCACCACGGTTGGTCCGAGCACGCAACGCGGTCAAACACGATCGCCCCATTTTCGGACTCACCCTTATGCAGTTCGAGTCTAATTCGCGGTCGTTACTTTGTCTTGATTAACGTTTAAGTATCCCGGCCAAAGAATCTTAGTCATTTCCGTCATTCCGGGCCATGTCTAGTTTGACTCCTTCTCTTGCACTTGCGCAAAGCCAAGCTTAGGCGAGTCGTGGCACCTGTCGTTCTATCCAATCAAAGACCTTACCAAAAAGAAACAACCAACCAAGCATCCGAAAGTCCGGATTCGATTCGAGTCTAAGTCTGAGTCCGAGTCTAGGATATCCTACATCCTCATTTCCAAATCAGAGTCGGAGTCATTTGCATTATGTCCTCTTTTCAAAATTCAATAAAATCAGCTCTTTTCAATCTCTCATATATGCTTTCCTTATGTGTTTCCGAGAACATGATGAACACCGTCATACACTGTGAGCACATGCACGTGACTATTATAGGCACATCTATAATGGCTGCAGGAGACCAAGCCCGCGTTTTCCTTTTACCTATTCCATGTCTAGTATAGAAAGCCACATAACTACCTTTAGCAGGAGCGGTATCGAATCCTATGACAAATCTAGGTAGTCTCCTAGTTTGGGTTCAAGACGGGAGGCAAGCCCACTTCCCACAATAAACACCTCTCCAATAAGATCGACCAATCCCTACCTTAGGTGTTAGTCTGGCCAACAAAAAAAAGGAAAAAAGCTGGACAAAAAAAATCAAAAGTTCAAAGAAAAAGCAAAAGGCCCAAAGCAAAAGAGCTGGCCATTATAAAAAATAACTCTCAACATCCCCCGACCCGATACGGTCAATCCCATGACCGGGGCTAAGAGGTCAACCAAAAAAATTCAAATACCCATGACCATGGTCAACGGTCAACTCAAGTGAAAGTCCCTTGACCGGGGTACGGTCAATTCAAAAATTATCAATATCCATACCATCCAATAGGAGAGATAATCAAGTTGGTCAGCTAACACCACATCTAGCCTTCCCACGTTACAACCCTTAAGACCTTCTCGAGACCTAGGCTAGAGACAGCCCAGAATTTTGAGATTCAAGCTCCATGGGATACCCCTAACCGGGCCAGACATGGAAACCAGATCCCGCATTAACAATCCTAGCCCAATCGAAGTCCGAGTCATTTTTACTCGACTTCCCCCTTTCTTACCACATTAAAATACCTTACCCTCGAGGCCTTAGCTCCACAAAATGAAGCTCCAGATGTCAAAACATCAAAGCCACTTGCGACCTAGCACCACATTTCCAAAATTATCCAAACCAGTTACCAACCCCAAACACGGGAGCTCAACTTGCGGTCGGCATAGAACATGCCCAAATAGTCCACACCACCTCTGGGGGCTATCCCAAAGAATGCTCACAGTCACAGGATCAACATCCTAACTATTCTAGCCTTTTGATCAAGCCATCATTGGGAATGCACCTAGCCTACACCATCGATATGGCTAGTTACACACAAAGTCCTATTAGACTAGGCACCATAATATATCTTTCAATTCACTGAACTACGGCTTGGTTTGATTTCACTACACGTGGATACGTAGGCAGCCTTTCAACATAGGCACAACCACCCACATTGACACATTCAAAAAAGCGTCGTCATTCCGGTCACGACACTGTCATGTTCTCAATAGTTAGCTTTGTCGTCCTGGGGGCTTCTATTAGACAGAAGTTCTCCATCCACTCACAAAATCCAAGAGACTTTCCAAGTGTGTCCTAGTACTCGGTTCAGTCGGAGACGAGAATCTGTCAGGGACTCGAAGCGACACTCACCTTGGGAATATACCCCAAAACCAAAAAAGATCCAAAAGAACAGTCTACGGCATTGCTACTACTAAGCCCTGTCATACGGAAACAGTCTCATTCCGAGGATTTGACCATGTTGTCACTCGCCTAGGCTACGGAATAGCGCAACTTAAGAGTTTTGTTAGGTGACCTACCCCCTACCGAGTCACGGGCCAACCCTTAGAGAGTCCAGTTCGTGTCTGTCAACTCGTCCTGTCGCGTCCAGAGTAGAGTCTGTCGGTATGTCTCCCTTCAAATTCTCATTTCAAAATTTGCAAAACTTAGCCATTTGAAAAAATCCTTTTCGACAAGGTCAAATTTCAATCTATTTAAACTGAAAATTTCTTTTCTACCCCTTTGCATTTTGAAAACTTATCTTCTAGCACGTGAGTTGCTTTCAAGACTTCGATTTCAAAATGAAGCAAAAATCATTTTCTCCCGTGCAAGTCAGTCTATAGATGCTAGCTGCATTTCTTGTATGCTATCTTGCTACCTACTATGTTTGCTATTTCTGTCTACATATCTGACATTTCAGGTACCAGCTTGGCTTCCCAAAGGAACATCAAGTTTTTTATTCCCCAGCGCCTGCGCAACTCACATATCCCCCCAGTGGAAAGCCCAAGGCGGCATTTTCCCTAGATATCATGGGATGGGCTCATATATAGGCGCACCCAGGACTTATACAACAAGTCCGATTTCCCGCATGATTTGGATCGGGATGTGTCTGCAAACGGACACACCCAAGGCTTCTTAGGCACGCTCCCGCGCAATTCTGAGTTGGGATGTGCCTAGAAACGGGTACACCCATGGCTTCTTAGGCAGGCTCCCGCGTAATTTTGAATCGGGATGTGTCTGCAAACGGACACACCCAGAGCTTCTTAGGCAAGATCCCGCACAGCTCCAAGATGGGATGTATCCATATATAGGTACACCCGGGACTTACACAACAAGTCCGAATCCCCACGGAGTTATCAACATCGACTCAGGTATGATTTCTGCCTTATGGCTGGCGAGCCCTTCACGCAAGTCCAATGGACTATAAACGACCCGACCGGAAGTCTGCCAGGTCTTAATCCTCGATTGGCCTGGTAGCTACTCTGACTTTCGCCTTGTCCAAGCCTTAGTCAGGGTGGGGGCTCTGTAGACACCCACATTTGGCCGCTAGGTGTCTATAGCGGTTCCCAAAAAACACCCGATGATGATCGGACGCAAACATGCTTTAACGTACTCAAATATGGGCTCGAAATCATTGGCATTTGGCTTGGGCTTTTTACGGAGTACAAACCTCACAAAACCAACCTCAAATTTAGGCCCAGTGGGTCATTTCGAGTCAAATAAGACTAATTTGGGTCGAATCCGACACTAAGGGCAAAACCGTCTTTTAGCGACCGAGTCAAAACTCGGTCAAAGATATTTTCCGAGGCATAGAAGCCTGCCGTGTCACCCCACGAATCCGGCTTGAACTCGAACACTACAAAAAATCAGCTACAAAAAATATTAAACAAATCCGTTAAAGGTAGAATTCGATCCCCAGTAGGAATCCCACCCGAACACTCGACCGAGCACGAAGTATACTCGGCCGAGTACTCTTTGTCCAGCCCGGTTCCATGCCTTCCCCACCAAGAAACGGAATCCTCTTTCCTCTCAAATTGCTTACCTTTCCTATCTCAACCGGTATTTCTTGTCACCCAAGCAAGATTACCTATCCTAACTTCAATCGAGGACCTCTCCTATAAATAGGACCCTCTCATCATCAACAAGACAACAATTACATTCCCGACATCACAACAACAATACACAACCAAAATTCCAGCAATCCTAGGCAGATTATACACATCCAATCCCGATTTTTCCTCTAGTAATCCTTTAGGAAACCCGAGATCAAAACTCGTCAAAGACCCGAGAGCAAAACTCGTCAAATCCCTTCCCAATTATACACACCATAACTCTCCTATATACATCTTAACGCTCCCGCGCTTAGGCCGCTACTACGAGTCCGTTTTCGAGATAATTAAGCATGTAGGTTGAGGGTGTCACAAATCCCGTTTTCTCCTTTTCTCTCTTCCTTTTCTCCCGTCTTTCACGTTTTTTTATTACTTTTTTATTTTTTATTTCTTTTCTTTCCTCGTTTCTAATACCGATATTATCGTAACAACTATCTAATTTTCATAAAAGAAACATTCTTAAAATATGATATCGATTCTATAATCGAATATCGTATCTAAAAGAATTAAAATTTATCTCGTTGATGCTAAAAAATCGTCACATAAACAACATACGAAGATTTCGACGTGGAGAGAGTTCATATTGTCTTAATTCGATTTTCAAAACAATTTACAAAACATCTTTTCTAAAATCACTCCGAACATTTGATATCGATTCCGTAATCGAATATCGAATGTAACGAGTATCGAAAATTTAAGTCGAGTATGAATCGTATCATATTTTTACGCGACTTAACAAAATTATCGATTTTAAAAAAAAAACAATTTTGAGAACAGTCTGCCACGCGAGTCGCATGCGCCTCATGCAAGTCGCGTGGCTACGCGAGTCGCGCGACCTCCGCGCGGGTCGCGTGGGTCTCTGAAAATCGTGAGTTTTCCGCATCATCCAAGTCCCGATAAAATATTTTTATGACTTCGGTCAACACGTGTCAAGTCAATCACGTGTCATAAACTTTTCAAAACCATGCATTACATCATATTCACCTCGTTTATTCAATTTGCAAAGCGTTACTAACCCGTTTGTTCTTTGTCTTTGCTTCTTATTATTTATTGTTTGTTTTATTATACTAAAACGAACCTCGCATGCTAAAACTACTTTGACGTTAAATTTAGATGCATTAAACCGACTTAGCAACCCATTCAAATTCTCGCATGTTTAGGCAAAACAATGTTTGCATATCATTCATCGTATTACTAACGCGCGTATTTCAAAATCAAACGATATCTTAGTAGAGGCCGCTAATGTGCGGGCGGGGTTGGGTGTTCTTTGTGAACTTCCCAACACGTACCCACACCCCTTACTCAGAACCATGGTTTCCGGATATCCAAATCCATTGGCAAACGAGAGTCATTCAATACACGGTATCCGATAATGTCGGTATCGGTATCAAATGCTAAGGGACGAACCCAATAAACTCTGACATCCGAATGGGTCATACTTTGTGCATGGCTCACTAAGATATAGAGTGAGTTCGAACGGGCCCGAACTCCCACAAAGTTCGGTGGCAACTCCACTTCAATTTAAATTTCAATTCGACTCATCTCATATGGAGATATATTCGACTCCCCAAACCCGCGCGTGGCCGCGTCGGGGTGGACCTATGTCATGTCCACAAATATAAATCTCTTGATTTATCTCATTTTCTTAAAAATGTAACTCTTGACTTAATCATACTATTAGTAATAAATTATAGCTAGTCAACTATAGTGATGCATGACCGTATGTTTGTTAGGACACTAAGCTGATCAGTTACATAAATTGGTGAGATTGCACAATAGTAGATTGGCGGGATATTTTTACTTAAATTTATAGTTTTAAAAGCTGTTATAAGATTCAAAATATTTTTGGTTGATATATAAAAACGAATATTTTTTCTTATATATATAATTTCACAAATCAATCATATTGCTTGAAAAAAGTATCAAATATTTATATACAAAGTATCGTAATTTTTTATGTGGGACAACGTTTACTTAAGTTTATAATCTTAGGAGCTTTTTTAAGAATCAAAATATTGTTGGTTCATAATTAAGAACGAATGATTGATCTTAATTTATAATATAAAATTTCATCAACCTACAATAACTTTTCAATGTGGGATAATTTTGAAGTGTTTGTTGATTAATAAGAACGAATGATTGCTCTTATTAATATAAAATTTCACCACTTTATCATAATTTATCGATGTGGGATAAATTACTGAAGTTTATAATCTGAAGAGTTTGGTTAAGACTCAAAAGATTGTTGATCGCATCGATATCTAAGAATGAATAATTGCTCTAATTTATGATATAAAATTTCATCAGATCATAATAGTTTTTTTGATGTGAGATAATTTTTACTCAAGTTTATAATCTTCGGAACTTTTTTTAAGACTCAAATTTTTTTTGGTTATTAACTAAGAACGAATAATTGCTCTTAACTTTTTTATTAAGACTCAAAAGATTGTTGATTGATATCTAAGAACGAATGATTGCTTTTATTTATATGGAAATTCATCACCTCATCATAATTTTTTTGATGTGGGATAATTTTTACTCAAGTCTGGAATCTTAGGAACTTTTTTATATGTCAAAAGATGGTTGGTTGACATCTAAGAACGAATTATTGCTTTTATTATATAGAATTTCATCACCTCATCGTAGAAATATTTTTTCCCCACACAAATTTGTACTCCATATATTCTTTATTTAAATTAAAATATATATTAAAACTATAATAATTATTAATAATTATTATTTAAAGAAATCAAAAGTTTAATTAATAAATAAATATTTAAACAATTATCAAACAGAATTGACTAAGCGTTTCACGCTGTCGTTGTCCAATTTTTGTTGCCTTATGAGGTAATCGTCGGTTTATATAGTGATAATTTTTTGAGTCTTAAATTGATTAGGATTGTTTGTTTCCTATACGAATTTCTATATTCTTTATTTAATTTATTTTTTTTAAATCGAGTCTGAGGTGGAGTAGAATTTTTTTTTCATATACAAATTTTTATATTATTTGTTTAACTTAAAAATATATTAAAAAACTTGGACCAATCATATCGCTCGAAAAGTTCCTGCTTTATTAATATATATTGATTGATTGATTGATTGATTGATTGATTGATTGATTTGCTTACATCATTTTGGAGCTTGGTTTGTATTGGACAATTCAAGTCAAGGTGAAGATTGTTATAAATAATGACTAACAATTGTCCATGCTCGAGACTTGGGTTGAATGACAAAAGGTGCGTAAATATGATGATATATTGTAACACCCGCAAATTTCCTAACTCTGCTATTTGTTCCGTCACGATTATATCGTAACTCTGTAATATTTCGTCAATTACATTTATTTTTCCATTTCAAGGTCTCTTTCATTATCGAGCCTAAAATTATTTATTTTCATAAAAGGACTTTAATTATTCTATTTTTATTCGAAAACCTATTTAATTCTTTTCGTTGCAAGTATGTTTAATTATTTTTGAAAAATAATATTTTCTATGAACAATAGTTTTAAAATCAAGTTTGAACTATTTATGTTTCTAAAAATCCTCGATTATATTTATATTGGTTTCTAGCTCAAAAATATTTTATTTTCGAAAAATGGTTGTTCAATTATTTTACTAAACGATTTCATAAATAATTATTTTCTAATACGTTTTTAAATCCGATTTCTTCATAAACGCTCATATTATATTTATTCTATTTATTTTAAACTATTTATTTTAATCGGAAACTTATCACATAGATTTGTGGCTTGTTCTTTCCATCTTAACCATCTCGTCTCCTAGTTGAGTTAAGAATCCTTGTAACTCGATTATTCCTATCACCTAGCTTTCTAATTTTTCTATATATTCTCTTTCATTCTAGTCTATTTTATTCACAACACAAGTCTTCTTTTCTCTTTCACGTTAAATTTTCATTCTTTTCGTTCATCATCAATCTAATCCTAATTCGTCTCTAATTCTTTCCGATCTCGAGGGTAATTTAATCACTCTTATTCGTTCTTCATCTCGTTTTCTCCTTTCTATTCACTTATAATGTGGTTTTAATACCATATGTTTAATTATTTCGTAGGCTATCGTGCTAGATCCGACGAAGATGATTATTTAACTGATTCGGATCTCGGTTAAGGTAACATTGACACGTTACTCGGTATTATGTGATATTATTGTTGTAGTTGCATGTATAGAAATTAGATTTTTGTTGGACAATATATTTATGTCTCGTTTTTAATGACAAAGACTTTAAATCGTAAGTTTTCACATGTTTCGTTATTTTAAATCATTTTTACGAGATTTGCGAATAAATCATTCTTTTGATTATTAAAAAGTATTAAAAGGCCGAGACTAAAACATACAAATAATAAATTATTTCATAATTTTCGTGGTTTTTGATATGAATTGTCAAATTGAAAGTTTTATTATTTTTAACAAAGTTACAGCATGTTTCAGAATTTGTTAGTGTTTTTGTGAGAGTTAATAATCTGTTTTAAAGACATTATTTCCGAAAACTTTGAAATGAGACTATTATTTATTTTAAGTCTAATTTATGTCTGTTTCATTTAATAAAATAATACCAATTCGTTTGGTCACAAAAAATTGTTTATGAACAGGTGTCAAATTAATCCGCAAAACTGTCTGTTGTGATAAGATCTGATTTGAAACATATGTTAAACTTTTTATTTAATCTTGGTAATTTACGTACATAAACTATGAATAGTCTAGTTAATATTTTCAATTGGATTTTCTTTAAAATCAATTTTTAAACGTGTTTTATTAATGAAATACAATCGGGAGTCTATTTCTGACAGTTTTTAAATATACGAATAAAACCATGTTTTATTTAGAATTTGGATTTTCTCCAGAAATAAAAGTTTTAAATAAGTTTCTAAAGTTTTCAACCCCACTGATCTTACGTTGTTTTGATTTTTAATGATTTAGTTATGATTTTTATAGTAAGACAGTGCAATTCTGGAAAATCTGTCAATTTGTTATTTAAATACTTTCAATTACTTAAACTTCAATCTTTTGATAAATAATTATGATTTTGATAAACTTCAATCTTTTAATCATGAATTATATATTTATAAGATAAATATAATGTTTACGTCTCGAGGCCTAATATTAACTATTTTATATAACTCCTATTTTAATCGATTTCTATTTATTATCATACCTACTTTTGGAAAGTTATTTTAAGAAAAGTTCTACATCTATAAAGTTTCCTCTTTTGAAAAACGAACTATATTTCTATTAAATTTCGAAAATGACTTTATTTTGGAGTTATGGAATAAGAGAAGTGTACGGGTAGAGTAATACAGTCTAGAGTATACGTTTTGCCATCAGCTATAAGGCTAGTGTATCCGAGCGAGATGCATTGGTTGTTGAACTGGGCATGTTCTTGTCCAGGAGTTTATGTTCATTTTGACCTTAAGCTCGTACCTCGCATGTAAGACGCCGTCGGGTTGAACTGGGCACACTTGGTGTTCCAGGAGGGGTGTGCATATTTACTTAAGCTAGGACCTCGCATTGATCAGTCGCCGTCCTATTATGGTTGAGTTGCCTAGATTAGAGATCGAAGTTTGATTTGTTTGAACTAAGTTCTCGAAGCTAGTTTAGTATTCTCCTAGTGAAAGTCTATTCTGTTGCACTGATTCATATCCATAACGCCGTTATTACTATTGGTTGATACATTGACTTGCAGGTTGGCAATCATTTTGAATTATTTTACTATATCGTTTTAAACGTTTTTCATTTTGAACTATTTTGATATAATAGTAATTATGCTTTAATGTCATGTAGTATGGCTGGGAGAACGTCGTCGTTACTCCCCACTAAATTGTGGCTGTTATGATTATAACATGACGGGTAATTTGCTGCTGGGTTTGGGTGTGAGCTAGCGAGTAGCATGGATCCTACTCTACTTCATTTATTTATATTAGTTTTTGGATTGTTAAACCCATTTGAAGAATTTTTATTTTTAGCCCTTTTGTAAAAAGTGGCATTTGTATTGACTGACCGTTCTTTCTGTAAAATATAGAACATCAGTGTGTTTTAATCCCAAATCTACAGTGTTTCCGCCACTGTATTGCGTTAGAATTTATAGGGGATTACATATATTTTGTTAGAATGTGGTTTGTCCTACATCTAAATAGTACTTCCTCCGTCTCATTCATTTGTTTGTCTTTAATTAAAATACTCCACACAAATAATATAAAAGACAAACAAATGAGCGAAACGGAGAGACTAGTGAAATATGGTAGTTTTTCCATGTGTGTATAAAAAAATGTTCCACCTGGAAGGCTGGAAAAATAAGCTAAGGGGAGATAATGATTATATTTCTATAAATTGAAGTCACGCTTACTCTTTATTAATTGGATTGAAGTTTCTTAAACATCGTCTTAAGAGAGTTCCTCAAACTCTTTTGAGTGTTGTCTTAGAGAGAGCTCCTTGGAGGTTTGTACTATTATCTCCATGGTAGTAAATTTTTTCTTTTTGTCGGTGTGGGCGTAGCCAATGATTTTGCACGTGAACCACGTAAATCCGTTAGTCCGTTTTTTAAATTTTTTGCTATTTTTTTTGTTTTTCTCGTATAATCAACGAACCGTTGGTAACAGCAGGGCCGGTCAATGACATTGTGAGACCTTGTTCGAAATTTCGATTTGAGGCCCCTTTAAATGTAAATACTTCCTCCGGTTTTTTTATATCATGGAGGAAGTAACTAAATTAAACATTTGAGAGACAATCATCATAAATAAACGAAATTACTTTTTCCTAACGAGCCTTTACTCAATCCTAACGACATTTTACCGCTTTACCCCTCTCATTTCATCCATTGAAAATTTAGTCATGTTTTCTCTCCCTAAATAAATCTCAATATTCAACCACGAACCACCCATAAACCCACCATGAACGACCACCACGAATATCGAAACCGTCCGGGGTCGTGGCTGAGATGGTTGGAGTCGGGTTGACACGGGCTGTCGGATCGACAGAGGCTGAGCTCGGCGGCGGGCTGGGTGGGTGGGATCGGATCGGAGCCAGCCTAGGTCGGGTGGTGGGCGCGGTGGAGAGATGGTTGGGGTAACGACCTGGGGTTCGGGTTGGTGTCGGGTGGTGTGCCGTGTGCAGTGGGTGGGTGGGGGTGGGGTGGGTTGAGTGGGTGGTGGGTCATGGGATGGGGGTCGGGGAGGGAGAGGGCAGTTGTAATTTTTTTTTTTTAATTATTTTATTTATTTAAATTTTTCTTTTTTCTTTGTTACGTGTTCTTTTCATTTTTTTTTGTTATTTTTTTCTTTTTTTGTTTGTTGGGATGTTAATAAATTAATAATTTGGTGAATTAATAATTAATTTTGCATCATTAGTCATTGAATTAGAATTGATGGAGTAAAAAACTTGATAAAAGCTTACAACTTAAGGTAAAAGTTTGTAGAGGGTATAATGGGAAGAATTTAGGAAAATTCGTTAGGATTGAGTAAAGGCTTGTTAGGAAAAAGCACGACCCTAAATAAATATATAATTAACTGAATTCCGTCTTCAATAAATATCATAATAATCAATAATTAATTTAAGTATATACAAAATTACCCTAAAAAAAATCTGAAAAACATTGAGAAAAAAAAAACAAAAAAAAACTTACGGTAATCAATCAAATTAATAACATTGCAATTGTGTAAGATTGATCCCGCTCACGAAATCAGCCATGATACAGATGAATAAAAGATTAACACAAAATATTTGTTATTGGAGTTATTGAGTTAATACTAATCAGTTTAAGGAAGATAAGGGTGAAATTTGGTTTTATAAACAAATAAAACTGAAAACATATAATTATTGTCAAAGTATCAAACGTAACTTTTTTTTTTCTAGAAAGTAAAGTTTTTAGAGAAGTAAAAGGATTAATTGAGGAATGAATATTTTAATGTAATTAATTAATTTGCAAATATTGGGAAAAGATATTAGAAGACGGAAGGTTTTGATATATTTTTCATATTTTCAATCAATTGTCACACATTACATTACTGTTTTGTTTCTAATTTGTTTGGGCCAAAGCATGTATAATTGGGTTCTCCTCTTCTTGGGCCCCAGTTCCAAGAACTGAATTGAACTACCTTTGGGCCGGCTCTGGATAACGGGACTCCTCCGTTACAAAAATATCAAACCTATTTTTTGACATCTCGAAAAATAGTTAGAAATGAAAAAGGCATAAACATGCATGTTTCATTCATTGTGGCGACAAGGAAGGTAAATTGTTTCTTGGTTGCAGATGGAGATAGTTCTTGTTTGTGATTCGTTGAGGGGGAAAAGGTACCTCTCCAGAGTCTTATAACTCGATGAATCGAGCGAGATTATTGCACATGATTGACCGTGGTTGCGAGTCAGTGTGAGAAGGAGGCCCATCTCAGGGCAGGTGTTATAGGCTCAATTGAACCGAGCTTCCATTTTTTGGGACCTCACATCTGAAGTTGATATAAAATAAATAAATATCAAATGTTGCCTTGATAAGGCATTGAATTCTTCTTGTAGGAGTGGTAAATTTCTTGGTTATTAGCAGCACACCCCAGGTTTGAGTCCCACCTCATGTTAATTTTCTTGTAGTTTTTTAAAAAATTTTTTATTATATTGATAATATATTGATAGTAATAGATCAAGAGTTATTCATCATTTCTTTTCCATAGTATCTATCATTATTAAAATAATTCTCCATTAATGATTATAAATTAATTATTTGAATTTTGGCAAGAAAGTTTAGTATCTTACGAGTCATTTTAAATTGATAATTAAATGGTATGGACTATGGAGTACTTCTCGCTACACTCGTCAACACACTCGTTTCACTCGTTACACTCTTTGAGTTGGAATCTTCTTTCACAGTATCTAACACACTCGCTAGAATCGTTTCACTCATCGTTAAATGAAAGCAACTTATTTTTTTTTCTCGGTATTTTATGTTCAGATATCCAGTTTGCGGAAAACTTTGACTTTATTCGAAATTATCACAAAATAGTTAGAAATAACATACGGAGTATATAACATATTGGTTCAACTAATAAATTTTTAATACATAACCGTTTATAGCAAAAGGGCCTCATATTTTAGTTTCGCTCCGGGTCTCCCGTGACTCTAAGACGGCCCGAGAAGTGTTGGTTGACTTAAATTTGTAGGAAATGTCAGCAAAGATTAATACAATTGATTTCATGGTTACACGCTTAACGCGGCGCAGAGAGGAATAATTGTTTGGTCCCGCCCAATAGGGTTTGTTAAAGCAAAGCTCCCAAAGTAACGTGAGTAATGTTTCATGGGAATGCAAAAACTTTAGCTATTCATTCAATAATGGACACGGGGGTAGTGCACATAGTGTATTAATGTATGCGGAATTGAATGTATGAACAAATTAAAGTATGTATGCATTTGGATTTCCGTTAATAAAGGTGTAGTAATACTCTTTCTATCTCAATAATTTATTTATCTTTTATATTATTTGTAAAAAAATATTTTAATTATAGGTAAACAAATAACTGAAACAGGGTAATATCATTTTGACTCCTTAAAATTAATAAAACATAAATTTTATCTTATTCAACTTACTTCGGTGAATTCTTTGTCATCTTTCGCTATTTTGAATTCTTGAAATACTCTTTGTATGTCATCATCACTCGAAGTATGATTCAGTCGTCCAATTTGCAAAAGTAACCCCAACAACTTTTGTAAGAGAAGAAGTCTCTCTTTACCTTTGCATGAAATGAAATCTTCTTCCAATCTTCTCATTTCATGGTGAAAATTTTGAGTTTCATTTACCTAAAATATAGTTTTTGAATTAATAATAGTACATGAATTGCATTTAAAATAAAGATCAAATATTTTCAAAATGGTAAGGTTCTATATAAAATTTTGGGTTATTTAATATCAGTAATCCGAACTATAAGACATCTTCTCATACTAATCCGAACATCATTTAATCTCAAAATAAACCACATTATCATTTAGTCTTCTCATATTGCACTATGAGACCTACTACCTTCTACGCAGGTCATTTCTCAAAGAGCAACATATTAATATATTAATACATTAATTTAATATTTAAAAAAGGATTAAATCATAGAGACCCAAAAACCATCAGCAACCCATTAAGGGTTCGTTTGGTTCATGCGGGAACTTATTTTTTGGAGGAAGTTGCAATTCCCAGGAAGTTACTTCCCACCCCAAGTTCCCGGGAATTTGAAATATTTGTTTGGTTGACATCCTGGAATGAATTCATACTTCCCGTGAATTGAATTCCTAAATCTTGTTTGGTTGACCTGAGCTAATTCCCATGAATTTGATTACAATGAATATTATGCCCTTTATTAATCAAGGGCATAAAAACTTATGAATTTATTTTTTCAGCAACTTAAGAAATATATGAAATTGTCTTCACTATAATATGTCGTCGTAACCAAATTACATTATCAGCGTAAAAAATAACGAACATTAATTATTATTTTTTTAAAAAAAATTCTGAGTTACAATCGTTATTCCGGGAAAATAAATTTGAATGGGGATGAGAAATTAGGGTTAAGTGAAAAATAGATGGGTGGAGAAGGGGTAAAAAAAGTCATTTAAATAATTCGGGATGTGGGAAGTGCAACTCACCGAGGGGGGTTGGTGAGCAACTTCCCGCATTATGCATGAATTGCAAGTGATGGGGTGAGTTCGAGTTCCCCCATTTTTTTAGTTTTGGAGTAACTAAACAACTTCACAGGAAAGCATTTCATGGGATGTTGCAATTCCCGGGAAGTGAGGGGGCAACCAAACGAGCCCTAAGTTTCTCACCACCAATCCACCACCAACTGCCACCGGATTCACCACACCCCAAACCCTAAAAAACACTCCCCCGATAACACTAAACTAAATGGATCAAAGTCGACATTCATGCTCAATTAAGAGTTTTTATTGTAGAAGAATAGAAGCTCGGGCTCCCCTAAACCAATTATTAAGCAACTAATATAGATCCCACACAATAATGCATGATACATTTATCATTTTATTTTTAGTGATTATTTATAAATATATACTTGCTAACTAGTATTTTTTTTAACATTTTTAATCTTATTTTCTTTTTGATTTGAGGAAAAACATCTAATGATAAACAAAGTAATTGAATATATTCTAATATTTTAATGAAAATATTTTTTTTACAAACCTAATGATAATAATTTATAAATTTTACTTGATTATTTGATTAAAAGATAGTTTTTTTAGGGTTATTTCGTGACAATAATACCAACTATAAGGGAGCTTCTTAGATTAATCCCAACTATACGTAATATCGTTTTAATATGAACTATGCCTTCATTAATCTCTCATTGATATAGGTGACCGGTTACTTGGAAAAATGGTTGAACCTCCCTGTTCAGTTTTGGTTATTGGTTAAAATTTTTTTGAATCTTCACAAAAATTATCTTGCATTTTTTTTTTTCGATTAGTATTATAAAAGCCATGAAAAAAATGTTTTAATTTTCTTGTTGTTTTGGCTTTCATGAACGACGACGGAACATTTAAGAACTCTAGAAAGTCACAACTGGTCACTATTACCGGTAATAGCAGGTCATAATTTTGTCCATAGCGAAATGAGATTAATGAAGGCATAGTTCATATTAAAACGAGATTACGTATAGTTGAAATTATTCTAAGAAGCCCCTGTATAGTTGGTATTATTGTCATGAAATAATCCTTTTTTTTATCACAAAACCAATAGTCACGAATCAAAATACATTCGCTTATATATACACACACACAAACACACACATATATATACATACACACACACACACATATATATATATACACACACACACCCACACATATATATATATATATATATATTTAGATCATTAAAAATAAATATTACAGAGTACTATTAGATTAAAAAAAAATTATTTATATATTAAAATCAAAAATTTGAAATTATTTTATTGTTGGGCAAAAATCGGAAAGACAAATGAAAGTATATTACAAAATCTAATTTCATTTTGATTTTACATAAATATTACGTTGGCTAATTTGGATATTACAATTCCCGGAGTTTGATTTATTTGTTTCCTTATTGAAATAGGGGTAATTGTGCTTTGATTTTTGGAGGGAAAGAATTCATGAGAGGATGACACATCAGGTGTTATCCTCTTAGTATATACTCGTAATTTAAGCAATTCAATTTTCCGCAAATATTTTAAGGGCGCTGGAAAATTAAATCACGGGTGCCACACAGTTCAATTGTGTGTAAATTGAGAAGCACATGGTAATAATAAGGATGAATACAAGTTAAAATGAAGATCGGATTATTATGAAAAGACTACTCATACTTTGAAATATTTCTATTAAAATCCCTATAATTTTTTCTAAGTCTATTTCATCAAAAGTTTAATATTCCCGTAGTTGTATGTAGTTCCATTTGAGATATTTGTGACCTTAGAAACATTATATATGTACCTTGCGATGTAACAAATGTTACCCAACAATATGCCAATATAGGTGATACTACGAATTTCAACATGTTTCACAGTAATACCCAGTTTCTCCGTCTTGATCATATATTGTCATTTTATATTATGTAGAAAGCTTTTTAAATTTTAATAAAAGAATAACAAATTATAACACGAAAAACAATGACAAAGGCAACATTTGACCAAATAAGAAGAAAATAAAATTACAATAGGATCTTGAAGAAGGTTTACACCGCTGGAAACCACATGGCCTGCTTGAAGCATTACATTGTCAACAACATTGTAGATGCGTGAGAAGTTGGGTTTTTTCTTGTGCTCTTCTTCTAATATCTTTTGCACTACTGATTTTAACCATGACATATTTCCTAACTACTTGATCATGAAACTTAAGAAAGCAGCCTAGGGTTGTGAAATAATAATTGAAAGGAAGAACACATACAAATGTGATTCATATGAACAAAGAAAAAAGGATGGATGATGGAAATTGATTTCTTTTGTTATTGGAGCTAAAATTTTTAGAAATGTATATCTACCAAAAAAAGAAAATGTAACTAAAATCATTTTTATCAATGTGATCATATATTTTTTGAGGTCTAAAATAACACAACAAAACATCTTGGTATATAGACAGATTTAGTATCTATGATTTTTTGCGATATTATCACTGTATATGTGCATCAAAATCAAAATGATAATACAAAGTGAAATCCCCATTTCCACTAACCAAATAACTCAACTCATATATTTTCCCGCCTAAAGCTATCCACAACAAAAATTAAAAAATAGAAAATTAAAAAATAGACCAAACAAGCTAGGCACGAATCGAACCATTGACCTCATGTGTGTCACCCTTCTCTTCTCCAACTACACCCTAACATCTTACTAATTTAAAAAAGCTATACACCACATAAAGAATATAATTAAGAAAATTTGATTGATTACATTGATTACGAAAATCACATGTTTTACCTAGAAGATATCACATCCAATATTTAATATGGAATGTATGATCAAATTTTTTTTAAAAAAAGTATAAAAATATTGTATTCCGTTTTAACCAAATAGTTGCATTATTTTTGTTAATAGGAGATTGCACTATCCCGTACAATATTTTACATAGAATATAAAATAGTTATGATTATTATCATATATCTTTATGATCATATTCGAAAACCATATTTTTAACATCGATATAAAATTTAGTAAGTATATAAAAATGAAATATATATTCTGAATGCTCTTACAAATCCTGATACATAGTAAAATACTCACCGAAAATTCTCTATATACTACTCTAAGACAATAACAGTTACTAACATTTTCTTCAAAAATACACTAATTTAAATTGAAAAGTAAAAGAACATTTCACTAATAAATTCGTAAAATATTCATTTTCATTAATGTTAAAGAAATTGACAAAAAAACTTTTTTTTATGAAAATAATTAGATAAATTTTAAGATATGATGTCATTAACCTTGAGAAAAAAAATCAGTTATCTAAAAAAATTATTTTTGAAATGAGCTATTTACATTAACTTTTACAAAGATATACTCTCCCCGTCCCAATGAATTCTTTGTCTATTCCATATTGGGCGTCTCAATGAATTATTTGTCTTTTTATTTTAGGAATGTTATATATATATATATATATATATATATATATATATATATATGAAGATTATAATTATCATATAGAATGATTATTTTGGTAGGGGAGACTAGAAAATACGGAATATACTATTAAAATTCATATAAAAAAAGTTTCACAAATTACATAATATAAGTCTTACACCTGAGACAGTCCATTTTTAATTTATTTTTTAATTTTCTAATGAAAAACTGAATAGCTTTTTTAGACAAAGATAACATATCACGGCGTGCTAACCATTAAAAAAAGTACATGATTATACAATTTTTGATAAATATTTATGTATTTTATGGTATGTTAAAGAGAGAAGTGGGTATCTCGAGATGTGAGATGATATAAACCGAGTATATAAAAAATATCCCTCTGTTTCAATGAAAGCTCCCACCTAAAAAATGACACATTTTTTAAGGATAATAATAAAATATTCAAAAGTAGAGAGGGTGTAAAGTAGGTGGACCACCTAGATAAGAGTGAAGAGTTATACCAAAAAAGAAGGTGGAAGCTATCAAAGAAATTTACGAAAAAGGAAAAGTTGAAGCTTTTAATTAAACGGAGGGAATATAAACAATATTTTCATTAATTACACGTTATTTAATACTCCGTACATTTCAAGACATTACTTAAATATTTTGATTAGTTTTGCGATTTAAAAAATATTTTTTATTTTAAATCGCAAAACTAATCAAAATATTTTCCTATTTCTAAATTATACAGTCGATAAATAGTAAAAATAAAATAATAAATTTTTTATTTTAAATCTTAAATGAAATATTCTATAAGATAAATATATTATAAATATCGTGCATTGCACGGGGTCTATACTAGTATTGTTATTATTTGAAAAAACGAGTTATTCATTTCTGTTTCGAATTGGTTTTAATCGGTTTGGTGAAAATATGGGGTTGGCGGCACTTTATTTTTTTTTAATTTTTTTTTCAATCGGGTCATTTCGTTTAGCCACGTTTTTCGATTGGTGTTACTTCGGATCGAGTACCGTTTGAGTCAAATCAATACAAGTTTAGGTAAGTTTGGGTCATAATTTCTGTAGTCGAAGATTAAATTGGCTTAATGTTTACGAAGTATTATAATTTTCAATTTATGTGTAATCATTCAAACTACAATGAATAATTAAAGAATACAGTACATAAAAAAAACTCCTAAAATTGGAGTGATTTTTCATGAGAAGATAAGTATTTACTCCATAAATTATGTCAATGTCTTTAAATATAATAAGGGGTCGTTTGGTTACTCAACCAATTACCGGGAAGTGCAGCAGGGAGTTGTCTAGTTGTCCACTTTCCGGAAAATGCCGATAACTTCCCGCATGGAGTCATTTCCCACATGTCAACTAAACAATATTTTTTAATTCCCATGAAATACAAATTCACGTGAATTTAAAGTTCCCGGTAACTTATCTTCCCATGATGAACCAAACGCCCTAAGTCTCGGGTATAATCGATTATATTGAATTTGGTTAAGTTTTGTTTCGATTTGGATTGAAACATATTGGTTCGAGTATTATTCCCTTTAATCATATCAAAATTTTCATGTTCGGGTTTAATTTGTCAATCTAATTGATAATGTCCTCGATTTTGTCATAAATGGATTATCGTAAGCATATAATTGATAATGTCCTCTATTGAGTCTAACAGAAAGACGGTGTGTGAAAGAATCTTTGAGGGCCAAATATACATACTTGTTGGGAGAGTGGACAAATTATTTTATTTTTTCAACAAAAGTTCTGAAATCTATATCCTGCATAATAATAAAAGTCTAAGCAAAATAACGAAAGTGTGCAGGGATATTAATTTGAAAAAGTTTAGCCTCATATCTTTATATTATACTAGTTGGAAAGCCCGTGCACCTATTTTTAATGAAAATGATAATGACACCGGGTGAGAGGATTCCATAAATTTGTGAAATTACTGGTTGACAGACTTTTATTTATATAATAGAATTTCATCGTCTTATTATAATTTCTCGATGTGGTATAATTTTATATCAATTTATAACCTTAAGAGTTGTTATAAGACTCAAAAGATTGTTCTGGTAATATCTAGAACTAATGATTTCTCTTATTTATGATATAGTATAAAATTTCATCAATTTATCATAATTTTCGGTGTGTGATAATTCTACTTAAATTTATTGTTTTAAGAACACTTTTTAGAATTTAAAAGATTTCTGATTGATATCTAAAGACGATGATAACTTTTATTTATATAATAAAATTTCATCAACTTAATGCAATTTTTCGATGTGGGATAATTTTAATTCAATCTATAGCCTTAAAAGCTATTATAAGACTCAAAAGATTTTTTTATTAATATCAAAAAATGAAGAATTTCTCTTATTGATGATGTAGAATTTCACATATCGTTTATAGTCTTAAGAGCTTTTTAAAACTCAAAAGAGAAATTTTTACTTAGTTTATTATAGTCCCAAGAGCCTTTCTAAAACTCAAAAGAGGTTTGGTTTATATCTATATATTTTAAGAGTTTTTTTTAAGACTCAAAAGTGTGGGATATATTTATTAATTAAGTTTATGGTCTTAAGATTTTTTTTAAGAACCAAAAGATTTTGTTTTTCCATCTAAGTTATTAAAAACGAACAATTACTCTTATTTGTATAATCGAATTCGATCACCTTATTACGTTTGGACAAATGATTATCTAAAACGAATGATTTCTCTTATTAATGATCTCATCATAATTTTTCGATGTGTGATAATTTCACTTAAAGATTTTTGTTTGATATCTAAAAAAGATGATTACTTTTATTTATATAATAAAATTTCATCACTTTTTTGTAATATTTCGATGTGGGATAATTTTTTATTTCAATTTATAACTTTAAGAGAAGTATTATAAGATTCAAAAGATTTTTTATTAATATCTAAACACAAATGATTCCTCTTTTCTCTCAGCTTACGGTCCTAAGAGCATTTTTAAGACTTGAAATTTTTTTAGCTGATATCTTAGGACAAATGATTATTATTTATAATATACTCCCTCCGTTCCAATGAATTGTTTGCCTATTCCATATTGGGGCGTCTCAATGAATTGTTTGCCTTTCTATTTTAGGAATGTTTTTTATATACAATTTGACCTTTCTTATGAGTTTTGCTCTACATGTCACTCACTCATTGGATCCCCTACCTTACTCTTGGTGCCAAAATGAAAGGCAAACAATTCATTGGAACGGAGGGAGTATAGAATTTCATTAGCTTATCATAATTTTTTGATGTGAGACAACGTTAGGATAATTATAATAATAAAAGAGTTTGTTTTTATATCTAACGCTTAAGAATGGGCTATTACTCTTATTTATATAATAAAATTCAATCATTTTGATGTGAGTAATCTTACCTAAGTTTATAGTCTCAAGTACTTTTGTAAGTCTAATTTTTTTTATATCTAAGAACGAATCTTTTTTTGTAATATCAAATTCCATCACCTCATAATTTTTCGATATAGAATGAATAATTTTGATTTAAGTTTAGATATAGTCTTAAAAACTCTCGTACTTCGTCATTACTTGAGTTTATAATCTTAAGAGGTTTTAAGACTCAATTGAGTTTTGGAAGATATCTAATAATGATTAGTCATATTTAAGGACGAAAGATTACATTTATTTACAATATAGAATTTCATCGCCTCATCATATTCATCGTTTTATTGTAGAATTGATTACTCTTATTTCTTATTTATAATATAAAGTTTCATAACCTTGTTATAATTTATCGATGTGAGATTATGTTACTTCAGTTTGTAGTCTTATTAAGATATTTTCTAAGACTCAAAAGGTTTTTTATTGATATTTAAGAACGAATGATTAGTTTTATTTATAATATAAAATTTCATTATCATAATTTTTTTGATGTGAGATAATTTACCGTCTTAAGAGCTCCTTTTAAGACCCAAAAAATACATGATTCTCTTATTTATAATATAGAATAATCATCATCTTATTTTAATTGTTTCGATGTGGGACAATATTAAGTTTGTAGTCTTATTAAGAATTTTTCTAAGACTCAATTTTTTTTTTTTTTGTCGATATTCAAAAAACAATGATTATTCTTATTTATATTATAAAATTCCATAACCTCATCATAACTTTTCAATGTGGGATAATTACTTGAGTTTATAATCTTGAGAGTTCTTTATGAATCAAAAGATTTTTGATGGATATCTAAGAACAGATGATTACTATTATTTATAATATAGAATTTCACCACCTATTATAATTTGTTGATGTGTGATTACTGATTGGGGTCGGCAGCCTGACACTAATAGCCCGCCAGGCAGGCTCCCAGAGGAATGCCCATTAAGCCCAGAAACTGACCATGCAAACGGTCAAGGTAAAGCGCATAAAAGTGGGAAGTGCTAAGGAAAGCAGCCGACCCCTGGGCCAGCAGGGTGACGCGGCCTGCTAGAGCCTAGCACTCACAGTTCAAAACCCGCCTGCCCCTAGAGACATCTCCGCGGACAGGGCAGGGATCCCCAGGGGCCCTCTCGTCATTCTGCCTAAGGTAATTGAGAGTGGGTGGATGAGAAGATGCCACTTGTCACCTCCTCATCCACCCATTCTCCTTCTATTTCCCTCTCTTGTGGGAAGGTATAAATACCCTTTCATTTCCTACAAGAAAGGGGTTGGATTTTCTCTCTCTAGAACTCTTACTCTAAAATTGCCGCCCAGTTCCTCACGAGCTGGGTTTCTTAAGGCATTCACGGACTAACTTAGGCATCGGAGAGGGTTTCCTCGGACAACCTCCGAGGCCCTGTGCGTTCTCTGTGCAGGGAGCCTGCCCAATCCGCCGGGAAGGTCCGACTGAAGGAGTAGGAGGAAGGAGAGTGTCAAAGATTGATCAGTGAACATTCAGAGCAACACCGAACGATTCAAACCCGAATTCCACGTCGGGTTAATTGATTCCAATAACCGGAACAATTTGGCGCCGTCTGTGGGGAAGATCTGGTTGTATCCACAAATTACCCACAAAAATCAACCATTCCCAATTCTAAAAACTAAACCAATCAAAGTAATCATGCCGGAAATCGTTGACACCAGTGTAGGGGTAGGTCCGACGGTCCCACCGGTGACCCCCCTATACGGCATGCCGCAGCCAGAGAGGGCTCCTCCCACCACGACCCTGGGGATGGGAGGAACCAGTCTCCTGGGCATGCCAAATGCTGCTGTAGCACCAGAGTTGGGGGCACACCCAGGGCACACTCTGAACCTGACCCCAGCTCAGATGGTACAGACAGCTGCCTTCTTCTCTGCAATGCTAAACCAGGAGTGAGGACCTGGTAGGCAGGGTCGCAACGACCCCCAGGCAGCCACCCTCAATGAACAAGGATGGAGCTGGGGGCACGAAGCGAACCGCCACCAGAAACGCCCAGAGGAAAGCAAGAAGGACAGCTCAAGTATACGCGCAGGTGCAGAAGCGTATCACAACAGGCAGCCAAGAGCCACCTGCCCAACAACAGGCGTTCTCCATTCACACAACAGAATCCGCGTCTGGAGAGCAGAGAGGTCTATCCCAGGGATTGCGGGAGCGGATGAGGCACAAGGAACCTACATCTAAGCGCCTGGGAGAAAAGTAGGGCGGAGTCTTCTCCAGGTTAACGCCGGCAGCCAAGGGACAGTCAGCCCCAGGGTTGTCCCAAAACCTACAGTATAGGCTTAACCGGGGGCAGCCGCTTGAATCCAGATACCACCAGGATGACAACCTCTGCCAGTCTCAGAGGAAGAGACCCAGACAAATCTCCCCTGAGGTAGAGGACGAAGCAGCGAGCAGGCCGCCGCCGAGGCACCGCTCCCCCAGTACTAGGAAACCGATCCCTAGACGATGGGATATCCACGGTAACCAGTCTGGGGAAAGCAGGTCACGAGTGGTAGGCAGGCCTACAAAAACCCCTCTTCATCCTGATGTACAAGAATTCCCCATCCCAAAAATCAAAATGCCTACCGTCAAGTTCGACGGGACCGCAGACTCAGAGGATCATCTGGCGGCATTTGAGAGTCACATGGGCATGTATGACGTGGATGACGCAATCTGGTGTAAAATCTTCCCAACCACCCTAGTAGGACTTGCACAGGGATGGTTCAGGGACCTTCGCCAGGGATCGATCAACTTCTTTATAGAGTTAGCCGAGGCCTTCCTTGAGCAATATGCAGGGAACAAAAGGAGACGCCTCACTCGTTTCGATCTCATGACCCTGAAACAGAAGAAGGGCGAAAGCGTCAGGGAGTACCTAAAGAGGTTTGACTTGTCCTATCAGCAAGTCAGAGAGATCGATGATTCCACCGCTGCTTACGCCCTGACAATCTCCCTGCTCCCAGGGGAAATGAAGAATCAGATGATTAGGGCCCAGCCTGAAACCTTGGCCAAGGCCAGGAAAATCGCTGAAGGGTTTATTCTGCAGAAAGAGTTTCACAGCCTGCCGGACACCCCTGCAGGCCAAGCAAGGCCGCAAGGGGGACCGCATGGTGGACGTGGCAGAAATGAGCCAGGCAAACAGAGAGAAGAGGGAGACACCCCCAAGAAGGAACACACAACATACCAGCCAAGATTTGACAGTTACACGACCCTCAATAGGCCGAGAGCAAAATGGACTCGTCCAAACAAGCCGCGTAGCCCAAAGGGGGATCCCAAAAAGTTCTGCACGTTCCACGATTGCATAGGCCATACCACGGAGGAATGCCGACACTTAAAAGATGAAATAGAGAAACTTATAAGAAACGGCTGGCTGAGTAACTATGCAGCAAGGAACAAACCCCAAAAGGAGGCGGCGGACAAACCTGCAGGCTCAGCCCAAAATCGCATGATCATCCATGTAGTGTCAGGAGATGCAGAGGGGCGGACCAGCAGACGAGGCCAGAAAAGGCAGATCCGCGAATTGCGGAACCAAATTTGCTACGCCGAGAGGGCAGGAAGTCCAAGAGGCACTACCCTAAGCATCACCCCTGAAGATGCAGGGAGAGTCGTGTACCCGCATAGTGATCCTCTGGTCTTAACTCTTGAAATTAGCAATCACATTGTCAAGAAATGCATGGTGGACACTGGCGCCTATACAAACCTCTTGTACAAAGACGCTTTTGAGAAGATGAATCTAGAAAAAAGACATCTGAAGCCGGCCCCTGGATCTTTGTATGGGTTCAGTGGGGCAGGTGTGCTACCCATGGGAGTTATCGACCTGCCGGTAACATTCGGGGAGGGGGCCTCGGCCAGAAATATCAGGGCATCATTTGTTGTGGTGGATGCCAAGTCTGCGTACAACGCCCTGATAGGGCGAGCCATCCTAGATGAAATAGAAGCTGCTGTGTCGATCAGGGCCCTCACCATAGCCTATGTGACAGACTTTGGCATGGAGGGGAAGGTCCATGGGGATCAGGAGTCGGCCAGACACTGTTACTCCGTGGCCCTGCAAACCCATGAGACAGAAAGGAAAGGAAAGCGAAAAGCCGAAAGCTCTCCCAGCAGGGAGGGCGAAATCCCGGCTGCCCAGCAAGAATCAGCCCACTTAGAGCCTGAAGGGGAGAGCATGCTGGTGGACTTAGAACCAGGAAGGCAGGTCCTCATAGGGGCCGACCTGGAGGAGTCCTACCAAAGGGAGTTAATTGCAGTCCTGAGAGAAAATAGGGACGTATTTGCTTACTCTGCAGATGAGATGCCAGGGGTCGACCCGGCTTTTATTGTTCACAAGCTGAACATTAACCCGGAGGCTCGCTCTGTGAAGCAGAAGAAAAGAAACATGTCCGTAGAAAAAGACGCGGTGATAAAAGAAGAAATAGACAAACTCCTAAAGGCAGATTTCATCGAAGTCTGTGACTACCCTGAATGGTTGGCAAACGTTGTGATGGTAAAAAAGTCGTCAGGTGCATGGAGAATGTGCGTAGACTTTACAAATCTTAACAAAGCCTGCCCAAAGGACTGCTACCCTCTGCCCAGGATAGATCAACTGGTGGATGCCACTAGTGGATACACCACGTTAAGTTTTCTGGATGCATTCTCAGGGTACCATCAAGTGTACCTCTGGCAGCCAGACAGGGTGAGGTGCGCCTTCATAACCAGCCATGGCACTTACATGTATAAGATGATGCCATTTGGGCTGAAGAATGCAGGCGCCACCTATCAGCGGTTGGTGGACAAAGTCTATGAAAATCAAAAAGGGAGAAATTTGGAAGCCTTTGTCGATGATGCGATTGTCAAGAGCAAGGGGGACAAGGAGCATCTAACAGACCTTCAAGAAACATTCTCCTCCCTGCGGTCATACAAGATGAAGCTGAATCCGAAGAAATGCACATTCGGGGTCCGATCCGGAAAATTCCTGGGATTCTTAGTCAGCTCCAGGGGGATAGACGCCAATACCGAAAAAGTTCAGGCGGGCCTAGATCTCCCGGAGCCTAAAACCATCAGGGACATTCAGCGGCTTACAGGCAGGATGGCCGCCCTGGCCCGATTTATCGCCAGGTCGGCAGACAAGTCCACCCCCTTCTTCAAAGTGTTAAAGGGCAACAAGCAATTCAAATGGGAGGATGAACAAAAGAAAGCCTTCGAACAATTGAAGGAACACCTGAAGAAACTCCCTACCTTGGCAAGACCAGTGGCCGGAGAAAAACTTTACCTATACATTGCTGTCACCAACACGACAGTAAGTGCAGTCATCCTAAGGGAGGAAGCAAACTCACAGCAACCCATCTACTTTGTGAGTCACGCCCTGGGGACAGCCGAAAGAAATTATCCTTTGATAGAAAAGGCCGCCTATGCAGTCATCATCGCAGCCAGAAAACTCAGACCCTACTTTGACGCACATCCCGTTGTGGTCCTCACCGACCAGCCGCTGGAAAAAGTGTTGGAAAAGTTTGAGAAATCAGGAAGGCTGCTGAAATGGGCGATCGAGTTAAGCGGGCTGGGGATATCATACCAGCCAAGGACAGCCATCAAAGCACAAGCCTTGGCTGATTTCCTGGCTGAATGTTCCCATTCAGGGGAAGAGGAGCCCCCCGCCGAAGAATGGATCGTGCACACTGACGGATCCTCAACAGCCAATGGTGCAGGGGCAGGCGTTGTACTGACCAGCCCAGAGGGAGTGGATTTTGAGCATGCGCTCAGATTCACCTTCCCTACATCAAACAACGAGGCAGAGTACGAGGCTGTACTCGCAGGGATAAATCTGGCTAAGGCCGCAGGGGCAGAGCGAGTTATACTAGCAACTGACTCCCAGCTCATTGCTAATCAAATTAACGGAGAATATGAGGCCAGAGATCAGACCATGGCCACCTACCTTGAAAAAGTAAAACAGGAGTTATCAAGCCTGAAGTCCTATGAAATCCAGCAAATACCCCGATCACAGAATAATCGGGCCGACGCTCTGTCAAAACTGGCCAGCTCTAGCCTGCAAGACATAAGGAGGTTGGTGTGGGTTGATGTTATGCATGAAAAGTCCACCAGCGCCTGTTAGGCAATCAGCACCATTGAAGAGGGACAGAAAAGCTGGATGACCCCTCTCATCCAGTTCAAAAAACACGGCATCCTGCCACCAGATCCGGTACAGAAGAGGAGAATACAGGCCAAAGCAGCCTGGTTCATAATCATTGACGAAGAACTCTATAAGAAATCTTTCACTTACCCCTGCTCAGATGCCTAAGGGCAGACCAGGCTGCCGAAGTCCTAGAGGACATCCACTCAGGAATCTGTGGACATCACATCGGAGGAAGGTCATTGGCCCACAAGGCCCTCAGGGCAGGCTACTACTGGCCTTCCATGCTAGCAGATGCTAGAAGCCTAACCCAAAAGTGCAGAAAATGCCAACTCTCGCTCCATCAATCCATGTCCCAGCCCAAGAACTCAGGCCGATTCTATCTCCCATTCCTTTCGCCCAATGGGGAATGGACATACTGGGTCCATTTACCAAGGCTACAGGGGGCCGAAAATTTCTAATCGTAGGGATAGACTACTTCACAAAGTGGGTTGAAGCTGAAGCAGTCCCAAACATCACCGAGCCGACGGTCAGGAAGGTCATTTGGAGGAACATTATAAAAAGATTCGGCCTCCCAAAAACATTAGTATTTGATCATGGGAGGCAATTTGATAATGACCCCCTAAGAACCTGGCTAGAGGGGCATGGGATAGCCGTCACCTATTCCGCCGTCTGCCACCCTCAGACCAATTAACAGGCTGAAGCCGCAAACAAACAGATCTTGAATGGACTCAGAAAAATGGTAGATGACCTCAAAGGAAGATGGGCAGATGAGCTGCCGAGTATCCTCTGGTCAATAAGGACCACCCGGAAAGAGTCAACAGGTCAGACACCGTTTGGTCTGGTATATGGAGCAGAGGCTTTGCTACCCATCGAAGTGCGAGCTCCTACCCTGTGATCTCAGCAATACAACCAGGGTGACAATCACGAAGCGATGGCCGAAGCGATTGACCTGGTCCAGGAAGTCAGGGAGGAAGCCTGCACCAACATAGCAGCCTACCAACAAAGGATAAGGAAGGCATACAACAAGAGGGTGCATGAGAGAAGATTCCAGGTAGGAGACCTGGTATTAAGGAAAATACAGGCTGTTCGAAAGTCTAGGGAACATGGCAAACTGAGCGCCAACTGGGAAGGCCCATATCAAGTAACCCAGATCTTGGGAACAGGAACATACAAAATCGCCAACCTGACTGGCCAAGAGCTGAACGCACACTGGAATGCCGACACCCTAAAAAAGTACTATGTGTAACTAAGTCTTAAGAGAGTCACGTCTATAGGAAAAGATACTGGCGGAGAACGATCAAAAAAAGAAATGTCGACGGCTCCGACCAATCTTATATTTGTTCTATAAAAGAAATCATACTCGTTGTCTGTACAAGCTTGCGCTCACACACACAAACGAGCAGGGGGCAATAGGGGGAGGCCCCCCTGTTGCCAGAACCAAGAAAAATGGACCCCCCAACAAAAATTTAAACAAGGAAAGAAGAGCGAGCCTCACGCGCCAAACTAACAAGGACTGGGGGCAATTCCCCAACCTTGTATAAAAAACGCAAAAGCCCTCCCTGCCTACCCCTGGGCAGGCAGGGGGTAGGCCCCCTGGACTCCGAGCAGGAGCCAGGGACAGGCCAAGCTACGCACAGTTAACAAGGACTGGGGGCAATTCCCCCAACCTTGTATTAAAAATGCAAAAGCCCTCCCTGCCTACCTTTGGGCAGGTAGGGGGCAGGCCCCTTGGACTCCGAGCAGGGGCCAGGGACAGGCGAGGCTACGCACAAATGACAAGGACTGGGGGCAATTCCCCCAACCTTGTATAAAAAACGCAAAAAGCCCTCCCTGCGTACCCCTGGGCAGGCAGAGGGCAGGCCCCCTGGACCCCGAGCAGAGGCCAGGGACCGGCCAGGCTACGCACCACTAACAAGGACTGGGGGCAATTCCCCCAACCTTGTATAAAAAACGCAAAAGCCTTCCCTGCCTACCTCTGGGCAGGCAGGGGGCAGGCCCCCTGGACTCCGAGCAGGGGCCAGGGACAGGCCAGGCTACGCACAACTAACGAGGACTGGGGACAATTCCCCCAACCTTGTATAAAAAACGCAAAAGAGCCCTCCCTACCTACCCCTGGGCAGGCAGGGGCCAGGCCCCCTGGACTCCGAGCAGAGGCCAGGACAGGCCAGGCTACAAACACCCGACAAGGACTGGGGGCAGCTCCCCCAACCTTGTATAAAAAAGAAAAAGAACAAACCAGGAAAAGTATTCCATAAAAGACCCATGAAGGGTGGAAAAGTTTTTACAAAGTAACTAAGGCGAAGATCCAAGAGAACAGATATTACAGACAGCTGGCCATGACAAAGGCTCAGCGCAGAAAATAAGACTATTACAAGAAAAAGCATCATGGAGCATCCTGGCTGGGGCCGGCAGCTGCCTCAGGTGGTCTGGCCGCTCAAGCCTCATTCTTAGCAGAGTAGAGATTCCGGAAGGCTTCTTCATCAAAAGCGGGGAACATTTCCCCAATCACCTCCATCACCAACTCAAGGGAAGAGTTGGCACCACTCACGAAGCTGGCATCCACCGCAGCCTCGGTCTCCTCTGCAAGGATCTTTTTCTCCTTCTCCCACTCTCCCTTGGCCTGTTCAAAGGCCAAGTCAGCTCTGGACAATTGCTCCTCCAAGTCAGCTACTTTTTCTTTCAGAGGCCCCATCTCAGCTAGAGAGAGGGTAGCCCGCTCCATTGACAAACGGCTCTCCTTCAGATCAGCCTCCAGCTTGGCTACTTCCTTCACAGTCCTCTCTCCCTGAAGTTTCCACTGACCAGCCTGGTTCTTTGCCTCCTCCAGCTCACCCTCCTGCCTTGCCAGCTTATCCTTCAAGTTGTTTATCAAAGTAATGTCCCTCTCCACCATAGCCAGGCGGTCAGGAGGAGGAGCCCCTGGTGTGATAGTCAATTCTTCGTCACTCAGGCGGCTGAGAGCCGCCAGCTCGGCAGACGCCAACAAAACCTTAGAGGTACGCTGGATATATTGAAGCACCTGGTGAGAAGTTGAAGTCACGGACTTTGTGAGGCGATCAGCCAAGACAACGCCGGAGTCAGAAAGTAGACCTGATACGTTCACACTATCACTAGCAGTATAGTGGAACTCAGTGTTTTCCTCCAGAAAAGGAGTACTCGGAAGTTCGCGAGCAGGACGCTTCGCTTCAAGGGTAGTAGTATCCGCCTCCAAATCCACCACATCAGCTCCAGAAGGCTCTCTATCCCTCTTTCTCCTCAGCTCCAAAGGGACACTCTCCCCGGTCCCCTCAGAGTTTACAGGGCGCGCTCCCTGAGAAGTTCGGGGCCCAGTTGAAGAAACACCCTGCTTCTGACCAGGGGAAGGGGTGGCCCCTGAGGTGACCTCAGCCTCCCTCTCATGAATACTGGGAGTAAAGGTCGCCGGCTTTGATGACGGCAGTCGAGGGGGAAGAGGCAGTTTTCGACCAACAACAAAATCCTTCACAAGCTTCATTAAGCCTTTGCTCCCTTTCCTGAAATTCGCAGGGAGGGAAGGGCGCTTCGAGAGAACGACAAGTTCCTCGCTCAAGCCTAATCTCCTAACCTGCTTCTTTGTCCAGCACCAAGAGGTGGAAGCTGCAGAAAAGGAGGGGCAGTCAGCTAAAAAACAAAGAGAAATAAAGTCTCTGAAAAATCGCGACAGTAAAAATCCCCTAGAACTACCTTTAAGGCCGGGAATCAGGCCCAAGGGGAGCAAATACTCGTCTGTCGCTATGAGCTCCGCCTGAGGAAGCCAGAAAGCAGGGCCAAAAACGCCGTGTTTATCCGCGACAATTTCAAACTTTTTGATCAAAATCTCCTCCTTCGGACTTAGCTTAACCTCCAGGGCCTTCCCCCCGACGCTTGGGTGGTATTCCTCGCGAGTTTCCATACGGGTGTGAACATGGTTCCTAAAATGCCTAGGAATCCTCCACCCTGACGCGCTATGTACGTACAAAAAATTATTTTTCCAGTCCTTCAGGCTGCTCAAAGCCGGCCAGACCAGGGCGTATTTCTTTTGTCTCTGCAGAGACAAATAACCAGGGGAGCCGTCCCCTCTGAAGAGGATACCATTTGGAGACCAACCATGAAACGAAGGGCATCAATGTAAGGCCCCTCGCCATGAAAAAGACAGGTCCAAGTGTAAGCTATCAAAGACCTAATAGCTGAAGCAGTCAGCTGAGCAATAGCAACATTCATCCTCCTGAAGGTCTCCTCCAGGAAGGGATGAAGAGGGAATCGCAGGCCGAATTCTAAAGCCTTGTGGTGGACAACCACACAACCCTCCGGGGGACAGCATACCGTGTCCTCTTCCCCTGGGACTACGACTGTATATCCTTCCCCAAAATTATAGAACTGTTCGATTGCCCCGGCGGCGTTGCTTTCCAGAATCAAGTCCCTGTTCTTGGCCTCAGGGTAGGTCTTTAAGGGAACCAAGTACTTCTTCTTATCCAAGTAATAGGTCTTCCCCCTCTCCTTACGGATGAGGGGGCCGGCAATCCTGGAAGGATCCACCTCCAGGGCCTCATCATCAGAGTCAACTACATCAAAGGAAGCAGGTTCGGGTGATTCAGCACCCTCCCCCCTGTAATGGTCATCCTCTCCCCTGGGGCCAACCCCAGAAGAAGAGGCTAGGTCACGCCTATCACCGTCGCCATCCCCAGTCCTCTCAAGCAAAGAATTAAAAGAAAGAGGGCGGGCTCGCGACATACTGGCTATGAAGGTAAATACCAATGAAAGGGAAAGAAGGGGAAAGATTTAAAGAAAAGCTTCTAACCTAGAACGCCGATAGTCGCCAGAAAAAGTGACGGAAGATACTTCTTGGTCCTCACGAAATTTTCAGCAACGAAGGCGGTTTGGGAGTATGAGGGGAGTTATGAATTTCAAAAAGAGTAAAAAGAAAGAATGGAGGAGGAGAAGGGCTTATATAAAGCCCAGGAAGCCTAAAAGGCTACCTCTCTGACAAGACGCCCCCAACAACCTCCCACGTGTCGCGCGCTGAACACAAACTGTTCACCCCTTCCCAAGAAGGGCCTCGAAAAATGAAAAATGTCAGGGGAATAGCCGACTGACAACGTCATCCCCGCATTCAAAAAAAAGAAAAGAAAAGAGAGTAGTCAAGTTGCTCAGATCTTTTCATTAGTCTTAACGGAAAAAGGGCAAGTTACATATCGTGCCAGGCAAATAAAGAAAATACATAAAGCCTAAATTTCCGGCTCGACGCGCCTACACCCTGCTAAGCAGGTCTAATCATCGTCTAAGTCTGGAGAGTGGTCTCCAGGGCTACTTTGACCCCCAAAATCCGATCCCCAATCCCAGTCTGGGGAGTCCTTGAACGGATCATCAGGGAGTCCATCCTCATCCCTGTCGCTCAAACAGCCTAGACCCTCATTGTCGTCGGAGTCTCGGCTACTGTCATGCCAATCCCTGCCATAGGGAACAGCCTGGGATTCATCACAGGTACGACAACCTGTTCTCTTCACAGGAGAAGAGGGGCCTGACCCCAGGGAGGAATCTGCGTCAGAGCAGTCAGGGTTAAATTGCTCAGGGTGCAACCACGAGAAGCATTCGTGGCACCCTCGATCAAAGCACCCCCCACCCTGAGGACAACGCCTAAATCTGGAGGCAGCGGAGGGCGAAGATCTCTTAAAACGCTTGCTCGCCCTGATGGAAGCTTTCCTACCACTCCGACGAGAATAAGGCCGTGAACGACGGCAGGGCGAATGGCCCGGTAAGCGGCTCAAGCGTACCGGAGTCTCCAAATTCCTTTGAAAAGAAAAAGGACAGAGCGAACTCCATGGCGAGTCACAATTTTCTTGATCCAAACCATGATTTAACAAAGAGAGTGGAGAAATTGAGGATGAGTTAAGCAAAAATGACGAGGAAAGCTGGGATTTATACAAGTGAAAATGCAACATTAATGGCATACCAACCACCCTGGAAGGGAAAGCCACCAATCGCAAACTCTTCACGGTTCCCAAAAATCCATCAAGCAAAGAAGTATAATCATTGCAAGAAACCCCTCAACTCTTTATCTGACACAAACAGTGCTTCATTCCTCGAGAAGGTTCAAAGCATTAAATGCTGCAGCAAAAGTGAAAATAAGTCAACCTCCCTCCAAGCAAGAGTCGCCAGCCGGAGGGGAGAATTACTTCCCCCGGCTAGCGAGGGCCAATTGATTGGGGTCGGCAGCCTGACACTAATAGCCCGCCAGGCAGGCTCCCAAAGGAATGCCCATTAAGCCCAGAAACCGACCCTGCAAACGGTCAAGGTAAAGCGCATAAAAGTGGGAAGTGCTAAGGAAAGCAGCCGACCCCTGGGCCAGCAGGGTGACGCGGCCTGCTAGAGCCTAGCACTCACAGTTCAAAACCCGCCTGCCCCCTAGGGACATCTCCGCGGACAGGGTAGGGATCCCCAGGGGCCCTCTCGTCATTCTGCCTAAGGTAATTGAGAGTGGGTGGATGAGAAGATGCCACTTGTCACCCCCTCATCCACCCATTCTCCTTCTATTTCCCTCTCTTGTGGGAAGATATAAATACCCTTCCATTTCCCACAAGGGGGTTGGATTTTCTCTCTCTAGAACTCTTACTCTAAAATTGCCGCCCAGTTCCTCACGAGCTGGGTTTCTTAAGGCATTCACGGACTAACTTAGGCATCGGAGAGGGTTTCCTCGGACAACCTCCGAGGCCCTGTGCGTTCTCTGTGCAGGGAGCCTGCCCAATCCGCCGGGAAGGTCCGACTGAAGGAGTAGGAGGAAGGAGAGTGTCAAAGATTGATCAGTGAACATTCAGAGCAACACCAAACAATTCAAACCCGAATTCCACGTCGGGTTAATTGATTCCAATAACCGGAACAATTACTACTCCCTCCGGACATTATTTTTTGTCCCGTTTCATTAAAATATTTTTTACAAATATTGGGGTAATGAGGCAAAAAATAGTGTCCGGAGGGAGTATTATTTATAATGTAGAATTTCATCACCTTATTATAATTTGTCTATGTGGGATAACTTTAATATCTTTATATGTAATAAATTCATCATTTTTTCGAGTAAATAAAAAATATGAAATTTATACTCTAATGAAAGCATTTTTTACCACGAATCTAAATAATTCATTTTTATAATTTTATTTATGATAATTTTTTGTTAAATGAAATTTAAAGATTTTTAGATGAAAATATATAAAAACATCACATTAATATAATAGATTAAATATATTGATTGTAATTAAAAGATTCTCTACTTGATTTTTTATTTTTATTAATGATACTTTCCTAAGTTAAGTTATATATATATATATATATATATATATATATATATATATATATATATATATATAGATTATAAAAGAGAAAACCATTTAATCCTACATGGCACAACCTAAGCTTACAATTAAGCCTCTAAATGCTTTCTTATTCACCCACCAAAATTACTACTTCTTCTCCCTATTTTTGTTGAACAGTCCCTCCTTGATTCCCTTAGAAGTCGATAATGTACTTTTAATTATGCACGTCGATAACGTCGAGTCCGACTCATGTGGATACTAAATCCACGATGAGTCGTAAACATACTTAACGTCCACAACTTCAACCACAAGCACTAAAACAACTTAACTAAACGCGAGTAGTCATGAGATTCGTTCTCGATCATCTACGCATCATGTCTCGTTTAGTGTACACTCTGAGGGTGCAATTCCTCACAATGTGATTTACTTACATTTAGCATTTACAGCTTTCGTATGATTTACCACTTTTATGACCATAATCGCATGCTAAATCACTTAACACAGAATTCAAAACATAAACAAGCTAAACCTGAGCGGTGGTCGGGTTTCGTATTAATCTTGATGCTTACCCCTCACACGTGGTTCAACGTAGTCTCATTAATACCGAACCGACGCACCTTAAGCAGAATACCAGGTAAGATATACCACGAGAATGACTAATATCCGTATTATCACGTTAAAATTGATTTGCTAATACGAATAATACTTAGTACTCTCTACTCTCCTACGTGCATCTTTTCATGATCTGCCTATCATGTGAAATCGCATGCAAAGAATGTAAAATCACTTGCTTCAACAACAAAAACTTGCTTGTCCTTAAAAAACCGACTTAGCAAAGGCATAGGGTTAAAACAACAGATGTTATCGCATTTCGGCCACAATTAAGGAACAAAGTTATAAGCCCATCGATTGATTAGTAGAGGCCGCTAGTCCGCTACGTGCGGGCGGGATTGGGTGTTGATGTCTATCGGACGTTGGCTTCCCAATATGTATCCTCACCCCTTACTCAGAATCTACGGTTTTCAGATGGCCAAAACCATTAGCAATGAGAGTCATTCTAGACATGGAATGCTTAAGGGTACAAGTCTCTATCTTTAGGTCCCCATGTTACTCAGCTTTGAGCCGGCTAAGAATTAAAGTTGACTTGAACGGTTTCCGAGCATCCCAAAATTACTCGGTGGCGACTCCACAAATCGGCAACAAATTTGGTTCACTAAAAAGGTCGTCAGACCAAACATATCGATCTTTAAACATTTACAACCACGTCTCGATCGATTCTAATGGAAACATAGATGTCCCCACATCTATCTAGTATAATTCAAATCGTCAACCAAATCGAGGTCCGACACTTTGCCCCGAACACGAGATCGGATCGGCCCGGACGCGACGAGCGTCCGATGGGCCGTGTGGGTGGCCGCCGCGAGTAGTCCCTGCGCGGGTGCGCGCGGGGAACAGTGTGGGCAGCGTCCACACCGCCCGAGGCCCAACGGCGCACGCGCTATGGCAAAGGGCGAAACCTTAGCAACCAAGCAAGAGCAAAGATTGCGTATAATCTCTGATTTGAAAAGCCCAGTGAAGAATGGTCGGGTGAAAGTCGGATTTGCGTAGGGCAAAGTTTTGCCCGGTGGTGGGTTGTGCGAGAACCGCAGGGTGATTTATCACTCGATGAGGCAAGAAAGAGTGAAGGGAGTGCGTGTTTGCTGATTGATTGCCCATCTTTTATTTCAATTTCCTTTTTTTACATTTTTCTCTTATAATTTCATTACTCTCATTTCCGATTTTACCCTTAATGAGATTAATTAAACTCTCCTATAAATATGTAAGCCCTCATTTGAGTGAGACTATCTCACATTACACATTATTTGATTATTAGTAGGTTTTTAGAGAATAGATTAGAGAGATATTTTGGGAGTCTCTCTCCATTTCTCTAGTCTAATTAGTCTAGATCTAGTTATTTAATCTTCTTCAATTAGCATCCAAGATCTAATCTTTCCTTTAATCAAGTTCTTAATCTTTCTTCCTCATTCAATTTCCTTCATGTTTGGTATATTCTTCTCCTAATTTTATTGTTTTTATCTCATGTTCTAGTTTATTGATTTATTTCTTATTTGTTCATAGTTTAATTCCATTGTTCGTTTAATGTTTATTTCTATGATTATCGATTTGTGGGTAGAATAGTTTTATGTTTAATTCCTTGATTAGTGTAGTTTTCATTATGTTTAGTATTTCATCATTATTATTATTAGTGAATTGTTTAGTTTACTTGATTTCTAGCATGATTAGTGAGTAGATTATTAGTTAGGGGGTTAGGGGAGGACGAATTTGGTGTCATGAATTATGGATTTTTGATAATTGATACACTAGGATCGATTTGATTAATTTAGAATTGTTATATTCGTGTCGACCTTACTTGATCAATATCGTTGACTCGTATCCACCCTTATCAATATGGGGAAACTCGGGGTTTGGGTAATTCCAATTAGTGACCTAGCTTAATCACCGCGAAAGCAGGTTTTAGTGTGGTCGTGTTAGGAAATCCGAGTCACCTACGTGACAGGTGGGGACTGAAAAGGGTAACTCGCTCCTTATCGATTGTGTATTGTTTGCTTGATTCCTTGTTTATGTATTCCGTTTCTAATTCCCCGACTCCCCCTAACACATTTCCTTTACTTGATTTTCCTTCATTATTCTACTATCGATCTCGTTAGCTTAGTTCGTGACCAATCAAAACTCCCTTTAGATCCCAATCAATAGACTAGACCTAGACTCGACTTTCCATGTGTTCCGTCCCTGTGGATTGATCCCGACTTACCGCTACTACGTAGTAGTTAATTGGAGTTATAAATTTTGTTTGATCGCGTTAGATAGGCGACAATCTGACCTGCATCAAAATGGCGCCATTGCCGGGGACGGCGAATTAGTTGAGTTTTAGTTTAGTTGTTTGCTTGGTTATTGTTTTCATTTTATTTTCTCTTCCCTAGTACTATTTGGTGCTAGGAGTCTCACTAGCTACTTGAGTTGCCCACAGGAGAGGTTCTTCTTCGTTTCTCTTCGATCTCGAGCCCGAGAGGATGTTTCATACTCTAAGGCTCCAGACACTCAACGCGGGTGATACCCTTCTCTCTTTAACTCTCTAAAAAAAGAAAAAAAATTAGTTAGTCTTTTTGTTTGCTTTTGGTGATCCTATTGCTTGCCTCTTGTGTTCATCTCATCCGTTGACCAATCCCTTATATGTCTCTCATGATGACCTTAGCCGACCATAGTAGACTCTAAGACCACATAGTTACCTCACCTATTACCATTAGAGATGAGGATAAAGCAAACTTTGAGGTGGATCAAGTGTTTATCACGATGCTTCAAAGAGATATGTTTTGGGGATTGCCTAATGAAAATGTGCTTGAGCACCTTTCAGAATTTCATACAAATTGTTTAGTTGCGAAGAAGAATGACTTGCCAATCAACACCTTTAAGCTCTTATTTTTTCCCTTCACCCTTGGAGGTAAAGCCAAGAGATGACTACGTTCTTATCCTCCTAACACATTTTGTACTTGGGATGAAATTTTTCAAGCCTTTCTAGACCACTTCTTCCCACATCACAAGACCAATGAACTTAGACGAGAGATCTTTACCTTTGAACAAGGTGAGTTTGAGTGTTTAAGTGATGCTTGGGAGAGATTTCGGGGCTTGTTGAGATATTGCCCACATCACGGGATTCCGGTTTGGCTAACCACCACGATATTCTTTGACAACTTGCTTAGACACGTTAGAGACTTGATTCATATTTCGGCCGGTGGTGACTTTTATGAATTAAGTGATGATAAGGCAAGATTGTTGTTTGAGAAAGTAGCTAGAACCGATGCCTGTGAGAGATATGAGAGAGTGACACCTTTGAGAGAACCGAGAGTTGAATCTTCCTCTCTTGTTTGCAATGTTCAATCCTCTCTTGTTAACTCTTCCCCATTTTTTTGTGAATGATTTGCATGATTCTTCATCGTATGTCATTTGTGGTGATGTGAAACATGAATGTAATGCTTCCTCTTCTTATACATCTCCCACCCCTTTCTTATTTGAATATATGATTTATGATGAAGAAGATGATGTGCATATTGTTCAATCTCAACATGTTCTCACACTCCCTTTGAATACATGTATTTGAAGGAGTTATGTTATGTCCACTGTCCTACGGATTAACCCGCTTAAGTCTATGTATCCGATATGCCTTGCTAGAGGTCGATGTCGGATTGACATGTAAATAGGTTATGTGTCTGGTAGTCTTAAGTGGGCCCATTGGGTCAGACACAAAGTGTACGGGATATTATTAATATATCGGTATATTAGTATATCGGGTCAGTAGTAATACGACTCAGCTGTGCTGTCGGGTTATGGTAATTAGAGTTATAGTAATAATTTAGTTATGGTAACTAGAGTTATTGTGATAATCTAATTATACCAGTTGGAGTTATGGAATAACTTCTAGGTTAAGTAGGTAACCTATCTCTCCTATATAAGGAGGTTCATATGATGAACCAAATCATACAAGTGTGAGTATTGATTTGTATATTATTAGAGAGAGAATTTTGTGAGACCGTCTCACAAAACCCTTATACTAGCATATACGTCGCAGTTCCGTACCCGTGTGGATACCAAAGAAGGCATCACGTTTGGGGTGCTTTATTCTGTCCGTGGAGATTATTTATTCTTGTCCGTGAAGATTATTTATTCTGTCCGGGGAGATTATATATATTTCTGATTTATTATACTTCTTATTAATATGTTGTTCCGCTGCAAATAAGGTATAACTGTTATCCCTCTTCTTTTGTCTTTTCGGTTAATACTCGTAACAGGTCTTGGGTTTAAGGGTTGTACCCTACAGTGGTATCAGAGCCTCTGTTATGTAATATTAATCAGATAGACGTGAATCAATGTCTCATAATTGGTTATGAGGGATTCTACCCGCGTATTAATTTAATTTTAAGTTCCATCCTGAGAATTGTTCTCGTTTGTGATTGTTACTCTATACGTATTTGGTCTTATCTTTGTAGAATATGATTGTTGGTATATGCATTGTTTGGTATATTTACGTATATGTCGTATTAAATATCTTTGGAGTATGATATTTGGTGTATGCATTACTAAAAGGTTTGACATTGATGTCCACTTGTTCCTGACAAAGCATAAGTGAACCATGCCCTTCAATTGTGATTATTGTAATACGTGGTTCTTGAGCTAATTGTCATGCAATACTTCACTATTGTATGCGTTTTATGTCTTCATTCGAGTTATGCGGCTAATATGTGGGGCTATTGATCAAGTTAGGGTTTGTTTTAATTTACGAATTTAATTTGTTAAATTCCAAAATTGACTCGTAAAATTAATTTAAGATCTAATGTTGATTATTTTTTATTTAATTTTGCCCCAAATTGACCCACTACTATAATCCTCAATTTCCTTGTTGACGATGAGACTAATTAGATTTGTCAAGACTCGATTGAAATTGGGAACGTAAAATTACTAGAATTTATCGTTGACGATGAGACCTAATAAGATTAGGACAAGACTCGTTTTAATTATGGTGGAGACAGAACGAAACAAGGTCAACCCGGTCGACACGAGTGTGACTCGATCGGAACGGGTGTGACTTGGTTGGCACGAGTATGACTCGGTAGGCACGAGTGTGTCCCGGTTGGAATGGGATGACCCGGGTGGCAAAGATTTGACCAAGACGACACAATATTTACTCGGACGACATGGTGTCGGGTCGAGCGACGTTTTTAAGAAAAGCCGTTTTCTTGCATTTGTGTGTTGATTATGAATCAAACATGGATTACACTTTATTTTTCCGATTCAATGAAAAATTAGTTTTCTAAATTGGCTAAATAATGTTTTGCATTTTAATTATCATATTATCATAAATAGATCGAAAAAGGGTTTCTCGAGTCTTAGTTGATTTTGATGAATTGTTCATCTATATGACAATTATAAATTGCAGATCAATTGTGAATCAAGTTTTGTATATCTGTTCAATTTTTCCGGATGGGAAATTGTTCCTCGTAGTTGGAAAAATGAAAGATATTGGTGAAATTGTTCAAACCAAATAGTAATTATGAATTGTAATATGATTATAAGTCAAAATATGGGATCTTTTAACTTGTTTTATACACAAATCACTAGTAACAATTGAATTATTATGTCATATGATGCATGATTTTTATTGTTTGAGACTTGTGACTTGTGTGCTTAGTTTGCCTTGTAAGTTGACCTAGCAGCATGTTTAGGACCCATAATGCATTTAATCCCTCGCACAAATATTAAGTAGTGCCTTTCCAGAATTGACCACTACAACAATTTCATATCATTGGTTGAAGTGACTGCCTAAGCGGTGCTTTGCCGATGTGTGTGGACTGAGTAGGTGGGTAACGGTTACCCACAGGTTCAGTCTGTTTTACTTAACATTGCTATCAAGTCGGACTTGGGCTTTGAGGCAAATAGTTGGTGTCATATGATGACTAATTCCGACGAACCAGGAATTACATAGAGATGTAATTGACAAGTTTGTTGTCTACCTTTACTTTTGGAGCTTGAGCAGTGAGCCTAAGTTCACTTGAGCGACAAAAGGTTTAGGATCTTGGAATATTATGAGAACTTGAGGGTAGTTTTCATGATTTTATCTTAAAATTGTTTAAGATTTTTAATTAATATTAATTATCGTTTTACTTTGCATTTACATATAGTTGTAATTTAGTCACCATTATCACATTTATTAAAGATGAGTTTGAATTGTTCAACCTCATCGATTGGTATCTTGAGAATCGTTCTCAAAATTAGAGATACGGATTTTGTCCTTGTGAAGGATAATTCCGACAAATTATTACCAATGTTAATGTACAGTATGGACTGTATAATTAGAGTCATGAAGATGATTATAAGTACCAAAATTAATTGTTTCAATAAAGGGAACCGTTCCCATTAAGTGAGAAAATGTTGAAGATGATCTAATTAATCCGTGTCATATGATGACGTGATTATATTGATAATCAGGAAATTTTGGATGCCTCTTTCTAAAGAATTAGGAATTGAAATCGTTTCAATTAGTCCTAAGTTTAGGTCACTTTATTATGAATAAACATGTGACTTAATAAAGTCTCTCACCTTTTAGCATGATGAGATGTTAAAAGACGATTGAACATTGTATCAAGAAGGCAAATAATACTAAGGTTCTATGAGTTCATTAAGAAAATTGCTTGAGATAATGATTAATGAATCTAAGATGTTGGTTAAAGTAAGGGAAGAATAATTGTTATCATACCCAAACTTGTTGCCAAATTTAGATTAGGTACGATTTATTAGTCATTAATGTAATGACAAATATTGGACATTGGTAGATAATTTCTAGAAGTGTCTAGAAAATCTGCAAATCAATTGAAGTATGACTTCTGGTGTGTATGTTACTAGAGTAATTGTTACTTTCATTCTACTGTTTTGGTGTAAGATACCAAATGCAACTAATACATTGTGGATGTGATGGTTCAAAGAGGGTGGAATAATGGTATATAAGTGAAGTGTTTTATGATGAAATGAACAAATGTTGTTGTTTCATATATAAAAGGAAAATTACTTCCTAGTTTTGATAATTAATATGCTATTTGATGCGAAGATTTGTCGTCGATCCTACACCAATTAAACCAACTATCCTAACTAGTAGCTAGGGGCAAGTCGGGTCGGTCCACGAAGACGGTAGAGAAAAGACTAGAGTATGCTTAGGTTTAAGACAAAGTCACAAGAAACAATGAGGGAAGATATTTTCTTTTGAGTTTGGATAAGACTAGAAACTAAGTTAAACAAAACTAAATGATTCGAATAGGAATGAACTAAAGCAAACAACTATAACAATATCTAAAATGGAGATGAAATCAAATAGGTAAAGGAGTAGGGTTAGATCGAGTTCATAGACGTAATAGGCTAAGGGAAAACGAGGATCAAAGTGTCATCTAATCACTAAGGCAAGCTCGTGCTCTCGCAACTAAACGAACCCAACGATTCATGCAATCGAACACCCAAAATATGAAAAGTTCATCACAAGTCAAGCAAACATCAAGAGAGAAGCAACAAGTAGAGTAGTATGGCCACTACCACCCTAACAAGCAATTTATCAAACACCCAACATGCAAAACTAGTGACAAGCAATAAAGACTCAACTTTTAACCATGCTTAACCTTAATCACCCATAATTTCCGTCTAATCCCCCTACTAACCCTACAAAAAGTCTACTCACTCATGACTAAACTAATACTAACATAACCAAAGGAAAATAACACAAAAGCTAAAACATTCATTATGCAAGGTAAACAAGATAAACAATATTCAAGAGATAAAGATTGAAACTTTAATGAATAACTAAGAATAAAAGGAAAGAGATTAAGGAAATTATACCAACACAAATATGAAATGGAAAGATTGAAACTTTGAATAAACTTCAACCCAAAGAGATATTCAATGTTGTCAAGATTGAAATATCAATTACAAGTCTTCAAGAATCCAAAGTAGAAACTAAGATTAACACTAAATTAATGCTAAATGAGAAGTGATTAAGGAAAGTTTTAACTAGGATTAGTCTAAGAGGCAAGGTTTTCTCTCTAGGGTTTTGTGTCCCCTTAAAATGATTACAAGAGGGGTATATATAGTGTTCTACAAGTGAGAGAAGTGAAAGAAATGAGCGGACTAGGAGCTGAGTCCTTCCCGACCGGGAAGGAATGGTCCCGATCGGGAAGAAACGATGGTCCCGAACGGGATGACACGAACCCGATCGGGACGGCTTCACAGAAGGGGGCTGTTTTGCTCCATCCTTCCCGAACGGGAAGGCCTCGTCCCGTCCGGGAATCTTCCTCTTTCCCGAACGGGAAGGTATGGTCCCGATCGGGATGGGTCCTGTTTTGCTCTTCCTTGGCTTCTTATCGATGCTCGGTGCTCCGGATATCATTAAGTGGGCCCTAGGGGACTCGGGATCGAGTCTAACTCCACTACTACAAAACACGAATTAGACATGGGTCGTTTTCAGTAATAGACATGGGTTTCACGACCCATGTTAAGTTGAGTGACATCTATTGTCAAATACTTAGACATATGACCTATGTCTATCTAAAACATAGACATAGGTTTTTCTTATAACCCATGTCTATTCCTATATTAGACATAGGTTTACAGAATTAACCCATGTCTATAAAAATAATAGACATGGGTATTTCTACGCCCTATGTCTATTTATAAATATAGACATGGGTTATTTGTACGCCCTATGTCTATTTAACTGCTAAATTACAAAAAAAAATATGAAATAGGCACGCCACTTTCACATAAATAGTAATTAAATTTTATTTAAATTTTATTAACAAAATAATTAATTACAGGTACTTAGTAAAATATTCCATACTAAATGGCAGCATTACTTCTACAGTACTAGATACTATATACAACTATACAACTACAAAAGTACACGAAGAGTCAATTATTAAATCTCTTCTTACAACCAATCCTGCTACACTACTAGATAATTCCTTACCCTCATCACGTGGGTTGATCGAACTACCTGTAAACACGTTTACGAGTAGCATTTACATCATGCAACCACACAGAAGTAAACAGTGAAACGTGAATCACTAGATAATTCGGCATACATTCAATTGAAAGCATAACATGTCTCTTGATAAAACGGAGACAATATACACCATGCTCAATCATCGCACATAATACTAAAGCATGGAACTCAAATACTAAATAACGATAATAGACTCCAAATCAAGGATAAACCAAGAGTTATGGGATAAGATGTCCCTTGACAGAGAAACGGAGCATCAATTGAAAGCATAACATTAGTTTTGGAGTGGAATTAGAAACAAGGTTAAATTTGAATCCTTGTGGTAGCCATTTTGTGTAATCCTTGTGTCAGGGTGATCACTAGGCCTCGTCAAATCCTATTTAAGTGCTCTACTTTACTTTTCAAGTTGTGGTGGTTAGTAACTTAATATGAAGGCTTTTATATACATGATAACAGCAAGCAAAAATTAAAGGTCATAAGTGCTTACAACTAGGGTTAGTGATCTTGAGAGTACGCAAGTAAATGCCGTAGAGGGCCTCATACAAAATAATCAAGGTCATTCATACATACAAAATAAATTTCCATCAAGTCGATATCATGCTGCAAATATAGATTAACACCGAAGAAAACTTGAAGAAATATAAGTGTACAACACTTACCTACTGAAATATAAGCACTCGCCGTCGCATCATTTACCACCCCTTCTCCAAAGATGATGAGGCTATACGACAGCGGAGTTTCGTCTTGATTAAGAACCTACACGAAGAATTTAGGCTATGAAGTGAAGTAGACTTCTGTTGGATAAAAGATGTAGGAGTTTATCTAACAACAATATATAAAATGAGTGAATAAGTAGATAACCTGAAGTGTGCAGATGGTGTCGATAGACAGGAAAATAGTTCCAATAACTGAACAAAGAGAAGAGAACATTGTTTTCACATCATTAGTTGTCTGAAAACAAAAACAGTTGGTCTATTTTGACATAGACATTCATCTTAGAGTAAATCGGATCAAATAGCAACCAAACCCCACCCCACTTAGATAGATGAAACTAGTTTAAGAAAACACACACATAAATGAACACCCGCGACCTTTACAGATACAGTAAACAATGAGTTTGGTCAAGGAGAATAATATGTACAATTGCCCTGGGGAGAGCTTCGGCTCAAATTTTATCTCAACTTGTCTATTAAATAAAAGATTTTGAGAGATACCTAACGAACAGACTGAAATGTCATATTTGATTCCTTGTCCTCAGGAAGATGTTTTTGAAAGGATGGGGCAGATCTCTTGGAAAATGGATCTTCTAGAAATGTAGCAGTCATGACATGTAACATTGAAAATTTAAGATAAGAGCACACATTGCGAAAGTGAATGTATTCGCGTTAGAATTAAGCTGAATTCAATACTAGATACCAAACAGGAGCATGCAAAACCTTTCAGAGGTAATCGCTCACAAGTCGCGACAGATTGCTACGACGTGCAAATAGCAACCACATATTACAACTAGGTGAGAGGAAAACACAAAGCAGACAATCGTTCTATAAAATATACATGCATAGCAACTTATGAAATCATCAGCAAAAAGAATAGAATAGCTCCTCAGTGATGTCAAAGTAAAGAAAACTAAAAGAAAGCTACTAAGATAAATTGGATACCTTCTGGGACCAGCCACCAAAAATCACCAAAGGTAGATTTACAATCGAATCCACCAAATAGTAGATAGTGTGAACCTAACAAAGTCAAAGAGTGGTATGCTCATTCCGGTGGACCATCATTGCTAATAGGTAACTGTTTCCACTACACTGAGACTATTACCACGCACAAAGATAAGCAAACAGATGTTAGACTAAAGATAAAATACAAATGAAAATGTATGCAGAGCTCGCTGCAAATTTTGAGCTGGCGATTATGTGTAATGAATTTGCTAAACCTACCGATGGACTTTGTGCTTTTGAAACTGTGATTTATGAATGCGTATGTAGCTGCCCAAACTGGGTACGTAAATATGCCAAACTACTCAGCTTTGATCCATATTATCACATAATATGCAATAGTTACAATTTACATTATAGCTCTACATATAGCGGAGGAACTCATGGCCAACTTTAGGATCGGTTGACCATGTAAGTCCAAATGAGACGATAAAAATGTGATAGAGCTGATCAAAAGAATTATAGGTGAAGAGAATAAAGTGTTCGGTTAGATGTCAGTAGACATTACTATTCCCTTGAACTAAAGGTGGTTAATTTAGTTGGGTCAATAAAAAATGATGTGTGAATCATCTTTGTAGGCTGAGAGACTAGACATATAACAGAAATCACCTCTATCCAGGACGACACAATCATTGTGATAGATGTCATAAAGACTAAGCCAACCACCTGTTCCATGCACTCCAAATAATAACAACTGAAACAGAAGACATAGAAGCATTTTAAAACAGCCCCAAACAGGAGATGTGGAAACAGAGAAAATAGTAGTAAGAAGATAATATTATTAAGGGCCGCAAGTGACATGATAAGCAATACTTCGTGCACGAATATAAGAATACTACTATTCATCAAAATAAATTTCAAATCATCAAACTGAGCTACCTTGTTCATCAAAATATTTGAGCATATCCAACAAATAAAATGCATTAGCACATTGATCAAAATTAAATGACAAAATTGTTCACTTTTTTGTCGGTTTGATTGTTGAATATGCTAGCTCATGGTGATGAATATTCATTTAATGAATAGGATAACTCAGTTAATGAACACCCATTCATGAGAGTATGGAGTTGTATACTCCCAGAGAGTATAATATCTTTAACTCACCATACCTGTTAATGCGCTTGTGACATTACTTCCATAAAGCACACAAGGAGCAATAGTTCCCAACAGACCTGATGACCATCATCATGGGATAAAAAATGGAAAATAGTTGCATGCACATTAAACAGAAAGAAAGTAAAATTAAGATTTAGCGCCTTTTGAGCATTGACTAAAGAAATATAAGGAGCGGCTGGATAACAGTATACTGATCTAGTAAGTTAATATGCCCAAAGGGTCCTCGTGCTCAAACATTATTGCCAAGAATACATTGCTTGACTGGCTTCAAGGGACCGTCAATTTCAGATATAAACATGCTAAGCCTGCCTATGTTATTCCATCCAATTCATATCACCTCATTTGAATTGGTAGTCAAGAAATATCCACTTTAACCAAAATTTTCCCAAGAGATAGACCTTGTCAATATGACAATACAAAAAACAGTTGGTCGACAAGGCAACTTGGCATATTTCACACTAACTCTCAGTATAGATTGGAAGAAACAGTTAGCCACGAAATGATTAAAGTCAAATGAGAACAAGATATGAGATAGGGCTGTGTAAACAAAGCAAAGCACTACTATTAGGTGTTTTGTATGATGATAACCACGAAATGTTGAAAGCGATGGTGTGAAGACCTTGGAAGTTGGCTTACCTAGACTTGCACAAACATATCCATATTCATTCATAGGCTACTGAGACCAGATCTTTTATTCTAAATTACCATCAGCCTGCCTATAATAATATTAAGCAATCAAATAATATTAGGCGATCAGCCTGCCTAGGTAATATAAATATTACCTAGATTTACCGTCACTTAGTCCCATACCTGCTCGATCAGATTCAGTGATTTGGATTCCGTTACCAAATGCGGCGACAACGATGAAGCAAGGTTTCCACCGATCTCTTGATAGGAAGCATATAGTAGTAGCTCCACGCACAACTTAACTACTCTGCACCCAAATTCCTCAATTCTTCATCATCATTTTTAATAATAATAATAATATTATTATTTAATCAAACCGCTTCAACATAATGTATTTATTTAGTTTCCTCCTCGAATCATAATTCAAAATGACCAATTATTGTTATCGATTTTAAAACATGAGCGAATCTGGAGTAACAAATTTAAACAATCTTGAAAATCGAAAACTAATTCAAACTAAACATTCAAACAATGAGCAAATTGGGAATCACAGTTACAGGCATACAGAATTAACATGAGAAATCGATGGATGAGATGAAGGACTGAGTAATTGAAATTGGAATCATACTCTTGACCTGGCGGAAGCTGCGATCGAGCTGAGCTCGGCCAATTTCGAGCATCTCGGAAACTTGATCGCCGGTGGCCGCAGCCTTATCGAAGTAATCCTGCAAGCTCTCCACAATCTCCTTCAAATCCTTGTGCCTCACGACAATCCTCATATTCTCACTCCCACACACCTCCTTCCCGTTCTTCCACTTCATCTACGCCGTTCCATCCTCCGACCTGTTCTCGTCCACTCTCCCCATCCTGTTCACCGTCGCCGGCCGGTTTATCGAACTGGTCGCCGTCTCGCTTCTCACCGACGACGAGTCAAAGTTCGATCGGGACGCTCCGGATCTCGTCTCTCTCTCGTCGTCGCCTTCCACGTCACCGGTGATGTGGCTGACGACATCGTCGTCCGTGTCCGACGTGGAGGTGCTGTTGTGGTCCCCCCACTCGCTGCAGTGAATCTTTTCCCCCTCTCTCCTCCTCCACATTCGTCACCACATCGGCATAATATTATTATTTTTGTTTTTATTTATTTATTTTATTAATATTGATTATATTAATAATATTGAAAGAAGAAATGGCGTGAAAAGGAAGCAAAATCAGGGAGAGAGAGAGACAACAATAACAATAGAAAAGAACATGACTACAATTTGTTTTGTGAGGGAAGAGTTTAGGCTGAGAGAGTTTAGGCTTTGGCATAGGGTTTTGAGTTTTTGACTTCTGACATATCTAACTTCTATTTATATTCTATGTACATAGGTTTTATTTTAGCCCATGTCTATAATTTATAGACATAGGTTATGATTTTGACCTATGTATATTCTCCTTTATATACATGGATTTTTCCAATAACCTATGTCTATTAAAAATAGATGTAGGGTATTTTTTTAACCTATGTCTATTAGGTGATGTCTATGACCAATTTTGTAGTAGTGGCCACCGAGTCATCGCCGCTTCTCTTCTTCGGCTCCATATGCATCGGAAATGAGTCGAAATAGTTCCGTTTCTTCAAGATAGCTCTAGGAACCTAAAACAAGCTAGAAGAAGCGTAAGTAGCCTCAAAAATCGCTCCAAGGAGCAATTTTATAAGAGAAACCGAGACTAAACACAAGAAATAATCAATACAAAACACACTTATCAACTCCCCCACACTTAACCCTTACTCGCCCTCGAGTAAGCACGAACTAACTAACTAACTAACTAACTAGAAAAAGAACTACTATCCGAGTGGGTATTAGCGCACCCTACGCCCTTTCAACTCACGCCGAAGTGTTTATGAGGTAAAAGAATCCTCGCAAGACAAGTGAGGTCTTGTGACAAAAATGGTGGATACGCCTCACACACGAAACAAACAAGCACACGAACAAACAAAAAGAGACGTATCCAAGCCAAGAAAAACACCGAGTTCCTCATCAAAACGGTGGGAAGACTCCGGTTATGAACCCAAGGCAAGTGAAACATTCCCAAGTTAGCTACACAAGAAGGAAGGGACACAAATTCTAATAGTATGACGGCTAAGCAACAATTAAATTGACAACTTGCCTAAGTCCTTCTAATCTACTAAGGGAAATTTACACCAAGACGATAAATGGAGTGGAAAAAGGATGAACCCCGGAGTGAGTCGACACTGTAGGTAAGTGTGATTTCATTCCCCAAGCAAAGGCTAGAGGGTCGTCCCAAACTCAAAGTAACCAACTAGTCCAAACAAAAAAAGGGAAAAATGCTAAGCAAAGAGGAAGACAATCGAATAGTCGCCGCTATCTTCCTTCCTCGGGACTCGGTCCGTTGGTAGGCCCTTCACGGCGACGCATCGACAAAAGGCTAGGCGAAAATAACGACAGAAAGAAAATATTTTTAAGATTTTTGAATTTTTTTTCAAGTTTTTAGGGATTTTTTTTGTGAAGATAAAGCTAGACTATCGCTCCCCCACACTTAAATCGAGCAATGTCCCCATGCTCGATCGACAGTGTGTGGAAGACACAAAAGAAAAGAAAATAAAAATAAGGTGAAAAAGACTAAAGATGAAGAAAATGTAGAGGGCTTCGGGCCTAGCTGTAATCACGTCACCTAGACCCGAGCCAAGAAAAGATATGGAAGGGAGGGAAAGGTAAAAAGAAACAAAAAAAAATGAAATGGGAGGGGAGGACTAGGTGTAATCACGTCACCTAGCCCGGATTCCGCCCGATTTCCACTAAATTCTACCAATTATCCTAAAAAAAAAGAAAAATAAATTAAAAAAGAAGTAAAAAGAAATAAAAATTAAGTGAACTAACAAATTATCGTTTGGATTTTGAAGTAACTCTTGACGTAATCAAGTCGTCAAGAGTCACCGGGAGCAATTTCTCAAAAGGGCCCCGAGGGCCACCAAATCACAAAAATGAGGGGATGCATAAGGGACGAGCAACAAAAACGGAAAAGAACGTTAGTCGCCTTACCAAGTGGTTAGCAACCGACATATCTCCATCGTTCAATAGTCAATAGTTATCGGGCTCGTCGTCATCCTCCTCCTCACTTCCATTACCGTCATCATCATCATCACTATCTTCTTCTTCCTCTTCTTCTTCTTGTTCACCGGCTCCATAATCACCCTCCCCCCTATTAGCATCAAATGCATCTTCGGCCTCAAATTCTTCGTCATCCATCATAGCGCCACTACTATTAGGATTAACGAAGTCTGGAAAGTAGTTGGGCCTATACCACGAGGGGAGATAGCCTTGCGGATTTATATAGCCTTGTTGAGCCAAAAGATGATAACCGCGGTATTGAGCATAGTAGTTATCCCTCCGCCCCTCGTATTGCCCAAGATGTAGAGCATCGAGCATAGAGGCCATTGATGCATCGGCCGACGGATGAGGATAGACAAACGGGGTATATGGTGTATAAGAAGGGATATCAACAAAAGCCGGTCGCGGGTGGAAGGGGTAAGGTTGAGTGGAGCTACGTTGATGTTGATGTTGTTGGTGTTGTTGTTGTTGTTGTTGTTGGGGCTCCGTAGTGGACGGCGGGGTACGTGAGGAAGAGGCACCGGGGTCACTTCCAACAAAGGGGATTAAGAAGTTAGGTTCTTGGACCGGGATGGTGGATTTTTCCAAAGGTGCAAGGATCGGGAGTGTATTACATGGTAGGAAAAAATGTGCCCGACCCGCCGTGTTCCATTGGTACTTTTTATGCACCTTGTCATACACAATCCATCTATGGTATCGAGCCAAACGGTCCTCATCTATTCTTGTGTCACCCGGTACGGGGATCAAGCCTTCCTCCCGAAATTCCGCACTAACCCTCTTAGCTAAATGAGTAATAAGTCCCTCAATGACAATTTCTTTCATATGTTTCCCCCCTTTACTAATCTTTTCGAAATGCTTAGCTAAAGCAAGGACAATGTCAGGGGTGAATCGATGTTGACGTTTTATATTCAAGTACGCCCCAATAATGGTCAATTCTTGTTGGGTGTAGGTGCCCGTTTCGCACCTCCCGAATAAGGTACCCGCCACTAATCGGTGCCATAGACGTAGGACCGGGTGATGGACTAGACGACTTGACAAGTGCCTAAAGTCCACGAGTGTAAGACCCGTGATACTACGCCATACATCCGCCACATTAAATTCGGCAGGAATGCTACTATTAGTAGTGGAGGGAAGGTCAAAAATCTCACCGAATCGGGGGAGGGTGCGCAAATAGGATGTGTTGTTGATCCTAAAACATACCCTATGTGGTAAGGAATACATATCGAGGCGAAAGCTACTAAGGAACTCTAACGTGAGTTGCCTATAAGTGAGCTCATGCATGTCAAAGAGCGTTTCCATCCCCACCCCAACAAAAAATTCCCTACTTTGCTCAAGTAAACCAAGCTTTCTAAGAATTGATTTGCACAGAAAACGAGTTGGTTCAAGGTTCTTACCAAGGAGCTTGGAGAATTTCTCCTTTTGCAATTCTGACTCAAAAACGAGGTCGGGAAAATCCGGGTGACATGCAATTTCTGGCTCTCCGGCCTCGACCCCGACCTCGGTCCTAGAACTCAACGCACTCTTTCTTTTTCTGCTAACTACCGACTACCCTCTCTTCTTTGGAGCCATTGTTGAAGAAGCTTGATGCTAAACAACCAAATCGACTTTCACCCAAAAATAATTTCTAGAACCCACAAAAATACCAACAAGAAGCTTAGTATTGATGTATTAAGCCTCCAAAACCCACCCAAAGAAGCTCAGTCAAGTTTGGAAAGATAACCCCAAATTTCGGATTTGGGGAAAATGTGGTATGAAAAACTAGATTTTTTTAGTTTTTGGGGGTTTTAATGGTAAAAAATAGGTCTAGGATAGTTATTAATGTGATGGAAACTGATTTTGAAGTGTTTTGAGAGTGATTTGATGAATTTTGGTGGAGGAAATGAGGGTTTATGTTGATTTGGGGTTAGGTTGAATATGGGGTTTTGAGTTTGGAGAGAGGTTGAAGATGAAGTTGAGTAGTAGGTAGGTATGTAAGGGTTGGGTTGAATATGGGAGTTATAAGGAGGGTGGGTTGGGGCGGGTTGGGCCTCGGAATAAGATGGGCATGGATAACTTCGTCCCGAACGGGAAGAGTCGACCCCGTCCGGGTTGGCTCCGCCGTCCCGATCGGGATGACCTCGTCCCGAACGGGATGGCGTCACAGTAGATATACTAAATGGCCCCTTCATCCCGAACGGGAAGCTTCGTTTCCGTCCTGGTTGGCTCCGCCGTCCCGATCGGGATGAAGTCGTCCCGAATGGGATGACGTCACAGTAGACGCTCTAAATTGCCACTTCGTCCCGAACGGGATGGGATGATCCCGTCCGGGTTGACTTCGCCGTCCCGACCGGGATGAACTCGTCCCGAACGGGATGGCGTCACAGTAGACGCTCTAAATTGCCACTTCGTCCCGAACGGGATGGGATGATCCCGTTCGGGTTGACTTCGCCGTCCCGACCGGGATGAACTCGTCCCGAACGGGATGGCGTCACTGTAGACGCTCTAAATTGCCACTTCGTCACGAACGGGATGCGTCGATCCCGTCCGAGATGACTTCACTATCCCGAACGGGATGACCCTGTCCCGAACGGGATGATCCAAGAACATGACCTTAGCATTTTCCTTCATACATAACCCCTCGGGATCCGGAATCCCGTTCCTAAAAGCTTGTTCTCAGCTGAAAAACGACCACCTAGCCCCCGTCTTCCAAAAAAAAAAATCCCAACGAGTCGGAACTTGTAGGAGAAATAGAAAACCGGGCTAGAAAGCTTGATGCTAATCTTGGGAGACACGTGTAGAGCTTCTCTTGATTTGCAAGGAATTACCTAAGCAACAAAGCTTCACCAAAGCTCCAAAAGTCAGTAGAAAGATCGCTCCAATGATCGCTTCAAGTAGTCGCCTCCAAATACTCAACATACTAACTCAACAATCATAAATCTCCCTACACAACTCCACAAACTCATGAAAACCTCTCCCTCACATCACTCACAAACAATAATCCAACGATAATAGTAACACACACAAAACCTAGAGAATCAAGAAATACAAAATAAATCACAAAAATTAAAAGAAGAAAGGAAAGGATATTTACAACATGAAGGTTCTTGAGGAACTCCGTCAAACCGAGCTTGTTTGGTTGGTTATGAGGGGATAGGTTGGAGGTAAAGAACCTCCACCGACCCCATGGTTGCACTCTCATTGTAAAGCTTAATTCTTTGACCGTTTACCCGAAACGGTTCACCCTTTTCATCGCTCAACTCGAAGTCTCCATACCGTCCGACTTCCGTGATGGTGAACGGTCCGTACCAACGTGAGCGGAGCTTCCCGGGGAATAGCTTAAGCCTTGAGTTGAATAATAGCACCTTGTCACCCACTTGAAACGACCTCTTGTTTATCCTCTTGTCATGCCATAATTTAGTGCGTTCCTTGTAGATCCGCGCACTTTCATAGGTGTGTAGTCGAAATTCTTCTAATTCATGTAATTGAAGCAATCGCTTCTCACCGACTAAAGTAGGATTGAGGTTGAGTTCTTTTATAGCCCAAAAAGCTTTGAACTCCATTTCGACCGGAAGGTGGCACGCTTTCCCGTAGACAAGCCTATATGGCGATGTGCCAATAGGTGTCTTGAACGCCGTCCGGTAGGCCCATAGCGTGTCGTCGAGTTTCATGCTCCAATCCTTCCGGTTCCTTGTGACAACTTTCTCTAGGATAGCTTTGATTTCCCGATTTGAGATTTCTACTTGGCCACTCGTTTGAGGGTGATAGGCCAACCCGGTTCTATGGTATACGCCGTATTTCAACAAGAGAGCATCAAGGCGTTTTTCATGAAAATGGGTTCCTCCATCGCTTATAAGGGCACGAGGAACTCCGAACCGTGGAAAGATCACCCTCTTTAGGAGATTCATTACAACTCTAGGATCGTTCGTGGACGTGGCAACGGCTTCCACCCACTTCGACACGTAGTTAACGGCTACTAGAATGTAGCGATTCCCCTTAGACGATGGAAACGGGCCTTGGTAGTCTATGCCCCACACATCAAATATTTCGAGCTCCAATATCCCTCTTTGTGGCATCTCTTGCTTCCATGATATGTTCCCGGTTCTTTGGCAGGCATCACACCGGGAAACAAATTCCCTAGCATCTTGAAACATCGTAGGCCAATAGAACCCGGATTGTAGGACTTTTGCAACTGTTTTGGAGGCACCATGATGTCCTCCATAAGGGGATGAGTGGCAAGCGTACATTATATCCCTTTGTTCCCAATGAGGAACACACTTTCGATATAGCCCATCGGCACATGCTTTGAACAATTGCGGATCGTCCCAAAAGTATTGCTTGACCTCATAGAAGAACCTCTTTTTTTGTTGGTAACTCAAGTTCGGGGGAAGAACACCTCCCACAATATAGTTTGCATAATCGGCGTACCAAGGAGGTTGATCCGACGACGTGGTGCAAACATTCATGATAGCATCATCCGGAAACGAGTCATCAATACGGATTTGCTCAAGGTCTTCGATTCGGAGTCGGGACAGATGATCCGCCACCACATTTTCGGCCCCCTTCTTGTCACGAATCTCAAGGTCGAATTCTTGGAGAAGAAGAATCCAACGGAGTAGTCGCGGCTTTGACTCTTTCTTGGCTAATAAATACTTCAATGCGGAGTGGTCGGTGAAGACAATCACCGTAGAGCCAAGAAGATAGGACCTAAATTTGGTGAGAGCGTAGACAATGGCTAATAACTCCTTCTCGGTTGTAGCGTACCGAGCTTCGGCGTTGTCGAGAGTCTTGCTAGCATAGTAAATGGCATGTAAGGCTCTTCCCTCTCTTTGGCCTAGCACGGCTCCCACCGCATAGTCACTTGAATCACACATCACCTCGAATGGTTTGGACCAATCCGGCGATCTAATGATAGGAGCGGTGATCAAAGCGTCTTTTAACCTATAAAAAGCCTCATTACAAGCATTAGTCCACACAAATGGGGCATTCTTCAAGAGGAGTTCGGTAAGCGGCTTGGCCAATTTTGAAAAGTCTTTGATAAAACGGCGGTAAAAGCCCGCGTGGCCCAAGAAACTCCGAACTCCCTTGACATCCCTAGGCGGAGGCAAATGCTCAATGACTTGAACCTTTGCCCCGTCTACTTGGATACCCCCATCTTTAATCAAATGTCCTAGCACAATGCCTTCATTTACCATGAAATGACATTTCTCCCAATTCAACACCAAGTTCACCTCCTCACATTTTGCAAGCACTTTAGACAAATTTATCAAACATGACTCAAAGTTTTTACCATAAACACTAAAATCATCCATGAAGACCTCAACAATAGACTCTATATAGTCCGAAAAAATGCCCATCATACACCTTTGGAAGGTGGCCGGGGCATTGCACAACCCAAATGGCATGCGCCTATATGCAAAGGTTCCATAAGGACAAGTGAATTTGGTCTTGGGTTGGTCATCCGGGTGAATCGGGATTTGGAAAAATCCCGAAAACCCATCAAGAAAGCAAAAGTGAGTGTGGGAAGCCAACCTTTCCAACATTTGGTCAATAAATGGGATAGGGAAGTGATCTTTCTTTGTGGCATTATTGAGTTTCCTATAGTCAATGCACATTCGATGACCGGTGACACACCTAGTGGGAACTAGTTCATCTTTTTCGTTCTTTATGACCGTGATTCCACCCTTCTTGGGAACCACTTGTATAGGACTCACCCAATTAGAACTCGAGATGGGATATATAATCCCGGCATCAAGGAGTTTCATGATTTCCTTCTTTACGACCTCTTGCATGTTAGGATTAAGCCTTCTTTGTCCTTGGACACTAGGCTTAAAATCGTCTTCTAAGTGTATCCTATGCATGCAAAAATCGGGACTAATCCCTTGTATGTCATCAAGACTATAACCAATGGTGCTCTTATATTTCCGCAAAACCTCAAGCAAAGCATCCAATTGGCTAGACTCAAGCTTAGAGCCAACTATGACCGGACAAGACTTCTTATCATCTAGATAGGCATAGCATAAATTAGGGGGAAGGGGTTTAAGATCAAGAGATTGTACCTCAACCGAGTATATTCCATGAAGTGTATCTCGATCCTCGACCTCTTCCTTAGGAACAACCTCCTCCCCATCTAGAGCCTCTTTAAGTACACTCAAGTCTTCGTCCCACAGTCCACCTTTAGCTCTTTCAAGTCCCATGGTTAGGAGAGCTTCAAGAGGATCTTTCACCAATAATGTCTCGGTGGCATCCTCAACGACTTCATCAAGTACATCGATTACACAACAAGAGTCATTGATATTTGGAGTCTTCATTGTACAATGGAGGTCAAAAGTGATCTTCTCATCTCCAATCTCCAAGGTTAGCTTCCATTCTTCACATCTATAAGAGCACCCGCCGTATGGAGAAACGGGCGTCCAAGGATGATTGGAATGTTGGCATCCTCGGCCATGTCCAGCACTATGAAATCAACCGGGACAAAGAACTTGCCTATGCGAACCGGTACATCCTCTAATATGCCTAGGGGGCGCTTGATTGATCGATCCACCATTTGGAGTGTGATGGTGGTGCACTTAAGCTCATTCATGCCCACCTTCTCACAAATGGAGTAAGTTATAACACTCACACTCGCTCCTAAGTCACAAAGGGCTCTCTCGATGTGTACATTCCCAATCTTGCATGGTATGGAGAAGCTTCCCGGATCCTTAAGCTTAGGTGGGGATTGTTGTAGGTACATGTCACTCAATCCCCCCGTAAAGGCAATAGTCTCGGGTTCTCCCAACGATCTCTTCCTAGATAGGATCTCCTTCATAAACCGAGCATAGGTAGGCACTTGAGTAATCAATTCGGTAAAAGGAATAGTCACTTCTAGGTTCTTCACAAGTTCAAGGAACTTGTTGAATTGCTTGTCCGTTTTAGACTTGGCTTGTCTTGAGGGAAAAGGTAGGTTAACCTTAGTAGCATCCCCCACTTCCTTTGACCTCACAACGTCACCTTGAGCCTCCTTGGACTTAGAAGAAGTTCCCTTAGATTTGGTTTTGTCATATGGAATGAAAGTAGACGAGGTTCTTTGCGAAGAAAGAACATTACCACCCTCGTCAATGTCTTCAACAATCACTTCTTCCCCTAAGTCCGGGTTAGGGACTTCTTCATCACAAGAATCCTCTAGAAGTTGATCAACCTCCTCAAGTATAGGCTCCTCCCTTGGTTTTCCTCCATAGTCATCCTCATTAGGCATCATAGGTGGCTCATAGCTAGAACCACTCCTCAAGGTGATAGCATTAGCGGTAGCTTGGTTCGGTGTCGTACCTTGAGGAGGCAATTGCCCTTTTTGCCTTGAAGAGCTACCCGAGGCTATTTGAGACAATTGAGTTTCCAACATTCTCACATGGGTGTCTTTATCCTTGTTATCCCTTTGGATTTGATTATAAAACTCTTGTTGGCTTCGTTGCATGTCCATTTGGTTCTTTTGCATGTCCAACATTGTCTTTTGCATGTCAAAATCCGGTGTTGGAGCTTGTTGAGTGTGTGGAACATTCGTGAGGGTTAAAGGGAGACCGTAATCATAGGTAGGAGATTTACTCCTAGGCTTGGTATCTTGATGTTGGTTTTGGAAATTCCCTTGTGCTTGAAAATTCCCTTGACTTTGGCCTTGAAAATTACCTTGGTTGTGGTATCCTTGGTTGTTGCCTTGGAAGCCTTGAGAGTTAGGATTACCTTGGAAACCACCTTGGTGAGCTTGATTATTAAAGTTACCTTGATTGTTGAAGCCTTGTTGATTGTTATAGGCACCTTGGTTTTGATAGGCATTTTGTTGTTGAAAATTGTTGAAAGGCCTTTGATTGCCTTGGTAGCCTTGATAATTTTGATTGCTTTGGTTGCCTTGGTAGCCTTGATTGCCTCTAAAAGGAGGAGCAACATATGGTTGTCGGCCTTGTTGTTGCCCTTGTTGTTGCCCTTGTTGAGCATCTTGAAAGACTTGAGGGTTTTGGACATTTTGTGTCTTGTAAGATAGGAAAGGGTGCTTGTGAGTGTTGGCATTGTAGTATTTGGAGAATGGTGTTCCTTGCTTGTATGCTTGAAAAGCATTGACTTGCTCAACATTACTCAAGCACTCATAAGACTCATGCCCAAAGATTCCACAATTATCGCACATACCATGATTCGATGGATTAAATGAAGAATCCATGGCGTTGACTTGTTGCATGGGTGGTTGGGTTGAGGAACTTGTGCCTTGCGATATATTGGCATGCCCTTGAAGCTTTTTGTCTATAGCATCCATGTGAGTCTTCAATTGAGCACCCAAATCGACACTAAGTTGAGTAATAGCATCAATGTCGTGCCTCCCCCCTCGATTTGCTTTCCTAGGTCTAGAGTATTGGGAGTTATGCACCGCCATTTCCTCTATCCTTGCCCATGTTTGATCGTCCTCCACTTCGGTGAATCGGCCATTCGAGCCCATAATAAGTATACCTCTTGAATCCTCAAATAAACCGTTCCAAAATTGTTGAACGAGAAACCACTCCGATAAACCATGATGAGGACAAGAGCGAACTAGGGCCTTGAATATTTCCCACGACTCATAGAGCCCCTCATCGTCACGTTGTTGAAACCCCGTGATTGAGGCTCTTAGTAGGTTGGTCTTTTCCGGTGGATAAAACTTTTGATAAAAAGCTAAAGCTAGCTTCTTCCAAGTATCTATTCCTAGAGTCGCCTTGTTGAGACCCTTATACCATTGCTTTGCCTTACCAATCAAGGAGAAAGGGAAGAGGACCCACCGAATTTGGTCTTGGGAAATTCCCGCTTGTGAAATGGCATCGCAATAGTCGGAAAAGGCCTCCATGTGTTAGTGTGGGTCTTCGGTGGGCAAACCACTAAATTGGTTCCTTTCCACAAGTCGGATGAAGTGAGTCTTGGCCATAAAATTTCCGGCATAAGCGCCCGGTAAAGTGGCGGGACCGGGCAAAACATCCTCCGTGAACGTCGAATGTGAAGAGAACTTAGGCATGATGGGATGGATTGGTGATGTGGGTGTGGAACTTGGGATAGAGGTGGTTGGAGACGTAGGAGGTGAAGAAGTTGGAGAATAAGCCGGTGATGTAGAATAAGATGTGGTTGAATTGTGAGTGCCGAAGATGTTTAGAAAACCCTCTTCGGTGGCTTCTTGGGGTGGAGAGTTTAGGTCAATCTCCACGTTTCGTCCAAAATCTTGGCTCGTGCCCGGTTGGGAACCTCTTGATCTAGCAGCTGTCCTTTGTCGAAGGTTTCGAAAAAACCTTTCCGGATCTGAGTTGTAGAGAAGAGGATGGTTTCCGCCTCTAGGCATAAACTGTAGACTAGGAAGCAAACGTGAGAAGTCTAGTGCTTTATGGGCACTAGACAAGAAGGAAATAAACTCTACACTAACAAGAAGCAAGGAATGATGGAAAAGAACACAAAACGGTAACTAAATCTAGAAACTCAGCAAACAAAGCCTAAACAAACATCGTCCCCGGCAACGGCGCCAAATTGATGCGAAGATTTGTCGTCGATCCTACACCAATTAAACCAACTATCCTAACTAGTAGCTAGAGGCAAGTCGGGTCGGTCCACGAAGACGGTAGAGAAAAGACTAGAGTATGCTTAGGTTTAAGACAAAGTCACAAGAAACAATGAGGGAAGATATTTTCTTTTGAGTTTGGATAAGACTAGAAACTAAGTTAAACAAAACTAAATGATTCGAATAGGAATGAACTAAAGCAAACAACTATAACAATATCTAAAATGGAGATGAAATCAAATAGGTAAAGGAGTAGGGTTAGATCGAGTTCATAGACGTAATAGGCTAAGGGAAAACGAGGATCAAAGTGTCATCTAATCACTAAGGCAAGCTCGTGCTCTCGCAACTAAACGAACCCAACGATTCATGCAATCGAACACCCAAAACATGAAAAGTTCATCACAAGTCAAGCAAACATCAAGAGAGAAGCAACAAGTAGAGTAGTATGGCCACTACCACCCTAACAAGCAATTTATCAAACACCCAACATGCAAAACTAGTGACAAGCAATAAAGACTCAACTTTTAACCATGCTTAACCTTAATCACCCATAATTAACGTCTAATCCCCCTACTAACCCTACAAAAAGTCTACTCACTCATGACTAAACTAATACTAACATAACCAAAGGAAAATAACACAAAAGCTAAAACATTCATTATGCAAGGTAAACAAGATAAACAATATTCAAGAGATAAAGATTGAAACTTTAATGAATAACTAAGAATAAAAGGAAAGAGATTAAGGAAATTATACCAACACAAATATGAAATGGAAAGATTGAAACTTTGAATAAACTTCAACCCAAAGAGATATTCAATGTTGTCAAGATTGAAATATCAATTACAAGTCTTCAAGAATCCAAAGTAGAAACTAAGATTAACACTAAATTAATGCTAAAACAGAAGTGATTAAGGAAAGTTTTAACTAGGATTAGTCTAAGAGGCAAGGTTTTCTCTCTAGGGTTTTGTGTCCCCTTAAAATGATTATAAGAGGGGTATATATAGTGTTCCACAAGTGAGAGAAGTGAAAGAAAGGAGCGGACTAGGAGCTGAGTCCTTCCCGACCGGGAAGGAATGGTCCCGATCGGGAAGAAACGATGGTCCCGACCGGGATGACACGAACCCGATCGGGACGGCTTCACAGAAGGGGGCTGTTTTGCTCCATCCTTCCCGAACGGGAAGGCCTCGTCCCGTCCGGGAATCTTCCTCTTTCCCGACCGGGAAGGTATGGTCCCGATCGGGATGGGTCCTGTTTTGCTCTTCCTTGGCTTCTTATCGATGCTTGGTGCTCCGGATATCATTAAGTGGGCCCTAGGGGACTCGGGATCGAGTCTAAGCCACCGAGTCATCGCCGCTTCTCTTCTTCGGCTCCATATGCATCGGAAATGAGTCGAAATAGTTCTGTTTCTTCAAGATAGCTCTAGGAACCTAAAACAAGCTAGAAGAAGCGTAAGTAGCCTCGAAAATCGCTCCAAGGAGCGATTTCATAAGAGAAACCGGGACTAAACACAAGAAATAATCAATACAAAACACACTTATCACTATTCAATAAAAGTTTCTGATAAGTGTAGTTTGTAGTGCCTATTTTGCTGTGTTTTGGTCCCAATTTTCTTGCGGAATCGCTCCTTGGGAGCGGTTCATGGGCTACTTATGCTTCCTCTAGCTCGTTTCAGGTTCCCGAGACCATTCATGAAGATTTGGAGTGATTCTGACTCAATACATACACTTTTCGGAGCCAACAAAGCGGAGGAACGATCAATCGATGCCTTGGATTCGACCCCGAGACCTTGGGACCCGATCCCAAGCCCTTTAGACTCGATCCCAAGACCCGAGAGTCGATGAGAAGTCCATGTGAAGCAAGGAGGAACCTTAAAGATCATATTGGAGGCCTACAAGACTCATCCCCGACGGGTATGGCCTCATCCCGTCCGGAATGAAGTGCACAAAAGAGGGGTGTTCTGTTCTGGGTCCTTCCCGGTCGGGACCATCCCTTCCCGGTCGGGACCATTCCCTTCCCGGTCGGGACCGGTCCTTCCCGGTCGGGACCATGGAGCTGTAGCCGCGTGACTTCTCTTCTTCCTCCTTCATTCTTGTAACCCTATAAATACTTCTCCTTTGTAATGTTTAAGCACACTACTTTACCCTAGATTATTTTAGGCCTCCATTAAGCATTCAAACCCTAGATTAGTGTTCCTCACATTAGTTTTAATCTCTCTTTAATCCTTAGATAATCTTTGTTAATCTAGTTTAGTAAATCTTGTATTAAGAGGATACTTGAAGATTCATCCAAGCTTGACAACCTTGGAGTTGATTTGGGTTTTTTTATTTATGCAAGTTTACATCTTTTTCATCATCTTGTTGTTGGTATAATCCTCTCTACTCTTGTTCTTTGTTAATTATTCAAGTTCGATTCTTTACTTAGTGTTTATTGTTCTTGTTCTTGTTCTTGATAATGGATGTTTGGTTTATGATGTTGTTTTCTCGTATTGTTGTTATGGTTAGTTTGATAATGAGTTAGTAGTCTCCTTGTGGGTTAGTAGGGGGATTAAGGGTAGATTATGGGTGATTAGGGTTTGATTAGGGGTAAAGGGTGAATCTTTGTTGTTAGTCACATATTGGGCACACTATGTGTTTGTTGAAATGCTTGTTTGAGTTGTAGTGGCCATGCTTCTCATGCTAGTCTTCCTCTACTCATTGTTTGTCTAGTATGTGATTATGTTGAGAATAGTCTTAGACATAAGAGTGTGGACTAGGGTTTAGACGCGAGAGCGCGAACCCACCTTGACATCGGTCTAAGTAGCGAGAGCCCGGACCGACTCTAGCAATTAGGAGACACCTACACCCTTGACCACCCCAATTACCCTACTACACTTATGAACCCGACCTAACCCACTTCTTTTCATATTTGATTTCATCTTCTTAGTTAGTCATCATTTATCTAGTTCATTGTCTAGTTTGTATTTAGTTATTTCATTTAGCCTTGTTATAGCTAATTTGTTATTAGTCTTGTTCACTCCTCTTCTCCTATCCTAGTTTGTCAATCATCATTTCTTTGTGTTTGTTTGTGACTTAGTCTCGTTTTTTGGCCGACCTAGTCTAGACCTTACTATACCGTCTCCGTGGATATCGACCCTACTTGCCCTAGCTACCCACTAGGAATAGTCGGTTAAATATTGATCGGCGGGATCCACGGCAAATCCCACCATCAATTTGGCGCCGTTGCCGGGGACGGTGCATTGTTTAGACTTAGTTTGCTTATAGCTAGACTTAGTTACCCTTCTTTTTGTTCTTCTATCATCTCTTGTGCATATTCTCTAGATTTTTCTTGTTTCATTAGTTTTATTTCTCCCTCTTTTCTCTTTGTCTTTCGATTGTGCTTGTTTATTGTCGTTGCCTAGTGCCCGAAAAGCACTAGGTGTTCTCACGTTTGCTCAAGTGCGTAGTGTATGCCTAGGCGGGGAGGCGACTTCTTTCTCTTTAATCCAGAGCCGGAAAGACTTTTTCGAGCCTTTCTCCAACGGACGATTAACCGGGTTAGAATCTCTCAACCAAGCGCAAGCAATACTCATCAAGAGCAAGCTCAAGGAAGCGATTTTGAGGAAGCATCTCGAGAGACGGCCGAAGGGAATTTCACCAATCCCTTTGGATATTTTAGTCCTAGTTCCCCCTCTACATCTACATCAACTCCATCTTTACCACCATCTCCCTTACATCCAATTATGCCGAAGTTTTCGTCTCACTCTACATTTACGGAAGATGTCTTGCCGGGACCGAATGCTCTACCGGCCGCTTATGCCGGAAATTTTGTGGCCAAGACTCAATTCATCCAACTTGTGGAGAGAAACCAATTTAGTGGTTTGCCCACCGAAGACCCGTACCAACACATGGAGATTTTCTCCGATTATTGTGACGCTATTTCTCAAACCGGGGTTACACAAGATCAAATCCGTTGGGTATTATTTCCATTCTCATTAATTGGAAAAGCGAAGCAATGGATCAAGAGTCTCGATAGGGCAACCATGGGCATCGATACTTGGAAGAAACTTGCATTGGCATTCTACCAAAAGTTCTACCCTCCGGAGAAGACTAATTTGCTAAGGGCCTCCATCACCGGTTTCCAACAACGGGATGAAGAGAGCCTTTATGAAGCTTGGGAGAGGTTTAAATCTTTGGTTAGATCGTGCCCCCACCATGGACTTTCACAATGGTTTTTGGTCTAACAATTTTGGAACGGTCTTTATGAGGACTCAAGAACTATACTCAATATGGGCTCCAATGCTAGGTTCACCGAGGTCGATGATGACCAAACATGGGCAAGAATCAAAGTGATGGCGGTTCATAATTCTCAATACTCAAGGCCTAGGAAGGCAAATCGAGGAGGTAGGCACGAGGTTGATGCAATTACTCAATTAAGCATTGACCTTGGAGCTCAATTGAAAACACACATGGAGACCATTGACAAGAAGCTCCAAGGCCACCTCAATCAAGTTCAAAGCATTAGTTCCTCCCACCAACACTCAATTCAAGAAGTGAATGCTTTGGGATTTGCGCCTCCTTTGCCTTATTATGGGATGTGTGATACTTGTGGAATCGTTGGTCATGATCCTATGCATTTTCAAGGAAGTATTGAGCAAGTGAACGCCTTTCAAGCATTCAAGCAAGGTGCCTCCTATTCCAACCAATACCAAGCCTCCAATCAAGTCCCTCAACAACAAGCTATGCAACCTCGTCCCTATGTTCCACCTCCCTTAAGGGACAACAATCAAGGTTATCAAGGTTATGTGGGTAACCCAAGGCCCTTCAACAATTTCAAGCAAAATAACCAAGGTACCTTCCACAACAACAATCAAGGGTTCCAACAAGGGAACTTCAATCAAGGTGGTTTCCAAGGAAACCAAAACTTCCAAGGACAACAAAATTACAACCATGGCAATAATCAAGGCAATTCTCATGGGTTCCAAGGGAACCGTCAACAGCAAGCAACTCAAAGTCAACAACAACAAAGCAAGCCTAGGAGCCGATCTCCTACTCATGACTATGACATTCCTCTAGCCATCACCGATACTGCGCATAATCCACAATCTCCACCTCGAGATTTCAACATTCAAAAGACTATAGTGGATATGCATAAAAATCAAATGGAGATGTCAAAAAACCAACAAGAGTTCTATGCTTTTATTCAAAGGGACAACATGGCAAGAGACGCTCATACGAAGATGCTTGAGACCAAATAGCTCAACTTGCTTCGGGTAGCTCTTCAAGGCAAAAGGGGCTATTACCTCCTCAAGGAGAAACACCGAAATTTGAGCATGTAAATGCTATTACCACGAGGAGAGGTACATCTTATAACCCTCCCTCACCCCCTAATGAGCAAGAACCAACAAGAGAAGTTGTGCCTCCAATTCAAGAAGACCAAAGCTTAGGAACTCCTATAGAGGAGCAAGTCTTATGGGAGATTGAGAAACCCCAAGAAGACGAGCTTCCCCCACTTCAAGGAAAAGACAAGGGTAAAAGGAAAGTGTCATTTGAAGATTCCACCCCTATTGAGCAAAACAAGATCCAAATCAAGTTGCCTTTCCCAACAAGGCAAATGAAGACCAAGGTGGATAGCCAATATGACAAGTTCCTTAATATTGTGAAGAAGTTGGATGTGAGTGTCCCATTTACCGAGCTACTTACCCAAATCCCGGCATATGGACGATTCATGCGAGAAATCCTAGCTAGGAAGAGATCCATTGACAAGGAAGAGACTATTGCGTTCACAAGGGTGGTGAGCGAGCTTATTCAAGGTTCTACGCTTCCAAAGTTGAAGGATCCGGGTAGTTTCTCAATCCCTTGCACCATAGGCAATTACAAGATCGAGAGGGCATTATGTGATTTGGGTGCGAGTGTGAGCATCATTCCTTATTCTATTTGTTGCCGACTTGGGATGAAGGAGCTTAAAAGTACTTCCATTACACTCCAAATGGCCGATAGTTCATTCAACCGACCATTGGGGATGCTAGAGGACGTGCCGATACGGATCGAGAAATTCTTCATTCCGGTGGATTTCATCGTGCTCGATATGCCGGAAGATGCCAACACTCCCATTATCCTTGGGCGCCCATTTCTACACACCGCCGGTGCTATGATCGATGTGAAGAATGGTAGGATCACCTTTGAGTTAGGCGAAGAAAAGCTAGTGTTTGACCTCCAAGGCAACACTTCGCCTACTAATGATGAGTCTTGCAATATGATCCACGCCACGAAAGACATTGATCTAGGGGTTGAGTTGGGACAAAGCTTGAAGAAGAACTCTTGTGAACTTGAGGATGATGACTCCGAGATTGGAGAGGATGAGTGCCCATATCATGGGTTTGATGACAAGTTGAAAGGCAAGAAGGAAGATGAGCCTCCCTTGGGGCCGCAAGAGGACAAGTGGACGTTTGGGTATATCCCGAAGGATCAAAAGTATAAGTTCAAGCCATTGAACTTACAAGATCGGGATGCCCCGGGGACGTCAAGACAAGGTCATGGAGAACCTTGGGATGTGGACGGTTATATCTCGAGCTTGATTGAAGACTTTGCTAGGGCCTTCGACTTGTTTCTTCGTGCCCTTGATGGAGATGGAATGGGTTGTAGTATTGTTGAAAAAGATTGAAGATTGCACCACCTTGGTTTGACGGAGTTCCACAAGAACCGTCTCTTTGTATATATCTCTATCTCTTGTAATCTCTTTTAGTTTTGTGAAATTCTTGATTATTTGGATTGTTGATGAGCAAGTGAGGGAGGGAATTTGATGTTGTGTTTGAGCTTTGTTTATTAGGTGAAGTGAAGGTGATTCCTAGGGAGGAGTGGTCATTGTTTGAGCTTGGATCGTGTGAAGGGGAGTCGGTTTTTGAAGCTTGGAACGAGCTTTTGGGAGCTATAGAGAGTTAGGAGACTCTTCCCGGCCGAGAAGAGGTCATCCCGACCGGGAAGGATGAGCCATCCCGACCGGGAAGGGTGTCATCCCGTCCGGGATGAGTGTGACAAAAGATGGGTCTACTGGAGTGCCATCCCGACCGGGACGAAGGCTTCCCGACCGGGACCACCCATCCCGTCCGGGATGGACCCCCTGTTCCTCCTTTGGCCTTTTCTTCGTCGTTTGAGCCCACCCTACCACTCTATACCCTCTCCCAACCTCCCTACATGTCCTTCCTCTCATAATATGACCCCTACACCCCACATACACATTTTCACCTCACTTCTTCTTCACTTTACACCGACTTTCACATCAAAACCCACCTCATTATACCTTTGTGCTCCAACCATGGATCCGTATCGCGATTGGGGAGGAATTGCAACGACGACGACTAGCTACGTGCCGATATTGACTTATGAGACGATGGAGCGAGTGAGTTGCTAACCGTATGGTACGACAACTATCCTCTCTTTTCCGTTTTTTATAGCTTGTTTGCCCTTGTTTTTTCCCCTCCTCTTATACACTTTTGTGTCATGGTGGCCCTCGGGGCCTTGGTATTTGTTGTTCCCGACTCTCGATGACGTGACTACATCGAGAGTCATTTGAAAAATCCAAATTTTACAAGATTTTCACCCTTTTTGGTAGAAGTTAGTCGGATTTGGGCGGAATCAGGGCTAGGTGACTTGATTCCACCTAGTCCTCCCCTCCCATTTTCCTTTTATTTCTTTCTTTTTATTTCTTCCCTCTTACCATATCTTTTCTTGTCTCGGCCCACGGTGACTTGACTACACCCCGGCCGGACACTTTCTACCCTTTTCTCCACTTTTTGATTTTTAGCTTTATTTTCATAGTTTCTTTTCTTTTGTGCTCCCATGCACTACAGTCGAGCATGAGGACATTGCTCGGCTTAAGTGTGGGGGAGCGATATTCTATCGTAGTTAGTTTTATTTTCGTAGTTTTTCGAAAAATCTTTAAAAAATCCTACAAATTTGAAATTTTTTCACAAAAATCAAAAAGATTTTCCTTTTGTGTGTTTTTCTTTTTACGTCGTTGTATCGTATATGTGTTTTGTTGTGTGTGTTTTGCCTCCCTTTTTCCTCTTAGGTCGCCTAATCGCCTCTAACTTTGGAAAGCTTTCAAGACATCCGGTAACACCTTTTATCCCTTTTTCCTCTTTACCTCTTGTGATGTTCGGAGGAGATTTGTGATGTTGTGTGCTCGGGAGGAGCTTTGTAAAGTTTGGTGTTCGTTTGTGGCTTGTTTGGAAGCTCGGGGTGGTGTTTGTGTTGTTTATGTGTTTGTTTTGTTTTTGTTTTGTGGCCTTTTCTCTCTTTTTCTTTTGTTTTCGTCGCGTCTTTGTTGTGTGTTGTGTAGTTGTGTCTTGTGTGTAAATAGGTTTTTGAAAACCCGGTTTAGAGGCTAGTGTGCGAGTGTTTACTTTCCCTTCCTAGTGGTATAAATCGAGTCTTGGACTTTAGTCTAGTAGAATGACCCTAAATCAATGATTTCGTTGGTCCTTTACCTTGAGTCCACCTAGATTACTAGGGATTTACTACGGGATTTGCATTTTGACCATTTTGACCACCCACGGTGTGAAAAGGCCTTGGTTGCCGAGTCCCCTCCCTTAGGTGACCACGTTCGGAATTGTTTGACTAGTCCATGTTTTCCCCTTTTTTGTGGGTTTGAAGGGAAGGACGCTCCCCGACTTTCCCATTTCCCTACCTCCTACACATTTCCACACAATAAAGTTGCAATATGTTGAAGTCTCTCTTTCTTAATTGCCAAGAAATGCCTATCAATCAAATCAAGCCAAAAAGGGCAAAGAAAAGAAAAAGAAAGAAAAAAAAAGAAAGAAAAGATTGAAGAAAAAGAAAAGGCACAAAAAGAAAGCCAAAAAGAAAAATAGAAAAGAAGAAAAAGAAATGGCATGACAACACACAAAGCAAAAATGCAAAAGAAAAGAGAAAATGCCAAAAGAAAAGCGTCTCACAAAAAGAACCTAACCCCACAAAAATAAGCCTTTTTCCGACTTGTGCCGTGAAGAGCCTGCCAAAGGACCGAGTCCCTAGGAAGGATGATAGCGGCAAAGGTCGGTCTTCCCTCACTTTGCAATTATTTCCACCTTTTTACTTGGACTAGTTAGGCGGTTTTAGACAAGGGACGACCCTCTTGGCTCATCGCTAAAGGGGGCGGGTCTTCACTTACCTACAGTGTCAACTAACACCGTTGTTCATCACTTTCCATCCCGCCGATCGTCCCGTAGTACGTTCTTAGAAAGTTAGGAGGACCTAGGTAAGTTACCAACGTTTTTGTTGCTTTATCGTCATACTATTAGGGTTTAGTTCATCTTGGTTTGTGTTATTAGTTTGGGAACGTTGTCACTTGCCTTGAGTCCTTAACCGGTGATTCATTCACCGCTTTTTAGAGGGAAGCGGTATTTATTTCTCTTTGGGTGCAACCATTTGCTTGTTTGTTTGTGTGCTTATTGTTTTTGTGTTTTTTTTGTGTCCGGTTGCATCCACAGTTTTGTCGTAAGACCCCACTTGCCTTGCGGAGTGCACTTTTCCTCTAGGTGTACTTGCGTGAGTTGAAAGGGCGTAGGGTGCGCTAATACCCACTCGGCTAGCTTAGTAGTTAGTATGTGCTTACTCGAGGGCGAGTAAGGGTTAAGTGTGGTGGAGTTGATAAGTGTAGTTTGTAGTGCCTATTTTGCTGTGTTTTGGTCCCAATTTCCTTGCGGAATCGCTCCTTGGGAGCGGTTCATGGGCTACTTATGCTTCCTCTAGCTCGTTTCAGGTTCCCGAGACCATTCATGAAGAGTTGGAGCGATTCCGACTCAATACATACACTTTTCGGAGCCAACAAAGCGAAGGAACGATCACTCGATACCTTGGATTCGACCCCGAGACCTTGGGACCCGAGCCCCTTAGACTCGATCCCGAGACCCGAGAGTCGATGAGAAGTCCATGTGAAGCAAGGAGGAACCTTAAAGATCGTATTGGAGGCCTACAAGACTCATCCCCGACGGGTATGGCCTCATCCCGTCCGGGATGAAGTGCACAAAAGAGGGGTGTTCTGTTCTGGGTCCTTCCCGGTCAGGACCATCCCTTCCCGGTCGGGACAATTCCCTTCCCGGTCGGGACCGGTCCTTTCCGGTCGGGACCATGGAGCTGTAGCCGCGTGACTTCTCTTCTTCCTCCTTCATTCTTGTAACCCTATAAATACTCCTCCTTTGTAATGTTTAAGCACACTACTTTACCCTAGATTATTTTAGGCCTCCATTAAGCATTCAAACCCTAGATTAGTGTTCCTCACATTAGTTTTAATCTCTCTTTAATCCTTAGTTAATCTAGTTTTGTAAATCTTGTATTAAGAGGATACTTGAAGATTCATCCAAGCTTGACAACCTTGGAGTTGATTTGGGTTTCTTATTTATGCAAGTTTACATCTTTTTCATCATCTTGTTGTTGGTATAATCCTCTCTACTCTTGTTCTTTGTTATTTATTCAAGTTTGATTCTTTACTTGGTGTTTATTGTTATTGTTCTTGTTCTTGATAATGGATGTTTGGTTTATGATGTTGTTTTCTCTTATTGTTGTTATGGTTAGTTTGATAATGAGTGAGTAGTCTCCTTGTGGGTTAGTAGGGGGATTAAGGGTAGATTATGGGTGATTTGGGTTTGATTAGGGGTAAAGGGTGAATCTTTGTTGTTAGTCACATATTGGGCACAATATGTGTTTGTTGAAATGCTTGTTTGAGTTGTAGTGGCCATGCTTCTCATGCTAGTCTTCCTCTACTCATTGTTTGTCTAGTATGTGATTATGTTGAGAATAGTCTTAGACATAAGAGTGTGGACTAGGGTTTAGATGCGAGAGCACGAACCCACCTTGACATCGGTCTAAGTAGCGAGAGCCCGGACCGACTCTAGTAATTAGGAGACACCTACACCCTTGACCACCCCAATTACCCTACTACACTTATGAACCCGACCTAACCCACTTCTTTTCATATTTGATTTCATCTTCTTAGTTAGTCATCATTTCTCTAGTTCATTGTCTAGTTTGTATTTAGTTATTTCATTTAGCCTTGTTATAGCTAATTTGTTATTAGTCTTGTTCACTCCTCTTCTCCTATCCTAGTTTGTCAATCATCATTTCTTTGTGTTTGTTTGTGACTTAGTCTCGTTTTTTGGCCGACCTAGTCTAGACCTCACTATACCGTCTCCGTGGATATCGACCCTACTTGCCCTAGCTACCCACTAGGAATAGTCGGTTAAATATTGATCGGCGGGATCCACAGCAAATCCCACCATCAGTTTCTCTTTTTATGGGAGTTTCATCCCTTATTTCAAGGTTTTTGTCCTTTTGGTCAAGGTTTCGGTCCCTTACGTTGTTATGGGGCTTAGTTTTATTATTATTGACAAGGGTAGTTTGTTGATGGTTCGTCGCACGTCTATTCAATGTCTACAAGTAATTTGTCAACGATCTTTGAGGCCAATAGAAGGTAAGTTTTCTCAAGTTCTGAATCAAACGAAGGATCTCCTCAACAAAAGCTGCAAAAAGATAGCGATACGAGGTCATGCCGAATTGTCAGATCATGTCTTGAGATCCTTAGTTTATAAGAGAAATTACTTTCTTTGGTTTTTATTGGATTTGATTGCAATTATAGGTATTCGTTGTAAGTGCCGTTTGGCGTTCGATTAATGAATTATTCTTCTCGCTAAAAAAAAAAAAGGAAAATTACTTAATTTTACCATGCATAAAGCTGAATACTAGAATTGAATAATTGTTATTCTTGTACTAGTCATAACCAAGGACATTGATTCTGTTTCATGTATGGGCATGAAAAGTTTTCATAAAAGTAGAACAATTGTTGCTCTATACCTTGCATGAATATAAGATACAATAAGGTTAACATGATTGTTGGACTCTACATTCCTAGTAGTGAATGCTTTTATTTGTAACATAACGACCAAAAGATTCTGTCCCTCGACACGAGTTTTACCTATTATGAATTGTCCTTGATCCATGAAACAAGAAACATAAGAATAAGTTTTATAATGATGAAATTATTAACCTTATTGATAAGGATCAACTGAGGTGAATGGATCTTGTTTAGATGGATAAATGACATTAGAAGTAACTCCTATTAATTGTAGTGGGAGGTTACTTAGTGTGGACATGACATAGGTCCACCCCGACGCGGCGAAGCGCGGGTTTTGGGGAGGCGATAGAATTTCCATATGAGATGGATCGAATAGAATTTTAAATCGAAGTAGGAGTCGCCACCGAATTTTATGGTTATTCGGAACCGTTCGAACCCACTCTATGTCGTAGTGGGCCATACTTAAAGCCTGGCCCATTTCCGATGTCAGAGTTTATTGGGTTCGTCCCTTAGCATATCGATACCGATGCCGACTGGGCGGTTAATCGTATATTGAATGACTCTCGTTGCCAATGGATTCGGACATCCGGAAACCATGGTTCTGAGTAAGGGGTGAGGGTACGTGTTGGGAAGTTCAGCGAGAACACCCAACCCCGCCCGCACTTAGCGGCCTTTACTAAGATATCGTTCGATTTTGGTGTACACGCGTTAGTTCGACGATGAAATGATATGCAGAGATTATTTTCCTAAGACATGTGAGGAAAAATAAATAAATGGGTTGCTAAGTCGTTTAATGCATGTTAAACTACTAACGTCAAAGTTATTTTAGCATGTGAGTTCGTTTTAGTCTAATAAAACGATAAAAAGAATATGAGAGAATAATTTGCTACAAACACGAGAAAACGGGTTAGTAACGATTTACTAATAATAAGAAATAAATATATGAAATCGAGGAAAAATAAGAATTAATCGAAATCTGAAAAATGTTGTTTAAAACGTTGTTTTGTATAAAAACGATGTTCGAGAAAAAATAATAAAAAAAAAAAGATGGGTCTCGGCCGAGAGCCGCGCGACTCGCCCGAGACCAATGCAGGTCGCGTGGTGGCCTGAAATCGACAACGTTTTTCGGAAAATTTTGATTAAATCGCGTACTAATATCGCATAATTCGTACTCGACTTAATATTCTCGATATTCGTTATATTCGATAGTTGATTATCAAATATTTAGAATAGTTTTAGAAAAGATGTAAATTTAGAAATCGTTTCGTAAAATAATAAAAATAAACGAACGAAAACTTAAAAAAAATAGAATCGGGTCAGACTCGGGCGCGAGTCGCCTGGACCGGGCGCGACTCGCACGCGAGTCTGTCCGTTTTTTTTTATTATTTTTTTTTCGAAAATCGTTATAAATCGCGTACAAATATAGATTAATTTATACCCGGTTTATATTTTCGATATTCGTCGTATTCGATATTCGATTATGAAATCGATATCGAATATTTGGAATGACTTTAGAAAAAGCTTTTGAAAAAGTTTGTTTTGAACGAAAAATAAAAAAAAAGAATTTTGGACGAAAAGTTGTAAAAAGATGTAACGATTCCGTCGAAAACTTAATATAATTCTTGTAAATACGATATTCGATTATATAGAATCGATATCATATTTTAAGAATATTCGATACATGAAGATAGTTTTAATAATATCGATATTAGAAAAGAAAGACCGACGCAAGACCTATAATAAAAACGAGACGAAGAAGAGAGAAAAGGGAAGAGACGGGTTTGATTTACACCCTCAACCTACATGCTTTGTGTTCTCGGTATAAGGCTCGTCGGACGGTGGCTTAGACACGGGAGCGTCGAGATGATGTGGGTGAGTTAAGGTGTATCGGTTTGGGTGGTTTGTATGTATGTGTGACGTGGGGAATTGGCCGGTTTGGACAGGATCGATTTCGTCGGTTTTTTGGAATTACTTCGGGATTACGTCGGGATTTTGGATGTTGATCTTCTCGGTATTTTTGGTGTGATTTCTGGTTAATTTTCTGTGTGTTTTGAGGTTGAAGGGAGGGTCCTATTTATAGGAACCGAGGTGGTCTTGTTTGTGTGACAAGAAACACCGGTTTGGATAGGAAATACGAGAGTTCGTGAGGGAATAAACTTCTCGTTTCTTAATGAAGAAGCCAAAAACTCGGCTGGCTGGGGTGATATCTCGGCTGTTTCAGCCGAGTATCTGAGCTCGGGTGGTATTTCGTTTTGGTTTCCGGATAGAATTCCTACTTGAGATCGAATTCTATCCTTGAACAGATTTGTTTAATATTTGTGAAGGCTGATTTTTTGGTGTTTGAGTCCGAATCAACCGTGTAGTGTCACGGCCAGCTCGTGTGACTCGGGAAAAAATATCTTTGACCGGGTTTGACTCGGTCGCTAAAAGACGATTTTACCCCTGGTGACGGTTTCGACCCAAATTAGTGTTATTTGACTCGAAACGACCCACTGGGCCTGGATTTGAGGTCCGTTTTGTGAGATTTGTACTCCTTAAAATGTCTAACCCAAATGTCCATGATTACAAGCCCATATCCGAGTCTATCAAAGCATGTTTACGTCCTATCATCATCGGGTGTTTGGCGGGAACTACTATAGACACCTAGCGGTCAAAATGTGGGTGTCTACAGAGCCCCCACTCTGACTGAGGCTTGGACAAGGCAAAAGTCAGAGTAGCTACCAGGTCAATCAAGGATTAAAACCTGGCAGCCTTCCGATCGGGTCGTTTAGGGTCCATTAGATCTGCGTAAAGGGCTCGCCAGCCATGGAATAGGAATCATACCTGAATTGATGCTGATAATGTCGCGGGAGCTTGCCTAGGAAGCTACGGGTATATCCGTTTGCAGATATATCCTGTCTTAGAATTGCGCGGAAGCTTGCATGAGCTTTTCCACTGGGGAACTTAGAATTTTTGGGAGTCTTGAGTGTACCTGTATGCTGACATAATTTGTATGTAACATTTAGGCGAAACACTGACTCGTGCTGGGGAAAAAGACGATTTTCCGAAAATTTTGAAAATAAAAAGCTGAATTTTTTTTTGAAAAGTTTGGAAATAAGGATGCTTGGGATGATTTTGATTCCTAATCGGATTCTGACACGGATTCCTAGGATTTCCTTGTATGCCTAGGCGAAGGAGGAAAATTGGTAAAATCCTATTCCTGCGATGACTAGGAAGAGGGATATTCTCTATTATAAATAGAGAGCTTTGGCTCCTTTATTTTTCATATTCCCACCCAAATCCTTTCTTTTATCTCAAAATCCCTTAGACTTTTTAGGATAAAATAAAAGAAACTATTCTTGCGATGGGTATTGACCATTTGACCGCAATGCTTCATGCGTGGGCCCAGGATTTTCCAGATGAAGATAGAGTCCAGTTAACTCAAATGGGAATTGTGGCTTTATTCCCACTTCAGCGACTTAGGGTAGATTCACACTTTCTTGATGCTTGTTTATCCTTTTGGGATACTACCTTTCATGTTTTTGCATTTCCTCGAGGAGAAATATGTCCTCTTCCTAAAGAGATAGCAGCTATTGGAGGGTGGTGCCCTAATGCTCGTCCTGCTATTCCTCCATTTTATCCCGATCCAAGGAGGAGGCTAAGGGATTTTTTAGGGTTGTCACATGCTGAGACAGCCCGTATGGTGAAAGGAAATTCAGTTTCCTTATTTGACTTGGCTGATAAATTTATGAACCCAGTGGGTGAAAGAATAACTTCTACCCATAGGCGTAGGGCCTTTGCCTTTTGTATGCTGCATAGGTACGCCTTCGAAGGTCGAATGGATGCTGACTCATGCTTAGGTGAGATCAGGCTGATTAGCATAGTTGATCAGATGGAGACAGGTCACAGCCCAGCTTGGCTGATAACTGGGGAGATTATTATGGGTCTTGACGCTAGGAGGCTTGAACCAAATCAACAATTGACAGGGAGCATCCGTCTTTTGCAGGTATTTAATCTTTTTCCTCGAATAATTGCCCGATTTTCCTGATTTTTTTACGGTAATCCGGAATTTCCCGGTTTTTTTCCGAAATCTTCAATTTTCCGGTTTTTTTCGAATTTTTGATTTTGCCGGATTTTTTGAATTTTTACGAAAATTCTTAATTTTCCGATTTTTCGAATTTTCTTGATTTTTCGAAAGTTTTTGACTTTTCGAAAATTTTGCAGACCTGGTTATTCGAGCGTCTGTCGATTATGGAGCCCCCGGTGAATATACCCAAATATCGGAGCAATCAGATTGGTTCAAGGTCTCGCCGAATAAGACCAAGTCATCCCGTAACTCAAAAATTTTGGGATGAAGAGCTAACATTTCATGGTGGGCCTTTGATCCGGTGGAACGTCATTTGGTGGTTCCTTTCAAGGCTGACGGGATTAGCTAGAAGAGACAAAGCCTGTTACCTGGTGATTTTGTCTTTGGACTGGACTGTCCATATTTATCCGGACCGTATCTTAAGACAGTTCGGTTCGTTTCAGGAGATCCCTGAGACTGAGGCAATAATTAGCGTTTCGATCCAATTGACGGACGCTATGTGTGACACGTGGCTACAGCGCTGGTTCACTCGTGTCATATGGACTATACCTCGCCCTTGTCAAACCGCTTGGGTTTCTGAATCATATCGAAGATGGACTTCTGAAGAATCCCAGGAGGCCCGTAAAGCTTTGAAAACCGAAGAAGCTCTTGATTTGGCCCGCCGAGAATCGGCCAAAAATAATAGGCGGTTCTTCGAGGAGACTCCCATTACCTTTCCTGAATCTGGGTCGGATTCCAAGTCAAAACCTAAGACTCAGACTAATGAGACTGGTGCTAGTGATTTGGAGGGAAGACTCGGACCGAGGACGGCGGTCCGAGATAGGCTAGGCCCGCGTGATAACGAGGTGACCGGGGAGTCGAGTTTGAAGAAACGAGCCCGGGCTAAGGAGGTTCCCTTGGTGATTAGGGAGCGTTCACCTCCACCTCGACGCCGATGGACCGAAAAGGAGGCTAAGGGCAAAGGAAAGGGAAAAATGCCCTAGTTCATATTATTTAAGTATTAATACTATTTAATTTGTGATGATGTTTTTTTTTTGATTTTTTTTTGTAATTTTATTATTATCTATTTTTTTGGAATAAAGAAAGGTTTATTAAAGAACCGTTCCTGTTTTTTCGATTGCAGTGGTTGTGCCCTTTTGAGGGGCTGCCTACGTATCCATAATAAATGGAATCAAACCAAACGTAGTTCAGACTAAATTAATTTGCAATTTCGAAGTACATCAAGACTATTGGTTTAAGATGTTTGAAACAGTAAAATGAATAATTCTAGCTTTTGACTTGTCTTTAAAAGTTTGAAAATAAACTTTTGCAAATGACATTGAGAAAGGTGGGTTAAGGGTAATAGCGCTTCAGCTGGTCCAGGTTAGTTGGGTTGACAAACTCGTTCCCGTCCAGATCCGTTAGCATTACCGCTCCACCTGATAGAATCTTCTTTACCAGATATGGCCCAGCCCAGTTAGGTTTGAACTTTCCCCTTGGGTCCACTGGCAATAAAGCTCGAACCGATTTGAGGACCAAATCTCCTTCTTTGATGTTTCTGGGCCTCACCCTTTTGTTGAAAGCCCGTTGGATTCTCTTTTGATAGATTTGAATATTATTGAGGGCACGAGATCGTCGTTCGTCTAAGAGGACTAGCGAGTCATATCGTGCTCGAACCCAATCAGCTTCAGGTACTTGGCTTTCAAGTAGGATTCTGAGTGATGGTACTTCTAACTCAACAGGTTGGACTGCTTCCATGCCGTATGTAAGGTAATACGGTGTTGCCCCGGTCGCAGTACGAATCGAGGTTCGATATCCCCAAAGAGCGAATGGTATTTTGTCGGGCCAGTCTCGATAATTATCAGCCATCTTTTTGAGTATGGTGACAATTGTTTTATTAGCCGCTTCTACCGCTCCATTGGTTTGGGGTCGGTATGGTGAAGATATATGCCTTTGAATTTTGTATTTGGTCAGCAAGGCTGCTGTTTCGGCTTGAAAATGGGTCCCGTGGTCACTAATGAATTCGTGTGGGATCCCATACCGGCATATTATCTTATTTTGAATGAACTTGGCAACATGGCTAGCGTTGAGAATACGGTAGGATTCAGCTTCGACCCACTTGGTGAAATAGTCGATTGCTACCAAAATGAAGCAGTGTCCTCCGGTTCCCGAGGGGTTTATCTTTCCAATTATGTCGATTCCCCATGTTGAAAATGGCCATGGTGATGTCATGGTGTATAGCAAGGATGGTGGCATATGTTGTACATTGGCAAAAATTTGACAATTGTGGCAATGTCTTACATATTGTTGACAATCGGTTTCCATGCTATTCCAGTAGTAGCCGAGCCTCATGATCTTCCGGACCAGCATCTGGGCGTTCATGTGTGGACCGCATTCGCCATCATGGACTTCAGCCATAACTTTTTCGGCGTTGGTTTTGTCGACACATCGAAGGAGAGCCCCCTGTGCTGTCTTTTTGTAGAGTTGCCCATCGTCGGTGCGGATGAACTGGGTTGCCAGTCTTCGCAGGGCCTTTTTGGCTCGGTTGTCAGCTCCGGGTGGATATTCCCCGGTTGCTAGGTATGTCAGTACAGCTTGATACCACGGCTCGGGATCGGGTATCTCGACTTCCTCGATGTCGTGGATATATGCTGGCTCGGACCGTCTTTCGACACAGATCGGCATACTGGTCATATGATCGGGAATGTTTAGCAAAGATGCCAGTTTTGAGAGTGCATCTGCGAACTGGTTTTCTTCCCGAGGTAGGTATATGTATTCTACTCTGTGGAATTGCTTCTCAAGATCCCGTACTCGTGCTTGGTAGGCCACGAGATTAGCATTTCGAGTTTTCCATTTTTGAAGCGCTTGATTAATGACCAGAGATGAATCACCGTGTACTCGGAGGTTTGTGACCCCTAAGTCGGCGGCGGCTTGTAGCCCGTGGATACATGCTTCATACTTAGAGGCGTTGTTAGTGACGTCAAAGTCTAGCTTGATGGATACGGGAGTATGTTCCCCTTTTGGTGAGATTAGGAGGATCCCGACTCCAAATCCTCGGAAATTGGATGCCCCGTCAAAGTACAAGTCCCATGCTTCGGTATCAGTGTGGAAAATGTCTTCGTCTGGGAAGGACCAAGTGTCGATGTGTCCTTCCTCGGTTATGGGACTGTCAGCGAGAAATTCGGCTACTACTCGTCCTTTAATGGCTTTTAGTGGTACGAATTTTAGGTCGAATTCTGCCAACATCAGGGTCCATCTTGATATTCTGCCGTTGAGGATGGGTTTCTCGAAGAGGTATTTGATTGGATCCATTCTGGATAATACCTGTACCTCGTAGCTGAGCATGTAATGCCGGAGCTTCTTAGTGGCCCAGACCAAGGCTAAACATGTCTTTTCGAGCATGGTGTACTCGTACTCTAAAAACTTCTTGCTGATGTAGTATATGGCTCGTTCTTCGGAATTGACCGTTTGAGCTAACATAGCCCCCATGGCTGTCTCTGTCGTAGTTAGGTATAGCGACAAAGGCAAGCCGTGCTGAGGTGGCATTAGGACCGGTGGTGAGGCCAAAATTTCCTTGATTTTATCAAAGGCTGCTTGACATTTGTCATCCCATAGTAACCGTTTTCCTATTTTCAGCTTCTTGAAGATCGGTTCACACACCATGGTTAGCTTTGAGATGAATCTGCTAATGTATTGGACTTTTCCGAGAAACCCTCTTATCTCTTTTTCGGTTTTAGGGGGCTGCATCTCGGTGATGGCCTTGATTTTGGCTGGATCGACTTCTATACCTCGTTGGCTGACGATATGACCCAGTAATTTACCAGATGTTACCCCGAAACTGCATTTCTGAGGGTTTAGCCTCATGTTGTATTTGCGTAATCGGGTGAAGAACTTTCTCAGGGCGGTGATGTGGCCGTTCCTGTCTTTGGATTTGATGATCATGTCGTCCACATAGACTTCCCCTTCCTTATGCATCATGTCATGCAATAGAGTCGTGGCGGTTCGTTGGTAGGTGGCCCCGACATTGATGAGACCAAATGGCATAACTGTATAGCAATAAGTACCCCAAGGTGTGATGAAGGTGGTCTTGTCCATATCTTCTTCTGCCATTTTTATCTGATTGTACCCTGCATACCCGTCCATAAATGATAGAAGAGCATGATCTGCTGTGTTGTCCACCAGTATATCGATGTGTGGCAACGGGAAATCGTCTTTCGGGCTTGCTTTGTTAAGATCCCGAAAGTCTACACAGACTCGAACCTTACCATCCTTTTTAGGGACTGGTACTATGTTTGCAACACAATCTGGATACTCAGAGACTCGTATAAACCCAGCTTTGAATTGTTTGTCGACTTCCTCCTTGACTTTGAGGGACCATTCGGGCCTCATGCGTCGGAGTTTTTGTTTAACCGGCTTGAACCCTTCCTTGATCGGTATATGGTGCTCGGCTATTTCGCGATCAATCCCCGGCATGTCCTTGTAGGACCATGCGAAGACGTCTTTGAATTCTTGAAGGAGAACTATGAATTGTTGTTTCTCCTCGGGATCTAAGGATAGTCCTATCTTAAGCATCTGAGGCTCTAAGGTTGTTCCCACGTTGATGGATTCGGTGTCTTCGATTACCGGATTGCGGGATTCCCTTTGCTCTAGTTGCTCGATTAGATGTGGGGGTAAAGATACCTGTTCGTCGGGCTTCTCAATGTCATTGCACATAAAATTTTTGAAATTTTGAAAATGAGACAAGTCGTAAGCAGAACGGTTGTTATTATTGATCCTGAATTGAGAAAAGAGCTCGAAAAGAGCTGCCATCTGATCACTAGTCAGTGGCGGGATAGGTAGGGTGCCTGGGACAGACCCCGAGGCACCAGGAATGGCTAAAGGAAGAGGGGGAGTTACAGGAGTGACCCTAGCACCAGACTCACTAGACTCAATCTTAGACTCTGACTCGGACTCTGACTCAGACTCAGACTCAGATTCTGGCATCTCTCCTTCTCCTATGATCAGCTTGTAAGTTTTTCCTTGACTGTCAGTCCATTTGACAGTCTTCCTCCAAGCTCTGGTTCCGGACCCGACCTCCGAGATTAGCTTGGACGGATCAAAGGTGCGACTGCGGAGTATGAGGCTGACTAGCTCTTCCTTCGGCGTTGGAACTGCGAGTTCTTCTCCAAAAAGTAACCCTAGCGCGGGCTCGGCATTCTTAGCATCTTCGGATTGGATGAGAGCGAAGATGTCGTCTGGTATGTAGTTGCAGTCCTGGGCCAAGTGGGCCCCAGGGCGTGTGGGCCGATATAGGCCGGTCTGAGCAGTCTCGAATACTGGAGTGACGAAGGTGACCTTACTGGTTTCAGTCTGGCCCATGTTTTCTGGAGTTAGGGTGTAGCCCAAACCCGTTTGAGTCCTCCCATTGTCCAGAACTTCGAGAATTTTTCCTGCGGGGAGATCGGGCCTTGAGGTAACCCCTGGTAGAAAGCCCAGATTCTGTAACATTCGGTCTAGGGGGACGGTGAAATAAGGACGGAAGAGATGATCTTCTTCGATGGCCCCTATGAAATCGAATCCCCATAGATCGGTGCGGCCCGAGGTGTTGCAATTAGCCACAGTCATAGGTGTGGCTTCTATAGTGATGACGGTGTCACGCAAAGGCAGCTTGATTTTCCGATGCAAAGTGGAGGACACGGCCCTGGTTGCATGGATCCAAGGTCTTCCTAGAAGAAGGTTAAAGGAAGAAGTCACGTCGATCACTTGAAATTCCAGCTCTTTCTCTATCGGGCCGGTTATGATAGTGAGTTTGGTGGCCCCGGCTACTGACTTTGGACTTCCGTCAAAAGCCTGAATGGTTTGAGCTGTTGGAATATAGTCGGCCTCGGTGATGCCGAGGGCTTTGGCGGTCCTTAAGGGAAGGACGTTGACTGCTGACCCGTCGTCAATTAGGGTCATGGGTAGGTACTTTCCACGGCAGATAACTGTGATGTAGAGGGCCATGTTGTGGGCCGGCCCGAATGGTGGTAGATCAGCGTTGGAGAAGGTGATCAGTGGGCCTTCCTCTATGGATCTGCCTTTTAGGTGGGGTAGGACTGTGGCTACCATTTCGGCTGGAGTAGCCATAGAGTCGATTTTGACCTGATCGAGGGCCTTAGTGAGTGCCTCTCGATGTTCTTGGGAGCTAACTAGGAGTTGCCATATAGAGAGGTCAACTCGAGTTTTGCTTAGCTGCTTCACAAGAGCCTTTTCAGGAGTTGGTTCTTCCGGAGCGGACTCTACTTTAAGTGGTTCAGCAATGATGAGGGCTTGACTAGTGGCTAAGGCTTTGGACTTAACCTTCTGAATCTCCTCAGGTGTGATGGGGACAGCTTCCCCTTTGGTGAGGTAGACATCATCTTCGTCATCGCACCAGATCCCGTTTATTTGTGGGATAAATGGAGAAGTGAGGTGTGAACAATCCATTACTTCTCCGGAAAAGATGGCGTGAGTGGCCAACGGGTTGTCTTTGTTGTTGGGCTTACCCCCGGGTAAAGGGATTTTCCCGCTTTCAATGAGATCTTGGATAAGGTGCTTCAGTTTCCAACATTTCTCGGTATCGTGCCCCTTACCACGATGATAGTGACAGTAGGCCTGAAGGTTGTAGGCCTTAGAGCGACGTTCAACCGGGATATCAGGTGTTGGGCCTATCGGGGTGATCAGACCTTTTGATGATAACCTCTGTAGGGCGTTTTCATAGGTAGTGCCTATGTCGGTGAATACCCGGGGAGTAGTAGTCTTCTGGGATGAGGTATCGAGTGCGTTGACCTCGTCGAAAATGCTACGAGTGGCAGCAGTAGTAGCGGGCTTGCTCGTTGATGAACTGGCCCCTTGATATCCCTTAGTGGAGGCCTTAGTGAGGCTTTCCAGTCTTAAATCATCCTCGATTCTTGTTCCCATTTCAGTTAGGACCGCGAAGCTAGGTATGATGGCGTACCGAAGATGAACCCGGTAAGCTGGAAGTAGGTTCTTGACAAAGGCTTCAACCAGCACCTTTTCACTGGGCTTATCGACCATTTTGACGCTTTCAGCCCTCCAGCGTTGAAGGTATTTTGTGAATCCTTCCTTAGGTTCCTGGGCCATTACCTCCAGGGTGCGCATAGTGGTCTGGATTTCCGTATTGTCGGCGTAATTCCGAGCGAATTCCGTTGCCACGTCGTCCCAAGTTTTGTATTTCTTGGGGTCGAGCCGGTAGTACCAGGCTCTTGGGTGCTTCTCGAGAGAAGAAGCGAATAGATGCTTGAACATGTTGGACTTAACCCCTTTAAGGGCCATGAACTCCTTGAAAGCCCGGATATGGTGGACCGGATCTTCAGTACCCTCGAACATCGGCAAACCCGTCAGATTGAGGTTGGTGGGTAGTTCATCGGTCAGTGGGGTATAAATCCTAGCATTCTCCGTATGGATGGAGCTTTGGGTTGTCAAGTGGACCTGTTCTTGCAGTTTGAGGACTGCACTGGCCAATGCGGCTAGAGGCCCGTCATCGTCGATCGAAGCATTGGGGGTTCCCTGTTCTACGGCACTAACCCGAGTAATGATGGCGATCTGGTCTTCCCGCATTTTCCTTAGTTGGTCTTGGATTTGGGCCAACGAGGTGGTCAATTCATCTATGGCCTTTTGCGTCATGGCTCGAGTGTGGGGTGACCTGTCTGTAAGGGCACCGCGTAATCAGTATCTGACCCAGATCTTAGAATCAAAAGTACATCCCGAGCAAGAAAAAGACTAGACTAGAAAGAAGACCGGAGACTGACTTCTAAATGGATGACACGTGAGTGGTGGGCCTTCCTTAGGATTCGGCAGAGTGTGCCTAGTCCTGTTCGAAGGAAGGTCTACGTGAGGAATCCCCAGACTTGAGACTCGAGTGTGTAAACGGGCTTCCCTTTGTAGGAGTTAGTCCTACGAAGGTGGGCCGTGCCTTGACAAGTAAGGCGGACTGGGATGGGGTGGAAACCCGTGATATAAGATCGACGGAGTTTCGACGCTATAGACTCTAACTTATGACAAGACCCGACACTGCTAAATACGGGAAGTCCTAAGAAGAAGAGGATTTTGAAAAAGGGAACTTGAATTTGAAAACCGAGCAAAGTCGGATTGGAAAGCCCGATTTTTTTTTTGAAAACCGAGAAAAGGGTATCGGGCCGAGATTTCGGGCTTTTTTTTTTAAAAGGTTTGGACAGCATACCGGCTAAAAATAGGCTATTTTGAGTCAAAATCATAAGTCCTAAATTCGGCAGCTTTCCGGGTTTTGAAAAAGAATGGGTTTGTAAGTTTTTGAAAAAATGACGGTTTTTGAAAAGACCGAAAAGGATCAAGTAGCATGTAGTCATAGAATCAGTATAACGACGCCATGTATGCTCTTAATCTAAGTCTCGGTCGGTCTGATAGGGTCTATACCAACAACGATCGTTTTCTCGTACTGAGGACGGACTCCCTAAGCCGAGTTGGTCTTAGGACATGCCGCAAAGTCTAAACGAGTTCCGCCATCGAAGTCTTTAGTGCACCCAAGTGGGAATGCACCGTGGTATAGTGGGACGTCGGTCACAAGTAACCGGCCCGGGATAGAACGGGGTTATGCATGAACCATTGAACTAAAACGTGTACATTACTAATCGAACGATTTCTTTTCGAGTCTCACCCTGAGGATGCCGATGGTAAGTGACACATCAGTTAATCCCCAGCGGAGTCGCCAAATTGTGGACATGACATAGGTCCACCCCGACGCGGCGAAGCGCGGGTTTTGGGGAGGCGATAGAATTTCCATATGAGATGGATCGAATAGAATTTTAAATCGAAGTAGGAGTCGCCACCGAATTTTATGGTTATTCGGAACCGTTCGAACCCACTCTATGTCGTAGTGGGCCATACTTAAACCTGGCCCATTTCCGATGTCAGAGTTTATTGGGTTCGTCCCTTAGCATATCGATACCGATGCCGACTGGGCGGTTAATCGTATATTGAATGACTCTCGTTGCCAATGGATTCGGACATCCGGAAACCATGGTTCTGAGTAAGGGGTGAGGGTACGTGTTGGGAAGTTCAGCGAGAACACCCAACCCCGCCCGCACTTAGCGGCCTTTACTAAGATATCGTTCGATTTTGGTGTACACGCGTTAGTTCGACGATGAAATGATATGCAGAGATTATTTTCCTAAGACATGTGAGGAAAAATAAATAAATGGGTTGCTAAGTCGTTTAATGCATGTTAAACTACTAACGTCAAAGTTATTTTAGCATGTGAGTTCGTTTTAGTCTAATAAAACGATAAAAAGAATATGAGAGAATAATTTGCTACAAACACGAGAAAACGGGTTAGTAACGATTTACTAATAATAAGAAATAAATATATGAAATCGAGGAAAAATAAGAATTAATCGAAATCTGAAAAATGTTGTTTAAAACGTTGTTTTGTATAAAAACGATGTTCGAGAAAGAATAATAAAAAAAAAAGATGGGTCTCGGCCGAGAGCTGCGCGACTCGCCCGAGACCAATGCAGGTCGCGTGGTGGCCTGAAATCGACAACGTTTTTCGGAAAATTTTGATTAAATCGCGTACTAATATCGCATAATTCGTACTCGACTTAATATTCTCGATATTCGTTATATTCGATAGTTGATTATCAAATATTTAGAATAGTTTTAGAAAAGATGTAAATTTAGAAATCGTTTCGTAAAATAATAAAAATAAACGAACGAAAACTTAAAAAAAATAGAATCGGGTCAGACTCGGGCGCGAGTCGCCTGGACCGGGCGCGACTCGCACGCGAGTCTGTCCGTTTTTTATTATTATTTTTTTTTTCGAAAATCGTTATAAATCGCGTACAAATATAGATTAATTTATACCCGGTTTATATTTTCGATATTCGTCGTATTCGATATTCGATTATGAAATCGATATCGAATATTCGGAATGACTTTAGAAAAAGCTTTTGAAAAAGTTTGTTTTGAACGAAAAATAAAAAAAAGAATTTTGGACGAAAAGTTGTAAAAAGATGTAACGATTCCGTCGAAAACTTAATATAATTCTTGTAAATACGATATTCGATTATATAGAATCGATATCATATTTTAAGAATATTCGATACATGAAGATAGTTTTAATAATATCGATATTAGAAAAGAAAGACCGACGCAAGACCTATAATAAAAACGAGACGAAGAAGAGAGAAAAGGGAAGACACGGGTTTGATTTACACCCTCAACCTACATGCTTTGTGTTCTCGGTATAAGGCTCGTCGGACGGTGGCTTAGACACGGGAGCGTCGAGATGATGTGGGTGAGTTAAGGTGTATCGGTTTGGGTGGTTTGTATGTATGTGTGACGTGGGGAATTGGCCGGTTTGGACAGGATCGATTTCGTCGGTTTTTTGGAATTACTTCGGGATTACGTCGGGATTTTGGATGTTGATCTTCTCGGTATTTTTGGTGTGATTTCTGGTTAATTTTCTGTGTGTTTTGAGGTTGAAGGGAGGGTCCTATTTATAGGAACCGAGGTGGTCTTGTTTGTGTGACAAGAAACACCGGTTTGGATAGGAAATACGAGAGTTCGTGAGGGAATAAACTTCTCGTTTGTTAATGAAGAAGCCAAAAACTCGGCTGGCTGGGGTGATATCTCGGCTGTTTCAGCCGAGTATCTGAGCTCGGGTGGTATTTCGTTTTGGTTTCCGGATAGAATTCCTACTTGAGATCGAATTCTATCCTTGAACAGATTTGTTTAATATTTGTGAAGGCTGATTTTTTGGTGTTTGAGTCCGAATCAACCGTGTAGTGTCACGGCCAGCTCGTGTGACTCGGGAAAAAATATCTTTGACCGGGTTTGACTCGGTCGCTAAAAGACGATTTTACCCCTGATGACGGTTTCGACCCAAATTAGTGTTATTTGACTCGAAACGACCCACTGGGCCTGGATTTGAGGTCCGTTTTGTGAGATTTGTACTCCTTAAAATGTCTAACCCAAATGTCCATGATTACAAGCCCATATCCGAGTCTATCAAAGCATGTTTACGTCCTATCATCATCGGGTGTTTGGCGGGAACTACTATAGACACCTAGCGGTCAAAATGTGGGTGTCTACACTTAGACTTGTTAGATCACACATATACAGATACATGTGAGTTTAACTAGTGATGTTGCAAAATGGGTAACACGTATGGTTTTGTTCATTTGATGAAATTGGAACTGAATGCTTTGAATTGTTCAAGGAAATTCAGATGAAAGTGCATGATCAACTTGATAAGTTGGTACGAGTCGTTCGATATGATTGAAACAGGGAGGAATTGAACTAAAAGATTGTGATCATCTTAGAAGTAGTGAAAAGTGTTTCAAACTACATCGAACTATATATTTGATATGATTTGGTCTATGATGAGTCATGCAGATTTTATTGACGCTTTAGAAACTTATGCACTATAAAAGTCGTACAATGTTGATGAGATTGTCCATGTAAGTTGGAAAATAAACACCATATGAGATATGGATTGAAAATGTTCTAAAATGTCTTTTCTTAATTAAGTCTCAAAGTTTAAAGAAAATTGTTTCTAGAACTTAGACTCAATAATGACATGTGTTTTATCAGGGCTATTATGTTATTCTACAAACCATCCAAAGAACAAAATTGTTTTGTTGCATGGAGTGGTATGTTTCTTTTAAAAATATGTGATTTCTAATAGAAACAGTGGGGAGTAGAATCGACCTTGAATTGTTCAAGATTAACAGAAATTCTCTACAACTGTTGAAGAGGATATTGATGCATCCACGAAAAGTCATGATCATCTTAGCTGTAAAATATTACCCTACATAGGTTTGACCTTTGATAAAACAATGATGGGCAAAGACTCCAAAAGTCACATGAAATCTAATAGATTCCATATACCATAACTACCAAGTATAGACTTTGGTTAAATGAGTCTTACAGTGAAGAATAGTCTTCAATATAAAGATGATATGGATTGATATAAGAGTATCTATAAAGCATAGTTGGTAGTTAAGGATTACTCCCATAGTAATGACTTTGGGAAAATTCTTCTTACAACATTATGCTTAAGTCTATTAGAATCGATTTAGCATTTTGAATGTCATCACTCATTTGATGAGTTTTGGACATATATGTGTGAAATACATTTCTTGAGAGAGATGCAATATGATGAGTGCACGACTCATCATATGAATTTCATATTATCAAAATTGCTAGACAAATAAATGTGAATGATCCAATTTGATTGGAGCAAGTACTATGGAGTAATATCTTCGTTCTCAATGTGGTAATTCAAATATGTTTGTTTTCCTTTGAGACGAAGAAAGACAAGTGTGTACAAGAGGCTAGTGGGAGTGCATTTATCGTTATGATTTGGTATGTAAGTGACATACTTCTCTAACTAAACGACATTTGATTGCCTTAGTCTATGAGACTTTGCAAGAAATGTGTTTATTATGTGCTCATGTGACGAGTAGATACTAATCTAGTGAGTGTCACTAGAATGCTCTCTAAGAATTGTTCCTTTGCGCTTAAGAAGCAAAAGGGAAATTATTTAAGAGATGCGCATGATGTGATAAGCGAATTATTGTAAACCAGTTACAACGATTTATATTTCCAAATAGACAAAGATGACATGAGATTGTAATCTCAGTAAATTTTGTTTTGGATGAGAAGTTGTTGGAACGGTTCCAAAGGACAACTTTGTGACTAGTATTATAACTAAAGTTAGTGTTCTATTACTTTTGAAACAAATAGACGTTTGATTACGAATCAAGCACACATTCAACTTTAAAGTTTATGAAGCAATTTGTTGCTTATGAAACTAACAGTTTGCCTTAATTGAGAGAAGGTAGATTGGTCATATGCTTGTAAATAACCGATACAAATGTTGTATGACCCGAAACCTCCTCTATATAAAGATCATATTGATTATGATCGGTATAAGACGCATGAGCGAGTGGTCTTAGTACTTTTAGAGGTGTTTGGTTTAGTGGGAGTTATTTCGATAATTAATATATTTATGACATATTGTCATTTGGTTAATGTAACCGAGTTTTGTCCATAAATAATTTACATTGATGAAATAGATCACTAAGTACGTGACTTAGTCTTGGAACTCTATTTGGATGATGTAATTATTTTGTCTCTAGTCAGGGTATTGTGTTGGGACATTCGAATACCCTTAAATGACTGGTGTGTGAGTTGGTTGATGACTAAGTTCCTTGAGTCATAGGTATTGAGATACTAAACCAGACACACGGGTGTATGTTAAGAACATGCATTAGACAGACCCGTCGAAAAGGATTTTACTAAGATTTCGCTTAGTGTCAGTAAAGTTCTTTGCAAGTTATGAACTTGTACGGTCTTTAGACCTGAGTCTTTGACTATTCTGTACATGTGATGTGTATGCTTTGATACTATTCCTCGTCAGCTGTGAAAGGGGGCTATGGATGGTTATTGGGCGTGCATGGATCATGTGATAGGATATGGTTAGATAAGAGGGGATTTGCTCTTCCTTTATTGAACGGAATAGATTGTTTCTTGGCCACTCGAAGAGTGTGACTTGTGCAAATGCGTGGCCGTGCTCAGATAGGATGACTGTCATCTATCTGCTCTTTTAACAAGTCAACTCAAAGATTCGAGTAAAAGATTGAGACATGTGAGGATGACACTTCTTCTTACCTCATTCTCAATTGGAGACAATAGTAGCAAAGAGACTTAACGCCGTTCTTGAGAGGACATGTACAAGTGGGAGACTGAAGGAGTTATGTCCACTGTCCTACGGATTAACCCGCTTAAGTCTATGTATCCGATATGCCTTGCTAGAGGTCGATGTCGGATTGACATGTAAATAGGTTATGTGTCTGGTAGTCTTAAGTGGGCCCATTGGGTCACACACAAAGTGTACGGGATATTATTAATATATCGGTATATTAGTATATCGGGTCAGTAGTAATACGACTCAGTTGTGCTGTCGGGTTATGGTAATTAGAGTTATAGTAATAATCTAGTTATGGTAACTAGAGTTATTGTGATAATCTAATTATACCAATTGGAGTTATGGAATAACTTCTAGGTTAAGTAGGTAATCTATCTCTCCTATATAAGGAGGTTCATATGATGAACCAAATCATACAAGTGTGAGTATTGATTCATATATTATTAGAGAGAGAATTTTTGTGAGACCGTCTCACAAAACCCTTATACTAGCATATACGTCGCAGTTCCGTACCCGTGTGGATACCAAAGGAGGCATCACGTTTGGGGTGCTTTATTCTGTCCGTGGAGATTATTTATTCTTGTCCGTGAAGATTATTTATTCTGTCCGGGGAGATTATATATATTTCTGATTTATTATACTTCTTATTAATATGTTGTTCCGCTGCAAATAAGGTATAACTGTTATCCCTCTTCTTTTGTCTTTTCGGTTAATACTCGTAACAGGTCTTGGGTTTAAGGGTTGTAACCCTACAGTATTGTGCATGATTCTCCATTGCATTTGATTGATAATGATGCTCTTGATGATGATTTTATGGAGTTACGTAATATTTTTTGATAATGTCAATGTGTCTTGTAATGATGATGTGCTTGAGCTAATTTACTCCTCTTCTTTGCAACATGATATGAGCTCCAAGCCTTTAAATGTGACATTTGATGATAATCTTGGGAGTGTGAGATGTGTTGATGATGAGGTTATTGAGGAGACTCTTGTTGAGGATTTTGAGGGTGTTGATGAGCCTTATAATGAGGAAATTGTGGGTATGCCTTGTGATACTCTTGGCATGAAAAGAGATGATGATTATGTGTTAATGGAGGTTGAGAATCTTGTTTTTTCCCCTGAGAATGATTGTATCCTCCACTTTATTGATGAGAGTAAATTTGAGGACATACCCACCACTATTTGTGATAAGCTTGTTGAGCTTTCCATGACCAACACCTTTGGAAATCCGACATTTGAAAGCTCATATGAGGTTGTGATGCATAATCCTCTATTTGAGTGCATGATAGAGATAGTTAGGAGTGAAGAGAGTGAGATATTTGGTTATGGAGCAAATTGTGGAGAAGCTCCTAAAACCCACCTTGTTGAGGAACTCCTTGAAAACTACCTCTTTGACCACCCTCCTCCTAAGCAAGAACCTCTTATCGATCTTTCTCTTGATGATGTGATGGTGCATGACTTTCCTTATCTGACAGATGTTGTGATTGCCAAGTCTTTTAATGAGTTGGAGAGTGTAACATTTGATGTAAGTCTTGGGAATGCATGTGTTTATGATGATTTTGTTGATGAGGAGAATCATCTTGAAGATTTTGATATTGTTAATGACTCTTTCAAGAAGAGCATGTGAGTGATAGTAACTTTGAGGATTCCATTAGTAGAGTGATTAATTTCTCCATGACTAAGGTCTTTTAAAACCCCACTTTTGAGGATTTGGGTAATATGTTCTTGAAGGAGAATCCACTCTATGATTATATGGAGGAAGAGGCTAGTATTGAGGAGTATGAGACTTTGAGTGATAACGGAAAGGATGAGGAAACATCTAATGTGATCAGTATTGAGGAATTGGCTGAGGATGAATTTTTTTACCCTCACCTTCTTGAAAAAATGTCTCTCCCTACTCCTTTACAAGCCTTACTTGAGCTAGATTTAAATGGTTCTTGCAGCATATATCCTATATGTAACACCCCTGATTTTTATATATTAAATTTTATTAATATTTTATTTGGTTTACGATTTAACTCGTATTTCTTAAATAATTATAAAACATATTCATTTTTTTTAAATCGTTTGAACTCGTAAAATCCTATTTACCTCGAAAAGTCATTTTTATGCTTAAAATGTATCTTACTTTCGTTTCATTCGATTTACTCATTTTATTTCTATTCGAGTTTCCGTTTCGATGGTTTATATTCCCGAGTTTATCTTTATATAACTTGAATTCTTATTTTAAACTCGAAACCCATTTTAATTACCTCATTCGCAAGAATTTTTATTAATATCGAGAAATTGCTATTTAATCTTTTTCTACGCGATTTCGTACATAATTATTTTTGAAGCGTGATTTTAATACTACTTTCTCGTAAACACGTTCTTATACGAGTTCCGTCTACTTATCATCATCATTATTATTATTATTATTATTTTATTTTTAAAGTGATCCATTTACGATTTTTAGCGCGAATCGGGCTCAGATTGTAGCAGACCCGACCGTTTTCTTCATCAGACTGAAATATTTTCGTAGTTCGGTTGAGAAAGTCAAAACCAACTCCTCTTTTCTCTCCTAATCCTATGCACGTTCTCCTTGCTCTCCTAAACTTCTTTTAACCCCCAACACTGTATTCCCACTTCTCCTCTTCACTACAAAAATATTGAACGTACAACATCATTAGTAAATTCTTCTTCAACTTTCTCAATTCCGATCCCTCTCTTTATTCCGTGTTCATCTTAATTCGAAGGGTAATCATCGAAACCTATATTCCTTCTTCCTTCTTCTCGATTTTTATGCTAATAAGGTCTTGTACCTTGTTTATATTTTTTTTTATAGGCTTTCGAGAGCAACCCCGAGGAGGACGAGTATATTATTAACTCGGATCTCGCTTAAGGTAACACATGATGCCATGACTCGGTATTGCATGATATATATGTTGTAGTTGTTTGTAGTATCGTTTTAAAATCGGATTTTTATACGAATAAGCATGTTTTAATTATATTGCGATAATATGCTTAAATCGATTTCGTGTTTCTATCGCTTTTAATCTTCTCAATTTATTTCACATCGGATCTTCTAAAAGTATTATAAGGCCGAGACTAAAACATATAAATAAGACTTTATTTCTGAATTTTCGTGATTTTAATATAAAGTAGCAAAGTGAAAGTTTTTATTATTTTTAACATAATTACTGCATGTTTCAGAATCGATGAGTTTTTTTGAACGATTTATTAATCCTGTTTAAAGACTTTATTTTCGAAAGGTTTGAAAATAGGCTACTGTTTATTTTACGTCTATTATATGTCAGTAAAATTTCGTAAATTAATTCTAAGTATTTTTGTCACAATAAAATGTTTACGAACAGATGTCGAAATAGTCCGCGAATCTGTTAGTTGTTGTAAAACTAATTTAAAACCTTTGATAAACTTTGAATTTAATTTAGGTAATTTACCTACATAAACTTTGAAGAGTTTTGTTAATGTTTCCAATTGGTTTTGCTTTAAAATAAATTATTAAACGTATTTTATTAATGAGATACCATCGGGTGTCGAATTCTGTCAGTTTGTGAAAATACAAATAAAAACCCATGTTTTATTTGGAATTTGGATTTTCTCCAGAAATAAATGTTGTAACTAAGTTTCTAAAATTTTCAAACTCACTGGTCTTACATTGTTTTGATTTTTAATGATTTAATTACGAATTTTATAGTAAGACAGTGCTATTCCGGAAAAACTGTAAATGTGTAATTTAATACTTTTAATTACTTATATTTCAACCTTTTGAGAAATAATTATGATTTTGACTTTCGTTGACTTTTAATCGTTAAATATATATTTATAAAATAAGTATAATGTTTATGTCTCGAGGCCTAATATTAAATATTTTATATAACTCAAATGTTGAACGATTTCTAATTATAATAATACCTATTTTGGAAAGTTAATATTTGAAGAAAGTTTCCCAAATTATAAAGTTTTCTTTTAAGAACGTTTTGATAATCCTATCGAATTACGACAACGACTTTGTTTTGGAGTTATGGAATAAGGACAAGTGTACGGGTAGAGTAATACAGTCTAGGGTATACGTTTTGCCATCAACTATAAAGCTGGTGTGTCTATGCTGAGACACATTGGTCGTTGAACTGAGCATGGTTTGTGTTCAGGAGTGTATATATTTTGACCTTAAACTTAAATATCGCATCGTGTAAGTCGCCGTTGGGTTGAACTGGATTACGGTTGGTGTCCAGGAGGGGTGTACATTACTTAAGCCAGGACCTCGCTGCACGCAGTCCTGTTATAGTTGAGTTGCCTAGTTAGAGACCGAAGTCTAATTTGTTTTGACTGAATTCTCGAACCCAGTTTAGTATGATCCTAGTGAAAGTTTATTCCGTTACACTGATTGATTTCCATAACGCCGTTATTATTATTGATTGACATTGATTTGCAGGTTGGCGATCATTTTGAAGTTTTTTACCGTATCATTTTAAATGTTTTCCATTTTCAACTATTTTGATATAATAGTAGTTATGCTTTAATATTATGTAATATGGCTGGGAGAACTGCCTGAGTTGCTCCCCACTGAATTGTGGCTGTTATGTTTATAACATGGCAGGTATTATTTTGTTCCGAGGTTTGGTGTGAGCTAGCGAGTGGCGTGGATCCTACCCGCCTGATTTATGTTTACTGAAGGATTGTATGAACCCTTTTAAGGAATTTTCTTTTAGTCCTTTTGTAAAAAGTGACCTTTGTATTGACTGACCGTTCTTTTTGTAAAGTATAGAACATCAGTGTGTTTTAATCCCAAATCTACAGTGTTTCCGCCACTGTATTGCATTAGAATTTATAGGGGATTACAGTTGGTATCAGAGCATCGTTGCTCCCGACGCTTACACCTGATTCTAGGAAAAACACTAGTAAATGATTTGAACATTAAAAAAATATTAAGTGAGAGATGGGTAGAAACAAAGTAAGGAGTTAATTGTTAGGCTTACATGTTTCTGTAACTCAATGATTAGCATTGAATGTTTGTTTTATCTGTCCGAGAAGAAGATGGGTTGACAAGATAATTGACGTGATGCTGCTCCATATTGGGACAAACCTACTTAGCACTCTCAACACCTGTTGACTCGAGTAGACGACTTGGTGCTACAAAGAAGATACAAGGGTGACTTTCAGCCCAGCTTTAGTTTGCTCAAGCTACAGGCTAGATGACCAAGAGTAGAATTTGGTTCCATAATGGTGCAGCAGACTCAGATGTGATTTCACTTTGGATCCATGATGCGTGCTATTTATGTATGATTATTACGTCTTTTACGCACGCATTTCCATGCATATCGAGTAACATTGTCTACTATTTTCCCCCGAATTTGATACTTTGTGGTCTTGTTGCATCTTATGTAGGGAATGGACTCGTAGACGCATAAACAAGGCAAAAATCGTTCTTAAAGATGAAATATTATGCAAAATAAGAAAAGAGAATGATCGTTTCCAAATAGGTCAAATTAAAACGTGAATATATTGAGTTCTACAACTCCAATAGATCGGAAGCCGTTAGAAGCATTATTCTAGGGTGAATAGCGGACCGGAAGGACCTTTTCACTACCCCTTAGACCAATATCTGCGACAGACCTGTGACCTAGACCGTGACCGTAGGAAATTCATGGTGAACCGACGATCCTAGTTTTCTCTCTATATTTATTCATCTTATTTATTTTAGTTATTTCTTCTCCTTTAATTCTCTTTCTTTCACTACTTTAGTTTAGTTAACCCAATTACAAACCCCTGATTTGGTTACTTAGATAGACTTAAGTTGCAAGTAGAATTTATTTGTCTTCTTGTGGATACGATCCTGACTTCCCTAGCTATATTTTTAGTTAGACCTAAGTTGGTTATCATTGATAGGTATACGACTAGCTTATCAAATTTTGGCGTCGTTGCCGGGGAGACGGTGTATTTCTGCTTGTTATTTTAGTTTATCTTTTGTCTTAGGGAACTCCAGTTCCTTGAGACCGTTCTCACCGTTTCCATGAGGATTATTATAGATTTTCCACAGGAACCTGATGAGACTTTTGGAGCTTATATGGAGAGATTTTGCGATTGGCTTAGTTCTCTCAAATCTGCTCGTTTCACTAATGAAATACTTGTTCTTACAGTCATTAAAGGTATGACAGACTCTACAAAAGCCTATATATTTTCCACTTGTAAGGATTTTGAAAGCAAGTCCTATGAAGAGGTGATAGAGTACTTTGACTGGTTAGCTGAAGAAAGTGTGAGGCCCATTTTTTCACTTTATTTGACTAATGATGAACCCGTTGGTGAGACTAATAATGCGGTTATTTTGAAGGGACCTTGTTTTGACAATGAGATAGGTTGTGACGAAAGTTATGACACGAGTGCCTTGGTTCCATTTTGTGAGAATCTGCGTGATGAGGTTCATAAAGAAGCTTTTGATTCGAAAATCCAGGTTGGATGGGACGAGTATGAGCACGACATTGTAGATGAACCATTATTGGTTACTTTGCCCGTTATCCTCTCTCCTTCTAAGGTTTTAGGCTTAGTTCCCCCTGTTCCACTTCTTTTTCCACCTTTATGCTTATCGGCTCCACTGCTGCCAATTTTTTACCATTCTCCTACGACCACTAACACTTTATTTTTTGATTTTAATTTTGATGCTCCGTGTCTTGCGGGCGAGGAGATTAGTGCAGTACTTCATGTGGAAATTGGTCCTCCACCCCGTGATAAGATGTTTCATTCCATACTTTTGACATTTGATACTTATATCTTATCATGTGCTTATATTTGCTTTCATATTTCACATGCGCAGGAATATGACATGCTACTTAGGGTGTTGATGTGTTTTTTAAGTAAAATGACAAAGTTGGTATATTTTGATGCTTAGGAGCGGTTTGGGGAAGGTCTCCGTTTGTATATATCTTGTAAGTAGTTCTTCTTTTTCTCCTTTTTGCACTTCCATCATTTTGCATTTCTTCCCCGTATTTTTTATGCCTCCTATTGTTTGATGTACACAATGAGGGCATTGTGTGATTTGGTTTGGGGAGGGTATGCATCTGTCTATTTTGTTGCATATTTCTTGCATTTCCGCATGCATAAAAAAATCAAAAAAAACCCAAAAATACATTTTTGCATTTAGTCTAGTCTTAGTTGAGTCGGAATGCTATGTAGCGATGATGATAATGCTTCTATGTATTCATTTAGTTGCTTATGCTTGTGCGCCATTAGAATTTTTGTCCGCAATCACTTGTAATATTCTTGCATCTTTGGTTAACAGTACTGAACGAATAAACTTGACTCATTGTTGGCAAACTACTCATATTTGTAAGGAATTAGAGCCTTAAACTGATGACATTCATGATCAGTTTCATTTAGGTTGAGAGTAGTACTCCTTATGAGGCATGTATATCAAACTGCATAAGCATGACATTCGTCTCTTAGGTACCTGTACGTTTTTGACTCGTGGTTTTGACATGTGCGAAAAAGGCAAATCATTTCTTTTAATTAATTCCCATAAGCCTCACATAGCCAAATTGACTTGTTTGACCCGTTTATTAACTACATGTCATAATTTGCCTACCCTAGTCAAGCTAGTAGATTAGTTGGACGGAATTATTTTTTTTTCGGGTTAATTTTGGAACCAAGATATTGGAAAAGAAAAAAAAAGGGGAATTGGAAAAAATGAATTGAAAAAAAAATGAAAAGAAAAAATTCAATGAAAGAAAAAAATTGAATGGAAAAAAAGAAGAAAAGAAAAGAAAGGAAAGAAAAAAAAAATGAATGAAGTGAAACTAGAAGAAGAATGTGTTTTTGCTGTGAGAAAAGAATTGATCTCTCTAATTTCATAGTTATTAGTGGGAAGCGGTTTTGATAAGGCGCTTTTTGCTATGCCTAATTTCTTCGACTGGAGTTTGGTGAGAACGGGATGTTTATTATTGATGGGTGTAAGGAATACTAGCTTGGCTTTTAACTCCACATATCCATATCGTTTTGCCCCTTCTTACCCGATTAGCCTCACTTTATACTATATGTAAGTCCTTGGCACGTGTCTTTACCCGATAGAATGCGTATGTACGGTTGATAGAGATTGATTTCATGTTAGATTGGATGCATGTTCTTGTAGGTCGCAGTTTAGGTGAGTGCTTTGTCTTTCCGTTTTTACACAAACTCACAATATCACCCGTTTTGTGTGATGAGCGATCCGTGAGAGTCCGACATAGACGAGTCTTGCAAGGTTGAAGGTTCAGTATTGTTGTCATTGGTTAAGCTTGTTGTATGTGGTTGTTTACATTGACTTTAATCGTTGCGCATTGGTTTGGGTAACTTTGAAGCATGTTCCGCTATGAGTTATATACATTCCATTAGGATTGGGTTATAGTTTTGTGCTTGCTTGAGGACAAGCAAGGGTTCGGTTTGGGGAGGTTTGATGCGTGCTATTTATATATGATTATTACGTCTTTTACGAACGCATTTCCATGCATATCGAGTAGCATTGTCTACTATTTTCCCCCGAATTTGATACTTTGTGGTCTTGTTGCATCTTATGTAGGGAATGGACTCGTAGACGCATAAACAAGGCAAAAATCGTTCTTAAAGATGAAATATTATGCAAAATAAGAAAAGAGAATGATCGTTTCCAAATAGGTCAAATTAAAACGTGAATATATTGAGTTCCACAACTCCAATTGAGCTGATTCCAGTTGCATTGGAAAGATCTTTCTCTTAGCTTTCCACCGGTATATTATACGCCTGATTTGAAGAAGAAACGAAGAAATGACAAGCGTTTGAAGTTGAGCGCGCAGTGCTGAAAACGGGTCAATAATAGTCGAACGACTATCATAATAGTCGACCGACTATACAAAATAGTCGACTGACTATCCATATAGTCAACCGACTATTCAAAATTCTCGACCGACTATTCTCGAGACTGGACGAAGACCGAGACTTTCCTAATTTGATTTTTAGGCTTTTGTTTTAACTTAGTATTTAAGAAACTATTAGACTAGATTTTATATACCACTTCTCCCTTATTCTCTTTTACTTCTCCTTAGACTCTTATTTAGATTTATTCTCTTTATTCTCTTAGAATTACTTCTAGTTTAATTTCTTCCTTTAAAACTCGGTTATTGTAAGATTGCAACATTCTAATCGCCTTCCTTCCTTTTGGTAATTTTATCTAATCCGTCTTCCTTCTTCCTCGTTCTTGATTGTACTTCTTCATATTTACTTATTCTTAATCTTTGTTTTATGTTTGTCGTAATTTTATTATTATTCGTCATGTTTAATCTAGTAAAATCTTTTATTAATATTGTTGTTCTTGATTTAATTATGAGTAGCTAATTTCCCTTGCTAGGATTTAGGGGATCCATGAATTGAATATGATTGCTAATTAGTTTATAGATCTGTCTACGATATTGCGTCTGAGTTCTTAATTGTAGCATTTAATTGAGATTAATTGATTAAGTCGACGTAATTGATTAATTGAATTGGTGAACTCGAACCTAAGATCGGAAGCCTGGTAAGAGTTAGACCTGCTACAACACATTAGTTTGCCCTAATAAGATCGGAAGCCGTTAGAAGCATTCTAGGGTGAATAGCGGACCGGAAGGACCTTTTCACTACCCCTTAGGCCAATATCTGCGACAGACCTGTGACCTAGACCGTGACCGTAGGAAATTCATGGTGAACCGACGATCCTAGTTTTCTCTCTATATTTATTCATCTTATTTATTTTAGTTATTTCTTCTCCTTTAATTCTCTTTCTTTCACTACTTTAGTTTAGTTAACCCAATTACAAACCCCTGATTTGGTTACTTAGATAGACTTAAGTTGCAAGTAGAATTTATTTGTCTCCTTGTGGATACATCCTGACTTCCCTAGCTATATTTTTAGTTAGACCTAAGTTGGTTATCTTTGATAGGTATACGACTAGCTTATCAATCCAGATGGTGTGACCCTAAGCCAGTGTGCTTGTTCCTCTACTAGAAGATGAAGAAACCTGACGAGATTCCCTCGTGAACTCTGGAGGCCCGAAGATTCTTCTCTGGTTCAGGACCTTAGTAGTCTAGGATCATTGATTCTTTTCTCCAGCCTCAGCTTCTTCCGATCCTCTTCTCTTGTAAATTTTCATCTCCATTCTTGTAGTAAATCTTTGTTCTATTATTCTCCTACTTTACCATCTTTCCTCTTGAGATTCTTTGGTTAGACCGGGTTCTATCTCACTGAATCCCGTGAAATATTAATGGATGTTTGAGGCTTACTAATTTCTTGGTTACCTACGGTTTTAGAATTGTGAGTTGTGCTCCATTTTCTAATATACTAAGAGCTTTTGAGGATTGAAGTGAGTGGAAACTAGTTGATTAATGGAATTAGGATTGTACTTTAATGGTTGAGCTTGGGTTATAAATTACTGGATCATATAGAGGACTTAGAGTTGAATACAATTTATTTTGGGACAGTAAGAGCATATCGTATTTTGATAGATACCTTATACCTAACCTAGAAGCAAGCCGAGTGTAATTGATAATATTACTTTGGGGTTCTTACCTAGAGCTTACTTAATGGATGCACCGTGAATGTTTAGGATCATAGATCATTGTATAAAGAGTTAGCCTGAGTGTTGTGGTACCATTACATGCTTTCATTAATGTCTTTAGTAATTCTGGTTGACATAGATTGCCTTTGTTTCTTGAGGATTAGTTAGATCGTTGATCGTTGATGTAAGGTTGTATCCTAGGAACTTTGGAGTTGAGTGTCCTAAGCTTGGATAGATCACTCTTAACCTTGAGGAAGAGAAATATTTTGTAGAATCACAGCTGGTTTTACTTTGTGGTTTTGAGAAATACTTTAGTGCCAATCATTCTAATGGAATTTTCGATACCTGTGCACCAACGAGATTGTGGCTTCGTTGGGTGATTAAACATATTGTGGTTGCACCGTTGCGATTAGAAATTTGATGAACTTTTAAGAAACCTTAGCCGGATTACGTGGTTGAAAATGTGTGTGCCACCTAGGGATTTGAGTGTGCTTAAAGTGTATTTTACCTTCCTAACCCCGATCTACTGGTTATATTAAGAGTATGTTGGTAATCATTTTTGAGGATTTCTTGTCCAAGCATTGTTAATTGGTGGATTTTGTTTAGTGCTCCTTATTCGAGTAACATGGAATATACTTTGAGTTCGAAACTAGTGAAATTTGAATTTTGAGCCTTATCGATTACGGGTTTAGGTACCTTGTTAACCTTTGGGGATCTTTAATTAGTAAATTTTGGTTCTAAATCATTATGGATTCTCACCGTGTTGATGGAGTAAGTACGCATGATTTTGTTTTGGGGCTTGTAGCAGTTGGTGATCTTGGAGGTTGTAGATGGATAAAACAACCTAGTTGTCTAGTATTTATAGACTCGGTGTTTGTTTTGATGGATTTAGGAGCCTGAGTCTCATAGGAGTCGTACTGGGAATCTCGAGATGGTTAAATGCTTATATAATCCTTAAGAACTCTGTTTGAATCTCAGTTCTTTCTTTCCCTCTACTTCTCTTAAAGTTCTGCTTTCTCGTCTGCTGTCAACCCCTTCAACCCTTATCGAGTTTAAAAACTTTTGTTTTGAATTGTCATTGACCTTGTCTCTATTTATTCGTTAACCTTTTTCATTTGGGTTAAAAGGTTTGACTAATTTGAACATTTGGGTTATCGTGAAATTTATCATTTTTTTTTTGTTAAAATTTTAGAACTTTATACTTCATTTTTGTTCTCGGTTGATACCTACTATTGGTTCTGTTTCAAAATGTCTTAATAATATATTTTAAAGTATTTCGAAATTGTTTCAAATTTTGTTTTTGATTTTCAAGCAATCGAAATTTTATGAAAACTTTCATAATTGCAAATATTTTGATTTCCTTGAGAGTATGTACAACGATTTAACATTTTTAAAATAATTTTGTATGTTCAAGTTTTCGTTTTGTTGTCGGTGGACTTTGAATTTGTTATTAAACACGTCTAGCGACTGGTTCGATTTTTTATTATTTTTTTACTAGCTACAAAACTTGATTTCTCAAGACAAATTTTTTTTAATCTTAAAATGAAACATTGTCGAATTTCCTAATCAAAATGTATTACTATTGTTTCGAAAATGTTTTCAGTACTCTCTTTCCCTCAAGTTTGTTTACAAACATTTTTTTTATCATCGTTATTTTATAAATAACTTTAAATTGCGAGTTTAGTAATTTAAAAGATTTTAAACCTTTGGGTAGTTAAACCCCGTCAATCTTGAGATAAGAATTTCTATAAAGTTTTCTCTTTAAACCAAAATTTTGGTGTGAGTGAAAATCCTCACTTTGTTCAAAATAGGTAACTTCGTTTTCTATTATATTTTTGAGTTCCTGCAAGTCTCTGGGACGAAACTTTTTTTTAGTGAGGAAGGTTGTAACACCCCTGATTTTTATATATTAAATTTTATTAATATTTTATTTTGTTTACGATTTAACTCGTATTTCTTAAATAATTATAAAACAGATTCATTTTTTTAAAATCGTTTAAACTCGTAAAATCCTATTTACCTCGAAAAGTCATTTTTATGCTTAAAATGTATCTTACTTTCTCGTTTCATTCGATTTACTCATTTTATTTCTATTCGATTTTCCGTTTCGACGGTTTATATTCCCGAGTTTATCTTTATATAACTTGAATTCTTATTTTAAACTCGAAACCCATTTTAATTACCTCATTCGCAAGAATTTTTATTAATATCGAGAAATTGCTATTTAATCTTTTCCTACGCGATTTCGTACATAATTATTTTTGAAGCGTGATTTTAATACTACTTTCTCGTAAACACGTTCTTATACGAGTTCCGTCTACTTATCATCATCATTATTATTATTATTATTATTTTATTTTTAAAGTGATCCATTTACGATTTTTAGCGCGAATCGGGCTCAGATTGTAGCAGACCCGACTGTTTCCTTCATCAGATATTTTCGTAGTTCGGTTGAGAAAGTCAAAACCGACTCCTCTTTTCTCTCCTAATCCTATGCACGTTCTCCTTGCTCTCCTAAACTTCTTTTAACCCCCGACACTGTATTCTCACTTCTCCTCTTCTCTACAAAAAAATTGAACGTACAACATCATTAGTAAACTGTTCTTCAACTTTCTCAATTCCGATCCTTCTCTTTATTCCGTGTTCATCTTAATTCGAAGGGTAATCATCGAAACCTATATTCCTTCTTCCTTCTCGATTTTTATGCTAATAAGGTCTTGTACCTTGTTTATATTTTTTTATAGGCTTTCGAGAGCAACCCCGAGGAAGACGAGTATATTATTAACTCGGATCTCGCTTAAGGTAACACATGATGGCATGACTCGGTATTGCATGATATATATGTTGTAGTTGTTTGTAGTATCGTTTTAAAATCAAATCTTTATACGAATAAGCATGTTTTAATTATATTGCGATAATATGCTTAAATCGATTTCGTGTTTCTATCGCTTTCAACTTCATTAAAGAGTATGGATTTTTCTATTACTTGTTGGTTGATTTTAAATATTATATATTGATTGTCTTCCTACTATAAGTCGCTTGGGTGTGTACTTCACTTGTGTTCACCTTCCACCTCCCGTGTTGTGATTTTGACATTGTATGCTTGTCTAGGTGACTATAACCCAAGTAACTTCTATCCTTTTACGATCCACCATTTCACAAAAATACTCCACAAATAAGAGTTTGATTATGATTGATATTGAGTTTTGTAATACTTTCCCATTCAAATGAGCTCAAACATCAAATATGTGCAAACACAGAAAAATTCTCAAAACTCAAAAATAGAGAAATAGGGGGAGTGGGACATGACATAGGTCCACCCCGACGCGGCCACGCGCGGGTTTGGGTAGGCGAATGAATCTCCATATGAAACGGATCGAATTGAAATTTAGGTCGAAGTGGAGTCGCCACAGAATTTTGTGGTTATTCGGAACCATTCGAGCCCACTCTATGTCGTAGTGGTCCGTATACAAAATACGGCCCATTTTCGATGTCAGAGTTTATTGGGCTCGTCCCTTTGCATTTGATACCAATACCGACGTTATCGGATATTGTGTATTGAATGACTCTCGTGCGCCAATGGTTTCGGGCATCCGGAAACTGAGGTTCTGAGTAAGGGGTGAGGGTACGTGTTGGGAAGCCCACGAAGGACACCCAACCCCGCCCGCACATTAGCGGCCTCTACTAAGAATTCGAATTACAAATCGGGTGTCGAATTCTGTCAATTTGTGAAAATACAAATAAAAACCCATGTTTTATTTGGAATTTGGATTTTCTCCAGAAATAAATGTTGTAACAAAGTTTCTAAAGTTTTCAATCTCATTGGTCTTACATTGTTTTGATTTTTAATGATTTAATTACGAATTTTATAGTAAGACAGAGCTATTCCGGAAAAACTGTAAATGTGTAATTTAATACTTTTAATTACTTATATTTCAACCTTTTGAGAAATAATTATGATTTTGACTTTCGTTGACTTTTAATCGTTCAATATATATTTATAAAATAAGTATAGTGTTTATGTCTCGAGGCCTAATATTAAATATTTTATATAACTCAAATGTTAAACGATTTCTAATTATAATAATACTGTAATACCTGCCTTGTGACTCAGTATTACCACCCGAGTTGGCGGTGGAAACCCGAACCCATTGAGTTATGACTTTATAAAAGAATAAACCAACAAAACAGATTGAAATTGATCAATCCAGGTTTTTAACCCACTTTTAATCAAATACTCCTAATCTTACTTAGAACCACGTATACCCACCCTAATAATAATGAAGCAAACCCTAAACTACCTTCACTGACAATGAACGCTCAAGAAGAAAGAAAGGAGAAGAGAGAAATAGGAAGAGAGAAGAGGAGAAGAGGATTCGATCCAAATCGTATCCTAGCAATTCATTTATATGATTGAGTCGTGTAAATTCCTTAATTTCATTTTAACGTTGTTTAAGAGTATAATTAGGGTTTAGGCGTGCTTACCATTCTCAATATGAATTAGGAGAAAGATTAGATTAAAGACATTAATTAGAAAATAGTTACTGAAATTCTCAGATTCGTAGTACTGTCTTGTGTTCGTTGATAGACGTGTTTATCTTTCGAATTGAGAAAAAGTCAAAGAACAAACCCTAGTTTATTTCAAGTCTAGTTTATGCCTGTCAAATTTTGTAATCAGATTCAAAGTCGTATTTTCTAGAGAAATTATTTGTTAACCGTCATTTATAAATCACTGATTCAGTAATGCTATATAATAATGGGTGTAAAAACAAATTTATATATCATAATTGAGTTTGGATTTCAACCAACATAAATTTATTGAGTCTAGTTGATAATAGAAGTTGGAATGGAGTTAAAAGAATTATTCTAGTATTAGTAATTCATCAATAGTTTTTATGCGATGAATTCTGTCAGTCAGTAGAGATCAGGTTTTAAGTCAATGTTAAGATGATATTTAGATAAAGGTCATAAAATATAAATGGTAGACAAGACAATCACGGTTCTGACACAGTTGGTCTCGTGTTAATTGAAGTAGTAGTTATTTAATTATGAATTTTATAACAAGACAGTACAATGCTGTAAAATCAGAAGTTAAGATTAAGTCTTTAATGTTATTTACGTCTTAGAGCGTGATCAATCTAAGTAGTACTTATATGTCAATATCAATTGATTATAGGTGAAGATGTTTTGAGGAGGTCTTTTAACCCGCTTGATTGTGGTTGTGACACGCTTGTAGAGGTAAGACTTTCCTTACTTAGAATACGTTAATGTTATGATGCATGTATGAATTGCGAGTACGATGTGATATCGTGCTAATGAGAATAATGTTGAATAATGATGGGAGAATGATTGATGAATATTTATATATATTGGAGTTGGTGAGGCTAGCTTTAGACCTAGCCGGGGCCCTTGATCACGGTCCCCTCTCTGATTTCTCCTCGTGGGTTGTTGAACCTGCGGGGGGTGTGCACACTCGGAATGAAAGGGCCTGCCAGAAGAGTTGATATGAGATTATTGATTGGTACCGATGTTGGTCCTGAGAATATTGAGATGGGGATATTGATTGGTACCGTGATGGTACTGAGAATGTGTAGATGATATTGAGGATTGGTACTGATGATGGTACCAAGACGATTGAGACTGAATGTTTTATATTATGTACTTGTGTTATGATGTTAGCATATTCTAACCGTATTCTCTGTTTAAATTGTCACCCTATTTTATTGGGGACTTGCGATGATCCAATTGACATTTCCGGTCTTTTGGGGAGCGGTGCTAGTGTGCAGGTTGATGATGTGTGATGATTGTATTCTGGTTGACTGTACGGGATGGGTCTGCGCTATCACTGACCACGTTATAGGTTGTAGTCATATTAGTTGTGCTTCCGCTGCTGTAATTATGTAACCGTGTTATGTAGATACGAGATTGTAATAGTTCGTTATTTAGTTTTAAATGGTTGGTTTCTGAATTGTATTGTAATGGACTACTGCCTCGGGTAATACCGAGATGGTAACACCTTTATTTACTTGGAAAGGTCTTGATAAGGCTTCTGGGTAAATGGGGGTGTTACAAATACCTATTTTGGAAAGTTAATATTTGAAGAAAGTTTCCCAAATTAGAAAGTTTTCTTTTAAGAACGTTTTGATAATCCTATCGAATTACGACAACGACTTTGTTTTGGAGTTATGGAATAAGGACAAGTGTACGGGTAGAGTAATACAGTCTAGGGTATACGTTTTGCCATCAACTATAAAGCTGGTGTGTCTATGCTGAGACACATTGGTCGTTGAACTGAGCATGGTTTGTGTTAAGGAGTGTGTATATTTTGACCTTAAACTTAGATATCGCATCGTGTAAGTCGCCGTCGGGTTGAACTGGATTACGGTTGGTGTCCAGGAGGGGTGTACATTACTTAAGCCAGGACCTCGCTGCACGCGGTCCTGTTATAGTTGAGTTGCCTAGTTAGAGACCGAAGTCTAATTTGTTTTGACTGAATTCTCGAACCTAGTTTAGTATGATCCTAGTGAAAGTCTATTTTGTTACACTGATTGATTTCCATAACGCCGTTATTATTATTGATTGACATTGATTTGCTGGTTGGCAATCATTTTGAAGTTTTTTACCGTATCATTTTAAATGTTTTTCATTTTCAACTATTTTGATATAATAGTAGTTATGCTTTAATATTATGTAATATGGCAGGGAGAACTGCCTGAGTTGCTCCCCACTAAAGTGTGGGGGAAGACATAATGACATATTCTTTAAAAGGTATTTTCTTACCCTCCCTAATTTTGAACATTGAGGACAATGTTCAGTTCAAGTGTGGGGGAGGGTTTTGGATTGACGATTTGTCGTTGCTTGAGGATTGTTGTTGAATTTGTTGTTGGAGGATACTTTGATGGAGTATATTTGTTTTACATATGTGGTTGTTGTGGATTGTAGATCGTGTTGATTGTTTGTTGTTTTAGTTTGTTGTTTTCATGTCTTGTCTTGTTTTTGTGTTTTCTTTTGAAAAATTTGAAAATTGAAAAGTTCCTAAAAAATGAAAAATGAAAATTTCCAAAAAGAATTTTGTTTTCGTGTTTCACTTGTTTTCCTTGATAAAATCATTTTTCTAATTTTCAACTTCATTAAAGAGTATGGATTTTTCTATTACTTGTTGGTTGATTTTAAATATTATATATTGATTGTCTTCCTACTATAAGTCGCTCGGGTGTGTACTTCACTTGTGTTCACCTTCCACCTCCCGTGTTGTGATTTTGACATTGTATGCTTGTCTAGGTGACTATAACCCAAGTAACTTCTATCCTTTTACGATCCACCATTTCACAAAAATACTCCACAAATAAGAGTTTGATTATGATTGATATTGAGTTTTGTAATACTTTCCCATTCAAATGAGCTCAAACATCAAATATGTGCAAACACAGAAAAATTCTCAAAACTCAAAAATAGAGAAATAGGGGGAGTGGGACATGACATAGGTCCACCCCGACGCGGCCACGCGCGGGTTTGGGTAGGCGAATGAATCTCCATATGAAACGGATCGAATTGAAATTTAGGTCGAAGTGGAGTCGCCACAGAATTTTGTGGTTATTCGGAACCATTCGAGCCCACTCTATGTCGTAGTGGTCCGTATACAAAATACGGCCCATTTTCGATGTCAGAGTTTATTGGGCTCGTCCCTTTGCATTTGATACCAATACCGACGTTATCGGATATTGTGTATTGAATGACTCTCGTGCGCCAATGGTTTCGGGCATCCGGAAACTGAGGTTCTGAGTAAGGGGTGAGGGTACGTGTTGGGAAGCCCACGAAGGACACCCAACCCCGCCCGCACATTAGCGGCCTCTACTAAGAATTCGAATGACTTTCCAATACGCGCGTTAGTTAAACGAGAAAATGATATGCAAAGATTGTTTTCCCTAAACATGTGAATGGAATTGAAAAGAGTTTCTAAGTCAATTTAATGCAATTAATTCTAACGTCGAAGTTGAATCTTATTCGAGACAAATCGATAAGTATTTTAGTGTTTTGTATTAGTTATTATCGATATTATAATGCAAGGAACAAAATAAAACAAAAAAAAACGCGAAAAAGATGAAGATGACGAGAGGAAGAGAGGAAGGAGAGAAAGGGGTTTTGACACCCTAAACCTACATGTTCTTGTCTCGGAACGGACTCGTAACCGTGGCTTTACACAAGAGTCTTCGAGGTTTTGTGGAGGTTAAGTTATGGTGGCTCGGGATTGATTCCTAAAATTAGGTTTAGGGTTTTTGCTAGTATAGGATTGCTAGGGTTTGATTAGGGTTGCATGTGTAAGATTAGGGTTCTTGAGGTTGTGAAAAAGTTGTATAATGCATTACATGGGGGTGCTTATATAGGCATTGCCCATGTATTTTGGTGTCTAGGGTTTTGTGCCCTGACGGACTTGACCTGATGGCCCGTCTGAAGGTGGACCGTTGGTTTTGATTCTTGAGTTGGACTTTTTGTATTTGAGTGGCTGCTTTGATGTGTCTCGAAAACGACTTTCACCCGGGTTGACCCAATCGCTAAAGGTCGGTTTTATTTCCGGTGTCGGTTTTGACCCAAATTAGTCTTATTTGATTGGAAACGGCCCACTGGACTTGGATTCGAGGTTGATTTTGTGAGATTTGTACTCTGTAAGTGTGTTAGCCAGTAATTAATGGATTTGAGCCCGTATCCGAGCGCATAGAAACACGTTATCGTCCGATCATCATCGGGTGTTTTTTTGGAAACTGCCATAGACACCTGGCAGTCAAAATGCGGGTGTCTACAGAGCCCCCACTCTGACTAAGGCTTGGACAAGGCGAAAGTCAGAGTAGCCACCAGGCCAATCGAGGATTGAAACCTGGCGGACTTCCGGTCGGGTCGTTTATAGTTCGTTAGACTCGCGTGAAGGGCTCGCCAGCCATAAGCTAGAAGTCATACCTGAGCTGATGACGATACTCCGTGGGGCATTTGGACTTGTCGCGTAAGTCCTGGGTGTGCCTGTGTGTAGGCCCATCCCGTGAAAATGCTGGGGAGGTGTAGTGGTTTGCATGTCCCTGTTTGAGTCGTACCTGTATAAGTCACATAAAATGCATGCAACACGTAGGTAGTAAAATGACTCGCGCTGGGGAAAATGATTTTTTGAAATTTTGAAAATTTTGAAAATTTTGAAATTTTGAATTTTGAAATCTTGAAAATTTGAGATTTTGGAATTTTGGAAACTTTGAGATTTTTGACTCCTAACAAGGATTAGGAAAGTTCGAGATGGAGATTTCTGTGCTAGTATCGAGACTAGGCTTGCGGTTTGATTCCAATTAGGATTAGGAAATTTTCCTAAACAGTTTGCAAGGCTAATGCTATATATAGCTCTCTCTTGCTCTTGATTTCTTCATAAATCCCATCACAAATCAACCTCTTCTTAAAAGAAAGTCTCTTTATTTCCCTTAAGGCAAAAAGAAAGTCTCTTTATCTTCTTAAGAAGTTTAGCCATGGGAATCGATAGGTTGAGTGTGATGTTCTAGGAGTGGTCCCGTCGCTTTAGGGACACGGATAGGGTGGCTTTGAATCAAACGGGTATAACTCAGTTGTACCCGTTCCGTCAGATGGTGGTTGATCGTTATTTCCTGGATGCATGCTTGGCTTACTGGGACGACATATATCATGTCTTTGCCTTTCCTCGGGACGAAATCTGCCCTTTACCTGAGGAGATTGCAGCTATAGGAGGGTGGAACCCGATGCTTCGTCCAGCCGTCCCGTACTCGATCTATGACCCGAGGAGGAAGCTTCAAGAATTTCTAGGGCTTTCTCACAACGAGGTATCCCGCATGATGGAAGGTGATAAAATTTCTCTGATCGACTTGGCTGAGAAATTTATGAATTCTCTTGATGTTCGGGTTAGACCGGCTTACAGCCGTAGGGCTTTTTCTTTTTGCATGCTTCATGTATACGCTTTCGAGGGTCATATGGATTTGTTATCCTGTATGGGAGACACCCGTCTCCTGACTGTAGTAGATTTGATGGAGACTGAACACAGCCCGGCTTGGCTGATCACTGGCGAGATTATCCAAGGACTGGACAGCCGCAAGAGGGACTCATCAATTCGTCTTACCGGGAGCACCCGATTGTATCAAGTATGTTACTTTACAATTTATTTATTTTCGATTTTTTAAATTTTTTCGGATTGGCTGCTGCAGTGGGCACTCGATCGAGTGTTGCCTGTTTTGTCTTGGGATCTCATGCTTTTGTTTTCTTTTTCAGATTTGGCTTTATGAGAGACTATCAGTGATAGATCCTCCCCTCGATGCGAGCAACTACCGTCATAACCAGGTGATGACGAGGAGAAGGGCCATTGACTTTTCTCGCCAGATTACGCAGAAGTATTGGGACGAGGTGCTATCGATCCATGGTGGGCGGTTGATTCGATGGGTCGTGCCATGGTGGCCCATTTATGTTTGGTCTGGTCTGGACCTGAGGGATAAAGCCCGTTACCAAGTGATCTTGTCTTTCAGGCAAACAGTTCATCTTTTACCCGGATCGCATACTAAGGCAGTACGGACGGGCTCAACGGATACCAGAAGTCGAAGCGGTTATGAGTGACCCTACCCAACTGACTGATGTGATGTGTGATACTTGGGCGCAAAGATGGTATACCCGGCACACTTGGCCTGTTTCCAAATCTCGTCGTTCGATCTGGGTTTCAGACTCCTACACAAAGTGGACCCAAGCAGGTGATGCTAAAGCCCGAGCTGCTTTGAAGGTTGACAAAGCCTTTGACCTGCTGAGGAGAGAACAAGCCAAAGATAACAGGAGATTCTTTGATGAAGGAGACACTCCGGCTACCCTAGTTCATCTAATGTCCGGTCAGAAGACTAAGACTCAAGCTAGAGGGTCTAGTGCTAAAGGTGCTTGGGGGAAAGTGAGCCCCCTGACTGACTTGGGAAGGAGACTGGGCCCAAGACTACCCATGCAGAACCGACTTGGCCCACGAGATAGACTACCCGAGCACGTGCGGGCTCGCATTGGACCGAAGACCGTGATAGAAGACCCGTTGCCGAAAAAACGGGCTCGTGCTAAAGAGGTTCCACTTGTGATTCGGGAACGCTCGCCACCACCCCAAAGACCTCAGGCTCCACGTGACCCGAAGGACAAGGGGAAGGGGAAAATGCCGGGATATTAGTCTCCGTTATTATTATTTGAATATTATTATTATTTTTAGTGGTGTGGTTTTTTTGGTGTGTGTATGCCGTGTCCGGCTTTTTTTTTTTTTTTGTAAACGAGATAAAAAGACATATTATTGAACACCGTTCCCGTCTTTCGTTTATTGCAGTGGTTGTACCCTTTTGAGGGGTTGCCTACGTATCCACGAATAGCGGAATCAAACCAAACGTAGTTCAAAATTTGATTTGATTGATTTTTTTTTGCAATTTTCGAAATACATCAAGATTATTAATTCAAGATGTGCGACGGTAGAATAATTAATTCTAACTTATTGACTTGTCTAAAATTTTGAGAATTTATAAAAAGACAAAGTTTTATAAATTTTTGCAAATGACATTGAGATTGGGTTTAGGGGTAGTAGCGCTTCAGCTGGTCCAAGTTGGTTGGGTTGACAAATTCGTTCCCGTCCAAGTCTGTCAGCATCACCGCTCCTCCTGATAGGACCTTCTTGACTAAGTATGGCCCAGCCCAGTTGGGTTTGAATTTACCCCTTGGGTCAACCGGTAGTAAGGCACGAACCGATTTTAGGACCAAATCCCCTTCTTTGATGTTTCGGGGTCTAACCCTTTTGTTGAAAGCCCGTTGGATTCGTTTTTGATATATTTGAATGTTGTTGAGGGCCCGGGATCGCCGTTCGTCCAGTAGAACTAGCGAATCGTATCGGGCTTGGACCCAATCTGCCTCAGGTACTTGGCTTTCAAGTAGGATCCTAAGGGATGGCACCTCTAGCTCGAATGGTTGGACCGCCTCCATTCCATATGTCAGGTAATATGGGGTTGCTCCGGTTGCAGTGCGAATTGAAGTTCGGTATCCCCATAGGGCGAAGGGTATTTTGTCGGGCCAGTCCCAATAATTCTCATCCATCTTTTTAAGTATGGTGACAATTGTTTTGTTGGCCGCTTCTACCGCTCCATTTGTTTGAGGTCGGTAGGGGGAAGATGTATGCCTTTGAATTTTATATTTTGCCAGCAATGCGGCAGTTTCAGCTTGAAAGTGGGTCCCGTGATCGCTGATGAACTCGTGAGGGATCCCATACCGGCATATTATTTTATTTTGGATAAATTTGGCCACGTGCTTGGCGTTCAAGACACGGTATGACTCGGCTTCGACCCATTTGGTGAAGTAGTCGATGGCCACCAAAATGAAGCAATGACCTCCCGTCCCGGAAGGATGCACCTTTCCAATTATGTCTATACCCCATGTCGAAAATGGCCATGGTGATGTCATGGTATATAAGAGGGAAGATGGCATATGCTGTACATTGGCAAAGATCTGACAGTTATGGCAGTGTTTGACATACACCTGACAGTCTGTTTCCATGGTGTTCCAATAGTACCCGAGCCTCATGATTTTTCGGGCTAGCATATGGGCGTTCATATGCGGACCGTTTTCACACTTCGGCCTGTATTTTGTCGATGCATAGGAGTAGAGCCCCCTGTGCCGTCTTTTTGTACAATTGTCCGTCATCAGTTCGAACGAATTGGGTCGCTAATCTTCGTAGGGCCTTTTTGGCCCGATTTTCAGCTTCCGGGGGATACTCTCTCGTTGTCAGGTAGGTTAGGACAGCTTGATACCAAGGTTCCGGGTCAGTTATATCGATATCCTGAATGGCGTGGATGTAGGCTGGCTCGGACCGTCTTTCGACACAGAATGGCATGCTGGTCAGGTGATCCGGGATGTTCAGTAAAGATGCTAATTTGGAAAGTGCATCTGCAAACTGATTCTCTTCCCGGGGCAGATAAATGTACTCTACCTTTTGGAATTGTTTCTCTAGAACCCTTACCCGTGCTTGGTAAACCACGAGATTGGCGTTCCGAGTTTTCTATTTTTGAAGTGCTTGATTGATGACCAATGACGAATCACCGTGAACCCGGAGGTTTGTTACCCCTAAATCGACGGCGGCTTGCAGCCCGTGAATGCCTGCTTCGTATTCGGCTGCGTTATTGGTCACGTCAAAGTCCAATTTGATTGATAAGGGAGTGTATTCCTCTCGTGGTGAGATTAGCAGAATCCTGACCCCGAATCCACGAAAGTTGGATGCTCCGTCAAAATACAAATCCCATGTTTCGGTATCGGTATGGAATATGTCTTCATCAGGAAATGACCAAGTATCGGTGTGTCCGTCTTCGGATATTGGGCTATCGGTGAGGAACTCGGCTACTACCCGTCCCTTGATGGCTTTTAATGGTATAAATTTGAGGTCGAACTCGGATAACATTAAAGTCCATCTGGACATCCTGCCGTTGAGGATGGGCTTCTCGAACAGTTATTTGATTGGATCCATTTTGGATAACACGTGTACCTCGTGACTAAGCATGTAGTGTCTGAGCTTTTTAGTGGCCCAAACCAGAGCTAGGCACGTTTTCTCGAGCATTGTGTACTTGCATTCATATTCGAGGAACTTTTTACTGATGTAGTAAATAGCCCGTTCTTCTGAATCAACTGTCTGGGCCAGCATAGCCCCCATGGCTGTCTCGGTCGTTGTTAGGTATAACGACAAAGGCAAACCGGGTTGAGGTGGCATTAGTACTGGCGGAGCAGACAGAATCTCCTTGATTTTATCGAAAGCCGCTTGACATTTGTCGTCCCACAGTACTCGTTCCCCTATCTTCAGTTTCTTGAAAATGGGCTCACATACAATGGTTAATTTTGAAATGAACCGGCTGATGTATTGGACTTTCTCGAGAAACCCCCGTATTTCTTTTTCGGTTTTGGGTGGTTGGATCTCGGTGATGGCTTTGATTTTAGCTGGGTCGACCTCGATGCCGCGTTGGCTAACGATATGGCCCAGTAATTTGCCCGACGTTACCCCAAAACTGCATTTTTGTGGGTTCGGTCTCATGTTGTATTTACGTAGCCGGGTGAAGAACTTTATTAGGGCTGAAATGTGCCCACTTCGGTCCTTGGATTTGACGATCATGTCATCCACATAGACCTCCACTTCCTTATGCATCATGTCGTGGACCAAAGTAGTGGCGGTTCGTTGATAAGTGGCCCCGGCGTTGATAAGCCCAAATGGCATGACGGTGTAACAGTAAGTACCCCAAGGTGTAATGAAGGTGGTATTACCCATATCCTCTTCTGCCATTTTAATCTGATTGTACCCGGCGTACCCATCCATGAACGATAAAAGGGCATGATCGGCCGTGTTATCCACTAGTATGTCAATGTGTGGTAACGGAAAATCGTCTTTTGGGCTTGCCTTGTTAAGATCCCGGAAGTCCACGCAAACCCGCACCTTGCCGTCCTTCTTGGGTACCGGCACGATGTTTGCAACCCAGTCTGGATATTCAGACACTTGTATAAAGCCTGCTTTGAATTGTTTATCGACCTCTTCCTTGACTTTAAGAGACCACTCGGGCTTCATTCTTCTGAGTTTTTGCTTTACCGGCTTGCACCCATCTTTGATGGGTATTCGGTGTTCGGCTATCTCCCGGTCTAAACCCGGCATGTCCTTGTAGGACCATGTAAAGACATCTTTGAATTCCTGGAGGAGGTCTGCGAATTGTTTTCTATCCTCTTGATCTAAAGATAGGCCCAACTTAAGCATCTGGGGCTCTAAGGTGGTTCCCACATTGATGGACTCGGTTTCTTCAATTATCGGATCTCGGGATTCCCTTTGCTCGAGCTGCTCGACCAGATGTTGAGGTAGGGGTACCTGTTCGTCGGGTTTCTCAATGTCATAGCATATAAAATTCTTGAAATTGAGAAAATTTTGGAAATAAGACAAGTCGTAAGCAGAACGGTGTTCGTTATTATTATTGATGGTAAATTTTGAAAATGGCTCGAAAAGAGCTGCCATCTGATCATTAGTCAGTGGCGGGATAGGGAGAGGTCTTGGGACAGGCCCCGAGACCTCAGTGGATATGGGAAGAGGGGTTACAGACTCGACTTTAGCACCAGACCCTCTAGACTCGGACTCGGACTCCGACTCTGACTCTGACTCAGACTCGGTATCCGGCATGTCTCCCTCGCCGGTGGTCAGCTTGTAGACCCGTCCTTGACCGTCGGTCCATTTTATGGTCTTCCTCCAAGCCCTCGTCTCGGTGTTGGTACCGACCTCGGTGATTAGCTTGGTTGGGTCAAACCGATCGCTGCGAAGGATCAGGTTGACCAAGTCGTCCTTCGGAGCAGGAACGGCCTTGTCTTCTCCGAATAAGAGCCCCATCACGGGCTCGGAGTTGTTTTTGCCTTCCTTCGATTCGGCCTGGACGATGGTGAATATATCATCAGGGATGAAATTGCATTCCCGAGCCTTTTTGGTCTCGGGATATGTGACGGTGGGTCGGTAGAGGCCCACTTGGATAGCTCCGAAGACTGGAGTGGCGAAGTAATCCGTTAACTTCGGGCTATAAGGGCTTATGTAAGTACCCTTGAAAATGTCGATGGCCTTGTGAATACCGGCCTGAACCACGTTTTCCGAGGTTATACCATACCCCAATCCGAAATGTGATTCGCCATCATTTAGGACCTCGATAATCTTCCCAACTGGAAGATATGGCCTTGAGGTTATTCCGGGTAGGTAACCCAGATTTTGTAGCATCGTGTCGATGCTAGTTGTGAAGTAGGGCCTAAAGAGATATTCTTCTTCGATCATGCCCACGAAATCAAATCCTCGTGGGTCGGCCTGGCCCATAGCGTTGCAGCTTGCTACGGTAATTGGGGTCGCCTCCAGCGTGATGATACCATCTTTAAGGGGCATCTTGACTTTTCGATGGAGGGTAGATGACACGGCCTTGACTGCGTGGATCCAAGGCCTTCCTAGTAAGAGATTGAATGATGAGGTGACATCTATCACCTGAAATTCCAACTCCTTTTCGATTGGGCCTGTTATGATCTTCAATTTCACGGCCCGACAACAGGTTTTGGGCTTCCGTCGAAAGCCTGGATAGTCTGCGCTGTCGGAAGGTAATCGGCATCGGTGATGCCGAGTGCTTTTGCGGTCCTTAGAGGAAGGACATTCACGGCTGATCCATCGTCGATAAGGGTCATCGGGAGATATTTACCTTTGCAGATGACCGTGATGTATAGGGCCAGATTGTGATTGGGCCCAAATGGTGGCAGATCAGCTTCAGAGAAGGTTATGAGTGGGCCTTCTTCCTTTGACTTGCCCTTCAGAAAAGGCATAATAGTGGCTACCATTTCAGAAGGGGTAGCTTGTGAATCGACCTTGATTTCATCGAGAGCCTTAGTCAGTGCTTCCCAATGAGCTTGCGAGCTAACCAATAGTTGCCATATGGTTAGATCAGCTCGGACCCTCTTCATTTGTTGGACCAGAGCCGTGTCAGCGCTCGGTTCTTCAAGGGTAGGTTCCGTCCTGGCAGGTTCAGCGAAGGATATAGGAGTAGAGTGCCCGGCTGCGGCGAGGTGGTTGGTGGCTAAGGCTTCGGATTTAGCCTTTTGGACCTCTTCAAGGGTGATGGGGACAGCTTCCCCTTTGGTTAAATACACGTCGTCCTCGTCATCGAACCATATCCCATTGATTTGTGGGATAAGAGGAGAAATGAGGTGAGAACAGTCGACTACTTCCCTTGTGAATATAGCATGGGCGCTGAACGGGTTTTCTTTGTTGCTCGGCTTGTCTTCGGACAACGGGATTTTCCCGCTCTCGATAAGATCTTGGATCAGGTGTTTTAACCTCCAACACTTTTCAGTATCATGCCCGTTACCCCGGTGATACTGACAATAGGCCTGGGCATTGTAAGTTTTGGGCCTCTTTTCTACTGGAGGTTCTGCAGTTGGGCCTATCGGCTGGATCAGGCCCTTTGATGATAGCCTTTGTAAGGCGTAAGTATAGGTAGTCCCTATATCTGTGAATACCCGATTTGGTGTATTCTTCTTAGATGAGGTGTCGAGCAGGTTTACCTCGTCGAAGATGCTGCGAGTTGCAACTGCAGGTGTGGGCTTGATCGTAGATGAACTTGCCCCTTGATAGCCTTTGGTAGAGGCCTTAGTCAGGCTCTCTAGTCTCAAGTCATCCTCGATTCTCGTGCCCATTTCAGTAAGGACAGCGAAGTTTGGGATGATAGCATACCGGAGATGGACCCGGTAGGATGGGAGTAGATTTTTGACGAAGGCTTCCACTAGGGCCTTCTCGCCGGGCTTGTCGACCAGCTTCACACTCTCGGCCCTCCATCTTTGCAAGTATTTTGTGAACCCTTCTTTGGGCTCTTGAGCCATGACCTCCAGAGTACGCATTGTAGTCTGGATTTCAGTGTTATCGGCGTAGTTCCGAGCAAATTCGGTCGCCACATCATCCCAAGTCTTGTATTTCTTGGGATCGAGCCTGTAGCCCTGGGATGCTTCTCTAAAGAGGAAGGGAATAGGTGCCTGAACATGGCGGACTTTACCCCTTTGACCGCCATGAAGTCTTTGAAGGCCCGGGTCTTCGGTACCCTCAAACATAGGAATTCCCGTCAAGTTGAGGTTGGCAGGTAGCTCGTTATTCAAAGGTGAATAAATGCGAGCATTTTCGGAGTGGATTGAGTTGCTTGTCGATAAGTGAACTTGCTCCTCGAGCCTGCGAACAACACTGACCAATTCGGCTATGGGCCCAGTGGGCTCAGCTCCTGCAACAGGGACCGTCTTCTCCACAGTGCTCAGGCGAATGTCCAAAATTGCTTGGTTAGCAAGGATGGAGGTCAGTTGAGTCTCGATCTTGGTTAGGGAATCTTTCAACTCTTCCATTTTGCGTTGATGTCGGGTTGCGGGTGGCCTGTCAGTAAGAACACCGCGTAATCAGAAACTAGCCCAGAAATCCCGGAATAGAAAGTACATCCCGAGCAAGACTAAGAGGGAAATGACTCGAGGAAAGACGCCTAGACGGGTGACTTGTGAAAGGTGGGCCTTCCTTAGGATTCGGCGAGTGGGCCTAGTCCTGTTCGAAGGAAGGTTCACGTGAGACATCCCCAGACTTTTGACTCGATTGTGTTGACGGGCCCTCCTTCGTAAGAGTATGTCCTACTTAGGTGGGCATTGCCTTAGTCTAATAAGGCGGACTGGGATAGGGAAGAAACTCGTGATGTAAGATCGACAGAGTTTCGACGCTAGAAAAACTTGACAACTTAAGACATGGCCCGACACTGCTAAATATGGGAAGTCCTAAGAAGATGGAAGTTTTGAAAATTGATTGTTTTTGAAGAAATCCGAGAAAACTCGATTGATAGCCCAATTTTCGAGAAAAACGAAAGAGCGTTGGGCCGCGGGTTTTGAAAGTAATTTTGAGTTTTGAATTGGGCAGCACACCGTCTAGAAAATAGGCCATTTTGAGTAAAATCATAAGTCCTAAATTCGGCATGTCCCGGGTTTTGAAATCGAATGTCTTGAAAAAGATGCAATTTTTGAAAAGTTGACATTTTTGAAAACGACTCGGAAACCAAGTAGCACGTAGTCACACAAGCATTATAACAACGCCATGTATGCTCTACACTAAGTCTCGGTCGGTCTAAGAGGGTCTATACCAGTGTACATAGTCTAGACGTTGATCGGGACGGACTCTCTAAGTCGAATTGAGCTTAGAACATGCCGCGAAACCCACTCGAATCGACTATGGACACCTTTTGACATATCCATATTGGAGTACATCAATGGTATAGTGGGACGTCAGTCACCAGTACCGGCCCGGGAAAAGATGGGTAATGCATGAACTGTAAAACTAAAATGCGTATTGTACTTGTCAAACGATTTCTATTCGAGTCTCACCCTGAGGATGCCGATGGTAAGTCACACATCAGTTAATCCCCAGCGGAGTCGCCAAATTGTGGACATGACATAGGTCCACCCCGACGCGGCCACGCGCGGGTTTGGGTAGGCGAATGAATCTCCATATGAAACGGATCGAATTGAAATTTAGGTCAAAGTGGAGTCGTCACCGAATTTTGTGGTTATTCGGAACCATTCGAGCTCACTCTATGTCGTAGTGGTCCGTATACAAAATACGACCCATTTCCGATGTCAGAGTTTATTGGGCTCGTCCCTTTGCATTTGATACCAATACCGACGTTATCGGATATTGTGTATTAAATGACTCTCGTGCGCCAACGGTTTCGGGCATCCGGAAACCGAGGTTCTGAGTAAGGGGTGAGGGTACATGTTGGGAAGCCAACGAAGGACACCCAACCCCGCCCGCAAATTAGCGGCCTCTACTAAGAATTCGAATGACTTTCCAATACGCGCGTTAGTTGAACGAGAAAATGATATGCAGAGATTATTTTCCCTAAACATGTGAATGGAATTGAAAAGGGTTTCTAAGTCAATTTAATGCAATTAATTCTACGTCAAAGTGGAATTTTAGCATGTGGGTTCATTTTAGTAAAATAAAATAAACAAAAATAAATTGACAAGAAAATAACAAACTTGTTAGTAACAGTATAACGATAATAACAGTTTGCGAATAATGTAGTATGATGCATGGTTTTGAAAAGAATAGTAGGTCACGTGATGGATTAACACGTGTTGACCGAGGTCAAGGAAAAAAAATATATCGAGATCTAAAAATAATGTTTTGTCTTAAAAAAACGATGTTCGAAGAATAATAATAAAAAAGAGTGAAATTGTTTTCTTCGGAAAATTGATGATTTTATTAAATCGCGTACAAATATTGCGTAATTTGCACTCGACTTAATATTTTCGATATTCGTCGTATTCAATATTCGATTATGAAATCGGTATTAAATACTTGGAATAATTTATACTCGATTTTAATTTTGATGCTCGTCATATCCCATATTCGATTATGGAATCGATATGGAATACTTAGAGTGAAAAAAATAAAGAGATTTGAATCGTTTAAAATAACCAAGACAATATAGATATTCCTCCGCGTTTGTAGTGTCATGATTCGAACGAATTAAATAACATCTACGTTAGCATCAACGAAAAATTGAATTGGCTAAATTGTTTGATTAGATTATTAGACTCGACATCCAATTATGGAATTGGCATCGGATCTAACGTATCGACACTTTGCTTGAATGAAAACTTGATTCCCTCGGCTTTTCCGACATCGAAATAAATCCCTAAGGATTAGGATGTCAGATCCGCGTCAACGGGTTTCGACCCTTATTAAATATAATGCTTGTTTTTGAAAAGTAATGTAAATATATGACTCGAACAATGATGAAAACGAAATAAAGAAAATATTGTTTAAGTTAACTTATCTCAATAATCAAATAATCGGGGTATTGGAACAAGCGACCGTCAACGCTGTGTGCAGTACACTTGTATATTCGTGTTTCCTTATTCCGATACCCCTCTTATTCGAGACAAATCGATAAGTATTTTAGTGTTTTGTATTAGTTATTATCGATATTATAATGCAAGGAACAAAATAAAACAAAAAAAACGCGAAAAAGATGAAGATGACGAGAGGAAGAGAGGAAGGAGAGAAAGGGGTTTTGACACCCTCAACCTACATGTTCTTGTCTCGGAACGGACTCGTACACGTGGCTTTACACAAGAGTCTTCGAGGTTTTATGGAGGTTAAGTTATGGTGGCTCGGGATTGATTCCTAAAATTAGGTTTAGGGTTTTTGCTAGTATAGGATTGCTAGGGTTTGATTAGGGTTGCATGTGTAAGATTAGGGTTCTTGAGGTTGTGAAAAAGTTGTATAATGCATTGCATAGGGGTGCTTATATAGGCATTGCCCATGTATTTTGGTGTCTAGGGTTTTGTGCCCTGACGGACTTGACCTGATGGCCCGTCTGAAGGTGGACTGTTGGTTTTGCTTCTTGAGTTGGACTTTTTGTATTTGAGTGGCTGCTTTGATGTGTCTCGGAAACGACTTTGACCCGGGTTGACCCAATCGCTAAAAGTCGATTTTAATTCCGGTGTCGATTTTGACCCAAATTAGTCTTATTTGATTGGAAACGGCCCACTGGACCTGGATTCGAGGTTGATTTTGTGAGATTTGTACTCTGTAAGTGTGTTAGCCAGCAATTAATGGATTTGAGCCCGTATCCGAGCGCATAGAAACACGTTAGCGTCCGATCATCATCGGGTGTTTTTTTGGAAACTGCCATAGACACCTGGCAGTCAAAATGCGGGTGTCTACAGGGAGAAGAAGAAAAGAAAAATAAAGAATGAAAAGGAAATAAAGAATGAAAAGAAAAGAAAAATGAAAAAGAAGAAAAAGAAAAAGAAAAGAAAGACGATTCCTCCCCCGAGTATTTTTGATATTCATATCTTCCATTTTGGATCGTTCCAATATGTCACTTGGGCAGTTAGCACGACCCTAGCTCTTGTTTTTACAAGTGACCGAGACTTGTATGCATTTGTCGATAACTTCATGGGAGAACTTCTTTTATCTCTGCCACACATTCCGACATAGCATGGACCGAGGCCGAGAAATATGTAATAATTATTTTTACAACCGATTTAGTAATTTTAGTATTCATATTCTATATTTTAGTTGGATTTTAGAATCGTGACTTTTGATTTGGAAAACTTGTGATTTGTTTGTGACGTTTGTTTCTCGTTCTTGTGTTTTGTGTTTTTTTTTCATGTTATTTTATTTATGGGTTGTAGTTTAGTCTAATGAGTTACTTGAGGACGAGTAAAGCTTAAGTGTGGGAGATTTGATAACACGCAAATTTGGACCATTTTACCCCTCATTTAGACTTGTATTTGACTCGATTTTGTGAGCATAAACGTAAATATAACTCATTTTTATATATATTTTATATTTTCTAGTTTGAGTTTTGTTTATTCGTAATTATCGTCATTTTTGGGGATTTTGGTACTGCTTTTGTTTGTTTTTGTTTTGTTTGTAGGTACGTGTTCGTGAATAAAGGGATCGAGTCAAAACGATCCGAGTCAACGCGACTTTGACCAACTCCATTCCTCAAACCCATCTTCCCTTCACCCTTTCACTCACCAATAGGGATGTCAACGGGTCGGTTTCGGGTCGGGTGGAGCCTCACCCGAATCCATCACCCGAATCCGCATACTCCACCCGATCCATCCGTCACCCGATTAACCCACCACCCGGATCCAATCCATCCGTCATCCGCGGGTGATTCGGGTGGATCGGGTGCTTAGCGGATGAATTTTTTTTAAAAAAATACAACAAAAAATATACAAATTATAAGATGCGTAAAGTTTTTTGGGATTTTTTGGTGTTCGGAAATTAAGACGGGAAAGAAAATCTAAAATGGTGGCCGCCAAAGTGATTACGGAAAATATTTTCTTAGGGTTTTAAGAAAAAATAAATGATAATGAGTATAAAAATAGAGTGAAATTAATTATTTTTTTATATATTCATATAATTTTTTTTTTAAATCTATAAACGGGTGAACGGATCGGGTGGATGGATCGGGTGACGGGTGAAAAATCTTCACCCGAATCCGACCCGCTCCATCACCCGACTCATCCGTCATCCGCTTAAAATCCATTTAGCTCGAGTTTTCGTCCATTAATTTTATTCGGGTGGATGGATTTTGAACGGGTTCGGGTGAAATTGACATCCCTACTCACCAATATGACTAATCCATCTACCTCCAAAACCAAACCCAATTCCACTAACCCACTTACATAATTCAATCCAACCCAAACCTATTTTTATCGACTCACCATCACAACCCATCTACACTTCTCATAACTCACTTACCAAGCACAATCTCTATCTTCCATAATCCATCTCCATACACTCAACCCAACCATCAACCCACTGCTCCTTTCAAAGGTAGGCTTATCGCTGAGGATAAACCAACCGATCTACGCTCGAACCTCCAACTGACTGGTCAGAAAGAAGTTATACCCCAACAAGAGAGGGCTCCACTACGAAGGGACAGAATATCGTTTCACATCTGATTAAATTGAACCCGACACCTCCTCCCACTCACACAACCCAAATCAACCCCACTCGCCATCTTCTTCCCCTGAAACAACTCCGGCAGCCTCCAGCCACGCTCTGTTGAAGATTCCAGCGAATGACCACCACACATCCACCATCCTCTACATTAACCCCATCTCCAATTCCATCCTCCATTTCGCACCTCTCACCCTCACCATAGCTCACTCCAAACATCTCCTGCAGCCCGACGCTCCGTTCAATCAGCCATGGCCACTCCACCGGCGTACCCCTGCACGCCGTCGAGCAGCACCGGCGAGCCAACTCCACCCAGCTATGTCAACCCAGACTCGAAGCAGGTGCGAGCCAAGATTCGATTGAATCGAATTAGACCGAGCGAAATTGCAATTGACGAGTGTAGTTTAGCCTAGTGAAGAATGGTCGGGTGAAAGTCGGATTTGCGTAGGGCAAAGTTTTTCCCGGTGGTGGGTTGTGCGAGAACCGCAGGGTGATTTATCACCCTATGAGGCAAGAAAGAGTGAAGGGAGTGCGTGTTTGCTGATTGATTGCCCATCTTTTATTTCAATTTCCTTTTTACCTCTTTTTCTTTTATAGTTTCATTACTCTTTCATTTTCGATTTTACCTTTAATGAGACTAATTAGACTCTCCTATAAATATGTAAGCCCTCATTTGAGTGTAGAGCAGGCAGTTAGGGCTGGGCCGCCGCCGCCGGCCCGAGCCGGCACGAAATTTGGCATGACCGGCCCGGCACGAGGGCAAAATCGGGCCTGGCACGGGCACGGCCCGTCGGACCTCGGCGAAGAAGTGGCTGAAAATCCCGTGCCAGGCACGGGCACGACGGGCCCGATCCGACACGGCCCGCTGACAGCCCGCTGACAGGCACGCGGGCTGGCCCGACCAGGCACGATCGACCCGGGCACGGTGGGCCCGAGGCCCGGCCTCAAACGGCTCCCTGCGCATACTGTACTGACATGCTGCTGCTGCCTGCTGTGCTGTCTACTACTCTGCTGCTGCTGTCTTCAGTCTTCACTGCTCCCCATTTTCCCTTCCCAATAAGTCCAACGGACACCCCAACGTCTATCTTCCTTACTTCCTCTATATTTTTTTTTTCATTTCTTTTCCTATCAATTACCCACTTTCATCCATCTTCATTTCACAAATCATTCTATTCTTCTTCTAATCTTATAATCATTCTTATTAATTTTTTGAAAATTTCAATACTCTATAAGTCTACATTTCTAAATTCTAATCGTCTAATCTTATAAAATTATTACTAATATATATAAAAATTATTAATTATAAAAATTATTACTAATCTTATAAATAATATATAAATAATATTATAATCTTAATATAACAAGTATTATATATTAATCTTGAAATTTGAAGAATTGAAGGTTTTGGTTGCGTTTTTTGGTGCTAATCTACTATATTGAAGAATTGATCGTATCGGGTTTACGAGTTTTTTTTATTATAGTCTGTCGATTCTCGATATTCGACCGCATCTTCGGATCTCTACAAGCTTTGTTTGCATTTTTTAACTTAATCTCTTTTACTTTAATTTTGTTAATTATTTTTGTTTATTACTTAATTAGTTAATTATAATCTTCACTTATTAATTTATTATAATTAAGTTACCTTCTAAATAATTTTTTACATATTAACTTGTCAATTGAACTAAAATACTAAATTGGTAATTGTTATTAAATTTGTTAGTTGAATTGTTAATTAATTTGGTAATTAATTTGATAATTAAATTGTTAATCCGTTAAAATATTTAAATCATGTCTGAATCACACAACACCGAGTCAGCGTAAAAAAGAAGTCGATCACAACAACGTCAAGGTAGCGTAGAACGACCCTCCGGTTCACAAACACCACAATCGGAGGCACATGGTCAATTTACGACCACACAATTTAATCAATGGTCCGGTGTCACGCCTTCGTTCATGAACTTTGGCAATCCGAGCGGGTCGACCCCTTACGGTTACGATTTAACCGGGGCACAAACGGGACAAGGGTCCCAACAACCTTTTCAAATGACACCCAACTTATTTAATTTTGATATGTCGACATATCAAGCAATGTCGGGGAGACCACCTTTACCACCGTATTCATTTACACAAACGGGTCAACAACTCACTCAAACGGGTCAACAATTTGCACAACAAGGTCCAGAAGGACCACAATCGTATACAGAGTCTGCACAACACGACACATCGGCACAAAGCGTGTCACAATTCACAAATGTAAATGTACAAACAAGAACGAGCGAATCGTCCGATGACGGTATAGTTTGGGAGACTAAAGAAGAAATGGCTAAATTGTGTGCACTTGGTAGAACAAGTAGAGTATGACTATCTTTCACTAAGAGTGTAGATAAAAAACATGCTAAGTGTAATAACTGTGGAGGTACTTTTAGTGGTAAAAGTGTAAATGGTACCGGTCACCTAGGACGACATGCTAAAAAATGTGTTCCCAAAGAGGTCGGTCAAACATCCCTTGACCAATTTGTGACCCGACCCGAATCAAAAGAAGAGTATAAGTACGATTATAACACATGCACTGAGGAATTATCTAGAATGATAATTTAAACGGAAAAACCTTTCGCTTTATCTGAACACCCAGCGTTTAACAGATACGTAAAAGCAAACCAACCGGCTCATCTACAAACGAGCCGTAAAACTGTAAAAAATAAAGCAATGAAACAATATATCGAGGCTAAAATGGAGCTTATAGAATGCTTCAAAAATATGAGATCTAAAATATCGTTAACATCCGATGGCTGGGACTCTCGCATCGATTACTCTTACCTATGTTTAACAGTTCACTGGATAGATGAGAATTGGGTTTTACAAAAAAGAATAATTGAATTTGCAAGATTAGAAAGTCCGCATACCGCTACTAATATCCACGACATTATTGTGAGAGCGATATGCGAGTATGAAATTAGAGATAAAATTTTGACAGTTACTTTTGATAATGCAACGTCTATGACTTCTTGTGCTAACATGTTGAAGACCAGTTTACAAAATATTTTATTAGATGGTGAATTGTTACATGTTCGATGTGGTTGTCACATTTTAAACCTGTGTGTTAAGGACGGTTTAGTGGGTCTACGACACTATCACACCAAGTTTAAAAAAATAGTTATGCACTTGAACACGTGTCAGTTGAGGCGCCAAGATTGGCGTCACTTTTGTAAATTAAATAAAATTAAATACAGAAAATTTCCAGCAGAAAACAACACGAGGTGGAATTCAATGTACACAATGTTGCATTCATGTTTAGAATACAAGGATCCGCTAACTACTTTTTGGAACACTCGTTTTCCCGATCAACAATTACTTGAAGATGATTGGGAGAAAATAGAAATGTATATCGACTTGTTGTCAGCCTTTGAGGAGGCGACCACTGCATTTTCTCATGCATATAAGCCCACGGTCCCTTTCTTCATTGCTCACCTTGACAATATTGCCACTATTTTCCAAAAATATCGAGGCCTACCTGATTACTCTACGTTTCTACCCGACATGGAGGCAAAATGGTTAAAATATTGGGACGATATTCCTCTTGTCTATGTATTTGCAGTGATTTTAGACCCTAGGTGGAAATTTGAGGGTGCCATTAACGTTGTTGAAAGTTATAAAAAAACAATGAACCTAGAATTCGACAGGGAGGCCTATGCGGCCTCGGTTAGACACGACTTTGGTGTAGTATTTGGTGAATACGAGCGGATTTATGGTCAAACTAACCCCACCACTACTTCTCGATCAGGTGCAGGTGCTAGCAGTAGTCGATCGACGATCGCTACAGGATTGGGCAAGGCCATGTCACGAATGTCTCGACTGATGCCATCTCCTCAAGAAACACGGGCGTCCGATCTTGCTGAATTTCATATGTACCTGCGATATGATTATTTCAACAATATTTCCGAATTCGATAAACTAAGCACTGATCTTCTATCATGGTGGCAAGAACATGAACTAGGTCTTCCGGTGATGTCAGCAATGGCACGAGACTTCTACGCCATTCAAGTTTCATCTGTAGCGTCCGAACGTTGCTTCAGTGCCTCTAAAAGGGTGTTGGACGAAAAACGTACGTCTTTGTCTTGCGACACCCTCCGCATGTGTATCTGCTACAAAGATTGGATGGATGCAAGAGACCGAAAACAAGGTCAGGAACCAAGAGATAGTGATGTCGACACCGACGATACCCCTTCGAGTGGCAGTGTCGAATCGTAGAGTCGTAGACATAATTATTTTTTCAATTACAATTTCACAAGTCGACTTTAATTATTTTTTAGTTTCTTTTACATCCTACGAAGATTTTATTTATAATTTTTAGTTTGTATAATTACTATTATTTTTAGTAATTGTTTTAGTAATTGTGTTTTTTTACAATTACAATTTTTTTTAATAAAGAGTATTAACTATTTCCAAAGTGGGACTTGTGGAGTGCTAGCTGGCCTGCCTCCAACGTCTCTTTCCCTTTTTTTTATTTTTTTTTCTTTTCTTTCTTATAAATACCCACAATCCCACATTCCCACATTCATCCATCTTCAATTCACACCATCCATTCTTACTAATCTTCTACTAATCTCAATAAATATTATAATATACAATTACCTACAAATATTCGGGTCGCACACAAACGCGTCTTGTTTTTGCTGGAAAAAATATGAAATAGATTGAGGCACGACCCGAAACCCGAAAACCGGCACGAAAACCGAAACACGGGCACGAGCACGAAACTAGCACAACGGGCCGGGCACGACCGAGCACGAGACCCGGCCCGAGCACGGCACGACCGGGCCCGGGCCTCGAGCCGTGCCTCGGCGGCAAGGTCGGCTAGAGCTCCGTGCCGGGCACGGAACGAGCCCGGGTCTAGGCACGACCGGGCCGGCCCACCCAGGCACGAAGCCCGCCGGGCACGGCACGAAGCCCGGCCCGGCACAACTAACTGCATGCTCTATTTGAGTGGGACTACCTCACATTACAATTTGATTATTAGTAGGTTTTTAGAGATTAGATTAGGGAGATATTTTGGGAGCCTCTCTTCATTTCTCTAGTCTAATTAGTCTAGATCTAGTTATTTAATCTTCTTCAATTAGCATCCAAGACCTAATCTTTTCTTTAATCAAGTTCTTAATTTTTCTTCCTCATTCAATTTCTTTCATGTTTGGTATATTCTTCTCCTAATCTTATTGTTTTTATCTCATGTTCTAGTTTATTGATTTATTTCTTATTTGTTCATAGTTTAATTCCATTGTTCGTTTAATGTTTATTTCTATGATTATCGATTTGTGGGTAGAATAGTTTTATGTTTAATTCCTTGATTAGTGTAGTTTTCATTATGTTTAGTATTTCATTATTATTAGTAAATTGTTTAGTTTACTTGATTTCTAGCTTGATTAATGAGTAGATTATTAGTTAGAGGGTTAGGGGAGAACGAATTTGGTGTCATGAATTATGGATTTTTGGTGATTGATACACTAGGACCAATTTGATTAATTTGGAATTGTTGTATTCGTGTCGACCTTACTTGATCAATGTCGTTGACTCGTATTCACCTTTATAAATATGAGGAAACTTGGGGATTGGGTAATTCAAGTGACCTAGCTTAATCGCCGCGAAAGCGGGTTTTAGTGTGGTCGGGTTAGGAAATCCGGGTCACCTACATGACAGGTGGGTACCGAAAAGGGTAACTCGCTCCTTATCGATTGTGTATTATTTGCTTGATTCCTTGTTTATGTATTCCGTTTCTAATTCCCCGACTCCCCCTAACACATTTCCTTTACTTGATTTCCCTTCACTATTCTACCATCGTTCTGGTTAGCTTAGTTCGTGACCAATTAAAACCCCCTTAGATCCCAATCAATCGACTAGACCTAGACTCGACTTCCCATGTGTTCCGTCCCTGTGGATCGATCCCGATTTACCGCTGTAGATACCCAAATTTGGACCTTGTGGCTGCAGTTGTTCTCGACAAACAACCGATGACGATCAGACTGCAACGCGATACGAGATTACTATGTTTTAGATAGTTTTTCTATAGAAAGGATCAAATAATTACTCGGAAAAATTAATTTAATATCAAGACAGCCTTAGTCGTGTCATTACGGTCGCGTCGACACTAATTAGAGTCAACTCCGAGACCGGGACCCCGAATCGGTCCCGAAATATGCAAAGTCAAACCCGAGTCTACGCGTCAAGCCGGGTAAACCTCGAGACGCGAACCCGAAGACCACCTGGCGCTCAACGCGCTAGGGTTACGGGAATGCTTAACCCCCAAGTCAACCCAATATACGGATCTTCTCCGTTTTGGAAAGTTTCGAAATCGGATCTTCAAAATTTCTGGCGCCTCACACCAGGCGTCCTAGAATTTATACGCATGACCCCAGGCGTCTGAGTTTTGGTGCGTCGGAACTCAGGCGTCCTAAAGGTCGATTTGAACTGCGCGAGCAACTATAAATACCGCCCCTCGTTTCGTTCATTCGACACACAACAACTCATTCGTTTAGCGAATCGACGCTACTTCTCACTCTCGAGCACTCCACTCGACCCCGAGGAGCCTTTGTTCGACTAGCCAACCGTGGGTCTAGCAGCAAAGCTCTGCCGGATTAACCGCGGAACTAGTCGTAGTAGCGAAACTCTGTCGAAATCTCCACAGGACAAGCTAAGAGGATCCGCCTCGAAGTCGAACCGTCACTAGGTTGTCATCTAAACATAATTTTACATTCTTGTACTTTTATTATGCACTTCGATAATGTCAAACGTGGACACTAGGTCCATTACACGTCCTAAAATGCGTAACGTCCCCAACTTCAACCCTAAGCACTAAAACACCTAAACTAAACCCGAGTAGTTCCGAGATCCGTTCTCAACTTTCTACGCATCGTGCCTCGTTTAGTGTATACTCCGAAGGTGCAACTCCTCATTACGTGATTTACTTACATTTCGTATTTACCATTTTCGTATGATTTACCGCTTTTATGACCTTATAATCGCATGCTAAATCACCTAACACGAAATCCAAAACGTAAACAAGGTAAAACTGAACAAAGCGATGGTCGGATTCCGTATTAGTCTCGGTGCTCACCGTACGTGGTTCGATGCATCTCTATTAATACCGAGCCGAAGCATCTTAAGCACAATACCAGGTAAGGTATATCACGAGAATGACTAATATCCGTATTATCACGTTAAAACCGATTTACTAATACGTATAATACTTAGTACCCTCTACTCTCCTATGTGCATCTTTTCATGGCCTACTTGTCACGTGAAACCGCATGCAAAGAATGTAAATACAACTACTTCGACTACAAAACTGTCCTTAAACAACCGATATAGCAAAGACATAGGGTTAAAACAATGGATGTTACCGTACTTCCGCCACAATAAAGGAACAAAGTTATCAGCCCACCGATTGATTAGTAGAGGCCGCTACGTGCGGGCGGGATTGGGTGTCGATGTCTAGCGGACGTTGGCTTCCCAATTCGTACTTTCACCCCTTACTTAGAATCGACTGTTTCCGGATGTCCGAAACCATTGGCAATGAGAGTCATTCCAGGCATGGAGTGCTTAAGGGTACAAGACTCTATCTTTAGGTCCCGTGCCACTCAGCTTTGAGCCGGCTAAGGATCAAAGTTGACTTGAACGGTTTCCGAGTCCCCATAATTGACTCGGTGGCGACTCCACAAATCGGCAACGAACTCGGTTCACTAAAAAGGTCGTCTTACCAAACGTATCGGCCCTTAAACATTTACAACCACGACTCGATCAATTCTAACGGAAAGACGGGTGCCCGTATCCGTCTAGTACTATTCCGAATTGTCATCCAAATCAAGGTCCGACACATCGCCCCGAACGCGAGATCGGACTGGCCCCCGACCGAGAGGGGGTCGCATGGGTGGCCGCCGCGTTAACCGGGTCGGTCCTGCGCGGGGTGGCGGGCGGTGCGGACGGATGTCCACAACCGCTACTACGTAGTAGTTAGTTGGAGTTATAAATTTCGTTTGATCGCGTTAGATAGGCGACAATCTGACCCGCATCAATTTGATTTGTATTTTGTATTTGGATGTGATGTTGTACTTTGGCTTGTTTCGGGTTTTCGGCTTTGACCGGGTTTGATTCGGTCGACAAAAGATGGTTTTGGCCCCGAAAGCGATTTTGGCTCTAAGTAGATTTATTTGATTGGAAATGACTCACTGAGCCTGAATTTGAGGTCGGTTTTGAGAGGTTTGTACTCTTTAATATGCCAAAGTCCGATACCATTGATTACGAGCCCACATTCGAGCGTATTGATATGTTAACATCCGATCATCATCGAGTGTTTGGCGAGAAACTGTTACAAACACCAACAGGCAAAATGTTGGTGTCTACAAGGTGGGACATAAAGTTACTATGTGTGGTGATACACCTAATCAAGTCACTCCGGTGGATGAAGTGTTGGCTAGAACTGTGACTAAAGGGTTTGTCGTTTTTCAGACTAAGAGTAATCACACTATATTCAATTTGGATTTGAGGGCTACTCCTAGGCAGGTTAAATTTGCTACAACTAGGATTGATTTTGCGAACATGATGTATGGTAATATTTATGATGCATTACCAGAGGATAGATTTGTTGATTTTGATATTGGGGAAACTTCAGGTGGTAGAGTTTATTCAGGGATGAGATTTTATGAAGGGCAACAACCTTTTGATGGGTCGGTTTGGTTGCATCAAGGTTTTGCTGGGGGTGGGGCTAGAAGGGATAAGGGGAGAAGAACATGGAGGTGGATAATGAAGAGAGGGGGGATAGACAAATGGGGGACATTAGAAGGAGGGTCAACATTGAGGGTCCTCATGGAAGGGTGAGAGTTCTTGGGGATAGGAACCATGTTCCACATGGATTTCAATTTGATGATCCATATATTAGGGCTATGAATTACATACATAGCTAATGTTAAAAGGCATGATCCAAATAGGCATATGAGTGAAGAATTGCGGAGAAGATTAGAACCGCGTGAAATCAGAGGGTTTATGGAAGATGAGAAGGAGGGTTTTGCTCCAACTTTTGTAGCTCCTACGGGTTTTCCAATTATATTTCATGAGCCAGGGAACAATGGCGTGGGGAATGAAGGTGGTAATAGGGAGGGGGCAATGGAGGAGGGAACAACAATAGGCAGTAGAACAATGCATGAGATGAGGATGAGAATAGGCAGAGGGATGAGAATGAAGAAGATCATGAGAAAGGTTTAGGAGAAGATAGGAGGGAGGGTCTGAGTGGCTGGTATGGATCCTGATGATGACTCATCTAATGAGTCATCTCCGGAATGACCTCTGTCTCTGAGAGAATCTGATAACTAGACATATGTGAGAAGATATAAAGGTGAAGAGGTGCCAGATGAAAATGAAGAAGAGTAACCATATGAAGAAGAAAGGACTACGGAAGAGGAGGTGGAAGAGAGGATGGAGGTTGAAGAAGTAACTCAGATTTTGGAGAAGGAAATGGAAGCAAGTGAGGAGGTGGATGTGGAGGGTTTGGATGAAGAGGGTAGAGATGAAATCACTAGAAGGCAGCTTACACTACTACAATAAAAGGCAAAGAAACCATTTGAAAATGGCCTAAGACACCATTATGGAGATGGTCTCCAAGTCAAAGGTGTCTTAGGCTAAGAGACCATCTCCAAAAAATTGGTGTCTTTGCTTCCAATTTAGAAACCATTTTTAAGAGAAAAATGGTTTCTTTGGTCCTTTGATAAAACACCTTATTGTACAGATAGATGGTTTCTTATCTCTAGTTATAAAACCATGGAATCTAGTAAAATGGTTTCTTTGCCTTCTTGATAAATAACCATGAATGTGTGAAAAATGGTGTCTTTGATTTCCAATTTTTTAATTATTTTAATATAGAAATACCCCACCATTTAAATACATGGAAATCATTTTCAATTTTTCATATCAAAAATAGACAAAGATTTCTAAAAAATATATTATATTGATGTCAAAATGTGTTAAAATTACATTAGAACAGCACAATAGTGCACTATAATATAAATATCTTGATATTTTACCAAAAATATAAGAATATTGTCCTTCAAAAATACAAATGGATCGAACTATACTCTGGAACATCAAGAGTCAAGACCTATAGCATTAACATATTTGACGCCATCATCCATTGAAAATTGAAACATATGGTGAAGGAAGATCCATATACGAAGCATTCCAAGAAAACCCATGAGAGCAATGTAGGATAGACCTCCAACCTGCACAATTTTTACCAAAATTATATTACAGCAATTTAGATAAGACCATTTAGTCATTTACAGCAAGAAATCGAGATTTTAGAGTGAGCTTTTTCGAATGTTTCAAGTTGAATATATTGTCTAAAAACCTTATGCACTATCGTTAAAAAAAACCTTATGCATTAGGCCCTCCTCCATAGATCATATGACTATAAAATATGTCTACTTGTAAGTTTTTGACTTTGGGGTTTGACTAAAAAAATACTACCCATCGTCTCCTGTAAAAATGTAATCTCTTCACACTATTTCATTTCGTTCCGTTGTAAACCATAACTAAACTATGAATCTATTCTCCTGAGAAAATGTAAATTTCCTGAAGAATGATTCATTACTGATTTGACCTTTTTTCCTTCTCATAATATGCTCGAAGAAGGAAAAATCATGCCAAAGCATCAAGAGACCTTTCTGAGACATAACTATATACTTGTATAGTATATAAGAACGTATATAACTATACTTACCATATATCCTAGGCATCCGTATATCTATGAAAGAAGCGTCAAAGTGGTAAAGCGGACTCAGCTTCTCCACAACTCTTATCTCATTATCCACACACTCAACTTCAGCTCCATACTTTTCCAATGCACCTGCACACACTCAATTTCAGCTCGAAACATTCTCCTTATTTTCAAAATAAATATGATTGTAAATGCAAAAATAGAACCAACCTTTAGCGCATTACAAAACCAATCTTCTCATTCAATTCATTAAGCAAACCAAGTGTACATAGCATGTATTTGATCTAGAAATGACTCCCTATGTTGTTGCGAATACAAAAAAAAAATGTCGAATTAGCCCATTTTACCTCAAAAATTGAAACAACGGTACATTTCTGTTTTGGTGAAATAACAATCGAGGAATGAGCGATTGTATGCAACTGATGTCGCAATGGAGATCTCCTGTAGCGATGTGATGGATGGCGAGATTGCATTTGCCGACATTTTCAAAAAAATTACAGTATTATTATGTAAGAGTAAACCTGTAAGAAAATTACAGTATTATTATGGAGTATATATACGTTAATCGTGTTATGGCTGATGAATCGTAAATGATAATCATCTTTTCTTAAAATAATGAGCACATAAATACAAAAGTTTCTAAGTCTAGTGGCTAAGACGGGAGAGCACAGATAACAGGTGTTAGGTTCCACTAACCGAGATCAAAAAATCCAGGGAGAAAATCAGCTTCTTATTCTCATCAATACACACTAAATCCTTTCTGTGTTCATCAACACAGTTACATAAATACAAAGTTCAATTGTGTGTCTTAGACACAAAATGAAGCGCCTGAAAAATATGAGTATGATTTTATCACTATGGTTGGAATTTAGGATGTTCCATTTTGTCCTGTTCTAAAAGAAATTAAAAAATTATGTTTCTTTAAGCCATTCCATGCTCGGTAAAATGAGCTCCATAAGTCAATGTGGTGAAATATTTGTTGAACCAATTTCAATGTGGTTATTGGATCTGAAATCTAGGACAAAAATAAGCTCATGATTCGTTGTTTTTTATTTTGATGGAAGAAAGTGAACTAGCTCGCTAAACCGGTTTCACGTCTTATTATGTGGAGTTCATTATTAGATGCAAATGCATGACACAATTTTCATTTTGGGTGTTATGAACAAGGAGGTAAGGCCTAGTACACGACCTTATCCACCCTTCCCCTGTAATTTGCAAGACCCCCTGTAATCACGGACCCCTTGAGCCACTGAGGGTATGGCTGGAAAAGTCAGCTAGAGCTATGAGTACCTGATATTCTGTTCTTATAAGCAATGTGGAATCATTATATAATAATCACATTCAGATATCAAGGTAATGGCATGGTGATTGCAGTTGCATTTCTCTTATGTTACTCATGGGAGGCGCTTTCTTTTGCAGTGACTACCTGTTCAAGCTTCTGCTTATCGGAGATTCAGATACAAAGTTCAATTGTGTGTGCTGCTTCACACAATTAGAGTGATCGACATGGCACTTACTTAACTTATACTCCATAGTACTTTTTTCTTTCTGAAAAAGCAAGCACACCTACCAGCTCCTTCTAGTCCTACAAACTGAGCTTACGAAATCGCTGCTAACTACTGACTAGAGCAGCTAAAGATGCCGTGTCTTCAATTCCGTAAACCAAGTACCACAAGACATTCAGCTAACAATGCTACACTAACTGTATCTTTACCATACCAAAAAAAAAGTAAGACACATAGCTGACAATGCTAGACTCACTACACCAATATAGTTCTTACCTGATTAGATACTACAATGCTAGCTATTTCGCTCAGGAGGAAGAGAACGATTGAAACCACCGCGACGGTTCATGTATTGGCGAGGCTGGCGCTTAGTAACAGAACGAACACCACTCAAATCAGAACGGAAATCGAAAAACCCCCAAATCGAAAAACCCTAAATCGAAATTCCTTAAGTCCAAAAAATCGGCAATAGATACTCCGTGTATAAAAAAAACCTAAATCTACTATCACCTAAACTGAAAAAAAACCTAAAATCGAAAAAAACTAAATTATTTCAATCGAAAAAAAAACCCTAAACACAGAAGAAAATCATGATAAAAATTCATAGAACAATTGTTTCAAGACATACCTAAGTTGCGATGAACGGTAGTGGACGGCGGCGTTGGTGGACGGCGATGGTTCAGGGTGGACGGTAGCGGTAGCAGTAGCGTTGGTGGACGGCGAGGGTATGGAATTAATGAATGAAGCTAACTGTGCGTACGAATAATGAAAAGGAAACAGGTGTATGAAGAAATGAAAAATAGAAATATTACTTTTTGAGAAACAGAAGAAAAAGAAACAGGTATAAATTTAAAAAAATAGAAATATTATTTTTTGAGAAATCATTTGTTTTAAGAAATGGTGTCTTTGTTAATGAAAAGTATGAGGTTAGAAATCATTTGCTTTAAAATGATGTCTTTGTATTAAATTGAAAGTGACTAGAAATCATTTATCTAAAAAATGGTGTCTTAAGTATTAGATAAGAGACCATCTATTTGAAAGAATTGATTTCTTAAATCAAAGAAATCATTGATTATAACTAAATGGTTCCTTATTAATGATTCCTTTAGAGCTTATTCTAGTAGTGTTAGGAATATTGAAGAACGACTCATAGGTTATTCTATTGCTGAGTTGGGTAGGCTGCTTGGAGATCTTCATTTTTTTCCCTTTGTTGGAGCCAAGGGATGAGAGTAAGGCAAAAGGTTATGAGGGGGAAACAACAAGGCGAAAAGGAAGAGAAGTTTATGTCAAAGAAGAAGGAGAAGTAGCTCAGTGAGCTTGCTGTCTATGATGGAGATGGGTGATGCTGGTAATAGGAAGATGAAGACTTATTCTGCACTGGTTTTGGGTTGGAAGGACATGAATGTGGATGAAACGGATAGTGGGCCTTTGAAGAAGGCTAAGTTTGAAAAAGGAGAGTCTTCAAGGACAAGTCAACAGAGAGGCAATGAGGCTATGACTGAAAATGGAGGCTTAACATGCTTGAATGGGCTTGGTTTTGTGGAGATTAGGCCTAACCAATCTTCACGAACTACATGAAGGGGCTCTTTTGGAATTGTCGGGGACTCTCGGATCCGTTCGCACAGATAATTCCTAAAATTAGAGCGATTTTTAGCAATAACTATGATTTTTGTTTTTTAAGTGAAACTAAATGCAATGTCTCTCTAGTAGCTAATTATTGTAGACCTTTTGGGTTTTCTTTTGTAGAAGGTCTAGATGCAGAGGGAGCTAGTGTGGGACATTTTGTGGGTTGGAAGGTGGCTGATGCCTTCACTTTTGTAACTGATCGCCTCCCAATCGGTTCGGTCGTTAACGAAGGACGGGGGATCAAACGATATTTATAAGACTCGAGATGACACACAAAAACAAACAAGTATTCGTGATAAGTTGAGGTCGGTCCACAGGGAACGGAGGAATTGACAATTCTAAAGCGATGTGTTTGATGTCTAGAGAGGGGTTTTCTAAGGGTCGAGTCTATGGTCAAGTCTATGCTAGAGGAATCACTACGAGAATGGCTAGGGGTAATTAATCTAGGGAAAGGTGTTGGGGAGAAGTCGGGATTCAGAACATGGAATCTAAGAAGGTCGGGATCGAGTTTTTGTCGCAAAGTTGATAAAGGGAGAATGCCACCTTTCGGTTTCTTCACCCAACCCACCTAAAAACCCGCTTTCGCGGCGAAGAAGGGTAAGTCTCTTGTTATTGTAATTTCTACCCCGAGTTTTCCCATATTGATAGAAATGAGTCAAGGTCGGTCTAGTTGGCCGGACTAAAACAACGATGACACAACAACCACAAACAAGGTAAACCAACATGCAAGCAACCCACCAATACCCCTAAATTCAAATAATCCAAGTCTTCATCCCTAAACCCCCCAACAAGAAATCTACTCACTAATCATAATGAAGGAAAACAAAACATTAACTATGGAGAAACTATCTAAATCATGCATATTAACTAGATCTAAGGAAACTAACAACAATATGATGAGAAAACTACGATCTAACGATTACCCACTAAACTATGAAACTAACAAATTAATCTAGAGAATAATCTAGAACAACATGAACAAGATCTAGAGAAACTAACTACACTAAGAGAATCTAAGCTAGATAATAACGAGGAAACTAAATTAAATCTAAACTAGAGATAAGAGAGTGGAAAGAAATGTACCAATTATGAATATCTACAAGAAATAAGAAGTTTGCATGAATAAAGGTTGAAGCTTTGATGGAGAGAATGAAGAACTTGTCACTAATCCTTCAATAAACCCTCAAATCTTCAATAAAACTTGAATAATCTTCTTACAAACTTGTAATCTAGAGAATTGATGATGTAAACTAAGTAGATCTACTACTAATTACTATGTAAACTACTAGAATTTTAGAGAATTACTACTAGATTGTTCTACTAATGGTGGATGATGAATACTACTACTAGACTAATGGAGGATGCTAATGGATGCCTTGGGCAACAATCTAGGGTTACATATATATAGTAATCTTCTTAATGGGTATTTAACCTAAAGCCCAAATCCAACTCTTGCTTCATTAGTGAGACAATCTCCCTTAGCATCTTCATGGGGTGAAACTTTGCCCTGCGGTCTTGACAATAATTCCCACCGGGTGAAATTTCACCCGGTCAGATTTTCTTCCTTTTTTCGCGTTTTTGGCACTTCTTCCCATCGGGCGAAATTTCAGCCGGTGGGCGAAATTTTGCCCGGTCAGTTTCGCCCGGTGGAGAGTCTCGGAAAATCTTCGGGGAGGCATTTTTACCGTCGGGTGAAATTTCGCCCGGTGGTGTCTCACCGGGCGAAATTTCGCCCGGTCATTTCACTGGCCTCTTTTCTTGTCTCATTCTTCGTTAATTGATTGGATGACTTTAAACTTTAAGTCGTGTGCTTTGCTCTTTGGACGGTATTCCCTTCTCTTGTGCTCGTGGAAGCTCGATCGTGATTTCGGTGCAAAATCCTATCAAAATCGATAGAAAACTATCAAAAACACGTAAAACGCACAATAGGGACGCTAATGCGAGAAGTACACAAAATATGGCGATAATCGCACTTTAAACTCGCAAAACAAGGGAAAAACAGGTCTAAATGAGGGGAAAACGGTCTAAATTTAGCACACAACAATTCCCCCACACTAATCCGTTGCTCGTCCTCGAGCAAAGACCCAAAAAGAAATTACAACTACTACTACTAGCTAGACTACGCTAAGCCGATACGGGGCAATTAACGGGCCCGCTCCGTCCCTTCAACTCACATCGAAATACCCATGAGGTAAGGTACTTCCATGCAAGGCAAGTTTGGGCTTGCTCAAAATGGTGGATGCGACTAAACACACAAAAACACATAACACGAAAGAATAGACGCATCCAAAGCAAAATTAAAACACCGAATCCCTCATCAAGACGGCGGGGAAGACACCGATTACTTACTTAGAACAACAATAAACTTCCAAGATAAATGACCCATATAAATGAGGAACAAAGCCTAATACTATGACAACTAAGCAATATAAGTGTTGATAACTTAGCCTAGGTCCTCCTAGTCTTCTAAAGGGGTACGACGGGGCGTATAACGGAGTGGAAAAAAGTGAACCATGGATTCGTTCGACACTGTAGGTAGGTGCAGTCCCGCTCTCTTTGGCTAAGACAAGAGGGTCGTTCCAAACTCGAATTTCCTAAATTAGCCCAAATAAAAAAAAGTGGAGCGTTTACAATTATTGGGGTGGATCGACTAATCACCGCTATCTTCCTACCTCGGGACTCGGTCCTCTAGTTGGCACTTCACGGCGATGAATCGATCAAAGGGTTTTTTTTTTTCTTTTTTTTCTTTTTTTTTGAAGGAGATGTTTTTGATGATATGATTTCATTTGAAGCTCCTTTTCTCTCCTTGTTTTTCATATTTTTGTGCCCTTTTCTCTTGCTTTGGCTTGCCCTTTTTTGACTTTTTGATTTTGATGTGGTTCATAACCAAGCTTGGAGGTTATTTTTGTGTAAACTTATTTTGGTGATGTATAGGTGGAGGAAATTAGGTAAACGAGAACACGCGTCATTCCCGGATAACCCACAAAAAGGCGGAAAGAATTTGGACTAAAGGTGCAATGGTTGTTCGAGCAAGGTCACCTAGAAAACGAGATGCGGGAACCAAGGCCTAACTCCTCCATGGGTGGTCAAGGTGGTCAAATGCAAACCCCGAAGTAAACCTCTAGTAGAAAAGGTGGACTCAAGCTAAAGAATCAACAAATTCATTGATTAAGAGTCATTCTACTAGATTAAGGTCCAAAATCTACAATGGGTTATCTAAAATGGAATGTAAACTCTTGTAAAAGGTTTGTAATCGGGTTTTCGAAAACATTTAGTCCTAGACACTCTATACAAAAGCAAAAAGAACGCACGAAAAAGAAAAGGCAAAATAAAAGAAAACACAAGTAAAGCCATGTACTCCATACTCCATCAACATTCAAGCACACAATCAACCACAACACCCAAAACGCTCAACTTCGAGAGCCTCCAATAGCAACAACCTAACTCCTCTACAAAATTAAAGAAAGAAGGAAGGAAGTTACCAAGCAGATGCTTTCATAATCTCTTCAATTCGCGCTTCAAGGTGGTGGTTACCTGTAAGAGTGGAGAACAAGACCGTACACGGGACACGAAAACATAACGAGAACGAGAAAGGAAAAGGAAAAGAAAGGAGAAAAATGTTTTTGATTTTTCGAATTTTTCAAATTTTTATGGATTTTGAAAATATTTTTGGCAAAATAAAAGATAGTAGACTCCTCCCCCACACTAAAACTGTACTTTGTCCTCAATGGACAAGTAGGGGAAGAACGAAAAAGACGAAAAAGAAAAATCTTTTTGAATTTTTAGGATTTTTCAAGTGTTTTTGGATTTTTCAAAATTTTTGAGAAAAGAAAAGAAAAAATAGTGGTGGGCCTAGGTGCAATCACATCACCTAGACCCTAGCCAAGTGCCTAAGAAGTAGAAAAATAAATAAAAAAGAAGAAAATAAATAAAAACGAAAGGGTGAAAAATTGGGCCTAGATGTAATCACGTCACCTAGCCCGGATTAAGAAAAATTGAGAAAAGTTGATTAAAATTTGGATTTTCAAAAGGGTCAATGGCGTAATCACGTCGTCTAAAGACCGGGAGCAAAACCAAGGCCGCGACGGCCGCAAAAATATCAAAGGGACAATGGGACAGCTTGCAATTTGGTTCGATATAAAACAATCACAACGATTATAATGATGGGACAAGGAATAAGGAACAATATCATTTCAAAGACTGATTAAAGACTCACCGACACAATCCACACAAACACCCACAACACAAACAAACCATAATATATACCGACTCTAATAGGGGTGTCTAGTTTGAATAGTCATTTGATGCAAAAGAAGCTGTCGGAGTTCCCTCACCGGCATACTCCCAAACTCCTATTTCCCCCGATTCGGTCAGTCGGAATTCACGGGGACCTAGAGGTAGGTCCCAATTTTGACAGTTATAAATATTGGTTCGGTTTTTGTTGGGGACTATTAAAGCACCGTCATGGCTAAGGGAGACGAGGCGATGATCAGGTACTTTAAAAATCCAATTAGGGAAGTAGGCCTCGTCAAGCCAGACACGGTTATCATGTGGGATAAGATGGTCGGTCGCGTAACCCAAATTTCTTGCTATTACAGTCACAAGACCACCACAGTCGACAAAGGGGCGTTGGACAACTATGATTTGATGAAAGTGTAACGCCACAACAATAGGTAGGTCAAGGGGGGGTAGGGTTACCGAGCAAAGAGTCACAAATTAATTGCAAAACACACACATTGAGGTTAATAATATTATCGGTAGATGGCAAAAGACAGTGGGAAAGAATTTCAGCAAAATAACGGATGACAGGGTTACAGATTTCGGCGGTTAAACTAGAATTTGGTTCGAAATCACATTGACCCGGCGCTATGCGTCTCCACAAGTCTCTTCTAATCGCACTACTTTGCGAATCACTTAGGGGTTCACTTAGTCCGGTACCCGATGAGGGTAAACCTAGAGCTAAGCCAAAGTCGGAAACATTTAAACAGTGATTTCTACCGAAGAGTCTAAATTTGAACTCTCTTGGTGTGGTCGGGTTATCGATGGTAAAGGTACCTAAAAATTCACAAGTCAAGTCTTTATTTGTGCAAGGCACAAAATTAAGTAGCTTACTAGTACCAATCCTAGACGATAACTCTCTAATATCGTTCTTAATTCCTAAAATTTTTGTTGTGAATGGACAAGGCCACCTTGGACTCTGAAAAGCTTTTTCAGAAAAGGTTTGAGCCAAAGGTGTATTAGGACAAGGTGAGAGTTTAGGCTTTAAAGGCTTACTAGAAGATGAACATTTAGGAGGTTTGGAAGTCGAAGTCATACCTTGTTTTCGCGCTACTCGTTGAGCTCTTGTCTCCATAATAATCATTTGCAAGAAAAATCCCAAAATTTTAGCTTCTCTTCTTCAAAGACCCAAGAATATAATCACCAAGTGGAAATGGAATGAAGGTTTGAATGTGAATGGATATGGAAGGTGGTTTAATGTGTTTATGATGGGTGAAAATGTGGAGTGAATTGTGAGGTAAAAAAGGGTGATATAAATAAGGGTGGTTGGGAGGGAAAGTGAAAGTTTTAAAGTTGGTGGTAAAAATTTGGTGTAAAAAATTTTGGAGGGAAAGTTATGGGTGGTAAATATGAAGGAGGGAATTGAAATTGTAGTGAGGAGGTGTGCTTTAGGTAGGTGATCCATTCAAGCCCATGCCGCCGGGTGAAATTTCACCCGGTCAAGTACCACCGGGTGAAATTTCACCCGACGAACTTTTCGTCGTGAAAATCGTTTTCTGCCATTTTTCCCACCGGGTAAAATTTCACCCGGTCAACATCTCACCGGGCGAAATTTCGCCCGGTGGTATCTTCTTCGATTTCGGCAATTCTGGCAACTTTCCGTAGGGCGAAGTTTCACCCGGTCAGGTCTCACCGGGCGAAATTTTGCCCGGCGGTCTTGTTTCCTTCGTTTTTCCGCCTTGCCATTTCATGGTTCTTCCAATAGTCACCTAAAGATTCAAATATTGACTCGACTCACATTACATAATCAAAATCTACCACAAACATGCTTGTGGTCTTCAATTTAGCTCCATAACTTCTCCAAAAAGCGTGGTCTTCATCCAAATTAAGTGCTCCATGGCGAAATCCAAGTTCAACCATTCTTCTCATGCTAACAAACTAACAACACAAAGAAATATAATACATATGTACAAGGTGGTTGTTGAGGATACCACCAAACCTACTTCAATTTCGAGAGGGGGTTAAACATCGCTCCCCAATGGGAGCTCCCAATCTTCATGGTAGCGAAGGTCTCACGAACGTGACCGAGGTGATAAATCTTCAAACGTTGTCCATTAACCATAAATTTCCCGATTTCCGGGCTAGATATCTCGATTGATCCATATGGTTGCACCTTGGTCACTTCGAATGGCCCCGAACATTTTGATTTCAACTTACCAGGGAAGAGCTTAAAGCGAGAGTTGAAGAGTAATACCTTATCACCAACGGAGAAGTCCTTACGAAGTATTCGAGAATCGTGCCATTGGCGAGTTTGTTCTTTGTAAATCTTCGAATTTTCGTAGGCTTCTAGTCTTAGTTCTTCCAATTCTTGTAGTTGGAGAAGGCGGTTATCTCCTACAACACTCTCATCGAAATTTAGCTCTTTGATTGCCCATTCGACCTTATGTTCTAATTCCACCGGTAAATGACAAGCTTTACCATACACAAGGCGATAAGGAGTGGTTCCAATCGGCGCTTTGTAGGCCGTTCTTAATGCCCAAAGGGCATCATTTAACTTTAATGACCAATACTTTCAGTGTGTATTTACAACTTTCTCCAAAATTTCCTTGATTTGACGGTTGGAGATCTCGACTTGCCCATTTGATTGAGGGTGGTAGGCTAGGGACATCTTGTGAGTGATACCATATTTCCTAAGAAGGTGTTCAAAGGTATCTTTCCTAAAATGAGAGCCTCCATCGCTAATTATGGCTCTAGGCTTACCGAATTTCGGGAAATTACCTTCTTGAAAAGCTTAATTACAACCTTGGAGTCTGTAATCCCCTATAAATTCTAATGCGAAACAGTGGCGGAATCACTGTTTAGTTGGGATTAACACACTGATAACTAAAATTTTAATAATGAAAAGGTAAGTCAGTACAACTGCCACTTTTTATAAAAAGGGCAAAAATTAAAATCCTCAAAAATGTTTAGCATACAAACCATAATATGAAAATAAATTCAACGGCGCAAGACTAAATGCCGCTCGCTAGCTCACACAACCCGAACAGATAATACCTGCCATGTTATAAACATAACAGCCACAATTCAGTGGGGAGTAACGACGACGTTCTCCCAGCCATATTACATGATATTAATGCACAATTACTACTATATCACAATAGTTGAAAATGGAAAACATTTAAAATGATACGGTAAAATAATTCGAAATGATTGTCAACCTGTAAATCCATGTCAATCAATAAAAATAACGGCGCTATGGAAGTCAATCAGTGTAACGGAATAGACTTTCACTAGGATCATACTAAACTAGGTTCGAGAATTTAGTCGAAACAAATTAGACTTCAGTCTCTAACTAGGCAACTCAACTATAACAGGACTGCATGCAGCGAGGTCCTGGCTTAACTAAAGTACACCCCTCCTGGACACCAACCGTAATCCAGTTCAACCCGACGGCGACTTTCACAATGCGATATCTAAGTTTAAGGTCAAAATATACACACTCCTGAACACAAACCATGCTCAGTTCAACGACCAATGTGTCTCTAACTAGACTAATGCAGCTTTATAGATGATGGCAAAACGTATACCCTAGACTGTATTACTCTACCCGTACACTTATCCTTATTCCATAACTCCAAAACAAGCCATTGACAAAGCGTTCTTAAAAGGAAACTTTCTAATATAGGAAACTTTCTATTTTAGAACTTTTCTATTTTAGGAAATTTTCTCGGAATAACAATACGATGAAAATAGCGTTATAGAAAAAATATCGAGAATAGTAATTTACTCTAACTATAAAGTAAATATTATTAATTTCGCAAACTACTACTTTCGGCCTTAACAATTTTTAAGTTCTAAATCGAGTATAAATTATTTATAAGAATTGTCGAAATACTTCACTAACGTATTATTATTATGAATTAGGGTGTTTTGAAAATATATAAAACTAAAATTCCCTAATTATTATTAGTTTCGACGGAACGGGTATAAAATAATGTTTTACGACAATCATCTTTATAAAAGTAATTTATTTAACCTTCTTTATTTTATTAAACATTTAAATTATTTTCGAATAACATAAAGGGTGACTTAAGATGAAACGGTTAAATTTTTAGAAGGTTCGAAATTGCTGGAAAATTAAATAAGTTGCTGTAAAATCGTGTTTTAACGATTATTCACGATTTCGCTTAAAAATTGATTCTATCATTTAAAAGCTTCGAAAAATAGTGTAAAAATTACGATAAATAATTAAAACTAATATTTAGACAATCTGTCCAGAAAATAATTTTTTTCAAAATCTGGAAACTCGGTTTTAATGGCTTTTACGGAAAACACGTTAATTAAACGTTAACGATTAAAAATAAAAGCTAAATTCAAAACGATTTGTGCACGGTTGTTAAAAATCATAACTTATCAAGGAAATAAATTTTTTCCAAAAAATTTTCAAATTAAAAAAAAATGAAAATTTCAGAATAAAAAAAGAAGAAGGAAAAACCGTCTTTTAATCATCGGTTTCGTTTTAAAAGGTTAAAGAACGATTTATCGCTCTTTTTATTTTATTAAATCTCGAATGTCACTAAAATAATTATTTTGTTAGAAAATATCAGAAACTTTATTTTGAATCGAGAATTAAAAATAAAAATCAGAAATTAAAAGGAATATTCGGTTTTAACGATAAACGGTGTTTTAGGACTATTAATTTTTTTTACCCACTTATAAAATTCAAAAAAATACGAAAATTTCCAGAAAATTAATGTTGGTCAGAATGTACGTACACAAAAATTTTCATATTTAAATACGTAATTTAGGCATTTGAACATTAAATCGGTTTTAAATCGATTTTGTACGAAATCGGTTAAAAATCCATTAAACGACTCAAAAAAAACTCGAAATCTGTAAAATTTATTTTTTTGACAGGAACTTTAAAATTATATTAGTGTATCGGCCAAATATTATGATTTAATAACTATTATAACGATTTTTTCACTAATCTCGTAAAAACGAACACAACAACGAAATAATTGAAAATTAACGATTCTAAAACTTTTAAATGAAAAATTAATGACATACTATAATAGCCAAACAAAAACTTAAATTCTATACATGTAACTACGACAAAAAAAAATCAAGCAATACCGAGATCGTCGTGTTACCTTAATCGAGATCTGAGTCAATAATGTACTCGTCCTCCTCGGGGTTTTCTCGAAAACCTATAAAAAAATTATAAAAAGGTACAAGACCCTTATTAGCGTCGTAAATCGAGAAGTAGGAAGGAGGAATAGGGGTTTCGATGATTACCCTTGAACTAAGATGAACACGGAATGAAGAGAATGATCGAAAACGGGAAAAAAAATGAAGAACGGTGCACTATTGTTGTTTACGTTCTTCTTCTTCTTCTTTTTTGAGAAGAGGAGAGGAGAACGTACATTGGAAAGGGGATATGGTTGGAGTTTAAAGGGAGTTGGGGTAACTGCCAAAAGACGGTTAAGGGGAAACCGTCAACAGGATAAAGAAGGAAATAGAGATGTCGGTTTTGACTTTCTCAACCGACTACAAAAATATCTCAGTCCGCTGAGGGAAACGGTCGGGTCTGCTACAATCTGAGCCCGATTCGCGATTAAAATCATCACTTTTAAAAACAATAATAAGACGGAAATCATATGAGAACGTGTTTATGAGAAAGAAGTATTAAAATCATGTTTCAAAAATAATTATATACGAAATCGCGTAGAAAAATATTAAATAGCAATTTCTCGAGATTAATTAAAATTCTCGCGGACAAGGAAATTAAAATTGGTTTTGAACGAAAATTTATTAAAGTGTTATACGAAGATCGAAGTTAGGCTGGATGAAAAATAAATCGACTAGATAAGAGTCGATTTAATCACAACGGGACGGATATCAAAGTTGTAAATTTTACGGGTGTACAACCCTCCCCACTAAAAAGAAGTTTCGTCCTCGAAACTGGAAAAGACAGAAAGGAAGGAATCGAGATTAGCTTACTCGAAGAGATGAGGATGCTTGGCTTGCATCGCCGCTTCGGTTTCCCAAGTTTCTTCTTCGAACTTGTTACAGCGCCATAAAACCTTCACCAAGGGTACAACTTTATTCCTCAAGCGCTTCTCCCGTCGATCAGTAATCTTCACAGGTCTCTCCTCGTATGTCAGGTCAGGTACTACATCAACAATTTCTGGTTCTAGAACGTGCTCGGGGTCACTAACATACCTCCTCAGCTGAGTTACGTGAAAGACGTCATGAACTTTGCCCATCGAAGCAGGCAATTCTAGCTTGTAAGCCACTTCACCTACCCTCTCGATCACGGGGTACGGTCCAATGAACTTAGGACTAAGTTTGCATTTGATCCCGAATCGTTTCACCCCTTTCATCGGCGATACCTTAAGAAATACCAGATCACCAACTGCAAACTCCAGAGGTCGGCGGTGGACATCAGCATAGGATTTCTGACGATCCTGAGCAGCTTTCATCCTGGAACGAATTAATTGCACTGTGTCAACGGTCTCGGCCAACAGATCAGGACCCAAAGTCTTCACCGCACCAGGTACGTCCCAACACAATGGGCTACGACACTTACGACCATACAGTGCTTCAAATGGGGCCATCTTGATGGAAGCATGATAACTGTTGTTGTAGGAGAATTCCACCAATGGAAGATGTCGGATCCAATTATCCTGAAAATCCAACGCACAAGCCCGTAACATGTCTTCTAAGGTCTGAATCGTCCTCTCGGATTGACCATCGTTAGCGGCATGAAAAGCGGTACTCATCAACAATTGACTTCCCAAGGCACTTTGTAACGACTTCCATAACTTAGAACAGAACCTCGGATCTCGGTCCGACACAATCTCGAGTGGAACACCGTGATGACGGACAACCTCGGCAATATAGACTTCTGCAAGCTTCTCTAGACTCCAAGTGTCACGGATAGGAACAAATCGTGCACACTTGGTCAAACGATCTATTATGACCCAAATACCGTTTCTTCCATTTACGGTTCTTGGTAATGCCATTACAAAATCCATGGCTACACACTGCCACTTCCACTCTGGAACAGGGAGCGGCTGTAGCATACCAGCAGGTTTCTTATGTTCAAACTTAACCTGCTGACAAGTCAAACACTTGCTCACAAATTTGGCAATGTCGTCCCTCATGAATGGCCACCAGAAATGAAGCTTCAAATCCTTGTACATTTTACCACCTCCGGGATGTACAGAATATCTCGACTTATGAGCTTCGGTCAAAATCTGCTTCCTGACTTCCACCTCATCCGGAACGACCCAACGGTCCCTAAACTTCAGAGCTCCACTAGAGTCCACAGAGAAATCGAGAGCTTTACCTTGTTTCATCTTCTCACGGATACCGGCAACGAGAGGATCTTCCAACTGTTTATCACGAATCTCCTGAAAAAGAGCTGGTTCAGCAACTAAGGCATTGATCCGCCCATCAGAACCTTTGATAACCACATCAATTGTCATCTTTGCGAACTCTCGGGACAGATCTTCAGAAATGCCAGAACGTGGAGTTAAGGAATGTAAGATCTTTCTGCTAAGAGCATCTGCAACCACATTGGCTTTACCCTCGCAGTACACCAATTCAAGATCGTAATCGTTCACCAACTCTACCCACCGTCTCTGTCTCGCATTAAGGTCTTTCTGCGTAAAGAGATATCGTAGGCTTTTGTGGTCAGTGTACACCTTGCACCTTACTCCATAGAGATAATGTCGCCAGACCTTTAGAGCATGAACTACAACAGCTAACTCAAGATCATGGGTGGGGTAATTCACCTCATGAACTTTTAACTGTCTAGAGGCATAACCGACTACCTTACCACCTTGCATGAGAACACAACCCAAACCATGCTTAGAAGCGTCACAATAAACTTCAAAGTTAACGCCCTCCTCGGGTAGGGTCAAAACTGGAGCAGTAGTAAGCCGTCTCTTAAGCTCGGAGAAGGCATCTTCACAGGCCTGGTTCCATAGGAACTTAGACTCTTTCTTAAGCAACTGAGTCATAGGACGGGCCACCTTAGAGAAATCTTGAACGAATCTTCGGTAATATCCAGCAAGACCTAAGAAACTTCGAATCTCACCAACATCTTTCGGACTTGTCCAGTTCTCGATAGCGGAAATCTTCGCCGGGTCCACTTTAATACCATCCTTAGCAATGACATGACCCAAGAAAGCCACTTCAGAGAGCCAGAATTCACACTTAGAGAACTTAGCATACCACTTTTGATCTCGCAGGATGCCAAGAATGATCTTAAGATGCTCGGCATGCTCAGCCTCGGATTTAGAATAGATTAGGATGTCGTCAATAAAGACAACAACATACTGGTCTAGATACTCCCGGAACGTTCAGTTCATCTGATCCATGAATACTGCAGGAGCATTGGTCAGTCCAAAAGGCATAACTTTGAACTCATAGTGTCCATACCTCGAACTGAAAGCCGTCTTGGGAATATCGGATTCACGGATAGGGATCTGATGATAACCCGATCTGAGATCGATCTTGGAAAATACAGAAGCGCCCTTAAGTTGATCGAAGAGATCATCGATTCTGGGCAAGGGATATTTATTCTTGATCGTAACCTTGTTAAGGTCACGATAGTCAATACATAAGCGCATAGTACCGTCTTTCTTCTTTACAAACAGTACAGGAGCGCCCCAAGGAGATGAACTAGGACGAATGAAGTCCTTCTCAATCATATCATCCAACTGTTTACGCAGTTCTTGCAACTCAGCTGGAGCCATTCTATAAGGAGCCTTGGCAATAGGGCCAGTACCTGGTACGAGCTCGATGGTGAATTCTACATCTCGCTCAGGGGGAATACCAGGTAATTCCTCGGGAAATACATCTGCATATTCACTGACTATGCGTACTTCCTCAAGTTTGGGTAATTCTGCAGTTACAGTCACCGTACATAAAAATGCTTGGCAACCTTTTCTCTGCAAACGAATAGCTTTCATAGCAGAAATGATCTTGATACCCTTCTGGCGTCGACCACCACGATAATTAATACGAGAACCACTAGGAGTCTTCAGAAAAATCTTCTGGTCTCGGCACTGAAATCTTGCATCATAGAGGGATAACCAATCCATGCCCAAAATAACATCGAACTCTGCCAAAGGAAACTCGAGAAGAGTCGAAGGGAGGATAATACTAGCAAAAAGAATAGGAACAGCTTGATATGCTTTAGAACTAGCAACGATTTCACTAGAAGGAAGAGTGATAGAGATAGGCTCGGCTTGGGAAGGAATAAGAGATAATTTTGAAGCAAAGCTGGAGGAGATAGCGGATATGGAGGCACCAGTATCAAATAATATAAAGGCACTAACACCAGAGATCGTAAACATACCCGTAACTACGTCAGGGTTAGCCTCAGCGTCGGCTCGGCTCATCAAGAATATGCGCCCCTTTCGAGCAGGTGTGGTGATAACATCGCTGGTTGTAGCCTTCTTCGGACATCTGGTCGAAATATGTTCCGGTTCTCTGCAGGTGAAACAGACGATGGGAGAGCCGTCACAGTTCTTGCCCGGGTGGAAATCCTTCTTGCATTTGAAGTAGGCAGTACTCTTCTTGTCTTGAAATTGGGAGTTAGAGTTGTTCCTTTTTCCTGTAAAACATATGATGTGATTCTGATATGTAACAAGATAAGAAGAAAGAAAACAAAAGAATATTCCAGACCTCCAGAAGAATGAAATTTCTTCGATGAAGAAGAGGTGTTGCCAGAAGATTGGAATGGTCTCTTATAGCCAGCAGCAGTGGTCTCCATTTTCTTGACTTCCTTCAGTGAGGACTCGGTAAACAGCGCGGCATTGTAGATATCTTGTACAGTCTCCAAATCTCTTGGAATATTGTGCGCAATATCTGCTCTGAGCCCTTCTCTGAAATAAAAGGCTCGATTGTCCTCAGTCTGTAGCAGGCCTTCAGCATAATGCGCCAGGAAATGGAATTGTTTCGAGTACTCAGCCACGGTCATGCTGGTTCCATGGACAAGGTTGCTGAACTCTCTCATTCTTTGCTGCTTTAGCTCCTTGGGATAAAACCTACGCTCCAACAGGATCTTGAATTGAGCCCACCCAAAACCCGGAGTCTGCAAGGTAGTTGGGCCAACTAGGGTTCACCATCGATCGGCTTCATCAGACAAGTAAAGCACGGCCAGGCCCACCTTCTGGTCCTCGGGAGCAGAATAAATCCCGAATTGCCTCTCCATCAACCGGAACCAACGATTCATGACTTCAGGATCTACAGAGCCGTCGTAAAATTCTAACTTGCACTTGGCCATTCCTTCAGCTGTGTGCGAGAAGCTAAAGGGTCGCTGGTTGTTTGCGTTCCTGTTGGTCAATTCCTGGAGTGTTTGCACCATCGCATTCATGTTGTTGACAAACGCAGCATTGATGTCATTCTGGTTCGTTCGACCGTTCATCTTCAACCACAAAAGAAACACATAATCAATGTTAATCATTGAGTTCAGGAACATATAAACTTAACAAGTAAGTCCTTATTTTTGTTTCTACCCATCTCTCACTAATATCTTATTTAATGTTTAACCAATTTACTGATATTTTTCCTAAAATCATGTGTGAGCGTCGGGAGCAACGATGCTCTGATACCAACTGTAATCCCCTATAAATTCTAATGCGAAACAGTGGCGGAATCACTGTTTAGTTGGGATTAACACACTGATAACTAAAATTTTAATAATGAAAAGGTAAGTCAGTACAACTCCACTTTTTATAAAAAGGGCAAAAATTAAAATCCTCAAAAATGTTTAGCATACAAACCATAATATGAAAATAAATTCAATGGCGCAAGACTAAATGCCGCTCGCTAGCTCACACAACCCGAACAGATAATACCTGCCATGTTATAAACATAACAGCCACAATTCAGTGGGGAGTAACGACGACGTTCTCCCAGCCATATTACATGATATTAATGCACAATTACTACTATATCAAAATAGTTGAAAATGGAAAACATTTAAAATGATACGGTAAAATAATTCGAAATGATTGTCAACCTGCAAATCCATGTCAATCAATAAAAATAACGGCGCTATGGAAGTCAATCAGTGTAACGGAATAGACTTTCACTAGGATCATACTAAACTAGGTTCGAGAATTTAGTCGAAACAAATTAGACTTCAGTCTCTAACTAGGCAACTCAACTATAACAGGACTGCATGCAGCGAGGTCCTGGCTTAAGTAATGTACACCCCTCCTGGACACCAACCGTAATCCAGTTCAACCCGACGACGACTTACACAATGCGATATCTAAGTTTAAGGTCAAAATATACACACTCCTGAACACAAACCATGCTCAGTTCAACGACCAATGTGTCTCTAACTAGACCAATGCAGCTTTATAGATGATGGCAAAACGTATACCCTAGACTGTATTACTCTACCCGTACACTTATCCTTATTCCATAACTCCAAAACAAGCCATTGACAAAACGTTCTTAAAAGGAAACTTTCTAATATAGGAAACTTTCTGATTTAGGAAACTTTCTATTTTTGGAAATTTTCTATTTTAGGAAATTTTCTCGGAATAACAATACGATGAAAATAGCGTTATAGAAAAAATATCGAGAATAGTAATTTACTCTAACTATAAAGTAAATATTATTAATTTCGCAAACTACTACTTTCGGCCTTAACAATTTTTAAGTTCTAAATCGAGTATAAATTATTTATAAGATTGTCGAAATACTTCACTAACGTATTATTATTATGAATTAGGGTGTTTTGAAAATATATAAAACTAAAATTCCCTAATTATTATTAGTTTCGACGGAACGGGTATAAAATAATGTTTTACGACAATCATCTTTATAAAAGTAATTTATTTAACCTTCTTTATTTTATTAAACATTTAAATTATTTTCAAATAACATAATGGGTGACTTAAGATGAAACGGTTAAATTTTTAGAAGGTTCAAAATTGCTGGAAAATTAAATAAGTTGCTGTAAAATCGTGTTTTAACGATTATTCACGATTTCGCTTAAAAATTGATTCTATCATTTAAAAGCTTCGAAAAATAGTGTAAAAATTACGATAAATAATTAAAACTAATATTTAGACAATCTGTCCAGAAAATAATTTTTTTCAAAATCCGGAAACTCGGTTTTAAAGGCTTTTACGGAAAACACGTTAATTAAACGTTAACGATTAAAAATAAAAGCTAAATTCAAAACGATTTGTGCACGGTTGTTAAAAATCATAACTTATCAAGGAAATAAATTTTTTCCAGAAACTTTTCAAATTAAAAAAAAATGAAAATTTCAGAATAAAAAAAAAGAAGGAAAAACCGTCTTTTAATCATCGGTTTCGTTTTAAAAGGTTAAAGAACGATTTATCGCTCTTTTTATTTTATTAAATCTCGAATGTCACTAAAATAATTATTTTGTTAGAAAATATCAGAAACTTTATTTTGAATCGAGAATTAAACATAAAAATCAGAAATTAAAAGGAATATTCGGTTTTAACGATAAACGGTGTTTTAGGACTATTAATTTTTTTTACCCACTTATAAAATTCAAAAAAATACGAAACTTTTCAGAAAATTAATTTTGGTCAGAATGCACGTACACAAAAATTTTCATATTTAAATACGTAATTGAGGCATTTGAACATTAAATCGGTTTTAAATCGATTTTGTACGAAATCGGTTAAAAATCCATTAAACGACTCAAAAAAAACTCAAAATCTGTAAAATTTATTTTTTTTGACAGGAACTTTAAAATTATATTAGTGTATCGGCCAAATATTATGATTTAATAACTATTATAACGATTTATTCACTAATCTCGTAAAAACGAACACAACAACGAAATAATTGAAAATTAACGATTCTAAAACTTTTAAATAAAAAATTAATGACATACTATAATAGCCAAACAAAAACTTAAATTCTATACATGTAACTACGACAAAAAAAAATCAAGCAATACCGAGATCGTCGTGTTACCTTAATCGAGATCTGAGTCAATAATGTACTCGTCCTCCTCGGGGTTGTCTCGAAAACCTATAAAAAAATTATAAAAAGGTACAAGACCCTTATTAGCGTCGTAAATCGAAAAGTAGGAAGGAGGAATAGGGGTTTCGATGATTACCCTTGAACTAAGATAAACACGGAATGAAGAGAATGATCGAAAACGGGAAAAAAAATGAAGAACAGTGCACTATTGTTGTTTACGTTCTTCTTCACTTTTTTTTGAGAAAAGGAGAGGAGAACGTACATTGGAAAGGGGATATGGTTGGAGTTTAAAGGGAGTTGGAGTAACTGCCAAAAGACGGTTAAGGGGAAACCGTCAACAGGATAAAGAAGGAAATAAAGATGTCGGTTTTGAATTTCTCAACCGACTACAAAAATATCTCAGTCCGCTGAGGGAAACGGTCGGGTCTGCTACAATCTGAGCCCGATTCGCGATTAAAATCATCACTTTTAAAAACAATAATAAGACGGAAATCATATGAGAACGTGTTTATGAGAAAGAAGTATTAAAATCATGTTTCAAAATTAATTATATACGAAATCGCGTAGAAAAATATTAAATAGCAATTTCTCGAGATTAATTAAAATTCTCGCGGACAAGGAAATTAAAATTGGTTTTGAACAAAAATTTATTAAAGTGTTATACGAAGATCGAAGTTAAGCTGGATGAAAAATAAATCGACTAGATAAGAGTCGATTTAATCACAACGGGACGGATATCAAAGTTGTAAATTTTACGGGTGTTACAGAGTCATTGGTGGGGGAAGCTACGGCCTCGATCCATTTTGAGACATAATCAACCGCTACTAAGATATACTTGTTACCAAAAGAGGATGTGAACGGACCCATGAAATCAATGCCCCAAACATCGAACAATTCAATCTCTTAGATGGGTTGAAGGGGCATCTCATTTCGTCTTGTAATATTCCCACTTCTTTGACAAGCATCGCATGTGAGAATGAAAGCTCGAATGTCCTTAAACATGGAAGGCCACCAAAACCCGCTTTGGAGAACCTTGGCAATTGTCTTTTGGTTGGCCAAGTGTCCACCATAAGATGTCGAGTGAAGGTGCTTCACAATATTATATCCTTCATCGGTCGTGACACATCGTCGGTAAATTCCATCTACACAACGGCGAAACAAATATGGCTCGTCCCAATAATAGCATCGGGCTTCATAACGTAGTTTCTTCCTCTCTTGTTTGGAATAATCGTCCGGAATAAAATGAGATACTAGGAAATTGACGATATCGGCATACCAAGGTGTAATAGTATCAATGGCCATCAAGGCCTCATCTCTCATAGCTTCATTGATGGGGATACCATCTTCTTCATTGTTCTTTTTACTAACCGTTAGCCTACTAAGATGATCCGCTACCAAGTTCTCCGATCCGGCTTTGTCTTTAATCTCAATATCAAATTCTTGCAAAAGGAGGACCCACCGAAAAAGTCGGGACTTGGTCTCCTTTTTGGACATGATGTAACGAATCGCCGCATGATCGGTGTGAATTATGACTTTGGAACCGGTAACATAATTTCGGAATTTCTCCATGGCATAGACAACGGCAAGCATCTCTTTCTCGGTTGTTGTATACCTCGATTGGACTTCATCCAATGTCTTGCTTGCGTAGTATATCACATGTAGCTTCTTGTCAACCCGTTGACCTAAAACGGCACCAACGGCAAAATCGGAAGCATCGCACATGATCTCAAATGGAAGATTCCAATCGGGAGCTTTGATAATTGGAATGGTAGTGAGAGCGGTCTTTATCATGCAAAAGGCCTCAAGACACGAGTCATCGAAAACAAAAGGTGTATCTTTCATAAGCAAAGAGGTCAAAGGCTTAGCAATTTTGGAAAAGTCTTTAATAAATCGTCTATAAAAACCGGCGTGACCTAGAAAACTCCTCACCCCTTTAACATTTGTAGGTGGTGGCAAGTTCTCAATCACGGAGACTTTCGCCTTATCGACTTCGACTCCTCTATTAGACACAATATGACCTAGGACAACACCTTGTTCAACCATAAAATGACACTTTTCCCAATTTAAAACAAGTCTATACTCTTCACATCGAGCTAACACTTGATCAAGATTTTCAAGACAAGAATCAAAAGATGTACCATGGACACTAAAATCATCCATAAAAACTTCCATGGATTTTTCAATAAAATCGGAGAAAATAGCCATCATACATCTTTGAAACGTTCCCGGCGCATTGCATAGTCCAAATGGCATTCTTCTATAAGCATAGGTGCCATTGGGACATGTAAAAGTGGTTTTCTCTTGGTCATCAGGATGAATGGGAATTTGAAGAAATCCGGAATGACCATCAAGGAAACAAAAATAAGAATGATGCGTCAATCTTTCAAGCATTTGATCAATAAAGGGAAGAGGGAAATGGTCTTTTATGGTGGCCGTGTTCAATTTTCCATAGTCTATACACATACGCCAACCGGTAATAGTCCTAGTAGAAATTGACTTACCCTTTTCTCCTTTAACTACCGTCATTCCTCCTTTTTTCGGCACAACTTGTACGGGGCTAACCCATTTACTTCCGGTTATTGGGTATATAATGTTAGCCTCATACAACTTGAGGACTTCCTTCATGACAACCTCTTTCATGGTGGGGTTCAACCTACGTTGACCCTCAACCGAAGGACGGTGGTCATCATCAAGGATGATCCTATGCATACAAATGTTTGGACTTATGCCTTGGAGGTCGGCAATGCTATACCCGATGGTCTTTTTGTGCTTTCTCAAAGTGCTCAAAAGTTTTTCTAATTGAGGTCCATCAAGGGTAGCATTGACGATAACGGGATAATTAGTTCCTTCAAGAAAAGCATATTTGAGGGAAGAGGGGAGTGGTTTAAGTTCAAGATTAGGAGGAGAAGATACCATACTCTTACCCACCGGTAGTGATTCTACCTTTTCATCATGCAAACATTCATCTTCAAGGGGTGGAGAGTCAAATGGTTCATCTTCTTGCTTATCATCATCTATCAAGCTATACTCAACCAAACTGTCAATAACTTCAATGGAATTCATTTGTTCAATCATTGGTTGTTTAAGAGATTGAGAAAGGGAAAACTTTACCGATTCGTTCCCTATGTTAAAAGATAGCTTTCCATTCTTGACATCAACTATAGCACCTCTGGTAGCCATAAAAGGTCGACCTAAAATAATGGGGGTAGTAGTGTCTTCGGGCATATCCATGACAACAAAGTCGGAGGGGATGAAGAATCTACCAACTTGAACGGGTACATCCTCAAGTATCCCGAGTGGGTACTTGACGGACCTATCTGCAAGTTGAATTGACATGCTAGTGGGTCTCATCTCCCCCACACTAAGTCTCTTGGCAATAGAATAAGGTAACAAACTAACACTAGCCCCTAGGTCACATAAAGCTTGATTAACAATAACGTTTCCAACACGACAAGGGATAGAAAAACTACCGGGATCCTCTAGTTTTTTTTGGTATTTGGTTCATAAGAATGGCACTACATTTTTCCGTGAGAGAAATACATTCTTTATCCTCTATTGTTCTCTTTTTAGTCAAGACATCTTTCAAAAACTTAGAATAGAGGGGCATTTGAGAAATTACCTCGGCGAAGGGTAAAGTTACCTCCACCTTTTTCAACATATCCACTAAACGGCTAAATTGGGCATTCTCCTTGCGTGGCTTAGCTCGTTCGGGAAAGGGCAATGGAGGGACAAAAGTGGGAGGCGGTGGAACATTGGATTCTTCTTCTTCGGCTAATCGCTCCGCCTCTTTTCTTTTTGCTTCTTCCGCTTTCATTTTCTCTTTCTTCTTTCTTTGTTCTCTTTGTTCATTCTCCGCATTTTGAAGGATATCGAACTCCGCTTGTATTCCCCGGTTTTGTTTGGGGGAAGTGGGAGATGATTCTTGTGATGCACTTGGTTGATTGACTTTGGATGGAGTGCTTTTGGTGTTCAAGTTCAAATTCTTGTATTGGTCCACAAGTTCTTTGCCACCTTAAAATAACGGCATTTGCTTGGTGTGAAGGGTTTCTTGGATTTTGGGGTTGTCCGGGCAAACCATGGGGTGGATGAATTGGGGCGGCTAAGGATTTTCACTAGTAGAAAATACGTAATTTGCGGCTCCAAAAAACCTTCTATTTGCGGCGTTTTTGGCATAGCAGCAAATGGAGGGGCAGCAAATAAGATGGTTATTTGCGGCGTTTTGGAAAGGCCTCTAATAGAGCATTATCTGCGGCGTTCTTTAGAAAAAAAGCCTCTAATAATCACCTTTTATTTGCTACAATTATATTTAAGACGCCTCAAATAAGTTTTTTAAAAAAATAAAAAAAAAATATGTTTCAGTAATACCTTTTGTATTTTCAATTAAACAAAATATCACTACTACAAAATTATTCATAGACATGACCTAATAGACATAGGTTAGAAGGGAAACCCACATCTATTTTTAATAGACATAGGTTATTTAAAAAACCTGTGTATATAAAAGAGAATATACATAGGTCAAAATTAAAATCCATGTCTATAAATTATAGGCATGGGTCAAAGTAAAACCTATGTCTACAATATATGAATAGATGTAGGGCATATGAAAAATCCATGTATATTGAACTAAGATTAATAGATTGATGCCCGATGTCTACTATTCTTAAACTAATACTCGTAAACCCTAGAATTACTCATCCCACCCCCAAAATTCTTCACGCAGCCTTCAAAATTATTCATCTATTTTTACGCAGCCTTCAGGATAGGATGAGAATTCTTCACATAGCCTTCACAACGAAATCAACTCCAAAACGATTGAGAATCCTTCGATCCTTCAAGCCTTCAATCTGTTCGTGTTGAACGCTCAATCAATCAATCCTCATCCTTCGATCCTTTCTCCATCATTGAACGCTCGCCTCCTCTGTATGCGCCCTCTCTGTATGTATTTTCCCAATTTCATTCTCCTTCTTTCTGATCAACATCTTTCCAATTCTTGCTCAAGAAAATCCTCTATTTTTTTAAAAAAAAATTGAGTAGATTGGTGTATTTTTTTGTGTATTTGAATTCATTTCATGTGATTTTTGAGTAGAGGTTGATTTTTGGTATATTTGCTTTGATTGTTGATTCAAGTTTGATTAAGCTAGCTGTCAATTATTAATTAGATGCTGGTTTTTTTTACTATATACGGAGTACTTTGTATTAATTGTTGATTTCTTAATCTATCGATCGAATTTAAGTATGATTTCAATTGTTATGTTCGCAGTTTTTTTTCCGATCTTTTCACAGTTTTTCTCGATTTTTCTATGAATCGTGATTAGTCGATTTCTGGTTGTGCTACAATCAATTGATCTTCGTAGAATCTTATCTGAGATCCTAAACTGCTGCGATCATGTAATCGATTCTTGAATAATAGATCGGTTTTTCTTGTAATTATATTGAACACTTTTGACATGTGAATCTTTTGAAAATCTGAAAAATTCAATGATTTCTTTGCATCTGCTGAAGTGTTCTTGTGGAGGAACAAAAAGATCTCAGCTACTGTGTTGGGAACAGCTACCGCGATTTGGATCCTGGCCTTTTCGAGTTGCTCAAGTATTATTTACTCACTCTTGTTTGCCATGTCTTTATCTTTGGCCTGACCGTCTTGTTCTTGTGGGCTAACGCCACTCACTTCATTAACAAGTGAGCTTTGAGAACTGCTTTCGTTTACTAACTAATTGCTCGAACTGTTTGCTCGCTTGAAGTTTATTTATTTTTAGATTGTTCTGAGTTTGAACTCACTTGATTTATTTTTAGATGGAACAATGTTGTAGACACCCACATTTTGACCGCTAGGTGTCTATAGTAGTTCCCGCCAAACACCCGATGATGATAGGACGTAAACGAGCTTTGATAGACTCGGATATGGGCTTGTAATCATGGACATTTGGTTTAGACATTTTAAGGAGTACAAATCTCACAAAACGGACCTCAAATCCAGGCCCAGTGGGTCGTTTCGAGTCAAATAACACTAATTTGGGTCGAAACCGTCACCAGGGGTAAAATCGTCTTTTAGTGACCGAGTCAAACCCGGTCAAAGATATTTTTTCCCGAGTCACACGAGCTGGCCGTGACACTACACGGTTGATTCGGACTCAAACACCAAAAAATCAGCCTTCACAAATATTAAACAAATCTGTTCAAGGATAGAATTCGATCTCAAGTAGGAATTCTATCCGGAAACCAAAACGAAATACCACCCGAGCTCAGATACTCGGCTGAAACAGCCGAGATATCACCCCAGCCAGCCGAGTTTTTGGCTTCTTCATTAAGAAACGAGAAGTTTATTCCCTCACGAACTCTCGTATTTCCTATCCAAACCGGTGTTTCTTGTCACACAAACAAGACCACCTCGGTTCCTATAAATAGGACCCTCCCTTCAACCTCAAAACACACAGAAAATTAACCAGAAATCACACCAAAAATACCGAGAAGATCAACATCCAAAATCCCGACGTAATCCCGAAGTAATTCCAAAAAACCGACGAAATCGATCCTGTCCAAACCGGCCAATTCCCCACGTCACACATACATACAAACCACCCAAACCGATACACCTTAACTCACCCACATCATCTCGACGCTCCCGTGTCTAAGCCACCGTCCGACGAGCCTTATACCGAGAACACAAAGCATGTAGGTTGAGGGTGTAAATCAAACCCGTCTCTTCCCTTTTCTCTCTTCTTCGTCTCGTTTTTATTATAGGTCTTGCGTCGGTCTTTCTTTTCTAATATCGATATTATTAAAACTATCTTCATGTATCGAATATTCTTAAAATATGATATCGATTCTATATAATCGAATATCGTATTTACAAGAATTATATTAAGTTTTCGACGGAATCGTTACATCTTTTTACAACTTTTCGTCCAAAATTTTTTTTTTTTTTTTTCGTTCAAAACAAACTTTTTCAAAAGCTTTTTCTAAAGTCATTCCGAATATTCGATATCGATTTCATAATCGAATATCGAAAATATAAACCGGGTATAAATTAATCTATATTTGTACGCGATTTATAACGATTTTCGAAAAATAAATAATAATAAAAAACGGACAGACTCGCGTGCGAGTCGCGCCCGGTCCAGGCGACTCGCGCCCGAGTCTGACCCGATTCTATTTTTTTAAGTTTTCGTTCGTTTATTTTTATTATTTTACGAAACGATTTCTAAATTTACATCTTTTCTAAAACTATTCTAAATATTTGATAATCAACTATCGAATATAACGAATATCGAGAATATTAAGTCGAGTACGAATTATGCGATATTAGTACGCGATTTAATCAAAATTTTCCAAAAAACGTTGTCGATTTCAGGCCACCACGCGACCCGCATTGGTCTCGGGCGAGTCGCGCGGCTCTCGGCCGAGACCCATCTTTTTTTTTTATTCTTTCTCGAACATCGTTTTTATACAAAACAACGTTTTAAACAACATTTTTCAGATTTCGATTAATTCTTATTTTTCCTCGATTTCATATATTTATTTCTTATTATTAGTAAATCGTTACTAACCCGTTTTCTCGTGTTTGTAGCAAATTATTCTCTCATATTCTTTTTATCGTTTTATTAGACTAAAACGAACTCACATGCTAAAATAACTTTGACGTTAGTAGTTTAACATGCATTAAACGACTTAGCAACCCATTTATTTATTTTTCCTCACATGTCTTAGGAAAATAATCTCTGCATATCATTTCATCGTCGAACTAACGCGTGTACACCAAAATCGAACGATATCTTAGTAAAGGCCGCTAAGTGCGGGCGGGGTTGGGTGTTCTTGCTGAACTTCCCAACACGTACCCTCACCCCTTACTCAGAACCGTGGTTTCCGGATGTCCGAATCCATTGGCAACGAGAGTCATTCAATATACGATTAACCGCCCAGTCGGCATCGGTATCGATATGCTAAGGGACGAACCCAATAAACTCTGACATCGGAAATGGGCCAGGCTTTAAGTATGGCCCACTACGACATAGAGTGGGTTCGAACGGTTCCGAATAACCATAAAATTCGGTGGCGACTCCTACTTCGATTTAAAATTCTATTCGATCCATCTCATATGGAAATTCTATCGCCTCCCCAAAACCCGCGCTTCGCCGCGTCGGGGTGGACCTATGTCATGTCCACAATTTGGCGACTCCGCTGGGGATTAACTGATGTGTCACTTACCATCGGCATCCTCAGGGTGAGACTCGAAAAGAAATCGTTCGATTAGTAATGTACACGTTTTAGTTCAATGGTTCATGCATAACCCCGTTCTATCCCGGGCCGGTTACTTGTGACCGACGTCCCACTATACCACGGTGCATTCCCACTTGGGTGCACTAAAGACTTCGATGGCGGAACTCGTTTAGACTTTGCGGCATGTCCTAAGACCAACTCGGCTTAGGGAGTCCGTCCTCAGTACGAGAAAGCGATCGTTGTTGGTATAGACCCTATCAGACCGACCGAGACTTAGATTAAGAGCATACATGGCGTCGTTATACTGATTCTATGACTACATGCTACTTGATCCTTTTCGGTCTTTTCAAAAACCGTCATTTTTTCAAAAACTTACAAACCCATTCTTTTTCAAAACCCGGAAAGCTGCCGAATTTAGGACTTATGATTTTGACTCAAAATAGCCTATTTTTAGCCGGTATGCTGTCCAAACCTTTTCAAAAAAAAAGCCCGAAATCTCGGCCCGATACCCTTTTCTCGGTTTTCAAAAAAAAAATCGGGCTTTCCAATCCGACTTTGCTCGGTTTTCAAATTCAAGTTCCCTTTTTCAAAATCCTCTTCTTTTTAGGACTTCCCGTATTTAGCAGTGTCGGGTCTTGTCATAAGTTAGGGTCTATAGCGTCGAAACTCCGTCGATCTTATATCACGGGTTTCCACCCCATCCCAGTCCGCCTTACTTGTCAAGGCACGACCCACCTTCGTAGGACTAACTCCTACAAAGGGAAGCCCGTTTACACACTCGAGTCTCAAGTCTGGGGATTCCTCACGTAGACCTTCCTTCGAACAGGACTAGGCCCACTCTGCCGAATCCTAAGGAAGGCCCACCACTCACGTGTCATCCATTTAGAAGTCAGTCTCCGGTCTTCTTTCTAGTCTAGTCTTTTTCTTGCTCGGGATGTACTTTTGATTCTAAGATCTGGGTCAGATACTGATTACGCGGTGCCCTTACAGACAGGTCACCCCACACTCGAGCCATGACGCAAAAGGCCATAGATGAATTGACCACCTCGTTGGCCCAAATCCAAGACCAACTAAGGAAAATGCGGGAAGACCAGATCGCCATCATTACTCGGGTTAGTGCCGTAGAACAGGGAACCCCCAATGCTTCGATCGACGATGACGGGCCTCTAGCCGCATTGGCCAGTGCAGTCCTCAAACTGCAAGAACAGGTCCACTTGACAACCCAAAGCTCCATCCATACGGAGAATGCTAGGATTTATACCCCACTGACCGATGAACTACCCACCAACCTCAATCTGACGGGTTTGCCGATGTTCGAGGGTACTGAAGATCCGGTCCACCATATCCGGGCTTTCAAGGAGTTCATGGCCCTTAAAGGGGTTAAGTCCAACATGTTCAAGCACCTATTCGCTTCTTCTCTCGAGAAGCACCCAAGAGCCTGGTACTACCGGCTCGACCCCAAGAAATACAAAACTTGGGACGACGTGGCAACGGAATTCGCTCGGAATTACGCCGACAATACGGAAATCCAGACCACTATGCGCACCCTGGAGGTAATGGCCTAGGAACCTAAGGAAGGATTCACAAAATACCTTCAACGTTGGAGGGCTGAAAGCGTCAAAATGGTCGATAAGCCCAGTGAAAAGGTGCTGGTTGAAGCCTTTGTCAAGAACCTACTTCCAGCTTACCGGGTTCATCTTCGGTACGCCATCATACCTAGCTTCGCGGTCCTAACTGAAATGGGAACAAGAATCGAGGATGATTTAAGACTGGAAAGCCTCACTAAGGCCTCCACTAAGGGATATCAAGGGGCCAGTTCATCAACGAGCAAGCCCGCTACTACTGCTGCCACTCGTAGCATTTTCGACGAGGTCAACGCACTCGATACCTCATCCCAGAAGACTACTACTCCCCGGGTATTCACCGACATAGGCACTACCTATGAAAACGCCCTTCAGAGGTTATCATCAAAAGGTCTGATCACCCCGATAGGCCCAACACCTGATATCCCGGTTGAACGTCGCTCTAAGGCCTACAACCTTCAGGCCTACTGTCACTATCATCGTGGTAAGGGGCACGATACCGAGAAATGTTGGAAACTGAAGCACCTTATCCAAGATCTCATTGAAAGCGGGAAAATCCCTTTACCCGGGGGTAAGCCCAACAACAAAGACAACCCGTTGGCCACTCACGCCATCTTTTCCGGAGAAGTAATGGATTGTTCACACCTCACTTCTCCATTTATCCCACAAATAAACGGGATCTGGTGCGATGACGAAGATGATGTCTACCTCACCAAAGGGGAAGTTGTCCCCATCACACCTGAGGAGATTCAGAAGGTTAAGTCCAAAGCCTTAGCCACTAGTCAAGCCCTCATCATTGCTGAACCACTTAAAGTAGAGTCCGCTCCGGAAGAACCAACTCCTGAAAAGGCTCTTGTGAAGCAGCTAAGCAAAACTCGAGTTGACCTCTCTATATGGCAACTCCTAGTTAGCTCCCAAGAACATCGAGAGGCACTCACTAAGGCCCTCGATCAGGTCAAAATCGACTCTATGGCTACTCCAGCCGAAATGGTAGCCACAGTCCTACCCCACCTAAAAGGCAGATCCATAGAGGAAGGCCCACTGATCACCTTCTCCAACGCTGATCTACCACCATTCGGGCCGGCCCACAACATGGCCCTCTACATCACAGTTATCTGCCGTGGAAAGTACCTACCCATGACCCTAATTGACGACGGGTCAGCAGTCAACGTCCTTCCCTTAAGGACCGCCAAAGCCCTCGGCATCACCGAGGCCGACTATATTCCAACAGCTCAAACCATTCAGGCTTTTGACGGGAGTCCAAAGTCAGTAGCCGGGGCCACAAAACTCACTATCATAACGGGCCCGATAGAGAAAGAGCTGGAATTTCAAGTGATTGACGTGACTTCTTCCTTCAACCTTCTTTTAGGAAGACCTTGGATCCATGCAACCAGGGCCGTGTCCTCCACTTTGCATCGGAAAATCAAGCTGCCTTTGCGTGACACCGTCATCACTATAGAAGCCACACCTATGACTGTGGCTAATTGCAACACCTCGGGCCGCACCGATCTATGGGGATTCGATTTCATAGGAGCCATCGAAGAAGATCATCTCTTCCGTCCTTATTTCACCGTCCCCCTAGACCGAATGTTACAGAATCTGGGCTTTCTACCAGGGGTTACCTCAAGGCCCGATCTCCCCGTAGGAAAAATTCTCGAAGTTCTGGACAATGGGAGGACTCAAACGGGCTTGGGCTACACCCTAACTCCAGAAAACATGGGCCAGACTGAAACCAGTAAGGTCACCTTCGTCACTCCAGTATTCGAGACTGCTCAGACCGGCCTATATCGGCCTACACGCCCTGGGGCCCACTTGGCCCAGGACTGCAACTACATACCAAACGACATCTTCGCTCTCATCCAATCCGAAGATGCTAAGAATGCCGAGCCCGCGCTAGGGTTACTTTTTGGAGAAGAACTCGCAGTTCCAACGCCGAAGGAAGAGCTAGTCAGCCTCATACTCCGCAGTCGCACCTTTGATCCGTCCAAGCTAATCTCGGAGGTCGGGTCCGGAACCAGAGCTTGGAGGAAGACTGTCAAATGGACTGACAGTCAAGGAAAAACTTACAAGATGATCACAGGAGAAGGAGAGATGCCAGAATCTGAGTCTGAGTCTGAGTCAGAGTCCGAGTCAGAGTCTAAGATTGAGTCTAGTGAGTCTGGTGCTAGGGTCAGTCCTGTAACTCCCCCTCTTCCTTTAGCCATTCCTGGTGCCTCGGGGTCTGTCCCAGGCACCCTACCTATCCCGCCACTGACTAGTGATCAGATGGCAGCTCTTTTCGAGCTCTTTTCTCAATTCATGATCAATAATAACAACCGTTCTGCTTACGACTTGTCTCATTTTCAAAATTTCAAAAATTTTATGTGCAATGACATTGAGAAGCCCGACGAACAGGTATCTTTACCCCCACATCTAATCGAGCAACTAGAGCAAAGGGAATCCCGCAATCCGGTAATCGAAGACACCGAATCCATCAACGTGGGAACAACCTTAGAGCCTCAGATGCTTAAGATAGGACTATCCTTAGATCCCGAGGAGAAACAACAATTCATAGTTCTCCTTCAAGAATTCAAAGACGTCTTCGCATGGTCCTACAAGGACATGCCGGGGATTGATCGCGAAATAGCCGAGCACCATATACCGATCAAGGAAGGGTTCAAGCCGGTTAAACAAAAACTCCGACGCATGAGGCCCGAATGGTCCCTCAAAGTCAAGGAGGAAGTCGACAAACAATTCAAAGCTGGGTTTATACGAGTCTCTGAGTATCCAGATTGGGTTGCAAACATAGTACCAGTCCCTAAAAAGGATGGTAAGGTTCGAGTCTGTGTAGACCTTCGGGATCTTAACAAAGCAAGCCCGAAAGACGATTTCCCGTTGCCACACATCGATATACTGGTGGACAACACAGCAGATCATGCTCTTCTATCATTTATGGACGGGTATGCAGGGTACAATCAGATAAAAATGGCAGAAGAAGATATGGACAAGACCACCTTCATCACACCTTGGGGTACTTATTGCTATACAGTTATGCCATTTGGTCTCATCAATGCCGGGGCCACCTACCAACGAACCGCCACGACTCTATTGCATGACATGATGCATAAGGAAGTGGAAGTCTATGTGGACGACATGATCGTCAAATCCAAAGACAGGAACGGTCACATCACCGCCCTGAGAAAGTTCTTCACCCGATTACGCAAATACAACATGAGGCTAAACCCTCAGAAGTGCAGTTTCGGGGTAACATCTGGTAAATTACTGGGTCATATCGTCAGCCAACGAGGTATAGAAGTCGATCCAGCCAAAATCAAGGCCATCACCGAGATGCAACCCCCTAAAACCGAAAAAGAGATAAGAGGGTTGCTCGGAAAAGTCCAATACATTAGCAGATTCATCTCAAAGCTAACCATGGTGTGTGAACCGATCTTCAAGAAGCTGAAAATAGGAGAACGGTTACTATGGGATGACAAATGTCAAGCAGCCTTTGATAAAATCAAGGAAATTTTGGCCTCACCACCGGTCCTAATGCCACCTCAGCACGGCTTGCCTTTGTCGCTATACCTAACTACGACAGAGACAGCCATGGGGGCTATGTTAGCTCAAACGGTCAATTCCGAAGAACGAGCCATATACTACATCAGCAAGAAGTTTTTAGAGTACGAGTGTAAGTACACCATCCTCGAAAAGACATGTTTAGCCTTGGTCTGGGCCACTAAGAAGCTCCGGCATTACATGCTCAGCTACGAGGTACAGATATTATCCAGAATGGATCCAATCAAATACCTCTTCGAGAAACCCATCCTCAACGGCAGAATATCAAGATGGACTCTGATGTTGGCAGAATTCGACCTAAAATTCGTACCACTAAAAGCCATTAAAGGACGAGTAGTAGCCGAATTTCTCGCTGACAGTCCCATAACCGAGGAAGGACACATCGACACTTGGTCCTTCCCAGACGAAGACATTTTCCACACTGATACCGAAGCATGGGACTTGTACTTTGACGGGGCATCCAATTTCCGAGGATTTGGAGTCGGGATCCTCCTAATCTCACCAAAAGGGGAACATACTCCCGTATCCATCAAGCTAGACTTTGACGTCACTAACAACGCCGCTGAGTATGAAGCATGTATCCACGGCTACAAGCCGCCGCCGACTTAGGGGTCACAAACCTCCGAGTACACGGTGATTCATCTCTGGTCATTAATCAAGCGCTTCAAAAATGGAAAACTTGAAATGCTAATCTCGTGGCCTACCAAGCACGAGTACGGGATCTTGAGAAGCAATTCCACAGAGTAGAATACATATACCTACCTCGGGAAGAAAACCAGTTCGCAGATGCACTCTCAAAACTGGCATCTTTGCTAAACATTCCCGATCATATGACCAGTATGCCGATCTGTGTCGAAAGACGGTCCGAGCCAGCATATATCCACGACATCGAGGAAGTCGAGATACCCGATCCCGAGCCGTGGTATCAAGCTGTACTGACATACCTAGCAACCGGGGAATATCCACCCGGAGCTGACAACCGAGCCAAAAAGGCCCTGCGAAGACTGGCAACCCAGTTCATCCGCACCGACGATGGGCAACTCTACAAAAAGACAGCACAGGGGGCTCTCCTCCGATGTGTCGACAAAACCAACGCCGAAAAAGTTATGGCTAAAGTCCATGATGGCGAATGCGGTCCACACATGAACGCCCAGATGCTGGTCCGGAAGATCATGAGGCTCGGCTACTACTGGAATAGCATGGAAACCGATTGTCAACAATATGTTAGACATTGCCACAATTGTCAAATTTTTGCCAATGTACAACATATGCCACCATCCTTGCTATACACCATGACATCACCATGGCCATTTTCAACATGGGGAATCGACATAATTGGAAAGATAAACCCCTCGGGAACCGGAGGACACTGCTTCATTTTGGTAGCAATCGACTATTTCACCAAGTGGGTCGAAGCTGAATCCTACCGTATTCTCAACGCTAGCCATGTTGCCAAGTTCATTCAAAATAAGATAATATGCCGGTATGGGATCCCACACGAATTCATTAGTGACCACGGGACCCATTTTCAAGCCGAAACAGCAGCCTTGCTGACCAAATACAAAATTCAAAGGCATATATCTTCACCATACCGACCCCAAACCAATGGAGCGGTAGAAGCGGCTAATAAAACAATTGTCACCATACTCAAAAAGATGGCTGATAATTATCGAGACTGGCCCGACAAAATACCATTCGCTCTTTGGGGATATCGAACCTCGATTCGTACTGCGACCGGGGCAACACCGTATTACCTTACATACGGCATGGAAGCAGTCCAACCTGTTGAGTTAGAAGTACCATCACTCAGAATCCTACTTGAAAGCCAAGTACCTGAAGCTGATTGGGTTCGAGCACGATATGACTCGCTAGTCCTCTTAGACGAACGACGATCTCGTGCCCTCAATAATATTCAAATCTATCAAAAGAGAATCCAACGGGCTTTCAACAAAAGGGTGAGGCCCAGAAACATCAAAGAAGGAGATTTGGTCCTCAAATCGGTTCGAGCTTTATTGCCAGTGGACCCAAGGGGAAAGTTCAAACCTAACTGGGCTGGGCCATATCTGGTAAAGAAGATTCTATCAGGTGGAGCGGTAATGCTAACGGATCTGGACAGGAACGAGTTTGTCAACCCAACTAACCTGGACCAGCTGAAGCGCTATTACCCTTAACCCACCTTTCTCAATGTCATTTGCAAAAGTTTATTTTCAAACTTTTAAAGACAAGTCAAAAGCTAGAATTATTCATTTTACTGTTTCAAACATCTTGAACCAATAGTCTTGATGTACTTCGAAATTGCAAATTAATTTAGTCTGAACTACGTTTGGTTTGATTCCATTTATTATGGATACGTAGGCAGCCCCTCAAAAGGGCACAACCACTGCAATCGAAAAAACAGGAACGGTTCTTTAATAAACCTTTCTTTATTTCAAAAAAATAGATAATAATAAAATTACAAAAAAAATCAAAAAAAAACATCATCACAAATTAAATAGTATTAATACTTAAATAATATGAACTAGGGCATTTTTCCCTTTCCTTTGCCCTTAGCCTCCTTTTCGGTCCATCGGCGTCGAGGTGGAGGTGAACGCTCCCTAATCACCAAGGGAACCTCCTTAGCCCGGGCTCGTTTCTTCAAACTCGACTCCCCGGTCACCTCGTTATCACGCGAGCCTAGCCTATCTCGGACCGCCGTCCTCGGTCCGAGTCTTCCCTCCAAATCACTAGCACCAGTCTCATTAGTCTGAGTCTTAGGTTTTGACTTGGAATCCGACCCAGATTCAGCAAAGGTAATGGGAGTCTCCTCGAAGAACCGCCTATTATTTTTGGCCGATTCTCGGCGGGCCAAATCAAGAGCTTCTTCGGTTTTCAAAGCTTTACGGGCCTCCTGGGATTCTTCAGAAGTCCATCTTCGATATGATTCAGAAACCCAAGTGGTTTGACAAGGGCGAGGTATAGTCCATATGACACGAGTGAACCAGCGCTGTAGCCACGTGTCACACATAGCGTCCGTCAATTGGATCGAAACGCTAATTATTGCCTCAGTCTCAGGGATCTCCTGAAACGAACCGAACTGTCTTAAGATACGGTCCGGATAAATATGGACAGTCCAGTCCAAAGACAAAATCACCAGGTAACGGGCTTTGTCTCTTCTAGCTAATCCCGTCAGCCTTGAAAGGAACCACCAAATGACGTTCCACCGGATCAAAGGCCCACCATGAAATGTTAGCTCTTCATCCCAAAATTTTTGAGTTACGGGATGACTTGGTCTTATTCGGCGAGACCTTGAACCAATCTGATTGCTCCGATATTTGGGTATATTCACCGGGGGCTCCATAATCGACAGACGCTCGAATAACCAGGTCTGCAAAATTTTCGAAAAGTCAAAAACTTTCGAAAAATCAAGAAAATTCGAAAAATCGGAAAAATTAAGAATTTTCGTAAAAATTCAAAAAATCCGGCAAAATCAAAAATTCGAAAAAAACCGGAAAATTGAAGATTTCGGAAAAAAACCGGGAAATTCCGGATTACCGTAAAAAAATCAGGAAAATCGGGCAATTATTCGAGGAAAAAGATTAAATACCTGCAAAAGACGGATGCTCCCTGTCAATTGTTGATTTGGTTCAAGCCTCCTAGCGTCAAGACCCATAATAATCTCCCCAGTTATCAACCAAGCTGGGCTGTGACCTGTCTCCATCTGATCAACTATGCTAATCAGCCTGATCTCACCTAAGCATGAGTCAGCATCCATTCGACCTTCGAAGGCGTACCTATGCAGCATACAAAAGGCAAAGGCCCTACGCCTATGGGTAGAAGTAATTCTTTCACCCACTGGGTTCATAAATTTATCAGCCAAGTCAAATAAGGAAACTGAATTTCCTTTCACCATACGGCCTGTCTCAGCATGTGACAACCCTAAAAAATCCCTCAGCCTCCTCCTTGGATCGGGATAAAATGGAGGAATAGCAGGACGAGCATTAGGGCACCACCCTCCAATAGCTGCTATCTCTTCAGGAAGAGGACATATTTCTCCTCGAGGAAATGCAAAAACATGAAAGGTAGTATCCCAAAAGGATAAACAAGCATCAAGAAAGTGTGAATCTACCCTAAGTCGCTGAAGTGGGAATAAAGCCACAATTCCCATTTGAGTTAACTGGACTCTATCTTCATCTCGAAAATCCTGGGCCCACGCATGAAGCATTGCGGTCAAATGGTCAATACCCATCGCAAGAATAGTTTCTTTTATTTTATCCTAAAAAGTCTAAGGGATTTTGAGATAAAAGAAAGGATTTGGGTGGGAATATGAAAAATAAAGGAGCCTAAGCTCTCTATTTATAATAGAGAATATCCCTCTTCCTAGTCATCGCAGGAATAGGATTTTACCAATTTTCCTCCTTCGCCTAGGCATACAAGGAAATCCTAGGAATCCGTGTCAGAATCCGATTAGGAATCAAAATCATCCCAAGCATCCTTATTTCCAAACTTTTCAAAAAAAAAAATCAGCTTTTTATTTTCAAAATTTTCGGAAAATCGTCTTTTTCCCCAGCACGAGTCAGTGTTTCGCCTAAATGTTACATACAAATTATGTCAGCATACAGGTACACTCAAGACTCCCAAAAATTCTAAGTTCCCCAGTGGAAAAGCTCATGCAAGCTTCCGCGCAATTCTAAGACAGGATATATCTGCAAACGGATATACCCGTAGCTTCCTAGGCAAGCTCCCGCGACATTATCAGCATCAATTCAGGTATGATTCCTATTCCATGGCTGGCGAGCCCTTTACGCAGGTCTAATGGACCCTAAACGACCCGATCGGAAGGCTGCCAGGTTTTAATCCTTGATTGACCTGGTAGCTACTCTGACTTTTGCCTTGTCAAAGCCTCAGTCAGAGTGGGGGCTCTGTAGACACCCACATTTTGACCGCTAGGTGTCTATAGTAGTTCCCGCCAAACACCCGATGATGATAGGACGTAAACGTGCTTTGATAGACTCGGATATGGGCTTGTAATCATGGACATTTGGTTTAGACATTTTAAGGAGTACAAATCTCACAAAACGGACCTCAAATCCAGGCCCAGTGGGTCGTTTCGAGTCAAATAACACTAATTTGGGTCGAAACCGTCACCAGGGGTAAAATCGTCTTTTAGCGACCGAGTCAAACCCGGTCAAAGATATTTTTTCCCGAGTCACACGAGCTGGCCGTGACACTACACGGTTGATTCGGACTCAAACACCAAAAAATCAGCCTTCACAAATATTAAACAAATCTGTTCAAGGATAGAATTCGATCTCAAGTAGGAATTCTATCCGGAAACCAAAACGAAATACCACCCGAGCTCAGATACTCGGCTGAAACAGCCGAGATATCACCCCAGCCAGCCGAGTTTTTGGCTTCTTCATTAAGAAACGAGAAGTTTATTCCCTCACGAACTCTCGTATTTCCTATCCAAACCGGTGTTTCTTGTCACACAAACAAGACCACCTCGGTTCCTATAAATAGGACCCTCCCTTCAACCTCAAAACACACAGAAAATTAACCAGAAATCACACCAAAAATACCGAGAAGATCAACATCCAAAATCCCGACGTAATCCCGAAGTAATTCCAAAAAACCGACGAAATCGATCCTGTCCAAACCGGCCAATTCCCCACGTCACACATACATACAAACCACCCAAACCGATACACCTTAACTCACCCACATCATCTCGACGCTCCCGTGTCTAAGCCACCGTCCGACGAGCCTTATACCGAGAACACAAAGCATGTAGGTTGAGGGTGTAAATCAAACCCGTCTCTTCCCTTTTCTCTCTTCTTCGTCTCGTTTTTATTATAGGTCTTGCGTCGGTCTTTCTTTTCTAATATCGATATTATTAAAACTATCTTCATGTATCGAATATTCTTAAAATATGATATCGATTCTATATAATCGAATATCGTATTTACAAGAATTATATTAAGTTTTCGACGGAATCGTTACATCTTTTTACAACTTTTCGTCCAAAATTCTTTTTTTTATTTTTCGTTCAAAACAAACTTTTTCAAAAGCTTTTTCTAAAGTCATTCCGAATATTCGATATCGATTTCATAATCGAATATCGAATACGACGAATATCGAAAATATAAACCGGGTATAAATTAATCTATATTTGTACGCGATTTATAACGATTTTCGAAAAAAAAATAATAATAAAAAACGGACAGACTCGCGTGCGAGTCGCGCCCGGTCCAGGCGACTCGCGCCCGAGTCTGACCCGATTCTATTTTTTTAAGTTTTCGTTCGTTTATTTTTATTATTTTACGAAACGATTTCTAAATTTACATCTTTTCTAAAACTATTCTAAATATTTGATAATCAACTATCGAATATAACGAATATCGAGAATATTAAGTCGAGTACGAATTATGCGATATTAGTATGCGATTTAATCAAAATTTTCCGAAAAACGTTGTCGATTTCAGGCCACCACGCGACCCGCATTGGTCTCGGGCGAGTCGCGCGGCTCTCGGCCGAGACCCATCTTTTTTTTTTTATTCTTTCTCGAACATCGTTTTTATACAAAACAACGTTTTAAACAACATTTTTCAGATTTCGATTAATTCTTATTTTTCCTCGATTTCATATATTTATTTCTTATTATTAGTAAATCGTTACTAACCCGTTTTCTCGTGTTTGTAGCAAATTATTCTCTCATATTCTTTTTATCGTTTTATTAGACTAAAACGAACTCACATGCTAAAATAACTTTGACGTTAGTAGTTTAACATGCATTAAACGACTTAGCAACCCATTTATTTATTTTTCCTCACATGTCTTAGGAAAATAATCTCTGCATATCATTTCATCGTCGAACTAACGCGTGTACACCAAAATCGAACGATATCTTAGTAAAGGCCGCTAAGTGCGGGCGGGGTTGGGTGTTCTCGCTGAACTTCCCAACACGTACCCTCACCCCTTACTCAGAACCGTGGTTTCCGGATGTCCGAATCCATTGGCAACGAGAGTCATTCAATATACGATTAACCGCCCAGTCGGCATCGGTATCGATATGCTAAGGGACGAACCCAATAAACTCTGACATCGGAAATGGGCCAGGCTTTAAGTATGGCCCACTACGACATAGAGTGGGTTCGAATGGTTCCGAATAACCATAAAATTCGGTGGCGACTCCTACTTTGATTTAAAATTCTATTCGATCCATCTCATATGGAAATTCTATCGCCTCCCCAAAACCCGCGCTTCGCCGCGTCGGGGTGGACCTATGTCATGTCCACAAATGTGAATTAGGGTTTCCCAATCTCCAGATTCCCCTAAAACTGTCTCTTCTCCCTCGACACCAAGTTCCTCAATTCGTCACTTGACGCTCCTTGCTGAGGTGGTTTGTTCTCCGAGTCAACTAGGTATTTTTTGCCGAATTTTTTCAATTGACTATGCAATAGTAGTTGTTTGATCTGGTTTGTGTTTTATTTAGCCTTGTTGATAGTTAGTTTAGGGTTAGTTTTACTCATGCTTTCGAAGTCTACTGTTTGTACTAGTCGTAATGTGAGGGACAGGGCTTGTGCAACACTCTGTATGTATGAATTTCCTTGACCTATTTCATAATGAAATGAATTTTTATATTATGTGATTACAATCACATTGTCTTGTATGTATGTGTTGGGTTAATTATACAGCTTGGGATATGCGACATCTGTGCTTTAATTGCACATCGTAGATGGAGTTTGTATTCTCTCTTTAAATTCTGCCGGGCATTTTCTCTGGCAATTGAAGTCGTTTCAGTACTTCCTCAGCTTCGCTTGTTACAAAACGCCAAGATATGTATGAACTGGAGTATAAAGTCATTAACATTGATTTCGTCAAGTGATTAAGAATGCTTTGGTATATATTACGGATTAAACCCGTATATATACCCCAAACTTCCAAATTACCCCACTCTACTGTCCCATTCCAAATTACGGAGTAAACCCGTATATATAAAGCTTTGGAATTCATTATAGGTTGAAAAGATTTGATTGTGTTTGGTCATCCAAGATTCTCATATTACCTACGTACATACAAGATTAAGTTTTGTTTGTTTTATTATTCTTGTTATACTACAAGAGGAAAAAAGAAAGGTAAATATAATGATGGACGAAAGTAGTGAGTGTATGTGGTTCAGTTGAAGGATGGTGACATGCCAACCACTTGAGAGTTGGGAGTTGAGATTTTAATCATAACTCCCTCCTCTGCCCCTTGCTTGCTTATGTTAAACACCGTTTCTTTCATGTTTGGCATACAATACAACTGTATTTCGCTTCCCATTTTCCTTCTTTTGATCTACATAAATTGCTTTTCTTTCAATCTCATGCTTCACTAATCATCCATCATTAACTGCTTTCTGAACATCTTAATCTATTTTAAATATTTACTCATATCATATGATTTCTTAATGTTACGTACACATGTATGTGTGTATCTATACTTTTTCTACTTTTTTTTATAATACTTAGGGAGTAGGTAGATTCGTACATACATACATACTGGTTCATGAGATTTAATGAATGCAACCTACTCATGTTTCTTCCATGAACACCTCCATCATTTCATTTCTTCATTGCGATTGCATTTATGTTATGTTTTCACAATCATCTCAAAATGGTGAGTGATCATATCATATCATATCATCTAGAGAAGACTAGTTCTGTTCTGTTATTGTGAGTGATCGAGCCGAGCCATATATCATGGAGAACAATAAGAATGTGAGTAATAGTATTGATCAAGCCACCGTGTCGAAACTGGAAGAGTATGAGATGGTTGAGCAGATTGGTAGAGGCGCTTTTGGAACTGCATATCTTGTTCTCATAAATTCAATAAGAAGAAAAGGTCACTTCTTAAAATTCTATTCAATCTGACTTGGCTTTTGTTGGAAGTAAACATACACAAATACAGCTGTGAATGTTGTTTGCTTTTGCAGGTATGTGTTGAAAAAAAACCCGATTGGCTAAGCGTACTGAGAGGATGAAGCGAATTGCGCATCAGGAGGTTACATCCAATTCTACTTTTGTTACCTTGGATTAAGATTCTTGTTACATGTTCGAAACCAACATTATTTATCTTAGGTCGATACATAATTGAGTCTCGTGTTGTATTATGAAAACTTGGACTTGTTGGTTATGGGGTTATTCATAATTGATGCAGATGAGTATAATAGCAAAACTAAGCAATCCATATGTGGTGGAGTATAAGGATGCATGGGTGGAGAAGGCAATTAAGATTATGTCTTAAGGCAATTTCATTCTATAATATGCGATGCTAACTAATTTAGACAGTAAGGCCAACCTCAATGTTTTTGCGGAAAGTCGGAAACTATGCTTTTTTAGTTGCGGTTCATATGTTCGATGTTAGAACCTTAACAAAGATTTCCGTGACGTTAATTTGACAGAAAGTTTGCAAGTGGGTAACTCAGCTACTGTTAGCCTTGGATTATCTTCACACAAACTGCGTTTTGCACAGAGATATCAAGGTGTTTATTCTTTTGTTATCAGATGGGAATAGGGAAATTTTCAGCACTAATTAACATCAATCAGCTACTCATTTGTATGCTTCTGTTACATTTCAATTTCAGTGCTCCAACATATTCCTCTTCAAGGACAATGATATCAGGCTAGGTGAGACATTATGCACTGCACGTTGAAGATTCGGACTAAAGGAATAATAGAAGCTAGTACTCTTTTGTAGTAATTCACTGACCAGACATGCTGATATATTGTACAGGTGATTTTGGCCCTGCGAAACTTCTTGGGCAAGACGATCTTACAAATTCGGTACTAGCTAGCATTATTTGCAGAAGACCTTAATCAGATCAGCTTATAATTCTTTCTTGATTTACTGATAAAACTGTTTGATGCTTAATGTTGTACAGATTGTAAGTAGTCCGAACTACATGTGCCCGGAAATCCTTTATGAGCTACCATACGGTTACAAATCAGATATATGGTCTTAGGTACTATGGAGTATTAAACATGAAAATCTAGCTTAAAACGGATATGATCTGTCCGACAAATCTGATGAACTTGGCGATCTGCCCTCTTACAGGTTGCTGTATCTTTGAAATTGCAGCACATCAACCTGCATTCCGAGCACCAGTAAGTACGATGACACTGATTAAGACTTAAACTAAGAACAGTTACTCACAGTAGTTCATTAAAAACAGGATATGGCAGGCCTAGTCAACAAAATATATCGGTCCATGATTTCCCCTCTTCCGACTGTCTATTCACTACCACTGTAAGTAAATATATCCCAAACCATAGATTTTTATACATACTTACAGTCATGTTTATCTCTACGAGTTGGATTACTGATTATCGTCATGTTGCAGGAAACGTTTAATCAAAACGATGCTAAGAAAAAATCCTGAACATAAACCGACTGTAAGTGAATGTTTTATGGCTATTAACTTGAACCTAACCTGTCGCAAAGAAATGATTAATTTGCCTGTTTTTGCAATGCTGTACAAGGCTGCAGAATTGCTGAGAGATCCACACTTAGAGTCGTACCTTGCTCAATGCTACACATCGTCTCCTGTATTCCTGCCAGTAAAATCAGAAGTCAGTAACAGCAATAAGCCGAGTACTTCTTACATGACAAGAAAGGCGAGAAACTTACCTAATGGTAAAAGAATTGCAAAAATAGTACCTCATCAAGTACCCCGTAACAGCACTAAGGCATCGTCCTCTGATTCTCAAGAAACAAAGGTCGAGACCAAAAGGGTCAATCCTACAAGCTGCTCAGGTGTTCAACTGTCATTCATTTATTACTGTACTTCTTATCAACTTATTGATTGCTCCATCTTAAACTTTAAAATGGGTTAAATATAAAGACAAAGCATTCAAGGCAACTGATTTGTTCGTTATGTATTTGCCGGTTTGTGACAGATAGTCTATCAGTTCCCCAAGTGGCCTTGTTCTAAATATTGACTGTGCATATATAACAATCTTGAGTGTAGGCTTGAATATGTTTTTGGGCTGTGGTACAAAATTCATCCAAACTCCCAAGTGTACACTTTGAAGATCGAGAGACTTAACTTTCATCTCCTTATAACAGCCAATGTAGGATTTTTTTTCAGCAATGTAGGATTTTTTCATCAATGTTCCGGGTATTGCGATTGATAAAATCCTTGAGAAGTTGTACTTAAGTATCTCTAGTGTGGAAGCAATTGAGAAATAATGTCTTGTGACGGTAATTAATTGTTTTGTTATTAATAAAATTTAGTTACCATTTATGTGAACGTGGCGCGCCAATTTTGTATTTTTTTTTTTGTAATTTAGCAGTTCAATAGACATAGGGCGTACAAATAACCCGTGTCTATACTATGACAATAAACATAGGGTAACCAATAACCCATGTCTATATTTATAAATAGACATATGGCGTACAAAAACCCCATGTCTATTCTTTTTATAAACATGGGTTAACTTTGAAAACCTATGTCTAATATATCAATAGACATGGGTTATTAGAAAACCTACGTGTATGTTTTAGATAGACATAGGTCGTACGACCTATGTCTAAGTATTTGACAATAGATGTCACTCAACTTAACATGGGTCGCGAAACCCATGTCTATTAGTAAAAATGACCCATGTCTATTTGATGTTTTGTAGTAGTGTATGGTACTACATAGGCCACCATTCAAATAGGTGTCCACAATATGTCAATTCAAATACACGTAATGTAACCTACATTTCAAACGATGGAGTATCTTCTAAATAAAATCGTCCGAAACAATTAGTTAGTACTCCCTCCGATTTTTTATTATCTTCCCTATTTCCTTATTGGGCTGAAACACCCTTTCTTCCCTATTTCCATTTTGGGCCATCAACATGTGGTCTAGAATAAACCTTACATTTCTCTCTCTTCCTTCTTTTATTTTGAACCACACATTCCTACACCCTTATTTTCTTCCCCAAAACCAAAGGGGAAGATAATAAAAAATCGGAGGGAGTATATGTTAACTACTACATACAACGGCAATTGAAGTAGCCCACTTTTCACGCACTTCATTGATCTAATCTTTGGTATAGTCGTAGAGCTCCTCTTTGTATTATATCCAAACCTAACAATAACACAAGATTGACCAATTAATATCAAGTGAAAAGGAATGGCAAAATTAACAGTGACACATAACTAACTGGTTTCCCATACCTGAAATCCATATCATTAAACCCAACTCTCCTCCAACTAATCAGCCTATATTCATTAAACATCAGCATCACATCTCTCACATAAATAAAACAGAGTACCATTTAGCATATATACTGTACTTAGTAGGCATCGATAGACAATTGTGCCACATCATATTACCATATAAAAACAAAACTTTAAATAGGTTCAACAGACAGTTGTGCTACATCATATCATTTTACCATATAAAAACAAAACTTCAAATAAGTTGATCAAGAGACAGTTGTGCCTTTGCATCATGTCTCATCATGTTTATAAAGCACGAGGTTGACTGATCATTAAAACTAAATATACTTGGACAAGTTACGACCTAAGAAGCTACACGACTTCGTTAACAAAAAGTGTATGATGATGCTAGTGCGGAATGGGAAAAATTCAGGAAAAAACAGTAGCCTACCTGCAGGTGTTATTGGGTTAAAACTTGAAAGGATCGGAGCATCGGATAATTACTGTTCAGGTTTGCGTGGTAACCTGCGCAATGGTGGTGGGATGAGCAACAATATACAACAAAAAATCAAAATAAAAGGAAAATTCAGCTACTCAAAAAACTAAAATCAAATTAAGACAATATCTTCTAGTGATGCAAATACTTACCAATTTACCTCCAAGCTCGCCAAAACAAGGTGGCAGGTTCAGAATAATTCATCAATTTCGTCTGTGTTTCATCACATTGCAGCAGCATCTCCCTCACGATAAACGATCTGGTTAATGTGGCATACACCTGAACATAGAAAATTCCTATAATTAGTACGGAGTATCACTTAAATCTACTTGGCCAAATAATCCACAACTTGACTAAAAAAGTAGAACAAAATATAATGCACGTAGATAAGCTGACAATACGGTTTATAATGCACAGCTCCCTGTTGTTGTTGGCCATCTTTATCGGGGGAACTTTGTTCGCTGGGATTGTGTCACTTATTACTTCGCATATTAATGGCTCAATTATTCCTATTCTTAAGGATGCTAGTACACTTTGGCTTTAATTACCTTCATTAATACTACTATGAAGTTCTAATTTTAATTTAGAAGACTTATTAGTTAATTAATTAGTTAATCAAGTGTATATACATAAATGTGGGGTTGGTGGCTTACTTAGTTACTTAGTACAAAAGTAACTAAAGTTTAAGTTAATCATAGAAGATACGTAGACATTATGTTATTAAGTTGCAATTTTAATCGTGATTTAGACAATTTGCTCGTTATCATCACTAATTCCATGCCACGAGTTATGAATAGGTATTACGTACTTGATTTTATTACGAGTTGTTTATAACTAATTTTATTGTTGGTGTCTCATTCATGTTTTATTTTAGTTGTAAGTCTTGATCAATCCTCATCTCTGATCTAACTATCTAAGTATGTTAATTTATCATCGACGTGTTAAATTACTAGATAATAATTCATTATAAATTGAGAAACTACCCCACTAATTGCAATCGGTTTGGGATGAGACTTCATCGAACTTATAAGTGAGACTCTTTCCCATCCTTGGTGGTTGCGGCTCTGGCTATGTACGAGTTTCATAGATATACTTAAGAGCATGAAAACTAAACAGCTGGGATGGTCGATATTTATGTGTTATTCCGATATCCAACTACATGGTATTATTTTCAGCCCAATATTTAAAATTAATGCATGATGAATAAAAAATTTAGCACCCTTTATCCCATTACCATACACAATTCACAGTTGGTTCATTCCTGCTATAGAAGAGTCATCTTCTGTCAATAAGCATGAAAAAAGAGGATGTAACAATGACATCATAAACTGTACTATGATCAGTATGGTAATATGCATGGCATGCTGTTGCAATTGATAAGCTCACAGTATGGTTTACATATAATAACTTTCCTTCCACAGCAAAATTTTAGTCATGTCCTACAACTTGACTAACAAGTAAACAAAAAAGGTAAAAGAAGCATACTCATGGCATTCGACTTTAAGGTCACTTTCCTCATCGAATAGATCAATGCCTTGTTTTTCTCTTTCAAGCACAACAGCAGCATCCCCGTCAACTTTAACTTGCTCTTCTAAAGATGTTGTGTCGTGTAGTTTGGTCTCTTCCTTAATTTCCTGGAGAAAGGGCGGAAAAAAATACATGAGTATTAGAACTTTGAGAGATTCATTCACATCTCAAGGATCCACAAACATTAATCTAGAACTAGGAAACTCCTCCAATAACCATGTACCAGACCAAAACACTACAGTATAAAAAACTAACAAACCCGAGTGTCGAGAACTGACCACAAAGATTATTCCAAGTGAAAGAATAGTAGCAAAATCCTAGTTCCCACTTATATCTTCTTTTTATTTTATGAAAAAAATACAAAAGCCAAGGGCAGAGAATGAAGGCAATAAAATGTCTTAAAGACTCTTAGCAACAAATGCCTTCCTGGTGCATAACATGCAAATGAGGGTTCAAAGACAAGTACATAACGTCTAATGGCTTATTGGAAATCCAAAATGTGATACACATGAACAATGAACTATGATTTTAGACCAAGTATTGAAAGGCCTAATTGCACAAAGATCGCCTGATGAACCAAGCAGTTAACTGATGGATCCCTTCGCTGGAGATTGTGTACCAATGCTATTATAACCAGTGCTCCGGAAGGAGGGGCTTGAAGATACAGCTTAATCAATTTCTTTCTGAATGCAGCAGCCAAATGTACATGAAGATGAGGAGATTTCAAAATGCGTCTAATAGCTGCACGTGTATATTCAATAATTAAAAGTAGTAAAGGTAATTGATCGTGAGGGCAAATGTAAATTAAATTCTAGAAAGTACTTAGCCTCACCTCAAAATGATGTTTTGCCATAAATATAGAATGTATCAGTAACTTTTTATAAAAGTTAGGATATTCCAGAAAATACTTCAGTCATGAGGTATCGAAAAATAACTTGAGTGAATCAACTATCAAGTCCATAACAATACAAGCACAGCGCTAGAATACACATTCCTCAACACTATCAGATTCAGATACTGGAAGATCTTTCCATGTCAATGCTCAAAAATCGAAAAAGTATCATAATACAACATCACTCTCACCTTGTATTCACCAATTGAGTCCTCTAACCTCCATCCCACCTCATCCCTGCATTGGAGCCCCGACGACACCACTAAGCCAAGCTGCTCTCCTCAGCCGCACAACGTGGAATATTGGGAGTGAAGTCAGAAAATGCTCTCCGCTGGAGGCAGATGTTGGATTATAGCTATTTAGCTGTGGAGGAGATGGTGTCGGAGGAGAGAGTTTTTAATTAACCACCATGGCCTCCTCCATCTCGACCACAAAGACAATAGAGTTATTGGTGGACTGGATACTTCATCTCTGCCACCATTAGAATGAATTAAAGGCTTTAACTACAACTACAACAACAATAACGCTACGATTATCAATAGATAACATCAAATAACAACTAAATGTTGTACCAATTAGCACAAATTTCAATTAAATCAAATAAATACCCAAAATCCTAATTAAGAAAACTGATTGAGAAATTATACCTCTTCTAAATTGAGTGAATAAGAAGAACGACATATCCCAAACAACTCGTTATTCGACCAGATCATCTCCAAGTAATCTGCAACCCGAGCCGATACCGTATTGTTCTCCGCCATCAGGCTCAGCAGCCTCTTCAGGTTTGATAATTCCCGGGAAAGGGGTCCACGTAAGCTATAGCCATAAAGAAGATTGTCGGAGAGGTTGAGGAAGCGGAGTTGGTCGAGCGAGAAAAAGGCTGTGACCTGACCCGAATCGGAGCAGTGGATGCCGAGCCAAGAATGGTATGGGTAGGTGGTGGAAGTCCAATTGGAGAAGAGGTTGTCGTAAAGGTGGGATTCAGACCAGAGTAGAAGGGGGGAGGCGGGTTCGTTTTGGGCGTGGAGGTACAGAGAGCAGGAGGGCGAGGAAAAGAGAGTGAGTGATATTATGGGTTTTGGACTTTTGGTGGTTTCATTAATGAGACTTTCTTTTTCCTTTTTTCTGCCAATTAATGGGCTTGCTTTATAAATTGCTGCTATTCGTGAAAAACGCCGCAATTGTAGAGCCGCAATTGAACATTTTTCTACTAGTGTTTGTTGCTTCTTGAGATTCCCAAACCTTTAGCCTTGCCTTGGTGTCTTGATGTTCATTCCATAGTTGCCCAACGGTCCTTTGCAATTCATTATAGTTTTCCCATGGGACTCCTCCTTGACCAATTTGAGAATTGTTTGGTTGGCCATAAGATTGAGAGGGTTGATTAAATGGTGGTTGATTGTAACCTTGGTTTCCTTGAAAATTACCTTGGAACCCTTGATTGTATCCATGATTAAAATGATTACCATGTTGATTTTGGTAATTGTTGTAATTGTTAGGAACATGGAAGTTGTAACTTTGTTTATTGAAGTTACTCCTTTGATGAGGAGGCATATATAGGGGCATCCTTGGAGGACCTTGGTTAAAGGGCCTTTGTTGACTTTGATTGAATGGACTCAATTGACTCCCTTGGGCACGTGGCATCGGATTTTGGACATTTTGATTGCCATAAGAAAAATTAGGATGAAATCTTGTGCCGACATTGTAAGTATTGGAAAAGGGATCAAATTGGGGTCTTTGCCCATACATTTGTATAGCTTGGAGTTCATTCGGCTCTTCAACATAAACTTCTTCATTAGGAATGCAAGAGCTAGAATCATGGCCATAATTGCCACAATGATCACATTGAACTTTCCATGTTAATTGCTTTGGAGGTGATGGTTGCCTTGGTGGAATACTCCCTTGAATTTGGTACATACCTCTAGGAGTAGGCCTTGAACTCATGGCATCCATTCTCTTTTTTAATTATTCAAGTTCCGCTTGAAGCTTCAATTCATTAGAACTCGTAGATGAGTTCACTTCAACTTTCTTTCTAGAATCCCTCGATTGACCCATTCTAGAGTCACTCCTTGCCATCTTCTCAATAAGACTTTTAGATGCCTCATCGGTGAGAGAAGAAAAATCTCCTCTGGCGGCCAAATTGAGGTTTTCTTTGTTTCTCGATGAAAGGGTGTTGTAAAATGTTTGGGTGGTTAGCCAATCGGGTATTCCATGATGTGGACATTTGCGCAACAAATCTCTAAATCTTTCCCAAGCCTCACTTAGGCTTTCAAATTCATCTTGTTTGAATGTTTATATCTCCATGCAATATTGGTTAGTCTTTGACGGCGGGAAATATTTCTCCAAGAAGGCATTAGATAGTTGAGCCCATGTTGTAAAAGTATTAGCGGGATGGCCTTGAAGCCATCTACGAGCTCCATCTCTCAAGGTCTTTGGAAATAATAAACGGTGCAATTGGCATGAAGTTAATCCATTGAGACGGGCTCCTACTAATTTTTCTTTAAATGAAGCAATGTGCTCTTGAGCATCTTCTTGAGAAAAACCGTGAAAAGTGTCTTGTTGAACCGCATTTGTCAAAGAAGCTTTTAGTTCATAGTCCTCGGGAATCTCTCCGAAATCGACGGGAGAAGGTGTTTCTTCATGTGTGAGTTGGGAATGAGAGCCTAGGGTTGCCATTTGATGTATTGGTGGTGATGGTGGATTTGAATTTGAATGATTTGGAAGGGATGAATTTTGATTTTGTGGTGGAGTTTTCGGTGATGGTGGTGAATTTTGTGAAGTGGAAGGTATGGAAGGGTTATTTGGAGTGGGTTTATGTGATGTAGAAGGTGTAGAAGGTGTATGTGGTAGGATGGGATTAAGGTTATGAGGTGATAATGAAGGATGTGGGATAATAGTAGTTGAGTTATTTCCCCGAAAACGTAATGCTCTAAAAGTTCTTTCCGGCTCCGGATTGAACCACAAGGGCGACGACGTGTTCCTGGGCATAAAACTCAATTTAAATGATAAGACTCCTAGCACCTTACGGCACTAGGGAAAAGAGAGAAGGGAAAAGAATCAAACACAACAACTAAAAACACAACAATTACTCGCCGTTCCCCGGCATCGGCGCCACTTTGATCGCCTCCCAATCGGTTCGGTCGTTAACGAAGGACGGGGGATCAAACGATATTTATAAGACTCAAGATGACACACAAAAACAAACAAGTATTCGTGGTAAGTCGAGGTCGGTCCACAGGGAACGGAGGAATTGACAATTCTAAAGCGATGTGTTTGATGTCTAGAGGGGGGTTTTCTAAGGGTCGAGTCTATGGTCAAGTCTATGCTAGAGGAATCACTACGAGAATGGCTAGGGGTAATTAATCTAGGGAAAGGTGTTGGGGAGAAGTCGGGATTCGGAACATGGAATCTAAGAAGATCTACCCCGAGTAGTAATTTCTACCCCGAGTTTCCCCATATTGATAGAAATGAGTCAAGGTCGGTCTAGTTGGCCGGACTAAAACAACAATGACACAACAACCACAAACAAGGTAAACCAACATGCAAGCAACCCACCAATACCCCTAAATTCAAATAATCCAAGTCTTCATCCCTAAACCCCCCAACAAGAAATCTACTCACTAATCATAATGAAGGAAAACAAAACATTAACTATGGAGAAACTATCTAAATCATGCATATTAACTAGATCTAAGGAAACTAAAAACAATATGATGAGAAAACTACGATCTAACGATTACCCACTAAACTATGAAACTAACAAATTAATCTAGAGAATAATCTAGAACAACATGAACAAGATCTAGAGAAACTAACTACACTAAGAGAATCTAAGCTAGATAATAATGAGGAAACTAAATTAAATCTAAACTAGAGATAAGAGAGTGGAAAGAAATGTACCAATTATGAAGATCTACAAGAAATAAGAAGTTTGCATGAATAAAGGTTGAAGCTTTGATGAAGAGAATGAAGAACTTGTCACTAATCCTTCAATAAACCCACAAATCTTCAATAAAACTTGAATAATCTTCTTACAAACTTGTAATCTAGAGAATTGATGATGTAAACTAAGTAGATCTACTACTAATTACTATGTAAACTACTAGATTTTTAGAGAATTACTACTATAATACTACTCCCTCCGATTCTTTTATTTCTTCCTACTACTTTTTTCACAACTTTTAAGACACTAATAAAATAATGGAAATAAAATAAGTGAAGTGAAGTGAAGTGTACTACCACTCCTTAAATAATGGCAAATAAGTGGTTATTTTGGTGGTTTCATAGAGTTCATAAGGGCAATCTGATAAAAAGACATTGAAAAAGGTAACTAAAGTAGGAAAGAATGAGAAATGGGAAGAAAAAAAAGAATTTGCCTAAAATGGTAAGTGGGAAGAAATAAAAGAATCGGAGGGAGTACTAGATTGTTCTACTAATGGTGGATGATGGATACTACTACTACACTAATGGAGGATGCTAATGGTTGCCTTGGGCAACAATCTAGGGTTACATATATATAGTAATCTTCTTAATGGATATTTAACCTAAAGCCCAAATCCAACTCTTGCTTCATTAGTGAGACAATCTCCCTTAGCATCTTCATGGGGTGAAACTTTGCCCTGCGGTCTTGACAATAATTCCCACCGGGTGAAATTTTACCCGGTCAGATTTTCTTTCTTTTTCGCGTTTTTGGCACTTCTTCCCATCGGGCGAAATTTCACCCGGTGGGCGAAATTTCGCCCGGTTAGTTTCGCCCGGTGGAGAGTCTCGGAAAATCTTCGGGGAGGCATTTTTTCCGTCGGGTGAAATTTCGCCCGGTGGTGTCTCACCGGGCGAAATTTTGCCCGGTCATTTCACTGGCCTCTTTTCTTGTCCATTCTTCGTTAATTGATTGGATCACTTTAAACTTTAAGTCGTGTGCTTTGCTCTTTGGACGGTATTCCCTTCTATTGTGCTCGTGGAAGCTCGATCGTGATTTCGGTGCAAAATCCTATCAAAATCGATAGAAAACTACCAAAAACACGTAAAACGCACAAGAGGGGCGCTAATGCGAGAAGTACACAAAATATGGCGATAATCGCACTCTAAACTCGCAAAATGAGGGAAAAACGGGTCTAAATGAGGGGAAAACGGTCTAAATTTAGCACACAACAGTAACCTGTTGTAGTTATTTCATTATCCTACTGCTAATATTAGTAGTGGATTCTCGTGTTGTTTGGTCCTAGTGTATGGAGAGTCTTTGGTCGAGAATAGAGGGGAAGTCTGGGAACAATTAGGAAGTTGGATTGAGTCTTTTGAATACCCATATCTTCTGGTGGGAGATTTTAATCAAGTTGACATGTTGGAAGACATACCCAATAGGTCTACTAGGAAGTTTTAAGGGATGGAAGAATTTATATTACGGAAACTGGATCATCAGCTTATTGATATCTCATTTAAAGGGACACGATTCACATTGTGCAATAATAGAAAGGGTGATGCGAGAGTATCTGAGCGGCTGGATAAGGCTTATGTCTCAAAGGACCGGTTACTGGATTACCCTAATTTGGGCTTGCTTCACTTCCCTATTCAACTCTCAAATCATGATCCAATAATTTTTTATTCAAATCTTACAAAAGATAAGATCAGAGAAAGTGTTCTTATAAGGTGGAAGTATGGTGTTTGACTTATGAGGAAAGCAATAATGTTATTCAACAAATTTGGTCAGGGGATTTAGTAGGCTCTAAATCATTTGTGTTGATGAGAAGATTAGAGGAAGTGAGAAGAGGATTGATGAGATGACGTTAGATAAGAAAAAAGAATAAAATAAAAAATGGGATGATTTTGATGATATGTTAACTAAGGATTTGGAGGATATTTTTACAGGCAGCATTAGCTCGGAGTATGATGCGGACCATGAGAAGCTTAAGTCTTTTGCGGAAGCGGCTTCAATTTATTGGAAACAGAGGGCTAAGGTGAAATGGGCAGCAGAAGGAGATATATGTACCAGATATTTCTTCAACTATGTCAAAGGAAGGAGTAGAAGGAATTTTGTTCATAGCATTCGTGATAGACGGGGGTATGGACCAAGAACCCAGCAGCTATTGGGACTGCTTTCCATGATTACTTTTATGATATCTTTAAAGTTGAGGACACAAGAAGATTTTTGATATTTTCTACAAGAATAATTCCTCTTTTTATGAAGTGAATATGAATTGTGTGACGGAGGAAGAAAGTGCTTAACTCTCTAAGAATTTTACAAATAAGGAAGTTAGAACTGCATTGTTTCAACTAGGGTCTTTTGAATCGCTTGGTCCTAATGGTATCCCCGCTGAGTTTTTCAAGAAAAGTTGGAAGTTGGTCAAGAAGGATGTTTGTGAGGCGGTTTGTGCTACTTAAAATCAGGTTGTATTCTTCGTGAGATGAATAGAACTTTCATAACCTTGATCCTGAAGATTGCCAATCCAGAAAAAGTGGAACAATATCGGTCGATTGGTTTATGCAATGTCATTATGAAGGTTATTACTAAATGTATTGCAAACCGAATGAAAGGACTGATGACACACATTATTGGCGAGTTTCAGAATGCGTTTGTTCCAGGAAGATCGATTACTGATAATATTTTGATTGTTGGTGAATGTATTTCTGCGACTCATAGAAGGAAAAAAAGAAAGATAGGCTTGGTGGCATTCAAAGCGGGATATGAGTAACGCTTATGAATTATGATAGAGTTAGTTGGAATTTTTTGAGATGAGCTCTTCTTAGCTTTGGACTTTCAGATAAATGGATTCATCTTATTATGAGTTGTGTCTCGACGGTCTCTTATTCGATTCTGATTAATGGAGAACCACTCAAGTTTTTTAACCCTTCATGTGGGCTTCGTCAAGGAGACCCCGTTCCCCTTACCTTTTTGTTCTGTGCACTGAAGTTTTATCGAGGAATCTACAAATTTCAAAAGGAAGTAGGATTTTGGGAATGTGTGTCTCAAGACGTGCTCTAAAAGTTTCTCATCTTTTGTTCGCGGATGATTCTCTTTTTTTTTCCTTGAAGGGGGATGGAGTAACATGGATAGATTTTATAAGCTAATGAGGAGATATTATATTGTTCGTTGTCGGGGCAGATTATCAACCAAGATAAATCTGCAATGATTTTCACTCCTAACTGTACTCTTACCTTGATTCAAAGAACGTTGCTCCTCTTTGATATTAAGCCTTATGATGATATGAGATCCTATTTAGGCATACCCTCGATTGGTGGTATTTCAGATAAGAAGATCAATAACCATATTGTGGAGAAGGTTCGAAAGCATATCAGATCTTGGAATGGGGCATTCAAAATTCCAATAAGTGTGGCTAATAAGATTAACTCTTTGTTAGCTCATTTCTGGTGGACAGGCACTCAGGCAGGTAGTATGGTTCATTGGAGGTCTTTTAAGTTCCTATCGCTTCCTAAGGAGAAGGGGGGACTAGGTATCCGGAATACGGCTCACATCAATCAAGCTCTTTTAATTTGGCAAAAATCGCTTGGAAATTGTTTAGGAATGATGACAGTTTACTGTGTTCTTTTTTTAATGGTGCATATGGTAACTCGAAGGATTAGATGAATTCAGGTGATAATCATAAGATGAGGGGAAAATAAAAAAGTTGGAAGGGAATATTATAGGGAAGAAAAATCATCAAGAATGGTTCTTCTTGGAGCCTAAGCAATAGTAGAGAAGGCAATGATCGCAATATTAATTAAGATCTTTCGGGATAGATGGGTGCATGGGTGTATCTCGGTCATGTGAACTGGAATTGATTTGTATGATGGTTTGCGAGGATTGACTAATTGGACTTTTAAAGATATCATTGGGAATTGGGTGCTTGGAATACTGACAAGCTTGTTCAATTATTTGATAATGACCGATATATTAGGATGGCTTCTATCTTCATTCCTCAGTCCTCGGTACCGTATTACCCGATTTAGAACAAATCACTGGATGGAAGATATAGTGATAAAAAAAGGGTATAGAGAACTGTAAAGAAGATAGTGGGCTACCCAAGAATAGGAAGCTAAGTGTATTAGTAGTCTTACTGAGAAATTCCCTTTATTCTTCAAAAGGACGATGTGGAATTTACCGGGACCTCATTCTTGGAAAATCTTTTTATGGAAGATTGTCACGAACTCTCTCCTAGTTGGATTTGAAAGGGATAAGAGAAAGTTGATAGGCTTTGGTGTGTGTGTTTTATGTCAGAGAATGGAAGGATTGAATTGCCTTGAAGAGGTTGAGACTCTTGATCACCTTTTAGAGATTGCCCTATAATCTCGAGAATATGGGTGTGTTGTCCCTTGGTTTTAGGGTACAGACGACAAATTGGATGTGTCTTCAGAAATGACTCATTGGATGGATCTCATATCTGGATAAGAGGGATGATGACTTTATGGGAATTCTTCTTTTTCTCAATACTCTTTATTCTATCTACCTCTTCAGGAATGATATTATTTTTAAGGATCACTACTACAATTCTAGCCTACGATGACGCTTATTAGATGACGGTCAGACACGGAACCATCCTCTAGATATGTTTGTAGTTTGACGCCATAATAAAATAACAATTAGGACGGTTTTGTGAGAAAAGTGAGATCTTATTTTTAACAAAGAGGTCACTTGGTCAAAATAACCGTACTCTTTTAATAAAAGAAAACAGTTGGGAAGTATAAACGTCCTCTATGCTAGGACTAAGATGACAGTTTCTATCCTGAAGCGACATACAAGTTAATACTAATATTTTATTAGCCCCAAATATTCTCACACACTCCTCTTCCTATTTCTATTACTGCTATTCTAATCTAACTTACTAGTGTAATACCCGTGACACGTCACGTGGTTGGGAGGGGAACGGGTTTCGACAATTAATATTACAACATATTTGAGAAAATAATATAGACCCGTTGTCATAAGCACTGACAATATATACATGAACTGAATTTGTATTTTAGAAGGGCAAAGTAAGTCAAATATACCCCGAAGAACGTGAAAGAAGAAGATGTATGTAAAAGGAAAGAAAGAGAAGGCAACGTAACACAAAAAGAATATAAATCGGAATTTACCTACCACGTTGAATACAATTGTTTGAACTACTTACTATAGAAAAAGAGTGGGGAATCAATCATATAAATGTTAGTACGAATGTGGGGAATATAGTGTACAGAACATCCGGGAAGATGAAACAGTAAAAACGTACATGATTGTGCAACATTTTAATAAAAAAAAATGCCGTTTTCAACCATGAAATAGTATCATAGATAACGTCAAGATGATATATATAAATATATTAATGTATATATGTATATATGTATATACACACAAACATATACATATACATATATATACATACATATATATATCAATCTCGAAATCGAGTACCTTACTACATATCTCAAAATTCGATATGAATTACGTTAGAACCGCAAATGTGATGAATACAAAACGTATCCACATCCATTTCCTTAAGAAAACAGCAACCATTGTATGGGAGTTAGAAAACAACCAAATACATCTTCAAAACAATGGATCAGTAATCAAAATCTTCATAAGTGGATACATTGCATCGTGAGAAGGTAATTCCGATTTTGTCCATATTTTCTCGCAGCAATGCTGATTGATAAAGATAGCTTGCTTGCTGCATCAACCTTCCCACAACACTTGGCCAGATTATTGTATTTAGATTTGACAATTGCATACCCCTTTCTTCAAATCTGCAAGCAACTGGGTTTTGCCTTTTACTGTTTGTTGATGGGTGTCTTAACATCTGGCAAGCATGGGTAAGTGTGTGATATGCATAGTAAAATTTCAGAGTATATAAATTTTGTGATAGATAAGAGGAGATGCCCCTGAGATATGAAAAAATTCTGCAAATAAGAAACACTTCTGTAGAGGTAAAATACTAATAAGAACAAATGCCTACTGCGTATTGCTACCCTCCCATGGTTATAATCCACAATCTGCCTTATGAAGCGCATTTCAATAGAGTGACTGGAAGAAGTTTCAGTTCCCTTCGTGATCATTTGAGGAGCCTTGGCTACCAAATTAAAGAGCAGCGACCTATTTGGAATGGTGAGACAAACTGTTTCATGAGAGCAGTGGTGATGGAGTTTGAGTCTGAGATGGACATGTACAGGCAGGCCTTCAAGCTTCAGCGAGCATTTGAGAGGGCTGCTAAAGGGAAGGCAGACTACGAAAATCAACTTTATTCAACAGCGGGGCCGCACGCATGGGTTGTAACTGCAGCTGACTATGTGTACACGAAAGAGAAAACATTTTACGCGTTGGTACCAAATGATCTCATAGTTGGTGGATACTCTGACGCTGACACTGATACAGTTTCGACGTATGCATCAGTGATGAGAATGCTTGCAAATAACTACCCAAGGTTCTATAACCAAACTCCTGTGGAAGGAACGTCTAGTAACTTTTAATTTAAGATTGCATGATTCAGTTGTCGAAGATTTGTGTATGTTTCTTATTTTCTTGGGTATCATTTGGGTGTGTTGTTGTCAGATGTAATGAATTAGAAGTAATCCTTAATACTTCAACTCTATGTTTGTGATAATTTTTTCTGGATGTAACGGAATGTTATCGGAATGAAATTAAATGTTCACGTCTTATACTGTTTCCCACGGTCTACTCCCTGAATCTGTAATTCGCTATTTGTAAATGCAATTAATTGATCCTTTAACAGCTTAATTGTGTATTCAGGCATACTTATCGTAAACAAAGAGTGCATATTGCTGTAACTGCACAGCTGAGGACAGAGAACTCACCTCTGATCCTGGCATTGCACATAAAATCTGCAACTTTTATTGAGTGGTCATTCATCCAATTGGGATTATGAGGGAATCTTGAGTAATAGGGAAGAACAATTGGGGAAGAGTGAACATTGGAAAGGTAATATACTTTCACTGCAATGGTTCACTTTACAGAAGACTGATTTTGATTGCATGCTTGAAATGGTTCCTTCCCCAAACACCTGTCGAAGACTGATGCTTGGGATTTGACCATTGCAAACCAAATTCGTCAAATATGAAATCAATTAGACTTCACTTTTACTGTTTTTGAATGAGTTGGATTGCATATGTCACGCATAGAATAGAATTTGAGACTCTATATATATGATGTGATCTTCAAGTAGCACATAATCAAAACCTTTAAGAAAAAAAAACCTGTAACGTGAAAATGCCTACCAAATCCTTTTACCCTCCCATGGTCATAGTGAAGAATTTGCCATATGAAACGGATGGCAACTTGGTTACAGGAAGGAGTTTTAGTTCCCTTCGTGATGAGTTCAGGCGCCTAGGTTACCTTGTGAGGCAACACAGAACAATATGGAATGGCCAGACGAAATGCTTCATGAGGTCAGTTGTGCTTGAGTTTGAGAGTGGTATGGAGACCTACAGGCAAGCTTTCAAACTGCAGTGCGCGTTCGAGAGGGCCGGAAAGGGGAAGGCAAACTATGAGACCCAGACACATTCTACAGCAGGTCCGCATGCCTGGGTACTAACTGCAGATGACACCGATTACATAAGATGCGGAACAGCTTTCAGAATGGTTCCTGATGATGTCGTGGCGGGCGGTTACAATGACTCCGACAATGATCCAGTATCTACCTATATGTCTGTTATGAATCTACTTGCCAACCAGTACCCAAGGTTCTATCGAAGGAATGCCTAGAAAAACAATCGGTACCCAAGATCGCAGAAATAGTTATCCATGTTCGTGGTTCGGTGCAGAAGTCGGTGATACCTGCTCAAAAAAAAATATATGAATAAGATATGTAATGTGTTTTCAACTTTCCTGCTAGTACTCCATGTTTGTAGTTAGCTTGTGGTCTTGGCGGTTGTCGGTCGTAAGAAATAACTAATAGTTGTTATCACTTGTCGTCCAAACAAATGGGCAAATTTTCTTGGTGTAGTATATTACACCTTCAAGTATGTATTAAACCTTATCAGAATGTTGGTTAATGGTTTAAGTTAAGATTATCGTACCGTATCTAAGCCTAAAGAGTGTCTATGTTCTAATTACTATTTGCATGGTACGGTAGAATTTACGTCTGAGAGTAGACTTCTGAGAAGGGGGCTGTTTTCATAAAATAAACGCCGATATTATACTATAAATTTGGAGTGAGGAAGTGAGTACAGAAATGCGCTGCTGTATTATGAGATACAGTGGATCGAATGTCGTACATCGAAAACAATGTTGTTGCAAAATATTAGACCGATATAAAGATTTGGTCACAAATAAAAATGGTATAGATGACAGTAGAGTACTTACAATCTGAAATATTACGGGGAGATAGAAACGAATACATACTGTTATACCTAAGCTGTAATGTAACCATGGTATTTTATCGGTATGGAACTTACATCTGCAATTGTAAAACACATTAATATGCTAACAAAAAGCTTCAATGAAGGATTGGAGAGCTCTGAACTGTGATTTCAGTCACCCTTCCTTCTAATGCAAGAGTGTATGCAAAATACTGTGTATAAGGAGAATTATATGTCGATCTAAATAATGCCGTGAAAAATGTAAACAGGGATTAAGATAAGAAAAAAAAGTTTGACATCTTGGTACTGACAGTATAATACGTCCAACGGTACATTTTTCCTAGCAATTTCAACGACAATCTAACTCAACATGGAGAATACTTCTTTGAATACGACGTTTGTCGTCGTATTAGTGTCGAAGCAGTCTTCATCCAGTATGAGGACTTTCATTCCACTCTTAGTTGTAACCCTTGAGAAGGCTACGTAAAGTTGGCCATGAGTGAATACAGGTTTGGGGAGGAAAAGACCTACGCTCGACAGTGACTGTCCTTGACTCTTGTTTATAGTCATTGCGAAGCAAACCGAAAGTGGGAATTGTCTCCTTTCGAAACGAACGGGGAACTTGGTCTCGTCTGAAGGTGAAAGTTTTATGCGTGGTATCTAAACCTGCGCGCCTTTTCTGCAGCCTGAAATAATAGTAGCTTCCAATACACATTCTCCAAGTCTTGATATGACCAACCGTGTTCCATTACAAAGACCGTTTGCCTGGTCAATATTTCTAAGAAGCATGACAATAGCACCAACTTTAAGAGTAAGTGCGTGATTTGGCAGACCTGAACATTGGATTGAATTGAGGAACTCTGTAGAGTACAATTCTTTAATGACGCGGCTTGTTTCATCCACACTAATCTAATCTGCACTCAAATAGACCACCTCCTCCCCTGGCATAAGTGACAGAACATACTGATTAACTTTTTTGACATCATCGTGGGTTGGTGCGAGGACAGCTCTCTCTTGCAGATATTGCGGATCGTCGAGGTTTTCAAGAAGACCAGGGTAAGTGCTGGTGACAATGGATGATACTGGGTCAGGACCCGGCTGAATAAGAACTTCGTCCGGTAGTTGTACAGTAGCTGTTCCGTCGTTTGGACCACCTGCTCTACCATCGCCAATGCTGATTAGCCAATCGGAAAACTGTCGTATTTCTTCCGCATTTGCGCCTTGTCCACCAGTTCGTAACCTCATGTTCTGCGTAAGTTCCAAAACCTGCAATACGATGTCAGGAGAGTATGCGAAATATGAACTTAACAACGTTATTTCAGTAAGCAGATAGTTATACCTTGCAGTCCCTCCATATAGGTGATGAACATATCGTTGTGTGGACAATATCTTGCCTACTGCCTTTCGGAACGACAGGTAATATTTGCCTGAAGTCCCCTCCTAAAACGACAACCTTCCCACCAAAAGGCTTATCGGCTAGATCGGTGTGGACCGTTCTCATTATATCTCTGAGACTCCGGTCAAGTGCCTCGAAACAGTACCGGCTCACTATTGGTGCTTCATCCCAAATAATTAGTTTCGTTTTGATGAGTAGCTGAGCAAGATCGGTACCTGGTCTAATTCCTGAACATGTCGACCTCTCGTCCACATTAATTGGGATGCTAAACCTTGAGTGTGCAGTCCGGCCTCTAGGTAGTAAAATTGCAGCGATACCGCTAGACGCAACAGGTAGGACAATTTCCCCTTTACTTCTCAATGCTGCACACAATGTATTCCAGATAAAGGTCTTACCCGTACCTCCGTAACCATGTAAGAAGAAAACAGCACCGTTGTTATTATCAACTGCAGCCATAATTTCATTGTACACCGACCTCTGCTCATCGGTTATGGAGGACATGTATAGTTGGTGATCAGCACTCAACTTCGCCCTATCGTAGTTGATTTCATCAGATATTAATCTGTTGGAGTGGGCACAGTTCAGGTTGTAGTCTGGCAGAGGCATTTCGGGAAATTTGGACAGTGAACTGCCATTCGTCTGCAGTGACGACTCTATTTCTGCCAAGGCGTAATTCTGTAGTTCGAGATCTGTCATCTGCAGATCTGCGTACACATGTCGGTTAGATTAAAATGTGTAGTTTAGGTAAGAAGAAAATAAATCGAGTATGTGGAAGTAGTGTGACATACCGAAGTTTAGCAGTTCTCTCCTTCGCCGGTGTAGAATATCGTCACAGAGGTGGTGCCACGTTTGTTCCCATACGTACTCTGGTTTTACCAGGCTGCCTGACAGCAACGTTGCGAACAAACTACGCAAATACGTCCCTGAACCCCAATCACTTGCCTCGACTATTGCATCGATGTATTCTTTATCATCGCCAAGCAACCCTAGAGCGTAGCATGCGTCTTTGAATGTTTCGTGGACAGTGCCGTTGACGGAACGTATGTCCTCGTAACTGGTTGGTCCTTTCACGAAATTAAGGAGAGTTCTCATGTAGTACCGCTCACCTCCGGTAGGTGGCATATGGTACATTCTCCCTAAACTGAAACCTTGTTTCCGAGGCGCCCAACATTTCTCTTTCTGATGCCAAACGTACTTTGTCGGGAACTCGGCGTAAGTCAAATCCCTGGATTCTTCATGGTCAGCATTGTAAGCTAACCACGCGGTGAATTTCGTCCTACCTCCACTTGATCGTGCAATAATATCTTCTATTGGATCGTCCTCATTGTATACTACATTTTGTTCGTTCGGGAGATGGTAGTCCAATCGAAGAACTGGTGGGGTCCTGTAATGAATATCGAATGCAAAAATACGCCAAGTTGCCTCACACGGTGATATATAACGGCAGTCGTAGTACTCCTGTATTTGGTCGATTTCGTCAGGGTTCGTCCTCGTTGCAGCACCAGTGGTGACTCGGTCATACCCCTTGTTAATATATTTGAATAAATATTTAATGGATCGGGCTTGATTACACCACTCGACGTTTATGTGAGCACGATACCTCTCCAACAAATCAGCATTGTAAGGGACAACAAAACCATTGTGCACTGAGACCCCCGCTTTCTGAACAGTAATACCATTGTCTCTCCTCCTATACATAGGATAACCGTCACCATCAACTGTTGTCCTTTCCGAAAAGGCCTTGGGGAACCTTTTGGTGCACACACCGTCAGCCATGCAAGGGGACTTCGGATTTGCCAGACCACATGGCCCGTGAATCATTAATTCACAAACAGCCTGATGAAGGGTTGGGTTTTCCAATGGATCTGGTATTTCAGCGGATATTATACTGTCAACATCGCTTGCATCTGGGAATTTGTCCTTGCGTTGGAGGAAAAGGAGGATGTGAGCATGAGGAAGACCACGTTTCTGAAACTCAATAGTGTACACGACTGCAGGAAAATCGTGGAGACGTATTTTAGATACACAATTTAAAGATCAAAATAGTAACTGACGGTGTATCAAGGAAGGGGAAAAACAAAAAGAATACCTGCTCTTGTTCTGCCAAATATGTGGTTTTCCTTAAAATCCCTCATTAGTATGTCAAGTTTCTGCTTGAATACACGTGTTACTATGTCGGGCCTGTCTTCAGCTTTCAGACCACGTTTAGATACGAAACGCTCGATTTCGGGCCACTTGGGATTGCAAGTGAAAGTGATGAATAAGTCAGGATAACCGCACCACTTGCAAATAGTCATCGTATCCTGGTAGTTCTCCCTCATATATCCTTTCCCGCCAACAAAGCTAGAAGGAACAATGTATTTAACTCCAACAGACGACGAATCAGTCTCACCATTGGACACTGCAGCAGACAACTGTTTGTAGTTCTCAGAACGTAAGCTAGGCTGATTGTATCGAAGAAATTTCAGTCATTGGGCTTCAATCATTGTGTACCCATCAACAATTATTTGTTGGAGGAGTCGACCGCCTCTGAGCAACGTGTCAGGCTCGACCTCTGCTGGCCGATCTTGCAAACGGAACGCGAACCATTCCCTTAGTGTGAGTTTATTGCGTGCAGTATCTGGATTAGAACTCATGTCAACAGATTCCTGTCAGTGGCTGATCCCGAGGCGAAATCCATCCTCACCCCGTGGAAAAAGGAGAGGATACTGAAGAGCCAAGTAAGCCGGATGCAATTCTGATATACGCTGAAGTTGTCCACATTTTTCTTCAACGACAATGTCCCTATTGTCGACAATGTCTTCAACGTCACCAACTATGAGCGCTGCAACTTCTGACACATTAGGCAAGTTGTAAATTCTGCCATCGGTATTTCTACCATTAATAAGACGCAATCGGACCTCGCACCTGTCTTCCGAGTTCAAAATACTGTCTCTCGCCATACGGAATGATTTCGCCAAAGGATTGTAGTCGTCAATCATACTCTTAATTTCAGACATTAGGTCGTCGTCGAACTTGTCAAATGTCTGTAACTGACCCCTGAAAACGTACGAAACAAAAAAAGGAAAAAAGGTAAAAACCTATTACCCTGATAAAATGAAGCAGTACGCAGTAAAAGGTTTTTCAGTAAATAACGTGCTGATTTAATGATGGCAACTTACATAAGGGCTCTCTTCCTGTTTTTAATTTCGTCCTCGGTGTCGTATATATACAGTTGACAGAACTTCGGTGGCTGATCATCCACTGGAAGTAGACTTCCAATCATATGCGAATTCTGTCCACCTATCCTATAAGTGTATGGTCCTCTACCCTTATTTACTGAGTGATCAATTTTACCACCACTTGACGTGAAAGCGTGCATCGAGTTATAGGACCTGATATTACCCTTGAAATGACCACTTTTCGGGTGCACACCGTGGAGGAGATCATGCAACGGTTGTGGGGGTTCAGTTAAGTAGGGTAGCACGACAATACCGTCTCTACAACACTTGTTGAAAGTGGGAACCAACGGTCTTTGATCCATTCTATCTCTCTCACCATACCATAGCAGTGCAGCGCATCTTTGGCACCTGTACTCCGGATCCCCAATATCGTCATAGCCTATCCATCCTGAAAATAACAGGAAGACGGCTGGTACATCCCACTGCATAATAACTTAATTGTACGGGAAATATGTAATCATGAAGCTAACCTGTTTCCTCGGTTGGATCATCACCCAAGTGATGGTCTTCACTAACTTCTCCAAATATGTCACGGGCTAAACTTTGAATTATTACATCACTATGTGTCGAGGAGTTGAAGTGTCTATTGGAAGTCAGTCTTCTGGGTGTGGATCCGTCTCTAGCTGCAGCCTCACGAATGTCTTCCACGACACGGCCGACGACAGCTGCAAGTACCAACAGACGGGTTCCATATAATTCAAGAAGATTACCTGCGATACGTTAAATAGATGACAGCACTTGAAGAAAACCGTAAGTACAAACCTGTAGTAAGATCTTCAACCTGCTTGACTGGAGTGCCGTGAACAGACGATTGAATTAATTTATTTGCTCTTCTACCGGATATTTTTACCATGTTTTTTTGCCTTGCAAGTTTTGTACGCCAATCCATATATGGGTCGTTAATAGTGTACATTGATTCTTCGAACGAACTACGCCCATTCCTCCTATCCGTCATTATATGTTTGCGATCAAGGCGAGATTGTTTGGCAAGCAGGTATGTTATTAGATGTCTTTCAAGATCAGCAGCTGGTATGACACAGGCACACAAAAATTGAAAATCACACAACGGTTTATTCATTTTAGAAATTTGATTGGGTGAAGAGGAAATTGACCAGTGTATGACTATGTCTCATACCGTCACGAAGTTGTTCGACTGTTGATTGATCATCAACACCACGACAAAGGTCATTGTTTTGCACTGTCAAAGCTGCACGCAAACTTGGGTTTAGACATTATGCATTATGTCAAAAGAGAACCCTTTCGATATATTCAGAAGCGCAGAAAATATTTCCAATAGATAAAGGAAAGAGTGTCACCAGATACAGCATTCTCATGAGTCTTTGGAAAATCATCAACCTCAATACTTTCAGACGCAATGTTGGGCGGATTACCAATCAGTGCTTCAATGGCATTACGCGAGGAGATAACATCTGTAGCAAACGTCAGAAACTGCTGATAATATATAAGGGAAAATCATGAATTAAAATGGTAAAGTAGAGTGGAGTAGTATTACCTGGGTTGAGGACATTCGCGGAATCATATGTCAGTGTTTTGGCTATGGTTGAGCGAGCTGTAGGTTCGGGACTGGTACACACATTTGTCAGGTCATTGAAAGGCGACCTAGATGCAGCTGAAAGAAAATATGTTTGTTTGACAGTGTCCTTGGTGCAGACGAAAACAAATTATGTAAAGTACAACGTGCAATACGAATCAGATAATTGTGAAATGCTAACCATGAACTTGTTTCTTCTTCTTTGACTTGCCTTCATTGATAACGGACGCATCAGATTCGACACTTGCAGTAATGTCGGTACCGGACGTCCTCCTCTTTGTTTTATTTCTGATACTATTTTCGTTTTCACCAATAAAACTATCCATGATAAGTGAATTTACAATTGTAGTTTAAATTAATTGATGTGACTGAGTACAATTAGACGTGGAATATAGATGTATAGATGTATATATATGAATGCTTGTTGTCAAGGTGCAGGAGTCGAAAGGACTTGCATTTGAGTAGTTTCAACAGAAAACGATGTTTTGTGTTTCCAATAGGATGAACATTTAATATAAAGGCTCTGATGACCAAGCTAAAGTGATGGGTAGACTCCGGGATTTGGTTCGTATGAGCAGAGTCACGGATCGTGCTGTTACAAATAATCGTAATTCATCCGAGACATCATTCTACATCCGAGACATTACATGTTGGGAGTACTATATGTGACTTATAATTTGGTGACATCAACCGATTAGCTACAGGGGGCACTATATGCAGGACTTAAAAGGGGAATTCTGATGAAGAGGCAGGGTACATTCAGCGTCAAATAGAATTTGATGATGACAATAAGTTAAGATGATAAATTAAGATGTGACTTATAATGATCAATAAATTAAGATATAAATTGAAATGTAGTGTAGCAGTGTGGAATAGAAATTGCGATACTAAAAACGTCAATACATAATGTTGAATTTGAGTTTGTTAAATTTATTTTGTAAATAATTCATAAATAATTGGCCTGTAAATTATGTTCGTCGAAGATGTTCATGACAATGAGGCAACTCCAGAGACTGCAGGTGGATACTGGTATGTAGCTAATTAAGGTTCTAACTACGTGGAGTTTAAAAATAAATAAAGTTTCACATTGAGATGTGGTGAAGAATGGTGGGAAATAAAGTGCAAAGATTAATTGAATTGAAACTAAACGGGAATTCTGTTCTCATCAAGTGAATCAAATAAGCAAAAAGAATGACATGATACATTAGGGGAAATATATTGCTAATAGGTTTAACTTCATAAATACTGTTGTTGCATTTCATATGGTCCATGTCCTAAACACTCTTTCCTCTTTTGGGGGCTGCAATGGGGCCTTTGGTGGTGGAACCGAAGTCAGGTGGCGCGTCAGTTGATGGAGTGCAGTCCAGAAGAATTCCAGTACTGGTCCTCTTAATAGGAGTGACACGGGACGGCGTAGACGATGTCTCACAGTCGATAACCTGTAACATCGAGATAAATATTGTATGGTCAAAATACACACAAAAATGTATGAAATAACGGATATACATCAGCTTAAGTGAGTTTTACTAAACCTCTAAAGCACTGGAGGCGGTTGTTGGCTCCTTGGAATTGATCCCTGCAGGAGAACTTTCGTCCATATTGATAAATTGTTCGGTAGTGTTGACACCACTCGAAGAAGATCCAGCATTCTGCAGGTGATTAAAGATTGTTGTAATAGATTAGATTTGGAAAAGAAATAATATTATTCAACTTAAGGGAAGGAAGATATACATTTTTGTTGACAATCATCCGTTCAAGACCCATTGTTGACAGACTATACTCCTCAAGTTCAAGCTGCGTATAGTATGGTATAGCCATTAGTTTTTTTCATAAAGCGACACAATTAAAGGTGCATCTTCGTGAATGGTACCTTAAGAGACTCCTCGTATTTCATGCAACAATGAAAAATCTTTTCTGCATCATCAGACATCCATTGAACAGTGTAGGATTTTGAAGATTGCTCAACGTTGAATTTTTCGTGTATGATGATCTTGAACAGGTAACGATTGTCGAGAAAGGTTGAAAGCTCTCCTGGAATCGAATGACTGTCACCGTCCTGAATCATATAGTTTTAGACAGCCAAACGTTAAGTGGTTAGGTAGAAATAGACTGGAGGATGCAGACATTGATTGGTATAGAATTTACCTTCTCCATTCTGGAAAGCAAAGTTTGTGCTGATTCGCCTACATAATGTTGTATTTGGGTGTCGAAAACAACGAAATTACACTCAATATCCGAGAAATCCTTGACGGCAAACTTCAATTGGTACCTTCAAGTAAATTCGGAAGACAAATCAAACAAATGGTAAGATATTATGGTACTCAAAATACACAACAGCTATTGAACTACCAAGTGAACTCTGTTTGGGATGAAATAACACTTACCTCGGGACCGAACCTGGAAAACCGGAAGTATTACCAGTGCAACCGGGGCGACTGCAGATCCACCTTCCATGTTCATTCTTTGCGGCCTTCGACCAGCATGCCTTGCAACTGTGATAGTACCACCCGGCGGTGGACTCCAAGTCAACTATGGTTGCAACGGTGTAGAAATATCCACTCTGATTGGATGCACCCTCAGCGATTAAGCATTGTATTAGAGGTAAAAGGACAAAGGACATGATCATAAATCGGAAACTATAGAAAATAAAATGTAGAACCTTTTCATTCTTGATAATCTGACTGATTGACAGTACTTCGTGAACACTAAGCTCAAAGCTTTCGTGCTCTGTACCCTCCTCTACGTATTGGAGAGAATTACTTGGTGCCTGCGAAGAAAGACCGCAAGAACTCTATTGTGATCAGTAAAATGATTGAACAACTATTGTTGGACTGTACTTCTGAATGGACTAATATCTAAACTTTTGTTCATATGTAACATTAGGAAGGGCACAATTGCGGAATACAGCTGCGTACCTCTCTTGGAACGCGGCAACTTCGGGTATATTTGGATTAACCTCGAATTTGGTGGCGTTGAAGGTTGTTTGAACCCGCCAGGAAGCTGTTGATTTGTGTTATCAAATATTTATCTTAGGATGTCATGCAAACAAAACTACCCAAACGAAAATAAGAAAGCGAAAGATGTAGGACTTAAGACAGTACATTCAAAAATTTTGGCCTCGACGCATCGACATACAATGACTTTGGAATGATCCGGATTTGGTAGACTCTTCAAAAGTTCAGGGAGCTCCGTGTGATGTGGTGCCCATAGAGTGCACTGAAGCACTACGCCTCTGATGTAGAGCGATTAGGATGAAATAACATGACAGATACATTAGTGCGGCAAAATAGAAGGGATGTCTAACATAAGTATTAACAGTAATAACAGGTGTTTAAAAGAGCAAATAGATGACAGTACTTTGTGTTCTCCAATCTGATACTCCTACATTTGAAACCATTCTTCGTCTCGATTATTGGTCCAATCTCATATAGCTTGCCAACAATGTCTGCACATCAGAGAAACAATAAATCGTATTTGAGGGGTACGATAAATGAGCACTACTGAATGAAACACAGATTTAGATAATGCAATGAATGTCCACGATACTCACCGATATACTGCGTAGTTGGTGCTCTTCCATTGATAATATCATCAAAACTACAGAAACGATAACAATCAGATGGTATGGTTTTGTCATTCGGCATATGCGTAATCCTAGATGAGAACTCAACGTTGAGTCTGCAGGAATGCGATGTAGCCTTGTCATATCCTCCGTTCTTGGATACAGTTAGACTCTTGATGTTGTACACTTCTCCGACAACAAATTTGTCCTTAAACCTCTTAATAAGAGGCTTCTTGATTGTAGCTTGGACGCAATGATTCTGAAAGCATAGTATAAGATGAAGGAGTCAGACATAGTAGTCTACATAAACTGGATTTAGGCATAGTATGGTTCATACCTCGGCATCAATCAGGAGCATTTCAACTGATTCCGTCTTCGACTTATCCTTGAACTCCGGTCTCTCCCACATGTATATCACCCTAACGTTCAACTCCCGCAGCCTCACACCCTGGGTAAGAGTCGCAATGGAGATGGTGTTGGATGTCGACATTGAAGTGACGGTAATGGAGATATAATAACCTTTGAATTGTGATGATCTTTGTATGCACAGAAGAAGTTGAAAGAGTTTGAGATGAGTTCAGAAATATGAGATATACGAAGTACATATATAAGCGATGCATTGAGTGTGGTGGGTTTGATGCATTGAGAGCATGGGAAACATGAGTGAAGGGAAGGAAGAGCAGCCATTGAATGTGTGCAATTCCCATGGGGGGGCTTAACAGTTCCCGAAACTGGAGTAATTAGCAGGTAACAATTCACGAAACAGGGCAATTAAGAGCTTCGGGGTTACTTGTCCCATAAGGTACTTGATTTCAATTGCAAAGGCTTTGCAAAGGCTAATTCAGGTTGCAAATCCAAAAGTATAAAAAAAGGGACTTATTTCCGAATGGAGCTCCCACGTTGCGCCACGTAACTGGGAGCGGTGCCTTCTTTTATAGTAAGAGGATAATAAAACCTAACCCGACTTCCTTCATACTTCATCAGTCATCACCATCCATACTTTATCACTATTCACGCACGTACCACGCTCCGTCCACGCACGCCATCGCTCTCTCGCCGTCGTCTGTTCGCCGTCGTTTGTTCTCTTCGCCGTCATCTCCATCGTTAGTCATTCTCCTTTATTTTCAACTTTCTTGTTAGTTGCCATCATCACCATGCATATATTGTGATCTAATTGTATGTTACTGGAGGAGAATCGAGTTCACCACTTTCGTTTTCTTGGTGCAGGTCGTAATTATTCATCATCATTCGGCGCCGTTCTTAGGGTTAAATAGTGCGCACGTCTTAGCTAGGGTTGAATTACTCCTCCGTTGCTTCCTCGTCTCACATTTTGTACATCACCAAGGTACAATTCAATTTTAGGGTTTACAACATTTTAGGGTTTGTCTTGTTGTCTCACAATAATACAATTCCGCTCATACTCTTCTTTTGAATTTATACCATTAATACAATTACACCACCATTTTTTGAATCGATATGGTCAAAAGTTTTGTCGGAGTCTAGATACTTAATGTTTGTCCAGGCTACCGTTTTTTGTTATACCGCCCACCATTCTTTTCTGGTAGTTGCTGATACTTTTAGTAATATGATAAATGAAAGTGCCCTTCTTTTAAGTGAGTTTCTTTGTCATACTTCAAGAATTTTTCGATTGTGTTTATAGTAGAGTATAACTTTTACTGAAGTGTTTAGCACTTTAACATAGAGGGGCGTTGAACTTGGGTATTCAGGGTTACAAGTCTAGTTCTAAGGGGCTTTGCCACATGAAAATACGCTTTCCTCGACTTGTATTATGGATTCCTCTTTAATAGTGCAAGTATAACCAAGTACTTCTGACTCAATGTCGTTTCCAATACAAATTTTTTGAGAAAAAGTACCCAACGTTCGTTCTCTAGCTAAAATGCATTTTAAAGAAGTTTAACCCAGGAAAGATCAACAAATTGAATGAATGAATAATTTATAGAATGGATATGTGATGTTTAAGCCTATTGACATACATTGAACTCTATATCTATCGTTGATTATATTAGAAACCGAATAAAAATAAATTGTTACACTTACAACCATTGTCTAAAAATGAATACTACTAGTGCTAGAAAAAAAAGTATTTTACTACTACAAATCTTTCAGATTTAGCTTGATTGTAATTAGCATAGCTTGATCGCTAGCGAGATTAAATGAGTGAGATGTCATGTTACCCGACACTTCACTTCGTATGCTCGGCTGTTCGACAATCAGACATGACATGACATGACATGACACTTGCCGGGAAAGGGCTAAATCTTGATCTTATACTGTGTCTGACTCTTGCAACTGTGTTAAGAGTAACATAGATGAGATGCAACCAACTTGTTGATACTTCGACAAGTATTAACCTATTTGGGAGTTCTCTGTATTGGCCATTGCCTATAGTTAGCAATCCTACCTCAAAAAGGCCAATTCTCTTGTGTTTATGGTATTATTTTCCTATGGGTTTACTAAGCCACGGCATATCAGCTTAATAGATTCACTTCTGGACCCAACTTAAGACTGTCTGATGCCATCTAGTTGAACCCTGATTAGATATGAATAGCTTTTAGTTTCAGTTCAATTGAGGATCTGTTACAAATTTAAATGAGAGGAGGCTGGTTTACAAGCCTATTTAGCTATCCCACCTACTGATAATCATTTTCGTGACGGAACCTTGCGAGTGCTGATGTTATGAAGTGAGAGTTGATGAACATAATTTATGATTTTTTTAGCTCAGATGCGTGGGGGAGTGTTAAGAGATCGAACTATTAAAGCCTGTAAGCAAGCAATCCATATCATAATTTGGAGCTTTGTTTGAGAAATGCCACTTTATGAGCCAACAGGTTATCACAACATTTTCAACTTGATGTGAGAGTGGAGACTCATTAAACTGCTTTGGTTATCACAACATTTTCCACTTGATAGGAGAGTTCAGAATCACGGAACTGCTTTGGTTAAGATGTAGGTACCATTCTACTACATACCGTATGTCAATAGACTTTAACTACGTAAGTTATGCTCACTCGGTGGATATGTGATGTTTTTTTGTTATAATTATACTAAGTACTCATTTTAGTAAGGATTTCTAAGGAAATTGGATTGTCTGGTTTTAGATGTAGTCATGCACGAAATAGATTTGCACTTTCATGGTGTGAGAGGCAAGTGATATTAATTTTGAGTTCTATATGAGGCATATCTTAAAAATAATAATTTGTGTTTTAAATTATCTTTATAATACAGGGCATTTATTAAAAAAAACTCCATGAATCCACGTGCTGGGGGTGAGGCAAAAACCCTTAAGTGGCATATTATCAAGGTATTCGTCTAGTATTCATACTTTATTGTCTTATATATTTACCTACTTGTGTCCCAAAGATTGTTATATCAAATACGTCATCCGTGTTAGTGAATTCTTTACGTATTCTTTTTTATGTGTCTTATTGAACTCTTTATGTTGATATTTTAGGAAATTAACCTACTATTAAAGTGAATATTTGATTTGTACAATGTCCATATTCTTTGTTCTAATACCAAATTGTAAAGAATTGATAGAGGGGGGTTGATATGTATGTATATGTCTGATTATGAGTTTCTATTCTAGTGCCCTAAGCAGCCTCCAAGCACCATTCTATGCGGATATTATGTTTGTCGATACGTGTTGGAGATCATCCGAGGAAGATACGTAGCTATTATTCAGGATGTATGTTTTTATATCAGAATTCATATACACTTAAATTTTTTACTTTTACTCAATATATCATACATATATATTATGATTCTTGCTTAATTTCGTTGTTACATATTAGTTTATGATTGGATCCCCAAAGACATATTCGGCTGAACAAATTGACGAGGTGCGTCAAATTTGGGCTAATTATGCACTCCAATTCAAGCAGGGATAAGTATTATTGAAGTTCAGGTTAGCCAAGATGAAATTCTATCTAACTTTATGCTTATAGCACCAATTCTATTCATAATTCATGTTTTAGTGATTAAATATGACTTATTGTGGATTAATAATGGTGTGTTTATATATGTTGACTTGTAGTCTTGTGATGTTTATTTAGTACTTTCAAGTGGAACTTATAAAAACTATATGACTAGTTAATAACAAGCTTTTATTATTGGTTTTACGTCATTCTCCAGCGTATCCGCAATGTGTACAGGAAGTCATCAGGCACTTGGAGTGGATTGACTTATCTAGCATTCACTGATTTGCAAAGACCATGCAATTACAAGTTGCTATTATGATGTATTTTGGTTTGTTTCTGCAAGAATATGTATATTTTGTTTGTAAATATTGATGTTCTTGCAGTTTTCATGTGTGAAGTTCTTTTTGTCGAATTCCTACTCTTTGTAATATATTGAAGTCCAGGGAATCGCTCCTACTATTTGTAATATATTGAAGTTCATGGAATCAATGTTTCTTTAGTAGCTTTACTTGTCTGCAATGTTGGTGAAGATAATTGAAAGCAAAACATGCAACGAAGTTGCCTTGTTGAGCTGTTTTCTCATATGTAGACCAAGCGTGATTTTTTATACATATTCTTTCTTTGCAAAGATGACGTTTTTACAAGAAAGTGAGCTTTAGAAGTGCAACAAAAATCACACTATTATGAAGAAAATGTGCTTTTTCATACCAATAACAAAGATCACGGTTTAAAGTGTGCTCTGGAGAATTAAAACAATGACGCTTCTACACCTCAACCATCCACTGGAAGAATTCCAATGATGACGCTTCTACAACTAAACTGTCCTCTGGAAAAGATACAACAATGATGCTTGTACAGCTGAACTGTCCTCTGTAAGATTTACAACAATGACGCTTTTATTGTTCGACCGTCCTTTGCAATAATAACAACAATGACGGTTTGACTTATTTTAAACCGTGATTGATTATCAACAATCACGCTGACCTATATGATGGTTGCACTCTTATTGTAGAATGGTTTTCAACCGTAATCTTTTGCATGTTTTGTAGTAGTGGATTGAAGTAACTCGTGGAAGGGCTTTTTGATGAGGTATGAAGCTTCGCTTTCAGGCATTGGGGATATTAGGATAGATTTGATTAGTCGTAGAGGCTTGAAGAAATCGCAGCAAATTGGGATGAAGATGATGACAAAGGAACAAACGCCTCTGAAGGATATGGAAGGAGATGAAGATGGAGATGAACTAAGGAAACTAGAGATAAAGAATTCCACAAATTGTTGGGTCATTCAGGTGGTAGGTATGGCTCCTGAATGTAATATGATCTCCTTTCTGTGGATGCGGGTTGGACTTATTATGGTAGAGCTACAGTAGGATGAGTGTGCAAATATCAGGGGCACGTTGTTTTGGCCAACCATCAATCAACGTTTTTGGCTGAATCGACTATTCAGGTGGAAACACAGCTGCTCTTAAGGCAATCAGATGGGCAAGAAAAGGGGTTTTCTTCATATTAGGATCAAAATTGATTATCTTCATCTTGTTTGGCAGATTGCAGGTGTCGAGAAGCCACAGATTGGTCTTGCAACGCTTCTTAGTGACATCTTTATGGAGTGCTCTTTCTTTTATTGCATTTCCTTTATGTTCATTCCCAGGTAGAGATGGCAATGGACCGGGTCTGGATCGGGTCCACTAGGATCCAGATCCGGACCCGTCAAAATTACCCTGGACCCTGACCCGGCAGGGTCCAAACTTTTAAGACCCAGATCCAGACCCGCCGGGTCCGGTTCGGGTCCGGGTCTACCCGCGGGTCTCACTATTTTATTTTATTTTGTCCTACATTCCTCATTTCTTCCAAATTTCAGATTTCGCCGGTGACTTTTAGCACGTACAAAATTGTCTACGGCATAGGTTGTACTAAGAAATTAAATACTCTTACAAACTCATTCATAATGGTCTTAGGAGACTTACATAAATGTCCGACAACAGACTAAATTCACCACACAATTCCACAAGACCAATGTTTACATAAATTCAGTACATTGAAAGGGTGTGGAGAGAAGTGAGGGTGAGTAAGTAGGACCAGTAAGTTGTTTTAGTTGTTTGTTGTTTGCTGGCTTCTGCGTAGGTTGGTAGATTTTAGTTTTTTTTTTAATTAAAGTGTCGGGTCCACGGGTCGGGTCCGGGTCCAATATTTAAGACCCGGACCCGGACCCGGTTTTTAAAAACAAGACCCAGATCCGACCCGGACCCGCCGGGTCTGAAAAAATGAGACCCAGACCCGACCCATTTGGGTCCGACCCGCCGGGTCTGGACCGGGTCTTGGACCCATTGTCATCCCTGTTCCCAGGTAGGGATGGCAACGGACCGGATCCGGACCGGATCCAGATCCAGATCCGCACCCCTAGTAGCCGGTCCAGATCCGACGGATCCTAAAAATGTAGATCCAGATCCAGATCCGTCGGATCTAGACCGGATCCGAATCGGATCCGCGGATCCAATTTCTTACCTAAATTCTACAAAAATTTTAATTAATACGTATTTGCGACTTATTAATTTTCATCATTTTACAAATAAAATCGAATATAAAGATTCATAATTAAAGATTAATAAACTAAAAGAAAAAAGTCTTAGAAATAACCAAAAAAACACAAATTAAAGTTCCAAGTTTTTTATTATTGTTACTTTTTTAATAAAACGGATTTGCGGATTCGGATCCGGATTTACTCATTAAGATCCAGATCCGTTTAAAGATAGTGGATCCGGATCCATATCCAACGGATATCAAAATTTAGGATCCATATCCGATCCGTGCTGACCGGGTCTTGCGGATCTGGATCGGATCCCGGATCTGTTGCCATCCCTATTCCCAGGTCACTTAACACCATAACACATAACTTAGTGACTAGTGCTTTCAATGGTAAGTGACGGGAAAACTGTATTAAAACATTGGCAAAAAAACACAATCCTACACCAAAATCAACACGTTAATCAAAACGAAATTTATTCTCCATCTATTGAACTCATCGACAACAAATTGACCCGAGCTATTATTTGAAACTAACCCAACTATTATTATAGAAAACGAGTCGATATCCCTAAAAAAAAAAGTTGAAAATAGCAAACCCAAAAATGACCTGAACCCGAAATGATCCAATCCGACCCGAAGTCAATCCGATTATTATAACCCGAAAGTGGCATGACCCGAAGCTTACCCGACCTGAACTCGACCCGGTTGACCCGTTCTTTAGGTCTAAGAAGGAGAATGGAGTACAACTATATAAGTAGTCGGTTAAATATTAATAAGGTTACCTGATGTAGCAGTTATAAAGTCCACTATACTAATCTGGTTTAAGTACTTCAATTATACGTATTATTCTCATATTTATTGAAATTGGTACTCCCTCCCTTTTTATTTATTGCCCCATTTCATGAATATATGTGGGATATATTTTATTGAAATGAGGCAATAAATAAAACCGGATGAAGTATTATTTTTGAGAAGACGCTATATATTTGATTTTATTGTCGTTAAGTAAACCCAATTTTTAATAAGTACGGGCCGGGCATGCCGAAATTCAGGGCAAATTGTTTGCCCAAAATCGACCCAAAAGTACTTTGGACTTTTTTTAGGGCCAACCCGTGAACTTTTTGGGCCATAATATATGATCCAAACGGTGGACTGGATCGAGTTGGGTATATGAGCTCGAACCATTTTATCACCTCAGGTCAGGCCAAATGACCATATTGGTAAATAAAATGGAGGTTTGATTACAAATTGGTAAAAAAAAGACTCACATGACAATTTGGTAAGTGCCGTTTTGGTAAAAAAAATCTCATGTCACAAATTGACCCCCCAAAAAATAATTACTCTTCAAAAATTGTCTGGTTTGGGTCGAGTCAAGTCGGGTCGGCTCATATCGAGTTCGGGTCAACATCTCTTTCGAGATAAGTTTGGGTCGGGTCGCTATTGGGTCCGGTCATTTTTTGTCAATTGGTTTGACGGGCTAGATCGGGTTTGGATTAGGTCATCATTATCGGGTCTAGTTAGTTACTTTATCATATTATTTTAATATTTTCCTAATAAGTTTAGTTTTTTAAATTTTAATGTATTACATTTTGTTTAATTATTTTGCCATTAAATCTAACATATCAAGTTAAACACTAAATCGCTTTTATTTCGATTAATTTAAAAAATTAGTAGTAGTAGTTTTTTTGGTCACAATCTTACGAGTTGGGGCACAAATCGGCTCAAGTCGGATCGAGTTGAGTTCAGGTCACTGATTAACGTATTAGGGCTCGAGTCAGAAGTGAATAAGGTCGGGTCGATTTCGGGTGACTAATTTTTCGGATTTAAACGGGTCTAGTCAGAGTTTGTCAGCTTTAGCCTAAATACCAATCTTCAATCTTAATCAAAGCACAATAACAAAAAACAATTAGCAGCATCTCTCAATAAATATTATGGCCTAAAACCGATAATCATAGCACAATAAGAAACAGTTTCAGGCTAGAGCTGGCAAAACTTGTCCCGGCCTGCTCGAAACCCGACCCATTAGAATATGAAAATTTATTCACCCAAAACCGACCTAACCCGATGCGCTTGTGACTCGAGATCCAATGCCCGTTAATCAGTGACCGAAACACGACCCGATAATAAAAAAATAAACTTATTAGGAAAATATTAAAATAATATGATAACGTAATTAATTAGACCCGATAATGACTCAATCCAAACCCGATCTGGCCCGTCAGACCAATTGACCAAAAATGACCGGATCCAATAGCGACCCGACCCAAACCCGTCTCGAAAGAGATGTTGACCCGAACTCGATATGAGCCGACCTGACTTGACTCGACCCAAACCCGACAAATTTTGAAGAGTAGTTATTTTTTTGGGTCAATTTGTGGCATGAGATTTTTTTTTTTTTACCAAAATGACACTTACCCACTACTTTTTTTACCAAATTGTTTTATTTACCAATATGGTTATTTGGCCCCTCAGGTCACAATGACGCTTCCGTATTTGCGTGTGTGGTGTGGCTGTCTCTCCCTCCCACGCCTTCCGATCTGGTACACTACCTTCTTGCTCCCTAAATTGATTTTTAAATTTTTTCAAAAAGAATAGAAACCAACTCACTCAATTTTTCTCGATTCTAATCCTAAAATTTTCTTCTATTAGGGTTTGTTCTTGCGATTTGACATAACGTATTTTTGCTCGAGATCAAATCCATGGCTGCTCCACCTGCTAGGGCTAGAGCTGATTATGATTACCTCATCAAGCTTCTCCTGATCGGCGATAGCGGTATTTTTTTTTTTTTTTTTTTTTTTTAACTTTCTGCCTTACGATCATCTTAATTACGTCAAATCAGGATAAATTTGTTGCAGATTTATGCATTTGAATCACAGCTATTTTCGTGCATATTGGGTATTGTTAGTATTGATATATTATGTGTTCGTGTAACATATAGAAGCCATGATTTGTGACGCTCTTTCAAGGTAAGGTTGTCGTTTCAGTGAGCGTGGTTAATACGGTTTTCAAGGAGTCTACGATTATGTTCGATTGGGCTTGTGAGACGAGGGTTGGCGACGGCGTGGGAGAATTTTGGCGGATGTCCGATGAAATTCATTTTCTGGTGTAGGATTGATGTAATGTTGTTGCGTTGTCAGTGACAAATAACTTCATTTTAGTAGAGATTGTTTTCACTCTGTAGAGTACGTGATAGGCGATGGCTGTCCTTTTCTTTTTCCCAAACTATAGCTATCGTGTCTCTTGTTAAAGTCCAAATCACGCCCTAGTGTTTTAGATTCATGTTGTGTTAGTATTAGTATCATTGATTTCACTATGCTCCAAAGGAGAAATAAGGAAATTTCTGCCATCCAAGAGATTTGAGGTCTGGAAAGAACCTGTTATCACCCAACATGCCTCACTGCATTGAATTGAGAGAACATAGGTTATTTGCTTTAAATGGATATGGCCGCCTTACTACTTTAGCTCTGTAGCACACTAGGTATAGATGTGTCGTATGGGCTAGGTTTACATATGGAATTAAATTTGTTTTGACTTTTGAGTATGAGGATAGATCCCGGAAAAGTACAATTAGTCTATGCCGCGGCATGTAAACATTAGCACGATTTATTGCAAATTGTTTTTTATCTACATCGTTCTAGTAATGGTTGTTGGTTATATGTTGGCTAAGCTAAGACCCGAAGCTCTTGTCAATTATTCACTTTATCAGATTAATCTTCTCTTATCTGGTAGGTTCCAACATTGACGATTTTGAAGGTCCTTTACTAAAGTGAAAATAATTTTGGATATCTTGGAATTTCTTGTCGATATACTAAACTATTGGCTGTTTAGTGGATATATACTATGGGCTGATATATTATGCCATGGGTTTGCCTGCTTATCTTGGAATTTTGTCGATATTCTTGACTTGTTATCACATCCCACCTATAGTGCCTTTTTTGTTTTTATTTTTCTAGATCTTACTGACTTGCCATTGTGGGGCCAGGTGGGGAGTAATGTGAATTCTGAACCCTTAGAAAAACTAACTGCTCTAAATTATGGCTTCAAGTCCTCAACAAGACTTCATAGCAGGATTTTTTTTTTCTCTTTAGTGTTTGAGGCATTCCACTTTAGTGTTTTTCACTTTAGTGCCTAGAATTAACATCCTAACTAATTTTTTCCACATCTTTAACATGTCCGGGGCTATTAAGTAATTTGAATAAAAAACAAAAGATTAAACACTAGATTGATAGAGTTACATGATATTTATAAGGAACATCAATTAGTCTATATTTTTTGTGCATCAAATATATTAGTATGCACGTTCCTATTAAAAAAATCAATAATCCATCAAAAAAGTAGGAATTTTTGCAAACTTTTCCGATTAAAAAGTTCTAAGTTGTATTTTTTCTAGAGTAATTTTGTCAAACACCACCTACAATTTCGGCCACTTTGTGAGGAACAACCAAAAGTTTTAATTGTCGTCAAACACTACCTAAAGTTTAGATTTTTTGTCACGTACTACCAAAATCACTATCCAGACATGAGAGAGTGAAAATAAACGATTGTAACTTGCCTTAAATTGTAGGCCGTGTTTGACAAAATGACTTTTTTTTTAAATTTTTTTTTTTACATCCGTTCATATTTTTTTTTTCTAAAAAAAATACAATTTTTAGTGGTTTTAGTTCCAGCCCTTAGGTCACTAAAGTGGAAATATTACCAAACTTTGGGGATTAAAGTGGAAATTGTCAAAACTCAGGGCATTTAAGTGGAAATTGTGGAATCTCACCACATAAAAGTGGAATCACGGAAAATCTCTGGGTACCAAAGTGGACTTTTTCCTTCATAATACCCTGTTAAATCTTCAACCTCGTGATGAGGGTGTGGGGCAGGAGTTAAATCTGACCTACTTATTTATGTATGAATGTTATTTGCCCCAGTTCCTGTGATTTTATTTGTATAAGGATCCTGATGCACGAAACCATGATTTTGTTCTGACTGTGATGCCGGTGTTTGATTTTTCCTGAATTTATGTTTTTAGTCAATTGATATGACCCCTTGCACATAAAGCTGTTGTCTTCCATCACAATCTTCTTAGCTACTTGCTTATCGAATCCGTTTGTAAGCATAATAGTGCAAGTAGTAATATCAGACCTTACAATGGTATTACTTATTAAAATAGCTGGATGATAGGGTCCATATAAGTTTGATTGGGGAAGGTAATAATGCATACAATTGGTGTGCATTTAATAGCTGGCTTGGATGTCTACATAACAACTATTGTGTTTTATCATTAATTATTGTGGCCAAGGATATATAGATGCGAAGTATGTGGTTGAGTTGTGTGATAGTGTTTGATGAAATAGGATGCGATGTTTGGTAATTGGGATTATGTTTTTAATGTGAGTAATAATCAGTAATCAGTTTTGAGTTAGGTTAGAGAGGCGGTCTTATTTCATAAAAAAAAACAGAAAATAGAGAAGCTAGAGAGGAAACAAGCTTAGCTAAAATGATCTAGGAAATTAGTCAACCTTCCTAACGTTCCCTCAAAACCGGACTAAATCACTCATTCCCCATGACCCTTCATTGTAAAGGCACTATGTAGATGATTACAAGTGCTTGCCACATTGAAGAACTGACTCTCTTGGATGTTTTCTCAAACACAGAAACCCTTGTCTTATAGACTAACTGAGGGTTAATGAACAAGTTTGAGCTTTGATATGGCTAAAGTCGTATTACCAAATCAAGTTATCCTAATACTACTAACAAGAAGCTAGCGGTAAGTAGGGTATCGTATCCGCAGGGAGAAGGTCAAACTATTAGAAGCTATGGCGATTCTTAATTGCTCAAACGATTGGTTTGATTGAGTTAACTAAAGATAGAAGTACGCAAACAAAATATGAATTAATCAATTTAAAGGAAAATCTAGGGCTATGGGTTCACAATGAGTAGACAAATGATCATGCAAGAATAATCGATAAACACACAAACATGCTAGTTGGCTATAATACGTCCTCTCGGATCGAAATCAACCTAGGAAGATACTAACGGGCTCTCGCTACTTATTAGGCTTCCTACCGAATCACATGCGGGTCTAATCTCAACTCGGCTCTCGCACATGAACTTAAATTTTCCTAATTCGATTAACAAGTTGTGGCCTTTAACAAATTAATCGTCTTTTAGAGCATGTTAACAAGGCGCTATCATAAATATATGAATTCATCAAATATTCAACAAGAACTTAAATTCTACCCATCGATCCCCCTTGACCCTAGTAACGGAATTAGCTACTCATAATTAAATTCACATGAAATAAACAATTGATAATGAAATGCATAATGATTGATATGGAAAAAGGGAAACTAATAAAATCAATACTAGAAATGAAAATAAACAATTAAGAACATAAAAGATGAATAAGTAATTTAAAACTAATTGAAATGATTACCGATTGGAAATTGTAGCAAGAACAAGAGTAAATCTTCCAACTAGAGAATGAAAAGAGTAATATTATCCTAATACTAGGCTTAGGGTTCTTAGGAAATGAAAAGAGGTACGTTCCAATCTAATACAAGGCATTCCTATATAGCAAAAGAAAGAAGAAGCTGAAAAGACACTACAGCTATGTCGTCCCGAATCGGGATGGAGTCCGTCCCGAATCGGGATTAAAGTCGTCCCATGGGATGAGGGTCGTCCCGAATCGGGACAGCTGAAAAATCCAATATTGCTCAATTTCCTTCATTTTGCCGTGAGTAAGGAGATAGGGACGACATCCATCCCTAGGGACGGACCTCGGGACCAACAAAAAGGACTCCTCTAGTCTTCTAAACCTCATGATATGGTTCCAACTTGACTCGGGATCACTTCATGACATCCACGCAACCTCGATAGCGACACCTAACTTGTGGATAAATAGTCACCGACCTTCATGTGAGCCATGATGAAAGGGCAAAGGCGCCCATATCGCCTATTTTCCTACGAAACCGACAAAACACTACAAAACACACTAGAGGAGAAGATTGGTTCCCAAAATCGCTCCTAAGAGCGCATTTAACACGATAAATACATGGGAAAATGAGGGTAAAAGCATATAAAATATCAACACTTCAAAATCCCCCAAACCGAACTCTTGCTTGTCTTCAAGCAAGCATCATCAAACATGACAAAACAAGAGCGGTGAGCAAAACCAAATATCCCTGAAATGACAAATCCCATTGACAAGCTCTAGCAAGTTCACAATTCAATCTCAATTCAAACACGGGATGCAAGATAAGCACACATGGTTTAGAATTACACGACAAAAATATGAAGAAGACAAGTACTAAGACATTTCAACTCTTGCATGATCTTTATTGACATCGGACTCCTCACGGGTTCACTCTTCACTCATTTGTGAACGGGTAGTATATTGTGAGAACACTCACCTACTACAACTCATAAGAATGCGCCCGCGACGTAGGATGGTAAACATTCCAAATTCCATTGACAATTTATCACAATTTGCACAAAAGAAGCTAAGAAAAGGACAAAAGAAGGCTCGAGTGAAGGGTAGAAGGTGGACAAACGTTATGGACATGTGGAGCTAAAGGTTAAACTAGCAACAATTCAAACGCGCCAAGAATGCTCAAACCACGACCAACACCACTTAGTTATTATTACATCAATACAAAACAACAAATGTATCGAGTTATAACTTCAACCAACATCACTTCCCAATTCGATAACAATTATAAACAACTTGGAAGTAACATTATCTTTTCTTTCACTTCTTTCTTGTTTTTTTTTTCTTTCTTTTTTTCAAACTTTCAAACTTTTTTTTTCTTTTTTTCTTTCCACTTCATTTTTCATTCTTCCACAAAAGAAACCTCGGGAATCAATCCCGGAAACAATTCTCACATTATTATCAACATTCACCACAATAACCTTAATGAGCACTCATAACGCATCCGACAATTACTAGCTTAACAAGGTAGGCATGGTATTTGTAGCTAAATATTGTGGGGTATAAAAATAAGCACGTGGGCTCAAAAGGCTAAGATATATTATGTGAGAAAACAACGAAATAGCTTCAAGTGCAAACTGATCAAAAACATCACGGATAATGGAACAAAAACCATACATGTGCGTAATTATGCAACGCATACTACGAGGAGACCTACTCTCACCTAAAAACGATCGATTAAACATGAATCAATCCAAAAGGCTCTAAAACTCACATTTTGTAGCTTACCAACGTCAAGGATCAAGTATACTTTGTCTTAGTCTCATCATCACACACAAAAATGCCAAAACATCACCAAAATGTAAACCAAGCTTAAAAGGAGATATGAACGGAAAGCCGCAAAACTATGCAAGGGGATAAGCACAACGGGATAACAACAAACCCACAACTAATTTTTTTGAGATTTTTTTTTTGAAACTAAATATAATACAAGACTCGACACCATTCCCCCCAAACCAGACTATACAATGTCCTCATTGTAGCTTAAAACATTGGGTCCACAGCACCACAAAGCCACAAGAGAACCAAGTCAAAGGAGAGAGTCATAAACTGAAATAAAATAAAGAAAATAAAAGAGAAATACCTATTTACAAAGCTGGGTCTCCCCCAAATCAGCAACAACGGGGGGAGGATGGTGGCTAGAATGCCACCTGAATCAGTCAACCATGTCATCCGCGTCGGGGTTAGTGACCCCGACTTCAGTGTCTAATGCATCACCCCGAGAAGTACCACTACGAACGTTGCCAGAAGCAGAATTATCAACCTGAGACCATGAATACCAACTAGGATGCTCGTCAGACTCGTGTACCCAACCTCGCCTCGCGGCTTCAGCATACCAAGGGCGTAAGGCACGGGCTTGGTCATTATGAATTACCCGTAAGTAGGCCATGACGTCGGAATCCACTCGTGTCAGATGGAGTAGTAGAAATAAGAGTGGACGACGGAGGACCTTGGGCTGTGTCGGAGCAGGACGCCTTGCATACGTAAGCTCGGGCTGAACTACCCCTCCGATAGGTAGGCGATAGGAAGGAGGTGTAAAATCGGTAAGGGTTGTTGGGGGCGCGACTTCTGTGAGTCGTTCTAATTGGGGCAAAGGCTGTCGGGATGGTAAAGCAATGGAACCCGAACCGTCAATAAGCCACTGTTGTCGTTCCCCCTCAATCGGACGACACCAAGGGAGCGACTGTAGGTAGTTAAGGTCAATGTATGCACGTCCCTCGAGTGGTTTTAGACCATCTTCCGTAAATGGCGTCCACCCTAAAGCTAAATGAGTAATGAGCCCGCCTACACAAATTGCTTTCTTCCGAGTACTATGTGCTTGGGATTGAAGGTGCGATGCAAAGTAGTAGGCAATATTGATGTTAAACGGAGATTGACGTTGCACATTGAGGTAGGAGCCTAAGAACTCAAGCTCGGTGAGTCGTACATTATTGGGTCCCCGGCAACGGCGCCAAATTTGATATGGCTAAAGTCGTATTACCAAATCAAGTTATCCTAATACTACTAACAAGAAGCTAGCGGTAAGTAGGGTATTGTATCCGCAGGGAGAAAGTCAAACTATTAGAAGCTATGGCGATTCTTAATTGCTCAAACGATTGGTTTGATTGAGTTAACTAAAGCTAGAAGTACGTAAACAAAATATGAATTAATCAATTTAAAGGAAAATCTAGGGCTATGGGTTCACAATGAGTAGACAAATGATCATGCAAGAATAATCGATAAACACACAAACATGCTAGTTGGCTATAATACGTCCTCTCGGATCGAAATCAACCTAGGAAGACACTAACGGGCTCTCGCTACTTATTAGGCTTCCTACCGAATCACATGTGGGTCTAATCTCAACTCGGCTCTCGCACATGAACTTAAATTTTCCTAATTCGATTAACAAGTTGTGGCCTTTAACAAATTAATCGTCTTTTAGAGCATGTTAACAAGGCGCTATCATAAATATATGAATTCATCAAATATTCAACAAGAACTTAAATTCTACCCATCGATCCCCCTTGACCCTAGTAACGGAATTAGCTACTCATAATTAAATTCACACGAAATAAACAATTGATAATGAAATGCATAATGATTGATATGGAAAAAGGGAAACTAATAAAATCACTACTAGAAATGAAAATAAACAATTAAGAACATAAAAGATGAATAAGTAATTTAAAACTAATTGAAATGATTACCGATTGGAAATTGTAGCAAGAACAAGAGTAAATCTTCCAACTAGAGAATGAAAAGAGTAATATTATCCTAATACTAGGCTTAGGGTTCTTAGGAAATGAAAAGAGGTACGTTCCAATCTAATACAAGGCATTCCTATATAGCAAAAGAAAGAAGAAGCTGAAAAGACACTACAACTATGTCGTCCCGAATCGGGATGGAGTCCGTCCCGAATCGGGATTAAAGTTGTCCCATGGGATGAGGGTCGTCCCGAATCGGGACAGCTGAAAAATCCAATATTGCTCAATTTCCTTCATTTTGCCGTGAGTAAGGAGATAGGGACGACATCCATCCCTAGGGACGGACCTCGGGACCAACAAAAAGGACTCCTCTAGTCTTCTAAACTTCATGATATGGTTCTAACTTGACTCGGGATCACTTCATGACATCCACGCAACCTCGATAGCGACACCTAACTTGTGGATAAATAGTCACCGACCTCCATGTGAGCCATGATGAAAGGGAAAAGGCGCCCATATCGCCTATTTTCCTACGAAACCAACAAAACACTACAAAACACACTAGAGGAGAAGATTAGTTCCCAAAATCGCTCCTAAGAGCGCATTTAACACGATAAATACATGGGAAAATGAGGGTAAAAGCATATAAAATATCAACACATCAAGCTTTTGGCGTAGGCGGCTGGCCACTACAAGATGGTGAAACTAGTAGAAAGGAAATAAGTTATAGCATAGCCCAACATTATCGAATTCTTACATAAAACTATGTAACTGTTATAATCAAACTAGTAAACTGTTTCCAGTTTTTTACAATAATAAATAAAATCCTATATAGGAAACTTTACCTTTGGACGGCCACATGTGGTAGCTTCCAGATTTGAGCCTTCCGTTTGATGCAGCTACTTCCTTAACTGGTATCTTTGTGTCAAAATAATTCCACATCACTTAGGATTTTTTTTACTTGCTCAGCTAGTATGAGGCATAGTTGTGGCGATCAAAAGTTCTCATATTGCTTAGTAAAGTACCTAAAGTAGTGATGCTACTATGTGTATTATTTTGAGGAATGCCAAGTCATAGTTTTGCTAGACTCCATCATATTATAAAACTCATCATTCCAAAACTTGATTTCATCTTTTTTTAAAGGTGTGCTCTTTACCTGGGGAGTGGAGTAGTAGGCGTGGAGGATGAATGAATCATCATATGAATGTTGTGTACCAGTTAGTATGTCATATTTCCTGAAAAAGTCTAGGCAAGGAATATGGCAAACTCGTGATTCAATCTAGAACATTTCTTAGGGGCAAGAGAGTATTATTACTTCCCTATAGCGGGAGGATGAAGAATCATTCTTCGCAGTTGAATATTTACTCATGTTTTGACGTGCTGTTGTAGGTGTGGGTAAGAGTTGCCTTTTGCTGCGTTTCTCTGATGGATCATTCACCACAAGTTTTATAACAACCATTGGGTGGGTAACTTCTGAAAATCAGTACTTTCTTATCATGTTTGTTCAAATGACTTCTAATAAGTGATGCCTGCTTCTGTAGCATTGATTTTAAAATAAGGACAATAGAGCTGGATGGGAAACGAATCAAACTTCAAATATGGGATACAGCTGGACAGGAGCGGTTCCGCACAATTACAACTGGTAAGCATAGTTCCAAAGCATTGAAAAACTTTGTCTGTGAAACTCAAAAAAAAAAGTCAGAAAGATGACAGGAAATTCAGGACACATGTTATAGATGGAAAAAGAAAGGAAAGTTACTACTCCGTACAACATAGCCTTGTTGCATTTATAAAGTACGCATATTGTCGTTGTTGAGTTAATTCTCACTTCTTTTTTATTCTTTGGCCATATTGTTCAAGAGTATTTCCTCTATATTGTGGTAAACTAGAAATCCTGTAACTTGTGTCATCACCTGAGATCATTGCACTTGCTGGCCTGATTCTTCTAATTTCTTTACCACTTACCACCCACTTCCTAAATTCTGATACAGATGCTCTTGAAAGTGGAAAACAAGATGTTGCCCATGTTTCAGATCATAGTGATCAGTTGCCATAATTCATGAGTAACAAAATTGAATAATCACGGTTAATATTTAAGCTGACATACATCTTGGAATGACTCTGGATGGGGATGAGGATGGACAATGGACAGGATATGAAAGTTCTAGGTGTGATGAAGTCAAATCGAAATCCATTTTTATTTGATTTATCCATATTTCACTGTCACTTTTTTTCGTCCATCTCTGTTCATATCCACGGTCAAAGCCTGAGAAATGGATGTCAGGGATATTGAAACCCAGTCACCCTTAATAACACCACTATTCATCATATGTTTTTTGAGATTTAACGAATCTTAAACATGAGTGAGCTTTAGATTTAACTACTAGACCAAAAATCTGAGTTCAAATAGATGGTGTAGACTTTCATATCATTGAAAGTAATTCAGGATAGCGCGAGACGAGCTGCAAGTGAGAAACAAAGTTGAAGTCTTGAAGGGTGAGGATGAAAAATGGATAAATGTCTAAATTATTATGCTAAAGTTGAAATATTAAATTTTTGTAATGACTATATATTCGTTTTTATGAAACCGAAGTTCTCTTAGGGCTCGCTTGGGATGGGAGTAATGTATTAAGGGGGTAATAAAGCTAAAATAAAGTAGAAAATGGAGGAGATGACTGGTTGGTGTTTCTATTTTATGGTGTAAAGGGGGAGAAGGGAGTAACAATTACCCCCATATGGGAGTAATGCATTACTTATGGGGGGAGGGGAGTAATGTATCACCCCAAAAGAGGTCATATTAGTGTCATTTTTATCTCTTTTTCTCCATTTTTGCTTAGCACCATCACTAGCCTCCTCCATTTTCTAGTTCATTTTAGCTTCATTACCCCTTAATACATTACCTCAATCCCAAGCGAGCCCTTAAAGATGATCAATTTGAGAGGAAAAATTGTCACTTTTCATACTCCAAACAAAGCGATATATTTGAATAAAAAAATTGTTTGGTTACAAAAAGTTTGCCTTACCACTAGTCCACAACTCTTGCCAATAGTCCAAAAGTGCTGTGTTTTTCATTCCAAATCAGGGTTCCTCTAAAGAAAATAAGTTTGAAAAAACAGCTTTTTCTCAGAACTTGTTCCCATGAGCTCTACCGTCTTAACAAATTTTTTTTGTTGAAAAACAGAGGCACACCATAGAAAACTAAAAGACCATAGGGGTACGAGGTTGGGGTTGAATATCCCACTGAATTCCATCTATATAATTTGGGATGGAAGGATATCCGTGGGGATGGGGTAAGGGAAGAGGTATCATCTCCTACTCATGGTGACTTGTGATATATTCCTTTGGGATTAAGGATGACTCTCAAGGTGCTGGAAATTCTTTTATATTTACGTTCCATATAAATTTGAAATTCCAAACAACTTTGCTCACAACTTGGCACTAATCGTTTGAGGTTGGAGGGGTGTGGTGATAGAAAAAAAAAGAGAGAAAGTAGATGGAGATAATAATTTCATCACTTTGTATTACAAAAGAACATAGTGCAACCACGAATGATAATCTTCATCTTCTATATATTAAATGAGAAATTACTAAAGAATAAACGAACACGTGTCACACCATCGTCAAACATTTCCCGCCTAAAAACATACATTACCTTAACGATATTTGGTTACTATACATTAATGAAATCAACCCACCAAACAAAAGTCACAATAGTAAATTTAATGGGGTTTGTTTTGTTAATTTCATACGGAGTACATATTTAAAATTTGACTCCACTTTTCTAAAAATGATTATTTAAATAAATAATATACGGAGTAATTAGGTATGTTTTTCTAAAATTTATGCTTGTTGCTAACATATGATACATATATATAAGCCGTGTTGTTGCACAAGGTTTAAGCTAGTATATTTTTTTTTTGAATCTTAAGCTAGTATACTTAATAAAGGATGAACTACCGAAAAGAAAGTCACTTGAAGATTATGTTGCTTTTATGACTAACACCCAGTAATTGCGCTCACGTGGGATAATGTTTATCTCCCTCTCCTTAACATGTTGAATGTGTCTGTGTTGTGTCCAAACATGGCTTGTCGTGTCACGTGTCTTGTAGGACACAAGAAACGTCCGGAATTAATAAAATCTTTAATAAAAATAACATATACTACATTACTACTACATCACTATCTATCATATTATGTTGGCTTTGATTATTATAAAAATATATTTGTCCTAAAATTATAAAAACTACATGTCATTAAATTGCACGTGAAAAGAACTCTCATATAACTATAATTTGATATTTTTATAAGTAATATTTACTAAAATGTTTTAATATTAAATAGACAAGTGAGCGACTCAAATTGTGAGAAAGTCATATATTACAGAACATAGGGTGTACGTAACTTTTTGTTATTAATGTATTTGGTTTTGGATTTTTTTTGTCAGATACTACTTTTATTTAGGATGTTTTGTGAACAACTAAGTTTAAGTTTTTTGGCTTTTACTACCATACCTTTTATGCCATATTTACTTAAAGTTGCATCATTTCCACTTAAATTTACATTATATTCACTTGAAGTTACACCATATGTTTTTGAATTTGCATCATATATTACTTGAAGTTAAATAAATAATTTAGTCATATACGTGAAGTTATACAAAATTTACTTGAAGTTACACATTATCCGTTTGAAGTTAAACTTAATTTACTTGAAGTTACACCATGTCCGCTTGAAGTTAATTGATTAATATAGTCATATCATTGAAGGTACAGTATATGAATTGAAGTTACACCAAATCTACTTGAAGTTACATGATATGTGTTTGAAGTTATACCATATACTCCTATCCCACTAAGATGTTCTCACTTATATTCCAATATGAGGAATATAATAATCAAATGGGAACATCTCTTTGGGATGGAGGGAGTATTACTTAAAGTTAATATTTATTAATTTACTCATATACTTAAAGTTACACCAGATTTATTTGAAATTACACCCTATCCGATTGAAGTTACACTCAATTTACTTGAAGTTACATCATGTCTACTTGAAATTAATTACTCCCTCCGTTTTTTATGTTTCTTCCCGCTTTAGATGATTTGTGAGGAGTATTTAATTGAAACGGGAAGAAACATAAAGAACGGAGGGAGTAATTAATATACACGTATACTTGAACTTACGTAATATTGATTTGAAGTTACACCTTTTATATAATAGGTCATTACGTAGTTAATATTGATCGTAATTGCTGAGAATATTTTGTACGTACTAGTGATGAATATAATTGTATACTCCGTGTATCTTAGGTTCTGGATGACCATAAATTCAAGTGTTGGGTGTTTTTACTTGTCCGAGATATTAAATTCCTTTAATGTTGTACATTTTCTTGTTTACGCTACAATATTGTATGTCCTAACTCATAAAGGTTAACAATACAATATTGTATGTCATAACTCATAAATATTAACAATATTTATATTGTAACTGTTGATAACTATGTATAGTATACTTTCATAGCTTAATTTTGTATTGGGTATACTAACTAATTGATTTTTTTGTCACATAGTACCTTTTATTTAAGGTGTTTTATGAGCAACTGCCTTTCTTTTTGGCTTTCAACTATGGAGTACCTTTTATTTATGTTTTTTTGTTAAAGACTATCAAATGATTCATATATAGCCCTGCATAGGCACATGTTGATTGTATACTTAGATTATGCTCTTTCGACAGCTTATTTGTGTTTCGTTGAATGCCAAATCTTATCCACTCATGTCCATGCAGCTTACTATCGTGGAGCAATGGGAATTTTGCTGGTGTATGATGTAACGGACGAGTCTTCTTTCAATAGTAATATCTTCAATTCGTCTGTACATTTCATTCATATCTAATCTTAGTTTGGTTCTCAAATCGGTGATCCCTTTGTTAGTAGGAGTATTTATTTAATGCACCTATATATTTAAAGTAAACTGTCGCATGCATCTGCTAATTAAGTATAGTGTTCTCTTGTGGAATACTTTTTCACTTTGCACGTGTTCCATCTCGAGGATAAGATGTTATTGCAATTAGGCTACCTTCTCTTTTGAGTAGAAAAAACTTATATAAAATTGGGAGGGCAGAAAAAGGAGGAAGTCTTGTTCAGAATTTTCATGTCTTTACTCCGTATATAACTATTATTGTGGCCTGTGGGTGATGTTGGGATGATGACTTAATAGTTCTAACTTACTTTTATCTCGTATGATCTGCTATTTTCTAGGAAGATCTGTAATGGCAGGATAATTTATTCACAATTTTGTTCGGATCCTTGTGTGTTTTTTTGGCCCCCATCAAGATCTGCCTGCAAAGATAATTTATGCTCGATTTTGTCTGGTTCCTTTTGTTTTATTTTTGCTCCCATCAAGATCTACCTACCAGTTCCATGGTTGATCGAGTTCAAGGGAATGAGTTTCACGAATCATTTTCTTTCATTTCTGTCATGACTTATAAGTTATAACACACCGAGATAGAGAACTTTTTAGCAATTAATTTAAGGTTTTTTTACAGGATCGTGGTGTTGAAAATGACCATGTTATGACTTATGAGCATACCCTTGTCACAAAGTTGCCATTATACGTGAAGTTAATTGCATAAATAGTTGAAGTCAGGATTTTTAATGTAGTATTTCCAGATTTCTAGGATCTTTCTTATCCCTTTCCCAGTTACACATCAATGTAAACAATCAGCAGGAGGGATTTTGGCTTTCAAAGATTTGTGTTCACGTGGTTTTAAAACAGATTTGATTTTGCCCTTTGTTTAGGGTGTAAGACATATCCAGTGCATCTCCAAGCATCTAATATTCTGCTAATAGAGTGTTTTGTGGTGGTTTTAATATTTTCCTTGTTGAAATAAGTATATTTTCAGTAGTTTTTTTCCCTGATATTTACTATCATGGAAATTTACATACCAGAAGACCATCATTTTGGTTTCAAATTAGTTATTTAGATTGTACTGTTTATATATTAGCTTAATGTGCAGATATAAGAAACTGGATCCGCAACATTGAACAACATGCATCAGACAATGTCAACAAAATTCTAGTTGGTAACAAGGCGGACATGGATGAGAGCAAACGGGCAAGCTTTTCCTTTACCATTTTTCTCTTTCTGCTTTTTGTGTATTATTAGGATTAAAACTGACTCTAGAGTTTCTACTATAGGCTGTTCCTACTGCAAAGGGTCAAGCCTTGGCTGATGAGTATGGAATCAAATTCTTTGAAACAGTTGAGTAAATTGTACGTGGTTTTCTAATCTTGATTTATTTATTTTTAATGGATGCTCAAAAGTCAAATATGTGACAGAGTGCTAAGACAAACTTGAATGTGGAGGAGGTCTTCTTTTCAATAGGAAGGGATATTAAACAGAGACTTGCGGAATCAGACTCCAAGGCTGAGGCGGTAAGACTTCTCGTGGAATCATCTGATCTGACTATGATATGCGCATGTTAATTTCCAGAATATTCTCTCCCTCTTATGTCAAATCCTATATTTATGCCTAACCTTGAGATTTGTGACTGGAAGTGATCATCTGGAAAATGAACTCCCTAAAAGTATGATATATTAAGCCAATCTATTTTGTTGTGTGAAAATATGGAATAATTGGCTAATGCAATTCAATGTACACCTAACAGTACGAGCAATGCACCCGTTAAGGTGTTAGGTCCTAGGTCTTGTTCTTTTTGGCTTATTTTCGGCTCACTTCACCTCAGTTCAGTTGCTCAATTAGGTTCATTTGGTCTCTGCTGTTTCAGCTCACTTCACTTCACTTCAATTTAGTGCAACCACTTTAGTCGAAAAGAACATGGCCTTAAAAGGACTTTTAAAAGGGAGAAAGGAAGTAACGTTGTGCAGGGTAGGGAAAGATTTACATAAGTTGCTAAGGCAGCTGGAGTTGTAAGGGCAATTGGAACTTAATTGGAACTTGGAAGCATACGGTGTAATTGTAAATGAAGAATCATTGGAAAGGCTAGACTCTAGAGTGGAGGGAACTAAATTTTTGAAATGTTCAGGGTGGACTTCTTTTTCCCTGGCTCCCCCTATTTTTTTTAATTATCTTCTTTGGTAAATCTGGATGTTTTGTCGTCTTGATTTTGTGCGATACTTATCTTGCCTGTTCTGGTCTTTTCTAATCTCTCATTCCAATGGCTTTCCTCATTTATTCATTCTTTCATAGATTTTTGTTCAGAAACTTGCTTTGTTGTATGATTTTGTTTCCCATCTTGTACATTTCTTCATCATTTCCCTCCCCACATTGACTATTCATTCAGTACAATGATTAAGTTGGTTATTCCATCTTACAAAATTCCAATGAATAAATGATGTGGTTTAATTGCCATATGGAAATTCGTAGCCTAATCATATAAGTTGTATTAATATGCAGCCGGCTGGAGGAATCAAGATCAGTGCAGCGAACTCATCTGGTCAAGCTTCAGCTGCTCCGAAATCAGCTTGCTGTGGATCTTAAAGTAAGCTGCCATTTTCGGCATGAGACTGCCAAGTTATCCTTTCGACAATCATTGATTTCTGCTATCAATTCCTGTGTGAAAGGTAGTTTACAGTGAAGCTAAATTACTATTGACCGTATTCTCACCTTTTTTTTAATCGTATAGACCTTACCGAGAGAATTCCCGCTATTCTATGTAGAGAGTAAAAGAATAACTGTTTATGCTTTGCAAAAAAAATATATTATATTGTCAGTTCTTTGCTGCAACAGTTCGTGTAAATGAATCAGTTGCACAGTTGCTAGTGCTGTTTTCGAGTTTCCTAGAAGATTGGCTCACATCCACGATTGATATTAAATCATTGTTTGTAACTTTGTATTTCTCATTGAAGTTGTTGAGGGGCCGCGCACTAGCGGACTTGGAGTACGTCTTACTTTTGTCATCTAGTTTAGTGAGGATTTTGTTATTTAAATTTCTCCTAGCCTTGGTGTCATCGGGTTCAGGTCGGGCCACTTTCGAGTTATTAAAATTGGGTTGGACCAGATCATTTCGGGTTCGGGTCATTTTTGAGTTTCCTATTTTCAACATTTTTTTAGAGATATCGAATCGTTTTCTATAATAACATTCGGATCAGGTTGGGTTAAGTATCAAACTCGGGTCTTCTGTTCGGGTGTTGGGTTGGGTTTGGGTTGGCTTATTCAGGTCTCGGTCGTTTGGGACGGGTCCATTTTGCCAGGTCTACTTCCACACTTCTCATTCTTCACTACCTCAAAAGCAACCCTCTTATCCTTTCCCTCTATTGTTCTTCCTCTTAATCGAGTCGTTACGGTCGCAACGTCACTAAGTAGAGTCAATTTCGAGTCCGGAGCCCCGAATCAGCCACAAAATGCAAAGTCAAACTATGTCAAACATTCTCTTACTCGGGTCCAACCCGAAGGTCCACAAAAAACCCAACCCAAAATATCTAAGTTATTTTACAGGTGGATTACTTTCGAAGTCACGCACAGTCGCCCCAGATGAGGCGTTTCAACCTTGGGGTGCCTCATATGAGGCGGCTGGGCATCAAGACGCCTTGTACGAGGCGTCGAACTGGTAAAAAATTGCGTTTTAGACGCAATTCAATACTGTGTTTTTAGTATAAATGGAGGTGTTTTCTCAACCTAATCACACCAAAAACATCCGAGAACGAGTTCTAAACACTTTAGAACAAGTTCACAATTCAATCCTCTCGGATTTCAGAGAGCTCATAACTCGACAAATTCCAAACCCTCCTCACAATCTCAAGAGTTCATAACTCGAAACATTAAGAATTCACAATTCATTAACCTTAGGAATCGTGAACGAAACCCAAACCTTTTGGATTAGTTCAAAATTCTCTTGAATTAAGATTATTAGCCCACTTAAGACAAATTAGACCGTTCATAATCGAATAATTCACACAAGACTACACATTCGACACATTTAGAAACATGGTAATCGCGAACGAATTCTAAACCTTTCGGATTAGTTCATAATTCTCTTGAATTAAGATTAAACTAGAATCCTAAATTCGAATTAACGGTTCATAACCTAATAATTCATTACGCTCTTAACGTAAACCAAGCCATCGTAGGCGTTATATAGCCATCGTTCATCTCGTGCATGTCGTTATCGTCACCAGGTTAATACTTAATCTAATTCTTTCAATTCGATTTACAATATTCTTTTTAATTATGCATTATGATTTTTGACGATCAATGGGTTCATAGCCCACCTAAATTGACGCGCACATCAGCATTTTTCTAGACACGATGTTGATGTGACGCTAATTTAGATCATATTTACGCCCATTTAGACCTATATTCGCTTTCTATTCGTGCGACTTATGTGCATTTATGGCCATTTTATAGCATTTGTCGCGCTAGCGACCTTTCATGCATTTTACGTGTTTTTGACCGTTTTTTCTATCATATTGTAGGAGTTCTTCATCCGGGAGGTCATCCAAGCCTATAGGGCCGTAAGAGAGAGGAATGACAACTCGAGAAATGGGAAAATAGCTAAGGTCCAAGTCCCAAGAAGCAAAACCATGCATAGTGGGCAAAAATAAGGGTGAACGGGAAAGGTCAAACTTCAAATCAATATAGCTAGAGTTCTAGTCCTTGGATCGAAGCGATTCAAGTTTGGAGGTGAAACCTGAGTTTTGTTACCTGAGATAGCTTCCGGGGTGGAGAATAGAGGTGTCAATCGGGTCACCCGGGTCGGGTTTGGGCCGAGTCAAGACGAGTCAGGTTACCGCGCCTTCCGCAGCGACCACCCACACGGTCGATGGGGGGTCGCCAATGGCCTGTCTGATCCCGTGTTCGGGGCGATGTGTTGACCTCCATTTTGGTATCCGATTTGTGGGTTGTAATAGATACATGTACCGACGCATCTGTGTTTTCGTTTAAATCGTTCAAGATGTGGTTGAATATGTTTAAAGGCTGGATCATTTGGTTTGACAAATGTTTTAGTGAACTGAACTTGCGATGTGATGTTCGAGTCGCCACCAAACAATTCTGGGGTGCTCGAAAACCATTCAACTCAACTTTGATTCCCTGTCGGGCCAATGTCGGATGACATGGAGACCTAAAGGTATAGACTTGTACCCTTAAGCATTTCATGTCTTGAATGACTCTCGTTTCAAGGATTAGGTCATCCACTATCCAGAGATTCAAGTAAGGGGTGAGAGTATGTATTGGGAAGTCAATGTTAGGTATAATAACACCCAATCCCGTCCGCACATAATGGCCTCGATGTAATCCCCTAGAAATTCTAACGCGATATAGTGCAGGAAACACTGTAGAGTCGGGATTAAAAACACACTGACAAACTATATCTTATTAAAAGAAATGGTAAGTCAATACAAATGCCTCTTTTTACAAAAGGGCTAAAAGGAAATTCTCCAAATATGGTTATACAAATCCATAAATCGTGAATGAAGAAAGAGTAGGATCCACGCTACTCGCTAGCTCACACCCAAAACCCAACAGCAAATATCTGTCATGTTATAAACATAACAACCACGTCAGTGGGGAGTAACTCGGACGTTCTCCCAGCCATATTATATCATATGGAAAATAATAGTATTATTATATCAAAATACATTAAAAGAGAAAACATTAAATGATATAATAAAAATAAGCTTTCGGAGGAAACTTAAAATATTGGAACAATAAGATCAGAACAAGTTTTCAGAAGAACTAGTAATATTTGCCAACCTGCAAATCAAAATGTATCGATAGAGATAAAAATATTCAAAATGGCGTTATGGATAGGATTAGTGTCGACGGCTAGACTTGCACTAGGAGAATACTAAAACTAGCTTCGAGAACTTAGTTCAAACAAATCAAACTCCGATCTCTAACTAGGTTATTCAACCATAATAGGACGGCGACTTATAAATGCGTGACCCTAGTTTAAGATATCCCGAGCACCATAAATACTCAGTTCAACCCGACGGCGTCTTACACTGCGAGGCACGAGTTTAAGGTCAAAATGTACACACACTCCCGAACACCATATATGCTCGGTTCAACAACCAGTGTGCCCCATAAAGACACACCAGACTTATAGTTGATGGCAAAAACGTAAACCCCAGAATATATTACTCTAACCCTACACTTGTCCTTATTCCATAACTCCAAAACAGCCATTATCGATATATACAAGAGATATAATCATTATAAATAATATGAAGATAAATGGAATAAACATTTTATATTGGAAGGAAACTATCTATAAATAGAAACTTACTAATTTTGAAAACTTACTTAAAATGGAAAAATTGTTATAGAAAATACGTAAGTGATTAAAGTGAAATGTATAAAATAACATTTCTAACGGAATTAATATTTTATTATTATCGTCGTTATCGTAACTTTAATATATTTCTAAATTTGTTACCCAAAATATAAATAAAGTATAATAAGTCAATATATAGTATTTTATAAATAATTAGAAAATCGAGTTAAACTATAAATTTTTGAAAAAGATGTTTTAAGAAAAGCGATATAAAAATTAATTGAGTCGACGAGTTTTATAAATGAAATGAGATTTACAAAGATCTCAAATTATTTTTAACGAATAGCTTTTAATAATAAACAGTACGACTTTTAATAAAAATAATCAATCGGAAACAAATAGGAAATTACTGGTGAAAATAGTCTCGACTAAAAATATATTTAAAACTAAATCGACTATTTTCTCATTTATTATTATAAATCGTAAAACGAAAATTAATTTATTAAGCAAGTATACCAATCTCGATTATTGTATTAAAATACGATTTTAAGTTAAAAATTAGAAATTAACGAAATATGACGAAAATATGAAATCGATATTATTTAGTTACTAGTGTCACGATAACTAACAAAATATTATAACGATCATAAATAATAAAATAACTAACGATTTATAAAACGATATCGAAAGTTGTAAAAATATTTATAAAGCATACGATTTAAAATTAATATTATTAGCAATAATAAATAGCTAAAATTTGAAAACCGAAGTTAAAATACTTACTTTATACTACTACTCAATCATACGATATAAAATCGAGTAACGTCCTAAAGTTACCTTGAGCCGAAAACGTACAAGTCGCTTCAATCCATTTGTCCAAGCTCATCAAACTGGTGACTACGAGCCAGCTTCGAGGTTCTCACGGAGAACCGAACACGTAGACACGGAAATAAAGGAGTCGGAATTAGATAAATTTGGGAAGGACTAGAGTTGACACGGAAAACGTAGCAGAAATTACTCGAGTAGAATAACGGTATAAGTCGATAGAATCGAGTAATGATATCGACATTAACAGAAACAGCAAATAGGAAACCGAAATAGAAAGGAAGAAAAGACACGGAAAACAAATATTGGACAGCAGCAATCGACGCGAACATCAGTAGCACAGCATAACAGGACAACGACAATCAAACCGAAAGAAACCAGCAGCAGGAAAATGTAGCAGCAGCAGAACGTAAAGAGGAATAAGAAAAGAAGATTAAGAAAAGAAGAAGTAGGGCAGATCGAGAAGACAACGGATTACAGCGAAATCGACAAAAACATTAGTAGGAGCGCATCACAGAGCAGTAACAATCAGGACAGCAAAACAAGCAAATCAACGAAGAAGAAAGGAAAAGAAGAAAGAAGAAAGGAAGGAGAAGAAGAAAGACAGAACAGCAGCAACGATAAGCAACAACAGCAAAATCAGCGAAGCAGCAACGGCAAGAACAAAACAGACAGTATTAGGAAACAGGATGAAAACAGAAGGAAGAAGAACGAGGGAGAAGAAGAACGACACAAAAGCAGCGAACCGATCGAAGAAATTAACGACAACACGAAAGCAACAAATATGCAGGCAAAACAAAGATGTACGCAGCAACCAAAAGAAATCAGAGGACGAGAAGGGGAATAAGGACCGAAATCGAACAACAGCACATCAACACGACAACGACAACAGCCGCAACCACCAAATACTAAACAGCAGCAACGAATGAAGAAAAAGAAAAGGAGAAGAACGGGATTACCTTTCCCAATCAGACGACACCGGAACCGACATCGGAGACGAGAAAAACAGCAGCAACACGACAGTAACAACAATGACCACGCAGCAGCGACAAGCAGCAATCAACGTGAACAGCAGTAACAGTAGAGCATCGTACAACAATACGCAGCAACAAGATGCAACACAGAAGCAACAAATCCGCGAAGACGAAGAAAAGAAGAGGAGGAAAACAGAGCAGCAGCAGCCCAGACGCAAAAAAAAGGAGACGAAGGAACAAGGAGAAAATGAAGAAGAAATAAACTGAAGAGGTAAAGACTAGGGGAATGTACAAAACGTTATAATGATGAGAGGAATATGAGTGTAAATGGGGGTCGGACGAACGAAGAGGCGGGACGAAAGAGAAGACAAGGGGAAAGAACGTAATAAGACAAATAAATAAGGATTGAATGATGAGGAGGTTCAAAGTATTGAAGCGGTGGGCACAAAAATGAAGGGGGAATGTATCAAGTTGGTCAAGTGGGTTGAATGAGGATTAGGAAACCGACTAATCGAATAGGTACAAGTAGAGGACGGTTTCTGAGACAATAAGTTGACTGACACACAAAATTGAATTAAAAACGAATTAATAAAAATAATAAATAATCGGGCCGTAAAAAAAAGAGTAAATAAATATTCGAGACGGAAACGAAGTTTATAGAAATAAATAATTAGACGTTGAAAAGTATCTCTCGATAAATAACAAATTTTCGATAAAGTGAATTAAATTGATTTCTCGAGAAAGGGTAATAGATATTTTGACGAAACTTTAAATAAATGAGCTTTGAGCCGAAAAATAGGAATTTGAGCTTAAACATAAATAAATAAAAAGAATTTAGAATTTAAATCGTCGAAATAGATTTTCGATCAGAATTAAATTAAATAAGAATTAAATTAAATGTATAAAATAAATCAAAACAGAAGTAAAAATATGTTTTAAATATTAGAAGAGTTTCCGAGTCAAATAGAGTTTTAGGAGTTTGAAACGATTAAACGATAAATTCGTTTTATAATAATTTTAAGAATTACGAGTTAAATCGTAAAAATAAAAACACGAACAAAATTTTAATTTAATTTAAATTTATAAAATCAGGGGTGTTACGCTCGATGCCGGATGTATCACACTTTTAAGTAGTGGTGAAAAGAAATTAACAACCAAAGTCTTAACCTTAGATATGCATTTGACTATGTCGGTTCATTTAAGAGCAAATAAACTAACGTCAAAGCCCAGATTTAATGTTCTTTGCATATGATATATGCGATAACACATACTCCCTCTGTACCACAACGATCTTCCCATTTCATTGTGGCACGTGGATTAAGAATGACATGTTAAAAAAATAATAAAATGTTAAACAATTAATTAATGGGTTAAGATGGTAAACTAGAGGTATGTTATATAATTAATATTGATTTTAATGATGCTAATCCTTGTACTCCCTCCGTTCCATTCATTTGTTTGCCTTTGATTAAAATACTCCTCACAATGAATATAAAAGGCAAACAATTGAATGGAACGGATGTAGTGGTTTGGAATTATTAGTAAAGTAATTGAGTTATTTTAGTTTAAAAATTTGCCAAAAAAAGAAAGCAATGAAATGAGAAGAAGTTAGTGGTATTTTCTTATTAGGAATGTGGGAAGAAGTTAGTGGTATGGAGGGAGTAACAGGTAAAATATCGAAAGTTGCAAGTAAAAGGGAGAATATGATTATTTGTAATCCGCTAGAAATTCTAACACAATACAGTGGCGGAAACACTGTAGATGTGGGATTAAAACACACTGTAACTATGTCTTGATTAAATAAAATGGTAAGTCAATACACGAGCCATTAAATAAAAATGGCTAAAATAAAAAGACAATCCATAAAAGGGTTTAACAATCCATAGTACAAAATTTATTGATCAGCGATGCAGGATCCGTAACTACTCGCTAGCTCACCCGAAGGAAAACACATATAACTGCCATGTTAAAAACACAACAGCCACAATCAGTGATGTGAGGAGCAACGTCAACGTTCTCCCAGCCATATTACAAGATTTTATAAATGTAATTACTACTATAGAAAAATAGTAAAAACGGAAGAATTGAAACATCATAATAAAAATAAGCTTTCAGTGAAAAACTTCACATATCGAAACATTGTAATAAAAATGAGTTTTTCGAAGAAAATATAAAATATTTGCCAACCTTCAAACCAAATTATATCGATAATAATAAAATATTCAAAATGGCGTTATGGATAGAATTAGTGTACACAAGGCTAGACTTTCACTAGGGATATACTAAAAACTAGCTTCGAGAACTCCGACACCAACTTCACACGCAACGAAGATCCAAGGCCTCTAACTAGGCAACTCAACCATAATAGGACGGTGACTTATCAATGCGAGGTCCTAGCTTAAGTAATATACACCCCTTCTGAATACCAAATGCATCCAGTTCAACTGATGGCAACTAACACGATGCGATATCTAGCTTAAGGGTACAATGCACATATACACTCCTGGACACCAAATGTGTCCAGTTCAACAACCAATGCATCCCAAAAGGATACACAAACCTTATAGTTGATGGCAAAACAGTGCATCATAAACTGTATTACTCTGACCCTACACTTATCCTTTTTCCATAACTCCAAAAAAAATCCATTATCAATATATTTAAGAGATATAATCATTATAATAATAAGAGAACAAAAGGAAAAATGATCACCTTCCAAAAGAAGAAACTTTCTATTCTAGGAAATTTCTATTTTTAGAAACTTTACAAAAAAAACATTATATCAAATTATCGAAAATATTAGTTCATACTAATAAAACATTTATAGTAAACGATATAGATTTATAAAACTAATACTTTCGGCCTTAACGATATTAATTTCTAAAATAAGGATAGATGAGTTTATGAAATTATTGAATTTCACACAAGTGTTTGTTAAATTATTAAAATATCTTAAATACCTTATTCCTACTAATTAGGGAGTTTCCAAAACTTATAAAACTAAAATTATCTAATTATTAATAATTTCGACAAAACAAGCCTAAATAGAATTTTACGGCAAATGTCAAAATAAATCATTTAACGTCTTTTATTTATTAAACACTTAAACAAATTTAGAACATCATAAGGGGTGATTTAACTTAACTTTCAAATTTCAAAACTCTCAAAATAGCTGAAAAAATAATTTATTTAGATGAAATGGGACATTTTATCGGTAATTCGTAACTTTGCTAAAAAATTGATACTACCATTTAAAGGCTTCAATAAATAGTTTAAAAATTACGTAAATTAGTTAAAATACATATTTGGACATTTTGTTCATAAAAATAAATTTTCCAGAATCTGTCAACTCATTTTTAAAAGGGTTTTTACGTTAATCGTTTAATCTCGACAATAACGATTAATAAAAATAGTAATTACAAAACGATTTAAGTATTAATATCCAAAAATTATTATTAATCCTAAAAATTATGATTTCCCAGAAACTATCAATATTTCCAGATTTCCAAAATTCCAGATTTCACAAATTTCAATAAAACCGTCTTTTAAAACCCGTTTCCACAATTAACAATTCTCTTAACAAAACTTGTCGTCCCTAATATTTTATTAAGGTACTAAAAATCATAAAAATACATTTTTATCAAGAAACCATCAGGAACATTTTTTTTTCAGATTCCAAACAAAATCAGAAATCGGGAATTAAAATGACAAATACGGTTTTAAAGATAAACGACGATATAAAGTGATTAATTAATTCACCTACTTAAAAATTCTGAAAAACTATGAAACAATTCAGACAATTCTTTTTCATTAGAAAGGTTATTCATGCCAAATTTCAGAATAAAATAAAATGTTTAAGTATAAGAAATAAAAATTGGCTTTTAATCGTTTTTGTCCGAAAACGGTAATAATTCAATAATCGATACTTAAAATATCAGAAAAATACTAAATTATCAAAAATCATCATAAACATCATTTTTACAGAATATATTCTTTATTTATATGTTTAGGCTGAATATTACGATTTTACAAAACAATACAACAATTTAATCGTTAATATCGTAAAAGCGATAAAAATACCGAAACATGTAAATTCATGACTTTTAAAAATTTTCCAGATTGTATGACATACATATATTCCCAAAAATAAAATTTTAATTATATACATGCAATTACACAAATAAAATCAAGTAATATCGAGTAACATCGACGTTACCTTCAATCCAAATTCGAGTCTACAATAAATTTGTCGGCTTCGGGATCGACTAAGAATCCTACATCACACGACATACATGGTACAAAAATACCATGAGAAAACTAAAAGAATCAAGGTAAATAACGATTGAAAATAACATCGATTATTACCTTAACGAAAGAAATGTAATAACGATTAATTTTGGAGACGAAAATGAGACAATCAAGACTCGATTTGAGACAAAATTTTGCTAGAAAAGCTACTGGAAAATCTTGGCCAAGAGAGCAAAAGGGAGGAAATGTTGCTTAATTTTTTGTAAAATAAATGATAAGAAAGTGGATGGTTTTCTAAAGCATAAATGATAAATAAATTTTGACAAAAACTATGCCATAATGCATGAGCAATCCAGCCAAAATGAGAGAGGAAGGGAGTGTGAAGAGTTTGATCATTAAGCACCAACTAAATGGGAAAGAAAAGAAATATCTTTAAGTTTAACATAATAAAATGAAGTGTATAATAAAAAAAATGTAGTAGTGGTGTGCCGGGGGGGGGGGGGGGGGGGTGGGGGTCACGGTCCAAAATGTGGAAAAAGATACCAAAATAATTTGTAAGTTGACAAAAAGAAGAATCGTAAAATTGTTAAAGGTATTTCAAAGAAATTCGAGTAAACCTCGCGTTGGAAAACAATTATTTACGAAACTTTGTAATAAAATCATTAAAGGTCAAATCTTCTTAACTAAAAATATTTCTTAGTTGGATATTTTTAGGAAAAGTAAATAACTCAATTCAAAGCTTAAATGCTAGTTCGTAGAAAAATAGAACTCCTCGCGAATAAATAAGTAGTTTGCGATGAAATTTTTATAAATAGATTTATGATAAGAAAATAAAATATTTAAAATCTTTTAATGAAAATAAATAATCTCTGACTCGAAAATATTATGAAGCTTGAAAATGAAGGAAACTGAAGGCAGAAAAGTAACAGAGTCATGTCGAAGTTATAACGGAATAGATAACAACACATAGAAAATTAGCAGGTGTTACATTATTAGATATTAGTCAAGGAGGCCAAGACTGGTACGAGTTTCTGTGTTCGTTGATTTACGTTTTAATATTCTGATTAGTGATTTACCATGCTATTTCGTCGTAAAAGCGATAAATCACGTGATGAAAAGCGATAAAGATGCGATAACGTAAGTAATTACACCCTCAGATCGTATACAAAACAATTATGTACGATGCGTAGACGATAAGAACATATCTATATGACTACTCGGATTTAGATGTAAGTGTTTTAATTACGGGTTTAAGTTATGTACGTTACATAGATTGAATGATTTGGTCAAGGGGGTCTAGTCGGACATGCACTGCAACAGGAATCAAGCTATGAGCGAGAGCTAGTTGTACATCTGATGTGGGTTTTCACGGACCCACAATAAAAAAATATTTATAACTCCGATAAACTAACTATGTAGTAGTGGTAAATCGGGATTGATCCATAGGGATAGAACATCTAAGCCGGTCGAGTCTAGGTCAAGAAGTGTTTGAAGTTTATTTTGGGGGGTTTTTAGGTGGTTTAAGGTTAAGCCGGTGTGGTGTAGATTGAGTCTCCCTAAACATAATTTCATAGGATGACTAATATGCCAAGCTCGTTTGCTAACCAGAGATAGACTGCAGAAATATTGTGGAGTGATCGAGTTGGAATGATGTATTTGTGGCACTAGCATTGAGACTCATGAGCAACTCTTTTCTTCCAGTCAGTTCGCTATCAGTTGTTTCGGACTTCTCTCACAATGGCTCAATATACAAATCCCTACACATAATACTATGGGGTGGTGGAAGAACTGGAGACAAAAATCCTTATTCTGTAAGCAAATCGTGGCTGTAGGTATATTAGGAGTATGGTATCACATATGGCGAGTGAGAAATCAGAGTAGACTCTTGTCGCATCTTGGGAGACCGGAACGTGTCATCTCGTTGATCCTCAAGGAAGTTTGCGCAAGGATTCTTTGCTATAGAAGTAGTGTTCCTTGTAAATATTCTATCTATATATATAGATAGTATACTACTACAATAGGCTGGTATGTAGAGGAGAAACGCAATGTGTTGTGGTGATGGATTTTTGAAGCTAACACACACACACAGAAGAGATCAAATAAGTTCACCATATGTAATTAAGTCTATATTAAAGTTACAGATGACATACGATAAAGTTGCATTTGTTCAAAATTGATATGTAATTATAACATTCAGCACTGTTACCACTTTAAGTGATAAAGTGCAACTTTAAGACCCATCCCGTGTAACTTTAAGCACTTTTTGTGTAACTTTAACACTGGAACTTATGAACTTATAATAGTTGTTGACCTTATGTGAACCTATCTATCTCTATCTCTCTCTAGACACACACACACACACACACTTACATTTACACAAAAAAGGGTTAAACTAGGTGACGAGACTAAAATGATCAAGAGAAAATCTATTAGAAAAAGGCATTAGGGGGAGTCGCGGAGTTAAAATCCGGGATACACAAATCAAGGAATTTAGGAAAAGGTTACAAAGTCGATAATATTATGTGAAGGGATTTGTATATTGAGCCATTGTGACAGAAGTCTGAAACAACTGATGGCGAACTGATAGGAAGAAAAGAGTTGCTCATGAGTCTCAATGCTAGTGCCACAAATACATCATTCCAACTCGATCACTCCACAATATTTCTGCAGTCTATCTCTGGTTAGCAAACGAGCTTGGCATATTAGTCATGCTATGAAATTATGTATAGGGAGACTCAATCGACACCACACTAGCTTAACCTTAAACCACCTAAAAGCCCCCAAAATAAACCTCAAAACTTCTTGACTTAACTCGACCGACTTAGATGTTCCGTCCCTATGGATCAATCCCGATTTACCACTACTACATAGTTAGTTTATCGGAGTTGTAAATATTTTTTGATTGTGGGTCCGCGACAACCCGCATCAGATGTGCAACTAGCTCTCGCTCATAGCTTGATTTCTGTTGCAGTGCATGTCCGACTAGATCCCTTCACCAAATCGTTCAATCTATGTAACGTACATAACTTAAACCCGTAATTAAAATACTTAAATCTAAATCTGAGTAGTCATATAGATATGTTCTTATCGTCTATGCATCGTACATAATCGTTTTGTATACAATCTGAGGGTGTAATAACTCACTTAACATGAATTACTTACGTTATCCCATCTTTACCGCTTTAAATCACGTGTTTTATCGCTTTTACGACGAAATAGCATGGTAAATTACTAATAAGAATATTAAAACGTAAATTAACGAACTAATCAGCAACTTAAACGAACACAGAAACTCGTACTGGGCTTGGCCTCCTTGACTAATATCTAACAATCACATTCTCCCTTTTATTTGCAATTTTCGATATTTTACTTGTTAGTCTCTCCATACCACCAACTTCTTCCCACATTCCTAATAAGAAAATACCATTAACTTCTTCTCATTTCATTTCTTTCCTTTTTTGGCAAATTTTTAAACTAAAGTAACTCAATTACTTTACTAATAATTCCAAACTACTCCATCTGTTCTATTCAATTGTTGCCTTTTATATTCATTGTGAGGAGTATTTTAATCAAAGGCAAACAAATGAATGGAACGGAGGGAGTACAAGGATTAACATCATTAAAATCAATATTAATTATATAACATACCTCCATTAATAACTAGTTTACCATCTTAACCCATTAATTAATTGTTTAATATTTTATTATTTGTTTAACATGTCATTCTTAATCCATGTGCCACAATGAAATGGGAAGATCATTATTTCGGTACAGAGGGAGAATGTGTTATCGCGTATATCATATGCAAAGAACATTAAATCTGGGCTTTGACGTTAGTTTATTTGCTCCTAAATGAACCAACATAGTCAAATACATATCTAAGGTTAAGACTTTGGTTGTTAATTTCTTTTCACCACTACTTAAAAGTGTGATACATCCGGCATCGAGGTCATTATATGCGGGCGGGATTGGGTGTCATTATACCTAACATTGACTTCCCAATACATACCCTCACTCCTTACTTTAATCTCTGGATAGTGGATGACCTAATCCTTGAAACGAGAGTCATTCAAGACATGAAATGCTTAAGGGTACAAGCCTTTACCTTTAGGTCTCCATGTCATCCGACTTTGGCCCGACTGGGGATCAAAGTTCAGTTGAATGGTTTCCGAGCACCCAATAATTGTTTGTTGGCGACTCGAACATCACATCGCAAGTTCGGTTCACTAAAACATTTGCCAAACCAAATGATCCGGCCTTTAAACATATTCAACCACATCTTGAATGATTTAAACGGAAACACAGATGCGCCGGTACATTTATCTATTCTAACCCACAAATTGGATACCAAAATGGAGCTCAACACATCGCTCCGAATACGGGATCGGACAGGCCGTTGGCGACTTCCATCAACCGTGTGGGTGGTCGCTGCGGAAGGCTCGGTAACCCCACCCGTCTTGACTCGGCCCAAACCTGACCCGGGTGACCCGATTGACACCTCTATTCTCCACCCCGGAAGCTATCTCAGGTAATAGAACTTGGGTATGATTTCTATCTTATGGTTGGCGAGCTCTTCACGCAAAGTCCAATGGACTATAAATGACCCGTTCGGAAAGCCACTAGGTTGTAATCCTCGATTGACCAGGGGGCTACTTTGACTATCGCCTTGTCCAAGCCTCAGTTAGAGTAGAGGGGCTCTGTAGACACTCGCATTTTTCCTGCTTGTGTCTGTAGCAGCTTCCGCCAACATCCGATGATGATCGAACGATAACATGTTTCTAAAAGCTCGATACAAGGTTCGCGATCAATGGTATATGACTTAGATATTACAGAGTATAAATCTCCCAAAAAAATCCTCAAAAACAGACTTAGTGAGCAATTTCCAATAAAACAAAGCTACTTTGAGCCAAAACTGCCATCGGGGGCTAACCCATCTTTTACCGAGTCAGTCAAACTCGGTCAAAGCCGAAAAACCGTAACATACAAGAAGCCAAAATCAAGTCCAAGTTCAAATGTCACATGCGATCAAATCATTCCAAATATAACGTGGATATTCAACCCGCAAATCAAGCAACTTCCAAAACAACCTGCGCTCAACTGCGGGAAGCCATGCGTCCCATAACTGAGGCGCATGAACCCGTGCGCCCGAGTGTTAAGGCGTGCCACTTTCCACGCTCGAACTAAGGTTTCCATCTCTGGGTTTCGGTGCCCAAACACATTCCGAAATACTAGTATACGATGATCATTTCGAGGGTCAACACTTCCGAAATACACGACCTACCTACAACGTTCTACACCACAATTTACGAGATCCAAAAAAGCTTAATACTATTCCACATTATACTATATTCTAATCCCTAATACAAAATACTAAAGCCTAGACTAAAACACCCTAACTCGACAATATATCAAGGAGCTCTCTGTATCTAAAGTCTATACAGAAACGAGTCCCATATCGAATCAAAAACGTGTATGTTGAGGGTGTAACAACTCCTTTTCTAACTCTTTTCTTTATTTTCTTTCTGTTTTGTTTACTGACATTTAACTTCGTGTAGACACCCAAATTCTGACCTGGTGGCTGCAAGGGTGCCCGACAAACACCCGATGACGATCGGACTGCAACGCGACGCGAAATTACGATGTTTTAGATAGTTTTTCTATAGAACAAATCAAATAGTTAATCGGTAAAATTAATTCAACATCGAGACAGCCTTAGTCGTGTGATTACGGTCGCGTCGACACTAATTAGAGTCAATTCCGAGACCGGGACCCCGAATCGGTCCCGAAATATGCAAAGTCAAACCCGAGTCAACGCGTTGGACCGAGCAAACCTCGAGTCACGCGCCCGAGGCCCACCCGCCGCTCGACACGCTAGGGTTAGCGGGAGTTCTTATTCCCCAAGCAACGTCAATATACACATCTTCTCCGTTTTGGAAAGTTTCGAAATCGGATCTTCAAAAATCCAGGCGCCCCACATCAGGCGTCTCAGTCTTCACGCGCATGACACTAGGCGATTGAGTTCTGGTGCGCCAGAACTCAAGCATCCTAGAGGTCAATTTGAACTGCGCGAACAACTATAAATACCCCCTCACTTCATTCATTTCAACCCACAATTAACGAATTCGTGAAACACTTCTCTCACAATTTGCTCTCCCCCTCTTCTTCTCTAACTTAGGTCGCACTCCGACACTAAGTACAATCCACTCGATCATTGTTCCGATAAGCGAATTGACGCTACTCCTCACTCTCGAGCACTTCACTCGAACCGAGGAGCACCTGCGCTCGACTAGCCAATTCCGAGCATAGTAGCGAAGTTCTGCTGGATTCACCGCAGAACCAGCTGTAGTAGCGAAGCTCTGCTGAATTCACCGCAGGACAAGTTAGGAGGATCCGTCTCAAAGACGAATCGTCACTAGGTTATCATCTAAACAAAACTTTACTTTTTCATACTTTTATTATGCACTTCGATAGTATCAAGTTCGATTAGTATGGACGCTAGGTCCATGGCACGTCCTAAAATACGTAACGTCCTCAACTTCAACCATAAGCACTAAAACACCTTAACTAAACCCGAGTAGTCCCAAGATCCATTCTCAACCATCTACGCATCGTGTCTCGTTTAGTGTACACTCCGAGGGTGCAACTCCTTAATACGTGATTTACTTACATTTTGCATTTACAGCTTTCGTATGATGTACCGCTTTTATGATCTTATAATCGCATGCTAAATCACCTAACACGGAATTCAAAATGTAAATAAGCTAAAACTGAACAAAGCGATGGTCGGGTTCCATATTAATTTCGGTGCTCACCACGCATGGTTCGACGTATCCCTATTAATACCGAACCGACGTATCTTAAGCAGAATACCAGGTAAGGTATACCACGAGAATGACTAATATCTGTATTATCGCGTTAAATCTGATTTGCTAATACGTATAATATCTAGTATTCTCTACTCTCCTACGTGCATCTTTTCATGGACATCTTGTCACGTGAAATCACATGCAAAGAATGTAAATACAACTACTTCGACGACAAAACTTACTTGTCCTTAAACAACCAACATAGCAAAGATATAGGGTTAAAATAACGGATGTTATCGCACTTCCGCCACAACTAAGGAACAAAGTTATCAGCTCGCCGATTGATTAGTAGAGGCCGCTATGTGCGGGCGGGATTGGGTGTCGATGTCTAGTGGACATTGGCTTCCCAATACGTACCCTCACCCCTTACTCAGAATCAATGATTTCCGAATGTCCGAAACCATTGGCAATGAGAGTCTTTCCAGGCATGGAGTGCTTAAGGGTACAAGTCTTTATCTTTAGGTCCCGTGCCACTCAACTTTGAGCCAGCTGGGGATCAAAGTTGACTTGAACGGTTTCTGAGTCCCCATAATTGATTCGGTGGCGATTCTACAAATCGGCAACGAATTTGGTTCACCAAAAAGGTCATCTTACCAAACATATCGGCCTTTAAACATTTACAACCACGTATCGATCGATTCGAACGGAAACACGGGTGCCCGCATCCGTCTAGTACTATCCGAATTGTCAACCAAATCGAGGTCCGACACATTCGCCCCGTATGCGAGATCAGACCGGCCCCCGACCGGGAGGGGGCCGTGTGGGTGGCCGCCGCGACAAACCGGGAGGTCCCGCGCAGGCGCGCGTGTGGCGCTCAGCAGTGCGGATGGGCGTCCACAGTTTGGCGACTCCACTGGGGATTTGGAAACAAGTTTCCAGCGGTGGTGTAACTCGAACGAGGTCGGTGAAGCTCATTTCCTAGTTGCTTGCTGTGCTCACTACAGGTTTTGGCCCTAAAAAGCCCACCCTAACCGATATTAGGACCAATCGACCTCTTCGCGGTAAGATTCTTTCGGACATGCGGGGAGACCCTCGATTGACGTTCCGGCCGTCTAAGGTAGCCACGCATTCCGTGGATGTACCAAACGAGTGGTGCTAAGCAAACGGTATGACACTCACCTCCCCAGGTGATCTGTCGTCACCTAAGCAAAGGCTATTTGTGGACGGTAGCCTACCCTAACCTACCTGTGTCTGCATCCTGCATGAGTGTACGCATTCCTAGTTATGTGTAGCGTGTTTGACAACCCAAATAAAACATTAAAATCCGAATTCAACCATGACAGCATATTCAATCGCACCCAACTCTGTATTCAAAAAAGGACATCTTCTTTTCAAAACCGCCTTTTAAGCACCAATTCTCCGGCCAAATTAAAATTATTTTCAAAAACATTTTAGCGCCATCACCATGACCGATTTTACACTCATCACTTTCAAAAGACACCTTTTGAGTGCCATTACTTTGACCAAAATAAAACTCGTCATTTTCAAACAACAACGACAACCGCTATTATTACCAAAGTCCCAACTAATGGGATCGAGGTACCTTATGCGGTCACATTTTGCATTCAAAACATTCACACACATGCCGTTACTATCGCTAAATTCCTGACCAATGGGACCAAAGCAAGTAAAATGGTTACACCTTTCATAACATCTTTTAAGCATACCGTTAACATATCGAAACTTCAATTAATGAAGTCAGGGAATCCGAAACGGTTACAAAACATCCACGCATGCCGTCACCACCGTCGAAATTCCAATCAATGAAATCGACAAACGCGGTCACACGTAATAAAAGGTTTTCCAAAAACACTTTCACCATCTAAATTTTGTAATAAGAATTTAGTCACACCTTCAAAACACCATCACAAGCGCCATATTCTCTCACGAATACCATCTACACCGCGAACTTCGAACTCCTAACTAATAGTAGTCTCGATAAAAAAACACGATGTCATATTTTCAAAACCGGTTCTTTCACAACCACGCTTCTTTTACAAAACCATAACTTACACTCTTGCTATCGTTGAGACTTCGACGCTCACATAGCCATACTTTTCCGCACACCACAAACGATGTCACTAAACCATCGTAATACCGATTTCCCTAAAACCCTCACTTTCGAAAAAGTTTGCTTTCAAAACAAATCCGTTTTCGAAAACATCAAACTCTTTGATTCTGAGCCGGAATCGAGATCAATTCTTTACGTCGTAAAACCGTGTGATTAACTGTCTGTGTTAGTTACAAGGGTCACCTCCGTTCGAGATCTTACATTTTGGGTCGTCTCGTCTCGAGAAGTTCTCTTCTTTAAATCTCACTACCAAGATTTGTGTCAAATCGTCTTGTTCTAGAGATACAAGTCTATTAGGTGCCACGCCGAATACACCAAGAATCTAAAGCACCCGAGTCCCTAATCCGATGACCGCAAAACACGCGCAAATCAAGGGTCTCATTTCCGTGTCGCTCAACTACGAGCATTTCTCGAGTCTCTGAGTCGTCCGATGGATCCGTCCTCACCTCCGACATTATCTTGCAGAAATCATCCTTCGACATGACCACCATCCCGAACTTTAGCATCAAGGACTTAACCCACATGGTCTACAACCTAGTCACATCTGTAGCCTCCATCGAAGCCTCCATCCATAACCTTAATGAGCAGGTAGACTCCCTTACAACTAAACCCCAAAACCTTCCACCAATCCAGGCGAATAAGGATATGGTCACCCGAAAGAAGAAAACCCTTAGGAAATTCGCTGATTTAGACATCTTATACGATGAAGCCCTGATACTCGCCATCCGACATGGTCTACTGTCTCCTCTAGAACCAACGCCCGAACTTCCTTTAGGACAAATGAGCAAATCTTGGGATCCCAGAACCTTCTGCTCTTTTCACCAAGGACCTAGTCATGAAACCCAATCCTGTACCAAGTTAAAACATGCTATCCAAAACCTTATCGAGGAAGGAGCCTTTCCCCCCTCAAAAACCCACCGTACATTCAATTCGGCACAATCAACTACGAACTATACCAACATGACCATGCCATCCAAGGGGTGTGGGCAGATGATGACGACGACGTCTATATCCGCGAACCAATAGTCATGATCCCCTCAACTACCTCACAAACCAATGACATAAGCCATGTCACCAAATCTGGGCGACCTTACCAAAACGTCACCGCCGACATACCAATCACCAACCACACCACCGAAAACACCGTTACCACCGATGAAATCCCTATCACTACTCCTGAAGTACAAATAGTCAAACAATTTCCAAAAGCCTAAACCGACCTTTCCATATGGCAACTCATAGCTAGCTCCTATAAACACCGCATGGCTTTAATCCAAGCCTTATGAAGGACGAACATATCCCCGTTTGTCACACCTGAGGACATGGTAGGACATGTCCTTCAAGAAACAAAGGAACAAAAAGACCTTATAACCTTCTCCGACGAGGATCTCCCACCCTTTGGACCAAAACACAACTTAGCCCTTTACGTTACAGTGACATGTTTAGGCAAAAAGGTACCCATGACCCTTGTGAATGACGGTTCCGCCGTAAATGTAACCCTCTCAAAATCGCCCGCGCCGTAGACATGTCAGATACCGACTTCATACCCACTGAATCCGGGGTATGCGCCTATGACGGTACGCGGCGCCCGGTTGCAGGGGTCGCGACCGTCAACACCATCGTAGGTCCAATGGAAAGAAAAATGGACTTTCAGGTAAACCGGGTCGTATAACATGGTCTTAGGACGACCATGGATTCATGCCCTTAAAGCCGTGCAATTCACCCTACATCAAAAAGTGAAAATTTCTCTCAATGGTGAAATAATCACCATCCATGCCTCACCTATAAAAGCCTTCATAGAAAAAGCCACTACCTCGCAAGTCACAGAAGACACCGATACTAAGTTAAGAGGATTCCACGTAGTGAACCTATTAGAGCAAGATCTAGCCCCTTTTGACTTCGATCAATACTCCAACCTCGCCATTAACTTCATGATGAAGCAACAAGGACATTTCCCGGGATTATCACTAGGAAAGAACCTAAACACTGCCACCGACCTCCAAGACCCTGTCGGTCAAACCCACACAATAGGTTTCGAGTACCCCGCAACCGACGATGAAACTGTGAGCGCATAATCATCATGCGAACACGTAAAATCGAGGGCATCCAAATAATGCCATATAACCCAACCCTGAATGGCTACTTCATAAAGGAAGGCGACATCGAACCTTATATGGGATTCTCCGAACCAACCTACATCAAAGGCATACGCCATCCCGGGATAGAAATATTCCAAAACTGTTACTTCATCCCGGAAACCACACCAAACTCGTCAAAATCCGAGCTCACGCCCTGTATAGATGGCCTAGCTAACAATCTTTTATTCGGGGAAGAACGCTTCATCCCCATAGATCCCAACGAGCTAGTCAATATGGTCATGACCGACAAACAATTTGATCCCATCTCCCTCATCACCGACGAAAACCAAGAAGGCAGGGGGTGGAGGAAGTCCGTCACATGGCTCAACGAGAATGGTAGGAAATTTAATTTTACTGCAAGAGAAGAAAGGATGTTCGAGGAGTCCGAGTCCGAATCCGAAACAGAGTCCGAGTCTGAGTCCGAATCTGAGTCTAAAATGAGCCAAGAGTCTAGTATTGTTTGTCTTCCGTCCACTTCTATGTCTGTTCAGGATGAACCGGGGCCTGTCTTGGAAATCCCCATAATGTTGTCTCTGTCAAACGAACAGAGGATCTCCTTGTCAAAAGTCCTCGACATGCTTGATTTAACTAATAATAAGAATACTTTCGCTTATGACTCGTCGCACTTAACATGCAATGCCATTATCAATAGCGAACAAAACATGAATGATCAGGATGATTCTTAAAACTCTTCTCTCCCACCTGAAACCTTAAGAGAATTAGCCAAGCAAGAGTTAGGAGCACCAGTGATCGAGGATACCGAATCCATAAACGTTGGGACGCCTCTAGAAACCCAAAACCTCAAAATAGGAACCTCCCTAGCCCAAAACAATTCATAAGCCTACTCACGAAATACAAAGACGTCTTCGCCTGATCTTAAAAAGACATGTCGGGCATAGACCGAGACATCGCCGAACACCGGATCCCGATCAAACCCGGATTTAAACAAATAAAACAAACTATGCCGTATGTGACCCGAATGGGCCCTTAAAGTCAAAGAGGAGGTAGACAAGCAATTCAAAGTCAGATTCATTCACGTTTACGAATACTCTGACTGGGTAGCCAACATAGTCCCCGTTCCCAAAAAGGACGGGAGAATCCGAGTCTGTGTCGATTTCCGAGGCCTTAACAAAGGCAGCCCAAAAGACGACTTCCCTTTACCTCACATAGATATCCGGGTAGACAACAACAATGACCATGCCTTGCTGTCCTTCATGGACGGGTATGCCGGCTACAACTAAATAAAAATGGCCAAAGAGGATATGTCTAAAACAGCTTTTACGACACCTTGGGGAACATGTTGTTACTCGGTCATGCCTTTCGGACTTAAGAATGTCGGGGCCACCTACCAAAGAACTGCCACCACACTTCTACACGACATGATGCACAAAGAAGTTGAGGTATATGTAGATGACATGATAGTCAAATCCCAAAACCGAGAAGGGCACGTCCCCACTCTCGAAAAATTCTTCAAACGCCTACGCCAATACAATATGAGGTTTAACCCACAAAAATGAGCCTTTGGGATCACATCCGGGAAACTTTTAGGTCACGTCGTAAGCCAACGAGGAATCAAAATAGACCCATCCAAAATAAAAGCCTTACTAGACATGTCTGCACCCGAGAACAAAAAAGAAATCAGAGGATTCCTAGGTAAAGTACAATACATCAGCCGCTTTATCGCCAAACTAACCATGGTCAGCGAACCCATCTTCAAAAAGCTCAAAATCACCGAACCAACCGTTTGGGACGATCAGTGCCAAAAAGCCTTTAACAGAGTAAAGGAAATACTTACCCAACCCCCAGTATTAATGCCTCCCAAAAAGGGATTACCACTTTCCCTCTACCTCACCGTAACCGAAACCGCAATGGGAGCAATGCTAGCACAAACCGTTGACAAAGAAGAGAGAGCCGTTTACTACTTCAGTAAGAAATTCCTCGAGTATGAAACAAAATACACACCCCTAGAAAGGACCTGTCTTGCCCTAGTGTGGTCAACCAAAATACTTAGGCATTATATGCTTAGACATACCGTACATGTATATTCGAAAATGGATCCTATCAAATACATTTTCGAAAAACCCGTCCTCAATGGGCGTTTAGCCCAATGGACTCTTATGTTGCCAGATTTCGACTTAACCTATACACCCCTTAAGGTCATTAAAGGAAAAGCCGTAGCCGATTTCCTAGCCGAAAACCCAATAGAGGAAACTCCCACAACCGATACATGGTCCTTTCCTAACGAGGACATCTTATTCGCCGAAAACGAATTGTGGGACCTATACTTCGATGGCGCCTCGAGCAGGAGGGCTTATGGTGTAGGAACCCTTTTGATATCCCCGATAGGTGACCACACACCCATATCAGTCAAACTAGACTTTTCAGCAACCAACAACGCAGCCGAATACGAAGCCTGCCTAATAGGGCTAAAAGCCGCCGTAACTCTAGGAGTCAAAAACCTTAGTGTCAACCAAGCCATGGGCACCTGGAAGGTCTATAGCGAAAGCCTAGCTCCATACCAAACCAAAATAGAGACAATATCCCGAGAGTTCAACGAAATCAACTTCATGCACATACCCTACAAGGAAAACCAATTCGTCGACGCCCTATCCAAGCTGGCCTCACTAATAAACATGCCCGACAACTTTTTCTCTATGCCCAGCTGCGTAGAGAGAAGTGAGCAACCCGCCTACATCCACAACATTGAAACCGATGACAACCCTGAAGAACCCTGGTACAAAGCGATCCTAGACTTCAAAACCAACGGATCATACCCACCTAACACAAACACCAAAAACAAACGTACCCTAAGAATAAAAGCCGCCCACTACATCCTAAACCAGGGATTACTATACAAACGGACCCCACAACGAGTACTCCATAGATGCATAAACAAAACCCAATCCAAAAAAGTCATGGAAGAAGTACATGACGGGGAATGCGAACCCCACATGAGCGCACACCTTTTAGCCCGTAAGATAATGAGATTAGGCTATTATTGGGTCACCCTAGAGGCAGACTGCCGGCGTCATGTCCGTCATTGCCACAACTGTCAAATATTTGCCAACATCCAACACCTAGCACCATACCCACTCCACACTACAACAACACCCTAGCCTTTCTCTACCTTGGGAATAGACATCATAGGAAAGGTACACCCATCCGGAACCGGCGGACACTGTTTTATACTAGTGGTCGTTGATTACTTTACTAAATGGGTAGAAGCAGCCTCTTACACCATCCTAACCTCCAAACAAGTAGTCAAATTCCTACAAAACAACATCATATGCCGCTACGGCATACCACACGAAATCATCAGTGATCAGGGGGCTCACTTTAAAGCCGACACCCAAAAACTCCTGAACAAATACAAAATCCAACGACACAATTCCTCGCCCTACAGACCTCAGACGAACGGGGCTGTGGAAGCAGCAAACAAAACCATCGTCATAATCCTTAAGAAAATGATAGATAACTACCGGGATTGGCCCAACAAGATACCCTTTGCATTATGGGGATACCGAACCTCCTACCGAACTCTCACTGGAGCCACACCTTACTACCTAATCCACGGGCCTGAAGCCTACTGGAAATACCCTCACTAAGGATACTAGCTGAAAGCGGTATCCCTGAAGAAGAATGGAGCCAAAAACGTTACGATGAGCTAGTACTCCTAGATAAGCGTAGAATACACGCACTAACCAACGTGCAAGCCTACCAACAAAGAATACAATGAGCCTTTAAAAAACGAGTCAAATCCCAAAACATACATGAGGGAGACTTGATAGTCAAATCCATTAGAGCACCCCTTCCCATCGACCCTAGAGGGAAATTCAAACCAAACTGGGCAGGCCCCTACCTCGTCAAGAAGATACTCACGGGAGGCACTGTGATCCTCACCGACCTAGACGATCAAGAATTCTCGACCCCAACCAACATGGACCAACTTAAACGATACTATCCTTAACCCTCTAAAACAACCTCATTAGATCCCTAAAATAGGGTGAAAACCCATGCAAAACGCTTAAACTAATTAGCATCGGTAATTGGCGTCACGAGTCTAAAGCAAAATCGCTCACATCTATTATAAACTACGAACATGGTTTGATTCCGTCTAAACGCGGATACGTCGGCAACCCTTCCAAGGGTACAACCAACAAAAGTAACAAAATCGATTACTCGATTCACATGCAAATCGGAACCCCCTATGTTCCGATTAACGAGTGATTTCAATGATGAAGCACAAACGACGAGCCGAGAACGAGGTGAAAACCCGAAAGGACGCCTTAGGCAAAATGAAGAAACGAGTCACGAGCCGTCGTAAAAAAAAAAGCCGAGGACGAAGTGAAAACTCAAAAGGGCGCCCCGGGCAAAATGAAGAATCAAGTTGCGAGCCGTCAAGAAAAAAGAGCAAAAAAAGAGCAAAAGGGTGAGCCGAGGACGGAGTGAAAACCCGAAGGGACGCTCCGGGAAAAATGAAGAATCGAGTTGCGAGCCACCCGAAAAAAAAGAAATAAAAAAAAGAAATGTGCTTCTCATTAATACAAAAATCAGTTAAATCAAGCCTTTGTCGAGGCCCTTTACATCAAGTATCAAATACCCGGATACCCCGGAAGAAAACGACAACGTGTCAAGCAAACCCTACAAAAACTAGTACTAATACGCCACATAATATCAATTAATACGACATAATACTAAGCGCCTGGGCTCTACCGGTCCAACGTTTCCTTTCCCTTGCCATTCGGGTTTGCTTGCTCGGGTCTCTCACCATCGACCCTCTGAACACAAGCTTCCACCACCCTAGCCAAAGGCGAGTCCGGCCAATCCCAGTGTCCCTCGTCACTCACATTTTCAATATGGGTCTTGTCAGTCTTGGCCCGTTTAGATGAACTGACGGCACTAGGATCGGTAACACTGTCTTTGGTCGAGTACTTAGTGACGTTAACTCGAGTCGCCTCCTTATCCTTTAGCATCACGGTTTTCCTAACATTCGACTTGCCCTGTCCTGGCGGATATCTGTAAGCTCCCGCCGGGAACGAGTAGGGTTTGACGATTGAGCACTTTCTATAATGACGGGACGAGAAAACCTCTATCTCCAAGATATCCCAAACTCCCTGAGAGAACTTTCCGTCCATGGATTAGACTTAGGGCATCCTCAGTAACCTCTGATACAGTTCGCCTTACACCCATTGGCGCGATAGCTCGCCCGGGTAAATGTAAACCAGATCCCTTAAGGACAGTATCTGCATAGTATAAGTCGATGATGAGAACGAAAACCCAACCTGTCCACTGATATGCCACCACGGGATTGTCCACCTAATATCAATCCGCCCATTAGCCTACAAGTAGGAATGCCATCCTTCTTCGGTATAACCATTGTTCCATGGTTGCGCCATCTTACAACCCGTGAAACCTTTATAGCTATAACCCTTGATGGATCGAGGAGGCTCAATCAAACCAAGCCTCTCTTGTAGCCAAACCTGCACGAACCACAAAAGAACGTCAAACTTTCGAACTAAGGTAAGTTTTGAAAAAGGAAAGTAGTACCTTGACATGCCTGCAAAATGATCCTAGAACCTCGAAAGGGAGCACAAAGAATCCACGCACGAGCATCGAGACCTAGGATAAGCTCACTCAGAATAAGCAAAGAAGGCGATCGCTCGTGTTCCATCCCCATTACAACATCCAAAACCCAAGGACTACCCAAACCTTCATGCACCGACGCGTCCTCGAAAGATAATAGCATGCCACCGCGATATTAGAAGCTAGTTTACAAGCCAAAGGCGAAATATCACGAGAACCTTTCTGTGAGAATGTCCTAAAAAGCAACTCTAGGTCAATACCACCTTCCTTAAAGAAAACCTTAGCTTCATCTGGTGATACGATATGGATACGGTCACCAAAGACCTTGTTTCAAATGATCTCGACCACGGATCGTCGACAGATAAAATGTGACACGTTTACAATTTATCCTCTACGGAGCACAACTTTATTATTGTAGCTAATAAAGGGTAGAGATAATTAATATCCTACTTAATTAATAGTTTTATTTTGAATGATGGTAATTAGTGATAGCTACTTAATTTTGGATTTGTAGGGACTTTTCGTTTGTCTCTTGAGGCTATTTAATCCAATAGTTTGAAATGCAAATCAGACATTGAAGAAAGATAAGAAAAGTCATGTTTGCTTGTTAGCAACAAATCCCGTTTTTATTCAAATGCGTTTTGAGCATTAACTTGTTCGATCTCAATAGGTCTTGAGATTCGTTCCCCATTCATGAATTATAGGTCTAATTCGTCAAATATCCATTGTTTTGTGTGAGTGAGCGAGTTATTTTGTTTCGTTTACAAAATCACATAAAACAAATATCGTTACAAAAACTGCTTCCGCAAAAATTCGTATCATAAGTGGTATCAGAGCTACAACTCTCGATTTTTCTTAAAATCGAGACGGTCCTAAGGCGTGTCAAGGCCAAGTTATAGGTTGAATCTCCGGTTGCGATTGGAATTCAAAGATTAAACTCGAGCGAGGTAGGTCGAGGGTTAATCGGTTTTTATGGTCTAGTGGTTCTTGTTGGAGTTCCGATTAGTTAATTAAGTTCGATTTTTTTAAAAAAAATTACTGTTCACCGTGTACTGTTCACGGAGGAAAAAAAACACGAAAAAAAAATGTCGGAAATTTTCTCGTTCGGAAACGCTTACAGGGAAAACTTGGTTTTTGTTCCAACGTTACCTCCTTTTTATGATGATTATAGAGATGAAGAGGCTAATTTTAATATCAAGGAGTCGTGTTGTCCTACGGATTATGATTTTGGGTTCGTTCTAATTTCTAAGCTAAACAGGCATATAAGTGACCCTATTAAATTTCAAGGCCAAGCGATTTGTTATTTGGTTGATTTTGTAGCGGCCATGAATTGTTCGTCGTGTTCGATTTGCTCGTTTAACAATGTGATAAGGCTTCGCATTATTGAGGGTGGTTCGATTATAAGTTCGAGTTTTATAATATTTTGTGTCATCTTTGTCATTTTGTGGGCTTGGTTTGTTTTTGATCCCGATGGACGGAAGCTACAAGAATTGTGGTCAATTCATTTTTAAAGGAGGGGATGATACAATCACCAAAGACCTTGTTTCAAATGATCTCGACCACGGATCGTCGACAGATAAAATGTGACACATTTACAATTTATCCTCTACGGAGCACAACTTTATTATTGTAGCTAATAAAGGGTAGAGATAATTAATATCCTACTTAATTAATAGTTTTATTTTGAATGATGGTAATTAGTGATAGCTACTTAATTTTGGATTTGTAGGGACTTTTCGTTTGTCTCTTGAGGCAATTTAATCCAATAGTTTGAAATGCAAATCAGACATTGAAGAAAGATAAAAAAGTCATGTTTGCTTGTTAGCAACAAATCCCGTTTTTATTCAAATGCGTTTTGAGCATTAACTTGTTCGATCTCAATAGGTCTTGAGATTCGTTTCCCATTCATGAATTATAGGTCTAATTCGTCAAATATCCATTGTTTTGTGTGAGTGAGCGAGTTATTTTGTTTCGTTTACAAAATCACATAAAACAAATATCGTTACAAAAACTGCTTCCGCAAAAATTCGTATCATAAGTGGTATCAGAGCTACAACTCTCAATTTTTCTTAAAATCGAGACGGTCCTAAGGCGTGTTAAGGCCAAGTTATAGGTTGAATCTCCGGTTGCGATTGGAATTCAAAGATTAAACTCGAGCGAGGTAGGTCGAGGGTTAATCGGTTTTTATGGTCTAGTGGTTCTTGTTGGAGTTCCGATTAGTTAATTAAGTTCGATTTTAAAAAAAAAATTACTGTTCACCGTGTACTGTTCACGGAGGAAAAAAAACACGAAAAAAAAATGTCGGAAATTTTCTCGTTCGGAAACGCTTACAGGGAAAATTTGGTTTTTGTTCCAACGTTACCTCCTTTTTATGATGATTATAGAGATGAAGAGGCTAATTTTAATATCAAGGAGTCGTGTTGTCCTACGGATTATGATTTTGGGTTCGTTCTAATTTCTAAGCTAAACAGGCATATAAGTGACCCTATTAAATTTCAAGGCCAAGCGATTTGTTATTTGGTTGATTTTGTAGCGGCCATGAATTGTTCGTCGTGTTCGATTTGCTCGTTTAACAATGTGATAAGGCTTCGCATTATTGAGGGTGGTTCGATTATAAGTTCGAGTTTTATACTATTTTGTGTCATCTTTGTCATTTTGTGGGCTTGGTTTGTTTTTGATCCCGATGGACGGAAGCTACAAGAATTGTGGTCAATTCATTTTTAAAGGAGGGGATGATACAATCACCAAAGACCTTGTTTCAAATGATCTCGACCACGGATCGTCGACAGATAAAATGTGACACATTTACAATTTATCCTCTACGGAGCACAACTTTATTATTGTAGCTAATAAAGGGTAGAGATAATTAATATCCTACTTAATTAATAGTTTTATTTTGAATGATGGTAATTAGTGATAGCTACTTAATTTTGGATTTGTAGGGACTTTTCGTTTGTCTCTTGAGGCTATTTAATCCAATAGTTTGAAATGCAAATCAGACATTGAAGAAAGATAAGAAAAGTCATGTGTTGTAACGGAGGCGTCCCGTTACCTACGGTTTGTTGATTATGCGAGAAGAACAAAACAAATAGCAAACAATAATAAAGTGACACACAGATTTACGTGGTTCACCAGCAAAATCACTGGCTACTTCCACACCGACAAGGAGACCAAATTCACTATTGTGGAGATAATAGTACAACAGTAGACTGTAATACACGTGCTTAATAGCTCACAGCTAAAGCCAAAAGTACTACCAATTCTACCAACCAGATAGTAATCTCAAACTGGAAAGAGACTACCCAGACTGAGTCGACCTGCGACGAACTCACCGACGAGACGAAGGACAAACGATCTTGCGGCCAACCAAGATCCGAACAAACTCCAACAGTCTCCAACGAAGACGAGATCAATAGAACCACCAAATAATAGGGACTCGGAACAAACTGAGTTTTCCCTCAAGAAAACTTCACAAATCAGCCCTCTATATTGTGCTCTCAAATCATCTCTCTGTCCTAATTAACCTAGAAACTAGTCAGGTCTTTATATAGTATTATTCCACCTACACTAGTTACCTAAACTAATTAGAAAACACGGTTCAATCTTTCCTAAAACCAAACAATCTTATGTTACCAAAACAAGAAGATCAACTTTAGGAAAGATATCAGCAACAAATCAATTCAAGGTCCAAAAGGACAATTGCTAGGCACTTATTTCCTAACACTCTCCACCTTGACTAGAATTGTCCAACCCTAACCAATCTTCAAAGTGCAGCTTCGAACAGTCGATTCTCAAGTCACTACTTGTCCCAATAGTCTCCACCTTGACCTGAACGATCGCATCTTTCAACGGTCTTCAGTCAATAGTAATTTTTCTCATTTCCGATTGTCTTTTTCACCCAAGACACGGGTCTTGCCTTTTTCACCCAAGACACGGGTCCTGCCTTTTTTCACCCAAGGCACGGGTCCTGCCTTTTTCACCCAAGACACGGGTCCTGCCTTTTTTCACCCAAGGCACGGGTCCTGCCTTTTTAACCCAAGGCACGAGTTCTGCCTTTTTAACCCAAGGCACGGGCTTTGCCTTTTTAACTCAAGGCACGGGTCTTGCCTTTTTAACCCAAGGCACGGGTCCTGCCTTTTTTCACCCAAGGCACGGGTCCTGCCTTTTTAACCCAAGGCACGGGTCCTGCCTTTTTTCACCCAAGGCACGGGTTTGCTTCACATAGGAGCCCGCCTCATTGAGAAGCGGAAACAACCGTCGATAGCTTGTCTTCAGAATTACGTAGTTCGACCCGTACAGATGAAAACTCCACCTTACCGCCAACACTACCATCTTCACCCAAGCCTATCAACCCAAAACTATTATTCCACGTGAATTTATCAACCTTTAAAATTGTTGCTCCAGACATCTTCTCACCAAAAATTCAACAAACCCAAATAACGCCTGACTCAGCGGAAGCAAAACCTGGAGCTCAGAAGCGGAAGCGGAACAACCTGAAGCTCTGATACCAGTTTGTTGTAACGGAGGCGTCCTGTTACCTACGGTTTGTTGATTATGCGAGAAGAACAAAACAAATAGCAAACAATAATAAAGTGACACACAGATTTACGTGGTTCACCAGCAAAATCACTGGCTACGTCCACACCGACAAGGAGACCAAATTCACTATTGTGGAGATAATAGTACAACAGTAGACTGTAATACACGTGCTTAATAGCTCACAGCTAAAGCCAAAAGTACTACCAATTCTACCAACCAGATAGTAATCTCAAATTGGAAAGAGACTACCCAGACTGAGTCGACCTGCGACGAACTCACCGACGAGACGAAGGACAAACGATCTTGCGGCCAACCAAGATCCGAACAAACTCCAACGGTCTCCAACGAAGACGAGATCAATGGAACCACCAAATAATAGGGACTCGGAACAAACTGAGTTTTCCCTCAAGAAAACTTCACAAATCAGCCCTCTATATTGTGCTCTCAAATCACCTCTCTGTCCTAATTAACCTAGAAACTAGTCAGGTCTTTATATAGTATTATTCCACCTACACTAGTTACCTAAACTAATTAGAAAACACGGTTCAATCTTTCCTAAAACCAAACAATCTTATGTTACCAAAACAAGAAGATCAACTTTAGGAAAGATATCAGCAACAAATCAATTCAAGGTCCAAAAGGACAATTGCTAGGCACTTATTTCCTAACATCATGTTTGCTTGTTAGCAACAAATCCCGTTTTTATTCAAATGCGTTTTGAGCATTAACTTGTTCGATCTCAATAGGTCTTGAGATTCGTTCCCCATTCATGAATTATAGGTCTAATTCGTCAAATATCCATTGTTTTGTGTGAGTGAGCGAGTTATTTTTGTTCGTTTACAAAATCACATAAAACAAATATCGTTACAAAAACTGCTTCCGCAAAAATTCGTATCATAAGTGGTATCGGAGCTACAACTCTTGATTTTTCTTAAAATCGAGACGGTTCTAAGGCGTGTCAAGGCCAAGTTATAGGTTGAATCTCCGGTTGCGATTGGAATTCAAAGATTAAACTCGAGCGAGGTAGGTCGAGGGTTAATCGGTTTTTATGGTCTAGTGGTTCTTGTTGGAGTTCCGATTAGTTAATTAAGTTCAATTTTTTTTAAAAAATTACTGTTCACCGTGTACTGTTCACGGAGGAAAAAAAAACACGAAAAAAAAAATGTTGGAAATTTTCTCGTTCGGAAACGCTTACGGGGAAAACTTGGTTTTTGTTCCAACGTTACCTCCTTTTTATGATGATTATTGTTTTAGGCCATGTTTGCGAGATGCAACCAAGGTCGTCCCCCATCCCCTCCGGACGACAGATACCCCTCTAACAGGGATGGTGGTAACTTTGGTGCAGCAACTAGCTTCACAGTTAACTGATTTTTTGTTGTTGTTGTAACTGGATTTATGGATGATGTATCTTCAAACTAGTTTAGATATGTGTAGCTTCAAACCGTATGCTTAAAATTTTTTAAATAAATGTTTTTCAAGTAGAAATGTGTCGAGATTTGAAGTGTTGTGGTTGATTGAGAGTGAATGAAGTTGAGGTACTGTGGATGGTTGACAGTTGTGTGTGGAGGGTTGAGAGTTGTGAATGTTGTTTATTTTGCAGATTTTGGCTAGACATCGAACGCATGATTACGGCCTTGCAGTAGTATACATGGCGTCCACTAACGGATGCCATGTCAGACGCTACAGGAAGCTGAAAATGGACCCAAATGGCAGATATTCAGGGTAGGTGGCGTCCGACAGTGGACGCCAACTAGCGTCCACTGTCGGACGACATATGGGGAAGGTGGCGTCCGACTGTGGACGCCATCCAGGGGCACCTGACGTCCACTGTCACACGCCATCGTGGCGTCCACAGTCAGACGTCAGGGTGGACGTCCGTTTTAGAAATAGGCGACCGGTCATGGCTTCCACTTTATGGCGTCTGACTGTGGACGCCCGTTTTCAAATAGCGTCTACTGACGCAGGCCACTGGGTGGACGCCCGAGAGCTCTATTCTTGTAGTGTATTAAGGGAATCGTTAATTACGAAAACGAGTTTTAAAAGACGGTTTTATTTAATTTTATGAAATCTGGAATTTTGAAGTTCTGGAAAAATATTAAGTTTATGGAAAACCCCTAATTTTAATTATAATCATAATTGTTGGTTATTTATACCTAAATCGTTTTGTAGTTACTATTTTTATTAATCGGTATCGTCGAGATTAGATGATTAACGTAAAAACCCTTTTAAAACCGTGTTTACAGATTCAGAAAAATTTATTTTTATGGAAAGAATTTCCAAATATGTATTTTAACTAATTTATGTAATTTTTACACTATTTGTTGAAGTCAAATGGTAGTACCGGTTTTTGAGCGAAGTTACGAACTATCGATAAAATATTCCGTTTCAGCTAAATAAATTATTTTTCCAGCTAATTTGAACGTTTTGAAATCTGAAATTTTATAAGTTAAGTCACCCCATAATGATGTTCTAAATTTGTTTAAGTGTTTAATCAATGAAAGATGTTAAATGATTTGTTTTGGTATTCGCAGTAAAATCCTATTTTTGCTTGTTTTGTCGAAACTATTAATAATTGAGGAATTTTAATTTTATAAATTTTGAAAACACCCTAATTAGAAGTATTAAAATGTTTAAGACATTTTAATCATTTTATAAACACTTGTATGATGTTTCAATAATTTCATAAACCCAATCATTCTCATTTTAGCAATTAATATCGTTAAGGTCGAAAGTATTAGTTTTATAAATCTATATTGTTTATGAAAAATGTTATGTTAGTATGAACTAATATTTTTGATATTTTGATACGATTTTATTTTTAGAAAGTTTCTTAAAATAGAAAGTTTTCTCTTTTAGAATATCATGATTACTTCTTTTTTTCCTCATGTTATTTACAATGATTATATCTTTGAATATCGATAATGGTTATGTTTTCGAGTTATGTAATAAGAACAAGTGTGAGTTTAGAGTAATAAATTCTGGGGTTTACGTTTTTGCCATCAACTATAAGGCTAGTGTATCCATTTGGGATGCATTGGTTGTTGAACTGGACACACTTGGTGTTCAGGAGTGTATACATATTTACTTATGCTCGTACCTCGCAGTGTAAGATGTCGTCGGGTTGAACTGAGCACACTTGGTGTTCCAGGAGGGGTGTGTATATTCACTTAAGTTAGGACCTCACATATATAAGTTGTCATCCTATTATGGTTGAGTTTCCTATATTAGAGACTGAAGTCTGATATGTGTTACGACTGAAGTTCTCGAAACTAGTTTTAGTATTCTCCTAGTGAAATTCTAGCCTTCGACACTGATTCTATCCATAACGCCATTTTGATTATTATTACTATTATCGATAAATTGTATTTGCAGGTTGGCAAGTATTTTTAAGTTTTCTCCGAAAGCTTATTTTATTATGATGTTTCACCGTTTTTACTATTTTCATATAATTGTAATTACAATTTTAAAATCTTGTAATATGGATGAGCGAATGCTGGCGTTGCTCCCCACTGATTGTGGCTGTTATGTTTTTAACATGGCAGATATACGTGTTTCTCGAGGGTGGGCTAGCGAGAAGTAGTGGATCCTGCTATGCTTAATAATCTTTCTGTAGTATGGATTGTTTACCCGATTATGGATTGTTTTTATTTTTAGCCAATTTTATTTATGGCTTATGCATCGACTTTACCATTTTATTCTTTTAAGACATAGTTACAGAGTGTTTTAATCCCACATCTACAGTGTTTTCGCCACTGTAATAAGTTAGAACGAATAATTAGGAGATTACAGTGATAGTTGATGGGGGCATATTTCGTTGTCTCTGTAAAATGAGATAAATGTGAGGGCTTAGTAGTTAAGATAAGAATGTCTCGAGGAAGTCCTACTATGGTAGAATTGTACATTGAGTTTGGATCATCTTAATGTATTTGGTTAGTTTGTTGAACCAATTTATTTTAATTGTAGCTTGTGGTTTCGAGGAGAAAGAATTTTTGGATTAATATTAACTTGGATTGACCGTCTTGAGAGATAAGAACGTTTTAACCTTTTCACCTTTAAGTAAAGAGCATGTTCGATTTAAAATATATTTGTGATACGATTTTATAAATTATTTTGTTAATAACGTATTTCTCACAATACTTGTGATATTTGGTATTGAACTTTGTGACACAAGGGGTATGTGAGTAAGGGGTATGCTTGGCTACAAGGAGATCACGAGAAGAGGTACTGGCATGTGTATGTATGGAACAGGTATTTACTCCCCAAGTATAGGTTCGTTAATTGGCTAAGTATACAAAATCGGCTTTTGACTTGGGACCGGCTCCTTCATTTTGGAGTTATGGGTCCGCCAGGGTGCTTCCTGTGTGTGCAGCAACCCGAAACAGGAGAGCATCTTTTTTTTTCTTGCCCTTATTCGCGACAACTGATGATTATGGCGGGTGACTGGTTGGGTGTGCAAACTCAGTTCAAGTGTATTGAGGACATTATTAAATGGAAACAACATTCCCTTTTTATTAGGAAAATTGTGCAGGCGGTATATGCTGGAATTGTATACCATATTTGGATGAGCACGAATATATGTCGAGTCGATAATTATGTCCGCAGGCCAGCATCAGTATTTCGTGGTATTCAGGCTGATGTGAAACAATCCATTCAACTGCACATGAGGAATCAGACCAGTAAAGGGAGAGGATGGGTTACTAAGTTGTATAGTTCAATTTGCTAAAGCTCAGTTAGTGTCGATTGTTGCTTGGGTTGATAGAAGCTAGATAGTAAATTGTATGGTGCAAAAACTGAATTGAGATATATGATATTCACATTTCACCAAAAAAAAACTTTGTGACACAAGTCACATATTGGTATTATTTTGGCACAATTTTTGGTTGTTATAACAGACTCTGGGAGCTCTGTTGGTCTATGAGGTTTAAGGTGCGTCTAAAACGTCTGTGGGATTTCGTCCCGAAACTTAACTCCTGGCCCGAGTTGTGTTGAGTGAGATTTTCCGGCCCCACTTGCTAGGTAGTTAGACTTTCTCCTTTGACAGCGTCATCCTACTGACCGCCCAAATGTGAGTAATGCGCACTATAATAAGTCTAACTAAGCATAGGTGATACCTCTAGACCATGAAAAATGGTAGGATCTTGGCACAGAGGTGGTGACAATATATTTAGGTTGGTTTTTGGTTTTGACTACCGTTTTTATAGTATTGTGGTTTGGTATCAAGACGGTGACTTTCAACTCTGGTTTCAGTTTATTACAAATTATAATTATTGAGTTTTCATTATAATATATTTTACTCAGCTTTGCTAACGTCCTTTTGTTTTGGGTCATTCCCCCACGGAACTTGAACCTATTTGTGTTTTTGGGTACAGTTGATATGTATACCTGATATGCTGCATGGGTGCATTATGGTTTCGGGTTCCTGAGCGAGGAAGGATTTTTATTATGTAACATTACCTCCGAACTATTTTAGATTTATATTGAATTTCGGTTGTGTAATCCCCTAATAATTCAAACGCAATTCAGCAGCGGAAACACTGTAGATGCGGGATTAAAAACGTAACTATATCGTAAAGAATAAAATGGTAAAGTCGATGCATAAGCCATAAATAAAATTGGCTAAAAATAAAAACAATCCATAATCGGGTAGACAATCCATAGTATAGAAACATTATTAAGCATAGCAGGTAGGACTGTGCAAAAAACCGGGTCGGACCGAAAAAATAGACCAGCCTGGACCGGAATAATGAAGACCGGAACCGGAAAAATAAAAACCGGTCCAGGACCCGGTCCAACAAATTATGGATTTTAAGGTTCCGGTCCGGACCGGGTCAGACCCAGAATTAATCGGTCCAGACCGGTTGGCCCTGTTTTCGTGGGTCTTGGGCTTGTGTAGTAGACTAATAGTGTATTGTGTTAGTGTACTGCTCAGCCCATCCCTCAATCACCCACCCATTCATCCCTCAGCCTAAACCCTAATTCATCCCTCCCTGCTCCCTCCTCAGCATAACAACTACAATTTACAAACCCTAAATCCCCATTTCCTCCCTGCTCCAGTGCTCCCTCCGGCAAACCTTTCATCCTTCTACGCCAGGTAATAACCGGTTTTCGTCAAAGCTCTTCAGGTTTTATTTTTTTAAAATTTAATTTAATTTTGTTTTTTTTTTTTTTATTTTTTTTGCGATTATTTTGTTGAATTTGTTTCTATTTTCGGCAATAGATATGGATTTTCATGCTTTTCTTGCGTTGATCCGGTTTTCATCATCAATTTCGTGTTCCGGCGCCATTCATCTTCTTCTATGCCATTCCTGGTTTGAGATTGAACCATGAAGCCAACATAAGCAACGAAATATGAAGTAGCAGTACTTCCTGCTTTCTTTAGTAGTTGTGTACAATACAGGTAGTTTATGTCAACAGATCCAACATGGTCCAACCGGTCCGGATGGGGTCAGGACCCAGATTTTTTAGGGTCGGCCTAGGTCCAATGTTTATCGATACAGGGCCAGGGTCAAGGTCAATGAATTTTACCATTCCGATTCCGGGTCCAACAAGGTTCGGTCCGGGTCGGGTCGGGTCTAGACCAGCGCACAGCTCTAATAGCAGGATCCACTAATGCTCGCTAGCCCACGCTCGAGAATCACATATACCTTTCATATTAAAAACATAACATCCACAATCAGTGAGGAGTAACGCCAACGTTCTCCCAACCATATTAGAAGATTTCAAAACTGTAATTACTATTATATGAAAAAAGTAAACACGGAAAATAGTGAAACAATATAACAAAAATAAGCTTTCGGAGAAACTTAAAATATTTGCTAACCTGCAAATCAAAATTTATCAATAATAATAATATTCAAAATGGCGTTATGGATAGAATTAGTGTGCACAAGGCTAGACTTTCACTAGGGATATACTAAAAACTAGCTTCGAGAACTCAGACACCAACTTCACACGCAGAAGATCCAAGGTCTCTAACTAGGCAACTCAACCATAATAGGACGACGACTTATCAATGCGAGGTCCTTGCTTAAGTAATATAGACCCCTCTTGGACACCAAATGTATCCAGTTCAACTGACGGCGACTAACACGATGAAATATCTAGCTTAAGGGTACAATGCACATATTTCATGGATACCAAAGTATCCAGTTCAACAACCAATACATCTCAAATGGATACACCAGCCTTATAGCTGATGTCAAAACAGTACATCCTAAACTGTATTACTCTAACCTCACACTTATCTTTATTTCATAACTCCAAAACACAGCCCTTATCGATTTAAAAAAAGATATAATAATCATTATAAATAATATGAGGATAAAAGAATTAATCATTATATTCTAAAAGACGAAACTTTCTATTGTAGGAAACTTTCTACAAAATAAAATCGTAACAAAGTATCGAAAATATTAGTTCATACTAACAGAACATTTTTAATAAACAATATAGATTTATAAAACTAATACTTTCGGCCTTAACGATATTAATTGTTAAAATGAGAATAATTGAGTTTATGAAATTATTGAAATGCGATACAAGTGTTTATAAAATGGTTAAGAATGTTTTTAAACATTTTAATACTACTAATTAGGGTGTTTCCAAAATTTATAAAACTAAAATTCCCTAATTATTAATAGTTTCGACAAAACAATCGTAAATAGGATTTTATGGCAAATATAAAAACAAATCATTTAACGTCTTTTATTTATTAAACACTTAAATAAATTTTGAACATCATAAGGGGTGATTTAACTTATAAACTTTCAGATTTCAAAACTGTCAAAATAGCTGGAAAGATACTTTATTTAGTTGAAACGGGATATTTTTATCGATTATTCGCAACTTTGCTTATAAATCATTGCTACCATTTAAATGCTTCAATAAATAGTGTAAAAATTGTGTAAATTAGTTAAAATACATATTTGGACATTATGTCCAGAAAAATAAATTTTTCAGAATCTGTAAACTCGATTTTAAAAGGATTTTTACATTAATCGTCTAATCTTGACGATAACGATTAACAAAAATAGTAACTACAAAACGATTTAATAAACAAAATTTATTATCATACTTAAAATTCAAGATTTTCCAGAAACTTAATATTTTTCCGGAACTTCAAAACTCCAGATTCCAAAAAATTCAACAAAACCGTCTTATAAAACCCGTTTTCGCAATTAACGATTCCCTTAATAAAATAAAGATACTAAAATTATTAAAATAAATTTTTATCAAGAAAATATCAGGAATATTTTTTTCAGATTTAAAATAGTAACCAAAAATCAGAATTCAAAATAGCAAACACGGTTTTAACGATAAACGATGCTTAAAATGATTAATTAATTCACCCACTTAAAAATTCCAAAAAATTATTAAAAAAACTCAGGAAATTATTTTTCATCATAAAATTCATCCACGTTGAATTTCAGATTAAAATAAAATGTTTGCGTGCTAGACATAAGAATCGGCTTTTAATCATTTTTATCCGAAATCGGTAATAATTCAATAAACGATATTTAAAATATCATAAAAATATGAAATTATCAAAAATCACCCAAAACATTTATTTTACAGAATATATGTTTCCTTTATGTGTTTAGGCCAAATATTACCATTTTAGGAATAAAAACAACGATTTAATCGTTAATCTCAAATAACGATAAAAATACCGAAACATGCAAATTTTACGACTTTTAATAATTAAATCTGTTTTCACAAGATATAATATACTGTCAAAACAAAATTTATAATTATATACATGCAATTACACAAATTAAAACCATGCAATATCGAGTAACATCGACGTTACCTTTACTCATCTAACTCCGAATCAACGTGATACTATTCCGCTTGGGGGTCTTCTTGGAAGCCTGCAACACAAATAATTTATGGTACAAAAGGACCATAAGATGGCTGAAAAATGTGGCGAGAAGAAGTTGAAACAAGCTTGATTAATACCTTTACGAAGGAGATGATTAAAGGATCGAAACAAGCGAGAATTGGAGATGGAAGAGAGGGTGATGCACACGGTTTTTGGACAGAAATGTAGTTGTTACTGCTTCTGTTTCACGTGGGAAATAAGAGGTAAAGATGTGATTTTTGTTTGATTTGAAAGGTGAATGAATGTTAGAATGATGTGTGAATAATGGGAGGTTGAATGATGACTTAAATTGATGCAAAAGAGGCCACAAGTAGCTCACCAAAACCGGCCAACTTGGGTGTGTATGCTCAAAGGATAAGCAAGGCAAATGAGTGATTGATGGGAGTAAACTAGGAAAGGTTTGAATGGTGTGGGGTGCTCAAAGAAACTGGCCATGTTCATGAATCATAAAGGAGGAAAAAGATCTTGGTTAATTGCATAGCATTCAAAATGTATGAGTGAATCTCGGGGTGAATGTAGACTCAAAATGATGTTCGAAGAGTAAAAGAAATAGTTGTAGTAACAATTATTGTGTGTCACGACACATAACACTCCAAATGGGTCAAAAAATAATTGTAGGTTGATAAAATAAGGATCGTAAAATTATTAAAGTCATTTTAAAGTAATCGACTAAACCTCGCGTTAGAAAATAATTATTTACGAAACTTCGAAGTAAAATCCTTAAATAATTATCTTTCAAAATAAAAATGCTTTTCGAGTTAGAAATAAAATTTAAACGTGTTTAAACGTCTTTAGAAAAATTAAATGACTCAAGTTTTAGCTTAAAACAATTGTTCGTTAGAAAAATGAAATAAATAGTTTGTGACGAAAATTATATAAATAGTTTCGTGATAGAAAAATAAATAATTAAACCTTTTTAACGAAAGTATTAAATGTTTGGCTCGATAAAATAATAGGGATTCAAAAGTGGAGTGGAAAAGATGCAAAATTAATAACAGAATTATGACAGAGTCGGGACAGAAATAAAAGCATAGCTAGCAAATTTGCGGGTGTTACAGGTCGAGACTGTTTTAAACCGTTTAGATTTTGTGAGATTTAAGTCTTCTTCTGCAACGTTTTCATTTAACTATCTATCGAATTTATATTTCTTTTTAATTCTTTTTCTATTCGTTTGCCTTGCATTTGACTTTGAGTTTTCCGTTTTTACTCTTCAATTTTGGTCGCGAGATGAGTGTGAAAGACTTTTATAATAAATTTATTGAGCTTAGTTGTTTTTCTAAGGAGCTAGTACCAACTGAGGGGATTAAAACATCTAGGTTTGAGGATAAGTTATATTGGAAGATTAAAGGTAGATTTACGAGAGAGACATTCACTTCATGAAGAGATATCTATGCTAGGACTATTAACATTGAGAGGAGTAACCAGAAGATAGAGGTTGAGATGACAAGTACTGGGACTAAGAAGAGGGAGTTTTAGGGGAGTCAATCTGACACCCAGCGAAGAGAGGGAAATTCAATACTAACAACAACACTCAACATAAGTCCCGATCTTTTGGAGGAAATGATAAGGAAGAAGGAAATAACTGGAGATGTAGAAGAGAGAGAACAATTAGTGACTTAATCTCGTACTACTACTGTAAGTTATGCAAGGGAGATCACCCAGGCGTTGACTGCTAAGGAAATAAGGTGACATGCTACTGGTGCGGAAAGGTAGGATATCAGGAATCCGAGTGCAGAAACAAGAAGGCGGGGAAATCCCGTGCTGCACAATCTGCTAGTGCTAGTGTGAATCAGAGTAACCAATTTCAGGGTCAGGGGAAGACACAAAATTTTGGTAGGTCTGCATCTAACAACAATTTTAGGAATCCAGCTCTGACTCAGACCAATACTACCGTACCTAGAAAACCCGTGGGTTAGGTAAATGCCGCACAGAATAGCAAGAAGCCTACTAGGAAGCTCTATGTCATGAATAGAGAAGAAGCCAAAAATACAGACATCGTTTTGGGTAATTTTCTAGTGAACCCTATTTCAGCTCATGTTCTATTTGATTCTGGTGCATCTCACTCTTTAATTTCAACTAAGTTTATGTATAAATGAATGTTGAACCTAGTGAAATTGTGGATTATGATTTTGCCATGCCATCTGGGGACTTAGTGAACTGTAAAAGGGTTTATAGGGATATGTCTGTTTTTATTGGTGATCATGATTTTAAGGCAAACTTGATAGAGTTTCCATTACCTTACTTTGATGTGATTCTGGGGATGGATTGGCCCGGATCTCATTGGGGTAATATTGATTGTGCACTGAGTAAAGTTTCCTTAAATGGGCCTAAAAATGTGAGAGTATCTTAAAAGGGTCATGTAAAGGGTTCTAAGGTGTAACTTAATTCTGCTATGAAAGTGAAAAAAACATTTATTTAGGGGAGCTGAGCTAATTTTGTGTCATATAAGGGATTTGAGGGTTAAATATTCTGAATTGAGTGAAGTTCCAGTACTGAGTGAGTTTGTTGATGTGTTTCTTGAGGAGATACCGGGGATGCCTCCTGCTAGAGAAGTTGAGTTCAAAATCGACCTAGTGCCAGGGACGGGTCCAATTGCTAAATCACCATACCGAATGACACCCTTAGAAATGCAAGAACTTAAGAAAAAATTAGATGAACTGATGGAGAAAGGGTATATTAGGCCTAGTATGTCACCTTGGGGTTCCACTATTTCATTTGCGGAAAAGAATGATGGGACTTTGAGGTTGTGTATTGATTATTGGGAATTGAATCAAGTTACTATTAAGAATAGGTATCCCTTACCTAGGTTGATGACTTATTTGACCAGCTGAAAAGAGCTTCTATTTTCTCTAAAATTGACTTGCGATCTGGGTACCTTCAATTGAAGATAACTTCTGAGGATGTACCTAAAACTGCTTTTTCTACTATGGCAGTTATGAGTTTACTATGATGCCTTTTGAGTTGACTAATGCACCTGCTGTTTTTATGGACTTGATGAATCGAACTTTTAGGACATACCTAGATAAATTTGTTGTGGTGTTCATTGATGATATACTGATTTATTCAAAAAATAAGGAGGAACACGAGGAACATTTAAGGACTGTCGTAGGTACTTTGAGAGAAAAACAGTTGTATGCTAAATTTTCGAAGTGTGAGTTTTGGTTGGATCAAGTAGATTTTCTAGGGCATATTATATCTAAGGATGGAGTATTAATAGATCCTTCTAAGGTTAAAGTTGTTCAGGAGTGGCCTAAACCTAAATATGTGACTGAAATTTGTAGCTTTTTGGGTTTACCTGGTTACTATAGGAGATTTGTTAAGGATTTTTCTAAAATAGCTAGACCAATGACTACACTGATAAGGAAAGCCACAAAATTCCATTGGGATGAGGGATAGGAGAAGTTATTTGAAATCTTAAAAGAGAAATTAACTACTGCTCCGGTGTTGGCCTTACCGGATGGAAATGAAGCTTATGAAGTTATAAAGATGCCTCTAAGAATGGGTTAGATTTTGTTCTTATGAAGAATAGGAGAGTGATTGCCTATGCGTCTAGGCAGTTGAAACCTTATGAAGAAAATTATCCTACTCATGATTTAGAATTAACAGCCGTAGTCTTTGCGTTGAAAATTTGGAGACATTATATGTTTGTTGTACCCTTTAAGATTTTCTCTGATCACAAAAGCTTAAAATATATATTCACTCAAAAGGAGATTAATATGAGACAGAGGAGGTGGTTAGAGTTGATTAAGGACTACGAGATCGAGATTCAGTATCATGAAGGAAAAGCAATGTGGTGGCTGTGCCTTGAGTAGAAAATACTTCCAAACAATACAATTAGTGATCAACCGTGATAAGCTGAGGGAAGAGTTTAGGAACTTTGAGATCCAAATGGCGAAGCCAGGAACCCCGTCTAATGTGTTATCTGTTGAGAACGATTTGATAGGGGAGATTAGAGAATTGCTGGTTGGTGATAAGTATTTGCAGGATAAATTAATGAATGAGCCTAATTCGTTCAGGCGCGACGAGAGTGGATTGATTAAGGTTCATGATAGAGTTTGTGTGCCTAACCACTGGGAGATAAAGAAAAGAACAATGAGTGAGGCACATGCAACACCGTATTTTGTTCACCCCGGGGGGTGATAAAATGTATGCGGACTTGAAATTAGCATTTTGGTGGTCTAGTATGAAGAAACATATTGCAGATTTTGTGACTAGATGCTTGATATGTCAGAAAGTTAAGTGTGAACATAGAAGACCTCAGGGGAAGCTGCAGCTTTTAGAAGTTCCCGAGTGGAAGTGGAGTTTAATCTCCATGGATTTTGTAGATGGTTTGCCAAGATCACAGAAGGGTAATAATATGATTTGGGTGATAATTGATAGACTGACTATTTAAGAGTGCACATTTTATTCCAATGAAAGATACCTGAAAGAAGAAGCAACTTGCTGATGCTTATATACATCATGAGGTAAGACTTCATGGAGTTCCATACGATATTGTATCAGATAGGGATGACGGATTTGTTTCAATATTTTGGGAGAAACTTCAGACAACTTTGGGGACCAAACTTAAGATGAGCACAACATTCATCCAGCTACCGATGGTCAGACTGAAAGAACAAATCAAATACTTGAGGATATGTTGCGAGCTTGTGTCTTAAAATCTCAAGAAGGCTTGGAGGATAACTTAGATCTTATTGAGTTCTCATATAATAACAATTACTAGACTACAATTCAGATGGCACCATTTGAGGCGTTGTACGGACACAAGTGTAGGAGTCCGGTATGTTGGGGTGATATTAGTGAGCATGTAATTCTAGGACCTGAGATGATAATCAAAATGGTTGAGAATGTTAGCATTATACAGGACAGGATGAAAGCGGCTCAGGAGCGTCAGATGAGTTATGCATATAAGACTTGTAGGAACATAGAATTTGAGGTTGGTGACAAAGTTCTCTTGTGTGTCTCTCCTACTAAGGGAGTGATGCGGTTTGGTAAGAAGAGCAAATTGAGCCCTAAGTTTATTGGACCGTATGAGGTCTTGGAGCGTGTTGGCAAGGTAGCTTACCGACTTGATTTACCAGCTGATATAGAATGAGTACATAATGTGTTCCATGTTTCCCAACTAAGGAAATACATTAGTGATCCATCACATGTGTTAGACCCGGAGACTATTTAGCTTGATTTGACTATGACTTATGAAGAGACTCATGTTCAGATTTTGGATATTAAAGTGCGAAAAACATGTAGAGGTGAAACAAGAATGGTCAGAGGGTTCTGGAATAATAACAATGTGAAAGAGGCTACTTGGGAAGTCGATTCGGCTATGAAAACCAAATATCCTCATCTTTAGTGCTTCAAGGAAGAAGCTTTATTTTAAGGTGGATAGAAATATACATGACTACTTATTTTTGTGGTAAACTAAGCATGTCCTTATGTGATTCCATGTTATTTACTGTGTATTGGTTGCAAATATGAATATTTTGGCTATCGTTGATGCTTAATTAGCACAATGTCATTGGTTATTTGTTATTACTTGAAATTGACTAGTTTACACATGTTTGTGGTTTGTTTGTGCTCAATGCACAAGTTTGTGGTTTGTTTGTGCTCAACGCACATGTTTCTGGTTTATTTGTGCTCAACGCACATGTTTGTGGTTTTTGTGCTCAACGCACATAATGGTGGTTTGATCGTGCTCAACGCATGCATTGATTGATTAATTTTATGCATTACGCACTTGCAAAAATGGTTGAACTTGTGAATTTTAAAATTTTGAAATAATTTAATTACTTTTGTCCGACATGCTCTTAACTTGGCAAGTGATACTTTTACCTTAGAGAAGTATGAGTAATTTGGTGATTTCGAACTTTGCTAATATCTTGTGGAATTAGGTGATCTTGTGAATTCAGGTGGTGGTGTGTGAAGTTGTGTTACTTTGAAATTTGAGGAAGTAGGTGCTTTTGGATTTTGGGGAATTTAGAAATGTGAGTTATCTTAAAAGTTACGCATCTGTTTTGACGATTTTGGATATATATGTGGAGTAAATGGTTTATTTTGGATATGTATATTAGAATCTTTGGCTGATTTTGGATATATGAAGTGAAACGAGTCATTTTGAACATTTATGAGTAATGTGAGACTTTATTTTTGAGGATGAGTTTAAACTTCGAGGAAGAAGTTTTGTTTTAAGAAGGGAAGTCTGTAACACCCTGTTATTTTCCCAGTCATTTATAAGACGTTACTTTTCTATTTTACTTTAAATCGGGTTTTAAGTTGGAAAAATATTTTCAATGTAGTTATAAAATTTAAGTATTTCAGGCCTTCTTATAATAAATCGGTTTTGACTATTTTAAAAGTGAAGCATTAATTATAAACCGACTCGGTAACGGGTTAGAATTTTGGTCAAACACAAAAAGAAAAAAAAATCTAACCCCCCCCCCCTCCCGGTACCCTTGTTTCCCATCCATCACCCTTCAATTTTTATTTCCTTTAAACTCTGCCGCCATACTCTCTGCTCTCTCTCCCTCTGCTCCTCGATTTCTCAATCAATTGACCGTCGTTGATAAACTGACTCCGACTCGTTTTACATCCTTCTTCTTCAAAACCGTAAGTACCAACTTTATTTAAATTTCTATTTCCTTTTATTTCCTTCTAATATATGAATCAAGTTTTGTGAGTAGGTCTAAATTATGAGTTGCTAAATCTGATTCAAATATAGGGGTATGTTGTAAATATAATTGGGAGTGATTCTATTATCCTTGTTGATTTGTGATCAGAAGAAGGGTCATATTTATTGATATTTAGGTTTCAAGTCAGGGACATGTTCTTAGCTAGAATGGTTCGAGTCGAACTGATGACGAATAAGAATGTCTTAATGGTGGGTCATTGGGCTCTTTTCAGTGTCATTAGACGCGTGTTTTAAAGTGATTATATAATAGATAATGGAAGGATTGTCGTCTGCGGGGCTGAAGTAATTGGGCTGCTACCTCAAGCCTTCTTTTTCATTGCATTCATGGGTTATTAGAGCATCAACACTAATGTACATGACCCACTAGTGGAGGATGGGGTGTCGTTTGTAACACCCGCTAATTTTCTATGCGTTGTTATCTATTCCGTTATGACTCCGTCATGACTCGTTATTTTTTCTGTCTTCAGTTTCCTTCATTTTCAAGCTTCATAACATTTTCAAGTCAAATATTATTTATTTTTATTAAAAGATTTTAAATAATTTGTTTTCCTGATCTATTTATAAAATTTTCATCGCAAACTATTTATTTATTCGCGAGGAGTCCTATTTTTTCTACGAACTAACGTTTTAAGCTTGGATTTATGTTATTTCTTTTCCTAAATGTCTAAACACATTTATATAATATTTCCAACTAAGAAATATTTTTATTTACGAAAAATTTAGCCTTTAATCATTTTATTACAAAGTTTCGTACATAATTATTTTCTATCGCGAGGTTTACTCGAATTGCTTTGAAATGCTTTTAGTAATTATATGATTCTTATTTTTATCAACCTACATTTAAAAGAAGCACTTTTTGGCCCCTTTTTAGACCATGACACCCATGGTCACACATCTTCACATTTTTTTTTTCATTTGGTTTTATAAAGTGATTAAAGCCTTAGATATTTTTATTACCTTAATGAATTTGGTGACTAATTGCAAAACTCTTCACTTTCCGTTGTTAATCCATTTTGGCTGGTTTTTTTAAGTGTATCTAACATTGTTTTCATCAATTTTTAAGATCATATTCATTCACACAATTCACATAATTCATTTCTTTTCATTCATTCTCATTCAACCACATTAAACAAAGAAAATACTCTTCAATTCCTTCATATTGGCCATGAGTTTCAGTCATATTTTCCAGCCCAATTTTGTCCCTAATCGAGTCTTGATCGTCTCATTTTTATCGTAAAATTAATCCTCTTTCCGATCCTATCGTTAAGGTAATAATCGATGGGTTTTCGATCGTTATTTACCAATGATTTTCTTAGTTTTTCTCATGGTATTTTTCTACCATGATTTTTGTGTGATGTAGTTTTTGTGGATGATCCCGAGTCCGACGAGTATATTATCGATTCAGATTTGGATTAGAGGTAACGTCGGTGTTACTCGGTATTACTTGATTTTATTTGTGTAATTGCATGTATATATTTTTATATTTCATTTTGACAGTATATGTATGTCACCAAATCTGGAAAAAAATTAAAATTTGAAAATTTGCATGTTTCGGTATTTTTATCTCTTTTACGAGATTAACGATTAAATCGTCATATTAATTTGTAAAATCATAATATTCGGCCTAAACATGTAATATATGTTTATATTCTGGAAAAATGTTGTTTTTGATGATTTTTATTAATTTAGTATTTTTCTGATATTTTTGATATCGATTATTGAATTATTACCGTTATCGGACAAAAACGATTAAAAGCCGATTTTTAGTTCTAGTACTTAAGCATTTTATTTTAATCTGATTTTTGATGTGGTGAAACTTTCTGGTGAAATAAAATTTTCTGAATTTGTTCATAATTTTTCGGAATTGTTAAGTGGATGAATTAATTAATCACTTTAAAGCATCGTTATCGTTAAAACCGTGTTTGTCGTTTAAATTCTCGATTTCTGGTCTTTGGTTTAAATCTGGAAAAAAATTTGATTCTGATGATTTCATATTAAAATTTAATTCTATGATTTTTAGTGCCTTAATAAAATGTTAGGAACGATAAGTTTTATTAATGGAATCGTTAATTGTGAAAACGGGTTTTAAAGACGGTTTTGACGGAAGTTGGTAAATCTGGAACTTTGGAAAATCTGGAAAATTAGTATATTCTGGAAAATGATGATTTTTAGGTTTAATAATAATTCTTAGACATTAATACTTAAATCATTTTGTAATTACTATTTTTATTAATCGTTATTGTCGAGATTAGACGATTAACGGGAAAACGCTTTAAAAACCGAGTTTTAGGATTCTGTAAAATTTTCTTTTCTGGACAGAATGTGCATAAATATATTTTGACTATTTTACGTAATTTTTGTACTAGTTATTAAAGTCTTTAATTAATAAGTATTGATTTTCGGACAAATTGTGATTTATCGTTAAAATGCTTCGTCTTACCTAAAAGAATTATTTTTCCAGCAATTTTGAAAGTATTTAAATCTGAAACTTTAAGAGTTAAATCATCCCTTAACATACTCTAAATATATTTGTTGGTTAATTAAATAAAGACGTTCAAATATTTAATTTGATATTTGCCGTAAAATCCTATTTATAATTTTATTGTCGAAACTAATAATAATTAGGGAATTTTAACTTTACAACTTTGGAAAACACCCTAATTAGTAATATTAAAATGTTTAAGACATTTTTAATCATTTTATAACGCTTATACGATATTTTAATAATTTCATAAAATTAAATGTTCACTTTGATAATTAATATCGTTAAGGCCGAAAATATTAGTTTTATAAATCTATATCGTTTACTAAAAATGTGGTATTAGTATGAACTAATATTTTCATTATTTTGATATAATGCTATTTTAGTAAAGTTTCTAAAAATAGAAGTTTCCTAAAATAGAAAGTTCCCTCTTTTAGAATATAAATGTTTACTTCTTTTATCCTCATATTGTTTATAATGATTATATCTTTTGAATATCGATAATGGCTTGTTTTGGAGTAATGGAATAAGGACAAGTGTGGGTTTAGAGTAATATAGTCTGGGATGTACGTTTTTGCCATCAGCTATAAAGCCGGTGTGTCTATTTGGGACACATTTGGTCGTTGAACTGGGCGTAGTTTCGCCCATGAGAGTGTATGTTTTGACCTTAAGCTAGATATCGCATCGTGTTAGTCGCCGTCAGCTGAACTAGACATATTTGTTGTCTAGGAGGGGTGTGCATGCACTACTTAAACCAGGACCTCGCTGCACGCAGTCCTGTTATAGTTGAGTTGCCTAGTTAGAGACTGAATTCTGTTATGAGTTAAGTCTACAGTTTTCGAAACTAGTTTCTAGTATTATCCTAGTGAAAGTCTAGATTCTACACTAATCTTATCCATAACGCCATTTTGAATATTTTTATTGTTATCAATATAAATTGGTTTGCAGGTTGGCAAATATTTTTATGTTTCTTCAGAAACCCATTTTAATATTTTGGTTTTGCGCTGAAAGCTTATTTTAATATGATGTTTTACTGTTTTCCATTTTTACTATTTTCTATAGTAGTAATTACAGTTTTAAAATCCTGTTATACGGCTGGGAGAACGTTGACGTTGCTCCTCACTGATTGTGGCTGTTATGTTTTTAACATGACAGGTATGCATGTTTCCGGGTGTGGGCTAGCGGGCAGACAAGATCCCTGCTCGATTAATTTTAATAATTTTGTTTTGTGGATTGTTAAACCCCTTTGTGGATTGTTTAATTTTAGCCATTTTATTTTAGGCCTAATGTTTGACTTTACCATTTAAATTTTATCAAGACATAGTTACAGTGTGTTATAATCCCACTTCTACAGTGTTTCCGCCACTGTATTGCATTAGAAAATCTAGGGGATTACATCGTTGGAGTCTGATAGTTGATGGGGGCATATTTTGTTGTCTCTATAAATTTGTGAGTATGAGATAAATGTGAGGGCTTAGTAGTTAAGATGAGAATGTCTCGAGGAAGTCCTACTATTGTAGAATTATACATTGAGTTTACCAATTTATTTTAATTGTAGCTAGTGGTTTCGAGGAGAATGAATTTTTGGATTAATATTAGCTTCGATTGACCGTCTTGAGAGATAAGAACGTTTTAACATTTTCACCTTTAAGTAAAGAGCATGTTCGGTTTGAATTATATTTGTGATACGGTTTTATAAATTATATCGTTAATGACGTATTTCTCACAATACTAGTGATATTTGGATATTGAACTATGTGACACAAGTCATATTGGTATTATTTTGGTACAATTTTGGGTGGTTATAACAGACTCTGGGAGCTCTGTTGGTCTATGAGATTTAAGGTGCGTCTGAGACGTCCCTGTGAATTGGTCCAGAAACTGAACTCATGGCCCGAGTTGTGTTGAGTGGGTTTTTTCAGACCCCACTTGCTAGGTAGTTAGACTTTCTCCTTTGGCAGCCTCATCCTACTGACTGCCCAAATGTGAGTAGTGTGCACTATAATAAGTCTAGCTAATAGGTGGTACCTCTAGACCGTGCAAAAGGGTTGGATCTTGACACACAGGTGGTGACAATATATTTTGGTTGATTTTTGGTTTTGACTACTGTTTTTCAGTATTGTGGTTTGGTATCGAGACAGTGACTTTCATATCTGGTTTCAGTTAATTACAAATTATAATTATTGAGTTTTCATTATAATATATTTTACTTAGCTTTGCTGACGTCCGTTTTGAGTCGTTCCCCCACTGAAACCTCTACCTATTTGTGTTTTTGGGTACAGTTGATAGGTACACTTGATATGTTGCATGGTTGCATTATGGTTTCTGGTTGCTAAGAGAGAAAGGATTTTTATTATATAACATTACCTCCGAACTATTTTATATTTATATTGGATTTCGATTGAGAGTGTTTTAAACTGTCTTGCCTTTTGTGAGACTTAAGTCTTCCGCTGCAATGTTTTCATTTAACTATCTATCGAATTTATATTTCTTTTTAATTCTTATTCTATTCTTTTGCCTTGCACTTGGCTTTGTGAGCTAAGTGTGGAGTAACGGCTTTGAGTTTTTTGTTTTTACTCTTCAATTTTGGTTGCGGAAATTTAGGGTTGTTACATTGACTCTTCTTAAACGAATAAAGAAGAATTCGACTATTCCTAATACTCGACTTTCGATTATAGAACCAATATCAAATATTTAGAAGGTTAATCGAATCGCGCGTCGAAGACAATCGATAATTGATTATGAAATCAGAAGTAGGCACAGACAGAAGCGCGCGCCATGAGGCGCCCTGATGCTTGAACGCATGAGACCAGACACCTCAGTCCAGGCGTCTAGTCTAATGCTTATTCTGATTTTGGAAAAAATTGATTATTAAATGTGGTCATTTTGCAAAAGTTTGTCAAGATGATTGTATCGTGAGAGATATATGCGTTCAATTGTATTTAGAAGAATGTTCACTGTTTAATTTAGAAGTGGATTTGCTCCTTTCGTATTAGACATAAGAAACGACAAAAGAGCGACCGGCGACGCGAGTGCAATACTCTTGTGTTTGGATTTGCTCGTTCGATTGCCTTAAACATCCAGCGCGATTAGATTACGTATCTTATGTTGTAGCGTCCTAAACTATTATGTATAGGTTGAAGTAGAATTTATTTAATTCGTTTCGAATGTAAATTCGAGAAATAAAGAGTTAATAGTTAGAAACGATAAATAAAATGTTAGTAATGTTAGTATAGGTAATATACGGAAAACAAATATTAGTATGCATAAATAAAAGTCAGCGGAGTGTGGACGGTCGTCCACACCCCCCGACACCTCGCGCGCGCCCGCGCAGGACCTCTTGGTTTGTCGCGGTGGCCACCTACGCGTCCCCCTCCCGGTCGGGGGCCGGTCCGATCTCGCGTACGGGGCAAATGTGTCGGACCTCGATTTGGTTGAAGATTCGAATAGTACTAGACGAATGCAGGCACCCGTGTTTTCGTCAGAATCGATCGAGACGTGGTTGTAAGCGTTTAAAGGCCGATATGTTTGGTAAGACGACCTTTTTGCTGAACCAAATTCTTTGCCGATTTGTGGGT